>OX940869.1:5000-1255000 GCA_954871525.1 Parietaria judaica
AGTACAGAAAAGGCGAAATGTACAGGTACATAAACAAAGATATGGGTAAATGCGACCCAATAGCATTCCAAAAAGCAAACACAACATACTTCCACTTAATAAACAATACATAACAATATCCAGAAATAAAAAGCTTGTCTAACAATGTAATAAGCAAGAAAGAAATTTGCCTATGAAAAAATTGATAGGTTATACGAATACATGAATAAAACATTATTATTTATGAAAGCCAATATACTTTTGATATATTACTGACAAATAATTTATGCAATGAATGTATCCAACCACATATATTTTTTGGTATCAACAAGTCCTATAAACTTATAATTATTTTTAAACAAAGAGATAAACCAATTTAAATGTTCTTTCTTTTCAAAACACGCTTCACTTTACCAATGAGAAATGCCTTCGCCTAATTGCGAAAGTGAAGCGTGTACCTCACAAATTCTGGATTTTAAGACCTTTTCAACAGCCCAAAGATCAAGTGAAAGAAACAGGGAGAGAGGACATAGAGAAAAGGATATAAGGATTATGGGTTTGTGCCCTGTTTTGATGTCAAGACATGCTCGTCATTAATAACACCTTCCGCTGTGACCACTCCACTGCAAAAGGAAATAAAAGAAGAAAGAAACTATTTACACAGAGACATGTGACAATAATGGCACACGTAAAATTTAATTTCTTAAAGTGCAAAATCTATAATCAAAGTTTAAATCATGTTACCTTAAGATGAAAATCAACGTGGTCACTATATAAGCAAAGTTTTTCCTGATCGAAAAGCATATGTCAAGTGTGAGACACATAGTGATAAACATATTCATTTATTACTGCTCTAACTCCTATTATATTGTAGGAAACACAAACTTAAAAGACACTTCTACAGAAAGTGCTACAATATTCCTTATCAAGTAATCAGTAATTTGCATATAGTAATTCGATTATATAGGTAATACCGTAATATACAGTATACACCATTGCAAACACAAAATATATTAGAAAGACATACCGAAAATGATGCAAGCTTTGCAGACCGTCGCCCTTAAAAGCTGTTCTCGCTGCTGCAGAACAAAATCTGTTTCCACTTTCTAAACTCAGATATTTATTTTCTCTGCATTTAAATATTTCTACAAAGATTTCTAAGTTGTAAAGCTTACATTCCTAACGTCACCACTGTCAAAACTCTAAAGACATCAGCTCCTTCTTCTGCCTATTCCATGCACCACTTACGAGTTACCGATTAAAATATTCTATGATTTTTTTCCTCACATTTGCACATTAATAAGTATTTCTAAGTTAAGAAAAAATATTGGATTAGAAGAATATAGGGAACATACGGAAAATTAGGCAATGTAGCTCACGGCGAGTGTGAGAGATATTTCGATGATAGTGTCGTTAAATATGAAGCCCAGCCACAACACATAAACTATCCCAAAAGCAAGGCCAACAGCTACCCTGGAAAACAGAATTATGTCATTAAGATAGAAACAATTATCACAAATTATTTACATAGCAAAAAACACAACACTAAACTTACGCTACAAGAGACTTGTGTGAGAAGTTTTAGTATGGACTCCCAATTCAAGCTCATTCCCATAACCATTTGATAGAAAGAGCTAATAAACCACAATAGCGGTTCTGGAATAAAGTTCAGTAAAGTAAGTGCCAATGGCGTAAAAAGTGAAATAAGCATACAAAACTATTTTATAAATATAGGAATATAGTTCGTTGGAAATGGATACACATCATTCATCAAGGATTCTGATTCAATGGTTGTACTCAGTTTCGAAAACCCTTTATCGAGGAAAACGTGATTATCAAAGCTGTTGAGAAGTGTAGCCTCGTCGTAATTCCACAGCCTACAAAATAAATAAAGAGTAAATTCACCCAAAACTAAAAAAAAGTCCAATGACCCATTTAGCAACTCACTTAATGAATAAGGCGGGCATGCAATGCTTAACAGAAAGTTGTAGATAGATACGGTATTTAGGTATATTTTTGGGCTAATGATGATAAGAAGTTATTAAAAACTAATCACAATTTCCAGAGAAGGGCTATTTCGATTAAACTGAAAAGATTGGCACCATGATTTCCCGACAAAGTTCCAGGCATCGGGACAACTAAACCACGAAAATCCAATCTTACTACCTAAGAACTTCTTCACAAAAACTTGACAAGAAGACGTAATGCCAAGATCCAATAACCTACAATAACTACAATGAACTAAAATGGAAGCAAAAACTCGAAGCAAATTGGTATATACCATCGACAAGAGACCAGGACCAGTGTGATTGGCGATGAAGTTCTCAAGTGGGACTCTTGCTGGGAGGGTCGATGTTAGGAATCACCTTCCACGCCTTACCCAAGTCCGAATCGCTTGCCTCAGCCGAGGCTTCGCCGGACAGCCATCGATTCCTCGCGGCGCGGCCAAAAAAGGCTGTGCTTGCGCGGCGAATCTTCGACAGAGTTTTGGGTCGAGGAGAAAGAGAGAGTTGTGCCGATAAATCAAAACGCAGACCCAAATCGAAGTGAATCAATGGAAACATGAAGATCGCGAGAGAGAAGAATTTGTACCGGGAAGCATGCTCCTCGATTTACAGAGATGCAACCTGGTTGTTTAGATCCATCTCTCTTCCCTGTTCGTCGCTCGGTCGCACAGTGAATCGGCCATCGTCAAGTCTTCGACTTTGGGTTCCGCTTGGATTTTCCCGATTGTAGCCTGCTAAGAGTCATTCTTGGCTTACTCTCACAGAAAGTGTTGCTTCAGCTTCGAGCTTGAAGAGGAGGAGAGAGAGAGAGAGTTGTCTCTGTGTTTTGGGGTTTGGGTTGAAGAAACACGGACTTTGGCTCTTCGAGGAAAATTTTGGAGGCAACTTTTTAAGGTTCCCGCTAAAACTGAGGCAACCCGCAAATGCCCAAAATCCCCCCACCGGGTTAAACCCGGATTTAAAAAAAAAAAAAAAATACAAAACCCGGATACCGAAATGTCCGTATCTGGGTTTTTTTAGATCCGGATATTTCGGTATTCGGGTTTTAATCAACCCGGAAATCAAAATATCCGGGATTTTCAAAAAAAATAATTATTAAAGAGCCGTTGGTAGTATATAGGGACTGCGGCAAAAGTACATGACACGCGTCAGAAAATTGTACCGTTTGAATCTAACGGAAATATTTGCCTCGAAGTTCTCAAATAGATCCGTTGGGGCTTTATTACACCACTTTACTCGAATTCTTACACATTTTTCCCTATAAATACACCATTTCACTCCCATTTTTTTCACACAACTTCTTCTCATCATCTATAATTCTCTCAAACTCTCTCAAGCTCTCATATTTCCGAATTTGGTCTATAGTTTAGCTACTTTATAATTATATAAATACTCTCTATTTTTAGTTTAATATATTGTTTAGGTATTTTAGTTGTTATTAATTTAGTTTATTTGGTTGTTATTATTAGTATTTTAGTTTATTATTGATGACGTGTTTTCACACACCAACAGTCACGTGAATTGTGAATGGGATTTCGATTTGATATTGCTGAATTGTGGATTCTGACCTCCGCGTCGTCAATACTTTAGACGATGACAAAATAAAAATGAAAAGAAAAAGATTAGAACACCGAGGTTTTTTAGAGAGGTTCGTCCCAATGCGGTAGTTGACTACGTCCTCTGTACGTTTATTGCTTTTAGAAAGATGACCAACCGAAACCACAAGCCAATTTCTGGTAGATCTAAAGTAAAAGATGAAAAGCTCTGAAAAAATACAAATCTCTATTCTCTCAGAATCAATGCTTGCGTGTGTATGATGGGGTCGTCTTCTTGGTTTTTTTATAGGCTCCTGGTTTCTGCCCGTTGGGAGTGTACGTTGGTGATGGCTTCGAGTTCGGAGTTTGGTTTGCTGTCGAGCTGACACGTAGGCCACGTTCTGAGAGATTTGCGAGGTGGTGGACTTTGACTTGTCGTCGTGGGTTTTGAATTTAAATCGTGGCGATTTTCTTGGTCGGGCCTTGAGGGTTTGAATTGAAGTGGTTGACTTGGTCTGCTCGTGTTTGGATGTTTCGCATGCTTCTGCTCGGATCCCTTTTGTTGACAATCTCTGCCCGGGGCGAGCTTTTGGGTTCTTCAGGTCGGTTAATTTGTTTGACGTTTGGGTTTTGACCAAGTGTTGGTTTTTTGTCTTTAAGTAGGATCTTCGAGCTCAGCTCGGGGTTTCTTTCCTTGAAAGGCTCTGCTCGGATTCCTTTTAGGCATTTTCTGCTCGTGGTGAACTTCTTGCCTTGTGGGCCTTTGGTTCTGTTCGGGCCCGAACAAGGTCGAATGTTCATTGGGCTTCTGGGCTTTGTGGTTTATAAGCCCGTTTTGCATAAATATTCAATTATATTCATGACTTATGCTTTTAGCGATTTAGCGATCAACATATATACAAAACCGAACCCTCGAGATAAATAATAACTGAGAAGACTTATAATTATAATATCCAATAGAATAATTTTACAGCAAATAATGACTTTTAGCCTTTTTGTCCTTTTTAAGGCGTAGTCTCGACTTCGAAAGCTACGTACTTTGCCTCGAGTTGAGCTCTAGGTATGGAATAAAACCGCGTGACTACGCATCGAGATCCATTTCTCATGGCCATCAAAATCCTTTTACATTTAAAATTTATTTTTAGGTTTGTCATCATTTTTAGGTAAAAGGCCTTCATTTCCTAAGCGCAGTACACTTTTCCTCGAGTGTTTCATTGTAGTGATCTACACACAAAAAAAATATCAAACCTTGAGAAGATAAATATTCATTAAAATGAAGGTTCTTACTGATATTTAAATTATTTTAAACAAAAATATGAGTTTTACTTTTTGTCGGCTCTTTTAGGTTAGGTCATGACTTCTGAAGGCTATAACATTTTCCTCGAAAGTCGAATTTTGGCGCTTTACGTATAAAATCAAACCGCGTGACTATACCTATTGATAATCCATTTTCATGGCCTCTCAATTCAGTTTATACAAAAAAAATAGTTTTGGGGTTGTCTTCATTTTTCGGCAAAATGTATTGACATAAGAAATGTTATATCATTTGCCTCAAGTGGTCGATTTACCGTCTACATATTTACAAAACCGAACCTCGAGACGATAAAAAAGAACTGAGAAGACTTATTATATTCAATAAAATTATTTAACAACAAATAATGAGTTTTAGCCTTTTTTGCCTTTTTTTTTAAAGCTAAGTCTCGACTTCGAAAGCAATAACATTTGCCTCGAGTGTTTAATTTTTGCACTCTACGTATCAAATCCGATCGCGTGACTACACATCAAAATCCTTTTTTCATAGCCATTGAAATCGTTATATATTTAAAATTGATTTTTAGGTTTGTCATCATTTTTAGGCAAAATGCCTTGACTTCCTAAGCGCTATACAATTTTCCTCCAGTGTTTTACTTTAATGATCTACATAGAAAAATCAAACCTCGATACGATATATGATCCTTAAAAATAAAGTTCTTACTAATATTAAAATTATTTCGAACAAAAATATGAGTTTAATTTCTTTAAGCTCATTAAACCTAGGTCATGACTTCTGAAAAGCTAGAACATTTTCCTTGAGCGTCGAATTTTAGCGCTCTACGTATAAAATCGAACCGCGCGACACTGTCAATTGATAATCCATATTTATGGCCTTTCAATTCAGTTTATACAAAAAATGCGTTTTTGGGTTGTCGTTATTTTTCAGCAAAATGTATTGACATAAGAAAAGCTATAATTTGCCTCCAGTGGTCGATTTAGCGATCCGCATATATACAAAACCGAAGCTCAAGACGATAAATAATAACTGAGAAGAATTATTATTATATCCAATAGAATAATTTTACAGCAAATAATGACTTTTAGCCTTTTTGGCCTTTTTTAAGGCGTAGTCTCGACTTTGAAAGCTACGTACTTTGCCTCGAGTTGCGCTATAGGTATGGAATAAAACCGCGTGACTACGCATCGAGATCCATTTCTCATGGCCATCGAAATCCTATTACATTTAAAATTTATTTTTAGGTTTGTCATCATTTTTAGGTAAAAGGTCTTCATTTCCTAAGCGCTGTACAATTAGCCTCGACTGTTTCGTTGTAGTGATCTACAAAAAAAATATCAAACCTCAAGAAGATAAATATTCATTAAAATGAAGGTTCTTACTGATATTTAAATTATTTTAAACAAAAATATGAGTTTTACTTTTTGTCGGCTCTTTTAGGCTAGGTCATGACTTCTGAAGGCTATAACATTTTCCTCGAAAGTCGAACTTTTGCGCTTTACGTATAAAATCAAACCGCGTGACTATACCTATTGATAATCCATTTTCATGGCCTCTCAATTCAGTTTATACAAAAAAAATTGTTTTGGGGTTGTCTTTATTTTTCGGCAAAATGTATTGACATAAGAAATGTTATATCATTTGCCTCAAGTGGTTGATTTACCGTCTACATATTTACAAAACCGAACCTCGAGACGATAAAAAAGAACTGAGAAGACTTATTATATTCAATAAAATTTTTTAACAACAAATAATGAGTTTTAGCCTTTTTTTGCCTTTTTTTTTAAAGCTAAGTCTCGACTTCGAAAGCAATAACATTTGCCTCGAGTGTTTAATTTTTGCACTCTACGTATCAAATCCGATCGCGTGACTACACATCAAAATCCTTTTTTCATAGCCATTGAAATCGTTATATATTTAAAATTGATTTTTAGGTTTGTCATCATTTTTTAGGCAAAATGCCTTGACTTCCTAAGCGCTATACAATTTTCCTCCAGTGTTTTACTTTAATGATCTACATAGAAAAATCAAACCTCGATACGATATATGATCCTTAAAAATAAAGTTCTTACTAATATTAAAAATATTTCGAACAAAAATATGAGTTTAATTTTTTTAAGCTCATTAAACCTAGGTCATGACTTCTGAAAAGCTATAACATTTTCCTTGAGGGTCGGATTTTAGCGCTCTACGTATAAAATCGAACCGCGCGACTCTGTCTATTGATAATCCATATTTATGGCCTTTCAATTCAGTTTATACAAAAAATGCGTTTTTGGGTTATCGTTATTTTTCAGCAAAATGTATTGACATAAGAAAAGCTATAATTTGCCTCCAGTGGTCGATTTAGCGATCCGCATATATACAAAACCGAAGCTCAAGACGATAAATAATAACTGAGAAGAATTATTATTATATCCAATAGATTAATTTTACAGCAAATAATGACTTTTAGCCTTTTTGGCCTTTTTTAAGGCGAAGTCTAGACTTCGAAAGCTACGTACTTTGCCTCGAGTTACGCTCTAGGTATGGAATAAAACCGCGTGACTACGCATCGAGATCCATTTCTCATGGCCATCGAAATCCTATTATATTTAAAATTTATTTTTAGGTTTGTCATCATTTTTAGGTAAAAGGTCTTCATTTCCTAAGCGCTGTACAATTAGCCTCGAGTGTTTCGTTGTAGTGATCTACAAAAAAAAAAAACAAACCTCGAGAAGATAAATATTCATTAAAATGAAGGTTCTTACTGATATTTAAATTATTTAAACAAAAATATGAGTTTTACTTTTTGTCGGCTCTTTTAGGCTAGGTCATGACTTCTGAAGGCTATAACATTTTCCTCGAAAGTCAAATTTTTGCGCTTTACGTATAAAATCGAACCGCGTGACTATACCTATTGATAATCCATTTTCATGGCCTCTCAATTCAGTTTATACAAAAAATTAGTTTTGGGGTTGTATTCATTTTTCGGCGAAATGTATTGACATAAGAAATGTTATATCATTTGCCTCAAGTGGTCGATTTACCGTCTACATATTTACAAAACCGAACCTCGAGACGATTAAAAAGAACTGAGAAGACTTATTATATTCAATAAAATTATTTAACAACAAATAATGAGTTTTAGCCTTTTTTGCCTTTTTTTTAAAAGCTAAGTCTCGACTTCAAAAGCTATAACATTTGCCTCGAGTGTTTAATTTTTGCACTCTACGTATCAAATCCGACCGCGTGACTACACATCAAAATCCTTTTTCTCATAGCCATTGAAATCCTTTTACATTAAAAATTGTTTTTTAGGTTTGTCCTCATTTTTAGGCAAAATTCCTTGACTTCCTAAGCGCTATACAATTTTCCTCCAGTTTTTTACTTTAATGATTTACATAGAGAAATAAAACCTCGATACGATATATGATCCTTAAAAATAAAGTTCTTACTAATATTGAAATTATTTTGAACAAAAATATGAGTTTTAATTTTTTTTAAGCTCTTTTAGGCTAGGTCAGGACTTCCTAAGGCTATAAATAATATAAAAATAATTTAAATTTTTTTTTTAGGTTTTTCATCAATTTTAAGTAAAAGGCGTTCATTTCTTAAGTGCTATACCATTTGTGATCTACACAAAAAAAAATCAAACCTGGAGAAGATAAATATTCATTAAAATTAAGGTTCTTACTGATATTTAAATTATTTTAAACAAAAATATGAGTTTTACTTTTTGTCGGCTCTTTTAGGCTAGGTCATGACTTCTGAAGGCTATAACATATTCCTCGAAAGTCGGATTTTTGGGGTCTAGGAAATCCTTTTACATTTAAAATTTATTTGTAGGTTTGTCATCATTTTTAGGTAAAAGGCCTTCATTTCCTAAGCGCTGTACAATTTTCCTCGAGTGTTTCATTGTAGTGATCTACATAAAAAAAAAAAACATCGAGAAGATAAATATTCATTAAAATGAAGGTTCTTACAGATATTTAAATTATTTTAAACAAAAATACGAGTTTTACTTTTTGTCGGCTCTTTTAGGCTAGGTCATGACTTCTGAAGGCTATAACATTTTCCTCGAAAGTCGAATTTTTGTGCTTTACGTATAAAATCGAACCGCGTGACTATATTTATTGATAATCCATATTTATGGCCTCTCAATTCAGTTTATACAAAAAATATTTTTGGGGTTGTCGTCATTTTTCGGCAAATTGTATTGACATAAGAAATGTTATATCATTTGCCTCAAGTGGTCGATTTACCCCTCTACATATTTACAAAAGCGAACCTCGAGATGATAAAAGAGAACTGAAAAGACTTATTATATTCAATAAAATTATTAAACAACAAATAATGAGTTTTATCCTTTTTTGCCTTTTTTTTTAAAGCTAAGTCTCGACTTCGAAAGCTATAACCTTTGCCTCGAGTGTATAATATTTGGACTCTACGTATCAAATCCGACCACGTGACTACACATCAAAATCCTTTTTTCATAGCCATTGAAATCCTTTTACATTAAAAATTGATTTTTAGGTTTGTCATCATTTTTAGGCAAAATGCCTTGACTTCCTAAGCGCTATACAATTTTCCTCCAGTGTTTTACTTTAATGATCTACATAGAAAAATCAAACCTCGATAAGATATATGATCCTTAAAAATAAAGTTCTTACTAATATTAAAATTATTTTGAACAAAAATATGAGTTTAATTTTTTTAAGCTCATTAAACCTAGGTCATGACTTCTGAAAGCTATAACATTTTCCTTGAGGGTCGGATTTTAGCACTCTACGTATAAAATCGAACCGCGCGACTCTGTCTATTGATAATCCATATTTATGGCCTTTCAATTCAGTTTATACAAAAAATGCGTTTTTGGGTTGTCGTCATTTTTCAGCAAAATAAATTGACATAAGAAAAGCTATTATTTTCCTCCAGCGGTCGATTTAGCGATCCACATATATACAAAAACGAACCTCGAGACGATAAATAATAACTGAGAAGACTTATTATTATATCCAATAGAATAATTTTACAGCAAAAAATGACTTTTGGCCTTTTTTAAAGCGTAGTCTCGACTTTGAAAGCTACGTACTTTGCCTCGAGTTGCGCTCTAGGTATGGAATAAAACCGCGTGACTACGCATCGAGATCCATTTCTCATGGCCATCGAAATTCTTTTACATTTAAAATTTATTTTTAGGTTTGTCATCATTTTTAGGTAAAAGGCCTTCATTTCCTAAGCGATGTACAATTTTCCTCGAGTGTTTCATTGTAGTGATCTACAAAAAAAAAAAAAAAAAATCAAACCTCGAGAAGATAAATATCCATTAAAATGAAGGTTCTTACTTATATTTAAATTATTTAAAAAAAAAATATAAGTTTTACTTTTTGTCGGCTCTTTTAGGCTAGGTCATGACTTCTGAATGCTATAACATTTTCCTCGAAAGTCGAACTTTTGGGCTTTACGTATAAAATTGAACCGCGTGACTATACCTATTGATAATCCATTTTCATGGCCTCTCTGTGAGCTTAAGCTTGACTTAGTCCGGATGACGACCAGAACCCAGGACGGGCAGAAACACTTGCGAGGAGTCAGCCCGGGTACCGACCAGAACAGAAGACGGACAGCTGTTCAGCCCAGCTCGGGTGAACACGAGCAAAACGTCCGGATAGAAGGCAAGCCCGGCCAGAGGCAGACGAGCAAGCCAGCTCGGGGACAGAGACGAGCAAGCCAGCTCAGGGACAGAGAAGCTGTCCGGGCAGGAAAAGGAAACTCTACCCAGAAAGGAAGACGCGTAACTTGAGGAGCAAGCAAATCAAGTCAAAGATTCGGCGAGATTATTTAGGGTAGTTTCCTGATTTTGTGCGATTTGGTTAGCTAGGGTTTCGCCTATGTGAGGCTATAAATATACCTAGCATGTACACTTTGTATTGTGTTGAGTCCATTATAATTTTGAGTTTAACTTCTTGTATTGCCTTCGATTTTTAATCAAGAGAATTTCTTCTCCCAAAAGTTTGTGTCCTTTATTTTTGGTTCGATTTCTTTTGGTGTTATTCGTGTTCTTTGCAGATCCGTGAATTGGGATCCAACACTCTCAATTCAGTTTATACAAAAAAAAAAAGTTTTTGGGTTGTCGTCATTTTTCGGCAAAATGTATTGACATAAGAAATGTTATATCATTTGCCTCAAGTGGTCGATTTACCGTTCTACATATTTACAAAACCGAACCTCGAGACGACAAAAAAGAACTGAGAAGACTTATTATATTCAATAAAATTATTTAACAACAAATAATGAGTTTTAGCCTTTTTTGCCTTTTTTTAAAAATAAGTCTCGACTACGAAAGCTATAGCATTTGCCTCGAGTGTTTAAATTTTGCACTCTACGTATCAAATCCGACCGCGTGACTACACATCAAAATCTTTTTTTCATAGCGATTGAAATCCTTATACATTAAAAATTGATTTTTAGGTTTGTCATCATTTTTAGGCAAAATGCCTTGACTTCCTAAGCGCTATACAATTTTCCTCCAGTGTTTTACTTTAATGATCTACATAGAAAAATCAAACCTCGATACGATATAGGATCCTTAAAAATAATGTTCTTACTAATATTAAAATTATTTTGAACAAAAATATGAATTTTAGTTTTTTAAGCTCATTTAGTCTAGGTCATGACTTCTTAAGGCTATAACATTTTCCTTGAGGGTTGGATTTTAGCACTCTATGTATAAAATCAAACAGCGCGACTTTGTCTATTGATAATCCATATTTATGGCCTTTCAATTCAGTTTATACAAAAAATGCGTTTATGGGTGGTCGTCATTTTTCAGCAAAATGTATTGACATAAGAAAAGCTATAATTTTCCTCCAATGGTCGATTTAGCGATCCACATATATAAAAAACCGAACCTTGAGACGATAAATAATAACTGAGAAGACTTATTATTATATCCAATAGAATAATTTTACAACAAATAATGACTTTTAGCCTTTTTGGCCTTTTTTAAGGCGTAGTCTCGACTTCGAAAGCTACGTACTTTGCCTCAAGTTGCGCTCTAGGTATGGAATAAAATCGCGTGACTACGCATGGAGATCCATTTCTCATGGCCATCGAAATCCTTTTACATTTAAAATTTATTTTTAGGTTTGTCATCATTTATTGGTAAAAGGCCTTCATTTCCTAAGCGATGTACAATTTTTCTCGAGTGTTTCATTGTAGTGATCTACACACAAAAAAAAAAATCAAACCTCGAGAAGATAAATATTCATTAAAATGAAAGTTCTTACTGACATTTAAATTATTTTAAACAAAAATATGAGTTTTAATTTTTGTCGGCTCTTTTAGGCTAGGTCATGACTTTTGAAGGCTATAAAATCTTCCTCGAAAGTCGAACTTTTGCGCTTTACGTATAAAATCAAACCGCGGGACTATACCTATTGATAATCCATTTTCATGGCCTCTCAATTTAGTTTATACAAAAAATTAGTTTTGGGGTTTTCGTTATTTTTCGGCGAAATGTATTGACATAAGAAATGTTATATCATTTGCCTCAAGTGGTCGATTTACCGCTCTACATATTTACAAAACCAAACCTCGAGACGATAAAAAAGAACTGAGAAGACTTATTATATTCAATAAAACTATTTAACAACAAATAATGAGTTTTAGCCTTTTTTGCCTTTTTTTTTAAAAGCTAAGTCTCGACTTCAAAAGCTATAACTTTTGCCTCGAGTGTTTAATTTTTTCACTCTACGTATCAAATCCGACCGTGTGACTACACATCAAAATCCTTTTTTCATAGCCATTGAAATCCTTTTACATTAAAAATTGTTTTATAGGTTTGTCATTATTTTTAGGCAAAATGCCTTGACTTCCTAAGCGCTATACAATTTTCCTCCAGTGTTTTACTTCAATGATCTACATAGAAAAATCAAACCTCGATAAGATATATGATCCTTAAAAATAAAGTTCTTACTAATATTAAAATTATTTTGAACAAAAATATGAGTTTAATTTTTTTAAGCTCATTAAACCTAGGTCATAACTTCTGAAAGCTATAACATTTTCCTTGAGGGTCGGATTTTAGCACTCTACGTATAAAATCGAACCGCGCGACTCTGTCTATTGATAATCCATTTTTATGGCCTTTCAATTCAGTTTATACAAAAAATGCGTTTTTGGGTTGTCGTCATTTTTCAGCAAAATAAATTGACATAAGAAAAGCTATAATTTTCCTCCAGTGGTCGATTTAGCGATCCACATATATACAAAAACGAACCTCGAGACGATAAATAATAACTGAGAAGACTTATTATTATATCCAATAGAATAATTTTACAGCAAAAAATGACTTTTGGCCTTTTTTAAAGCGTAGTCTCGACTTTGAAAGCTACGTACTTTGCCTCGAGTTGCACTCTAGGTAAGGAATAAAACCGCGTGACTACGCATCGAGATCCATTTCTCATGGCCATCGAAATTCTTTTACATTTAAAATTTATTTTTAGGTTTGTCATCATTTTTAGGTAAAAGGTCTTCATTTCCTAAGCAATGTACAATTTTCCTCGAGTGTTTCATTGTAGTGATCTACATAAAAAAAAAAAATCAAACTTCGAGAAGATAAATATCCATTAAAATGAAGGTTCTTACTGATATTTAAATTATTTTATACAAAAATATAAGTTTTACTTTTTGTCGGCTCTTTTAGGCTAGGTCATGACTTCTGAAGGCTATAACATTATCCTCGAAAGTCGGACTTTTGGGCTTTACGTATAAAATTGAACCGCGTGACTATACCTATTGATAATCCATTTTCATGGCCTCTCAATTCAGTTTATACAAAAAAAAATAGTTTTTGGGTTGTCGTCATTTTTCGGCAAAATGTATTGACATAAGAAATGTTATATCATTTGCCTCAAGTGGTCGATTTACCGTTCTACATATTTACAAAACCGAACCTCGAGACGACAAAAAAGAACTGAGAAGACTTATTATATTCAATAAAATTATTTAACAACAAATAATGAGTTTTAGCCTTTTTTGCCTTTTTTTTAAAATAAGTCTCGACTACGAAAGCTATAACATTTGCCTCGAGTGTTTAAATTTTGCACTCTACGTATCAAATCCGACCGCGTGACTACACATCAACATCTTTTTTTCATAGCGATTGAAATTCTTATACATTAAAAATTGATTTTTAGGTTTGTCATCATTTTTAGGCAAAATGCCTTGACTTCCTAAGCGCTATACAATTTTCCTCCAGTGTTTTACTTTGATGATCTACATAGAAAAATCAAACCTCGATACGATATAGGATCCTTAAAAATAATGTTCTTACTAATATTAAAATTATTTTGAACAAAAATATGAATTTTAGTTTTTTAAGCTCATTTAGTCTAGGTCATGACTTCTTAAGGCTATAACATTTTCCTTGAGGGTTGGATTTTAGCACTCTATGTATAAAATCAAACAGCGCGACATTGTCTATTGATAATCCATATTTACGGCCTTTCAATTCAGTTTATACAAAAAATGCGTTTATGGGTTGTCGTCATTTTTCAGCAAAATGTATGGACATAAGAAAAGCTATAATTTTCCTCCAATGGTCGATTTAGCGATCCACATATATAAAAAACCGAACCTTGAGACGATAAATAATAACTGAGAAGACTTATTATTATATCCAATAGAATAATTTTACAACAAATAATGACTTTTAGCCTTTTTGGCCTTTTTTAAGGCATAGTCTCGACTTCGAAAGCTACGTACTTTGCCTCGAGTTGCGCTCTAGGTATGGAATAAAAATCACGTGACTACGCATGGAGATCCATTTCTCATGGCCATCGAAATCCTTTTACATTTAAAATTTATTTTTAGGTTTGTCATCATTTTTTGGTAAAAGGCCTTCATTTCCTAAGCGAAGTACAATTTTCTCGAGTGTTTCATTGTAGTGAACTACACACAAAAAAAAAAAATCAAACCTCGAGAAGATAAATATTCATTAAAATGAAAGTTCTTACTGATATTTAAATTATTTTAAACAAAAATATGAGTTTTACTTTTTGTCGGCTCTTTTAGGCTAGGTCATGACTTCTGAAGGCTATAAAATCTTCCTCGAAAGTCGAACTTTTGCGCTTTACGTATAAAATCAAACCGCGGGACTATACCTATTGACAATCCATTTTCATGGCCTCTCAATTTAGTTTATACAAAAAATTAGTTTTGGGGTTTTCGTTATTTTTCGGCGAAATGTATTGACATAAGAAATGTTATATCATTTGCCTCAAGTGGTCGATTTACCCGCTCTACATATTTAAAAAACCAAACCTCGAGACGATAAAAAAGAACTGAGAAGACTTATTATATTCAATAAAATTATTTAACAACAAATAATGAGTTTTAGCCTTTTTTGCCTTTTTTTTTAAAATAAGTCTCGACTACGAAAGCTATAACATTTGCCTCGAGTGTTTAAATTTTGCACTCTACGTATCAATATCCGACCGCGTGACTACACATCAAAATCTTTTTTTTCATAGCGATTGAAATCCTTATACATTAAAAATTGATTTTTAGGTTTGTCATCATTTTTAGGCAAAATGCCTTGACTTCCTAAGCGCTATACAATTTTCCTCCAGTGTTTTACTTTAATGATCTACATAGAAAAATCAAACCTCGATACGATATAGGATCCTTAAAAATAATGTTCTTACTAATATTAAAATTATTTTGAACAAAAATATGAATTTTAGTTTTTTAAGCTCATTTAGTCTAGGTCATGACTTCTTAAGGCTATAACATTTTCCTTGAGGGTTGGATTTTAGCACTCTATGTATAAATCAAACAGCGCGACTTTGTCTATTGATAATCCATATTTATGGCCTTTCAATTCAGTTTATACAAAAAATGCGTTTATGGGTTGTCGTCATTTTTCAGCAAAATGTATTGACATAAGAAAAGCTATAATTTTCCTAATAATGGTCGATTTAGCGATCCACATATATAAAAAACCGAACCTTGAGACGATAAATAATACTGAGAAGACTTATTATTATATCCAATAGAATAATTTTACAACAAATAATGACTTTTAGCCTTTTTGGCCTTTTTTAAGGCGTAGTCTCGACTTTGAAAGCTACGTACTTTGCCTCGAGTTGCGCTCTAGGTATGGAATAAAACCGCGTGAATACGCATCGAGATCCATTTCTCATGGCCATCGAAATTCTTTTACATTTAAAATTTATTTTTAGGTTTGTCATCATTTTTTGGTAAAAGGCCTTCATTTCCTAAGCGATGTACAATTTTCCTTGAGTGTTTCATTGTAGTGATCTACACAAAAAAAAAAAAATCAAACCTCGAGAAGATAAATATCCATTAAAATGAAGGTTCTTACTGATATTTAAATTATTTTTAAACAAAAATATAAGTTTTACTTTTGTCGGCTCTTTTAGGCTAGGTCATGACTTCTGAAGGCTATAACATTTTCCTCGAAAATCGAACTTTTGGGCTTTACGTATAAAATTGAACCGCGTGACTATACCTATTGATAATCCATTTTCATGGCCTCTCAATTCAGTTTATACAAAAAAAAATAGTTTTTGGGTTGTCGTCATTTTTCGGCAAAATGTATTGACATAAGAAATGTTATATCATTTGCCTCAAGTGGTCGATTTACCGTTCTACATATTTACAAAACCGAACCTCGAGACGACAAAAAAGAACTGAGAAGACTTATTATATTCAATAAAATTATTTAACAACAAATAATGAGTTTTAGCCTTTTCTGCCTTTTTTTTAAAATAAGTCTCGACTACGAAAGCTATAACATTTGCCTCGAGTGTATAAATTTTGCACTCTACGTATCAAATCCGACCGCGTGACTACACATCAAAATCTTTTTTTTCATAGCGATTGAAATCCTTATACATTAAAAATTGATTTTTAGGTTTGTCATCATTTTTAGGCAAAATGCCTTGACTTCCTAAGCGCTATACAATTTTCCTCCAGTGTTTTACTTTAATGATCTACATAGAAAAATCAAACCTCGATACGATATAGGATCCTTAAAAATAATGTTCGTACTAATATTAAAATTATTTTGAACAAAAATATGAATTTTAGTTTTTTAAGCTCATTTAGTCTAGGTCATGACTTCTTAAGGCTATAACATTTTCCTTGAGGGTTGGATTTTAGCACTCTATGTATAAAATCAAACAGCGCGACTTTGTCTATTGATAATTCATATTTATGGCCTTTCAATTCAGTTTATACAAAAAATGCGTTTATGGGTTGTCGTCATTTTTCAGCAAAATGTATTGACATAAGAAAAGCTATAATTTTCCTCCAATGGTCGATTTAGCGATCCACATATATAAAAAACCGAACCTTGAGACGATAAATAATAACTGAGAAGACTTATTATTATATCCAATAGAATAATTTTACAACAAATAATGACTTTTAGCCTTTTTGGCCTTTTTTAAGGCATAGTCTCGACTTCGAAAGCTACGTACTTTGCCTCGAGTTGCGCTCTAGGTATGGAATAAAATCACGTGACTACGCATGGAGATCCATTTCTCATGGCCATCGAAATCCTTTTACATTTAAAATTTATTTTTAGGTTTGTCATCATTTTTTGTAAAAGGCCTTCATTTCCTAAGCGATGTACAATTTTTCTCGAGGTGTTTCATTGTAGTGATCTACACACAAAAAAAAAAATCAAACCTCGAGAAGATAAATATTCATTAAAATGAAAGTTCTTACTGATATTTAAATTATTTTAAACAAAAATATGAGTTTTACTTTTTGTCGGCTCTTTTAGGCTAGGTCATGACTTCTGAAGGCTATAAAATCTTCCTCGAAAGTCGAACTTTTGCGCTTTACGTATAAAATCAAACCGCGGGACTATACCTATTGATAATCCATTTTCATGGCCTCTCAATTTAGTTTATACAAAAAATTAGTTTTGGGGGTTTTCGTTATTTTTCGGCGAAATGTATTGACATAAGAAATGTTATATCATTTGCCTCAAGTGGTCGATTTACCGCTCTACCATATTTAAAAAACCAAACCTCGAGACGATAAAAAAAGAACTGAGAAGACTTATTATATTCAATAAAATTATTTAACAACAAATAATGAGTTTTAGCCTTTTTTGCCTTTTTTTTAAAATAAGTCTCGACTACGAAAGCTATAACATTTGCCTCGAGTGTATAAATTTTGCACTCTACGTATCAAATCCGACCGCGTGACTACACATCAAAATCTTTTTTTTCATAGCGATTGAAATCCTTATACATTAAAAATTGATTTTTAGGTTTGTCATCATTTTTAGGCAAAATGCCTTGACTTCCTAAGCGCTATACAATTTTCCTCCAGTGTTTTACTTTAATGATCTACATAGAAAAATCAAACCTCGATACGATATAGGATCCTTAAAAATAATGTTCTTACTAATATTAAAATTATTTTGAACAAAAATATGAATTTTAGTTTTTTAAGCTCATTTAGTCTAGGTCATGACTTCTTAAGGCTATAACATTTTCCTTGAGGGTTGGATTTTAGCACTCTATGTATAAAATCAAACAGCGCGACTTTGTCTATTGATAATCCATATTTATGGCCTTTCAATTCAGTTTATACAAAAAAATGCGTTTATGGGTTGTCGTCATTTTTCAGCAAAATGTATTGACATAAGAAAAGCTATAATTTTCCTCCAATGGTCGATTTAGCGATCCACATATATAAAAAACCGAACCTTGAGACGATAAATAATAACTGAGAAGACTTATTATTATATCCAATAGAATAATTTTACAACAAATAATGACTTTTAGCCTTTTTGGCCTTTTTTTAAGGCATAGTCTCGACTTCGAAAGCTACGTACTTTGCCTCGAGTTGCGCTCTAGGTATGGAATAAAATCACGTGACTACGCATGGAGATCCATTTCTCATGGCCATCGAAATCCTTTTACATTTAAAATTTATTTTTAGGTTTGTCATCATTTTTTGGTAAAAGGCCTTCATTTCCTAAGCGATGTACAATTTTTCTCGAGTGTTTCATTGTAGTGATCTACACACAAAAAAAAAATCAAACCTCGAGAAGATAAATATTCATTAAAATGAAAGTTCTTACTGATATTTAAATTATTTTAAACAAAAATATGAGTTTTACTTTTTGTCGGCTCTTTTAGGCTAGGTCATGACTTCTGAAGGCTATAAAATCTTCCTCGAAAGTCGAACTTTTGCGCTTTACGTATAAAATCAAACCGCGGGACTATACCTATTGATAATCCATTTTCATGGCCTCTCAATTTAGTTTATACAAAAAATTAGTTTTGGGGTTTTCGTTATTTTTCGGCGAAATGTATTGACATAAGAAATGTTATATCATTTGCCTCAAGTGGTCGATTTACCGCTCTACATATTTAAAAAACCAAACCTCGAGACGATAAAAAAGAACTGAGAAGACTTATTATATTCAATAAAATTATTTAACAACAAATAATGAGTTTTAGCCTTTTTTGCCTTTTTTTTAAAATAAGTCTCGACTACGAAAGCTATAACATTTGCCTCGAGTGTTTAAATTTTGCACTCTACGTATCAAATCCGACCGCGTGACTACACATCAAAATCTTTTTTTCATAGCGATTGAAATCCTTATACATTAAAAATTGATTTTTAGGTTTGTCATCATTTTTAGGCAAAATGCCTTGACTTCCTAAGCGCTATACAATTTTCCTCCAGTGTTTTACTTTAATGATCTACATAGAAAAATCAAACCTCGATACGATATAGGATCCTTAAAAATAATGTTCTTACTAATATTAAAATTATTTTGAACAAAAATATGAATTTTAGTTTTTTAAGCTCATTTAGTCTAGGTCATGACTTCTTAAGGCTATAACATTTTCCTTGAGGGTTGGATTTTAGCACTCTATGTATAAAATCAAACAGCGCGACTTTGTCTATTGATAATCCATATTTATGGCCTTTCAATTCAGTTTATACAAAAAATGCGTTTATGGGTTGTCGTCATTTTTCAGCAAAATGTATTGACATAAGAAAAGCTATAATTTTCCTCCAATGGTCGATTTAGCGATCCACATATATAAAAAACCGAACCTTGAGACGATAAATAATAACTGAGAAGACTTATTATTATATCCAATAGAATAATTTTACAACAAATAATGACTTTTAGCCTTTTTGGCCTTTTTTAAGGCATAGTCTCGACTTCGAAAGCTACGTACTTTGCCTCGAGTTGCGCTCTAGGTATGGAATAAAATCACGTGACTACGCATGGAGATCCATTTCTCATGGCCATCGAAATCCTTTTACATTTAAAATTTATTTTTAGGTTTGTCATCATTTTTTGGTAAAAGGCCTTAATTTCCTAAGCGATGTACAATTTTTCTCGAGTGTTTCATTGTAGTGATCTACACACAAAAAAAAAATCAAACCTCGAGAAGATAAATATTCATTAAAATGAAAGTTCTTACTGATATTTAAATTATTTTAAACAAAAATATGAGTTTTACTTTTTGTCGGCTCTTTTAGGCTAGGTCATGACTTCTGAAGGCTATAAAATCTTCCTCGAAAGTCGAACTTTTGCGCTTTACGTATAAAATCAAACCGCGGGACTATACCTATTGATAATCCATTTTCATGGCCTCTCAATTTAGTTTATACAAAAAATTAGTTTTGGGGTTTTCGTTATTTTTCGGCGAAATGTATTGACATAAGAAATGTTATATCATTTGCCTCAAGTGGTCGATTTACCGCTCTACATATTTAAAAAACCAAACCTCGAGACGATAAAAAAGAACTGAGAAGACTTATTATATTCAATAAAATTATTTAACAACAAATAATGAGTTTTAGCCTTTTTTGCCTTTTTTTTAAAATAAGTCTCGACTACGAAAGCTATAACATTTGCCTCGAGTGTTTAAATTTTGCACTCTACGTATCAAATCCGACCGCGTGACTACACATCAAAATCTTTTTTTCATAGCGATTGAAATCCTTATACATTAAAAATTGATTTTTAGGTTTGTCATCATTTTTAGGCAAAATGCCTTGACTTCCTAAGCGCTATACAATTTTCCTCCAGTGTTTTACTTTAATGATCTACATAGAAAAATCAAACCTCGATACGATATAGGATCCTTAAAAATAATGTTCTTACTAATATTAAAATTATTTTGAACAAAAATATGAATTTTAGTTTTTTAAGCTCATTTAGTCTAGGTCATGACTTCTTAAGGCTATAACATTTTCCTTGAGGGTTGGATTTTAGCACTCTATGTATAAAATCAAACAGCGCGACTTTGTCTATTGATAATCCATATTTATGGCCTTTCAATTCAGTTTATACAAAAAATGCGTTTATGGGTTGTCGTCATTTTTCAGCAAAATGTATAGACATAAGAAAAGTTATAATTTTCCTATAATGGTCGATTTAGCGATCCACATATATAAAAAACCGAACCTTGAGACGATAAATAATAACTGAGAAGACTTATTATTATATCCAATAGAATAATTTTACAACAAATAATGACTTTTAGCCTTTTTGGCCTTTTTTAAGGCATAGTCTCGACTTCGAAAGCTACGTACTTTGCCTCGAGTTGCGCTCTAGGTATGGAATAAAATCACGTGACTACGCATGGAGATCCATTTCTCATGGCCATCGAAATCATTTTACATTTAAAATTTATTTTTAGGTTTGTCATCATTTTTTGGTAAAAGGCCTTCATTTCCTAAGCGATGTACAATTTTTCTCGAGTGTTTCATTTTAGTGATCTACACACAAAAAAAAAATCAAACCTCGAGAAGATAAATATTCATTAAAATGAAAGTTCTTACTGATATTTAAATTATTTTAAACAAAAATATGAGTTTTACTTTTTGTCGGCTCTTTTAGGCTAGGTCATGACTTCTGAAGGCTATAAAATCTTCCTCGAAAGTCGAACTTTTGCGCTTTACGTATAAAATCAAACCGCGGGACTATACCTATTGATAATCCATTTTCATGGCCTCTCAATTTAGTTTATACAAAAAATTAGTTTTGGGGTTTTCGTTATTTTTCGGCGAAATGTATTGACATAAGAAATGTTATATCATTTGCCTCAAGTGGTCGATTTACCGCTCTACATATTTAAAAAACCAAACCTCGAGACGATAAAAAAGAACTGAGAAGACTTATTATATTCAATAAAATTATTTAACAACAAATAATGAGTTTTAGCCTTTTTTGCCTTTTTTTTAAAATAAGTCTCGACTACGAAAGCTATAACATTTGCCTCGAGTGTTTAAATTTTGCACTCTACGTATCAAATCCGACCGCGTGACTACACATCAAAATCTTTTTTTCATAGCGATTGAAATCCTTATACATTAAAAATTGATTTTTAGGTTTGTCATCATTTTTAGGCAAAATGCCTTGACTTCCTAAGCGCTATACAATTTTCCTCCAGTGTTTTACTTTAATGATCTACATAGAAAAATCAAACCTCGATACGATATAGGATCCTTAAAAATAATGTTCTTACTAATATTAAAATTATTTTGAACAAAAATATGAATTTTAGTTTTTTAAGCTCATTTAGTCTAGGTCATGACTTCTTAAGGCTATAACATTTTCCTTGAGGGTTGGATTTTAGCACTCTATGTATAAAATCAAACAGCGCGACTTTGTCTATTGATAATCCATATTTATGGCCTTTCAATTCAGTTTATACAAAAAATGCGTTTATGGGTTGTCGTCATTTTTCAGCAAAATGTATTGACATAAGAAAAGCTATAATTTTCCTCCAATGGTCGATTTAGCGATCCACATATATAAAAAACCGAACCTTGAGACGATAAATAATAACTGAGAAGACTTATTATTATATCCAATAGAATAATTTTACAACAAATAATGACTTTTAGCCTTTTTGGCCTTTTTTAAGGCATAGTCTCGACTTCGAAAGCTACGTACTTTGCCTCGAGTTGCGCTCTAGGTATGGAATAAAATCACGTGACTACGCATGGAGATCCATTTCTCATGGCCATCGAAATCCTTTTACATTTAAAATTTATTTTTAGGTTTGTCATCATTTTTTGGTAAAAGGCCTTCATTTCCTAAGCGATGTACAATTTTTCTCGAGTGTTTCATTGTAGTGATCTACACAAAAAAAAAAAAATCAAACCTCGAGAAGATAAATATTCATTAAAATGAAAGTTCTTACTGATATTTAAATTATTTTAAACAAAAATATGAGTTTTACTTTTTGTCGGCTCTTTTAGGCTAGGTCATGACTTCTGAAGGCTATAAAATCTTCCTCGAAAGTCGAACTTTTGCGCTTTACGTATAAAATCAAACCGCGGGACTATACCTATTGATAATCCATTTTCATGGCCTCTCAATTTAGTTTATACAAAAAATTAGTTTTGGGGTTTTCGTTATTTTTCGGCGAAATGTATTGACATAAGAAATGTTATATCATTTGCCTCAAGTGGTCGATTTACCGCTCTACATATTTAAAAAACCAAACCTCGAGACGATAAAAAAGAACTGAGAAGACTTATTATATTCAATAAAATTATTTAACAACAAATAATGAGTTTTAGCCTTTTTTGCCTTTTTTTTAAAATAAGTCTCGACTACGAAAGCTATAACATTTGCCTCGAGTGTTTAAATTTTGCACTCTACGTATCAAATCCGACCGCGTGACTACACATCAAAATCTTTTTTTCATAGCGATTGAAATCCTTATACATTAAAAATTGATTTTTAGGTTTGTCATCATTTTTAGGCAAAATGCCTTGACTTCCTAAGCGCTATACAATTTTCCTCCAATGTTTTACTTTAATGATCTACATAGAAAAATCAAACCTCGATACGATATAGGATCCTTAAAAATAATGTTCTTACTAATATTAAAATTATTTTGAACAAAAATATGAATTTTAGTTTTTTAAGCTCATTTAGTCTAGGTCATGACTTCTTAAGGCTATAACATTTTCCTTGAGGGTTGGATTTTAGCACTCTATGTATAAAATCAAACAGCGCGACTTTGTCTATTGATAATCCATATTTATGGCCTTTCAATTCAGTTTATACAAAAAATGCGTTTATGGGTTGTCGTCATTTTTCAGCAAAATGTATTGACATAAGAAAAGCTATAATTTTCCTATAATGGTCGATTTAGCGATCCACATATATAAAAAACCGAACCTTGAGACGATAAATAATAACTGAGAAGACTTATTATTATATCCAATAGAATAATTTTACAACAAATAATGACTTTTAGCCTTTTGGCCCTTTTTAAGGCCGACTTCGAAAGCTACGTACTTTGCCTCGAGTTGCGCTCTAGGTATGGAATAAAATCGCGTGACTACGCATCGAGATCCATTTCTCATGGCCATCGAAATCCTTTTACATTTAAAATTTATTTTTAGGTTTGTCATCATTTTTTGGTAAAAGGCCTTCATTTCCTAAGCGATGTACAATTTTTCTCGAGTGTTTCATTGTAGTGATCTACACACAAAAAAAAAATCAAACCTCGAGAAGATAAATATTCATTAAAATGAAAGTTCTTACTGATATTTAAATTATTTTAACCAAAAATATGAGTTTCACTTTTTGTCGGCTCTTTTAGGCTAGGTCATGACTTCTGAAGGCAATAAAATCTTCCTCGAAAGTCGAACTTTTGCGCTTTACGTATAAAATCAAACCGCGGGACTATACCTATTGATAATCCATTTTCATGGCCTCTCAATTTAGTTTATACAAAAAATTAGTTTTGGGGTTGTCGTCATTTTTCGGCGAAATGTATTGACATAAGAAATGTTATATCATTTGCCTCAAGTGGTCGATTTATCGCTCTACATATTTACAAAACCAAACCTCGAGACGATAAAAAAGAACTGAGAAGACTTATTATATTCAATAAAATTATTTAACAACAAATAATGAGTTTTAGCCTTTTTTGCCTTTTTTTTTAAAATAAGTCTCGACTACGAAAGCTATAACATTTGCCTCGAGTGTTTAAATTTTGCACTCTACGTATCAAATCCGACCGCGTGACTACACATCAAAATCTTTTTTTCATAGCGATTGAAATCCTTATACATTAAAAATTGATTTTTAGGTTTGTCATCATTTTTAGGCAAAATGCCTTGACTTCCTAAGCGCTATACAATTTTCCTCCAGTGTTTTACTTTAATGATCTACATAGAAAAATCAAACCTCGATACGATATAGGATCCTTAAAAATAATGTTCTTACTAATATTAAAATTATTTTGAACAAAAATATGAATTTTAGTTTTTTAAGCTCATTTAGTCTAGGTCATGACTTCTTAAGGCTATAACATTTTCCTTGAGGGTTGGATTTTAGCACTCTATGTATAAAATCAAACAGCGCGACTTTGTCTATTGATAATCCATATTTATGGCCTTTCAATTCAATTTATACAAAAAATGCGTTTATGGGTTGTCGTCATTTTTCAGCAAAATGTATTGACATAAGAAAAGCTATAATTTTCCTATAATGGTCGATTTAGCGATCCACATATATAAAAAACCGAACCTTGAGACGATAAATAATAACTGAGAAGACTTATTATTATATCCAATAGAATAATTTTACAACAAATAATGACTTTTAGCTTTTTTGGCCCTTTTTAAGGCGTAGTCTCGACTTCGAAAGCTACGTACTTTGCCTCGAGTTGCGCTCTAGGTATGGAATAAAATCGCGTGACTACGCATCGAGATCCATTTCTCATGGCCATCGAAATCCTTTTACATTTAAAATTTATTTTTAGGTTTGTCATAATTTTTAGGTAAAAGGCATTCATTTCCTAAGCGCTGTACACTTTTCCTCGAGTGTATCACTGTAGTGATCTACACAAAAAAATAATCAAACCTCGAAAAGATAAATATTCTTTAAAATGAAGGTTCTTACTGATATTTAAATTATTTTAAACAAAAATATGAGTTTTACTTTTTGTCGGCTCTTTTAGGTTAGGTCATGACTTCTGAAGGCTATAACATTTTCCTCGAAAGTCGAATTTTTGTGCTTTACGTATAAAATCGAACCGCGTGACTATACCTATTGATAATCCATTTTCATGGCCTCTCAATTCAGTTTATACAAAAAATTAATTTTGGGGTTGTCGTCATTTTTCGGCAAAATGTATTGACATAAGAAATGTTATATCATTTGCCTTAAGTGGTCGATTTACCGCTCTACATATTTACAAACCGAACCTTGAGACGATAAAAAAGAACTGAGAAGACTTATTATATTTAATAAAACTATTTAACAACAAATAATGAGTTTTAACCTTTTTTGCCTTTTTTTTAAAAGCTAAGTCTCGACTTCGAAAGCTATAACTTTTGCCTCGAGTGTTTAATTTTTTCACTCTACGTATCAAATACGACCGTGTGACTACACATCAAAATCCTTTTTTCATTGCCATTGAAATCCTTTTACATTAAAAATTGTTTTATAGGTTTGTCATTATTTTTAGGCAAAATGCCTTGACTTCCTAAGCGCTATACAATTTTCCTCCAGTGATTTACTTCAATGATCTACATAGAAAAATCAAACCTCGATAAGATATATGATCCTTAAAAATAAAGTTCTTACTAATATTAAAATTATTTTGAACAAAAATATGAGTTTAATTTTTTTAAGCTCATTAAACCTAGGTCATGACTTCTGAAAGCTATAACATTTTCCTTGAGGGTCGGATTTTAGCACTCTACGTATAAAATCGAACCGCGCGACTCTGTCTATTGATAATCCATTTTTATGGCCTTTCAATTCAGTTTATACAAAAAATGCGTTTTTGGGTTGTCGTCATTTTTCAGCAAAATAAATTGACATAAGAAAAGCTATAATTTTCCTCCAGTGGTCGATTTAGCGATCCACATATATACAAAAACGAACCTCGAGACGATAAATAATAACTGAGAAGACTTATTATTATATCCAATAGAATAATTTTACAGCAAAAAATGACTTTTGGCCTTTTTTAAAGCGTAGTCTCGACTTTGAAAGCTACGTACTTTGCCTCGAGTTGCGCTCTAGATATGGAATAAAACCGCGTGACTACGCATCGAGATCCATTTCTCATGGCCATCGAAATTCTTTTACATTTAAAATTTATTTTTCGGTTAGTCATCATTTTTAGGTAAAAGGCCTTCATTTCCTAAGCGATTTACAATTTTCCTCGAGTGTTTCATTGTAGTGATCTACACAAAAAAAAAAAAATCAAACCTCGAGAAGATAAATATCCATTAAAATGAAGGTTCTTATTGATATTTAAATTATTTTAAACAAAAATATAAGTTTTACTTTTTGTCGGCTCTTTTAGGCTAGGTCATGACTTCTGAAGGCTATAACATTTTCCTCGAAAGTCGAACTTTTGGGCTTTACTTTTAAATTGAACCGCGTGACTATACCTATTGATAATCCATTTTCATGGCCTCTCAATTCAGTTTATACAAAAAAAATTGTTTTTGGGTTGTCGTCATTTTTCGGCAAAATGTATTGACATAAGAAATGTTATATCATTTGCCTCAAGTGGTCGATTTACCGCTCTACATATTTACAAAACCAAACCTCGAGACGATAAAAAAGAACTGAGAAGACTTATTATATTCAATAAAATTATTTAACAACAAATAATGAGTTTTAGCCTTTTTTGCCTTTTTTTTTAAATAAGTCTCGACTACGAAAGCTATAACATTTGCCTCGAGTGTTTAAATTTTGCACTCTACGTATCAAATCCGACCGCGTGACTACACATCAAAATCTTTTTTTCATAGCGATTGAAATCCTTATACATTAAAAATTGATTTTTAGGTTTGTCATCATTTTTAGGCAAAATGCCTTGACTTCCTAAGCGCTATACAATTTTCCTCCAGTGTTTTACTTTAATGATCTACATAGAAAAATAAAACCTCGATACGATATAGGATCCTTAAAAATAATGTTCTTACTAATATTAAAATTATTTTGAACAAAAATATGAATTTTAGTTTTTTAAGCTCATTTAGTCTAGGTCATGACTTCTTAAGGCTATAACATTTTCCTTGAGGGTTGGATTTTAGCACTCTATGTATAAAATCAAACAGCGCGACATTGTCTATTGATAATCCATATTTACGGCCTTTCAATTCAGTTTATACAAAAAATGCGTTTATGGGTTGTCGTCATTTTTCAGCAAAATGTATTGACATAAGAAAAGCTATAATTTTCCTCCAATGGTCGATTTAGCGATCCACATATATAAAAAACCGAACCTTGAGACGATAAATAATAACTGAGAAGACTTATTATTATATCCAATAGAATAATTTTACAACAAATAATGACTTTTAGCCTTTTTGGCCTTTTTTATGGCGTAGTCTCGACTTCGAAAGCTACGTACTTTGCCTCGAGTTGCGCTCTAGGTATGGAATAAAATCGCGTGACTACGCATGGAGATCCATTTCTCATGGCCATCGAAATCCTTTTACATTTAAAATTTATTTTTAGGTTTGTCATCATTTTTTGGTAAAAGGCCTTCATTTCCTAAGCGATGTACAATTTTTCTCGAGTGTTTCATTGTAGTGATCTACACACAAAAAAAAAATCAAACCTCGAGAAGATAAATATTCATTAAAATGAAAGTTCTTACTGATATTTAAATTATTTTAAACAAAAATATGAGTTTTACTTTTTGTCGGCTCTTTAAGGCTAGGTCATGACTTCTGAAGGCTATAAAATCTTCCTCGAAAGTCGAACTTTTGCGCTTTACGTATAAAATCAAACCGCGGGACTATACCTATTGATAATCCATTTTCATGGCCTCTCAATTTAGTTTATACAAAAAATTAGTTTTGGGGTTGTCGTCATTTTTCGGCGATATGTATTGACATAAGAAATGTTATATCATTTGCCTCAAGTGGTCGATTTACCGCTCTACATATTTACAAAACCAAACCTCGAGACGATAAAAAAGAACTGAGAAGGCTTATTATATTCAATAAAATTATTTAACAACAAATAATGAGTTTTAGCCGTTTTTGCCTTTTTTTTTAAAATAAGTCTCGACTACGAAAGCTATAACATTTGCCTCGAGTGTTTAAATTTTGCACTCTACGTATCAAATCCGACCGCGTGACTACACATCAACTCTTTTTTTCATAGCGATTGAAATCCTTATACATTAAAAATTGATTTTTAGGTTTGTCATCATTTTTAGGCAAAATGCCTTGACTTCCTAAGCGCTATACAATTTTCCTCCAGTGTTTTACTTTAATGATCTACATAGAAAAATCAAACCTCGATACGATATAGGATCCTTAAAAATAATGTTCTTACTAATATTAAAATTATTTTGAACAAAAATATGAATTTTAGTTTTTTAAGCTCATTTAGTCTAGGTCATGACTTCTTAAGGCTATAACATTTTCCTTGAGGGTTGGATTTTAGCACTCTATGTATAAAATCAAACAGCGCGACTTTGTCTATTGATAATCCATATTTATGGCCTTTCAATTCAGTTTATACAAAAAATGCGTTTATGGGTTGTCGTCATTTTTCAGCAAAATGTATTGACATAAGAAAAGCTATAATTTTCCTCCAATGGTCGATTTAGCGATCCACATATATAAAAAACCGAACCTTGAGACGATAAATAATAACTGAGAAGACTTATTATTATATCCAATAGAATAATTTTACAACAAATAATGACTTTTAGCCTTTTTGGCCTTTTTTATGGCGTAGTCTCGACTTCGAAAGCTACGTACTTTGCCTCGAGTTGCGCTCTAGGTATGGAATATAAAATCGCGTGACTACGCATGGAAATCCATTTCTCATGGCCATCGAAATCCTTTTACATTTAAAATTTATTTTTAGGTTTGTCATCATTTTTTGGTAAAAGGCCTTCATTTCCTAAGCGATGTACAATTTTTCTCGAGTGTTTCATTGTAGTGATCTACACACAAAAAAAAAAATCAAACCTCGAGAAGATAAATATTTATTAAAATGAAAGTTCTTACTGATATTTAAATTATTTTAAACAAAAATATGAGTTTTACTTTTTGTCGGCTCTTTTAGGCTAGGTCATGACTTCTGAAGGCTATAAAATCTTCCTCGAAAGTCGAACTTTTGCGCTTTACGTATAAAATCAAACCGCGGGACTATACCTATTGATAATCCATTTTCATGGCCTCTCAATTTAGTTTATACAAAAAATTAGTTTTGGGGTTGTCGTCATTTTTCGGCGAAATGTATTGACATAAGAAATGTTATATCATTTGCCTCAACTGGTCGATTTACCGCTCTACATATTTACAAAACCAAACCTCGAGACGATAAAAAAGAACTGAGAAGACTTATTATATTCAATAAAATTATTTAACAACAAATAATGAGTTTTAGCCTTTTTTGCCTTTTTTTTAAAATAAGTCTCGACTACGAAAGCTATAACATTTGCCTCGAGTGTTTAAATTTTGCACTCTACGTATCAAATCCGACCGCGTGACTACACATCAAAATCTTCTTTTCATAGCGATTGAAATCCTTATACATTAAAAATTGATTTTTAGGTTTGTCATCATTTTTAGGCAAAATGCCTTGACTTCCTAAGCGCTATACAATTTTCCTCCAGTGTTTTACTTTAATGATCTACATAGAAAAATCAAACCTCGATACGATATAGGATCCTTAAAAATAATGTTCTTACTAATATTAAAATTATTTTGAACAAAAATATGAATTTTAGTTTTTTAAGCTCATCTAGTCTAGGTCATGACTTCTTAAGGCTATAACATTTTCCTTGAGGGTTGGATTTTAGCACTCTATGTATAAAATCAAACAGCGCGACTTTGTCTATTGATAATCCATATTTATGGCCTTTCAATTCAGTTTATACAAAAAATGCGTTTATGGGTTGTCGTCATTTTTCAGCAAAATGTATTGACATAAGAAAAGCTATAATTTTCCTCCAATGGTCGATTTAGCGATCCACATATATAAAAAACCGAACCTTGAGACGATAAATAATAACTGAGAAGACTTATTATTATATCCAATAGAATAATTTTACAACAAATAACGACTTTTAGCCTTTTTGGCCTTTTTAAGGCGTAGTCTCGACTTCGAAAGCTACGTACTTTGCCTCGAGTTGCGCTCTAGGTATGGAATAAAACCGCGTGACTACGCATCGAGATCCATTTCTCATGGCCATTGAAATCCTTTTACATTTAAAATTTATTTTTAGGTTTGTCATAATTTTTAGGTAAAAGGCCTTCATTTCCTAAGCGCTGTACACTTTTCCTCGAGTGTATCACTGTAGTGATCTACACAAAAAAAAAATCAAACCTCGAAAAGATAAATATTCATTAAAATGAAGGTTCTTACTGATATTTAAATTATTTTAAACAAAAATATGAGTTTTACTTTTTGTCGGCTCTTTTAGGTTAGGTCATGACTTCTGAAGGCTATAACATTTTCCTCGAAAGTCGAATTTTTGTGCTTTACGTATAAAATCGAACCGCGTGACTATACCTATTGATAATCCATTTTCATGGCCTCTCAATTCAGTTTATACAAAAAAGTAGTTTTGGGGTTGTCGTCATTTTTCGGCAAAATGTATTGACATAAGAAATGTTATATCATTTGCCTCAAGTGGTCGATTTACCGCTCTACATATTTACAAAACCAAACCTCGAGACGATAAAAAAGAACTGAGAAGACTTATTATATTCAATAAAATTATTTAACAACAAATAATGAGTTTTAGCCTTTTTTGCCTTTTTTTTAAAATAAGTCTCGACTACGAATGCTATAACATTTGCCTCGAGTGTTTAAATTTTGCACTCTACGTATCAAATCCGACAGCGTGACTACACATCAAAATCTTTTTTTCATAGCGATTGAAATCCTTATACATTAAAAATTGATTTTTAGGTTTGTCATCATTTTTAGGCAAAATGCCTTGACTTCCTAAGCGCTATACAATTTTCCTCCAGTGTTTTACTTTAATGATCTACATAGAAAAATCAAACCTCGATACGATATAGGATCCTTAAACATAATGTTCTTACTAATATTAAAATTATTTTGAACAAAAATATGAATTTTAGTTTTTTAAGCTCATTTAGTCTAGGTCATGACTTCTTAAGGCTATAACATTTTCCTTGAGGGTTGGATTTTAGCACTCTATGTATAAAATCAAACAGCGCGACTTTGTCTATTGATAATCCATATTTATGGCCTTTCAATTCAGTTTATACAAAAAATGCGTTTATGGGTTGTCGTCATTTTTCAGCAAAATGTATTGACATAAGAAAAGCTATAATTTTCCTCCAATGGTCGATTTAGCGATCCACATATATAAAAAACCGAACCTTGAGACGATAAATAATAACTGAGAAGACTTATTATTATATCCAATAGAATAATTTTACAACAAATAATGACTTTTAGCCTTTTTGGCCTTTTTTATGGCGTAGTCTCGACTTCGAAAGCTACGTACTTTGCCTCGAGTTGCGCTCTAGGTATGGAATAAAATCGCGTGACTACGCATGGAGATCCATTTCTCATGGCCATCGAAATCCTTTTACATTTAAAATTTATTTTTAGGTTTGTCATCATTTTTTGGTAAAAGGCCTTCATTTCCTAAGCGATGTACAATTTTTCTCGAGTGTTTCATTGTAGTGATCTACACACAAAAAAAAATCAAACCTCGAGAAGATAAATATTCATTAAAATGAAAGTTCTTACTGATATTTAAATTATTTTAAACAAAAATATGAGTTTTACTTTTTGTCGGCTCTTTTAGGCTAGGTCATGACTTCTGAAGGCTATAAAATCTTCCTCGAAAGTCGAACTTTTGCGCTTTACGTATAAAATCAAACCGCGGGACTATACCTATTGATAATCCATTTTCATGGCCTCGCAATTTAGTTTATACAAAAAATTAGTTTTGGGGTTGTCGTCATTTTTCGGCGAAATGTATTGACATAAGAAATGTTATATCATTTGCCTCAAGTGGTCGATTTACCGCTCTACATATTTACAAAACCAAACCTCGAGACGATAAAAAAGAACTGAGAAGACTTATTATATTCAATAAAATTATTTAACAACAAATAATGAGTTTTAGCCTTTTTTGCCTTTTTTTTTTAAAGCTAAGTCTCGACTTCGAAAGCAATAACATTTGCCTCGAGTGTTTAATTTTTGCACTCTACGTATCAAATCCGATCACGTGACTACACATCAAAATACTTTTTTCATAGCCATTGAAATCGTTATATATTTAAAATTAATTTTTAGGTTTGTCATCATTTTTACGCAAAATGCCTTGACTTCCTAAGCGCTATACAATTTTCCTCCAGTTTTTTACTTTAATGATCTACATAGAAAAATCAAACCTCGATACGATATATGATCCTTAAAAATAACGTTCTTACTAATATTAAAATTATTTTGAACAAAAATATGAGTTTTAGTTTTTTAAACTCATTTAGGCTAGGTCATGACTTTTGAAGGCTATAAGATTTTCCTTGAGGGTCGGATTTTAGCGCTCTACGTATAAAATCGAACCGCGCGACTCTGTCTATTGATAATCCATATTTATGGCCTTTCAATTCAGTTTATACAAAAAATGCATTTTTGGGTTGTCGTCATTTTTCAGCAAAATGTATTGACATAAGAAAAGCTATAATTTGCCTCCAGTGGTCGATTTTGTTGGATCCCAATTCACGGATCTGCAAAGAACACGAATAACACCAAAAGAAATCGAACCAAAAATAAAGGATACAAGCTTTTGGGAGAAGAAATTCTCTGATTAATAATCGAAGGCAATATACAAGGAGATAAACTCGAAATTCTAATGGACTCAACACAATACAAAGTGTACATGCTAGGTATATTTATAGCCTCACATAGGCGAAACCCTAGCTAACCAAATCGCACAAAATCAGGAAACTACCCTAAATTATCTCGCCGAATCTTTGACTTGATTTGCTTGCTCCTCAAGTTACGCGTCTTCCTTTCTGGGTAGAGTTTCCTTTTCCTGCCCGGATAGCTTCTCTGTCCCCGAGCTGGCTTGCTCGTCTCTGTCCCCGAGCTGGCTTGCTCGTCTGCCTCTGGCCGGGCTTGCCTCCTATCCGGACGTTTTGCTCGTGTTCACCCGAGCTGGGCTGAACAGCTGTCCGTCTTCTGTTCTGGTCGGTACCCGGGCTGACTCCTCGCAAGTGTTTCTGCCCGTCCTGGGTTCTGGTCGTCACCCGGACTAAGTCAAGCTTAAGCTCACATTCTCCCCCGTAAGCTTGACTTGCTTCCACTCTCTTCACTCCGAGCAGCTCTCTCATCTCTTCGAACTTGACTCTTCCTAGAGCCTTAGTAAGAATGTCTGCCCGTTGCTCCCTCGTGTTGACGAACTCCACGATGATCTCTCGCTTCTCCACACACTCACGAATGTAGTGAAACTTCGTGTCAATGTGTTTGCTCCGTCCATGGAACACTGGATTCTTCATCAACGCAATTGCAGACTTGTTGTCCACGTAGAGAGTAGCTGGTCTCTGCTCGGATCCGGTCACTTCACTAAGTAGCCCCTTCAACCACATAGCTTGACATGCTGCTGCGGTTGCCGCCATGAACTCTGCTTCGCATGAGGATAGAGCTACTGTCTGCTGCTTTTGAGACTGCCAGGTGATCAGGTTTCCGTTGAGGTAGAACGCCATCCCTCCGGTACTCTTCCTGTCATCGATATCACCGGCCAGATCACTGTCCGTAAAGCCGACTAGTACTTCTGCTCCACTTCCTCGGTTGTACTGGATCCCGTAGTCCGTCGTGCCCTTCACGTAACGCAAGATGTGCTTCACCGCCTGCTGGTGTGCACTCGTGGGCTTCTCCATGTATCGACTGACTATCCCGACTGCGTGTGAAATGTCTGGTCGGGTGTGGGTGAGATACCTCAGGCACCCGATCACGCGTCTATACTCCGTGGGATCCACTCTTCTCCCTTCAGCATCCTTCCCGAGCTGCAGCTTCGCCTCCATAGGGTACTTGCTCGAGTTACAGTCCGTCATCTCGAACTGTTTAAGGATCTTCTTCGCATAGGCCGACTGCTTCAGCGTAATGCAGTCCTTCTTCTGTTCCACCTCGAGACCAAGGTAGTACGAAAGTAATCCGAGGTCACTCATCTCGAATTCGGCCATCATCTGCTGCTTGAACCCATCTACGCCTTCTGCGCTGGATCCTGTGACGATCAGGTCGTCCATATACACTCCCACGATCAGAGTTTCCTGCCCGGTACTCCTGGTGTAGACTGCCTGCTCGCTCAAGCACTTTGTGAATCCAAGATTCTTCAAGCTCTTGTCAAGGCGGATGTTCCACGCTCTTGGTGCTTGTTTTAACCCGTATAAGGCCTTGGATAGCTTGTACACCTTCTGCTCCTTGCCCGTGACGCCGAACCCCTCTGGTTGCTTGACGTACACTTCTTCTTCGAGGTCACCGTTTAGGAATGCCGATTTGACATCCAGATGGTGAATTTCCCAACCTCGATGAGCTGCTAGGGCTAGGATGAGTCTGATCGTGTCCAGTCTTGCTACTGGAGCAAAGACTTCCTCAAAGTCTATGCCTTTCCTCTGCACGTAGCCTTTAGCTACCAGCCTTGCCTTGTGCTTAAGGACATTCCCCTCAGTGTCCTTCTTCAGCTTATACACCCACTTCAGGCCGATGGGATTATGACCTTTGGGCAGGTCGGTAAGCTCCCATGTCCTGTTCTTCTCAATGGACTCCATCTCCTTCTTCATTGCTTCCTGCCACTCCTGCTCGGCTGCTGCCTCCTGGTAATTGGCTGGTTCTTCTGCACACAACAAAGAAAGTTCCTCCAGGCTCATCTCCACTTCTTGAGTCTGATCGTAAACGTCTACTAGAGGTCGGAATCCTCTTGGGCCGTCTTTTATGGAGGAATCTCCCGAGCTGGACGGGCTGGTCCTGCTCGGACTTGGTGTCCTGGGTGTATCCGGGGTGCTCTCTCCCGGGCTGGATTCTCTCGTCTCTGGCAAGATTGTTTCCGAGCTGGGTGTTCCGGGCTGCTCCTGCTCGGCAACATCCTGGTCGTCTTCGACAATGAACTCCACTGAGTTCTGCTCGGGTTCTCCATTCTCGTCGCGCCAATCCCACTTCATCTCCTCTTCGAACACAGCATCTCTGCTCACTTGGAGTCTGCCGCGTCGTGGATCGTAGAGTCTGTGTGCCTTGCTTCCTTCTTCAACGCCAAGGTACACCATCTTCTGACTCCGGTCGTCCAGCTTCTTGAGATGTGGCCCCACAATCTTCACGTGTGCGGTGCATCCGAACACTTTCAAATGTTCTAAGTGGGGTTTCTTCCCTTTCCACGCCTGGTAGGGAGTACGCTCTCCTAGCGCTTTGGTCGGCAAACGATTGAGCAGGTAGACCGCATGTCTTACTGCTTCTGCCCAAAACCGGGCTGGAACTTGCATGCTCTTGAGCAAGCTCCTCGCTGTGTTCATCACAGTCCGGTTTCGTCTTTCCACCACGCCATTCTGTTGGGGTGTGTGGGGTGCGGACAGGTGACGCTGAATTCCTTCCTGGTCGCAGAACTCTCCGAACTGCTGGGAAGTGAATTCTCCTCCTCGGTCTGTACGCAAGACCTTTAACCTGTGCACCGAGCCATTCTCCACGATCTTCTTGAACTTCTTGAAGACCTCAAAGGCTCCACTTTTCTCCTTAAGCATATAAACCCACATCCAGCGACTGTAATCATCAACAAGTAAAAGAAAGTACTTGTTACCTGCCAAAGTTGCTGGGGTGACTGGACCACATAGGTCTGCATGCACCAACTGTAAAGGTTTCTCTGCTCGGAACCTGGCCTTGATCGGAAACGGTATCCTCGCCTGCTTTGCGATCATGCATCATTCACATAGCTGGTCGGGGTGTTCTATCTTGGGAACCCCGAAGGCCATCTTCTTCTCGCCCATCATCTTGAGTGCATGAAAATTCACGTGTCCGAGCCGTGCGTGCCATAGCCAAGCCGGGTCTGCCAACGATGCCATAAGACAGACGGGCTGGCATGTCTTCAGGAGAATCTTGTAGAGTCTGTTGGGTGTTCGCTCCACCTTCATCAACAGCTCTCCTTCCTTGGTCCACATCTTCAGGTAGGACCCTTGCAGCAACACCGTGTTCCCGATCTCAGTCATCTGTCCTAGACTGATGATGTTGCTTTTCAACTTCGGGATGAAATACACCTGGGTCATCAGACGCTGGTCGCCATTCTTGCACTCGAACAGGATCGACCCTCTGCCTCTGATCTCTACGACTGATCCGTCGCCGAATTTCACGCTGCCCGTGATCTTCTCATCGAGCTCTTCAAACTTAGCTCGGTCCCCAGTCATGTGGTTGCTAGCTCCGTTGTCTAAGTACCATATGTCGGTACTGACCTTCTTCTCTCCGTCTACGAGGAGGTTTGCAATAACCTTGTCCTCGATGAGGAAAACCTTCTCGCTGGTCTCCTCCGGACAGGTCTGCTCGGCCTCTGGGCTGATCGGCACACTGATCACTTCTGCCCGGGCCTTGGCGTCACACTCGCCATTCTGTTCGTCCAGGTGCGTTTCCTGCTCGGCAAACAACAATGCCGGCTGGTCATCTGGGAATCTTGCTAGATTCGCCTCTTCGCCCTGGTTCCTGCTCCGGCACTCAGATGCAAAGTGCCCAAGCTTCTGACAATTGTAGCACTTCACTGTGCTCTTGTCTCTCCTGGTCGTGCCTTCCTGACGGGTAGATCCACTGCCGCGACCTCGCATGTCCCGACCTCGACCTCGTCCACGACCCTGTCCGCGTCCTCGGACTTCTCCACCGAAGCTGTTCCGACCTGAGGGTCTTGTAGAAAACTCGGCTCCCCCGGTTTTCCGCTGTCTGGCCGTCTACTCTTCATGCGTGAGCAGGAGGTTCTTCTCCTCGTCTTTGTCACCGTAACCCCGAAGTCTCTCTTCGTGGGCCTTGAGACGACCAACAACCTCCTCGACCGACATGGTCTTGAGATCGCCGAACTGCTCGATCGATGTCACGATCTGCATGTACCTGTGAGGCACTGCTCGGAGAAACTTCTTGACGACGGTGGTCTCCTCCACCTTGTCTCCCAGCGAGCGTATGCCGGTCACAATGGACGTGAGCCGCATAGCGAAATCATCAATTGATTCGCTCTCCCTCATCCTCATGACCTCGAACTCACTCTTCAAGGTCTGGACCTTTGCCTCCTTGACGCGATCTGCGCCCATGTGCATGGTCTGAAGAGTTTTCCATGCTTCCTTCGCGGAATCTTTCTCGGCAAGCATGAGAAGAACTTCTTCCGGAACTGCTTGGTAGATAGCGGCTAGAGCCATTCTTTCCTTGCGCCCTTCGACACCGCCGTTCTCTACGGCCTCCCATACTCCCTGCGCCTGCAGATTCACCCTCATCTTCAACGCCCACACGGCGTAATTGCTCTTCGTGAGCATGGGGTAATGGAGTGTAACTGTGCCTTCTCTGGAGTCTGATTTCTGCGCAACCAAAGCTCCGTCGATTGGTGACTCTGATGATGAAGACATGTTCTTCGATAGAAGCTCTGATACCACTTGTTGGATCCCAATTCACGGATCTACAAAGAACACGAATAACACCAAAAGAAATCGAACCAAAAATAAAGGACACAAGCTTTTGGGAGAAGAAATTCTCTGATTAATAATCGAAGGCAATATACAAGGAGATAAATTCGAAATTCTAATGGACTCAACACAATACAAAGTGTACATGCTAGGTATATTTATAGCCTCACATAGGCGAAACCCTAGCTAACCAAATCGCACAAAATCAGGAAACTACCCTAAATTATCTCGCCGAATCTTTGACTTGATTTGCTTGCTCCTCAAGTTACGCATCTTCCTTTCTGGGTAGAGTTTCCTTTTCCTGCCCGGACAACTTCTCTGTCCCCGAGCTGGCTTGCTCGTCTCTGTCCCCGAGCTGGCTTGCTCGTCTGCCTCTGGCCGGGCTTGCCTCCTATCCGGACGTTTTGCTCGTGTTCACCCGAGCTGGGCTGAACAGCTGTCCGTCTTCTGTTCTGGTCGGTACCCGGGCTGACTCCTCGCAAGTGTTTCTGCCCGTCCTGGGTTCTGGTCGTCACCCGGACTAAGTCAAGCTTAAGCTCACAGATTTAGCGATCCGCATATATACAAAACCGAAGCTCAAGACGATAAATAATAACTGAGAAGAATTATTATTATATCAAATAGAATAATTTTACAGCAAATAATGACTTTTAGCCTTTTTGGCCTTTTTTAAGGCGAAGTCTAGACTTCGAAAGCTACGTACTTTGCCTCGAGTTGCGCTCTAGGTATGGAATAAAACCGTGTGACTACGCATAGAGATCCATTTCTCATGGCCATCGAAATCCTTTTACATTTAAAATTTATTTTTAGGTTTGTCATCATTTTTAAGTAAAAGGCCTTCATTTCCTAAGCGCTGTACCATTTGCCTCTAGTGTTTCATTGTAGTGATCTACAAAAAAAAAAAATCAAACGTCGAGAAGATAAATATTCATTAAAATGAAGGTTCTTACTGATATTTAAATTATTTTAAACAAAAATACGAGTTTCACTTTTTGTCGGCTCTTTTAGGCTAGGTCATGACTTTTGAAGGCTATAACATTTTCCTCGAAAGTCAATTTTTGCGCTTTACGTATAAAATCGAACCGCATGAATATACTTATTGATAATCCATTTTCATGGCCTCTCAATTCAGTCTGTACAAAAAATTAGTTTTGGGGTTGTCTTCATTTTTCGGCAAAATGTATTGACATAAGAAATGTTATATCATTTGCCGCAAGTGGTCGATTTACCGCTCTACATATTTACAAAACCGAACCTCGAGACGATTAAAAAGAACTGAGAAGACTTATTATATTCAATAAAATTATTTAACAACAAATAATGAGTTTTAGCCTTTTTTTGCCATTTTTTTTAAAAGCTAAGTCTCGACTTCGAAAGCTATAACATTTGCCTCGAGTGTTTAATTTTTGCACTCTTCGTATCAAATCCGACCGCGTGACTACACATCAAAATCCTTTTTTCATAGCCATTGAAATCCTTTTACATTAAAAATTGTTTTTTAGGTTTGTCATCATTTTTAGGCAAAATGCCTTGACTTCCTAAGCGCTATACAATTTTCCTCCAGTGTTTTACTTTAATGATCTACATAGAGAAATCAAACCTCGATACGATATATGATCCTTAAAAATAAAGTTCTTACTAATATTGAAATTATTTTGAACAAAAATATGAGTTTTAATTTTTTAAGCTCTTTTAGGCTAGGTCTGAACATCCTAAGGTTATAACATTGTCCTTTAGGGTCGGATTTTAGCGCTCTACGTATAAAATCGAACAGCGTGACTCTGTCTATTGGTAATGGCCTTTCAATTCAGGAGTTTATACAAAAAATGAGTTTTGGGGTTGTCGTCATTTTTCAGCAAAATGTATTGACATAAGTGTTGGACCTGTGTCCTTAAACAAGCTGTTTTAAACCCATTTGTAAAAGATTATGACTTGTCATTGAATAAAGATGATACTTATTATGTTAATCTTATTATAGTTTCTGGTAGAGTAAAATAGAATGTTTGATCCATAGTTCATATTGGAATGCAATTATGTTATTATCATCACACCCGAGTCAATGTGAGGAAGAATTGATAATCATAATAAATGAACTTAAATTGTCCGGGACCTGATAAACTGGGTGGGAACCCATTAATCGGATAAGGTCATTAATGTGACTAAGTGATATAATCCTATTCTGGATTAAGTGTGTGTCACACTCACTAGAAGTGCATTAAGTATGAAGAGTCTTCATACTGGACTGGACCTGACTTAAACTCCGAAAGTTATCATATAAGACCGTCACTGATAACTTGGAGTTGAGTCACTAGTAGATGATCAAATGGATATTCGATCTAAGTCCTGAGTGATCTTGAGTCTGAGCTGCTGGCTTGATTGTTCTTTGATTTAACCGTTTAAGAACACGAAATATTACCGCTGTTCCCAACACTATTATTTTGGGAACATGATAGTCAGTAGTGAAGGTAGCTTTATCATAGATATGGGCATCACACAGCTCTATTCAGAGTCAAGATGATTCCCTTAATTGTCGATGGTGACAAGTGAGATAGACCCATGGCCAGCTTATGACTCGTAATCATAAGTGGGTTGCTCATAATATTACCGACTGAGTTAAGGATGAAAATGCATTGAGGGGCAATACGGTAATACTGCCTGCTCATGTGTGGATCATCAAGTGAAAGATCAATAACCCGAATTTGATTGTATCAATGGACACCTTGCTATAAAAGGGAATAATATATACTGTATCACTAAAGAGTGCAGCCTCGGGTCTATAGTGGAATCACACCGAGGTTAACGAACTTCTAGCAGTTCGTTGGAGCTAAAGTGATATGGGTCCATGGTCCCCAGGATAGCTCCGGAACGGATGATACGTACGTGATTAAATATACGTTTGTTTAATCATGTGACGGGATTTATAAAACTGAAGTCTGTGTCAGATTTCGGATAGTTTTACCGCGGCAAAAGTACCAAAGTTTGGTATCGGAAATTTAACTGTCAAAAGATGAATGAATTGAATTTTCTCATCAACTGGAAAGTTGTAGAAAATTTCATTCTGTGCAATTTATCTTTTGGAACCGAGTCAATCCGAGTGATGGTTTGTGATTTATAGATTTAATGAGTTTAACCTAAAGTTTCGGGTTGCATTAATTAAATCACGTGTCACAAATAAAATGGTGGGTTTAACCCACGACATTTTAATGTGTGATATGAGAGAGAAGAAATTATAATATAATTTAATTATTTGGATTTAATTATTAATAGGATTTATTCCGGATTATTAATAATTAATTAATAATTAATAGATTTATATTATAATGAATGGTTGCATTCGAGCGTGACTGAAAAAAAAAATTAAAATGAGATTGTTTTTAAACAATCAGATTCGTTTTAATAGTATATATATATATATATTTATATAATAAAAGAAAAAGTCAAAGAACCTACCTGGGAGTGCGTGCCAAGCAAATAGGCGCAGCGAATTGGTTATGCAATTATTCTGTAATTGCAGGATAAATACCAATTGTTTAGGTACTTCAGATAAAACCCTGAAATTAATTTAATCAATTGGATCGGTTTAGATTTAATCTTCACCGTTGGATTAGGAATTAATTTATTATATAAATAAAATGGGATTTCGAATTTTAGGCTTGTTTACCAAGTCTTGGTATTTGAATTTTCCCTAATTAATTTAATCCATTGGATCGGTCTAAGATTTAATCTTGATCGTTGGATTGGAAATTAATATTTTATTTATTTAAAAGGGGATTTCGAAATTATTAATAAATATAAACTTGGTGACAAAGTTTGGTGGTTGAGAATTTCTCTCAGTCAATCTAATCCATTGGATTAATCTAAATTTAATCTGGACTGTTGGATTAGATTTATTTTATTATTTAATTTCGAAATAATTCCCTGGATTAATCTGAGCCATTGGTTTTTAACCAATCATGATCCGGATGGTGGGAATTTCTCTCAGGTGGTTGGAATTGAACACTATAAATAGGGAGCTCATTCCACACTTTTCGACACACCTCAGAGCTCAAAATTTCGTGACCCCTTATTAGGGGATGCAAAAATTGACTCTTCTCTCTCCCCCCGATTCGGCTTTGTGAGATCTTTTCTCCAGTAGCTTCAAAAGAACCACCAATTAAATATTTGTCAGAGTCCTGTCATCGAAGCTCACATTTCAGTACGAGGATTCCAGGAGAATATCCCGGAAGATCACGGGAGTTTCCCTAGCACCGGCGGAGCCCTGCCAAAGTCAGAACGCGCAGCCGGAGGTCTTCAATCAGGTACGGCCTTATGCATTGGGTCAATAAATGCAAAATTTCTTTTATTATATTTATTTATTTTCCATAGACATTAGATTTAATAATGTTGTTATGAAATTAATTGTGATGATTGAATTGCCAATTATTTATCCGATCCCTTTATCCAAATTACTCGATGTCAGTGCGTAGTTACGGAGTAACTTTTCCGACTTAAAATTATTTTTTAAAAGTTACCCGGACGGACTGATGAGAGCGGAATGTTCGAGGTAATTTGGACGGGACGTTAAAAGTATTTTTTAATGAATTTGCAATCAAAGCTATTTCGTTATTTTTCAAGGTAAATTGGCATATTAGCATATCCGATTTCCAATAAATGGTATCGGAGCTAGATGCGATTTCCAACAATTGGTATCAGAGCTATATCCAATTTCCAACAATAAGAAAAGCTATAATTTGCCTCCAGTGGTCGATTTAGCGATCTGAATATATACAAAACCGAACCTCGAGACGATAAATAATAATTGAGAAGACTTATTATTATATCCAATAGAATAATTTTACAGAAAATAATGACTTTTAGCCTTTTTGGCCTTTTTTAAGGCGAAGTCTCGACTTCGAAAGCTACGTACTTTGCCTCGAGTTGCGCTCTAGGTATGGAATAAAACCGCGTGACTACGCATCGAGATACATTTCTCATGGCCATCGAAATCCTTTTACATTTAAACTTTATTTTTAGGTTTGTCATCATTTTTAGGTAAAAGGCTTTCATTTCCTAAGCGCTGTACAATTTGCCTCGAGTGTTTCATTGTAATGATCTACAAAAAAAAAAGTCAAACCTTGAGAAGATAAATATTCATTAAAATGAAGGTTCTTACTGATATTTAAATTATTTTAAACAAAAATATGAGTTTTACTTTTTGTCGGCTCTTTTAGGCTAGGTCATGACTTCTAAAGGCTATAACATTTTCCCGAAAGTCGAATTTTTGTGCTTTACGTATAAAATCGAACCGCGTGACTCTACCTATTGATAATCCATTTTCATGACCTCTCAATTAAGTTTATACAAAAAAATTGTTTTGGGGTTGTCGTCATTTTTTGGCAAAATGTATTGACATAAGAAATGTTATATCATTTGCCCCGAGTGGTCGATTTACCGCTCTACATATTTACAAAACCAAACCTCGAGACGATAAAAAAGAACTGAGAAGACTTATTATATTTAATAAAATTATTTAACAATAAATAATGAGTTTTAACCTTTTTTGCCTTTTTTTTAAATGCTAAGTCTCGACTTCGAAAGCTATAACATTTGCCTCGAGTGTTTGATTTGTGCGCTCTACGTATCAAATCCAACCGCGTGACTACACATCAAAATCCTTTTTTCATAGCCATTGAAATCCTTTACATTAAAAATTGATTTTTAGGTTTGTCATCATTTTTAGGCAAAATGCCTTGACTTCCTAAGCGCTATACAATTTTCCTCCAGTGTTTTACTTTAATGATCTACATAGAAAAATCAAACCTCGATACGATATATGATCCTTAAAAATAATGTTCTTAAAAATTATTTTGAACAAAAATATGAATTTTAGTTTTTTAAGCTCATTTAGTCTAGGTCATGACTTCTTAAGGCTATAACATTTTCCTTGAAGGTTGGATTTTAGCACTCTATGTATAAAATCAAACCGCGCGACTTTGTCTATTGATAATCCATATTTATGGCCTTTCAATTCAGTTTATACAAAAAATGCATTTTTGGGTTGTCGTCATTTTTCAGCAAAATGTATTGACATAAGAAAAGCTATAATTTTCCTCCAATGGTCGATTTAGCGATCCACATATATAAAAAACCGAACCTTGAGACGATAAATAATAACTGAGAAGACTTATTATTATATCCAATAGAATAATTTTACAACAAATAATGACTTTTAGCCTTTTTGGCCTTTTTTAAGGCATAGTCTCGACTTCGAAAGCTACGTACTTTGCCTCGAGTTGCGCTCTAGGTATGGAATAAAACCGCGTGACTACGCATCGAGATCCATTTCTCATGGCCATTGAAATCCTTTTACATTTAAAATTTATTTTTAGGTTTGTCATCATTTTTAGGTAAAAGGCCTTCATTTCCTAAGCGATGTACAATTTTTCTCGAGTGTTTCATTGTAGTGATCTACACACAAAAAAAAAAATCAAACCTCGAGAAGATAAATATTCATTAAAATGAATGTTCTTACTGATATTTAAATTATTTTAAACAAAAATATGAGTTTTACTTTTTGTCGGCTCTTTTAGGCTAGGTCATGACTTCTAAAGGCTATAAAATCTTCCTCGAAAGTCAAACTTTTGCGCTTTACGTATAAAATCAAACCGCGTGACTATACCTATTGATAATCCATTTTCATGGCCTCTCAATTTAGTTTATACAAAAAATTAGTTTTGGGGTTTTCGTTATTTTTCGGCAAAATGTATTGACATAAGAAATGTTATATCATTTGCCTCAAGTGGTCGATTTACCGCTCTACATATTTACTAAACCAAACCTCGAGACGATAAAAAAGAACTGAGAAGACTTATTATATTCAATAAAATTATTTAACAACAAATAATGAGTTTTAGCCTTTTTTGCCTTTTTTTTTTAAAGCTAAGTCTCGACTTCGAAAGCAATAACATTTGCCTCGAGTGTTTTATTTTTGCACTCTACGTATCAAATCCGACCGCGTTACTACACATCAAAATCCTTTTTTCATAGCCATTGAAATCGTTATATATTTAAAATTGATTTTTAGGTTTGTCATCATTTTTACGCAAAATGCCTTGACTTCCTAAGCGCTATACAATTTTCCTCCAGTTTTTTACTTTAATGATCTACATAGAAAAATCAAACCTTGATACGATATATGATCCTTAAAAATAAAGTTCTTACTAATATTAAAATTATTTTGAACAAAAATATGAGTTTTAGTTTTTTCAGCTCTTTTAGGCTAGGTCATGACTTTTGAAGGCTATAAGATTTTCCTTGAGGGTCGGATTTTAGCGTTCTACGTATAAAATCGAACCGTGGGACTCTGTCTATTGATAATCCATATTTATGGCCTTTCAATTCAGTTTATACAAAAAATGCATTTTTGGGTTGTCGTCATTTTTCAGCAAAATGTATTGACATAAGAAAAGCTATAATTTGCCTCCAGTGGTCGATTTAGCGATCCGCATATATACAAAACCGAACCTCGAGACGATAAATAATAACTGATAAGACTTATTATTATATCCAATAGAATAATTTCACTGCAAATAATGACTTTTAGCCTTTTTGGCCTTTTTTAAGGCGAAGTCTCGACTTTGAAAGCTACGTACTTTGCCTCGAGTTGCACTCTAGGTATGGAATAAAACCGCGTGACTACGCATCGAGATCCATTTCTTATGGCCATCGAAAATCCTTTTACATTTAAACTTTATTTTTAGGTTTGTCATCATTTTTAGGTAAAAGGCCTTCATTTCATAAGCGCTGTACAATTTGCCTTGAGTGTTTCATTGTAGTGATCTACAAAAAAAAAAAATCAAACCTCGAGAAGATAAATATTCATTAAAATGAAGGTTCTTACTTATATTTAAATTATTTTAAACAAAAATATAAATTTAAGTTTTTGTCGGCTCTTTTAGGCTAGGTCATGACTTCTGAAGGCTATAACATTTTCCTTGAAAGTCGAATTTTTGCGCTCTACGTATAAAATTGAACCGCGTGACTATACCTATTGATAATCCATTTTCATGGCCTCTCAATTTATTTTATACCAAAAATTAGTTTTTGGGTTGTGATAACCCACAATTAATTAGGTGAGTTGTTATCTTTTTGTTTATATTTTTATTTTAGGATTTTCCTTGCAAATAATATATTAGTTTTAACATATTGAAAAAAAAAAAAAATTAGGGTAAAAAGGGAGCTGCGAAAATTAGATATTTAGGGTTTTATATTAGGCTTAGGGTTTCATATTTTCCACAAAGTCTCCCATAACCTCATTATCTCAAAAACCTAGAAAATTTCTAGAGAGAATAGAGTGAAAAATCATTGAGTCTTCAATCTCCCCAGCCAGAAATCTCTTCTTCTTCTTCCATAATCAAGGTATGAGTTGCTTATTCTATTAAATCCCAATTTTATTTTCGTAATCCCCAGTAGCAGAATTTTGTCGAATTTTTATCTCCCAAACTAAACAGCGGTTTTGGCTGAAATTTTAACCACAACTTTTATTAGGATCATAGAAGTCCCAGATTTAATTTCAGAATTTTTGGAGCTCTAAATCGTATTTTCAATTTTTAAAATTTCTGGAAAAACGATAAAATTCTGCAGATCAGATTTTCGTTTTTAATTTTTAAAATTCATACAGTCCGAATTGGATATTTTATGCAGAGATAGGTTTTATAGAGAATCCAATTTCTAGAATGTTTTGTGTTTTAAGAAATTTGAAAATCTTCCGGGATCTAGCCTGAAATCGAGTTAGAAGAATCTGGCCGAACAAAAAAATTGATATATCTCATAGTTAGATTTCTCTTTTGAAAATTTTGAAAACACGAAAGTTCTTCGTTTTCAAAAAATAATGGCAGTTTGTTAAGAACACTTTTTCCAGTTCCTTACCGATTTTATTATATCAAGAAAATACCTAAAAAGTCATTTTTATACATACAAGCATGAATCTCGTTTTAGTCGTAAAGCCAAGTCTTAGGATTTTTTTTATGAGTGACCAGGTTCAAATTCATAGTTGGGTATATATTATCTAGGAACGCCGCTCGTAGAGATGCCTTCGTCAGAGTCGCTAGTAAGACGATCGTAGCGCTTCAGGTGAGTTCAACCTCACTGCAGTACGAATTTGTTTGAAAATAAAAGTACATTTGAACATGTTTGTTGTGTGTTTTGTTTGAATATGTTGAATGTGTGAAAAATGTTTGCTTGTTATATTGTTTCATGAATGACTGTATTAGATATTTTATAATGATTCAACGACGTTGAAACGTGGCGAAAGATTTATTATTATGTGACGATCGATGTGATTGTCGAGATATGAAGAATTTCATTAATGATGAATGGTGATATACGATGTGAAAATTTTGAAAATAATTATTATGGTTATGGATGAATCTTCTTGTCATTTATGCATGTTAACAATATAAACAAGTATAACATAGTAATTAAGTGTCGTGCCCCCTCTATCGAGCGAGTCGTGTGAGGCTTATGATGTTTTAAAAAGATCCCAATAAAAGAGAGAATGGGACGATGATTAGATTTCTCCCCGAGTTGAAAGGAACGAAGAAGGGATTAATCTGACGGTATCATGACCCAACCAATATATTGACCTTAGGCTTCGGGACATGTGCACCCCCGTCGATCTATTGAGTCTCGCGCGAATGAAGTGGTACGTACACAACGGTGATCACATAGGACAAGATTAGTAATAGATCCTAAAACGTAAAATGAAGCATAATTGGACATTTGCATGTTATGTTTTCTGTAAGTTATTTTGTGAGAAAATAGTTGTATCTCACTGAGCTTTTAGCTCACACAAAATGTTTTTCGTTCGTACTGTAGGTAAGAAACCTATGATATGATTTCGTGGTGGATTGGACGGTGACAGTGGAGGATGTGCGAGGGATTGGGTGAATGGGTAATCACTGTGAAGACGTTTTCCGCATATTTATTTCGTACATGTTCTTAGTTTTAAAAAGGGAATCCCTGATAAATATTTTTACTATTCACGTATTTACTTATTTTACCTTAAGAAAAAAAAATGGCCAAGTATTTTCAAAGAATTTTAAAGTAGTCAGTAAGTGACGGCTTCGAAAAAGTCGGGTCGTTACAGGGGTTGTCGTCATTTTTCGGCAAGATGTATTGACATAAGAAATGTTATATAATTTGCCTCGAGTGGTCGATTTACCGCTCTACATATTTATAAAACCGAACCTCGAGACAATAAAAAAGAACTGAGAAGAATTATTATATTCAATGAAATTATTTAACAACAAATAATGAGTTTAGCCTTTTTTGCCTTTTTTTTAAAAGCTAAGTCTCGACTTCGAAAGCTATAACATTTGCCTCCAGTGTTTAATTTTTGCACTCTACGTATAAAATCTGACCGCGTGACTACACATCAAAATCCTTTTTTCATAGCCATTGAAATCCTTTTACATTAAAAATTGATTTTTAGGTTTGTCATCATTTTTAGGCAAAATGCCTTGACTTCATAAGCGCTATACAATTTTCCTCCAGTGTTCTACTTTAATGATCTACATAGAAAAATCAAACCTCGATACGATATATGATCCTTAAAAATAAAGTTCTTACTAATATTAAAATTATTTTGAACAAAAATATGATTTTTAGTTTTTAAGCTCATTTAGGCTAGGTCATGACTTCTGAAGGCTATAACATTTTCCTGGAGGGTCGGATTTTAGCGCTCTACGTATAAAATCGAACCGCGTGACTCTGTCTATTGATAATCCATTTTTATGGCCTTTCAATTCAGTTTATACAAAAAATGCGTTTTGGGGTTGTCGTCACTTTTCAGCAAAATGTATTGACATAAGAAAAGCTATAATTTACCTCCAATGGTCGATTTAGCGATCCACACATATATACAAAACCGAACTTCGAAACGATAAATAATAACTGAGAAGACTTATTATTATATCCAATAGAATAATTTTACAGCAAATAATAACTTTTAGCCTTTTTGGCCTTTTTTAAGGCGTAGTTTCGACTACGAAAGCTACGTAGTTTGCCTCGATGTTGTGCTCTAGGTATGGAATAAAACCGCGTAACTACGCATCGAGATCCATTTCTCATGGCCATCGAAATCCTTTTCCATTTAAAATTTATTTTTAGGTTTGTCATCATTTTTAGGTAAAAGGCCTTCATTTCCTAAGCGCTGTACCATTATCCTCGAGTGTTTCATTGTAGTGATCTACACACACAAAAAAAAAAAATCAAACCTCGAGAAGATAAATATTCATTAAAATGAAGGTTCTTATTGATATTTAAATTATTTTAAACAAAAATATGAGTTTTACTTTTTGTCGGCTCTTTTAGGCTAGGTCATGACTTCTGAAGACTATAACATTTTCCTCGAAAGTCGGATTTTTGCACTCTACGTATAAAATCGAACCGCGTGACTCTACCTATTGATAATCCATTTTCATGACCTATCAATTCAGTTTATACAAAAAATTAGTTTTGGGGTTGTCGTTATTTTTCGGCAAAATGTATTGACATAAGAAATGTTACATCATTTGCCTCGAGTGGTCGATTTACCGCTCAACATATTTACAAAACCGAACCTCGAGACGATAAAAAAGAACTGAGAAGACTTATTATATTCAATAAAATTATTTAACAATAAATAATGAGTTTTAGCATTTTTTGCCTTTTTTTTAAAAGCTAAGTCTCGACTTCGAAAGCTATAACATTTGCCTCGAGTGTTTAATTTTTGCACTCTACGTATCAAATCCGACCGCGTGACTACACATCAAAATCCTTTTTTCATAGCCATTGAAATCCTTTTACATTAAAAATTGATTTTTAAGTTTGTCATAATTTTTAGGCATAATGCCTTGACTTCCTAAGCGCTATACAATTTTCCTCGAGTGTTTTACTTTAATGATCTACATAGAAAAATCAAACCTCGATACGATATATAATCCTTAAAAATAAATTTCTTACTAATATTAAAATTATTTTAAACAAAAATATGAGTTTTAGTTTTTTCAGCTCATCTATGCTAGGTCATGACTTCCGAAGGCTATAAGATTTTCCTTGAGGGTCGGATTTTAACGCTCCACGTATAAAATCGAACCGCGTTACTATGTCTATTGATAATACATATTTATGGCCTTTCAATTCAGTTTATACAATAAATGCGTTTTTTGGTTGTCGTCATTTGTCAGCAAAATGTATTGACATAAGAAAAGATATAATTTGCCTCCACTGGTCGATTTAGTGATCCACATATATACAAAACCAAACCTCGAGACGATAAATAATAACTGAGAAAACTTATTATTATATCCACTAGAATAATTTTACAGCAAATAATGACTTTTAGCCTTTTTGGCCTTTTTTAAGGCGAAGTCTCAACTTCGAAAGCTACGTACTTTGCCTCGAGTTGCGCTCTAGGTCTGGAATAAAACCGCGTGACTACGCATCGAGATCCATTTCTCATGGCCATCGAAATCCTTTTACATTTAAACTTTATTTTTAGGTTTGTCATCATTTTTAGGTAAAAGGCTTTCATTTCTTAAGCGCTGTACAATTTGCCTCGAGTGTTTCATTGTAGTGATCTACACACAAAAAAAAATTCAAACCTCGAGATGATAAATATTCATTAAAATGAAGGTTCTTACTGATATTTAAAATTATTTTAAACAAAAATATGAGTTTTACTTTTTGTCGGCTCTTTTAGGCTAGGTCATGACTTCTAAAGGCTATAAAATTTTTCTCGAAAGTCAAATTTTTGTGCTCGACGTATAAAATTGAACTCCGTAACTCTACCTATTGATACTCCATTTTCATGGCCTCTCAATTCAGTTTATACAAAAAAAATTAGTTTTGGGGTTGTCGTCATTTTTCGGCAAAATGTATTAACAAAAGAAATATTATATCATTTGCCTCGAGTGGTCGAGACGAGAAATATTCATTAAAATTAAGGTTCTTACTGATATTTAAATTATTTTAAACAAAAATATGAGTTTTACTTTTTGTCGGCTCTTTTAGGCTAGGTCATGACTTCTGAAGGCTATAACATTTTCCTCGAAAGTCGGATTTTTGCGCTCTACGTATAAAATCGAACCGCGTGACTCTACCTATTGACAATCCATTTTCATGGCCTCTCAATTCAGTTTATACAAAAACTTAGTTTTGGGGTTGTCGTCATTTTTCGGCAAAATATATTGACATAAGAAATGTTATATCATTTGCCTCGAGTGGTCGATTTACCGCTCTACATATTTACAAAACCGAACCTCGAGACGATAAAAAATAACTGACAAGACTTATTATATCCAATAAAATTATTTAACAACAAATAATGAGTTTTAGCCTTCTTTGCCTTTTTTTTAAAGCTAAGTCTTGACTTCGAAAGCTATAACATTTGCCTCGAGTGTTTGGTTTTTGCGCTCTACGTATCAAATCCGACCGCGTGACTACACATCAAAATCCATTTTCCATAGCCATTGAAATCCTTTTACATTAAAAATTGATTTTTAGGTTTGTCATCATTTTTAGGCAAAATGTCTTGACTTCCTAAGCGCTATACAATTTTCCTCGAGTGTTTTACTTTAATGATCTACATAGAAAAATCGAACGTCGATACGATATATGATCCTTAAAATTAAAGTTCTTACTAATGTTGAAATTATTTTGAACAAAAATATGATTTTTAGTTTTTTAAGCTCATTTAGGCTAGGTCATGACTTCTGATGGCTTTAACATTTTCTTTGAGGGTCGGATTTTACCGCTCCACGTATAATATCGAACCGCGTGACTCTGTCTATTGATAATCCATATTTATGGCCTTTCAATTCAGTTTATACAAAAAATGCGTTTTTGGGTTGTTTTCATTTTTCAACAAAATGTATTGACATAAGAAAAGCTATAATTTGCCTCTAGTGGTCGATTTAACGCTCCACATATATACAAAACCGAACCTCGAGACGATAAATAATAACTGAGAAGACTTATTATTATATCCAATAGAATACTTTTACAGCAAATAATGACTTTTATAGCCTTTTTGGCCTTTTTAAAGGCGAAGTCTCGACTTCTAAAGCTATGTACTTTGCCTCGAGTTGCGCTCAAGGTATGGAATCAAACCGTGTGACTAGGCATCGAGATCCATTTCTCATGGCCATCAAAATTCTTTTACATTTAAAATTTATTTTTAGGTTTGTCATCATTTTTAAGTAAAAGGCCTTCATTTTCTAAGCGTTGTACCATTTGCCTCGAGTGTTTCATTGTAGTGATCCTCACAAAGAAAAAAATCAAACCTCGAGAAGATAAATGTTCATTAAAATGAAGGTTCTTACTGATATTTAAATTATTTTAAACAAAAATATGAGTTTTACTTTTTGTCGGCTCTTTTAGGCTAGGTCATGACTTCTGAAGGCTATAACATTTTCCTCGAAGTCGGATTTTTGCGCTCTAAGCATAAAATCAAACCGCGTGACTCTACTTATTGATAATCCATTTTCATGGCCTCTTAATTCAGTTTATACAAAAAATTAGTTTTTGGGCTGTCGTCATTTTTCGGCAAAATGTATTGACATAAAAAATGTTATATCATTTGCCTCGAGTGGTCGATTTACCGCTCTACATATTTACAAAACCGAACCTCGAGACGATAAAAAAGAACTGAGAAGACTTATTATATCCAATAAAATTATTTAACAACAAATAATGAGTTTTAGCCTTTTTTGCCTTTTTTTTAAAGCTAAGTCTCGACTTCGAAAGCTATAACATTTGCCTCGAGTGTTTGATTTTTGCACTCTACGTATTAAATCCAACCGCGTGACTACACATCAAAATCCTATTTTCATAGCTAGGTCATGACTTCTGATGGCTTTAACATTTTCTTTGAGGGTCGGATTTTACCGCTCCACGTATAATATCGAACCGCGTGACTCTGTCTATTGATAATCCATATTTATGGCCTTTCAATTCAGTTTATACAAAAAATGCGTTTTGGGGTTGTCGTCATTTTTCAGCAAAATGTATTGACATAAGAAAAGCTATAATTTGCCTCCAGTGGTCGATTTAGCGCTCAACATATATACATAACCGAACCTCGAGACGACAAATAATAGCTGAGAAGACTTATTATTGCATCCATTGGAATACTTTTACAGCAAATAATGACTTTTAGCCTTTTTGGCCTTTTTTAAGGCGAAGTCTCTACTTCGAAAGCTACGAACTTTGCCTCGAGTTGCTCTCTAGGTATGGAATCAAACCGCGTGACTAGGCATCGAGATCCATTTCTCATGGCCATCGAAATCCTTTTACATTTAAAATTTATTTTTAGGTTTGTCATCATTTTTAAGTAAAAGGCCTTCATTTCCTAAGCGTTGTACCATTTGCCTCGAGTGTTTCATTGTAGTGATCTACACACAAAAAATCAAACCTCGAGAAGATAAATATTCATTAAAATGAAGGTTCTTACTGATATTTAAATTATTTTAAACAAAAATATGAGTTTTACTTTTTGTCGGCTCTTTTAGGCTAGGTCATGACTTCAGAAGGCTAAAACATTTTCCTCGAAAGTCGGATTTTTGCGCTCTAAGCATAAAAACAAACCGCGTGACTCTACTTATTGATAACCCATTTTCATGGCCTCTTAATTCTGTTTATACAAAAAATTAGTTTTCGGGTTGTCGTCATTTTTCGGCAAAATGTATTGACATAAGAAATGTTATATCATTTGCCTCGAGTGGTCGATTTACCGCTCTACATATTTACAAAACCGAACCTCGAGACGATAAAAAAGAAGTGAGAAGACTTATTATATCCAATAAAATTATTTAAAAACAAATAATGAGTTTTAGCCTTTTTTGCCTTTTTTTTAAAGCTAAGTCTCGACTTCGAAAGCTATAACATTTGCCTCGAGTGTTTGATTTTTGCGCTCTACGTATCAAATCCGATCGCGTGACTACACATCAAAATCTTTTTTTCATAGCCATTGAAATCCTTTTACATTAAAAATTGATTTTTAGGTTTGTCATTATTTTTAGGCAAAATGCCTTGACTTCCTAAGCGCTATACAATTTTCCTTGAGTGTTTTACTTTAATGATCTACATAGAAAAATCAAAGCTCGATACAATATATGATCCTTAAAAATAAAGATCTTACTAATAGTGAAATTATTTTGAACAAAAATATGAGTTTTAGTTTTTTAAGTTCTATTATGCTAGGTCATGACTTCTGATGGCTGTAACATTTTCTTTGAGGGTCGGATTTTACCGCTCTACGTATAATATCGAACCGCGTGACTCTGTCTATTGATAATCCATATTTATGGCCTTCCAATTCAGTTTATACAAAAAATGCGTTTTGGGGTTGTCGTCATTTTTCAGCAAAATGTATTGACATAAGAAAAGCTATAATTTGCCTCCAGTGGTCGATTTAGTGCTCAACATATATATATAACCGAACCTCGAGACGACAAATAATAGCTGAGAATACTTATTATTGCATCCATTGGAATACTTTTACAGCAAATAATGACTTTTAGCCTTTTTGGCCTTTTTTAAGGCGAAGTCTCGACTTCGAAAGCTACGAACTTTGCCTCGAGTTGCTCTCTAGGTATGGAATCAAACCGCGTGACTAGGCATCGAGATCCATTTCTCATGGCCATCGAAATCCTTTTACATTTAAAATTTATTTTTAGGTTTGTCATCATTTTTAGGTAAAAGGCCTTCATTTCTTAATCATTGTACCATTTGCCTCGAGTGTTTCATTGTAGTGATCCTCACAAAGAAAAAAAATCAAACCTCGAGAATATAAATATTCATTAAAATGAAGGTTCTTACTGATATTTAAATTATTTTAAACAAAAATATGAGTTTTTCTTTTTGTCGGCTCTTTTAGGCTAGGTCATGACTTCTGAAGGCTATAACATTTTCCTCGAAGTCGGATTTTTGCGCTCTAAGCATAAAATCAAACCGCGTGACTCTACTTATTGATAATCCATTTTCATGGCCTCTTAATTCAGTTTATACAAAAAATTTGTTTTGGGGTTGTCGTAATTTTTCGGCAAAATATATTGACATAAGAAATGTTACTTCATTTGCCTCGAGTAGTTGATTTACCGCTCTACATATTTACAAAACAGAATCTCGAGATGATAAAATGTTGGATCCCAATTCACGGATCTGCAAAGAACACGAATAACACCAAAGAAATCGAACAGAAAAATAAAGGACACAAACTTTTGGGAGAAGAAATTCTCTTGATTAATAATCGAAGGCAATACAAGAAGATAAACTCAAAATTCTAATGGACTCAGCTCTATCGACAAAGTGTAAAATGCTAGGTTTATATAGCCTCTCATAGGCGAAACCCTAGCTAATCAAATCACACAAAATCAGGAAACTACCCTAAATAATCTTGCCAAATCTTTGACTTGATTTTTCTTGCTCCTCAAGCTACGCGCCTTCCTTTCTGGGTAGAGTTTCCCTTTCCTGCCCGGACAGTGTCTCTGTCCCCGAGCTGGCCTGCTCGTATGCTCTGAGCTGAGCTTGCCTTCTATCCGGACACTCTGCTCGTGTTCACCCGAGCTGGGCTGAACGGCTGTCCGTCTTCTGTTCTGGTCGGTACCCGGGCTGACTCCTCGCAAGTGTTTCTGCCCGTCCTGGGTTCTGGTCGTCACCCGGACTAAGTCAAGCTTAAGCTCACATTCTCCCCCGTAAGCTTGACTTGCTTCCACTCTCTTCACTCCGAGCAGCTCTCTCATCTCTTCGAACTTGACTCTCCCTAGAGCCTTAGTAAGAATGTCTGCCCGTTGCTCCCTCGTGTTGACGAACTCCACGATGATCTCTCGCTTCTCCACACACTCACGAATGTAGTGAAACTTCGTGTCAATGTGTTTGCTCCGTCCATTGAACACTGGATTCTTCATCAACGCAATTGCAGACTTGTTGTCCACGTAGAGAGTAGCTGGTCTCTGCTCGGATCCGGTCACTTCACTGAGTAGCCCCTTCAACCACATAGCTTGACATGCTGCTGCGGTTGCCGCCATGAACTCCGCTTCACACGAGGATAGAGCTACTGTCTGCTGCTTTTGAGACTGCCAGGTGATCAGGTTTCCGTTGAGGTAGAACGCCATCCCTCCGGTACTCTTCCTGTCATCAATATCACCCCTCGTCTCTGGCAAGACTGTTCCGGGCTGCTCCTGCTCGGCAACATCCTGGTCGTCTTCGACAATGAACTCCACTGAGTTCTGCTCGGGTTCTCCATTCTCGTCGCGCCAATCCCACTTCGTCTCCTCTTCGAACACAGCATCTCTGCTCACTTGGAGTCTGCCGCGTCGTGGATCGTAGAGTCTGTGTGCCTTGCTTCCTTCTTCAACGCCAAGGTACACCATCTTCTGACTCCGGTCGTCCAGCTTCTTGAGATGTGGCCCCGCAACCTTCACATGTGCGGTGCTCCCGAACACTCTCAAATGTTCTAAGTGGGGTTTCTTCCCTTTCCACGCCTGGTAGGGAGTACGCTCTCCTAGCGCTTTGGTCGGCAAACGATTAAGCAGGTAGACTGCATGTCTTACTGCTTCTGCCCAAAACCGGGCTGGAACTCGCATGCTCTTGAGCAAGCTCCTCGCTGTGTTCATCACGGTTCGGTTTCGTCGTTCCACTACGCCATTCTGCTGGGGCGTGTGGGGTGCTGACAGGTGACGTTGAACTCCTTCCTGGTCGCAGAACTCTCCGAACTGCTGGGAAGTGAATTCTCCTCCTCGGTCTGTACGCAAGACCTTTAACCTGTGCACCGAGCCATTCTCCACGATCTTCTTGAACTTCTTGAAGACCTCAAAGGCTCCACTTTTCTCCTTAAGCATATAAACCCACATCCAGCGACTGTAATCATCAACAAGTAAAAGAAAGTACTTGTTACCTGCCAAAGTTGCTGGGGTGACTGGACCACATAGATCTGCGTGCACCAACTGTAAGGGTTTCTCTGCTCGGAACTTGGCCTTGATCGGAAACGGTATCCTCGCCTGCTTCGCGATCATGCAGCACTCACATAGCTGGTCGGGGTGTTCTATCTTGGGAACCCCGAAGGCCATCTTCTTCTCGCCCATCATCTTGAGCGCGTGAAAATTCACGTGTCCGAGCCGTGCGTGCCAAAGCCAAGCCGGGTCTGCCATCGATGCCATAAGACAGACGGGCTGGCATGTCTTCAGGAGAATCTTGTAGAGTCTGTTGGGTGTTCGCTCCACCTTCATCAACAGCTCTCCTTCCTTGGTCCACATCTTCAGGTAGGACCCTTGCAGCAACACCGTGTTCCCGATCTCAGTCATCTGTCCTAGACTGATGATGTTGCTCTTCAACTTCGGGATGAGATACACCTGGGTCATCAGACGCTGGTCGCCATTCTTGCACTCGAACAGGATCGACCCTCTGCCTCTGATCTCTACGACTGATCCGTCGCCGAATTTCACGCTGCCCGTGATCTTCTCATCGAGCTCTTCAAACTTAGCTCGGTCCCCAGTCATGTGGTTGCTAGCTCCGTTGTCTAAGTACCATAAGTCGGTACTGACCTTCTTCTCTCCGTCTACGAGGAGGTTTGCAATAACCTTATCCTCGATGAGGAAAACCTTCTCGCTGGTCTCCTCCGGACAGGTCTGCTCGGCCTTGGCGTCACACTCGCCATTCTGCTCGTCCAGGTGCATTTCCTGCTCGGCAAACAACAATGCCGGCTGGTCGTCTGGGAATCTTGCTAGATTCGCCTCTTCGCCCTGGTTCCTGCTCCGGCACTCAGATGCAAAGTGCCCAAGCTTCTGACAATTGTAGCACTTCACTGTGCTCTTGTCTCTCCTGGTCGTGCTTTCCTGACGGGTAGATCCACTGCCGCGACCTCGCATGTCCCGACCTCGACCTCGTCCACGACCCTGTCCGCGTCCTCGGACTTCTCCACCAAAGCTGTTCCGACCTGAGGGTCTTGTAGAAAACTCGGCTCCCCCGGTTTTCCGCTGTCTGGCCGTCCACTCTTCATGCGTGAGCAGGAGGTTCTTCTCCTCGTCTTTGTCACCGTAACCCCGAAGTCTCTCTTCGTTGGCCTTGAGACGACCAACAACCTCCTCGACCGACATGGTCTTGAGATCGCCGAACTGCTCGATCGATGTCACGATCTGCATGTACCTGTGAGGCACTGCTCGGAGGAATTTCTTGACGACGGTGGTCTCCTCCACCTTGTCTCCCAGCGAGCGTATGCCGGTCACAATGGACGTGAGCCGCATAGCGAAATCATCAATTGATTCGCTCTCCCTCATTCTCATGACCTCAAACTCACTCTTCAAGGTCTGGACCTTTGCCTCCTTGACGCGATCTGCGCCCATGTGCATGGTCTGAAGAGTTTTCCATGCTTCCTTCGCGGAATCTTTCTCGGCAAGCATGAGAAGAACATCTTCCGGAACTGCTTGGTAGATAGCGGCTAGAGCCATTCTTTCCTTGCGCCCTTCGACACCGCCGTTCTCTACGGCCTCCCATACTCCCTGCGCCTGCAGATTCACCCTCATCTTCAACGCCCACACGGCGTAATTGCTCTTCGTGAGCATGGGGTAATGGAGTGTAACTGTGCCTTCTCTGGAGTCTGGTTTCTATGCAACCAAAGCTCCGTCGATTGGTGACTCTGATGATGAAGACATGTTCTTCGATTGTAGCTCTGATACCACTTGTTGGATCCCAATTCACGGATCTGCAAAGAACACGAATAACACCAAAGAAATCGAACAGAAAAATAAAGGACACAAACTTTTGGGAGAAGAAATTCTCTTGATTAATAATCGAAGGCAATACAAGAAGATAAACTCAAAATTCTAATGGACTCAGCTCTATCGACAAAGTGTACAATGCTAGGTTTATATAGCCTCTCATAGGCGAAACCCTAGCTAATCAAATCACACAAAATCAGGAAACTACCCTAAATAATCTTGCCAAATCTTTGACTTGATTTTTCTTGCTCCTCAAGCTACGCGCCTTCCTTTCTGGGTAGAGTTTCCCTTTCCTGCCCGGACAGTGTCTCTGTCCCCGAGCTGGCCTGCTCGTATGCTCTGAGCTGAGCTTGCCTTCTATCCGGACACTCTGCTCGTGTTCACCCGAGCTGGGCTGAACGGCTGTCCGTCTTCTGTTCTGGTCGGTACCCGGGCTGACTCCTCGCAAGTGTTTCTGCCCGTCCTGGGTTCTGGTCGTCACCCGGACTAAGTCAAGCTTAAGCTCACATAAAAAGGAACTGAGAAGACTTATTATATCCAATAAAATTATTTAACAACAAATAATGAGTTTTAGCCTTTTGTGCCTTTTTTAAAGCTAAGTCTCGACTTCGAAAGCTATAACATTTTCTTTGAGTGTTTGATTTTTACGCTCTACTGTCAAATCCGACCGCGTGACTACACATAAAAAGCCATTTTTCATAGCCATTGAAATCCTTTTACATTAAAAATTGATTTTTAGGTTTCTCGTCATTTTTAGGGAAAATGCCTTGACTTCCTAAGCGCTATACAATTTGCCTCGAGTGTTTTACTTAAATGATCTACATAGAAAAATCAAACCTCGATACGATATATGATCCATAAAAATAATGTTCTTACTAATATTGAAATTATTTTGAACAAAAATATGAGATTTAGTTTTTACAACTCTTTTAGGCTAGGTCATGACTTCCGAAGGCTATAACATTTTCCTTGAAGGTCGGATTTTACGGCTCCACGTATAAAATCAAACCGCGTGACTCTGTCTATTGATAATCCATATTTATGGCCTTTCAATTCAGTTTATACAAAAAATGCGTTTTGGGTTGTCGTCATTTTTCAGCAAAATGTATTAACATAAGAAAAGCAATAATTTACCTCTAGTGGTTGATTTAGCGCTCCACAAATATACAAAACTGAACCTCGAGATGATAAATAATAACTGAGAAGACTTACTATTATATCGAATAGAATACTTTTACAGCAAATAATGACGTTTAGCCTTTTTGGCCTTTTTTAAGGCGAAGTCTCGACTTCGAAAGAAACTTACTTTGCCTCGAGTTGCGCTCTAGGTATGGAATCAAACAGCGTGACTAGGCATCGAGATCCATTTCTCATGGCCATCTAAATCCTTTTACATTTAAAATTTATTTTTAGGTTTTTCATCATTTTTAAGTAAAAGGCCTTTATTTCCTAAGCGTTGTACCATTTGCCTCGAGTGTTTCATTGTAGTGATCTACACACACACAAAAATCAAACCTCGAGAAGATAAATATTCATTAAAATGTAGGTTCTTACTGATATTTAATTTATGTTAACCAAAAATATGAGTTTTACTTTTTGTCGGCTCTTTTAGGCTAGGTCATGACTTCTGAAGGCTATAACATTTTCCTCGAAAGTCGGATTTTTGTGCCCTACGTATAAAATCGAACCGCGTGACTCTACCTATTTATAATCCATTTTCATGGCCTCTCAATTCAGTTTATACAAAAACTTAGTTTTGGGATTGTCGTCATTTTTTCGCAAAATGTATTGACATAAGAAATGTTATATCATTTGCCTCGAGTGGTCGATTTACCGCTCTACATATTTACAAAGCCAAACCTCGAGACGATAAAAAATAACTGACAAGACTTATTATATCCAATAAAATTATTTAACAACAAATAATGAGTTTTACCCTTCTTTGCCTTTTTTTAAAGCTAAGTCCCGACTTCAAAAGCTATAACATTTGCCTCGAGTGTTTGATTTTTGCGCTCTACGTATCAAATCCGACCGCGTGACTACACATCAAAAACCATTTTTGATAGCCATTGAAATCCTTGTACATTAAAAATTGATTTTTAGGTTTGTCATCATTTTTAAGCAAAATGCCTTGACTTCCTAAGCGCTATACAATTTTCCTCGAGTGTTTTACTTTAATGATCTACATAGAAAAATCAATCCTTGATACGATATATGATCCTTAAAAATAAAGTTCTTACTAATATTGAAATTATTTTGAACAAAAATATGAGTTTTAGTTTTTTCAGGTCTTTTAGGCTAGGTCATGACTTCCAATGGCTATAACATTTTCCTTGAGGGTTGGATTTTAGCGCTCTACATATAAAATTGAACCACGTGACTCTGTCTATTGATAATCCATATTTATGGCCTTTCAATTCAGTTTATACAAAAAATGCGTTTATGGGTTGTCGTCATTTTTCAGCAAAATGTATTGACATAAGCAAAGCAATAATTTTCCTCCAGTGGTCGATTTAGCACTCCACAAATATACAAAACCAAACCTCAAGATGATAAATAATAACTGAGAAGGCTTATTATTATATCCAATAGAATACTTTTACAGCAAACAATGACTTTTAGCCTTTTTGGCCTTTTTTAAGGCGAAGTCTCGAATTCGAAAGCAACTTACTTTGCCTCGAGTTGCGCTCTAGGTATGGAATCAAACAGCGTGACTAGGCATCGAGATCCATTTCTCATGGCGATAGAAATATTTTTACATTTAAAATTTATTTTTAGGTTTGTCATCATTTTTAAGTAAAAGGCCTTCATTTCCTAAGCGCTGAACCATTTGCCTCGAGTGTTTCATTGTAGTGATATACACAACAAAAAAAAAACAAACCTCAAGAAGATAAATATTCATTAAAATGAAGGTTCTTACTGATATTTAAATTATTTTAAACAAAAATATGAGTTTTACTTTTTGTCGGCTCTTTTAGGCTAGGTCATGACTTCTAAAGGCTATAACATTTTCCTCGAAAGTCGGATTTTTGCGCTCTACGTATAAAATCGAACCGCGTGACTCTACCTATTGACAATCCATTTTCATGGCCTCTCAATTCAGTTTATACAAAAACTTAGTTTTGGGGTTGTCGTCATTTTTCGGCAAAATGTATTGACATAAGAAATGTTATATCATTTGCCTCGAGTGGTCGATTTACCGCTCTACATATTTACAAAACCGAACCTCGAGACGATAAAAAATAACTGACAAGACTTATTATATCCAATAAAATTATTTAACAACAAATAATGAGTTTTAGCCTTCTTTACCTTTTTTTTTAAAGCTAAGTCTCGACTTCGAAAGCTATAACATTTGCCTCGAGTGTTTGATTTTTGCGCTCTACGTATCAAATCCGACCGCGTGACTACACATCAAAATCCATTTTCCATAGCCATTTAAATCCTTTTACATTAAAAATTGATTTTTAGGTTTGTCATCATTTTTAGGCAAAATGTCTTGACTTCTTAAGCGCTATACAATTTTCCTCGAGTGTTTTACTTTAATGATCTACATAGAAAAATCGAACCTCGATACAATATATGATCCTTAAAAATAAAGTTCTTACTAATTTTGAAATTATTTTGAAGAAAAATATGAGTTTTAGTTTTTCAGCTCTTTAAGGCTAGGTCATGACTTCCGAAGGTTATGACATTTTCCTTAAGGTTCGTATTTTACCGCTCTACGTATAAAATCGAACCATGGGACTCTGTATATTGATAATCCATATTTATGGCCTTTCAATTCAGTTTATACAAAAAATGCGTTTTGGGGTTGTTTTCATTTTTCAGCAAAATGTATTGACATAAGAAAAGCTATAATTTGCCTCCAGTGGTCGATTTAGCGCTCCACATATATACAAAACCGAACCTAGAGACGATAAATAATAACTGAGAAGACTTATTATTATATCCAATAGAATACTTTTACATCAAATAATGACTTTTATAGCCTTTTTGGCCTTTTTAAAGACGAATTCTCGACTTCTAAAGCTATGTACTTTGCCTCAAGTTGCGCTCTAGGTATGGAATCAAACCGTGTGACTAGGCATCGAGATCCATTTCTCATGGCCATCGAAATTCTTTTACATTTAAAATTTATTTTTAGGTTTGTCATCATTTTTAAGTAAAAGGCCTTCATTTCCTAAGCGTTGTACCATTTGCCTCGAGTGTTTCATTGTAGTGATCTACACAAAAAAAAAAAAAAATCAAACCTAGAGAAGATAAATATTCATTAAAATGAAGGTTCTTACTGATATTTAAATTATTTTAAACAAAAATATGAGTTTTACTTTTTGTCGGCTCTTTTAGGCTAGGTCATGACTTCAGAAGGCTATAACATTTTCCTCGAAAGTCAGATTTTTGCGATCTAAGCATAAAATCAAACCGCGTGACTCTACCAATTGATAATCCATTTTCATGGCCTCTTAATTCAGTTTATACAAAAAATTAGTTTTGGGGTTGTCGTCATTTTTCGGCAAAATGTATTGACATAAGAAATGTTATATCATTTGCCTCAAGTGGTCGATTTACCGCTCTACATATTTACAAAACCGAACCTCGAGACGATAAAAAAGAACTGAGAAGACTTATTATATCCAATAAAATTATTTAACAACAAATAATTAGTTTTAGCCTTTTTTGCCTTTTTTTTAAAGCTAAGTCTCGACTTCGAAAGCTATAACATTTGCCTGGAGTGTTTTACTTTAATGATCTACATAGAAAAATCAAACCTCGATACGATATATGATCCATAAAAATAATGTTCTTACTAATATTGAAATTATTTTGAATAAAAATATGAGTCTTAGTTTTTACAACTCTTTTAGGCTAGGTCATGACTTCCGAAGGCTATAACATTTTCCTTGAAGGTCGGATTTTACCGCTCTACGTATAAAATCAAACCGCGTGACTCTGTCTATTGATAATCCATATTTATGGCCTTTCAATTCAGTTTATACAAAAAATGCGTTTTGGGGTTGACGTCATTTTTCAGCAAAATGTATGAACATAAGAAAAGCAATAATTTGCCTCCAGTGGTTGATTTAGTGCTACACAAATATACAAAACCGAACCTCGAGATGATAAATAATAACTGAGAAGACTTAATATTATATCGAATAGAATACTTTTACAGCAAATAATGACGGTTAGCCTTTTTGGCCTTTTTTAAGGCAAGTCTCGACTTCGAAAGCAACTTACTTTGCCTCGAGTTGCGCTCTAGGTATGGAATCAAACTGCGTGACTAGGCATCGAGATCCATTTCTCATGGCCATCTAAATCCTTTTACATTGAAAATTTATTTTTAGGTTTTTCATCATTTTCAAGTAAAAGGCCTTTATTTCCTAAGCGCTGTACCATTTGCCTCGAGTTTTTCATTGTAGTGATCTACACACAAAAAAAAAAATCAATCCTCGATAAGATAAATATTCATTAAAATGTAGGTTCTTACTGATATTTAAATTATATTAAACAAAAATATGAGTTTTACTTTTTGTCGGCTCTTTTAGGCTAGGTCATGACTTCCGAAGACTATAACATTTTCCTTGAAGGTCGGATTTTACCGCTCTACGTATAAAATCAAACCGCGTGACTCTGTCTATTGATAATCCATATTTTTGGCCTTTCAATTCAGTTTATACAAAAAATGCGTTTTGGGTTGTCGTCATTTTTCAGCAAAATGTATTAACATAAGAAAAGCAATAATTTGCCTCTAGTGGTTGATTTAGCGCTCCACAAATATACAAAACCGAACCTCGAGATGATAAATAATAACTGAGAAGACTTACTATTATATCGAATAGAATACTTTTACAGCAAATAATGACGTTTAGCCTTTTTGGCCTTTTTTTAAGGCGAAGTCTCGACTTCGAAAGCAACTTACTTTGCCTCGAGTTGCGCTCTAGGTATGGAATCAAACAGCGTGACTAGGCATCGAGATCCATTTCTCATGGCCATCTAAATCCTTTTACATTTAAAATTTATTTTTAGGTTTTTCATCATTTTTAAGTAAAAGGCCTTTATTTCCTAAGCGTTGTACCATTTGCCTCGAGTGTTTCATTGTAGTGATCTACACACACAAAAAAATCAAACCTCGAGAAGATAAATATTCATTAAAATGTAGGTTCTTACTGATATTTAATTTATATTAACCAAAAATATGAGTTTTACTTTTTGTCGGCTCTTTTAGGCTAGGTCATGACTTCTGAAGGCTATAACATTTTCCTCGAAAGTCGGATTTTTGTGCTCTACGTATAAAATCGAACCGCGTGACTCTACCTATTTATAATCCATTTTCATGGCCTCTCAATTCAGTTTATACAAAAACTTAGTTTTGGGGTTGTCGTCATTTTTCGGCAAAATGTATTGACATAAGAAATGTTATATCATTTGCCTCGAGTGGTCGATTTACCGCTCTACATATTTACAAAACCGAACCTCGTGACGATAAAAAAGAACTGAGAAGAATTATTATATCCAATAAAATTATTTAACAACAAATAATGAGTTTTACCCTTCTTTGCCTTTTTTTAAAAGCTAAGTCCCGACTTCAAAAGCTATAACATTTGCCTCGAGTGTTTGATTTTTGCGCTCTACGTATCAAATCCGACCGCGTGACTACACATCAAAAACCATTTTTGATAGCCATTGAATTCCTTGTACATTAAAAATTGATTTTTAGGTTTGTCATCATTTTTAAGCAAAATGCCTTGACTTCCTAAGCGCTATACAATTTTCCTCGAGTGTTTTACTTTAATGATCTACATAGAAAAATCAATCCTTGATACGATATATGATCCTTAAAAATAAAGTTCTTACTAATATTGAAATTATTTTGAACAAAAATATGAGTTTTAGTTTTTTCAGGTCTTTTAGGCTAGGTCATGACTTCCAATGGCTATAACATTTTCCTTGAGGGTTGGATTTTAGCGCTCTACATATAAAATTGAACCACGTGACTCTGTCTATTGATAATCCATATTTATGGCCTTTCAATTTAGTTTATACAAAAAATGCGTTTATGGGTTGTCGTCATTTTTCAACAAAATGTATTGACATAAGCAAAGCAATAATTTTCCTCCAGTGGTCGATTTAGCACTCCACAAATATACAAAACCGAACCTCAAGATGATAAATAATAACTGAGAAGGCTTATTATTATATCCAATAGAATACTTTTACAGCAAACAATGACTTTTAGCCTTTTTGGCCTTTTTTAAGGCGAAGTCTCGAATTCAAAAGCAACTTACTTTGCCTCGAGTTGCGCTCTAGGTATGGAATCAAACAGCGTGACTAGGCATCGAGATCCATTTCTCATGGCCATAGAAATATTTTTACATTTAAAATTTATTTTTAGGTTTGTCATCATTTTTAAGTAAAAGGCCTTCATTTCCTAAGCGCTGAACCATTTGCCTCGAGTGTTTCATTGTAGTGATATACACACAAAAAAAAAAAATCAAACCTCAAGAAGATAAATATTCATTAAAATGAAGGTTCTTACTGATATTTAAATTATTTTAAACAAAAATATGAGTTTTACTTTTTGTCGGCTCTTTTAGGCTAGGTCATGACTTCTAAAGGCTATAACATTTTCCTCGAAAGTCGGATTTTTGCGCTCTACGTATAAAATCGAACCGCGTGACTCTACCTATTGACAATCCATTTTCATGGCCTCTCAATTCAGTTTATTCAAAAACTTAGTTTTGGGGTTGTCGTCATTTTTCGGCAAAATGTATTGACATAAGAAATGTTATATCATTTGCCTCGAGTAGTCGATTTACCGCTCTACATATTTACAAAACCGAACCTCGAGACGATAAAAAATAACTGACAAGACTTATTATATCCAATAAAATTATTTAACAACAAATAATGAGTTTTAGCCTTCTTTACCTTTTTTTTAAAGCTAAGTCTCGACTTCGAAAGCTATAACATTTGCCTCGAGTGTTTGATTTTTGCGCTCTACGTATCAAGTCCGACCGCGTGACTACACATCAAAATCCATTTTCCATAGCCATTGAAATCCTTTTACATTAAAAATTGATTTTTAGGTTTGTCATCATTTTTAGGCAAAATGTCTTGACTTCCTAAGCGCTATACAATTTTCCTCGAGTGTTTTACTTTAATGATCTACATAGAAAAATCGAACCTCGATACAATATATGATCCTTAAAAATAAAGTTCTTACTAATTTTGAAATTATTTTGAAGAAAAATATGAGTTTTAGTTTTTCAGCTCTTTAAGGCTAGGTCATGACTTCCGAAGGTTATGACATTTTCCTTAAGGTTCGTATTTTACCGCTCTACGTATAAAATCGAACCATGGGACTCTGTATATTGATAATCCATATTTATGGCCTTTCAATTCAGTTTATACAAAAAATACGTTTTGGGGTTGTTTTCATTTTTCAGCAAAATATATTGACATAAGAATCTCCATTTTTTTTAGCATAACATGTTCATTTTGTTCCTAAAATATAGAAATAAACTATATTTAGAAAGATAAAAGATTTATTTATAACTTTTTAATTTTATGTTTCATCAGAAAAAGTCATTAAGTATATTAAAATTTTATAGAAACAAATATTTTGCATTACACTAATGTCCAGTTTTACGTTGTAATTAAAATTTCGTATTTGTTTTTAACTTTTTTTTACAAAACTTAAGATCTATATCTTATCTTTTCGACCATAGGTCGTGCATAAAATTTGGACAAAAAATGAGGGAGTTATGTCAAAACTAAAAAAAATTGTACATATAAAGGATAAATCACTCGTTGACGGTCAAGTGATGGAAAACACGAAAAATCTAACGGAATAAAGTTTGCGTATATTAGCCGTCGGAAATAAAAATTAGGTACATAATCCGCAGCCGATGAAACATTAAGTACATTAGCCGCAATTTACCCGAAAATAAAAGATAATTTTAGCAATGTGCTTTTTCATTGTTGTTCTCTAATATTAAAGCAAATAATTCTCTTCTGATTAAATAATTATTACAGAATATATGACCGTTTTGTATATATATATGTTGAGTGTTGAGTTGACTACATGAATTTCTCAGGCTTCTTGCTTGTCCTGTTGCAGATTCCAATGGAGGTTTCTGGATTTCCAGAGGAAATGGTTCAAATATCAACCACAGTCACATGATAAACCAGACAACCCTTTTTTTTTAATATTAATTGTTTTACTCAAGGTTCAACTTATCGAGATAACCGATAAATTGCATGCCGTTATCGACGGATTAATCGACGGATTACCGGATTATCGACGGAAAACTAATAATACTGTAGCTTAGCGATTACCGATACTTATCGAGGATTACCGACACTTTTCGATACTTATCGACAGAAAACTTACAAAATATTTTATAATATCATACAAACATATGGAGTGCAATGCTGCCTCGCAAGTTCGTCTTTACTCATTTTGAACCTAAACAGCAAGACGAATGACAATAATAGTTAAAAAAAATATATACAAAATGCACACTTTAGGTACTTTTGTCGGAAAAAACAATTTCACCTCAAAATACAAATTAACTTCCACCAAAATTTCACATTATTGTAGAAATAAATATTTAATGAAAGCTAACAGCAAGTAAAGTCAGTAGATTACCGGATAAATCACGAGAATATAAACTTGGATGACTTTTGCCACAATTACGTGAATGGCCGAATTACAGTCAAATATGAAAATAAATTACACCAAAAACTCAGATTAATATTTCCAAAAATATTTAATAAATGAAAACACCCCGGAAAAAATTAGTGGAATACTTCACAAATCACAAAAAGATCAACTTCAAATATTTTTGCCGCAATTATGAGGAAATCCGAAATTATCATCTAATCTGCCTACAAAATTCACCAACAAACACATATTTCTTACTAAATACTAACTACAATCTTTTAAAGCATACACAAACAATAAATCATAAAAAAATATCTATATTTTCAGCAAATTTAAAAATTCAAAACTTTGTATACTTTTGCCTAACAAGCATACAAATCCGAATTTCCTCTAAATCTAACAAAATAATTACAAACTAAGTCATCAAAACAAGTTTTCATCAATATATATTCATAAGAATGCAAAAAAAATAACTCAAAATCACAAAAGTACTAATCTTTACCCATTGAAGAATATAACTCATATGTGAACAACTAACTCTTTAGTTTTGAACTCATGTAAATCTTCTAAGAATCGTAAAAATGAGTAAATATCAAAGAAAAAAAATGCATGATTCATACATATCTATGATTATAACTCCTAAATTTACCAAAAAGTTCGCACAAATTTGAAAAAATTCGCAAAAAAACCCTTAAATCAAAACTTTACAAACTTTTGCCAAATATTTTTTTAATTGCACCGAAAAGTCCCTCAATTTTACACTGCAAAAAACGATAATCCATTGGAAAAGGATTTATCGATTATCTCGATTATCGGCGATAAGTTACCAAAACGACAACTAGTGTAGTAGATTATTTATCGGTGACTATCGGTAAGCTCGATAATCGTCGGTAATCATCGATAATCGTCGGTAAGTCGAAGCTTGGTTTTACTCAGTCACAGTCACAACCGTAGGCATAAATATATATATATATATATATATTTATATTGAGAACCAATTAAATTTAATTATCTCACCTTATAATTCATGATTCAATTAATATAAATCTACAACAAAGTTTCTTCAAACTTGTGATTGATTGGAGCTGGCTTTAATGGCAGCAGGAAAGTGAGGCAGAGAAAAGCATCAACGGCCTATTTCAATGTACACTAAAAACGACAAAGAATCTTTAATAAAGATTGTCGAGAAACGACAATAATCCGATAAGAAGGGAAAACGACAAAAGAGAGAGAACAACAAAAAATCGCTGTGAAGGATTGTCAAAGAAATAGTTGTTTTATTTTTATTTGGTAATATTTAATATCAAACGGTCATAATAATAATGGGTTAATGACGGCAAAAATACCCAATGTTTGGTCAAAGAACCCCTCGTGTACCCAAAGTTTAAAAGTGGTGGGAAAAGTACCCAAAGTAGCATTTGAGGAGTTGACCACTCCATTCTCGTAACGCAGTTAACTTACCTGTCAACTCTGGCCACGTGGACAAACGTGGGTTGCTGACATAACAATTTTTTGCCACGTGGACAAACCCAATTAGGGGTTTAATTGGTCAGCTCATTCACGTGGCAAAAACTTGCTATGTCAGCAACCCACGTTTGTCCACGTGGCCAGTGTTAACATGTAAGTTAACTGCGCTACTAGAATGGAGTGATCAATGCCTCAAATGTGACTTTGGGTACTTTTGCCACCACTTTTAAACTTTGGGTACACAAGGGGTTCTTTGACCAAACTTTGGGTATTTTTGCCGTCATTAACCCTAATAATAATTAATGACTCTGGTCTGTTGATAGACTCTAAAACGCTGTCGTTTAAGTTTCATTTCTTGGCGCCGAAGCATATTGAATATATATTAGGGTTATGTTTCTTGGCGCCGAAGAGAGATCATCGTCTTTCTCCTCGGTTAGGGTTTCCGGATTTCTCAATCTCCTCCATCAACTCGCTTCTCGATTCCGGATGTCGGCGATGAATTTCCAGTGAGTTTCAGGCGCCGAAGAGAGATCACCGCGATCGCTTCGTCTTTCTCCTCGCTTACGGTTTCCGGATCCCTGATGCACTCAATCTCTTCCATCAACTCGTTTCTGGCGATGAATTTCCAGAGACCGCTTCACATGAGGTTCGACCGTTTTCGTGTCAATGCTCCCCAATTTCGCCTCTCTGTCTCTTCCTAACCTTTTCGAATTGCGATATAGTTTCTGCTTCATCCCATTGGCTTTATGGTTGTGGATTCGCTTGTGTTAGGAGGATTGATCATAGCTACTTGATTACAGTATGTAATTCACTTTTTTATTTTCTCCTCAGGTTTTTCTTTTCCGTCACATTGACAAAGGAGTTTTGGTTCGGATAGTGCTACAAATTAAATCTCTTACTTCTAAGCGATGTTGGATAGATAAGTTTTCCATCTTCTATTCTGATTACTTTATTGCAGAATATTTGTTTTGATTTTGTATCAAGTAGTACGGATTTAGGCTTCCAGTTTCTTGTTTTTTTTTTTCTTTTTTTTTTTCATAACATTAATAAAAACGAACAGTTCAAACTAGCACATGATTTCAAAAAAATTTATTACGCCAAATATCTTCACATTAACAATTATTTTTTGCATCACATTTTAAGTAAACTATAAATAATGAAACCCATTATCCGAACCCTGTTTCACTTTGCGAAAGCAAATTTTTTTTTTCAAGGAGAGGAGAATGGGGTTCTTTATGTTTAATTACAAGGTTTTTTATTTATTTATATATTTTTTAACCCACTATAAAGCAAACAAAGACTTGGCATCATGTTGATAGTAATAACTAAACATATATGAACCCAATTATCCAAACTCTGTTTCACATTGCGAAAGCAATTTTATTTGCGGGGAGAGGCGAATGGGGTTCTTTATGTTTAGTTTACGTTCAATGTGGTGCCGAAACTATTTTGCTTTATATTGAGTTGAGAACCCACTTGGTGTAATAAATCCCCTAATCATTCATGTTTCAAGTTGTGAATTGGCCATTTGTAGGTAATCTTGGAATAAATAATTGAAAATCTATAACTCTTTAGTACAAAATGGATAAATAATTTCATTGGTGTCCTTGACTTTATGATTGTGGATTCGCTTGTGTTGGGATTGATCATAGCTAGTTGAGTACAGTATGTTATTCATGATTTTCAGTTTTTTTTTTCCCCTCATGTTTTTCTTTTCTGGCTATCCGTCGCATTGACAAAGGCGTTTTGGTTCGATAGTGCCGCTACCAAGTCCAAGGAGTAACATGCTTTCTGATTATTTGGAATCTTCTGCTATAACATTAGAAGCGGTGCTGGATAGATAAGTTATCGTATAAAAAAAAGGTATCGTATGCAATCATCCATGCGTACTTTTTAGGGTACGGCTTACGTGTATGCATACGGGCATGCACGTACGCATAGGCGTACGGCATGCGTTTCTCCGTGCTCCGAGCAACCTGAAAACTGTATCAAACAACATCATTTAATATTTCTATTTATATTATTACTCTCGCTACTTTTTAAATATTCCCCACTTACAAGAAAATAATTTAAGGGGGTATTCTTAAGCATAGCTATCCGTTGGAGAAGTCGCCTTTCTTCATTACGCCAAAATCCTGAAATGGAACCACAATAATTCATATATTTCCTTTCAAATTATTTCCTCACTCAAAGTAACACCTAATCACTACGACGTAAACAAGCAAAGACAACATAAATAAACTAAATAAAAACACACACAAATTTACTAACATCTTAACAAAAACCAACTTAAATAAAAAAATAAAAATACTCAAATGCACATATGAATTCACGTTTATAGACAATCACAGCAAAATGGATCCAATACACATATTTATACATATACATATATATATATCATATAATATACTATTTCACATTTATACTTAAACACACAAACACATCCCCTTACGAGCAATAATAAAATACCACAGACATTACAAAAATAGTAAAAGAAACATCAAATCCGTCCGCATGTACATTTATAACAAGAATCATATTCACATCAAGTACAAAAATGGGAAACATACACACACAAATACACATACACATACACATACACATACACATACATTCACTTTGGAGCAAGCATAAAATACCATAGACATTACAAAAAAAAAGAAAAAAACATCAAATTCATACGCACATGTACATCTATAACGAGACAAACACATTCACAACAAGTACAGAAAAGGCGAAATGTACAGGTACATAAACAAAGATATGGGTAAATGCGACCCAATAGCATTCCAAAAAGCAAACACAACATACTTCCACTTAATAAACAATACATAACAATATCCAGAAATAAAAAGCTTGTCTAACAATGTAATAAGCAAGAAAGAAATTTGCCTATGAAAAAATTGATAGGTTATACGAATACATGAATAAAACATTATTATTTATGAAAGCCAATATACTTTTGATATATTACTGACAAATAATTTATGCAATGAATGTATCCAACCACATATATTTTTTGGTATCAACAAGTCCTATAAACTTATAATTATTTTTAAACAAAGAGATAAACCAATTTAAATGTTCTTTCTTTTCAAAACACGCTTCACTTTACCAATGAGAAATGCCTTCGCCTAATTGCGAAAGTGAAGCGTGTACCTCACAAATTCTGGATTTTAAGACCTTTTCAACAGCCCAAAGATCAAGTGAAAGAAACAGGGAGAGAGGACATAGAGAAAAGGATATAAGGATTATGGGTTTGTGCCCTGTTTTGATGTCAAGACATGCTCGTCATTAATAACACCTTCCGCTGTGACCACTCCACTGCAAAAGGAAATAAGACCACTCCACTGCAAAAGGAAATAAAAGAAGAAAGAAACTATTTACACAGAGACATGAGAATAATGGCACACGTAAAATTTAATTTCTTAAAGTGCAAAATCTATAATCAAAGTTTAAATCATGTTACCTTAAGATGAAAATCAACGTGGTCACTATATAAGCAAAGTTTTTCCTGAACGAAAAGCATATGTCAAGTGTGAGACACATAGTGATAAACATATTCATTTATTACTGCTCTAACTCCTATTATATTGTAGGAAACACAAACTTAAAAGACACTTCTACAGAAAGTGCTACAATATTCCTTATCAAGTAATCAGTAATTTGCATATAGTAATTCGATTATATAGGTAATACCGTAATATACAGTATACACCATTGCAAACACAAAATATATTAGAAAGACATACCGAAAATGATGCAAGCTTTGCAGACCGTCGCCCTTAAAAGCTGTTCTCGCTGCTGCAGAACAAAATCTGTTTCCACTTTCTAAACTCAGATATTTATTTTCTCTGCATTTAAATATTTCTACAAAGATTTCTAAGTTGTAAAGCTTACATTCCTAACGTCACCACTGTCAAAACTCTAAAGACATCAGCTCCTTCTCCTGCCTATTCCATGCACCACTTACGAGTTACCGATTAAAATATTCTATGATTTTTTTCCTCACATTTGCACATTAATAAGTATTTCTAAGTTAAGAAAAAATATTGGATTAGAAGAATATAGGGAACATACGGAAAAATAGGCAATGTAGCTCACGGCGAGTGTGAGAGATATTTCGATGATAGTGTCGTTAAATATGAAGCCCAGCCACAACACATAAACTATCCCAAAAGCAAGGCCAACAGCGACTTGTGTGAGAAGTTTTAGTATGGACTCCCAATTCAAGCTCATTCCCATAACCATTTGATAGAAAGAGCTAATAAACCACAATAGCGGTTCTGGAATAAAGTTCAGTAAAGTAAGTGCCAATGGCGTAAAAAGTGAAATAAGCATACAAAACTATTTTATAAATATAGGAATATAGTTCGTTGGAAATGGATACACATCATTCATCAAGGATTCTGATTCAATGGTTGTACTCAGTTTCGAAAACCCTTTATCGAGGAAAACGTGATTATCAAAGCTGTTGAGAAGTGTAGCCTCGTCGTAATTCCACAGCCTACAAAATAAATAAAGAGTAAATTCACCCAAAACTAAAAAAAAGTCCAATGACCCATTTAGCAACTCACTTAATGAATAAGGCGGGCATGCAATGCTTAACAGAAAGTTGTAGATAGATACGGTATTTAGGTATATTTTTGGGCTAATGATGATAAGAAGTTATTAAAAACTAATCACAATTTCCAGAGAAGGGCTATTTCGATTAAACTGACAAGATTGGCACCATGATTTCCCGACAAAGTTCCAGGCATCGGGACAACTAAACCACGAAAATCCAATCTTACTACCTAAGAACTTCTTCACAAAAACTTGACAAGAAGACGTAATGCCAAGATCCAATAACCTACAATAACTACAATGAACTAAAATGGAAGCAAAAACTCGAAGCAAATTGGTATATACCATCGACAAGAGACCAGGACCAGTGTGATTGGCGATGAAGTTCTCAAGTGGGACTCTTGCTGGGAGGGTCGATGTTAGGAATCACCTTCCACGCCTTACCCAAGTCCGAATCGCTTGCCTCAGCCGAGGCTTCGCCGGACAGCCATCGATTCCTCGCGGCGCGGCCAAAAAAGGCTGTGCTTGCGCGGCGAATCTTCGACAGAGTTTTGGGTCGAGGAGAAAGAGAGAGTTGTGCCGATAAATCAAAACGCAGACCCAAATCGAAGTGAATCAATGGAAACATGAAGATCGCGAGAGAGAAGAATTTGTACCGGGAAGCATGCTCCTCGATTTACAGAGATGCAACCTGGTTGTTTAGATCCATCTCTCTTCCCTGTTCGTCGCTCGGTCGCACAGTGAATCGGCCATCGTCAAGTCCTCGACTTTGGGTTCCGCTTGGATTTTCCCGATTGTAGCCTGCTAAGAGTCATTCTTGGCTTACTCTCACAGAAAGTGTTGCTTCAGCTTCGAGCTTGAAGAGGAGGAGAGAGAGAGAGAGTTGTCTCTGTGTTTTGGGGTTTGGGTTGAAGAAACACGGACTTTGGCTCTTCGAGGAAAATTTTGGAGGCAACTTTTTAAGGTTCCCGCTAAAACTGAGGCAACCCGCAAATGCCCAAAATCCCCCCACCGGGTTAAACCCGGATTTAAAAAAAAAAAAATTACAAAACCCGGATACCGAAATGTCCGTATCTGGGTTTTTTTAGATCCGGATATTTCGGTATTCGGGTTTTAATCAACCCGGAAATCAAAATATCCGGGATTTTCAAAAAAAATAATTATTAAAGAGCCGTTGGTAGTATATAGGGACTGCGGCAAAAGTACATGACACGCGTCAGAAAATTGTACCGTTTGAATCTAACGGAAATATTTGCCTCGAAGTTCTCAAATAGATCCGTTGGGGCTTTATTACACCACTTTACTCGAATTCTTACAGGTCTATAGTTTAGCTACTTTATAATTATATAAATACTCTCTATTTTTAGTTTAATATATTGTTTAGGTATTTTAGTTGTTATTAATTTAGTTTATTTGGTTGTTATTATTAGTATTTTAGTTTATTATTGATGACGTGTTTTCACACACCAACAGTCACGTGAATTGTGAATGGGATTTCGATTTGATATTGCTGAATTGTGGATTCTGACCTCCGCGTCGTCAATACTTTAGACGATGACAAAATAAAAATGAAAAGAAAAAGATTAGAACACCGATGTTTTTTAGAGAGGTTCGTCCCAATGCGGTAGTTGACTACGTCCTCTGTACGTTTATTGCTTTTAGAAAGATGACCAACCGAAACCACAAGCCAATTTCTGGTAGATCTAAAGTAAAAGATGAAAAGCTCTGAAAAAATACAAATCTCTATTCTCTCAGAATCAATGCTTGCGTGTGTATGATGGGGTCGTCTTCTTGGTTTTTTTATAGGCTCCTGGTTTCTGCCCGTTGGGAGTGTACGTTGGTGATGGCTTCGAGTTCGGAGTTTGGTTTGCTGTCGAGCTGACACGTAGGCCACGTTCTGAGAGATTTGCGAGGTGGTGGACTTTGACTTGTCGTCGTGGGTTTTGAATTTAAATCGTGGCGATTTTCTTGGTCGGGCCTTGAGGGTTTGAATTGAAGTGGTTGACTTGGTCTGCTCGTGTTTGGATGTTTCGCATGCTTCTGCTCGGATCCCTTTTGTTGACAATCTCTGCCCGGGGCGAGCTTTTGGGTTCTTCAGGTCGGTTAATTTGTTTGACGTTTGGGTTTTGACCAAGTGTTGGTTTTTTGTCTTTAAGTAGGATCTTCGAGCTCAGCTCGGGGTTTCTTTCCTTGAAAGGCTCTGCTCGGATTCCTTTTAGGCATTTTCTGCTCGTGGTGAACTTCTTGCCTTGTGGGCCTTTGGTTCTGTTCAGGCCCGAACAAGGTCGAATGTTCATTGGGCTTCTGGGCTTTGTGGTTTATAAGCCCGTTTTGCATAAATATTCAATTATATTCATGACTTATGCTTTTAGCGATTTAGCGATCAACATATATACAAAACCGAACCTCGAGATAAATAATAACTGAGAAGACTTATAATTATAATATCCAATAGAATAATTTTACAGCAAATAATGACTTTTAGCCTTTTTGTCCTTTTTAAGGCGTAGTCTCGACTTCGAAAGCTACGTACTTTCCCTCGAGTTGAGCTCTAGGTATGGAATAAAACCGCGTGACTACGCATCGAGATCCATTTCTCATGGCCATAAAAATCCTTTTACATTTAAAATTTATTTTTAGGTTTGTCATCATTTTTAGGTAAAAGGCCTTCATTTCCTAAGCGCAGTACACTTTTCCTCGAGTGTTTCATTGTAGTGATCTACACACAAAAAAAAAATATCAAACCTCGAGAAGATAAATATTCATTAAAATGAAGGTTCTTACTGATATTTAAATTATTTTAAACAAAAATATGAGTTTTACTTTTTGTCGGCTCTTTTAGGTTAGGTCATGACTTCTGAAGGCTATAACATTTTCCTCGAAAGTCGAATTTTTGGCTTTACGTATAAAATCAAACCGCGTGACTATACCTATTGATAATCCATTTTCATGGCCTCTCAATTCAGTTTATACAAAAAAATAGTTTTGGGGTTGTCTTCATTTTTCGGCAAAATGTATTGACATAAGAAATGTTATATCATTTGCCTCAAGTGGTCGATTTACCGTCTACATATTTACAAAACCGAACCTCGAGCAGATAAAAAAGAACTGAGAAGACTTATTATATTCAATAAAATTATTTAACAACAAATAATGAGTTTTAGCCTTTTTTGCCTTTTTTTTTAAAGCTAAGTCTCGACTTCGAAAGCAATAACATTTGCCTCGAGTGTTTAATTTTTGCACTCTACGTATCAAATCCGATCGCGTGACTACACATCAAAATCCTTTTTTCATAGCCATTGAAATCGTTATATATTTAAAATTGATTTTTAGGTTTGTCATCATTTTTAGGCAAAATGCCTTGACTTCCTAAGCGCTATACAATTTTCCTCCAGTGTTTTACTTTAATGATCTACATAGAAAAATCAAACCTCGATACGATATATGATCCTTAAAAATAAAGTTCTTACTAATATTAAAATTATTTTGAACAAAAATATGAGTTTAATTTCTTTAAGCTCATTAAACCTAGGTCATGACTTCTGAAAAGCTATAACATTTTCCTTGAGGGTCGGATTTTAGCGCTCTACGTATAAAATCGAACCGCGCGACTCTGTCTATTGATAATCCATATTTATGGCCTTTCAATTCAGTTTATACAAAAAATACGTTTTTGGGTTGTCGTTATTTTTCAGCAAAATGTATTGACATAAGAAAAGCTATAATTTTCCTCCAGTGGTCGATTTAGCGATCCGCATATATACAAAACCGAACCTGGAGACGATAAATAATAACTGAGAAGACTTATTATTATATCCAATAGAATAATTTTACAATAAATAATGACTTTTAGCCTTTTTGGCCTTTTTTAAGGCGTAGTCTCGACTTTGAAAGCTACGTACTTTGCCTCGAGTTGCGCTATAGGTATGGAATAAAACCGCGTGACTACGCATCGAGATCCATTTCTCATGGCCATCGAAATCCTATTACATTTAAAATTTATTTTTAGGTTTGTCATCATTTTTAGGTAAAAGGCCTTCATTTCCTAAGCGCAGTACACTTTTCCTCGAGTGTTTCATTGTAGTGATCTACACAAAAAAAAAATATCAAACCTCGAGAAGATAAATATTCATTAAAATGAAGGTTCTTACTGATATTTAAATTATTTTAAACAAAAATATGAGTTTTACTTTTTGTCGGCTCTTTTAGGCTAGGTCATGACTTCTGAAGGCTATAACATTTTCCTCGAAAGTCGAACTTTTGTGTTTTACGTATAAAATCAAACCGCGTGACTATACCTATTGATAATCCATTTTCATGGCCTCTCAATTCAGTTTATACAAAAAAAATAGTTTTGGGGTTGTCTTTATTTTTCGGCAAAATGTATTGACATAAGAAATGTTATATCATTTGCCTCAAGTGGTCGATTTACCGTCTACATATTTACAAAACCGAACCTCGAGACGATAAAAAAGAACAAAGAAGACTTATTATATTCAATAAAATTATTTAACAACAAATAATGAGTTTTAGCCTTTTTTGCCTTTTTTTTTAAAGCTAAGTCTCGACTTCGAAAGCAATAACATTTGCCTCGAGTGTTTAATTTTTGCACTCTACGTATCAAATCCGATCGCGTGACTACACATCAAAATCCTTTTTTCATAGCCATTGAAATCGTTATATATTTAAAATTGATTTTTAGGTTTGTCATCATTTTTAGGCAAAATGCCTTGACTTCCTAAGCGCTATACAATTTTCCTCCAGTGTTTTACTTTAATGATCTACATAGAAAAATCAAACCTCGATACGATATATGATCCTTAAAAATAAAGTTCTTACTAATATTAAAATTATTTTGAACAAAAATATGAGTTTAATTTCTTTAAGCTCATTAAACCTAGGTCATGACTTCTGAAAAGCTATAACATTTTCCTTGAGGGTCGGATTTTAGCGCTCTACGTATAAAATCGAACCGCGCGACTCTGTCTATTGATAATCCATATTTATGGCCTTTCAATTCAGTTTATACAAAAAATACGTTTTTGGGTTGTCGTTATTTTTCAGCAAAATGTATTGACATAAGAAAAGCTATAATTTTCCTCCAGTGGTCGATTTAGCGATCCGCATATATACAAAACCGAACCTGGAGACGATAAATAATAACTGAGAAGACTTATTATTATATCCAATAGAATAATTTTACAATAAATAATGACTTTTAGCCTTTTTGGCCTTTTTTAAGGCGTAGTCTCGACTTTGAAAGCTACGTACTTTGCCTCGAGTTGCGCTATAGGTATGGAATAAAACCGCGTGACTACGCATCGAGATCCATTTCTCATGGCCATCGAAATCCTATTACATTTAAAATTTATTTTTAGGTTTGTCATCATTTTTAGGTAAAAGGCCTTCATTTCCTAAGCGCAGTACACTTTTCCTCGAGTGTTTCATTGTAGTGATCTACACAAAAAAAAAATATCAAACCTCGAGAAGATAAATATTCATTAAAATGAAGGTTCTTACTGATATTTAAATTATTTTAAACAAAAATATGAGTTTTACTTTTTGTCGGCTCTTTTAGGCTAGGTCATGACTTCTGAAGGCTATAACATTTTCCTCGAAAGTCGAACTTTTGTGTTTTACGTATAAAATCAAACCGCGTGACTATACCTATTGATAATCCATTTTCATGGCCTCTCAATTCAGTTTATACAAAAAAAATAGTTTTGGGGTTGTCTTTATTTTTCGGCAAAATGTATTGACATAAGAAATGTTATATCATTTGCCTCAAGTGGTCGATTTACCGTCTACATATTTACAAAACCGAACCTCGAGACGATAAAAAAGAACAAAGAAGACTTATTATATTCAATAAAATTATTTAACAACAAATAATGAGTTTTAGCCTTTTTTGCCTTTTTTTTTAAAGCTAAGTCTCGACTTCGAAAGCAATAACATTTGCCTCGAGTGTTTAATTTTTGCACTCTACGTATCAAATCCGATCGCGTGACTACACATCAAAATCCTTTTTTCATAGCCATTGAAATCGTTATATATTTAAAATTGATTTTTAGGTTTGTCATCATTTTTAGGCAAAATGCCTTGACTTCCTAAGCGCTATACAATTTTCCTCCAGTGTTTTACTTTAATGATCTACATAGAAAAATCAAACCTCGATACGATATATGATCCTTAAAAATAAAGTTCTTACTAATATTAAAATTATTTCGAACAAAAATATGAGTTTAATTTCTTTAAGCTCATTAAACCTAGGTCATGACTTCTGAAAAGCTATAACATTTTCCTTGAGGGTCGAATTTTAGCGCTCTACGTATAAAATCGAACCGCGCGACTCTGTCTATTGATAATCCATATTTATGGCCTTTCAATTCAGTTTATACAAAAAATGCGTTTTCTGGTTGTCGTTATTTTTCAGCAAAATGTATTGACATAAGAAAAGCTATAATTTGCCTCCAGTGGTCGATTTAGCGATCCGCATATATACAAAACCGAAGCTCAAGACGATAAATAATAACTGAGAAGAATTATTATTATATCCAATAGAATAATTTTACAGCAAATAATGACTTTTAGCCTTTTTGGCCTTTTTTAAGGCGTAGTCTCGACTTTGAAAGCTACGTACTTTGCCTCGAGTTGCGCTATAGGTATGGATAAAACCGCGTGACTACGCATCGAGATCCATTTCTCATGGCCATCGAAATCCTATTATATTTAAAATTTATTTTTAGGTTTGTCATCATTTTTAGGTAAAAGGTCTTCATTTCCTAAGCGCTGTACAATTAGCCTCGACTGTTTCGTTGTAGTGATCTACAAAAAAAAAAATATCAAACCTCGAGAAGATAAATATTCATTAAAATGAAGGTTCTTACTGATATTTAAATTATTTAAACAAAAATATGAGTTTTACTTTTTGTCGGCTCTTTTAGGCTAGGTCATGACTTCTGAAGGCTATAACATTTTCCTCGAAAGTCGAACTTTTGCGCTTTACGTATAAAATCAAACCGCGTGACTATACCTATTGATAATCCATTTTCATGGCCTCTCAATTCAGTTTATACAAAAAAAATTGTTTTGGGGTTGTCTTTATTTTTCGGCAAAATGTATTGACATAAGAAATGTTATATCATTTGCCTCAAGTGGTCGATTTACCGTCTACATATTTACAAAACCGAACCTCGAGACGATAAAAAAGAACTGAGAAGACTTATTATATTCAATAAAATTATTTAACAACAAATAATGAGTTTTAGCCTTTTTTGCCTTTTTTTTTTAAAGCTAAGTCTCGACTTCGAAAGCAATAACATTTGCCTCGAGTGTTTAATTTTTGCACTCTACGTATCAAATCCGATCGCGTGACTACACATCAAAATCCTTTTTTCATAGCCATTGAAATCGTTATATATTTAAAATTGATTTTTAGGTTTGTCATCATTTTTAGGCAAAATGCCTTGACTTCCTAAGCGCTATACAATTTTCCTCCAGTGCTTTACTTTAATGATCTACATAGAAAAATCAAACCTCGATACGATATATGATCCTTAAAAATAAAGTTCTTACTAATATGAAAATTATTTCGAACAAAAATATGAGTTTAATTTCTTTAAGCTCATTAAACCTAGGTCATGACTTCTGAAAAGCTATAACATTTTCCTTGAGGGTCGGATTTTAGCGCTCTACGTATAAAATCGAACTGCGCGACTCTGTCTATTGATAATCCATATTTATGGCCTTTCAATTCAGTTTATACAAAAAATGCGTTTTTGGGTTGTCGTTATTTTTCAGCAAAATATATTGACATAAGAAAAGCTATAATTTGCCTCCAGTGGTCGATTTAGCGATCCGCATATATACAAAACCGAAGCTCAAGACGATAAATAATAACTGAGAAGAATTATTATTATATCCAATAGAATAATTTTACAGCAAATAATGACTTTTAGCCTTTTTGGCCTTTTTTAAGGCGAAGTCTAGACTTCGAAAGCTACGTACTTTGCCTCGAGTTACGCTCTAGGTACGGAATAAAACCGCGTGACTACGCATAGAGATCCATTTCTCATGGCCATCGAAATCCTTTTACATTTAAAATTTATTTTTAGGTTTGTCATCATTTTTAGGTAAAAGGTCTTCATTTCCTAAGCGCTGTACAATTAGCCTCGAGTGTTTCGTTGTAGTGATCTACAAAAAAAAAAAAAAAATCAAACCTCGAGAAGATAAATATTCATTAAATTGAAGGTTCTTACTGATATTTAAATTATTTAAACAAAAATATGAGTTTTACTTTTTGTCGGCTCTTTTAGGCTAGGTCATGACTTCTGAAGGCTATAACATTTTCCTCGAAAGTCAAATTTTTGCGCTTTACGTATAAAATCGAACCGCGTGACTATACCTATTGATAATCCATTTTCATGGCCTCTCAATTCAGTTTATACAAAAAATTAGTTTTGGGGTTGTATTCATTTTTCGGCGAAATGTATTGACATAAGAAATGTTATATCATTTGCCTCAAGTGGTCGATTTACCGTCTACATATTTACAAAACCGAACCTCGAGACGATTAAAAAGAACTGAGAAGACTTATTATATCCAATAAAATTATTTAACAACAAATAATGAGTTTTAGCCTTTTTTGCCTTTTTTTAAAAGCTAAGTCTCGACTTCAAAAGCTATAACATTTGCCTCGAGTGTTTAATTTTTGCACTCTACGTATCAAATCCGACCGCGTGACTACACATCAAAATCCTTTTTCTCATAGCCATTGAAATCCTTTTACATTAAAAATTGTTTTTTAGGTTTGTCCTCATTTTTAGGCAAAATTCCTTGACTTCCTAAGCGCTATACAATTTTCCTCCAGTTTTTTACTTTAATGATTTACATAGAGAAATAAAACCTCGATACGATATATGATCCTTAAAAATAAAGTTCTTACTAATATTGAAATTATTTTGAACAAAAATATGAGTTTTAATTTTTTTTAAGCTCTTTTAGGCTAGGTCAGGACTTCCTAAGGCTATAAATAATATAAAAATAATTTAAAATTTTTTTTAGGTTTTTCATCAATTTTAAGTAAAAGGCGTTCATTTCTTAAGCGCTATACCATTTGTGATCTACACAAAAAAAATCAAACCTCGAGAAGATAAATATTCATTAAAATTAAGGTTCTTACTGATATTTAAATTATTTTAAACAAAAATATGAGTTTTACTTTTTGTCGGCTCTTTTAGGCTAGGTCATGACTTCTGAAGGCTATAACATATTCCTCGAAAGTCGGATTTTTGGGGTCTAGGAAATCCTTTTACATTTAAAATTTATTTGTAGGTTTTATATCATTTTTAGGTAAAAGGCCTTCATTTCCTAAGCGCTGTACAATTTTCCTCGAGTGTTTCATTGTAGTGATCTACATAAAAAAAAAAACATCGAGAAGATAAATATTCATTAAAATGAAGGTTCTTACAGATATTTAAATTATTTAAACAAAAATATGAGTTTTACTTTTTGTCGGCTCTTTTAGGCTAGGTCATGACTTCTGAAGGCTATAACATTTTCCTCGAAAGTCAAATTTTTGCGCTTTACGTATAAAATCGAACCGCGTGACTATACCTATTGATAATCCATTTTCATGGCCTCTCAATTCAGTTTATACAAAAAATTAGTTTTGGGGTTGTATTCATTTTTCGGCAAAATGTATTGACATAAGAAATGTTATATCATTTGCCTCAAGTGGTCGATTTACCCCTCTACATATTTACAAAAGCGAACCTCGAGATGATAAAAGAGAACTGAAAAGACTTATTATATTCAATAAAATTATTAAACAACAAATAATGAGTTTTATCCTTTTTTGCCTTTTTTTTAAAGCTAAGTCTCGACTTCGAAAGCTATAACCTTTGCCTCGAGTGTATAATATTTGAACTCTACGTATCAAATCCGACCACGTGACTACACATCAAAATCCTTTTTTCATAGCCATTGAAATCCTTTTACATTAAAAATTGATTTTTAGGTTTGTCATCATATTTAGGCAAAATGCCTTGACTTCCTAAGCGCTATACAATTTTCCTCCAGTGTTTTACTTTAATGATCTACATAGAAAAATCAAACCTCGATACGATATATGATCCTTAAAAATAAAGTTCTTACTAATATTAAAATTATTTTGAGCAAAAATATGAGTTTTATTTTTTTCAGCTCATTTAGGCTAGGTCATGAATTCTGAAGGCTATAACATTTTTCTTGAGGGTTGGATTTTAGCGCTCTACGTATAAAATCGAACCGCGCGACTCTTTCTATTGATAATCCATATTTATGGTCTTTCACTTCAGTTTATACAAAAATGTGTTTTTGGGTTGTCGTCATTTTTCAGCAAAATGTATTGACATAAGAAAAGCTATAATTTGCCTCAAGTGGTCGATTTAGCGATCCACATATATACAAAACCGAACCTCGAGACGATAAATAGTAACTGAGAAGACTTATTATTATATCCAATAGAATAATTTTACAGCAAATAATGACTTTTAGCCTTTTTGTCCTTTTTTAAGGCATAGTCTCGACTTCGAAAGTTACGTACTTTGCCTCGAGTTGCGCTCTAGGTATGGAATAAAACCGCGTGACTACGCATCGGGATCCATTTCTCATGGCCATCGAAATCCTTTTACGTTTATAATTTATTTTTAGGTTTGTCATCATTTTTAGGTAAAAGGCCTTCATTTCCTAAGCGTTTTACACTTTTCCTCGAGTGTTTCATTGTAGTGATCTACACAAAAAAAAAATTAAACCTCGAGAAGATAAATATTTATTAAAATAAAGGTTTTTACTGATATTTAAATTTTTTTAAACAAAAATATGAGTTTTACTTTTTGTCGGCTCTTTTGTGCTCGGTCATGACTTCTGAAGGCTATAACATTTTCCTCGAAAGTCAAACTTTTGCGCTTTACGTATAAAATCGAACCGCGTGACTATACCTATTGATAATCCATTTTCATGGCCTCTCAATTCAGTTTAAACAAAAAATTAGTTTTGGGGTTGTCGTCATTTTTCGGCAAAATGTATTGACATAAGAAATGTTATATCATTTGCCTCAAGTGGTCGATTTACCGCTCTACATATTTACAAAACCGAACCTTGAGACGATAAAAAAGAACTGAGAAGACTTATTATATTTAATAAAACTATTTAACAACCAATAATGAGTTTTAGCCTTTTTTGCCTTTTTTTTTAAAAGCTAAGTGTCGACTTCGAAAGCTATAACTTTTGGCTCGAGTGTTTAATTTTTTCACTCTACGTATCAAATCCGACCGTGTGACTACACATCAAAATCCTTTTTTCATAGCCATTGAAATCCTTTTACATTAAAAATTGTTTTATAGGTTTGTCATCATTTTTAGGCAAAATGCCTTGACTTCCTAAGCGCTATACAATTTTCCTCCAGTGTTTTACTTTAATGATCTACATAGAAAAATCAAACCTCGATAAGATATATGATCCTTAAAAATAAAGTTCTTACTAATATTAAAATTATTTTGAACAAAAATATGAGTTTAATTTTTTTAAGCTCATTAAACCTAGGTCATGACTTCTGAAAGCTATAATATTTTCCTTGAGGGTCGGATTTTAGCACTCTACGTATAAAATCGAACCGCGCGACTCTGTCTATTGATAATCCATATTTATGGCCTTTCAATTCAGTTTATACAAAAAATGCGTTTTTGGGTTGTCGTCATTTTTCAGCAAAATAAATTGACATAAGAAAAGCTATAATTTTCCTCCAGCGGTCGATTTAGCGATCCACATATATACAAAAACGAACCTCGAGACGATAAATAAACTGAGAAGACTTATTATTATATCCAATAGAATAATTTTACAGCAAAAAATGACTTTTGGCCTTTTTTAAAGCGTAGTCTCGACTTTGAAAGCTACGTACTTTGCCTCGAGTTGCGCTCTAGGTATGGAATAAAACCGCGTGACTACGCATCGAGATCCATTTCTCATGGCCATCGAAATTCTTTTACATTTAAAATTTATTTTTAGGTTTGTCATCATTTTTAGGTAAAAGGCCTTCATTTCCTAAGCGATGTACAATTTTCCTCGAGTGTTTCATTGTAGTGATCTACACACAAAAAAAAAAATCAAACCTCGAGAAGATAAATATCCATTAAAATGAAGGTTCTTTCTTATATTTAAATTATTTTAAACAAAAATATAAGTTTTACTTTTTGTCGGCTCTTTTAGGCTAGGTCATGACTTCTGAAGGCTATAACATTTTCCTCGAAAGTCGAACTTTTGGGCTTTACGTATAAAATTGAACCGCGTGACTATACCTATTGATAATCCATTTTCATGGCCTCTCTGTGAGCTTAAGCTTGACTTAGTCCGGATGACGACCATAACCCAGGACGGGCAGAAACACTTGCGAGGAGTCAGCCCGGGTACCGACCAGAACAGAAGACGGACAGCTGTTCAGCCCAGCTCGGGTGAACACGAGCAAAACGTCCGGATAGAAGGCAAGCCCGGCCAGAGGCAGACGAGCAAGCCAGCTCGGGGACAGAGACGAGCAAGCCAGCTCGGGGACAGAGAAGCTGTCCGGGCAGGAAAAGGAAACTCTACCCAGAAAGGAAGACGCGTAACTTGAGGAGCAAGCAAATCAAGTCAAAGATTCGGCGAGATTATTTAGGGTAGTTTCCTGATTTTGTGCGATTTGGTTAGCTAAGGTTTCGCCTATGTGAGGCTATAAATATACCTAGCATGTACACTTTGTATTGTGTTGAGTCCATTATAATTTTGAGTTTATCTTCTTGTATTGCCTTCGATTTTTAATCAAGAGAATTTCTTCTCCCAAAAGTTTGTGTCCTTTATTTTTGGTTCGATTTCTTTTGGTGTTATTCGTGTTCTTTGCAGATCCGTGAATTGAGATCCAACAAGTGGTATCAGAGCTTCTATCGAAGAACATGTCTTCATCATCAGAGTCACCAATCGACGGAGCTTTGGTTATGCAGAAATCAGACTCCAGAGAAGGCACAGTTACACTCCATTACCCCATGCTCACGAAGAGCAATTACGCCGTGTGGGCGTTGAAGATGAGGGTGAATCTGCAGGCGTAGGGAGTATGGGAGGCCGTAGAGAACGGCGGTGTCGAAGGGCGCAAGGAAAGAACGGCTCTAGCCGCTATCTACCAAGCAGTTCCGGAAGAAGTTCTTCTCATGCTTGCCGAGAAAGATTCCGCGAAGGAAGCATGGAAAACTCTTCAGACCATGCACATGGGCGCAGATCGCGTCAAGGAGGCAAAGGTCCAGACCTTGAAGAGTGAGTTCGAGGTCATGAGGATGAGGGAGAGCGAATCAATTGATGATTTCGCTATGCGGCTCACGTCCATTGTGACCGGCATACGCTCGCTGGGAGACAAGGTGGAGGAGACCACTGTCGTCAAGAAGTTTCTCCGAGCAGTGCCTCACAGGTACATGCAGATCGTGACATCAATCGAGCAGTTCGGCGATCTCAAGACCATGTCGGTCGAGGAGGTTGTTGGTCGTCTCAAGGCCCACGAAGAGAGACTTCGGGGTTACGGTGACAAAGACGAGGAGAAGAACCTCCTGCTCACGCATGAAGAGTGGACGGCCAGACAGCGGAAAACCGGGGGAGCCGAGTTTCCTACAAGACCCTCAGGTCGGAACAGCTTCGGTGGAGAAGTCCAAGGACGCGGACAGGGTCGTGGACGAGGTCGAGGTCGGGACATGCGAGGTCGCGGCAGTGGATCTACCCGTCAGGAAGGCACGACCAGGAGAGACAAGAGCACAGTGAAGTGCTACAATTGTCAGAAGCTTGGGCACTTTGCATCTGAGTGCCGGAGCAGGAACCAGGGCGAAGAGGCGAATCTAGCAAGATTCCCAGACGACCAGCCGGCATTGTTGTTTGCCGAGCAGGAAACGCACCTGGACGAACAGAATGGCGAGTGTGACGCCAAGGCCCGGGCAGAAGTGATCAGTGTGCCGATCAGCCCAGAGGCCGAGCAGACCTGTCCGGAGGAGACCAGTGAGAAGGTTTTCCTCATCGAGGACAAGGTTATTGCAAACCTCCTCGTAGACGGAGAGAAGAAGGTCAGTACCGACATATGGTACTTAGACAACGGAGCTAGCAACCACATGACTGGGGACCGAGCTAAGTTTGAAGAGCTCGATGAGAAGATCACGGGCAGCGTGAAATTCGGCGACGGATCAGTCGTAGAGATCAGAGGCAGAGGGTCGATCCTGTTCGAGTGCAAGAATGGCGACCAGCGTCTGATGACCCAGGTGTATTTCATCCCGAAGTTGAAAAGCAACATCATCAGTCTAGGACAGATGACTGAGATCGGGAACACGGTGTTGCTGCAAGGGTCCTACCTGAAGATGTGGACCAAGGAAGGAGAGCTGTTGATGAAGGTGGAGCGAACACCCAACAGACTCTACAAGATTCTCCTGAAGACATGCCAGCCCGTCTGTCTTATGGCATCGATGGCAGACCCGGCTTGGCTATGGCACGCACGGCTCGGACACGTGAATTTTCATGCGCTCAAGATGATGGGCGAGAAGAAGATGGCCTTCGGGGTTCCCAAGATAGAACACCCCGACCAGCTATGTGAGTGCTGCATGATCGCGAAGCAGGCGAGGATACCATTTCCGATCAAGGCCAAATTCCGAGCAGAGAGACCTTTACAGTTGGTGCATGCAGACCTATGTGGTCCAGTCACCACAGCAACTTTGGCAGGTAACAAGTACTTTCTTTTACTTGTTGATGATTACAGTCGCTGGATGTGGGTTTATATGCTTAAGGAGAAAAGTGGAGCCTTTGAGGTCTTCAAGAAGTTCAAGAAGATCGTGGAGAATGGCTCGGTGCACAGGTTAAAGGTCTTGCGTACAGACCGAGGAGGAGAATTCACTTCCCAGCAGTTCGGAGAGTTCTGCGACCAGGAAGGAATTCAGCGTCACCTGTCCGCACCCCACACACCCCAACAGAATGGCGTGGTGGAAAGACGAAACCGGACTGTGATGAACACAGCGAGGAGCTTGCTCAAGAGCATGCATGTTCCAGCCCGGTTTTGGGCAGAAGCAGTAAGACATGCAGTCTACCTGCTCAATCGTTTGCCGACCAAAGCGCTAGGAGAGCGTACCCCCTACCAGGCGTGGAAAGGGAAGAAACCCCACTTAGAACACTTGAAAGTGTTCGGGTGCACCGCACACGTGAAGATTGCGGGGCCACATCTCAAGAAGCTGGACGACCGGAGTCAGAAGATGGTGTACCTTGGCGTTGAAGAAGGAAGCAAGGCACACAGACTCTACGATCCACGACGCGGCAGACTCCAAGTGAGCAGAGATGCTGTGTTCGAAGAGGAGATGAAGTGGGATTGGCGCGACGAGAATGGAGAACCCGAGCAGAACTCAGTAGAGTTCATTGTTGAAGACGACCAGGATGTTGCCGAGCAGGAGCAGCCCGGAACACCCAACTCGGAAACAATCTTGCCAGAGACGAGAGAACCCAGCCCGGGAGAGAATAGCCCGGATACACCCAGGACACCAAGTCCGAGCAGGACCAGCCCGTCCAGTTCAGGAGACTCCTCCATAAAAGACGGCCCAAGAGGATTCCGTCCTCTAGCAGACGTTTACGATCAGACTCAAGAAGTGGAGATGAGCCTGGAGGAACTTTCATTGTTGTGTGCAGAAGAACCAGCCAATTACCAGGAGGCAGCAGCCGAGCAGGAGTGGCAGAAAGCAATGAAGAAGGAGATGGAGTCCATTGAGAAGAACAGGACATGGGAGCTTACCGACCTGCCCAAAGGTCATAATCCCATCGGCCTGAAGTGGGTGTATAAGCTGAAGAAGGACACTGAGGGGAATGTCCTTAAGCACAAGGCAAGGCTGGTAGCTAAAGGCTACGTGCAGAAGAAAGGCATAGACTTTGAGGAAGTCTTTGCTCCAGTAGCAAGACTGGACACGATCAGACTCATCCTAGCCCTAGCAGCTCATCGAGGTTGGGAAATTCACCATCTGGATGTCAAATCGGCATTCCTAAACGGTGACCTCGAAGAAGAAGTGTACGTCAAGCAACCAGAGGGGTTCGGCGTCACGGGCAAGGAGCAGAAGGTGTACAAGCTATCCAAGGCCTTATACGGGTTAAAACAAGCACCAAGAGCGTGGAACATCCGCCTTGACAAGAGCTTGAAGAATCTTGGATTCACAAAGTGCTTGAGCGAGCAGGCAGTCTACACCAGGAGTACCGGGCAGGAAACTCTGATCGTGGGAGTGTATGTGGACGACCTGATCGTCACAGGATCCAGCGCAGAAGGCGTAGATGGGTTCAAGCAGCAGATGATGGCCGAATTCGAGATGAGTGACCTCGGATTACTTTCGTACTACCTTGGTCTCGAGGTGGAACAGAAGAAGGACTGCTTTACGCTGAAGCAGTCGGCCTATGCGAAGAAGATCCTTAAACAGTTCGAGATGACGGACTGTAACTCGAGCAAGTACCCTATGGAGGCGAAGCTGCAGTTCGGGAAGGATGCTGAAGGGAGAAGAGTGGATCCCACGGAATACAGACGCGTGATCGGGTGCCTGAGGTATCTCACCCACACCCGACCAGACATTTCACACGCAGTCGGGATAGTCAGTCGATACATGTAGAAGCCCACGAGTGCACACTAGCAGGCGGTGAAGCACATCTTGCGTTACGTGAAGGGCACGACGGACTACGGGATCCAGTACAACCGAGGAAGTGGAGCAGAAGTACTAGTCGGTTTTACGGACAGTGATCTGGCCGGTGATATCGATGACAGGAAGAGTACCGGAGGGATGGCGTTCTACCTCAACGGAAACCTGATCACCTGGCAGTCTCAAAAGCAGCAGACAGTAGCTCTATCCTCATGCGAAGCAGAGTTCATGGCGGCAACCGCAGCAGCATGTCAAGCTATGTGGTTGAAGGGGCTACTTAGTGAAGTGACCGGATCCGAGCAGAGACCAGTTACTCTCTACGTGGACAACAAGTCTGCAATTGCGTTGATGAAGAATCCAGTGTTCCATGGACGGAGCAAACACATTGACACGAAGTTTCACTACATTCGTGAGTGTGTGGAGAAGCGAGATATCATCGTGGAGTTCGTCAACACGAGGGAGCAACGGGCAGACATTCTTACTAAGGCTCTAGGGAGAGTCAAGTTCGAAGAGATGAGAGAGTTGCTCGGAGTAAAGAGTGTAGCAAGTCAAGCTTACGGGGGAGAATGTGAGCTTAAGCTTGACTTAGTCCGGATGACGACCAGAACCCAGGACGGGCAGAAACACTTGCGAGGAGTCAGCCCGGGTACCGACCAGAACAGAAGACGGACAGCTGTTCAGCCCAGCTCGGGTGAACACGAGCAAAACGTCCGGATAGAAGGCAAGCCCGGCCAGAGGCAGACGAGCAAGCCAGCTCGGGGACAGAGACGAGCAAGCCAGCTCGGGGACAGAGAAGCTGTCCGGGCAGGAAAAGGAAACTCTACCCAGAAAGGAAGACGCGTAACTTGAGGAGCAAGCAAATCAAGTCAAAGATTCGGCGAGATTATTTAGGGTAGTTTCCTGATTTTGTGCGATTTGGTTAGCTAGGGTTTCGCCTATGTGAGGCTATAAATAGACCTAGCATGTACACTTTGTATTGTGTTGAGTCCATTATAATTTTGAGTTTAACTTCTTGTATTGCCTTCGATTTTTAATCAAGAGAATTTCTTCTCCCAAAAGTTTGTGTCCTTTATTTTTGGTTCGATTTCTTTTGGTGTTATTCGTGTTCTTTGCAGATCCGTGAATTGGGATCCAACACTCTCAATTCAGTTTATACAAAAAAAATAGTTTTTGGGTTGTCGTCATTTTTCGGCAAAATGTATTGACATAAGAAATGTTATATCATTTGCCTCAAGTGGTCGATTTACCGTTCTACATATTTACAAAACCGAACCTCGAGACGACAAAAAAGAACTGAGAAGACTTATTATATTCAATAAAATTATTTAACAACAAATAATGAGTTTTAGCCTTTTTTGCCTTTTTTTTAAAATAAGTCTCGACTACGAAAGCTATAACATTTGCCTCGAGTGATTAAATTTTGCACTCTACGTATCAAATCCGACCGCGTGACTACACATCAAAATCTTTTTTTCATAGCGATTGAAATCCTTATACATTAAAAATTGATTTTTAGGTTTGTCATCATTTTTAGGCAAAATGCCTTGACTTCCTAAGCGCTATACAATTTTCCTCCAGTGTTTTACTTTAATGATCTACATAGAAAAATCAAACCTCGATACGATATAGGATCCTTAAAAATAATGTTCTTACTAATATTAAAATTATTTTGAACAAAAATATGAATTTTAGTTTTTTAAGCTCATTTAGTCTAGGTCATGACTTCTTAAGGCTATAACATTTTCCTTGAGGGTTGGATTTTAGCACTCTATGTATAAAATCAAACAGCGCGACTTTGTCTATTGATAATCCATATTTATGGCCTTTCAATTCAGTTTATACAAAAAATGCGTTTATGGGTGGTCGTCATTTTTCAGCAAAATGTATTGACATAAGAAAAGCTATAATTTTCCTCCAATGGTCGATTTAGCGATCCACATATATAAAAAACCGAACCTTGAGACGATAAATAATAACTGAGAAGACTTATTATTATATCCAATAGAATAATTTTACAACAAATAATGACTTTTAGCCTTTTTGGCCTTTTTTAAGGCGTAGTCTCGACTTCGAAAGCTACGTACTTTGCCTCGAGTTGCGCTCTAGGTATGGAATAAAATCGCGTGACTACGCATGGAGATCCATTTCTCATGGCCATCGAAATCCTTTTACATTTAAAATTTTTAGGTCTGTCATCATTTTTTGGTAAAAGGCCTTCATTTCCTAAGCGATGTACAATTTTTCTCGAGTGTTTCATTGTAGTGATCTACACACAAAAAAAAAAAATCAAACCTCGAGAAGATAAATATTCATTAAAATGAAAGTTCTTACTGATATTTAAATTATTTTAAACAAAAATATGAGTTTTACTTTTTGTCAGCTCTTTTAGGCTAGGTCATGACTTCTGAAGGCTATAAAATCTTCCTCGAAAGTCGAATTTTTGCGCTTTACGTATAAAATCAAACCGCGGGACTATACCTATTGATAATCCATTTTCATGGCCTCTCAATTTAGTTTATACAAAAAATTAGTTTTGGGGTTTTCGTTATTTTTCGGCGAAATGTATTGACATAAGAAATGTTATATCATTTGCCTCAAGTGGTCGATCTACCGCTCTACATATTTACAAAACCAAACCTCGAGACGATAAAAAAGAACTGAGAAGACTTATTATATTCAATAAAATTATTTAACAACAAATAATGAGTTTTAGCCTTTTTTGCCTTTTTTTTAAAATAAGTCTCGACTACGAAAGCTATAACATTTGCCTCGAGTGTTTAAATTTTGCACTCTACGTATCAAATCCGACCGCGTGACTACACATCAAAATCTTTTTTTCATAGCGATTGAAATCCTTATACATTAAAAATTGATTTTTAGGTTTGTCATCATTTTTAGGCAAAATGCCTTGACTTCCTAAGCGCTAAACAATTTTCCTCCAGTGTTTTACTTTAATGATCTACATAGAAAAATCAAACCTCGATACGATATAGGATCCTTAAAAATAATGTTCTTACTAATATTAAAATTATTTTGAACAAAAATATGAATTTTAGTTTTTTAAGCTCATTTAGTCTAGGTCATGACTTCTTAAGGCTATAACATTTTCCTTGAGGGTTGGATTTTAGCACTCTATGTATAAAATCAAACAGCGCGACTTTGTATATTGATAATCCATATTTATGACCTTTCAATTCAGTTTATACAAAAAATGCGTTTATGGGTTGTCGTCATTTTTCAGCAAAATGTATTGACATAAGAAAAGCTATAATTTTCCTCCAATGGTCGATTTAGCGATCCACATATATAAAAAACCGAACCTTGAGACGATAAATAATAACTGAGAAGACTTATTATTATATCCAATAGAATAATTTTACAACAAATAATGACTTTTAGCCTTTTTGGCCTTTTTTAAGGCGTAGTCTCGACTTCGAAAGCTACGTACTTTGCCTCGAGTTGCGCTCTAGGTATGGAATAAAACCGCGTGACTACGCATCGAGATCCATTTCTCATGGCCATTGAAATCCTTTTACATTTAAAATTTATTTTTAGGTTTGTCATAATTTTTAGGTAAAAGGCCTTCATTTCCTAAGCGCTGTACACTTTTCCTCGAGTGTATCACTGTAGTGATCTACACAAAAAAAAAATCAAACCTCGAAAAGATAAATATTCATTAAAATGAAGGTTCTTACTGATATTTAAATTATTTTAAACAAAAATATGAGTTTTACTTTTTGTCGGCTCTTTTAGGTTAGGTCATGACTTCTGAAGGCTATAACATTTTCCTCGAAAGTCGAATTTTTGTGCTTTACGTATAAAATCGAACCGCGTGACTATACCTATTGATAATCCATTTTCATGGCCTCTCAATTCAGTTTATACAAAAAATTAGTTTTGGGGTTGTCGTCATTTTTCGGCAAAATGTATTGACATAAGAAATGTTATATCATTTGCCTCAAGTGGTCGATTTACCGCTCTACATATTTACAAAACCGAACCTTGAGACGATAAAAAAGAACTTAGAAGACTTATTATATTTAATAAAACTATTTAACAACAAATAATGAGTTTTAGCCTTTTTTGCCTTTTTTTTTAAAAGCTAAGTCTCGACTTCGAAAGCTATAACTTTTGCCTCGAGTGTTTAATTTTTTCACTCTACGTATCAAATCCGACCGTGTGACTACACATCAAAATCCTTTTTTCATAGCCATTGAAATCCTTTTACATTAAAAATTGTTTTATAGGTTTGTCATCATTTTTAGGCAAAATGCCTTGACTTCCTAAGCGCTATACAATTTTCCTCCAGTGTTTTACTTTAATGATCTACATAGAAAAATCAAACCTCGATAAGATATATGATCCTTAAAAATAAAGTTCTTACTAATATTAAAATAATTTTGAACAAAAATATGAGTTTAATTTTTTTAAGCTCATTAAACCTAGGTCATGACTTCTGAAAGCTATAACATTTTCCTTGAGGTTCGGATTTTAGCACTCTAGGTATAAAATCGAACCGCGCGACTCTGTCTATTGATAATCCATTTTTAAGGCCTTTCAATTCAGTTTATACAAAAAATGCGTTTTTGGGTTGTCGTCATTTTTCAGCAAAATAAATTGACATAAGAAAAGCTATAATTTTCCTCCAGTGGTCGATTTAGCGATCCACATATATACAAAAACGAACCTCGAGACCATAAATAATAACTGAGAAGACTTATTATTATATCCAATAGAATAATTTTAGAGAAAAAATGACTTTTGGCCTTTTTTAAAGCGTAGTCTCGACTTTGAAAGCTACGTACTTTGCCTCGAGTTGCGCTCTAGGTATGGAATAAAACCGCGTGACTACGCATCGAGATCCATTTCTCATGGCCATCGAAATTCTTTTACATTTAAAATTTATTTTTAGGTTTGTCATCATTTTTAGGTAAAAGGCCTTCATTTCCTAAGCGATGTACAATTTTCCTCGAGTGTTTCATAGTAATGATCTACACAAAAAAAAAATCAAACCTCGAGAAGATAAATATCCATTAAAATGAAGGTTCTTACTGATATTTAAATTATTTTAAACAAAAATATAAGTTTTACTTTTTGTCGGCTCTTTTAGGCTAGGTCATGACTTCTGAAGGCTATAACATTTTCCTCCAAAGTCGAACTTTTGGGCTTTAAGTGTAAAATTGAACCGCGTGACTATACCTATTGATAATCCATTTTCATGGCCTCTCAATTCAGTTTATACAAAAAAAATAGTTTTTGGGTTGTTGTCATTTTTCGGCAAAATGTATTGACATAAGAAATGTTAAATCATTTGCCTCAAGTGGTCGATTTACCGTTCTACATATTTACAAAACCGAACCTCGAGACGACAAAAAAGAACTGAGAAGACTTATTATATTCAATAAAATTATTTAACAACAAATAATGAGTTTTAGCCTTTTTTGCCTTTTTTTTTAAAATAAGTCTCGACTACGAAAGCTATAACATTTGCCTCGAGTGTTTAAATTTTGCACTCTACGTATCAAATCCGACCGCGTGACTACACATCAAAATCTTTTTTTCATAGCGATTGAAATCCTTATACATTAAAAATTGATTTTTAGGTTTGTCATCATTTTTAGGCAAAATGCCTTGACTTCCTAAGCGCTATACAATTTTCCTCCAGTGTTTTACTTTAATGATCTACATAGAAAAATCAAACCTCGATACGATATAGGATCCTTAAAAATAATGTTCTTACTAATATTAAAATTATTTTGAACAAAAATATGAATTTTAGTTTTTTAAGCTCATTTAGTCTAGGTCATGACTTCTTAAGGCTATAACATTTTCCTTGAGGGTTGGATTTTAGCACTCTATGTATAAAATCAAACAGCGCGACTTTGTCTATTGATAATCCATATTTATGGCCTTTCAATTCAGTTTATACAAAAAATGCGTTTATGGGTTGTCGTCATTTTTCAGCAAAATGTATTGACATAAGAAAAGCTATAATTTTCCTCCAATGGTCGATTTAGCGATCCACATATATAAAAAACCGAACCTTCAGACGATAAATAATAACTGAGAAGACTTATTATTATATCCAATAGAATAATTTTACAACAAATAATGACTTTTAGCCTTTTTGGCCTTTTTTAAGGCGTAGTCTCGACTTCGAAAGCTACGTACTTTGCCTCGAGTTGCGCTCTAGGTATGGAATAAAACCGCGTGACTACGCATCGAGATCCATTTCTCATGGCCATTGAAATCCTTTTACATTTAAAATTTATTTTTAGGTTTGTCATAATTTTTAGGTAAAAGGCCTTCATTTCCTAAGCGCTGTACACTTTTCCTCGAGTGTATCACTGTAGTGATCTACACAAAAAAAAAAATAAAAAAAATCAAACCTCGAAAAGATAAATATTCATTAAAATGAAGGTTCTTACTGATATTTAAATTATTTTAAACAAAAATATGAGTTTTACTTTTTGTCGGCTCTTTTAGGTTAGGTCATGACATTTGAAGGCTATAAAATCTTCCTCGAAAGTCGAACTTTTGCGCTTTACGTATAAAATCCAACCGCGGGATTGTACCTATTGATAATCCATTTTCATGGCCTCTCAATTTAGTTTATACAAAAAATTAGTTTTGGGGTTTTCGTCATTTTTCGGCGAAATGTATTGACATAAGAAATGTTATATCATTTGCCTCAAGTGGTCGATTTACCGCTCTACATATTTACAAAACCAAACCTCGAGACGATAAAAAAGAACTGAGAAGACTTATTATATTCAATAAAATTATTTAACAACAAATAATGAGTTTTAGCCTTTTTTGCCTTTTTTTTAAAATAAGTCTCGACTACGAAAGCTATAACATTTGCCTCGAGTGTTTAAATTTTGCACTCTACGTATCAAATCCGACCGCGTGACTACACATCAAAATCTTTTTTTCATAGCGATTGAAATCCTTATACATTAAAAATTGATTTTTAGGTTTGTCATCATTTTTAGGCAAAATGCCTTGACTTCCTAAGCGCTATACAATTTTCCTCCAGTGTTTTACTTTAATGATCTACATAGAAAAATCAAACCTCGATACGATATAGGATCCTTAAAAATAATGTTCTTACTAATATTAAAATTATTTTGAACAAAAATATGAATTTTAGTTTTTTAAGCTCATTTAGTCTAGGTCATGACTTCTTAAGGCTATAACATTTTCCTTGAGGGTTGGATTTTAGCACTCTATGTATAAAATCAAACAGCGCGACTTTGTCTATTGATAATCCATATTTATGGCCTTTCAATTCAGTTTATACAAAAAATGCGTTTATGGGTTGTCGTCATTTTTCAGCAAAATGTATTGACATAAGAAAAGCTATAATTTTCCTCCAATGGTCGATTTAGCGATCCACATATATAAAAAACCGAACCTTGAGACGATAAATAATAACTGAGAAGACTTATTATTATATCCAATAGAATAATTTTACAACAAATAACGACTTTTAGCCTTTTTGGCCTTTTTTAAGGCGTAGTCTCGACTTCGAAAGCTACGTACTTTGCCTCGAGTTGCGCTCTAGGTATGGAATAAAATCGCGTGACTACGCATGGAGATCCATTTCTCATGGCCATCGAAATCCTTTTACATTTAAAATTTATTTTTAGGTTTGTCATCATTTTTTGGTAAAAGGCCTTCATTTCCTAAGCGATGTACAATTTTTCTCGAGTGTTTCATCGTAGTGATGTACATACAAAAAAAAAATCAAACCTCGAGAAGATAAATATTCATTAAAATGAAAGTTCTTACTGATATTTAAATTATTTTAAACAAAAATATGAGTTTTACTTTTTGTCGGCTCTTTTAGGCTAGGTCATGACTTCTGAAGGCTATAAAATCTTCCTCGAAAGTCGAATTTTTGCGCTTTACGTATAAAATCAAACCGCGGGTCTATACCTATTGATAATCCATTTTCATGGCCTCTCAATTTAGTTTATACAAAAAATTAGTTTTGGGGTTTTCGTTATTTTTCGGCGAAATGTATTGACATAAGAAATGTTATATCATTTGCCTCAAGTGGTCGATTTACCGCTCTACATATTTACAAAACCAAACCTCAAGACGATAAAAAAGAACTGAGAAGACTTATTATATTCAATAAAATTATTTAACAACAAATAATGAGTTTTAGCCTTTTTTGCCTTTTTTTTAAAATAAGTCTCGACTACGAAAGCTATAACATTTGCCTCGAGTGTTTAAATTTTGCACTCTACGTATCAAATCCGACCGCGTGACTACACATCAAAATCTTTTTTTCATAGCGATTGAAATCCTTATACATTAAAAATTGATTTTTAGGTTTGTCATCATTTTTAGGCAAAATGCCTTGACTTCCTAAGCGCTATACAATTTTCCTCCAGTGTTTTACGTTAATGATCTACATAGAAAAATCAAACCTCGATACGATATAGGATCCTTAAAAATAATGTTCTTACTAATATTAAAATTATTTTGAACAAAAATATGAATTTTAGTTTTTTAAGCTCATTTAGTCTAGGTCATGACTTCTTAAGGCTATAACATTTTCCTTGAGGGTTGGATTTTAGCACTCTATGTATAAAATCAAACAGCGCGACTTTGTCTATTGATAATCCATATTTATGGCCTTTCAATTCAGTTTATACAAAAAATGCGTTTATGGGTTGTCGTCATTTTTCAGCAAAATGTATTGACATAAGAAAAGCTATAATTTTCCTCCAATGGTCGATTTAGCGATCCACATATATAAAAAACCGAACCTTGAGACGATAAATAATAACTGAGAAGACTTATTATTATATCCAATAGAATAATTTTACAACAAATAACGACTTTTAGCCTTTTTGGCCTTTTTTAAGGCGTAGTCTCGACTTCGAAAGCTACGTACTTTGCCTCGAGTTGCGCTCTAGGTATGGAATAAAATCGCGTGACTACGCATGGAGATCCATTTCTCATGGCCATCGAAATCCTTTTACATTTAAAATTTATTTTTAGGTTTGTCATCATTTTTTGGTAAAAGGCCTTCATTTCCTAAGCGATGTACAATTTTTCTCGAGTGTTTCATCGTAGTGATCTACATACAAAAAAAAAATCAAACCTCGAGAAGATAAATATTCATTAAAATGAAAGTTCTTACTGATATTTAAATTATTTTAAACAAAAATATGAGTTTTACTTTTTGTCGGCTCTTTTAGGCTAGGTCATGACTTCTGAAGGCTATAAAATCTTCCTCGAAAGTCGAATTTTTGCGCTTTACGTATAAAATCAAACCGCGGGTCTATACCTATTGATAATCCATTTTCATGGCCTCTCAATTTAGTTTATACAAAAAATTAGTTTTGGGGTTTTCGTTATTTTTCGGCGAAATGTATTGACATAAGAAATGTTATATCATTTGCCTCAAGTGGTCGATTTACCGCTCTACATATTTACAAAACCAAACCTCAAGACGATAAAAAAGAACTGAGAAGACTTATTATATTCAATAAAATTATTTAACAACAAATAATGAGTTTTAGCCTTTTTTGCCTTTTTTTTAAAATAAGTCTCGACTACGAAAGCTATAACATTTGCCTCGAGTGTTTAAATTTTGCACTCTACGTATCAAATCCGACCGCGTGACTACACATCAAAATCTTTTTTTCATAGCGATTGAAATCCTTATACATTAAAAATTGATTTTTAGGTTTGTCATCATTTTTAGGCAAAATGCCTTGACTTCCTAAGCGCTATACAATTTTCCTCCAGTGTTTTACTTTAATGATCTACATAGAAAAATCAAACCTCGATACGATATAGGATCCTTAAAAATAATGTTCTTACTAATATTAAAATTATTTTGAACAAAAATATGAATTTTAGTTTTTTAAGCTCATTTAGTCTAGGTCATGACTTCTTAAGGCTATAACATTTTCCTTGAGGGTTGGATTTTAGCACTCTATGTATAAAATCAAACAGCGCGACTTTGTCTATTGATAATCCATATTTATGGCCTTTCAATTCAGTTTATACAAAAAATGCGTTTATGGGTTGTCGTCATTTTTCAGCAAAATGTATTGACATAAGAAAAGCTATAATTTTCCTCCAATGGTCGATTTAGCGATCCACATATATAAAAAACCGAACCTTGAGACGATAAATAATAACTGAGAAGACTTATTAATATATCCAATAGAATAATTTTACAACAAATAACGACTTTTAGCCTTTTTGGCCTTTTTTAAGGCGTAGTCTCGACTTCGAAAGCTACGTACTTTGCCTCGAGTTGCGCTCTAGGTATGGAATAAAATCGCGTGACTACGCATGGAGATCCATTTCTCATGGCCATCGAAATCCTTTTACATTTAAAATTTATTTTTAGGTTTGTCATCATTTTTTGGTAAAAGGCCTTCATTTCCTAAGCGATGTACAATTTTTCTCGAGTGTTTCATTGTAGTGATCTACATACAAAAAAAAAATCAAACCTCGAGAAGATAAATATTCATTAAAATGAAAGTTCTTACTGATATTTAAATTATTTTAAACAAAAATATGAGTTTTACTTTTTGTCGGCTCTTTTAGGCTAGGTCATGACTTCTGAAGGCTATAAAATCTTCCTCGAAAGTCGAATTTTTGCGCTTTACGTATAAAATCAAACCGCGGGACTATACCTATTGATAATCCATTTTCATGGCCTCTCAATTTAGTTTATACAAAAAATTAGTTTTGGGGTTTTCGTTATTTTTCGGCGAAATGTATTGACATAAGAAATGTTATATCATTTGCCTCAAGTGGTCGATTTACCGCTCTACATATTTACAAAACCAAACCTCGAGACGATAAAAAAGAACTGAGAAGACTTATTATATTCAATAAAATTATTTAACAACAAATAATGAGTTTTAGCCTTTTTTTGCCTTTTTTTAAAAATAAGTCTCGACTACGAAAGCTATAACATTTGCCTCGAGTGTTTAAATTTTGCACTCTACGTATCAAATCCGACCGTGTGACTACACATTAAAATCTTTTTTTCATAGCGATTGAAATCCTTATACATTAAAAATTGATTTTTAGGTTTGTCATCATTTTTAGGCAAAATGCCTTGACTTCCTAAGCGCTATACAATTTTCCTCCAGTGTTTTACGTTAATGATCTACATAGAAAAATCAAACCTCGATACGATATAGGATCCTTAAAAATAATGTTCTTACTAATATTAAAATTATTTTGAACAAAAATATGAATTTTAGTTTTTTAAGCTCATTTAGTCTAGGTCATGACTTCTTAAGGCTATAACATTTTCCTTGAGGGTTGGATTTTAGCACTCTATGTATAAAATCAAACAGCGCGACTTTGTCTATTGATAATCCATATTTATGGCCTTTCAATTCAGTTTATACAAAAAATGCGTTTATGGGTGGTCGTCATTTTTCAGCAAAATGTATTGACATAAGAAAAGCTATAATTTTCCTCCAATGGTCGATTTAGCGATCCACATATATAAAAAACCGAACCTTGAGACGATAAATAATAACTGAGAAGACTTATTATTATATCCAATAGAATAATTTTACAACAAATAATGACTTTTAGCCTTTTTGGCCTTTTTTAAGGCGTAGTCTCGACTTCGAAAGCTACGTACTTTGCCTCGAGTTGCGCTCTAGGTATGGAATAAAACCGCGTGACTACGCATCGAGATCCATTTCTCATGGCCATTGAAATCCTTTTACATTTAAAATTTATTTTTAGGTTTGTCATAATTTTTAGGTAAAAGGCCTTCATTTCCTAAGCGCTGTACACTTTTCCTCGAGTGTATCACTGTAGTGATCTACACAAAAAAAAAAAAAAATCAAACCTCGAAAAGATAAATATTCATTAAAATGAAGGTTCTTACTGATATTTAAATTATTTTAAACAAAAATATGAGTTTTACTTTTTGTCGGCTCTTTTAGGTTAGGTCATGACTTCTGAAGGCTATAACATTTTCCTCGAAAGTCGAATTTTTGTGCTTTACGTATAAAATCGAACCGCGTGACTATACCTATTGATAATCCATTTTCATGGCCTCTCAATTCAGTTTATACAAAAAATTAGTTTTGGGGTTGTCGTCATTTTTCGGCAAAATGTATTGACATAAGAAATGTTATATCATTTGCCTCAAGTGGTCGATTTACCGCTCTACATATTTACAAAACCGAACCTTGAGACGATAAAAAAGAACTTAGAAGACTTATTATATTTAATAAAACTATTTAACAACAAATAATGAGTTTTAGCCTTTTTTGCCTTTTTTTTAAAAGCTAAGTCTCGACTTCGAAAGCTATAACTTTTGCCTCGAGTGTTTAATTTTTTCACTCTACGTATCAAATCCGACCGTGTGACTAAACATCAAAATCCTTTTTTCATAGCCATTGAAATCCTTTTACATTAAAAATTGTTTTATAGGTTTGTCATCATTTTTAGGCAAAATGCCTTGACTTCCTAAGCGCTATACAATTTTCCTCCAGTGTTTTACTTTAATGATCTACATAGAAAAATCAAACCTCGATAAGATATATGATCCTTAAAAATAAAGTTCTTACTAATATTAAAATTATTTTGAACAAAAATATGAGTTTAATTTTTTTAAGCTCATTAAACCTAGGTCATGACTTCTTAAAGCTATAACATTTTCCTTGAGGTTCGGATTTTAGCACTCTAGGTATAAAATCGAACCGCGCGACTCTGTCTATTGATAATCCATTTTTAAGGCCTTTCAATTCAGTTTATACAAAAAATGCGTTTTTGGGTTGTCGTCATTTTTCAGCAAAATAAATTGACATAAGAAAAGCTATAATTTTCCTCCAGTGGTCGATTTAGCGATCCACATATATACAAAAATGAACCTCGAGACGATAAATAATAACTGAGAAGACTTATTATTATATCCAATAGAATAATTTTAGAGAAAAAATGACTTTTGGCCTTTTTTAAAGCGTAGTCTCGACTTTGAAAGCTACGTACTTTGCCTCGAGTTGCGCTCTAGGTATGGAATAAAACCGCGTGACTACGCATCGAGATCCATTTCTCATGGCCATCGAAATTCTTTTACATTTAAAATTTATTTTTAGGTTTGTCATCATTTTTAGGTAAAAGGCCTTCATTTCCTAAGCGATGTACAATTTTCCTCGAGTGTTTCATAGTAGTGATCTACACAAAAAAAAAAATCAAACCTCGAGAAGATAAATATCCATTAAAATGAAGGTTCTTACTGATATTTAAATTATTTTAAACAAAAATATAAGTTTTACTTTTTGTCGGCTCTTTTAGGCTAGGTCATGACTTCTGAAGGCTATAACATTTTCCTCCAAAGTCGAACTTTTGGGCTTTACGTGTAAAATTGAACCGCGTGACTATACCTATTGATAATCCATTTTCATGGCCTCTCAATTCAGTTTATACAAAAAATATAGTTTTTGGGTTGTTATCATTTTTCGGCAAAATGTATTGACATAAGAAATGTTAAATCATTTGCCTCAAGTGGTCGATTTACCGTTCTACATATTTACAAAACCGAACCTCGAGACGACAAAAAAGAACTGAGAAGACTTATTATATTCAATAAAATTATTTAACAACAAATAATGAGTTTTAGCCTTTTTTGCCTTTTTTTTTTAAAATAAGTCTCGACTACGAAAGCTATAACATTTGCCTCGAGTGTTTAAATTTTGCACTCTACGTATCAAATCCGACCGCGTGACTACACATCAAAATCTTTTTTTCATAGCGATTGAAATCCTTATACATTAAAAATTGATTTTTAGGTTTGTCATCATTTTTAGGCAAAATGCCTTGACTTCCTAAGCGCTATACAATTTTCCTCCAGTGTTTTACTTTAATGATCTACATAGAAAAATCAAACCTCGATACGATATAGGATCCTTAAAAATAATGTTCTTACTAATATTAAAATTATTTTGAACAAAAATATGAATTTTAGTTTTTTAAGCTCATTTAGTCTAGGTCATGACTTCTTAAGGCTATAACATTTTCCTTGAGGGTTGGATTTTAGCACTCTATGTATAAAATCAAACAGCGCGACTTTGTCTATTGATAATCCATATTTATGGCCTTTCAATTCAGTTTATACAAAAAATGCGTTTATGGGTGGTCGTCATTTTTCAGCAAAATGTATTGACATAAGAAAAGCTATAATTTTCCTCCAATGGTCGATTTAGCGATCCACATATATAAAAAACCGAACCTTGAGACGATAAATAATAACTGAGAAGACTTATTATTATATCCAATAGAATAATTTTACAACAAATAATGACTTTTAGCCTTTTTGGCCTTTTTTAAGGCGTAGTCTCGACTTCGAAAGCTACGTACTTTGCCTCGAGTTGCGCTCTAGGTATGGAATAAAACCGCGTGACTACGCATCGAGATCCATTTCTCATGGCCATTGAAATCCTTTTACATTTAAAATTTATTTTTAGGTTTGTCATAATTTTTAGGTAAAAGGCCTTCATTTCCTAAGCGCTGTACACTTTTCCTCGAGTGTATCACTGTAGTGATCTACACAAAAAAAAAAATCAAACCTCGAAAAGATAAATATTCATTAAAATGAAGGTTCTTACTGATATTTAAATTATTTTAAACAAAAATATGAGTTTTACTTTTTGTCGGCTCTTTTAGGTTAGGTCATGACATTTGAAGGCTATAAAATCTTCCTCGAAAGTCGAACTTTTGCGCTTTACGTATAAAATCCAACCGCGGGATTGTACCTATTGATAATCCATTTTCATGGCCTCTCAATTTAGTTTATACAAAAAATTAGTTTTGGGGTTTTCGTCATTTTTCGGCGAAATGTATTGACATAAGAAATGTTATATCATTTGCCTCAAGTGGTCGATTTACCGCTCTACATATTTACAAAACCAAACCTCAAGACGATAAAAAAGAACTGAGAAGACTTATTATATTCAATAAAATTATTTAACAACAAATAATGAGTTTTAGCCTTTTTTGCCTTTTTTTTAAAATAAGTCTCGACTACGAAAGCTATAACATTTGCCTCGAGTGTTTAAATTTTGCACTCTACGTATCAAATCCGACCGCGTGACTACACATCAAAATCTTTTTTTCATAGCGATTGAAATCCTTATACATTAAAAATTGATTTTTAGGTTTGTCATCATTTTTAGGCAAAATGCCTTGACTTCCTAAGCGCTATACAATTTTCCTCCAGTGTTTTACTTTAATGATCTACATAGAAAAATCAAACCTCGATACGATATAGGATCCTTAAAAATAATGTTCTTACTAATATTAAAATTATTTTGAACAAAAATATGAATTTTAGTTTTTTAAGCTCATTTAGTCTAGGTCATGACTTCTTAAGGCTATAACATTTTCCTTGAGGGTTGGATTTTAGCACTCTATGTATAAAATCAAACAGCGCGACTTTGTCTATTGATAATCCATATTTATGGCCTTTCAATTCAGTTTATACAAAAAATGCGTTTATGGGTTGTCGTCATTTTTCAGCAAAATGTATTGACATAAGAAAAGCTATAATTTTCCTCCAATGGTCGATTTAGCGATCCACATATATAAAAAACCGAACCTTGAGACGATAAATAATAACTGAGAAGACTTATTATTATATCCAATAGAATAATTTTACAACAAATAACGACTTTTAGCCTTTTTGGCCTTTTTTAAGGCGTAGTCTCGACTTCGAAAGCTACGTACTTTGCCTCGAGTTGCGCTCTAGGTATGGAATAAAATCGCGTGACTACGCATGGAGATCCATTTCTCATGGCCATCGAAATCCTTTTACATTTAAAATTTATTTTTAGGTTTGTCATCATTTTTTGGTAAAAGGCCTTCATTTCCTAAGCGATGTACAATTTTTCTCGAGTGTTTCATCGTAGTGATCTACATACAAAAAAAAAATCAAACCTCGAGAAGATAAATATTCATTAAAATGAAAGTTCTTACTGATATTTAAATTATTTTAAACAAAAATATGAGTTTTACTTTTTGTCGGCTCTTTTAGGCTAGGTCATGACTTCTGAAGGCTATAAAATCTTCCTCGAAAGTCGAATTTTTGCGCTTTACGTATAAAATCAAACCGCGGGTCTATACCTATTGATAATCCATTTTCATGGCCTCTCAATTTAGTTTATACAAAAAATTAGTTTTGGGGTTTTCGTTATTTTTCGGCGAAATGTATTGACATAAGAAATGTTATATCATTTGCCTCAAGTGGTCGATTTACCGCTCTACATATTTACAAAACCAAACCTCAAGACGATAAAAAAGAACTGAGAAGACTTATTATATTCAATAAAATTATTTAACAACAAATAATGAGTTTTAGCCTTTTTTGCCTTTTTTTTAAAATAAGTCTCGACTACGAAAGCTATAACATTTGCCTCGAGTGTTTAAATTTTGCACTCTACGTATCAAATCCGACCGCGTGACTACACATCAAAATCTTTTTTTCATAGCGATTGAAATCCTTATACATTAAAAATTGATTTTTAGGTTTGTCATCATTTTTAGGCAAAATGCCTTGACTTCCTAAGCGCTATACAATTTTCCTCCAGTGTTTTACTTTAATGATCTACATAGAAAAATCAAACCTCGATACGATATAGGATCCTTAAAAATAATGTTCTTACTAATATTAAAATTATTTTGAACAAAAATATGAATTTTAGTTTTTTAAGCTCATTTAGTCTAGGTCATGACTTCTTAAGGCTATAACATTTTCCTTGAGGGTTGGATTTTAGCACTCTATGTATAAAATCAAACAGCGCGACTTTGTCTATTGATAATCCATATTTATGGCCTTTCAATTCAGTTTATACAAAAAATGCGTTTATGGGTTGTCGTCATTTTTCAGCAAAATGTATTGACATAAGAAAAGCTATAATTTTCCTCCAATGGTCGATTTAGCGATCCACATATATAAAAAACCGAACCTTGAGACGATAAATAATAACTGAGAAGACTTATTATTATATCCAATAGAATAATTTTACAACAAATAACGACTTTTAGCCTTTTTGGCCTTTTTTAAGGCGTAGTCTCGACTTCGAAAGCTACGTACTTTGCCTCGAGTTGCGCTCTAGGTATGGAATAAAATCGCGTGACTACGCATGGAGATCCATTTCTCATGGCCATCGAAATCCTTTTACATTTAAAATTTATTTTTAGGTTTGTCATCATTTTTTGGTAAAAGGCCTTCATTTCCTAAGCGATGTACAATTTTTCTCGAGTGTTTCATCGTAGTGATCTACATACAAAAAAAAAATCAAACCTCGAGAAGATAAATATTCATTAAAATGAAAGTTCTAACTGATATTTAAATTATTTTAAACAAAAATATGAGTTTTACTTTTTGTCGGCTCTTTTAGGCTAGGTCATGACTTCTGAAGGCTATAAAATCTTCCTCGAAAGTCGAATTTTTGCGCTTTACGTATAAAATCAAACCGCGGGTCTATACCTATTGATAATCCATTTTCATGGCCTCTCAATTTAGTTTATACAAAAAATTAGTTTTGGGGTTTTCGTTATTTTTCGGCGAAATGTATTGACATAAGAAATGTTATATCATTTGCCTCAAGTGGTCGATTTACCGCTCTACATATTTACAAAACCAAACCTCAAGACGATAAAAAAGAACTGAGAAGACTTATTATATTCAATAAAATTATTTAACAACAAATAATGAGTTTTAGCCTTTTTTGCCTTTTTTTTAAAATAAGTCTCGACTACGAAAGCTATAACATTTGCCTCGAGTGTTTAAATTTTGCACTCTACGTATCAAATCCGACCGCGTGACTACACATCAAAATCTTTTTTTCATAGCGATTGAAATCCTTATACATTAAAAATTGATTTTTAGGTTTGTCATCATTTTTAGGCAAAATGCCTTGACTTCCTAAGCGCTATACAATTTTCCTCCAGTGTTTTACTTTAATGATCTACATAGAAAAATCAAACCTCGATACGATATAGGATCCTTAAAAATAATGTTCTTACTAATATTAAAATTATTTTGAACAAAAATATGAATTTTAGTTTTTTAAGCTCATTTAGTCTAGGTCATGACTTCTTAAGGCTATAACATTTTCCTTGAGGGTTGGATTTTAGCACTCTATGTATAAAATCAAACAGCGCGACTTTGTCTATTGATAATCCATATTTATGGCCTTTCAATTCAGTTTATACAAAAAATGCGTTTATGGGTTGTCGTCATTTTTCAGCAAAATGTATTGACATAAGAAAAGCTATAATTTTCCTCCAATGGTCGATTTAGCGATCCACATATATAAAAAACCGAACCTTGAGACGATAAATAATAACTGAGAAGACTTATTAATATATCCAATAGAATAATTTTACAACAAATAACGACTTTTAGCCTTTTTGGCCTTTTTTAAGGCGTAGTCTCGACTTCGAAAGCTACGTACTTTGCCTCGAGTTGCGCTCTAGGTATGGAATAAAATCGCGTGACTACGCATGGAGATCCATTTCTCATGGCCATCGAAATCCTTTTACATTTAAAATTTATTTTTAGGTTTGTCATCATTTTTTGGTAAAAGGCCTTCATTTCCTAAGCGATGTACAATTTTTCTCGAGTGTTTCATTGTAGTGATCTACATACAAAAAAAAAAATCAAACCTCGAGAAGATAAATATTCATTAAAATGAAAGTTCTTACTGATATTTAAATTATTTTAAACAAAAATATGAGTTTTACTTTTTGTCGGCTCTTTTAGGCTAGGTCATTACTTCTGAAGGCTATAAAATCTTCCTCGAAAGTCGAATTTTTGCGCTTTACGTATAAAATCAAACCGCGGGACTATACCTATTGATAATCCATTTTCATGGCCTCTCAATTTAGTTTATACAAAAAATTAGTTTTGGGGTTTTCGTTATTTTTCGGCGAAATGTATTGACATAAGAAATGTTATATCATTTGCCTCAAGTGGTCGATTTACCGCTCTACATATTTACAAAACCAAACCTCGAGACGATAAAAAAGAACTGAGAAGACTTATTATATTCAATAAAATTATTTAACAACAAATAATGAGTTTTAGCCTTTTTTTGCCTTTTTTTAAAAATAAGTCTCGACTACGAAAGCTATAACATTTGCCTCGAGTGTTTAAATTTTGCACTCTACGTATCAAATCCGACCGCGTGACTACACATTAAAATCTTTTTTTCATAGCGATTGAAATCCTTATACATTAAAAATTGATTTTTAGGTTTGTCATCATTTTTAGGCAAAATGCCTTGACTTCCTAAGCGCTATACAATTTTCCTCCAGTGTTTTACGTTAATGATCTACATAGAAAAATCAAACCTCGATACGATATAGGATCCTTAAAAATAATGTTCTTACTAATATTAAAATTATTTTGAACAAAAATATGAATTTTAGTTTTTTAAGCTCATTTAGTCTAGGTCATGACTTCTTAAGGCTATAACATTTTCCTTGAGGGTTGGATTTTAGCACTCTATGTATAAAATCAAACAGCGCGACTTTGTCTATTGATAATCCATATTTATGGCCTTTCAATTCAGTTTATACAAAAAATGCGTTTATGGGTGGTCGTCATTTTTCAGCAAAATGTATTGACATAAGAAAAGCTATAATTTTCCTCCAATGGTCGATTTAGCGATCCACATATATAAAAAACCGAACCTTGAGACGATAAATAATAACTGAGAAGACTTATTATTATATCCAATAGAATAATTTTACAACAAATAATGACTTTTAGCCTTTTTGGCCTTTTTTATGGCGTAGTCTCGACTTCGAAAGCTACGTACTTTGCCTCGAGTTGCGCTCTAGGTATGGAATAAAACCGCGTGACTACGCATCGAGATCCATTTCTCATGGCCATTGAAATCCTTTTACATTTAAAATTTATTTTTAGGTTTGTCATAATTTTTAGGTAAAAGGCCTTCATTTCCTAAGCGCTGTACACTTTTCCTCGAGTGTATCACTGTAGTGATCTACACAAAAAAAAAAAAAAAATCAAACCTCGAAAAGATAAATATTCATTAAAATGAAGGTTCTTACTGATATTTAAATTATTTTAAACAAAAATATGAGTTTTACTTTTTGTCGGCTCTTTTAGGTTAGGTCATGACTTCTGAAGGCTATAACATTTTCCTCGAAAGTCGAATTTTTGTGCTTTACGTATAAAATCGAACCGCGTGACTATACCTATTGATAATCCATTTTCATGGCCTCTCAATTCAGTTTATACAAAAAATTAGTTTTGGGGTTGTCGTCATTTTTCGGCAAAATGTATTGACGTAAGAAATGTTATATCATTTGCCTCAAGTGGTCGATTTACCGCTCTACATATTTACAAAACCGAACCTTGAGACGATAAAAAAGAACTTAGAAGACTTATTATATTTAATAAAACTATTTAACAACAAATAATGAGTTTTAGCCTTTTTTGCCTTTTTTTTTAAAAGCTAAGTCTCGACTTCGAAAGCTATAACTTTTGCCTCGAGTGTTTAATTTTTTCACTCTACGTATCAAATCCGACCGTGTGACTACACATCAAAATCCTTTTTTCATAGCCATTGAAATCCTTTTACATTAAAAATTGTTTTATAGGTTTGTCATCATTTTTAGGCAAAATGCCTTGACTTCCTAAGCGCTATACAATTTTCCTCCAGTGTTTTACTTTAATGATTTACATAGAAAAATCAAACCTCGATAAGATATATGATCCTTAAAAATAAAGTTCTTACTAATATTAAAATTATTTTGAACAAAAATATGAGTTTAATTTTTTTAAGCTCATTAAACCTAGGTCATGACTTCTGAAAGCTATAACATTTTCCTTGAGGTTCGGATTTTAGCACTCTAGGTATAAAATCGAACCGCGCGACTCTGTCTATTGATAATCCATTTTTAAGGCCTTTCAATTCAGTTTATACAAAAAATGCGTTTTTGGGTTGTCGTCATTTTTCAGCAAAATAAATTGACATAAGAAAAGCTATAATTTTCCTCCAGTGGTCGATTTAGCGATCCACATATATACAAAAACGAACCTCGAGACCATAAATAATAACTGAGAAGACTTATTATTATATCCAATAGAATAATTTTAGAGAAAAAATGACTTTTGGCCTTTTTTAAAGCGTAGTCTCGACTTTGAAAGCTACGTACTTTGCCTCGAGTTGCGCTCTAGGTATGGAATAAAACCGCGTGACTACGCATCGAGATCCATTTCTCATGGCCATCGAAATTCTTTTACATTTAAAATTTATTTTTAGGTTTGTCATCATTTTTAGGTAAAAGGCCTTCATTTCCTAAGCGATGTACAATTTTCCTCGAGTGTTTCATAGTAGTGATCTACACAAAAAAAAAAATCAAACCTCGAGAAGATAAATATCCATTAAAATGAAGGTTCTTACTGATATTTAAATTATTTTAAACAAAAATATAAGTTTTACTTTTTGTCGGCTCTTTTAGGCTAGGTCATGACTTCTGAAGGCTATAACATTTTCCTCCAAAGTCGAACTTTTGGGCTTTACGTGTAAAATTGAACCGCGTGACTATACCTATTGATAATCCATTTTCATGGCCTCTCAATTCAGTTTATACAAAAAATATAGTTTTTGGGTTGTTATCATTTTTCGGCAAAATGTATTGACATAAGAAATGTTAAATCATTTGCCTCAAGTGGTCGATTTACCGTTCTACATATTTACAAAACCGAACCTCGAGACGACAAAAAAGAACTGAGAAGACTTATTATATTCAATAAAATTATTTAACAACAAATAATGAGTTTTAGCCTTTTTTGCCTTTTTTTTTTAAAATAAGTCTCGACTACGAAAGCTATAACATTTGCCTCGAGTGTTTAAATTTTGCACTCTACGTATCAAATCCGACCGCGTGACTACACATCAAAATCTTTTTTTCATAGCGATTGAAATCCTTATACATTAAAAATTGATTTTTAGGTTTGTCATCATTTTTAGGCAAAATGCCTTGACTTCCTAAGCGCTATACAATTTTCCTCCAGTGTTTTACTTTAATGATCTACATAGAAAAATCAAACCTCGATACGATATAGGATCCTTAAAAATAATGTTCTTACTAATATTAAAATTATTTTGAACAAAAATATGAATTTTAGTTTTTTAAGCTCATTTAGTCTAGGTCATGACTTCTTAAGGCTATAACATTTTCCTTGAGGGTTGGATTTTAGCACTCTATGTATAAAATCAAACAGCGCGACTTTGTCTATTGATAATCCATATTTATGGCCTTTCAATTCAGTTTATACAAAAAATGCGTTTATGGGTGGTCGTCATTTTTCAGCAAAATGTATTGACATAAGAAAAGCTATAATTTTCCTCCAATGGTCGATTTAGCGATCCACATATATAAAAAACCGAACCTTGAGACGATAAATAATAACTGAGAAGACTTATTATTATATCCAATAGAATAATTTTACAACAAATAATGAATTTTAGCCTTTTTGGCCTTTTTTAAGGCGTAGTCTCGACTTCGAAAGCTACGTACTTTGCCTCGAGTTGCGCTCTAGGTATGGAATAAAACCGCGTGACTACGCATCGAGATCCATTTCTCATGGCCATTGAAATCCTTTTACATTTAAAATTTATTTTTAGGTTTGTCATAATTTTTAGGTAAAAGGCCTTCATTTCCTAAGCGCTGTACACTTTTCCTCGAGTGTATCACTGTAGTGATCTACACAAAAAAAAAATAAAAAAAATCAAACCACGAAAAGATAAATATTCATTAAAATGAAGGTTCTTAATGATATTTAAATTATTTTAAACAAAAATATGAGTTTTACTTTTTGTCGGCTCTTTTAGGTTAGGTCATGACATTTGAAGGCTATAAAATCTTCCTCGAAAGTCGAACTTTTGCGCTTTACGTATAAAATCCAACCGCGGGATTGTACCTATTGATAATCCATTTTCATGGCCTCTCAATTTAGTTTATACAAAAAATTAGTTTTGGGGTTTTCGTCATTTTTCGGCGAAATGTATTGACATAAGAAATGTTATATCATTTGCCTCAAGTGGTCGATTTACCGCTCTACATATTTACAAAACCAAACCTCGAGACGATAAAAAAGAACTGAGAAGACTTATTATATTCAATAAAATTATTTAACAACAAATAATGAGTTTTAGCCTTTTTTTCCTTTTTTTTAAAATAAGTCTCGACTACGAAAGCTATAACATTTGCCTCGAGTGTTTAAATTTTGCACTCTACGTATCAAATTCGACCGCGTGACTACACATCAAAATCTTTTTTTCATAGCGATTGAAATCCTTATACATTAAAAATTGATTTTTAGGTTTGTCATCATTTTTAGGCAAAATGCCTTGACTTCCTAAGCGCTATACAATTTTCCTCCAGTGTTTTACTTTAATGATCTACATAGAAAAATCAAACCTCGATACGATATAGGATCCTTAAAAATAATGTTCTTACTAATATTAAAATTATTTTGAACAAAAATATGAATTTTAGTTTTTTAAGCTCATTTAGTCTAGGTCATGACTTCTTAAGGCTATAACATTTTCCTTGAGGGTTGGATTTTAGCACTCTATGTATAAAATCAAACAGCGCGACTTTGTCTATTGATAATCCATATTTATGGCCTTTCAATTCAGTTTATACAAAAAATGCGTTTATGGGTTGTCGTCATTTTTCAGCAAAATGTATTGACATAAGAAAAGCTATAATTTTCCTCCAATGGTCGATTTAGCGATCCACATATATAAAAAACCGAACCTTGAGACGATAAATAATAACTGAGAAGACTTATTATTATATCCAATAGAATAATTTTACAACAAATAACGACTTTTAGCCTTTTTGGCCTTTTTTAAGGCGTAGTCTCGACTTCGAAAGCTACGTACTTTGCCTCGAGTTGCGCTCTAGGTATGGAATAAAATCGCGTGACTACGCATGGAGATCCATTTCTCATGGCCATCGAAATCCTTTTACATTTAAAATTTATTTTTAGGTTTGTCATCATTTTTTGGTAAAAGGCCTTCATTTCCTAAGCGATGTACAATTTTTCTCGAGTGTTTCATTGTAGTGATCTACACACAAAAAAAAAAATCAAACCTCGAGAAGATAAATATTCATTAAAATGAAAGTTCTTACTGATATTTAAATTATTTTAAACAAAAATATGAGTTTTACTTTTTGTCGGCTCTTTTAGGCTAGGTCATGACTTCTGAAGGCTATAAAATCTTCCTCGAAAGTCGAATTTTTGTGCTTTACGTATAAAATCAAACCGCGGGTCTATACCTATTGATAATCCATTTTCATGGCCTCTCAATTTAGTTTATACAAAAAATTAGTTTTGGGGTTTTCGTTATTTTTCGGCGAAATGTATTGACATAAGAAATGTTATATCATTTGCCTCAAGTGGTCGATTTACCGCTCTACATATTTACAAAACCAAACCTCGAGACGATAAAAAAGAACTGAGAAGACTTATTATATTCAATAAAATTATTTAACAACAAATAATGAGTTTTAGCCTTTTTTGCCTTTTTTTTAAAATAAGTCTCGACTACGAAAGCTATAACATTTGCCTCGAGTGTTTAAATTTTGCACTCTACGTATCAAATCCGACCGCGTGACTACACATCAAAATCTTTTTTTCATAGCGATTGAAATCCTTATACATTAAAAATTGATTTTTAGGTTTGTCATCATTTTTAGGCAAAATGCCTTGACTTCCTAAGCGCTATACAATTTTCCTCCAGTGTTTTACTTTAATGATCTACATAGAAAAATCAAACCTCGATACGATATAGGATCCTTAAAAATAATGTTCTTACTAATATTAAAATTATTTTGAACAAAAATATGAATTTTAGTTTTTTAAGCTCATTTAGTCTAGGTCATGACTTCTTAAGGCTATAACATTTTCCTTGAGGGTTGGATTTTAGCACTCTATGTATAAAATCAAACAGCGCGACTTTGTCTATTGATAATCCATATTTATGGCCTTTCAATTCAGTTTATACAAAAAATGCGTTTATGGGTTGTCGTCATTTTTCAGCAAAATGTATTGACATAAGAAAAGCTATAATTTTCCTCCAATGGTCGATTTAGCGATCCACATATATAAAAAACCGAACCTTGAGACGATAAATAATAACTGAGAAGACTTATTAATATATCCAATAGAATAATTTTACAACAAATAACGACTTTTAGCCTTTTTGGCCTTTTTTAAGGCGTAGTCTCGACTTCGAAAGCTACGTACTTTGCCTCGAGTTGCGCTCTAGGTATGGAATAAAATCGCGTGACTACGCATGGAGATCCATTTCTTATGGCCATCGAAATCCTTTTACATTTAAAATTTATTTTTAGGTTTGTCATCATTTTTTGGTAAAAGGCCTTCATTTCCTAAGCGATGTACAATTTTTCTCGAGTGTTTCATTGTAGTGATCTACATACAAAAAAAAAATCAAACCTCGAGAAGATAAATATTCATTAAAATGAAAGTTCTTACTGATATTTAAATTATTTTAAACAAAAATATGAGTTTTACTTTTTGTCGGCTCTTTTAGGCTAGGTCATGACTTCTGAAGGCTATAAAATCTTCCTCAAAAGTCGAATTTTTGCGCTTTACGTATAAAATCAAACCGCGGGACTATACCTATTGATAATCCATTTTCATGGCCTCTCAATTTAGTTTATACAAAAAATTAGTTTTGGGGTTTTCGTTATTTTTCGGCGAAATGTATTGACATAAGAAATGTTATATCATTTGCCTCAAGTGGTCGATTTACCGCTCTACATATTTACAAAACCAAACCTCGAGACGATAAAAAAGAACTGAGAAGACTTATTATATTCAATAAAATTATTTAACAACAAATAATGAGTTTTAGCCTTTTTTTGCCTTTTTTTAAAAATAAGTCTCGACTACGAAAGCTATAACATTTGCCTTGAGTGTTTAAATTTTGCACTCTACGTATCAAATCCGACCGCGTGACTACACATCAAAATCTTTTTTTCATAGCGATTGAAATCCTTATACATTAAAAATTGATTTTTAGGTTTGTCATCATTTTTAGGCAAAATGCCTTGACTTCCTAAGCGCTATACAATTTTCCTCCAGTGTTTTACTTTAATGATCTACATAGAAAAATCAAACCTCGATACGATATAGGATCCTTAAAAATAATGTTCTTACTAATATTAAAATTATTTTGAACAAAAATATGAATTTTAGTTTTTAAAGCTCATTTAGTCTAGGTCATGACTTCTTAAGGCTATAACATTTTCCTTGAGGGTTGGATTTTAGCACTCTATGTATAAAATCAAACAGCGCGACTTTGTCTATTGATAATCCATATTTATCGCCTTTCAATTCAGTTTATACAAAAAATGCGTTTATGGGTGGTCGTCATTTTTCAGCAAAATGTATTGATATAAGAAAAGCTATAATTTTCCTCCAATGGTCGATTTAGCGATCCACATATATAAAAAACCGAACCTTGAGACGATAAATAATAACTGAGAAGACTTATTATTATATCCAATAGAATAATTTTACAACAAATAATGACTTTTAGCCTTTTTGGCCTTTTTTAAGGCGTAGTCTCGACTTCGAAAGCTACGTACTTTGCCTCGAGTTGCGCTCTAGGTATGGAATAAAATCGCGTGACTACGCATGGAGATCCATTTATCATGGCCATCGAAATCCTTTTACATTTAAAATTTATTTTTAGGTTTGTCATCATTTTTTGGTAAAAGGCCTTCATTTCCTAAGCGATGTACAATTTTTCTCGAGTGTTTCATTGTAGTGATCTACACACAAAAAAAAAATCAAACCTCGAGAAGATAAATATTCATTAAAATGAAAGTTCTTACTGATATTTAAATTATTTTAAACAAAAATATGAGTTTTAATTTTTGTCGGCTCTTTTAGGCTAGGTCATGACATTTGAAGGCTATAAAATCTTCCTCGAAACTCGAACTTTTGCGCTTTACGTATAAAATCCAACCGCGGGACTATACCTATTGATAATCCATTTTCATGGCCTCTCAATTTAGTTTATACAAAAAATTAGTTTTGGGGTTTTCGTTATTTTTCGGCGAAATGTATTGACATAAGAAATGTTATATCATTTGCCTCAAGTGGTCGATTTACCGCTCTACATATTTACAAAACCAAACCTCGAGATGATAAAAAAGAACTGAGAAGACTTATTATATTCAATAAAATTATTTAACAACAAATAATGAGTTTTAGCCTTTTTTGCCTTTTTTTTAAAATAAGTCTCGACTACGAAAGCTATAACATTTGCCTCGAGTGTTTAAATTTTGCACTCTACGTATCAAATCCGACCGCGTGACTACACATCAAAATCTTTTTTTCATAGCGATTGAAATCCTTATACATTAAAAATTGATTTTTAGGTTTGTCATCATTTTTAGGCAAAATGCCTTGACTTCCTAAGCGCTATACAATTTTCCTCCAGTGTTTTACTTTAATGATCTACATAGAAAAATCAAACCTCGATACGATATAGGATCCTTAAAAATAATGTTCTTACTAATATTAAAATTATTTTGAACAAAAATATGAATTTTAGTTTTTTAAGCTCATTTAGTCTAGGTCATGACTTCTTAAGGCTATAACATTTTCCTTGAGGGTTGGATTTTAGCACTCTATGTATAAAATCAAACAGCGCGACTTTGTCTATTGATAATCCATATTTATGGCCTTTCAATTCAGTTTATAAAAAAAATGCGTTTATGGGTTGTCGTCATTTTTCAGCAAAATGTATTGACATAAGAAAAGCTATAATTTTCCTCCAATGGTCGATTTAGCGATCCACATATATAAAAAACCGAACCTTGAGACGATAAATAATAACTGAGAAGACTTATTATTATATCCAATAGAATAATTTTACAACAAATAACGACTTTTAGCCTTTTTGGCCTTTTTTAAGGCGTAGTCTCGACTTCGAAAGCTACGTACTTTGCCTCGAGTTGCGCTCTAGGTATGGAATAAAATCGCGTGACTACGCATGGAGATCCATTTCTCATGGCCATCGAAATCCTTTTACATTTAAAATTTATTTTTAGGTTTGTCATCATTTTTTGGTAAAAGGCCTTCATTTCCTAAGCGATGTACAATTTTTCTCGAGTGTTTCATTGTAGTGATCTACACACAAAAAAAAAATCAAACCTCGAGAAGATAAATATTCATTAAAATGAAAGTTCTTACTGATATTTAAATTATTTTAAACAAAAATATGAGTTTTACTTTTTGTCGGCTCTTTTAGGCTAGGTCATGACTTCTGAAGGCTATAAAATCTTCCTCGAAAGTCGAATTTTTGTGCTTTACGTATAAAATCAAACCGCGGGTCTATACCTATTGATAATCCATTTTCATGGCCTCTCAATTTAGTTTATACAAAAAATTAGTTTTGGGGTTTTCGTTATTTTTCGGCGAAATGTATTGACATAAGAAATGTTATATCATTTGCCTCAAGTGGTCGATTTACCGCTCTACATATTTACAAAACCAAACCTCGAGACGATAAAAAAGAACTGAGAAGACTTATTATATTCAATAAAATTATTTAACAACAAATAATGAGTTTTAGCCTTTTTTGCCTTTTTTTTAAAATAAGTCTCGACTACGAAAGCTATAACATTTGCCTCGAGTGTTTAAATTTTGCACTCTACGTATCAAATCCGACCGCGTGACTACACATCAAAATCTTTTTTTCATAGCGATTGAAATCCTTATACATTAAAAATTGATTTTTAGGTTTGTCATCATTTTTAGGCAAAATGCCTTGACTTCCTAAGCGCTATACAATTTTCCTCCAGTGTTTTACTTTAATGATCTACATAGAAAAATCAAACCTCGATACGATATAGGATCCTTAAAAATAATGTTCTTACTAATATTAAAATTATTTTGAACAAAAATATGAATTTTAGTTTTTTAAGCTCATTTAGTCTAGGTCATGACTTCTTAAGGCTATAACATTTTCCTTGAGGGTTGGATTTTAGCACTCTATGTATAAAATCAAACAGCGCGACTTTGTCTATTGATAATCCATATTTATGGCCTTTCAATTCAGTTTATACAAAAAATGCGTTTATGGGTTGTCGTCATTTTTCAGCAAAATGTATTGACATAAGAAAAGCTATAATTTTCCTCCAATGGTCGATTTAGCGATCCACATATATAAAAAACCGAACCTTGAGACGATAAATAATAACTGAGAAGACTTATTAATATATCCAATAGAATAATTTTACAACAAATAACGACTTTTAGCCTTTTTGGCCTTTTTTAAGGCGTAGTCTCGACTTCGAAAGCTACGTACTTTGCCTCGAGTTGCGCTCTAGGTATGGAATAAAATCGCGTGACTACGCATGGAGATCCATTTCTTATGGCCATCGAAATCCTTTTACATTTAAAATTTATTTTTAGGTTTGTCATCATTTTTTGGTAAAAGGCCTTCATTTCCTAAGCGATGTACAATTTTTCTCGAGTGTTTCATTGTAGTGATCTACATACAAAAAAAAAATCAAACCTCGAGAAGATAAATATTCATTAAAATGAAAGTTCTTACTGATATTTAAATTATTTTAAACAAAAATATGAGTTTTACTTTTTGTCGGCTCTTTTAGGCTAGGTCATGACTTCTGAAGGCTATAAAATCTTCCTCAAAAGTCGAATTTTTGCGCTTTACGTATAAAATCAAACCGCGGGACTATACCTATTGATAATCCATTTTCATGGCCTCTCAATTTAGTTTATACAAAAAATTAGTTTTGGGGTTTTCGTTATTTTTCGGCGAAATGTATTGACATAAGAAATGTTATATCATTTGCCTCAAGTGGTCGATTTACCGCTCTACATATTTACAAAACCAAACCTCGAGACGATAAAAAAGAACTGAGAAGACTTATTATATTCAATAAAATTATTTAACAACAAATAATGAGTTTTAGCCTTTTTTTGCCTTTTTTTAAAAATAAGTCTCGACTACGAAAGCTATAACATTTGCCTTGAGTGTTTAAATTTTGCACTCTACGTATCAAATCCGACCGCGTGACTACACATCAAAATCTTTTTTTCATAGCGATTGAAATCCTTATACATTAAAAATTGATTTTTAGGTTTGTCATCATTTTTAGGCAAAATGCCTTGACCTCCTAAGCGCTATACAATTTTCCTCCAGTGTTTTACTTTAATGATCTACATAGAAAAATCAAACCTCGATACGATATAGGATCCTTAAAAATAATGTTCTTACTAATATTAAAATTATTTTGAACAAAAATATGAATTTTAGTTTTTTAAGCTCATTTAGTCTAGGTCATGACTTCTTAAGGCTATAACATTTTCCTTGAGGGTTGGATTTTAGCACTCTATGTATAAAATCAAACAGCGCGACTTTGTCTATTGATAATCCATATTTATCGCCTTTCAATTCAGTTTATACAAAAAATGCGTTTATGGGTGGTCGTCATTTTTCAGCAAAATGTATTGATATAAGAAAAGCTATAATTTTCCTCCAATGGTCGATTTAGCGATCCACATATATAAAAAACCGAACCTTGAGACGATAAATAATAACTGAGAAGACTTATTATTATATCCAATAGAATAATTTTACAACAAATAATGACTTTTAGCCTTTTTGGCCTTTTTTAAGGCGTAGTCTCGACTTCGAAAGCTACGTACTTTGCCTCGAGTTGCGCTCTAGGTATGGAATAAAATCGCGTGACTACGCATGGAGATCCATTTATCATGGCCATCGAAATCCTTTTACATTTAAAATTTATTTTTAGGTTTGTCATCATTTTTTGGTAAAAGGCCTTCATTTCCTAAGCGATGTACAATTTTTCTCGAGTGTTTCATTGTAGTGATCTACACACAAAAAAAAAATCAAACCTCGAGAAGATAAATATTCATTAAAATGAAAGTTCTTACTGATATTTAAATTATTTTAAACAAAAATATGAGTTTTAATTTTTGTCGGCTCTTTTAGGCTAGGTCATGACTTTTGAAGGCTATAAAATCTTCCTCGAAACTCGAACTTTTGCGCTTTACGTATAAAATCCAACCGCGGGACTATACCTATTGATAATCCATTTTCATGGCCTCTCAATTTAGTTTATACAAAAAATTAGTTTTGGGGTTTTCGTTATTTTTCGGCGAAATGTATTGACATAAGAAATGTTATATCATTTGCCTCAAGTGGTCGATTTACCGCTCTACATATTTACAAAACCAAACCTCGAGATGATAAAAAAGAACTGAGAAGACTTATTATATTCAATAAAATTATTTAACAACAAATAATGAGTTTTAGCCTTTTTTGCCTTTTTTTTAAAATAAGTCTCGACTACGAAAGCTATAAGATTTGCCTCGAGTGTTTAAATTTTGCACTCTACGTATCAAATCCGACCGCGTGACTACACATCAAAATCTTTTTTTCATAGCGATTGAAATCCTTATACATTAAAAATTGATTTTTAGGTTTGTCATCATTTTTAGGCAAAATGCCTTGACTTCCTAAGCGCTATACAATTTTCCTCCAGTGTTTTACTTTAATGATCTACATATAAAAATCAAACCTCGATACGATATAGGATCCTTAAAAATAATGTTCTTACTAATATTAAAATTATTTTGAACAAAAATATGAATTTTAGTTTTTTAAGCTCATTTAGTCTAGGTCATGACTTCTTAAGGCTATAACATTTTCCTTGAGGGTTGGATTTTAGCACTCTATGTATAAAATCAAACAGCGCGACTTTGTCTATTGATAATCCATATTTATGGCCTTTCAATTCAGTTTATACAAAAAATGCGTTTATGGGTTGTCGTCATTTTTCAGCAAAATGTATTGACATAAGAAAAGCTATAATTTTCCTCCAATGGTCGATTTAGCGATCCACATATATAAAAAACCGAACCTTGAGACGATAAATAATAACTGAGAAGACTTATTATTATATCCAATAGAATAATTTTACAACAAATAACGACTTTTAGCCTTTTTGGCCTTTTTTAAGGCGTAGTCTCGACTTCGAAAGCTACGTACTTTGCCTCGAGTTGCGCTCTAGGTATGGAATAAAATCGCGTGACTACGCATGGAGATCCATTTCTCATGGCCATCGAAATCCTTTTACATTTAAAATTTATTTTTAGGTTTGTCATCATTTTTTGGTAAAAGGCCTTCATTTCCTAAGCGATGTACAATTTTTCTCGAGTGTTTCATTGTAGTGATCTACATACAAAAAAAAATCAAACCTCGAGAAGATAAATATTCATTAAAATGAAAGTTCTTACTGATATTTAAATTATTTTAAACAAAAATATGAGTTTTACTTTTTGTCGGCTCTTTTAGGCTAGGTCATGACTTCTGAAGGCTATAAAATCTTCCTCGAAAGTCGAATTTTTGCGCTTTACGTATAAAATCAAACCGCGGGACTATACCTATTGATAATCCATTTTCATGGCCTCTCAATTTAGTTTATACAAAAAATTAGTTTTGGGGTTTTCGTTATTTTTCGGCGAAATGTATTGACATAAGAAATGTTATATCATTTGCCTCAAGTGGTCGATTTACCGCTCTACATATTTACAAAACCAAACCTCGAGACGATAAAAAAGAACTGAGAAGACTTATTATATTCAATAAAATTATTTAACAACAAATAATGAGTTTTAGCCTTTTTTGTCTTTTTTTTTTAAAATAAGTCTCGACTACGAAAGCTATAACATTTGCCTCGAGTGTTTAAATTTTGCACTCTACGTATCAAATCCGACCGCGTGACTACACATCAAAATCTTTTTTTCATAGCGATTGAAATCCTTATACATTAAAAATTGATTTTTAGGTTTGTCATCATTTTTAGGCAAAATGCCTTGACTTCCTAAGCGCTATACAATTTTCCTCCAGTGTTTTACTTTAATGATCTACATAGAAAAATCAAACCTCGATACGATATAGGATCCTTAAAAATAATGTTCTTACTAATATTAAAATTATTTTGAACAAAAATATGAATTTTAGTTTTTTAAGCTCATTTAGTCTAGGTCATGACTTCTTAAGGCTATAACATTTTCCTTGAGGGTTGGATTTTAGCACTCTATGTATAAAATCAAACAGCGCGACTTTGTCTATTGATAATCCATATTTATCGCCTTTCAATTCAGTTTATACAAAAAATGCGTTTATGGGTGGTCGTCATTTTTCAGCAAAATGTATTGATATAAGAAAAGCTATAATTTTCCTCCAATGGTCGATTTAGTGATCCACATATATAAAAAACCGAACCTTGAGACGATAAATAATAACTGAGAAGACTTATTATTATATCCAATAGAATAATTTTACAACAAATAATGGCTTTTAGCCTTTTTGGCCTTTTTTAAGGCGTAGTCTCGACTTCGAAAGCTACGTACTTTGCCTCGAGTTGCGCTCTAGGTATGGAATAAAATCGCGTGACTACGCATGGAGATCCATTTCTCATGGCCATCGAAATCCTTTTACATTTAAAATTTATTTTTAGGTTTGTCATCATTTTTTGGTAAAAGGCCTTCATTTCCTAAGCGATGTACAATTTTTCTCGAGTGTTTCATTGTAGTGATCTACACACAAAAAAAAAAAAAATCAAACCTCGAGAAGATAAATATTCATTAAAATGAAAGTTCTTACTGATATTTAAATTAATTTAAACAAAAATATGAGTTTTAATTTTTGTCGGCTCTTTTAGGCTAGGTCATGACTTTTGAAGGCTATAAAATCTTCCTCGAAAGTCGAACTTTTGCGCTTTACGTATAAAATCCAACCGCGGGACTATACCTATTGATAATCCATTTTCATGGCCTCTCAATTTAGTTTATACAAAAAATTAGTTTTGGGGTTTTCGTTATTTTTCGGCGAAATGTATTGACATAAGAAATGTTATATCATTTGCCTCAAGTGGTCGATTTACCGCTCTACATATTTACAAAACCAAACCTCGAGATGATAAAAAAGAACTGAGAAGACTTATTATATTCAATAAAATTATTTAACAACAAATAATGAGTTTTAGCCTTTTTTGCCTTTTTTTTAAAATAAGTCTCGACTACGAAAGCTATAACATTTGCCTCGAGTGTTTAAATTTTGCACTCTACGTATCAAATCCGACCGCGTGACTACACATCAAAATCTTTTTTTCATAGCGATTGAAATCCTTATACATTAAAAATTGATTTTTAGGTTTGTCATCATTTTTAGGCAAAATGCCTTGACTTCCTAAGCGCTATACAATTTTCCTCCAGTGTTTTACTTTAATGATCTACATAGAAAAATCAAACCTCGATACGATATAGGATCCTTAAAAATAATGTTCTTACTAATATTAAAATTATTTTGAACAAAAATATGAATTTTAGTTTTTTAAGCTCATTTAGTCTAGGTCATGACTTCTTAAGGCTATAACATTTTCCTTGAGGGTTGGATTTTAGCACTCTATGTATAAAATCAAACAGCGCGACTTTGTCTATTGATAATCCATATTTATGGCCTTTCAATTCAGTTTATACAAAAAATGCGTTTATGGGTTGTCGTCATTTTTCAGCAAAATGTATTGACATAAGAAAAGCTATAATTTTCCTCCAATGGTCGATTTAGCGATCCACATATATAAAAAACCGAACCTTGAGACGATAAATAATAACTGAGAAGACTTATTATTATATCCAATAGAATAATTTTACAACAAATAACGACTTTTAGCCTTTTTTGCCTTTTTTAAGGCGTAGTCTCGACTTCGAAAGCTACATACTTTGCCTCGAGTTGCGCTCTAGGTATGGAATAAAATCGCGTGACTACGCATGGAGATCCATTTCTCATGGCCATCGAAATCCTTTTACATTTAAAATTTATTTTTAGGTTTGTCATCATTTTTTGGTAAAAGGCCTTCATTTCCTAAGCGATGTACAATTTTTCTCGAGTGTTTCATTGTAGTGATCTACATACAAAAAAAAAAATCAAACCTCGAGAAGATAAATATTCATTAAAATGAAAGTTCTTACTGATATTTAAATTATTTTAAACAAAAATATGAGTTTTACTTTTTGTCGGCTCTTTTAGGCTAGGTCATGACTTCTGAAAGCTATAAAATCTTCCTCGAAAGTCGAATTTTTGCGCTTTACGTATAAAATCCAACCGCGGGACTATACCTATTGATAATCCATTTTCATGGCCTCTCAATTTAGTTTATACAAAAAATTAGTTTTGGGGTTTTCGTTATTTTTCGGCGAAATGTATTGCATAAGAAATGTTATATCATTTGCCTCAAGTGGTCGATTTACCGCTCTACATATTTACAAAACCAAACCTCGAGACGATAAAAAAGAACTGAGAAGACTTATTATATTCAATAAAATTATTTAACAACAAATAATGAGTTTTAGCCTTTTTTGCCTTTTTTTTTAAAATAAGTCTCGACTACGAAAGCTATAACATTTGCCTCGAGTGTTTAAATTTTGCACTCTACGTATCAAATCCGACCGCGTGACTACACATCAAAATCTTTTTTTCATAGCGATTGAAATCCTTATACATTAAAAATTGATTTTTAGGTTTGTCATCATTTTTAGGCAAAATGCCTTGACTTCCTAAGCGCTATACAATTTTCCTCCAGTGTTTTACTTTAATGATCTACATAGAAAAATCAAACCTCGATACGATATAGGATCCTTAAAAATAATGTTCTTACTAATATTAAAATTATTTTGAACAAAAATATGAATTTTAGTTTTTTAAGCTCATTTAGTCTAGGTCATGACTTCTTAAGGCTATAACATTTTCCTTGAGGGTTGGATTTTAGTACTCTATGTATAAAATCAAACAGCGCGACTTTGTCTATTGATAATCCATATTTATGGCCTTTCAATTCAGTTTATACAAAAAATGCGTTTATGGGTTGTCGTCATTTTTCAGCAAAATGTATTGACATAAGAAAAGCTATAATTTTCCTCCAATGGTCGATTTAGCGATCCACATATATAAAAAACCGAACCTTGAGACGATAAATAATAACTGAGAAGACTTATTATTATATCCAATAGAATAATTTTACAACAAATAATGACTTTTAGCCTTTTTGGCCTTTTTTAAGGCGTAGTCTCGACTTCGAAAGCTACGTACTTTGCCTCGAGTTGCGCTCTAGGTATGGAATAAAACCGCGTGACTACGCATCGAGATCCATTTCTCATGGCCATTGAAATCCTTTTACATTTAAAATTTATTTTTAGGTTTGTCATAATTTTTAGGTAAAAGGCCTTCATTTCCTAAGCGTTGTACACTTTTCCTCGAGTGTATCACTGTAGTGATCTACACAAAAAAAAAAATCAAACCTCGAAAAGATAAATATTCATTAAAATGAAGGTTCTTACTGATATTTAAATTATTTTAAACAAAAATATGAGTTTTACTTTTTGTCGGCTCTTTTAGGTTAGGTCATGACTTCTGAAGGCTATAACATTTTCCTCGAAAGTCGAATTTTTGTGCTTTACGTATAAAATCGAACCGCGTGACTATACCTATTGATAATCCATTTTCATTGCCTCTCAATTCAGTTTATACAAAAAATTAGTTTTGGGGTTGTCGTCATTTTTCGGCAAAATGTATTGACATAAGAAATGTTATATCATTTACCTCAAGTGGTCGATTTACCGCTCTACATATTTACAAAACCGAACCTTGAGACGATAAAAAAGAACTTAGAAGACTTATTATATTTAATAAAACTATTTAACAACAAATAATGAGTTTTAGCCTTTTTTGCCTTTTTTTTTAAATGCTAAGTCTCGACTTCGAAAGCTATAACTTTAGCCTCGAGTGTTTAATTTTTTCACTCTACGTATCAAATCCGACCGTGTGACTACACATCAAAATCCTTTTTTCATAGCCATTGAAATCCTTTTACATTAAAAATTATTTTATAGGTTTGTCATCATTTTTAGGCAAAATGCCTTGACTTCCTAAGCGCTATACAATTTTCCTCCAGTGTTTTACTTTAATGATCTACATTGAAAAATCAAACCTCGATAAGATATATGATCCTTAAAAATAAAGTTCTTACTAATATTAAAATTATTTTGAACAAAAATATGAGTTTAATTTTTTTAAGCTCATTAAACCTAGGTCATGACTTCTGAAAGCTATAACATTTTCCTTGAGGGTCGGATTTTAGCACTCTAGGTATAAAATCGAACCGCGCGACTCTGTCTATTGATAATCCATTTTTAAGGCCTTTCAATTCAGTTTATACAAAAAATGCGTTTTTGGGTTGTCGTCATTTTTCAGCAAAATAAATTGACATAAGAAAAGCTATAATTTTCCTCCAGTGGTCGATTTAGCGATCCACATATATACAAAAACGAACCTCGAGACGATAAATAATAACTGAGAAGACTTATTATTATATCCAATAGAATAATTTTAGAGAAAAAATGACTTTTGGCCTTTTTTAAAGCGTAGTCTCGACATTGAAAGCTACGTACTTTGCCTCGAGTTGCGCTCTAGGTATGGAATAAAACCGCGTGACTACGCATCGAGATCCATTTCTCATGGCCATCGAAATTCTTTTACATTTAAAATTTATTTTTAGGTTTGTCATAATTTTAGGTAAAAGGCCTTCATTTCCTAAGCGATGTACAATTTTCCTCGAGTGTTTCATAGTAGTGATCTACACAAAAAAAAAAAAATCAAACCTCGAGAAGATAAATATCCATTAAAATGAAGGTTCTTACTGATATTTAAATTATGTTAAACAAAAATATAAGTTTTACTTTTTGTCGGCTCTTTTAGGCTAGGTCATGACTTCTGAAGGCTATAAAATTTTCCTCGAAAGTCAAATTTTTGCGCTTTACGTATAAAATTTAACCGCGTGACTATACCTATTGATAATCCATTTTCATGGCCTCTCAATTTAGTTTATACAAAAAATTAGTTTTGGGGTTTTCGTTATTTTTCGGCGAAATGTATTGACATAAGAAATGTTATATCATTTGCCTCAAGTGGTCGATTTACCGCTCTACATATTTACAAAACCAAACCTCGAGACGATAAAAAAGAACTGAGAAGACTTATTATATTCAATAAAACTATTTAACAACAAATAATGAGTTTTAGCCTTTTTTGCCTTTTTTTTTTAAAAGCTAAGTCTCGACTTCAAAAGCTATAACTTTTGCCTCGAGTGTTTAATTTTTTCACTCTATGTATCAAATCCGACCGTGTGACTACACATCAAAATCCTTTTTTCATAGCCATTGAAATCCTTTTACATTAAATTTTTTTTTATAGGTTTGTCATCATTTTTAGGCAAAATGCCTTGACTTCCTAAGCGCTATACAATTTTCCTCCACTGTTTTACTTTAATGATCTACATAGAAAAATCAAACCTCGATAAGATATATGATCCTTAAAAATAAAGTTCTTACTAATATTAAAATTATTTTGAACAAAAATATGAGTTTAATTTTTTTAAGCTCATTAAACCTAGGTCATGACTTCTGATAGCTATAACATTTTCCTTGAGGGTCGGATTTTAGCACTCTACGTATAAAATCGAACCGCGCGACTCTGTCTATTGATAATCCATTTTTATGGCCTTTCAATTCAGTTTATACAAAAAATGCGTTTTTGGGTTGTCGTCATTTTTCAGCAAAATAAATTGACATAAGAAAAGCTATAATTTTCCTCCAGTGGTCGATTTAGCGATCCACATACATACAAAAACTAACCTCGAGACGACAAATAATAACTGAGAAGACTTATTATTATATCCAATAGAATAATTTTAGAGCAAATAATGACTTTTGGCCTTTTTTAAAGCGTAGTCTCGACTTTGAAAGCTACGTACTTTGCCTCGAGTTGCGCTCTAGGTATGGAATAAAACCGCGTGACTACGCATCGAGATCCATTTCTCATGGCCATCGAAATTCTTTTACATTTAAAATTTATTTTTAGGTTTGTCATCATTTTTTGGTAAAAGGCCTTCATTTCCTAAGCGATGTACAATTTTTCTCGAGTGTTTCATTGTAGTGATCTACACACACAAAAAAAAATCAAACCTCGAGAAGATAAATATTCATTAAAATGAAAGTTCTTACTGATATTTAAATTATTTTAAACAAAAATATGAGTTTTACTTTTTGTCGGCTCTTTTAGGCTAGGTCATGACTTCTGAAGGCTATAAAATCTTCCTCGAAAGTCAAACTTTTGCGCTTTACGTATAAAATCAAACCGCGGGACTATACCTATTGATAATCCATTTTTATGGCCTCTCAATTTAGTTTATACAAAAGATTAGTTTTGGGGTTGTCGTCATTTTTCGGCGAAATGTATTGACATAAGAAATGTTATATCATTTGCCTCAAGTGGTCGATTTACCGCTCTACATATTTACAAAACCAAACCTCGAGACGATAAAAAAGAACTGAGAAGACTTATTATATTCAATAAAATTATTTAACAACAAATAATGAGTTTTAGCCTTTTTGCCTTTTTTTTAAAAGCTAAGTCTCGACTTCGAAAGCTATAACATTTGCCTCGAGTATTTAATTTTTGCACTCTACGTATCAAATCCGACCGCGTGACTACACATGAAAATCTTTTTTTCATAGCGATTGAAATCCTTATACATTAAAAATTGATTTTTAGGTTTGTCATCATTTTTAGGCAAAATGCCTTGACTTCCTAAGCGCTATACAATTTTCCTCCAGTGTTTTACTTTAATGATCTACATAGAAAAATCAAACCTCGATACGATATAGGATCCTTAAAAATAATGTTCTTACTAATATTAAAATTATTTTGAACAAATATATGAATTTAAGTTTTTTAAGCTCATTTAGTCTAGGTCATGACTTCTTAAGGCTATAACATTTTCCTTGAGGGTTGGATTTTAGCACTCTATGTATAAAATCAAACAGCGCGACTTTGTCTATTGATAATCCATATTTATGGCCTTTCAATTCAGTTTATACAAAAAATGCGTTTATGGGTTGTCGTCATTTTTTAGCAAAATGTATTGACATAAGAAAAGCTATAATTTTCCTCCAATGGTCGATTTAGCGATCCACATATATAAAAAACCGAACCTTGAGACGATAAATAATAACTGAGAAGACTTATTATTATATCCAACAGAATAATTTTACAACAAATAATGACTTTTAGCCTTTTTGGCCTTTTTTATGGCGTAGTCTCGACTTCGAAAGCTACGTACTTTGCCTCGAGTTGCGCTCTAGGTATGGAATAAAATCGCGTGACTACGCATGGAGATCCATTTCTCATGGCCATCGAAATCCTTTTACATTTAAAATTTATTTTTAGGTTTGTCATCATTTTTTGGTAAATGGCCTTCATTTCCTAAGCGATGTACAATTTTTCTCGAGTGTTTCATTGTAGTGATCTACACACAAAAAAAAAAATCAAACCTCGAGATGATAAATTTTCATTAAAATGAAAGTTCTTACTGATATTTAAATTATTTTAAACAAAAATATGAGTTTTACTTTTTGTCGGCTCTTTTAGGCTAGGTCATGACTTCTGAAGGCTATAAAATCTTCCTCGAAAGTCGAACTTTTGCGCTTTACGTATAAAATCAAACCGCGGGACTATACCTATTGATAATCCATTTTCATGGCCTCTCAATTTAGTTTATACAAAAAATTAGTTTTGGGGTTGTCGTCATTTTTCGGCGAAATGTATTGACATAAGAAATGTTATATCATTTGCCTCAAGTGGTCGATTTACCGCTCTACATATTTACAAAACCAACCCTCGAGACGATAAAAAAGAACTGAGAAGACTTATTATATTCAATAAAATTATTTAACAACAAATAATGAGTTTTAGCCTTTTTTGCCTTTTTTTAAAAATAAGTCTCGACTACGAAAGCTATAACATTTGCCTCGAGTGTTTAAATTTTGCACTCTACGTATCAAATTCGACCGCGTGACTACACATCAAAATCTTTTTTTCATAGCGATTGAAATCCTTATACATTAAAAATTGATTTTTAGGTTTGTCATCAATTTTAGGCGAAATGCCTTGACTTCCTAAGCGCTATACAATTTTCCTCCAGTGTTTTACTTTAATGATCTACATAGAAAAATCAAACCTCGATACGATATAGGATCCCTAAAAATAATGTTCTTACTAATATTAAAATTATTTTGAACAAAAATATGAATTTTAGTTTTTTAAGCTCATTTAGTCTAGGTCATGACTTCTTAAGGCTATAACATTTTCCTTGAGGGTTGAATTTTAGCACTCTATGTATAAAATCAAACAGCGCGACTTTGTCTATTGATAATCCATATTTATGGCCTTTCAATTCAGTTTATACAAAAAATGCGTTTATGGGTTGTCGTCATTTTTCAGCAAAATGTATTGACATAAGAAAAGCTATAATTTTCCTCCAATGGTCGATTTAGCGATCCACATATATAAAAAACCAAACCTCGAGACGATAAATAATAACTAAGAAGACTTATTATTTTATCCAATAGAATAATTTTACAGCAAATAATGAATTTTATAGCCTTTTTGCCCTTTTTTAAGGCGTAGTCTCGACTTCGAAAGCTACGTACTTTGCCTCGAGTTACGCTCTAGGTATGGAATAAAACCGCGTGACTACGCATCGAGATCCATTTCTCATGGCCATCGAAATCCTTTTACATTTAAAATTTATTTTTAGGTTTGTCACCATTTTTAGGTTAAAGGCCTTCATTTCCTAAGCGCTTTGCCATTTGCCTCGAGTGTTTCATTTTATTGATCTACAAAAAAAAAAATCAAACCTTGAGAAGATAAATATTCATTAAAATGAAGGTTCTTACTGATATTTAAATTATTTTAAACAAAAATATGAGTTTTACTTTTTGTCGGCTCTTTTGTGCTCGGTCATGACTTCTGAAGGCTATAACATTTTCCTCGAAAGTCGAACTTTTGCGCTTTACGTATAAAATCGAACCGCGTGACTATACCTATTGATAAATCATTTTCATGGCCTCTCAATTCAGTTTATACAAAAAATTAGTTTTGGGGTTGTCGTCATTTTTTGGCAAAATGTATTGACATAAGAAATGTTATATCATTTGCCTCAAGTGGTCGATTTACCGCTCTACATATTTACAAAACCGAACCTCGAGACGATAAAAAAGAACTAAGAAGACTTATTATATTCAATAAAATTATTTAACAACAAATAATGAGTTTTAGCCTTTTTGCCTTTTTTTTTTAAAAGCTAAGTCTCGACTTCGAAAGCTATAACATTTGCCTCGAGTATTTAATTTTTGCACTCTACGTATCAAATCCGACCGCGTGACTACACATCAAAATCCTTTTTTCATAGCCATTGAAATCCTCTTACATTAAAAATTGATTTTTAGGTTTGTCATCATTTTTAGGCAAAATTCCTTGACTTCCTAAGCGCTATACAATTTTCCTCCAGTGTTTTACTTTAATGATCTACATAGAAAAATCAAACCTCGATACGATATATGATCCTTAAAAATAAAGTTTTTACTAATATTAAAAATATTTTGAACAAAATTATGAGTTTTAGTTTTTTCAGCTCATTTAGGTTAGGTCATGAATTCTGAAGGCTATAACATTTTCCTTGAGGGTCGGATTTTAGCGCTCTACGTATAAAATTGAACCGCGCGGCTCTGTCTATTCATAATCCATATTTATGGCCTTTCAATTAAGTTTATACAAAGAATGCATTTTAGGGTTGTCGTCATTTTTCAGCAAAATGTATTAACATAAGAAAAGCTATAATTAGCCTCAAGTGGTCGATTTAGCGATCCACATATATACAAAACCGAACCTCGAGACAATAAATAATAACTGAGAAGACTTATTATTATATCCAATAGAATAATTTTAGAGCAAATAATGACTTTTAGCCTTTTTGGCCTTCTTAAAGGCGAAGCCTCAACTTCAAAAGCTACATACTTTGCCTCGAGTTGCACTCTAGGTATGGAATAAAACCGCGTGACTACGCATCAAGATCCATTTCTCATGGCCATCAAAATCCTTTTACATTTAAAATTTATTTGTAGGTTTGTCATCATTTTTAGGTAAAAGGCCTTCATTTCCTAAGCGCTGTACAATTTTCCTTGAGTGTTTCATTGTAGTGATCTACTTAAAAGAAAACCTCGAGAAGATAAATATTCATTAAAATGAAGGTTCTTACTGATATTTAAATTATTTTAAACAAAAATATGAGTTTTACTTTTTGTCGGCTCTTTTAGGCTAGGTCATGACTTCTAAAGGCTAAAACATTTTCCTCGAAAGTCGAATTTTTGCGCTTTACGTATAAAATCGAACCGCGTGACTATACCTATTGATAATCCATTTTTATTGCCTCTCAATTCAGTTTATACAAAAAATTAGTTTTAGGGTTGTCGACATTTTTCGGCAAAATGTATTGACATAAGAAATGTTATTTCATTTGCCTCAAGTGGTCGATTTACCCCTCTACATATTTACAAAAGCGAACATCGAGGCGATAAAAGAGAACTGAGAAGACTTATTATATTCAATAAAAATATTAAACAACAAATAATGAGTTTTATCCTTTTTTGCCTTTTTTTAAAAGCTTAGTCTCGACTTCGACAGCTATAACCTTTGCCTCGAGTGTTTAATTTTTGCACTCTAGTATCAAATCCGACCACGTGACTACACATCAAAATCCTTTTTTCATAGCCATTGAAATCCTTTTACATTAAAATTTATTTTTAGGTTTGTCATCATATTTAGGCAAAATGCCTTGACTTCCTAAGCGCTATACAATTTTCCTCCAGTGTTTTACTTTAATGATCTACATAGAAAAATCAAACCATGATACGATATATGATTCTTAAAAATAAAGTTCTTATAATATTGAAATTATTTTGAACAAAAATATGAGTTTTACTTTTTTCAGCTCTTTTAGGCTAGGTCATGACTTCCGAAGGCTATAAATAATATAAAAATAATTTAAAATTTATTTTTAGGTTTTTCATCAATTTTAAGTAAAAGGCGTTCATTTCTTAACCGCTATACCATTTGTGATCTACACAAAAAAAAAATCAAACCTCGAGAAGATAAATATTCATTAAAATGAAGGTTCTTACTGATATTTAAATTATTTTAAACAAAAATATGAGTTTTACTTTTTGTCGGCTCTTTTAGGCTAGGTCATGACTTCTGAAGGCTATAACATATTCCTCGAAAGTCGGATTTTTGGGGTCTAGGTATAAAATCGAACCGCGTGACTCTACCTATTGATAATCTTTTTTCATGGCCTCTCAATTCAGTTTATAAAAAAAATTAGTTTTGGGGTTGTCGTCATTTTTCAGCAAAATGTATTGACATAAGAAATGTTATATCATTTGCCTCGAGTGGTCGATTTACCGCTCTACATATTTACAAAACCGAACCTCGAGACGATAATAAAGAACTGAGAAGACTTATTATATTCAATAAAAATATTTAACAACAAATGATGAGTTTTAGCCTTTTTTGGCTTTTTTAAAAAAGCTAAGTCTCGACTTCGTAAGCTATAACATTTGCCTCGAGTGTTTGGTTTTTCTGCTTTACGTATCAAATCCGACCCTGTGACTACACATCAAAATCCTTTTTTCATAACCATTGAAACCCTTTTACATTAAAAATTGATTTTTAGGTTTGTCATAATTTTTAGGCAAAATGCCTTGACTTCCTAAGCGCTATACAATTTTCCTCGAGTGTTTTACTACAATGATCTACATAGAAAAATCAAACCTCGATACGATATATGATCCTTAAAAATAAAGTTCTTACTAATATTGAAATTATTTTGAACAAAAATATGAGTTTTAGTTTTTTCAGCTCTTTTAGGCTAGGTCATGACTTTCGAAGGCAATAACATTTCCTTGAGGGTCGGATTTTAGCGCTCTACGTATATAATCGAACCGCGTGACTCTGTCTATTGATAATAAACATTTATGGCCTTTTATTTCAGTTTATAAAAAAAAAAGCGATTTGATGTTGTCGTCAATTTTCAACAAAATGTATTGACATAAGAAAAACTATAATTTGCCTCCAATGGTCGATTTAGCGATCCACATATATACAAAACCAAACCTCAAGACGATAAATAATAACTGAGTAGACTTATTATTATATCCAATAGAATAATTTTAGAGCAAATAAAGACTTTTCGCCTTTTTGGCATTTTTTAAGGCGAAGCCTTAACTTCGTAAGCTACATACTTTGCCTCGAGTTGTGCTCTAGGTATGGAATAAAACCGCGTGACTACGCATCGAGATCCATTTCTCATGGCCATCAAAATCCTTTTACATTTAAAATTTATTTTTAGGTTTGTCATTATTTTTAGGTAAAAGGCCTACATTTCCTAAGCGCTGTGCCATTTGCCTCGAGTGTTTCATTGTTTTGATCTACAAAAAAAAAAATCAAACCTCGAGAAGATAAATATTCATTAAAATGAAGGTTCTTAATGATATTTAAATTATTTTAAACAAAAATATGACTTTTACTTTATGTCGGCTCTTTTAGGATAGGTCATGACTTCTGAAGGCTATAACATATTCCTCGAAAGTCGGATTTTTGGGCTCTAGGTATTAAATCGAACCGCGTGACTCTACCTATTGATAATCTTTTTTCATGGCCTCTCAATTCATTTTATAAAAAAAATTAGTTTTGGGGTTGTCGTCATTTTTAAGCAAAATGTATTGACATAAGAAATGTTATATCATTTGCCTCGAGTGGTCGATTTACCGCTCTACATATTTACGAAACCGAACCTCGAGACGAGAAAAAAGAACTGAGATGACTTATTATATCGAATAAAATTATTTAACAACAAATAATGAGTTTTAGCCTTTTTTGCCTTTTTTTTAAAAGCTAAGTCTGGACTTCGAAAGCTATAACATTTGCCTCGAGTTTTTAATTTTTGCACTCTACGTATCAAATCCGACCACGTGAATACACATTAAAATCCTATTTTTCATAGCCATTGAAATTCTTTTACATTAAAAATTGATTTTTGGGTTTGTCATCATTTTTAGGCAAAATGCCTTGACTTTCTAAGCGCTATAAAGTTTTCCTCGAGTGTTTAACTTTAATGATCTACATAGAAAAATCAAACCTCGATACGATATATGATCCTTAAAAATAAAGTTCTTACTAAAATTAAATTAAAATTATTTTGAACAAAAATATGAGTTTTCGTTTTTTCAGCTCATTTAGGCTAGGTTATGACTTCCGAAGGCTATAACATTTTCCTTGAGGGTCGGATTTTAGCGCTCTACAAATAAAACGAACCGTGTGACTCTCTCTATTGATAATCCATATTTATGGCCTTTCAATTCAGTTTATACAAAAAATTCATTTTTGGGTTGTCGTCATTTTTCAGCAAAATGTATGACATAAGAAAAGCTATAATTTGCCTCCAGTGGTCGATTTAGCGACCCACGTTTATAAAAAACCAAACCTCGAGACGATAAATAATAACTAAGAAGACTTACTATTATATCCAATAGAATAATTTTACAGCAAATAATGAATTTTATAGCCTTTTTGGCCTTTTTTAAGGCGTAGTCTCGACTTCGAAAGCTACGTAATTTGCCTCGAGTTGCGCTCTAGGTATGGAATAAAACCACGTGACTATGCATCGAGATCCATTTCTCATGGCCATCGAAATCCTTTTACATTTAAAATTTATTTTTAGGTTTGTCATCATTGTTAGGTTAAAGGCCTTCATTTCCTAAGCGCTGTGCCATTTGCCTCGAGTGTTTCATTTTATTGATCTACAAAAAAAAAAAATCAAACCTTGAGAAGATAAATATTCATTAAAATGAAGGTTCTTACTGATATTTAAATTATTTTAAACAAAAATATGAGTTTTACTTTTTGTCGGCTCTTTTGTGCTCGGTCATGACTTCTGAAGGCTATAACATTTTCCTCGAATGTCGAACTTTTGCGCTTTACGTATAAAATCGAACCGCGTGACTATACCTATTTATAAATCATTGTCATGGCCTTTCAATTCAGTTTATACAAAAAATTAGTTTTGGGGTTGTCGTCATTTTTTGGCAAAATGTATTGACAAAAGAAATGTTATATCATTTGCCTCAAGTGGTCGATTTACCGCTCTACATATTTACAAAACCGAACCTCGAGACGATAAAAAAGAACTAAGAAGACTTATTATATTCAATAAAATTATTTAACAACAAATAATGAGTTTTAGCCTTTTTGCCTTTTTTTTTAAAAGCTAAGTCTACACTTCGAAAGCTATAACATTTGCCTCGAGTATTTAATTTTTGCACTCTACGTATCAAATCCGACCGCGTGACTACACATCAAAATCCTTTTTTCATAGCCATTGAAATCCTTTTACATTAAAAATTGATTTTTACGTTTGTCATCATTTTTAGGCAAAATTCCTTGACTTCCTAAGCGCTATACAATTTTCCTCCAGTGTTTTACTTTAATGATCTACATAGAAAAATCAAACCTCGATACGACTTTTTTTAGCTCTTTTAGGCTAGGTCATGACTTCCGAAGGCTATAACATTTTCCTTGAGGGTCGGATTTTAGCGCTCTACGTATAAAATTGAACCGCGCGACTCTATCTATTGATAATCCATATTTATGGCCTTTCAATTAAGTTTATACAAAAAATGCATTTTTGGGTTGTCGTCATTTTTCAGCAAAATGTATTAACATAAGAAAAGCTATAATTTGCCTCCAGTGGTCGATTTAGCGATCCACATATATACAAAACCAAACCTCGAGACAATAAATAATAACTGAGAAGACTTATTATTATATCCAATAAAATAATTTTAGAGCAAATAATGACTTTTAGCCTTTTTTGCCTTTTTAAAGGCGAAGCCTCAACTTCAAAAGCTACATACTTTGCCTCGAGTTGCGCTCTAGGTATGGAATAAAACCGCGTGACTACGCATCAAGATCCATTTCTCATGGCCATCAAAATCCTTTTACATTTAAAATTTATTTGTAGGTTTGTCATCATTTTTAGGTAAAAGGCCTTCATTTCCTAAGCGTTGTACAATTTTCCTTGAGTGTTTCATTGTAGTGATCTACATAAAAAAAAACCTCGAGAAGATAAATATTCATTAAAATGAAGGTTCTTACTGATATTTAAATTATTTTAAAGAAAAATATGAGTTTTACTTTTTGTCGGCTCTTTTAGGCTAGGTCATGACTTCTGAAGGTTATAACATTTTCCTCGAAAGTCGAATTTTTGCGCTATACGAATAAAATCGAACCGCGTGACTATACCTATTGATAATCCATTTTTATTGCCTCTCAATTCAGTTTATACAAAAAATTAGTTTTGGGGTTGTCGTCATTTTTCGGCAAAATGTATTGACATAAGAAATGTTATTTCATTTGCCTCAAGTGGTCGATTTACCCCTCTACATATTTACCAAAGCGAACCTTGAGACAATAAAAAGAGAACTGAGAAGACTTATTATATTCAATAAAAATATTAAACAACAAATAATGAGTTTTATCCTTTTTTGCCTTTTTTTTAAAAGCTAAGTCTCGACTTCGAAAGCTATAACCTTTGCCTCGAGTGTTTAATTTTTGCACTCTACGTATCAAATCAGACCACGTGAATACACATCAAAATCCTTTTTTTATAGCCATTGAAATCCTTTTACATTTAAAATTGATTTTTAGGTTTGTCATCATATTTAGGCAAAATGCCTCGACTTCCTAAGCGCAATACAATTTTCCTCCAGTGTTTTACTTTAATGATCTACATAGAAAAATCAAACCATGATACGATATATGATCCTTAAAAATAAAGTTCTTACTAATATTGAAATTATTTTGAACAAAAATATGAGTTTTAGTTTTTTCAGCTCTTTTAGGCTAGGTCATGACTTCCGAAGGCTATAAATAATTTAAAAATAATTTAAAATTTGTTTTTAGGTTTTTCATCAATTTTAAGTAAAAGGCGTTCATTTCTTAAGCGCTGTACCATTTGTGATCTACACAAAAAAAATCAAACCTCGAGAAGATAAATATTCATTAAAATGAAGGTTCTTATTGATATTTAAATTATTTTAAACAAAAATATGAGTTTTAATTTTTGTCGGCTCTTTTAGGCTAGGTCATGACTTCTGAAGGCTATAACATTTCCTCGAAAGTCGGATTTTTGGGGTCTAGGAAATCCTTTTACATTTAAAATTTATTTGTAGGTTTGTCATCATTTTTAGGTAAAAGGCCTTCATTTCCTAAGCGCTGTACAATTTTCCTCGAGTGTTTCATTGTAGTGATCTACATAAAAAAAAAACCTCGATAAGATAAATATTCATTAAAATGAAGGTTCTTACTGATATTTAAATTATTTTAAACAAAAATATGAGTTTTATTCTTGTCGGCTCTTTTAGGCTAGGTCATGACTTCTGAAGGCTATAACATTTTCCTCGAAAGTCGAATTTTTGCGCTTTACATATAAAATCGAACCGCGTGACTATATTTATTGATAATTCATTTTTATGGCCTCTCAATTCAGTTTATACAAAAAATATTTTTAGGGTTGTCGTCATTTTTCGGCAAATTGTATTGACATAAGAAATGTTATATCATTTGCCTCAAGTGGTCGATTTACCCCTCTACATATTTACAAAAGCGAACCTCGAGATGATTAAAGAGAACTGAAAAGACTTATTATATTCAATAAAATTATTAAACAACAAATAATAAGTTTTATCCTTTTTTGCCTTTTTTTTAAAAGCTAAGTCTCGACTTCAAAAGCTATAACCTTTGCCTCGAGTGTTTAATATTTGCACTCTACGTATCAAATCCGACCACGTGACTACACATCAAAATCCTTTTTTCATAGCCATTGAAATCCTTTTACATTAAAAATTGATTTTTAGGTTTGTCATCATATTTCGGCAAAATGCCTTGACTTCCTACGCGCTATACAATTTTCCTCCAGTGTTTTACTTTAATGATCTATATAGAAAAATCAAACCTCGATACGATATATGATCCTTTAAAATAAAGTTATTACTAATATTAAAATTATTTTGACCAAAAATATGAGTTTTATTTTTTTCAGCTCATTTAGGCTAGGTCATGAATTCTGAAGGCTATAACATTTTTCTTGAGGGTTGGATTTTAGCGCTCTACGTATGAAATCGAACCGCGCGACTCTTTCTATTGATAATACATATTTATGGTCTTTCACTTCAGTTTATACAAAAATGTGTTTTTGGGTTGTCGTCATTTTTCAGAAAAATGTATTGACATAAGAAAAGCTATAATTTGCCTCAAGTGGTTGATTTAGCGATCCACATATATACAAAACCGAACCTCGAGACGATAAATAATAACTGAGAAGACTTATTATTATATCCAATAGAATAATTTTACAGCAAATAATGACTTTTAGCCTTTTTGTCCTTTTTTAAGGCATAGTCTCGACTTCGAAAGCTTCGTACTTTGCCTCGAGTTGCGCTCTAGGTATGGAATAAAACCGCGTGACTACGCATCGAGATCCATATCTCATGGCCATCGAAATCCTTTTACATTTAAAATTTATTTTTAGGTTTGTCATCATTTTTAGGTAAAAGGCCTTCATTTCCTAAGCGTTTTACAATTTTCCTCGAGTGTTTCATTGTAGTGATCTACGCAAAAAAAAAAAAAATTAAACCTCGAGAAGATAAATATTCATTAAAATTAAGGTTCTTACTGATATTTAAATTTTTTTAAACAAAAATATGAGTTTTACTTTTTGTCGGCTCTTTTAGGTTAGGTCATGACTTCTGAAGGCTATAACATTTTCCTCGAAAGTCGAATTTTTGCGCTTTACGTATAAAATCGAACCGCGTGACTATACTTATTGATAATCCATTTTCATGGCCTCTAATTTCAGTTTATACGAAAAGTTAGTTTTAGGGTTGTCGTCATTTTTCGGCAAAATGTATTGACATAAGAAATGTTATATCATTTGCCTCAAGTGATCGATTTACCGCTCTACATATTTACAAAACCGAACCTTGAGACGATAAAAAAGAACTGAGAAGACTTATTATATTCAATAAAATTATTTAACAACAAATAATGAGTTTTAGCCTTTTTTGCCTTTTTTTTAAAAGCTAAGTCTCGACTTCGAAAGCTATAACATTTGCCTCGAGTGTTTAATTTTTTCACTCTACGTATCAAATCCGACCGCGTGACTACACATCAAAATCCTTTTTTCATAGCCATTGAAATCCTTTTACATTAAAAATTGTTTTTTAGGTTTGACATCATTTTTAGGCAAAATGCCTTGACTTCCTAAGCGCTATACAATTTTCCTCCAGTATTTAACTTTAATGATCTACATAGAAAAATCAAACCTCGATACGATATATGATCCTTAAAAATAAAGTTCTTACTAATATTAAAATTATTTTGAACAAAAATATGAGTTTAATTTTTTTAAGCTCATTTAGGCTAGGTCATGACTCCTGAAAGCTATAACATTTTCCTTGAGGGTCGGATTTTAGCGCTCTACGTATAAAATCGAACCGTGCGACTCTTTCTATTGATAATCCATATTTATGGTCTTTCACTTCAGTTTATACAAAAATGTGTTTTTGGGTTGTCGTCATTTTTCAACAAAATGTATTGACATAAGAAAAGCTATAATTTGCCTCAAGTGGTTGATTTAGCGATCCACATATATACAAAACCAAACCTCGAGACGATAAATAATAACTGAGAAGACTTATTATTATATCCAATAGAATAATTTTACTGCAAATAATGACTTTTAGCTTTTTTGGCCTTTTTTAAGGCGTAGTCTCTACTTCGAAAGCTACGTACTTTGCCTCGAGTTGCGCTCTTGGTATGGAATAAAACCGCGTGACTACGCATCGAGATCCATTTCTCATGGCCATTGAAATCCTTTTACATTTAAAATTTATTTTTAGGTTTGTCATAATTTTTAGGTAAAAGGCCTTCATTTCCTAAGCGCTGTACACTTTTCCTCGAGTGTATCACTGTAGTGATCTACACAAAAAAAAAAAATCAAACCTCGAAAAGATAAATATTCTTTAAAATGAAGGTTCTTACTGATATTTAAATTATTTTAAACAAAAATATGAGTTTTACTTTTTGTCGGCTCTTTTAGGTTAGGTCATGACTTCTGAAGGCTATAACATTTTCCTCGAAAGTCGAATTTTTGTGCTTTACGTATAAAATCGAACCGCGTGACTATACCTATTGATAATCCATTTTCATGGCCTCTCAATTCAGTTTATACAAAAAATTAATTTTGGGGTTGTCGTCATTTTTCGGCAAAATGTATTGACATAAGAAATGTTATATCATTTGCCTCAAGTGGTCGATTTACCGCTCTACATATTTACAAAACCGAACCTTGAGACGATAAAAAAGAACTGAGAAGACTTATTATATTTAATAAAACTATTTAACAACAAATAATGAGTTTTAGCCTTTTTTGCCTTTTTTTTTAAAAGCTAAGTCTCGACTTCGAAAGCTATAACTTTTGCCTCGAGTGTTTAATTTTTTCACTCTACGTATCAAATCCGACCGTGTGACTACACATCAAAATCCTTTTTTCATAGCCATTGAAATCCTTTTACATTAAAAATTGTTTTATAGGTTTGTCATTGTTTTTAAGCAAAATGCCTTGACTTCCTAAGCGCTATACAATTTTCCTCCAGTGTTTTACTTCAATGATCTACATACAAAAATCAAACCTCGATAAGATATATGATCCTTAAAAATAAAGTTCTTACTAATATTAAAATTATTTTGAACAAAAATATGAGTTTAATTTTTTTAAGCTCATTAAACCTAGGTCATGACTTCTGAAAGCTATAACATTTTCCTTGAGGGTCGGATTTTAGCACTCTACGTATAAAATCGAACCGCGCGACTCTGTCTATTGATAATCCATTTTTATGGCCTTTCAATTCAGTTTATACAAAAAATGCGTTTTTGGGTTGTCGTCATTTTTCAGCAAAATAAATTGACATAAGAAAAGCTATAATTTTCCTCCAGTGGTCGATTTAGCGATCCACATATATACAAAAACGAACCTCGAGACGATAAATAATAACTGAGAAGACTTATTATTATATCCAATAGAATAATTTTACAGCAAAAAATGACTTTTGGCCTTTTTTAAAGCGTAGTCTCGACTTTGAAAGCTACGTACTTTGCCTCGAGTTGCGCTCTAGGTATGGAATAAAACCGCGTGACTACGCATCGAGATCCATTTCTCATGGCCATCGAAATTCTTTTACATTTAAAATTTATTTTTAGGTTTGTCATCATTTTTAGGTAAAAGGCCTTCATTTCCTAAGCAATGTACAATTTTCCTCGAGTGTTTCATTGTAGTGATCTACATAAAAAAAAAAAAATCAAACCTCGAGAAGATAAATATCCATTAAAATGAAGGTTCTTACTAATATTTAAATTATTTTATACAAAAATATAAGTTTTACTTTTTGTCGGCTCTTTTAGGCTAGGTCATGACTTCTGAAGGCTATAACATTATCCTCGAAAGTCGGACTTTTGGGCTTTACGTATAAAATTGAACCGCGTGACTATACCTATTGATAATCCATTTTCATGGCCTCTCAATTCTGTTTATACAAAAAAAATAGTTTTTGGGTTGTCGTCATTTTTCGGCAAAATGTATTGACATAAGAAATGTTATATCATTTGCCTCAAGTGGTCGATTTACCGTTCTACATATTTACAAAACCGAACCTCGAGACGACAAAAAAGAACTGAGAAGACTTATTATATTCAATAAAATTATTTAACAACAAATAATGAGTTTTAGCCTTTTTTGCCTTTTTTTTTTAAAATAAGTCTCGACTACGAAAGCTATAACATTTGCCTCGAGTGTTTAAATTTTGCACTCTACGTATCAAATCCGACCGCGTGACTACACATCAAAATCTTTTTTTCATAGCGATTGAAATCCTTATACATTAAAAATTGATTTTTAGGTTTGTCATCATTTTTAGGCAAAATGCCTTGACTTCCTAAGCGCTATACAATTTTCCTCCAGTGTTTTACTTTAATGATCTACATAGAAAAATCAAACCTCGATACGATATAGGATCCTTAAAAATAATGTTCTTACTAATATTAAAATTATTTTGAACAAAAATATGAATTTTAGTTTTTTAAGCTCATTTAGTCTAGGTCATGACTTCTTAAGGCTATAACATTTTCCTTGAGGGTTGGATTTTAGCACTCTATGTATAAAATCAAACAGCGCGACTTTTTCTATTGATAATCCATATTTATGGCCTTTCAATTCAGTTTATACAAAAAATGCGTTTATGGGTTGTCGTCATTTTTCAGCAAAATGTATTGACATAAGAAAAGCTATAATTTTCCTCCAATGGTCGATTTAGCGATCCACATATATAAAAAACCGAACCTTGAGACGATAAATAATAACTGAGAAGACTTATTATTATATCCAATAGAATAATTTTACAACAAATAATGACTTTTAGCCTTTTTGGCCTTTTTTAAGGCATAGTCTCGACTTCGAAAGCTACGTACTTTGCCTCGAGTTGCGCTCTAGGTATGGAATAAAATCACGTGACTACGCATGGAGATCCATTTCTCATGGCCATCGAAATCCTTTTACATTTAAAATTTATTTTTAGGTTTGTCATCATTTTTTGGTAAAAGGCCTTCATTTCCTAAGCGATGTACAATTTTTCTCGAGTGTTTCATTGTAGTGAACTACACACAAAAAAAAAATCAAACCTCGAGAAGATAAATATTCATTAAAATGAAAGTTCTTACTGATATTTAAATTATTTTAAACAAAAATATGAGTTTTACTTTTTGTCGGCTCTTTTAGGCTAGGTCATGACTTCTGAAGGCTATAAAATCTTCCTCGAAAGTCGAACTTTTGCGGTTTACGTATAAAATCAAACCGCGGGACTATACCTATTGATAATCCATTTTCATGGCCTCTCAATTTAGTTTATACAAAAAATTAGTTTTGGGGTTTTCGTTATTTTCCGGCGAAATGTATTGACATAAGAAATGTTATATCATTTGCCTCAAGTGGTCGATTTACCGCTCTACATATTTAAAAAACCAAACCTCGAGACGATAAAAAAGAACTGAGAAGACTTATTATATTCAATAAAATTATTTAACAACAAATAATGAGTTTTAGCCTTTTTTGCCTTTTTTTAAAAATAAGTCTCGACTACGAAAGCTATAACATTTGCCTCGAGTGTTTAAATTTTGCACTCTACGTATCAAATCCGACCGCGTGACTACACATCAAAATCTTTTTTTCATAGCGATTGAAATCCTTATACTTTAAAAATTGATTTTTAGGTTTGTCATCATTTTTAGGCAAAATGCCTTGACTTCCTAAGCGCTATACAATTTTCCTCCAGTGTTTTACTTTAATGATCTACATAGAAAAATCAAACCTCGATACGATATAGGATCCTTAAAAATAATGTTCTTACTAATATTAAAATTATTTTGAACAAAAATATGAATTTTAGTTTTTTAAGCTCATTTAGTCTAGGTCATGACTTCTTAAGGCTATAACATTTTCCTTGAGGGTTGGATTTTAGCACTCTATGTATAAAATCAAACAGCGCGACTTTGTCTATTGATAATCCATATTTATGGCCTTTCAATTCAGTTTATACAAAAAATGCGTTTATGGGTTGTCGTCATTTTTCAGCAAAATGTATTGACATAAGAAAAGCTATAATTTTCCTATAATGGTCGATTTAGCGATCCACATATATAAAAAACCGAACCTTGAGACGATAAATAATAACTGAGAAGACTTATTATTATATCCAATAGAATAATTTTACAACAAATAATGACTTTTAGCCTTTTTGGCCTTTTTTAAGGCGTAGTCTCGACTTTGAAAGCTACGTACTTTGCCTCGAGTTGCGCTCTAGGTATGGAATAAAACCGCGTGACTACGCATCGAGATCCATTTCTCATGGCCATCGAAATTCTTTTACATTTAAAATTTATTTTTAGGTTTGTCATCATTTTTTGGTAAAAGGCTTTCATTTCCTAAGCGATGTACAATTTTCCTCTAGTGTTTCATTGTAGTGATCTACACAAAAAAAAAAAAAAATCAAACCTCGAGAAGATAAATATCCATTAAAATGAAGGTTCTTACTGATATTTAAATTATTTTAAACAAAAATATAAGTTTTACTTTTTGTCGGCTCTTTTAGGCTAGGTCATGACTTCTGAAGGCTATAACATTTTCCTCGAAAGTCGAACTTTTGGGCTTTACGTATAAAATTGAACCGCGTGACTATACCTATTGATAATCCATTTTCATGGCCTCTCAATTCAGTTTATACAAAAAAAATAGTTTTTGGGTTGTCGTCATTTTTCGGCAAAATGTATTGACATAAGAAATGTTATATCATTTGCCTCAAGTGGTCGATTTACCGTTCTACATATTTATAAAACCGAACCTCGAGACGACAAAAAAGAACTGAGAAGACTTATTATATTCAATAAAATTATTTAACAACAAATAATGAGTTTTAGCCTTTTCTGCCTTTTTTTTAAAATAAGTCTCGACTACGAAAGCTATAACATTTGCCTCGAGTGTATAAATTTTGCACTCTACGTATCAAATCCGACCGCGTGACTACACATCAAAATCTTTTTTTCATAGCGATTGAAATCCTTATACATTAAAAATTGATTTTTAGGTTTGTCATCATTTTTAGGCAAAATGCCTTGACTTCCTAAGCGCTATACAATTTTCCTCCAGTGTTTTACTTTAATGATCTACATAGAAAAATCAAACCTCGATACGATATAGGATCCTTAAACATAATGTTCTTACTAATATTAAAATTATTTTGAACAAAAATATGAATTTTAGTTTTTTAAGCTCATTTAGTCTAGGTCATGACTTCTTAAGGCTATAACATTTTCCATGAGGGTTGGATTTTAGCACTCTATGTATAAAATCAAACAGCGCGACTTTGTCTATTGATAATTCATATTTATGGCCTTTCAATTCAGTTTATACAAAAAATGCGTTTATGGGTTGTCGTCATTTTTCAGCAAAATGTATTGACATAAGAAAAGCTATAATTTTCCTCCAATGGTCGATTTAGCGATCCACATATATAAAAAACCGAACCTTGAGACGATAAATAATAACTGAGAAGACTTATTATTATATCCAATAGAATAATTTTACAACAAATAATGACTTTTAGCCTTTTTGGCCTTTTTTAAGGCATAGTCTCGACTTCGAAAGCTACGTACTTTGCCTCGAGTTGCGCTCTAGGTATGGAATAAAATCACGTGACTACGCATGGAGATCCATTTCTCATGGCCATCGAAATCCTTTTACATTTAAAATTTATTTTTAGGTTTGTCATCATTTTTTGGTAAAAGGCCTTCATTTCCTAAGCGATGTACAATTTTTCTCGAGTGTTTCATTGTAGTGATCTACACACAAAAAAAAAATCAAACCTCGAGAAGATAAATATTCACTAAAATGAAAGTTCTTACTGATATTTAAATTATTTTAAACAAAAATATGAGTTTTACTTTTTGTCGGCTCTTTTAGGCTAGGTCATGACTTCTGAAGGCTATAAAATCTTCCTCGAAAGTCGAACTTTTGCGCTTTACGTATAAAATCAAACCGCGGGACTATACCTATTGATAATCCATTTTCATGGCCTCTGAATTTAGTTTATACAAAAAATTAGTTTTGGGGTTTTCGTTATTTTTCGGCGAAATGTATTGACATAAGAAATGTTATATCATTTGCCTCAAGTGGTCGATTTACCGCTCTACATATTTAAAAAACCAAACCTCGAGACGATAAAAAAGAACTGAGAAGACTTATTATATTCAATAAAATTATTTAACAACAAATAATGAGTTTTAGCCTTTTTTGCCTTTTTTTTAAAATAAGTCTCGACTACGAAAGCTATAACATTTGCCTCGAGTGTTTAAATTTTGCACTCTACGTATCAAATCCGACCGCGTGACTACACATCAAAATCTTTTTTTCATAGCGATTGAAATCCTTATACATTAAAAATTGATTTTTAGGTTTGTCATCATTTTTAGGCAAAATGCCTTGACTTCCTAAGCGCTATACAATTTTCCTCCAGTGTTTTACTTTAATGATCTACATAGAAAAATCAAACCTCGATACGATATAGGATCCTTAAAAATAATGTTCTTACTAATATTAAAATTATTTTGAACAAAAATATGAATTTTAGTTTTTTAAGCTCATTTAGTCTAGGTCATGACTTCTTAAGGCTATAACATTTTCCTTGAGGGTTGGATTTTAGCACTCTATGTATAAAATCAAACAGCGCGACTTTGTCTATTGATAATCCATATTTATGGCCTTTCAATTCAGTTTATACAAAAAATGCGTTTATGGGTTGTCGTCATTTTTCAGCAAAATGTATTGACATAAGAAAAGCTATAATTTTCCTATAATGGTCGATTTAGCGATCCACATATATAAAAAACCGAACCTTGAGACGATAAATAATAACTGAGAAGACTTATTATTATATCCAATAGAATAATTTTACAACAAATAATGACTTTTAGCCTTTTTGGCCTTTTTTAAGGCGTAGTCTCGACTTTGAAAGCTACGTACTTTGCCTCGAGTTGCGCTCTAGGTATGGAATAAAACCGCGTGACTACGCATCGAGATCCATTTCTCATGGCCATCGAAATTCTTTTACATTTAAAATTTATTTTTAGGTTTGTCATCATTTTTAGGTAAAAGGCCTTCATTTCCTAAGCGATGCACAATTTTCCTCGAGTGTTTCATTGTAGTGATCTACACACAAAAAAAAAAAATCAAACCTCGAGAAGATAAATATCCATTAAAATGAAGGTTCTTACTGATATTTAAATTATTTTAAACAAAAATATAAGTTTTACTTTTTGTCGGCTCTTTTAGGCTAGGTCATGACTTCTGAAGGCTATAACATTTTCCTCGAAAGTCGAACTTTTGGGCTTTACGTATAAAATTGAACCGCGTGACTATACCTATTGATAATCCATTTTCATGGCCTCTCAATTCAGTTTATACAAAAAAAATAGTTTTTGGGTTGTCGTCATTTTTCGGCAAAATGTATTGACATAAGAAATGTTATATCATTTGCCTCAAGTGGTCGATTTACCGTTCTACATATTTACAAAACCGAACCTCGAGACGACAAAAAAGAACTGAGAAGACTTATTATATTCAATAAAATTATTTAACAACAAATAATGAGTTTTAGCCTTTTTTGCCTTTTTTTTTAAAATAAGTCTCGACTACGAAAGCTATAACATTTGCCTCGAGTGTTTAAATTTTGCACTCTACGTATCAAATCCGACCGCGTGACTACACATCAAAATCTTTTTTTCATAGCGATTGAAATCCTTATACATTAAAAATTGATTTTTAGGTTTGTCATCATTTTTAGGCAAAATGCCTTGACTTCCTAAGCGCTATACAATTTTCTTCCAGTGTTTTACTTTAATGATCTACATAGAAAAATCAAACCTCGATACGATATAGGATCCTTAAAAATAATGTTCTTACTAATATTAAAATTATTTTGAACAAAAATATGAATTTTAGTTTTTTAAGCTCATTTAGTCTAGGTCATGACTTCTTAAGGCTATAACATTTTCCTTGAGGGTTGGATTTTAGCACTCTATGTATAAAATCAAACAGCGCGACTTTGTCTATTGATAATCCATATTTATTGTCTTTCAATTCAGTTTATACAAAAAATGCGTTTATGGGTTGTCGTCATTTTTCAGCAAAATGTATTGACATAAGAAAAGCTATAATTTTCCTCCAATGGTCGATTTAGCGATCCACATATATAAAAAACCGAACCTTGAGACGATAAATAATAACTGAGAAGACTTATTATTATATCCAATAGAATAATTTTACAACAAATAATGACTTTTAGCCTTTTTGGCCTTTTTATGGCGTAGTCTCGACTTCGAAAGCTACGTACTTTGCCTCGAGTTGCGCTCTAGGTATGGAATAAAACCGCGTGACTACGCATCGAGATCCATTTCTCATGGCCATCGAAATTCTTTTACATTTAAAATTTATTTCTAGGTTTGTCATCATTTTTAGGTAAAAGGCCTTCATTTCCTAAGCGATGTACAATTTTCCTCGAGTGTTTCATTGTAGTGATCTATACAAAAAAAAAAAAATCAAACCTCGAGAAGATAAATATCCATTAAAATGAAGGTTCTTACTGATATTTAAATTATTTTAAACAAAAATATAAGTTTTACTTTTTGTCGGCTCTTTTAGGCTAGGTCATGACTTCTGAAGGCTATAACATTTTCCTCGAAAGTCGAACTTTTGGGCTTTACTTTTAAATTGAACCGCGTAACTATACCTATTGATAATCCATTTTCATGGCCTCTCAATTCAGTTTATACAAAAAAAAATAGTTTTTGGGTTGTCGTCATTTTTCGGCAAAATGTATTGACATAAGAAATGTTATATCATTTGCCTCAAGTGGTCGATTTACCGCTCTACATATTTAAAAAACCAAACCTCGAGACGATAAAAAAGAACTGAGAAGACTTAATATATTCAATAAAATTATTTAACAACAAATAATGAGTTTTAGCCTTTTTTGCCTTTTTTTTAAAATAAGTCTCGACTACGAAAGCTAAAACATTTGCCTCGAGTGTTTAAATTTTGCACTCTACGTATCAAATCCGACCGCGTGACTACACATCAAAATCTTTTTTTCATAGCGATTGAAATCCTTATACATTAAAAATTGATTTTTAGGTTTGTCATCATTTTTAGGCAAAATTCCTTGACTACCTAAGCGCTATACAATTTTCCTCCAGTGTTTTACTTTAATGATCTACATAGAAAAATAAAACCTCGATACGATATAGGATCCTTAAAAATAATGTTCTTACTAATATTAAAATTATTTTGAACAAAAATATGAATTTTAGTTTTTTAAGCTCATTTAGTCTAGGTCGTGACTTCTTAAGGCTATAACATTTTCCTTGAGGGTTGGATTTTAGCACTCTATGTATAAATCAAACAGCGCGACTTTGTCTATTGATAATCCATATTTATGGCCTTTCAATTCAGTTTATACAAAAAATGCGTTTATGGGTTGTCGTCATTTTTCAGCAAAATGTATTGACATAAGAAAAGCTATAATTTTCCTCCAATGGTCGATTTAGCGATCCACATATATAAAAAACCGAACCTTGAGACGATAAATAATAACTGAGAAGACTTATTATTATATCCAATAGAATAATTTTACAACAAATAATGACTTTTAGCCTTTTTGGCCTTTTTTAAGGCGTAGTCTCGACTTCGAAAGCTACGTACTTTGCCTCGAGTTGCGCTCTAGGTATGGAATAAAACCGCGTGACTACGCATCGAGATCCATATCTCATGGCCATTGAAATCCTTTTACATTTAAAATTTATTTTTAGGTTTGTCATAATTTTTAGGTAAAAGGCATTCATTTCCTAAGCGCTGTACACTTTTCCTCGAGTGTATCACTGTAGTGATCTACACAAAAAAAAAATCAAACCTCGAAAAGATAAATATTGTTTAAAATGAAGGTTCTTACTGATATTTAAATTATTTTAAACAAAAATATGAGTTTTACTTTTTGTCGGCTCTTTTAGGTTAGGTCATGACTTCTGAAGGCTATAACATTTTCCTCGAAAGTCGAATTTTTGTGCTTTACGTATAAAATCGAACAGCGTGACTATACCTATTGATAATCCATTTTCATGGCCTCTCAATTCAGTTTATACAAAAAATTAATTTTGGGGTTGTCGTCATTTTTCGGCAAAATGTATTGACATAAGAAATGTTATATCATTTGCCTCAAGTGGTCGATTTACCGCTCTACATATTTACAAAACCGAACCTTGAGACGATAAAAAAGAACTGAGAAGACTTATTATATTTAATAAAACTATTTAACAACAAATAATGAGTTTTAACCTTTTTTGCCTTTTTTTTTAAAAGCTAAGTCTCGACTTCGAAAGCTATAACTTTTGCCTCGAGTGTTTAATTTTTTCACTCTACGTATCAAATCCGACCGTGTGACTACACATGAAAATCCTTTTTTCATTGCCATTGAAATCCTTTTACATTAAAAATTGTTTTATAGGTTTGTCATTATTTTTAGGCAAAATGCCTTGACTTCCTAAGCGCTATACAATTTTCCTCCAGTGTTTTACTTCAATGATCTACATAGAAAAATCAAACCTCGATAAGATATATGATCCTTAAAAATAAAGTTCTTACTAATATTAAAATTATTTTGAACAAAAATATGAGTTTAATTTTTTTAAGCTCATTAAACCTAGGTCATGACTTCTGAAAGCTATAACATTTTCCTTGAGGGTCGGATTTTAGCACTCTACGTATAAAATCGAACCGCGCGACTCTGTCTATTGATAATCCATTTTTATGGCCTTTCAATTCAGTTTATACAAAAAATGCGTTTTTGGGTTGTCGTCATTTTTCAGCAAAATAAATTGACATAAGAAAAGCTATAATTTTCTTCCAGTGGTCGATTTAGCGATCCACATATATACAAAAACGAACCTCGAGACGATAAATAATAACTGAGAAGACTTATTATTATATCCAATAGAATAATTTTACAGCAAAAAATGACTTTTGGCCTTTTTTAAAGCGTAGTCTCGACTTTGAAAGCTACGTACTTTGCCTCGAGTTGCGCTCTAGGTATGGAATAAAACCGCGTGACTACGCATCGAGATCCATTTCTCATGGCCATCGAAATTCTTTTACATTTAAAATTTATTTTTCGGTTTGTCATCATTTTTAGGTAAAAGGCCTTCATTTCCTAAGCGATGTACAATTTTCCTCGAGTGTTTCATTGTAGTGATCTACACAAAAAAAAAATCAAACCTCGAGAAGATAAATATCCATTAAAATGAAGGTTCTTATTGATATTTAAATTATTTTAAACAAAAATATAAGTTTTACTTTTTGTCGGCTCTTTTAGGCTAGGTCATGACTTCTGAAGGCTATAACATTTTCCTCGAAAGTCGAACTTTTGGGCTTTACTTTTAAATTGAACCGCGTGACTATACCTATTGATAATCCATTTTCATGGCCTCTCAATTCAGTTTATACAAAAAAAATTGTTTTTGGATTGTCGTCATTTTTCGGCAAAATGTATTGACATAAGAAATGTTATATCATTTGCCTCAAGTGGTCGATTTACCGCTCTACATATTTACAAAACCAAACCTCGAGACGATAAAAAAGAACTGAGAAGACTTATTATATTCAATAAAATTATTTAACAACAAATAATGAGTTTTAGCCTTTTTTGCCTTTTTTTTAAAAATAAGTCTCGACTACGAAAGCTATAACATTTGCCTCGAGTGTTTAAATTTTGCACTCTACGTATCAAATCCGACCGCGTGACTACACATCAAAATCTTTTTTTCATAGCGATTGAAATCCTTATACATTAAAAATTGATTTTTAGGTTTGTCTTAATTTTAGGCAAAATGCCTTGACTTCCTAAGCGCTATACAATTTTCCTCCAGTGTTTTACTTTAATGATCTACATAGAAAAATCAAACCTCGATACGATATAGGATCCTTAAAAATAATGTTCTTACTAATATTAAAATTATTTTGAACAAAAATATGAATTTTAGTTTTTTAAGCTCATTTAGTCTAGGTCATGACTTCTTAAGGCTATAACATTTTCCTTGAGGGTTGGATTTTAGCACTCTATGTATAAAATCAAACAGCGCGACATTGTCTATTGATAATCCATATTTACGGCCTTTCAATTCAGTTTATACAAAAAATGCGTTTATGGGTTGTCGTCATTTTTCAGCAAAATGTATTGACATAAGAAAACCTATAATTTTCCTCCAATGGTCGATTTAGCGATCCACATATATAAAAAACCGAACCTTGAGACGATAAATAATAACTGAGAAGACTTATTATTATATCCAATAGAATAATTTTACAACAAATAATGACTTTTAGCCTTTTTGGCCTTTTTTCATGGCGTAGTCTCGACTTCGAAAGCTACGTACTTTGCCTCGAGTTGCGCTCTAGGTATGGAATAAAATCGCGTGACTACGCATGGAGATCCATTTCTCATGGCCATCGAAATCCTTTTACATTTAAAATTTATTTTTAGGTTTGTCATCATTTTTTGGTAAAAGGCCTTCATTTCCTAAGCGATGTACAATTTTTCTCGAGTGTTTCATTGTAGTGATCTACACACAAAAAAAAAAAATCAAACCTCGAGAAGATAAATATTCATTAAAATGAAAGTTCTTACTGATATTTAAATTATTTTAAACAAAAATATGAGTTTTACTTTTTGTCGGCTCTTTTAGGCTAGGTCATGACTTCTGAAGGCTATAAAATCTTCCTCGAAAGTCGAACTTTTGCGCTTTACGTATAAAATCAAACCGCGGGACTATACCTATTGATAATCCATTTTCATGGCCTCTCAATTTAGTTTATACAAAAAATTAGTTTTGGGGTTGTCGTCATTTTTCGGCGATATGTATTGACATAAGAAATGTTATATCATTTGCCTCAAGTGGTCGATTTACCGCTCTACATATTTACAAAACCAAACCTCGAGACGATAAAAAAGAACTGAGAAGGCTTATTATATTCAATAAAATTATTTAACAACAAATAATGAGTTTTAGCCGTTTTTGCCTTTTTTTTTAAAATAAGTCTCGACTACGAAAGCTATAACATTTGCCTCGAGTGTTTAAATTTTGCACTCTACGTATCAAATCCGACCGCGTGACTACACATCAAAATCTTTTTTTCATAGCGATTGAAATCCTTATACATTAAAAATTGATTTTTAGGTTTGTCATCATTTTTAGGCAAAATGCCTTGACTTCCTAAGCGCTATACAATTTTCCTCCTGTGTTTTACTTTAATGATCTACATAGAAAAATCAAACCTCGATACGATATAGGATCCTTAAAAATAATGTTCTTACTAATATTAAAATTATTTTGAACAAAAATATGAATTTTAGTTTTTTAAGCTCATTTAGTCTAGGTCATGACTTCTTAAGGCTATAACATTTTCCTTGAGGGTTGGATTTTAGCACTCTATGTATAAAATCAAACAGCGCGACTTTGTCTATTGATAATCCATATTTATGGCCTTTCAATTCAGTTTATACAAAAAATGCGTTTATGGGTTGTCGTCATTTTTCAGCAAAATGTATTGACATAAGAAAAGCTATAATTTTCCTCCAATGGTCGATTTAGCGATCCACATATATAAAAAACCGAACCTTGAGACGATAAATAATAACTGAGAAGACTTATTATTATATCCAATAGAATAATTTTACAACAAATAATGACTTTTAGCCTTTTTGGCCTTTTTATGGCGTAGTCTCGACTTCGAAAGCTACGTACTTTGCCTCGAGTTGCGCTCTAGGTATGGAATAAAATCGCGTGACTACGCATGGAAATCCATTTCTCATGGCCATCGAAATCCTTTTACATTTAAAATTTATTTTTAGGTTTGTCATCATTTTTTGGTAAAAGGCCTTCATTTCCTAAGCGATGTACAATTTTTCTCGAGTGTTTCATTGTAGTGATCTACACACAAAAAAAAAAATCAAACCTCGAGAAGATAAATATTTATTAAAATGAAAGTTCTTACTGATATTTAAATTATTTTAAACAAAAATATGAGTTTTACTTTTTGTCGGCTCTTTTAGGCTAGGTCATGACTTCTGAAGGCTATAAAATCTTCCTCGAAAGTCGAACTTTTGCGCTTTACGTATAAAATCAAACCGCGGGACTATACCTATTGATAATCCATTTTCATGGCCTCTCAATTTAGTTTATACAAAAAATTAGTTTTGGGGTTGTCGTCATTTTTCGGCGAAATGTATTGACATAAGAAATGTTATATCATTTGCCTCAACTGGTCGATTTACCGCTCTACATATTTACAAAACCAAACCTCGAGACGATAAAAAAGAACTGAGAAGACTTATTATATTCAATAAAATTATTTAACAACAAATAATGAGTTTTAGCCTTTTTTGCCTTTTTTTTAAAATAAGTCTCGACTACGAAAGCTATAACATTTGCCTCGAGTGTTTAAATTTTGCACTCTACGTATCAAATCCGACCGCGTGACTACACATCAAAATCTTCTTTTCATAGCGATTGAAATCCTTATACATTAAAAATTGATTTTTAGGTTTGTCATCATTTTTAGGCAAAATGCCTTGACTTCCTAAGCGCTATACAATTTTCCTCCAGTGTTTTACTTTAATGATCTACATAGAAAAATCAAACCTCGATACGATATAGGATCCTTAAACATAATGTTCTTACTAATATTAAAATTATTTTGAACAAAAATATGAATTTTAGTTTTTTAAGCTCATTTAGTCTAGGTCATGACTTCTTAAGGCTATAACATTTTCCTTGAGGGTTGGATTTTAGCACTCTATGTATAAAATCAAACAGCGCGACTTTGTCTATTGATAATCCATATTTATGGCCTTTCAATTCAGTTTATACAAAAAATGCGTTTATGGGTTGTCGTCATTTTTCAGCAAAATGTATTGACATAAGAAAAGCTATAATTTTCCTCCAATGGTCGATTTAGCGATCCACATATATAAAAAACCGAACCTTGAGACGATAAATAATAACTGAGAAGACTTATTATTATATCCAATAGAATAATTTTACAACAAATAATGACTTTTAGCCTTTTTGGCCTTTTTTATGGCGTAGTCTCGACTTCGAAAGCTACGTACTTTGCCTCGAGTTGCGCTCTAGGTATGGAATAAAATCGCGTGACTACGCATGGAGATCCATTTCTCATTGCCATCGAAATCCTTTTACATTTAAAATTTATTTTTAGGTTTGTCATCATTTTTTGGTAAAAGGCCTTCATTTCCTAAGCGATGTACAATTTTTCTCGAGTGTTTCATTGTAGTGATCTACACACAAAAAAAAATCAAACCTCGAGAAGATAAATATTCATTAAAATGAAAGTTCTTACTGATATTTAAATTATTTTAAACAAAAATATGAGTTTTACTTTTTGTCGGCTCTTTTAGGCTAGGTCATGACTTCTGAAGGCTATAAAATCTTCCTCGAAAGTCGAACTTTTGCGCTTTACGTATAAAATCAAACCGCGGGACTATACCTATTGATAATCCATTTTCATGGCCTCGCAATTTAGTTTATACAAAAAATTAGTTTTGGGGTTGTCGTCATTTTTCGGCGAAATGTATTGACATAAGAAATGTTATATCATTTGCCTCAAGTGGTCGATTTACCGCTCTACATATTTACAAAACCAAACCTCGAGACGATAAAAAAGAACTGAGAAGACTTATTATATTCAATAAAATTATTTAACAACAAATAATGAGTTTTAGCCTTTTTTGCCTTTTTTTTTAAAGCTAAGTCTCGACTTCGAAAGCAATAACATTTGCCTCGAGTGTTTAATTTTTGCACTCTACGTATCAAATCCGATCACGTGACTACACATCAAAATACTTTTTTCATAGCCATTGAAATCGTTATATATTTAAAATTAATTTTTAGGTTTGTCATCATTTTTACGCAAAATGCCTTGACTTCCTAAGCGCTATACAATTTTCCTCCAGTTTTTTACTTTAATGATCTACATAGAAAAATCAAACCTCGATACGATATATGATCCTTAAAAATAACGTTCTTACTAATATTAAAATTATTTTGAACAAAAATATGAGTTTTAGTTTTTTAAACTCATTTAGGCTAGGTCATGACTTTTGAAGGCTATAAGATTTTCCTTGAGGGTCGGATTTTAGCGCTCTACGTATAAAATCGAACCGCGCGACTCTGTCTATTGATAATCCATATTTATGGCCTTTCAATTCAGTTTATACAAAAAATGCATTTTTGGGTTGTCGTCATTTTTCAGCAAAAAGTATTGACATAAGAAAAGCTATAATTTGCCTCCAGTGGTCGATTTTGTTGGATCCCAATTCACGGATCTGCAAAGAACACGAATAACACCAAAAGAAATCGAACCAAAAATAAAGGATACAAGCTTTTGGGAGAAGAAATTCTCTGATTAATAATCGAAGGCAATATACAAGGAGATAAACTCGAAATTCTAATGGACTCAACACAATACAAAGTGTACATGCTAGGTATATTTATAGCCTCACATAGGCGAAACCCTAGCTAACCAAATCGCACAAAATCAGGAAACTACCCTAAATTATCTCGCCGAATCTTTGACTTGATTTGCTTGCTCCTCAAGTTACGCGTCTTCCTTTCTGGGTAGAGTTTCCTTTTCCTGCCCGGATAGCTTCTCTGTCCCCGAGCTGGCTTGCTCGTCTCTGTCCCCGAGCTGGCTTGCTCGTCTGCCTCTGGCCGGGCTTGCCTCCTATCCGGACGTTTTGCTCGTGTTCACCCGAGCTGGGCTGAACAGCTGTCCGTCTTCTGTTCTGGTCGGTACCCGGGCTGACTCCTCGCAAGTGTTTCTGCCCGTCCTGGGTTCTGGTCGTCACCCGGACTAAGTCAAGCTTAAGCTCACATTCTCCCCCGTAAGCTTGACTTGCTTCCACTCTCTTCACTCCGAGCAGCTCTCTCATCTCTTCGAACTTGACTCTTCCTAGAGCCTTAGTAAGAATGTCTGCCCGTTGCTCCCTCGTGTTGACGAACTCCACGATGATCTCTCGCTTCTCCACACACTCACGAATGTAGTGAAACTTCGTGTCAATGTGTTTGCTCCGTCCATGGAACACTGGATTCTTCATCAACGCAATTGCAGACTTGTTGTCCACGTAGAGAGTAGCTGGTCTCTGCTCGGATCCGGTCACTTCACTAAGTAGCCCCTTCAACCACATAGCTTGACATGCTGCTGCGGTTGCCGCCATGAACTCTGCTTCGCATGAGGATAGAGCTACTGTCTGCTGCTTTTGAGACTGCCAGGTGATCAGGTTTCCGTTGAGGTAGAACGCCATCCCTCCGGTACTCTTCCTGTCATCGATATCACCGGCCAGATCACTGTCCGTAAAGCCGACTGGTACTTCTGCTCCACTTCCTCGGTTGTACTGGATCCCGTAGTCCGTCGTGCCCTTCACGTAACGCAAGATGTGCTTCACCGCCTGCTGGTGTGCACTCGTGGGCTTCTCCATGTATCGACTGACTATCCCGACTGCGTGTGAAATGTCTGGTCGGGTGTGGGTGAGATACCTCAGGCACCCGATCACGCGTCTATACTCCGTGGGATCCACTCTTCTCCCTTCAGCATCCTTCCCGAGCTGCAGCTTCGCCTCCATAGGGTACTTGCTCGAGTTACAGTCCGTCATCTCGAACTGTTTAAGGATCTTCTTCGCATAGGCCGACTGCTTCAGCGTAATGCAGTCCTTCTTCTGTTCCACCTCGAGACCAAGGTAGTACGAAAGTAATCCGAGGTCACTCATCTCGAATTCGGCCATCATCTGCTGCTTGAACCCATCTACGCCTTCTGCGCTGGATCCTGTGACGATCAGGTCGTCCACATACACTCCCACGATCAGAGTTTCCTGCCCGGTACTCCTGGTGTAGACTGCCTGCTCGCTCAAGCACTTTGTGAATCCAAGATTCTTCAAGCTCTTGTCAAGGCGGATGTTCCACGCTCTTGGTGCTTGTTTTAACCCGTATAAGGCCTTGGATAGCTTGTACACCTTCTGCTCCTTGCCCGTGACGCCGAACCCCTCTGGTTGCTTGACGTACACTTCTTCTTCGAGGTCACCGTTTAGGAATGCCGATTTGACATCCAGATGGTGAATTTCCCAACCTCGATGAGCTGCTAGGGCTAGGATGAGTCTGATCGTGTCCAGTCTTGCTACTGGAGCAAAGACTTCCTCAAAGTCTATGCCTTTCCTCTGCACGTAGCCTTTAGCTACCAGCCTTGCCTTGTGCTTAAGGACATTCCCCTCAGTGTCCTTCTTCAGCTTATACACCCACTTCAGGCCGATGGGATTATGACCTTTGGGCAGGTCGGTAAGCTCCCATGTCCTGTTCTTCTCAATGGACTCCATCTCCTTCTTCATTGCTTCCTGCCACTCCTGCTCGGCTGCTGCCTCCTGGTAATTGGCTGGTTCTTCTGCACACAACAAAGAAAGTTCCTCCAGGCTCATCTCCACTTCTTGAGTCTGATCGTAAACGTCTACTAGAGGTCGGAATCCTCTTGGGCCGTCTTTTATGGAGGAATCTCCCGAGCTGGACGGGCTGGTCCTGCTCGGACTTGGTGTCCTGGGTGTATCCGGGGTGCTCTCTCCCGGGCTGGATTCTCTCGTCTCTGGCAAGATTGTTTCCGAGCTGGGTGTTCCGGGCTGCTCCTGCTCGGCAACATCCTGGTCGTCTTCGACAATGAACTCCACTGAGTTCTGCTCGGGTTCTCCATTCTCGTCGCGCCAATCCCACTTCATCTCCTCTTCGAACACAGCATCTCTGCTCACTTGGAGTCTGCCGCGTCGTGGATCGTAGAGTCTGTGTGCCTTGCTTCCTTCTTCAACGCCAAGGTACACCATCTTCTGACTCCGGTCGTCCAGCTTCTTGAGATGTGGCCCCACAATCTTCACGTGTGCGGTGCATCCGAACACTTTCAAATGTTCTAAGTGGGGTTTCTTCCCTTTCCACGCCTGGTAGGGAGTACGCTCTCCTAGCGCTTTGGTCGGCAAACGATTGAGCAGGTAGACCGCATGTCTTACTGCTTCTGCCCAAAACCGGGCTGGAACTTGCATGCTCTTGAGCAAGCTCCTCGCTGTGTTCATCACAGTCCGGTTTCGTCTTTCCACCACGCCATTCTGTTGGGGTGTGTGGGGTGCGGACAGGTGACGCTGAATTCCTTCCTGGTCGCAGAACTCTCCGAACTGCTGGGAAGTGAATTCTCCTCCTCGGTCTGTACGCAAGACCTTTAACCTGTGCACCGAGCCATTCTCCACGATCTTCTTGAACTTCTTGAAGACCTCAAAGGCTCCACTTTTCTCCTTAAGCATATAAACCCACATCCAGCGACTGTAATCATCAACAAGTAAAAGAAAGTACTTGTTACCTGCCAAAGTTGCTGGGGTGACTGGACCACATAGGTCTGCATGCACCAACTGTAAAGGTTTCTCTGCTCGGAACCTGGCCTTGATCGGAAACGGTATCCTCGCCTGCTTTGCGATCATGCATCATTCACATAGCTGGTCGGGGTGTTCTATCTTGGGAACCCCGAAGGCCATCTTCTTCTCGCCCATCATCTTGAGTGCATGAAAATTCACGTGTCCGAGCCGTGCGTGCCATAGCCAAGCCGGGTCTGCCAACGATGCCATAAGACAGACGGGCTGGCATGTCTTCAGGAGAATCTTGTAGAGTCTGTTGGGTGTTCGCTCCACCTTCATCAACAGCTCTCCTTCCTTGGTCCACATCTTCAGGTAGGACCCTTGCAGCAACACCGTGTTCCCGATCTCAGTCATCTGTCCTAGACTGATGATGTTGCTTTTCAACTTCGGGATGAAATACACCTGGGTCATCAGACGCTGGTCGCCATTCTTGCACTCGAACAGGATCGACCCTCTGCCTCTGATCTCTACGACTGATCCGTCGCCGAATTTCACGCTGCCCGTGATCTTCTCATCGAGCTCTTCAAACTTAGCTCGGTCCCCAGTCATGTGGTTGCTAGCTCCGTTGTCTAAGTACCATATGTCGGTACTGACCTTCTTCTCTCCGTCTACGAGGAGGTTTGCAATAACCTTGTCCTCGATGAGGAAAACCTTCTCGCTGGTCTCCTCCGGACAGGTCTGCTCGGCCTCTGGGCTGATCGGCACACTGATCACTTCTGCCCGGGCCTTGGCGTCACACTCGCCATTCTGTTCGTCCAGGTGCGTTTCCTGCTCGGCAAACAACAATGCCGGCTGGTCATCTGGGAATCTTGCTAGATTCGCCTCTTCGCCCTGGTTCCTGCTCCGGCACTCAGATGCAAAGTGCCCAAGCTTCTGACAATTGTAGCACTTCACTGTGCTCTTGTCTCTCCTGGTCGTGCCTTCCTGACGGGTAGATCCACTGCCGCGACCTCGCATGTCCCGACCTCGACCTCGTCCACGACCCTGTCCGCGTCCTCGGACTTCTCCACCGAAGCTGTTCCGACCTGAGGGTCTTGTAGAAAACTCGGCTCCCCCGGTTTTCCGCTGTCTGGCCGTCTACTCTTCATGCGTGAGCAGGAGGTTCTTCTCCTCGTCTTTGTCACCGTAACCCCGAAGTCTCTCTTCGTGGGCCTTGAGACGACCAACAACCTCCTCGACCGACATGGTCTTGAGATCGCCGAACTGCTCGATCGATGTCACGATCTGCATGTACCTGTGAGGCACTGCTCGGAGAAACTTCTTGACGACGGTGGTCTCCTCCACCTTGTCTCCCAGCGAGCGTATGCCGGTCACAATGGACGTGAGCCGCATAGCGAAATCATCAATTGATTCGCTCTCCCTCATCCTCATGACCTCGAACTCACTCTTCAAGGTCTGGACCTTTGCCTCCTTGACGCGATCTGCGCCCATGTGCATGGTCTGAAGAGTTTTCCATGCTTCCTTCGCGGAATCTTTCTCGGCAAGCATGAGAAGAACTTCTTCCGGAACTGCTTGGTAGATAGCGGCTAGAGCCATTCTTTCCTTGCGCCCTTCGACACCGCCGTTCTCTACGGCCTCCCATACTCCCTGCGCCTGCAGATTCACCCTCATCTTCAACGCCCACACGGCGTAATTGCTCTTCGTGAGCATGGGGTAATGGAGTGTAACTGTGCCTTCTCTGGAGTCTGATTTCTGCGCAACCAAAGCTCCGTCGATTGGTGACTCTGATGATGAAGACATGTTCTTCGATAGAAGCTCTGATACCACTTGTTGGATCCCAATTCACGGATCTGCAAAGAACACGAATAACACCAAAAGAAATCGAACCAAAAATAAAGGACACAAGCTTTTGGGAGAAGAAATTCTCTGATTAATAATCGAAGGCAATATACAAGGAGATAAATTCGAAATTCTAATGGACTCAACACAATACAAAGTGTACATGCTAGGTATATTTATAGCCTCACATAGGCGAAACCCTAGCTAACCAAATCGCACAAAATCAGGAAACTACCCTAAATTATCTCGCCGAATCTTTGACTTGATTTGCTTGTTCCTCAAGTTACGCATCTTCCTTTCTGGGTAGAGTTTCCTTTTCCTGCCCGGACAGCTTCTCTGTCCCCGAGCTGGCTTGCTCGTCTCTGTCCCCGAGCTGGCTTGCTCGTCTGCCTCTGGCCGGGCTTGCCTCCTATCCGGACGTTTTGCTCGTGTTCACCCGAGCTGGGCTGAACAGCTGTCCGTCTTCTGTTCTGGTCGGTACCCGGGCTGACTCCTCGCAAGTGTTTCTGCCCGTCCTGGGTTCTGGTCGTCACCCGGACTAAGTCAAGCTTAAGCTCACAGATTTAGCGATCCGCATATATACAAAACCGAAGCTCAAGACGATAAATAATAACTGAGAAGAATTATTATTATATCAAATAGAATAATTTTACAGCAAATAATGACTTTTAGCCTTTTTGGCCTTTTTTAAGGCGAAGTCTAGACTTCGAAAGCTACGTACTTTGCCTCGAGTTGCGCTCTAGGTATGGAATAAAACCGTGTGACTACGCATAGAGATCCATTTCTCATGGCCATCGAAATCCTTTTACATTTAAAATTTATTTTTAGGTTTGTCATCATTTTTAAGTAAAAGGCCTTCATTTCCTAAGCGCTGTACCATTTGCCTCTAGTGTTTCATTGTAGTGATCTACAAAAAAAAAAAAAATCAAACGTCGAGAAGATAAATATTCATTAAAATGAAGGTTCTTACTGATATTTAAATTATTTTAAACAAAAATACGAGTTTCACTTTTTGTCGGCTCTTTTAGGCTAGGTCATTTCTTTTGAAGGCTATAACATTTTCCTCGAAAGTCAATTTTTGCGCTTTACGTATAAAATCGAACCGCATGAATATACTTATTGATAATCCATTTTCATGGCCTCTCAATTCAGTCTGTACAAAAAATTAGTTTTGGGGTTGTCTTCATTTTTCGGCAAAATGTATTGACATAAGAAATGTTATATCATTTGCCGCAAGTGGTCGATTTACCGCTCTACATATTTACAAAACCGAACCTCGAGACGATTAAAAAGAACTGAGAAGACTTATTATATTCAATAAAATTATTTAACAACAAATAATGAGTTTTAGCCTTTTTTTGCCATTTTTTTTAAAAGCTAAGTCTCGACTTCGAAAGCTATAACATTTGCCTCGAGTGTTTAATTTTTGCACTCTTCGTATCAAATCCGACCGCGTGACTACACATCAAAATCCTTTTTTCATAGCCATTGAAATCCTTTTACATTAAAAATTGTTTTTTAGGTTTGTCATCATTTTTAGGCAAAATGCCTTGACTTCCTAAGCGCTATACAATTTTCCTCCAGTGTTTTACTTTAATGATCTACATAGAGAAATCAAACCTCGATACGATATATGATCCTTAAAAATAAAGTTCTTACTAATATTGAAATTATTTTGAACAAAAATATGAGTTTTAATTTTTTAAGCTCTTTTAGGCTAGGTCTGAACATCCTAAGGTTATAACATTGTCCTTTAGGGTCGGATTTTAGCGCTCTACGTATAAAATCGAACAGCGTGACTCTGTCTATTGGTAATGGCCTTTCAATTCAGGAGTTTATACAAAAAATGAGTTTTGGGGTTGTCGTCATTTTTCAGCAAAATGTATTGACATAAGTGTTGGACCTGTGTCCTTAAACAAGCTGTTTTAAACCCATTTGTAAAAGATTATGACTTGTCATTGAATAAAGATGATACTTATTATGTTAATCTTATTATAGTTTCTGGTAGAGTAAAATAGAATGTTTGATCCATAGTTCATATTGGAATGCAATTATGTTATTATCATCACACCCGAGTCAATGTGAGGAAGAATTGATAATCATAATAAATGAACTTAAATTGTCCGGGACCTGATAAACTGGGTGGGAACCCATTAATCGGATAAGGTCATTAATGTGACTAAGTGATATAATCCTATTCTGGATTAAGTGTGTGTCACACTCACTAGAAGTGCATTAAGTATGAAGAGTCTTCATACTGGACTGGACCTGACTTAAACTCCGAAAGTTATCATATAAGACCGTCACTGATAACTTGGAGTTGAGTCACTAGTAGATGATCAAATGGATATTCGATCTAAGTCCTGAGTGATCTTGAGTCTGAGCTGCTGGCTTGATTGTTCTTTGATTTAACCGTTTAAGAACACGAAATATTACCGCTGTTCCCAACACTATTATTTTGGGAACATGATAGTCAGTAGTGAAGGTAGCTTTATCATAGATATGGGCATCACACAGCTCTATTCAGAGTCAAGATGATTCCCTTAATTGTCGATGGTGACAAGTGAGATAGACCCATGGCCAGCTTATGACTCGTAATCATAAGTGGGTTGCTCATAATATTACCGACTGAGTTAAGGATGAAAATGCATTGAGGGGCAATACGGTAATACTGCCTGCTCATGTGTGGATCATCAAGTGAAAGATCAATAACCCGAATTTGATTGTATCAATGGACACCTTGCTATAAAAGGGAATAATATATACTGTATCACTAAAGAGTGCAGCCTCGGGTCTATAGTGGAATCACACCGAGGTTAACGAACTTCTAGCAGTTCGTTGGAGCTAAAGTGATATGGGTCCATGGTCCCCAGGATAGCTCCGGAACGGATGATACGTACGTGATTAAATATACGTTTGTTTAATCATGTGACGGGATTTATAAAACTGAAGTCTGTGTCAGATTTCGGATAGTTTTACCGCGGCAAAAGTACCAAAGTTTGGTATCGGAAATTTAACTGTCAAAAGATGAATGAATTGAATTTTCTCATCAACTGGAAAGTTGTAGAAAATTTCATTCTGTGCAATTTATCTTTTGGAACCGAGTCAATCCGAGTGATGGTTTGTGATTTATAGATTTAATGAGTTTAACCTAAAGTTTCGGGTTGCATTAATTAAATCACGTGTCACAAATAAAATGGTGGGTTTAACCCACGACATTTTAATGTGTGATATGAGAGAGAAGAAATTATAATATAATTTAATTATTTGGATTTAATTATTAATAGGATTTATTCCGGATTATTAATAATTAATTAATAATTAATAGATTTATATTATAATGAATGGTTGCATTCGAGCGTGACTGAAAAAAAAAATTAAAATGAGATTGTTTTTAAACAATCAGATTCGTTTTAATAGTATATATATATATATATTTATATAATAAAAGAAAAAGTCAAAGAACCTACCTGGGAGTGCGTGCCAAGCAAATAGGCGCAGCGAATTGGTTATGCAATTATTCTGTAATTGCAGGATAAATACCAATTGTTTAGGTACTTCAGATAAAACCCTGAAATTAATTTAATCAATTGGATCGGTTTAGATTTAATCTTCACCGTTGGATTAGGAATTAATTTATTATATAAATAAAATGGGATTTCGAATTTTAGGCTTGTTTACCAAGTCTTGGTATTTGAATTTTTCCTAATTAATTTAATCCATTGGATCGGTCTAAGATTTAATCTTGATCGTTGGATTGGAAATTAATATTTTATTTATTTAAAAGGGGATTTCGAAATTATTAATAAATATAAACTTGGTGACAAAGTTTGGTGGTTGAGAATTTCTCTCAGTCAATCTAATCCATTGGATTAATCTAAATTTAATCTGGACTGTTGGATTAGATTTATTTTATTATTTAATTTCGAAATAATTCCCTGGATTAATCTGAGCCATTGGTTTTTAACCAATCATGATCCGGATGGTGGGAATTTCTCTCAGGTGGTTGGAATTGAACACTATAAATAGGGAGCTCATTCCACACTTTTCGACACACCTCAGAGCTCAAAATTTCGTGACCCCTTATTAGGGGATGCAAAAATTGACTCTTCTCTCTCCCCCCGATTCGGCTTTGTGAGATCTTTTCTCCAGTAGCTTCAAAAGAACCACCAATTAAATATTTGTCAGAGTCCTGTCATCGAAGCTCACATTTCAGTACGAGGATTCCAGGAGAATATCCCGGAAGATCACGGGAGTTTCCCTAGCACCGGCGGAGCCCTGCCAAAGTCAGAACGCGCAGCCGGAGGTCTTCAATTAGGTACGGCCTTATGCATTGGGTCAATAAATGCAAAATTTCTTTTATTATATTTATTTATTTTCCATAGACATTAGATTTAATAATGTTGTTATGAAATTAATTGTGATGATTGAATTGCCAATTATTTATCCGATCCCTTTATCCAAATTACTCGATGTCAGTGCGTAGTTACGGAGTAACTTTTCCGACTTAAAATTATTTTTTAAAAGTTACCCGGACGGACTGATGAGAGCGGAATGTTCGAGGTAATTTGGACGGGACGTTAAAAGTATTTTTTAATGAATTTGCAATCAAAGCTATTTCGTTATTTTTCAAGGTAAATTGGCATATTAGCATATCCGATTTCCAATAAATGGTATCGGAGCTAGATGCGATTTCCAACAATTGGTATCAGAGCTATATCCAATTTCCAACAATAAGAAAAGCTATAATTTGCCTCCAGTGGTCGATTTAGCGATCTGAATATATACAAAACCGAACCTCGAGACGATAAATAATAATTGAGAAGACTTATTATTATATCCAATAGAATAATTTTACAGAAAATAATGACTTTTAGCCTTTTTGGCCTTTTTTAAGGCGAAGTCTCGACTTCGAAAGCTACGTACTTTGCCTCGAGTTGCGCTCTAGGTATGGAATAAAACCGCGTGACTACGCATCGAGATACATTTCTCATGGCCATCGAAATCCTTTTACATTTAAACTTTATTTTTAGGTTTGTCATCATTTTTAGGTAAAAGGCTTTCATTTCCTAAGCGCTGTACAATTTGCCTCGAGTGTTTCATTGTAATGATCTACAAAAAAAAAAGTCAAACCTTGAGAAGATAAATATTCATTAAAATGAAGGTTCTTACTGATATTTAAATTATTTTAAACAAAAATATGAGTTTTACTTTTTGTCGGCTCTTTTAGGCTAGGTCATGACTTCTAAAGGCTATAACATTTTCCCGAAAGTCGAATTTTTGTGCTTTACGTATAAAATCGAACCGCGTGACTCTACCTATTGATAATCCATTTTCATGACCTCTTAATTAAGTTTATACAAAAAAATTGTTTTGGGGTTGTCGTCATTTTTTGGCAAAATGTATTGACATAAGAAATGTTATATCATTTGCCCCGAGTGGTCGATTTACCGCTCTACATATTTACAAAACCAAACCTCGAGACGATAAAAAAGAACTGAGAAGACTTATTATATTTAATAAAATTATTTAACAATAAATAATGAGTTTTAACCTTTTTTGCCTTTTTTTTAAATGCTAAGTCTCGACTTCGAAAGCTATAACATTTGCCTCGAGTGTTTGATTTGTGCGCTCTACGTATCAAATCCAACCGCGTGACTACACATCAAAATCCTTTTTTCATAGCCATTGAAATCCTTTACATTAAAAATTGATTTTTAGGTTTGTCATCATTTTTAGGCAAAATGCCTTGACTTCCTAAGCGCTATACAATTTTCCTCCAGTGTTTTACTTTAATGATCTACATAGAAAAATCAAACCTCGATACGATATATGATCCTTAAAAATAATGTTCTTAAAAATTATTTTGAACAAAAATATGAATTTTAGTTTTTTAAGCTCATTTAGTCTAGGTCATGACTTCTTAAGGCTATAACATTTTCCTTGAAGGTTGGATTTTAGCACTCTATGTATAAAATCAAACCGCGCGACTTTGTCTATTGATAATCCATATTTATGGCCTTTCAATTCAGTTTATACAAAAAATGCATTTTTGGGTTGTCGTCATTTTTCAGCAAAATGTATTGACATAAGAAAAGCTATAATTTTCCTCCAATGGTCGATTTAGCGATCCACATATATAAAAAACCGAACCTTGAGACGATAAATAATAACTGAGAAGACTTATTATTATATCCAATAGAATAATTTTACAACAAATAATGACTTTTAGCCTTTTTGGCCTTTTTTAAGGCATAGTCTCGACTTCGAAAGCTACGTACTTTGCCTCGAGTTGCGCTCTAGGTATGGAATAAAACCGCGTGACTACGCATCGAGATCCATTTCTCATGGCCATTGAAATCCTTTTACATTTAAAATTTATTTTTAGGTTTGTCATCATTTTTAGGTAAAAGGCCTTCATTTCCTAAGCGATGTACAATTTTTCTCGAGTGTTTCATTGTAGTGATCTACACACAAAAAAAAAAATCAAACCTCGAGAAGATAAATATTCATTAAAATGAATGTTCTTACTGATATTTAAATTATTTTAAACAAAAATATGAGTTTTACTTTTTGTCGGCTCTTTTAGGCTAGGTCATGACTTCTAAAGGCTATAAAATCTTCCTCGAAAGTCAAACTTTTGCGCTTTACGTATAAAATCAAACCGCGTGACTATACCTATTGATAATCCATTTTCATGGCCTCTCAATTTAGTTTATACAAAAAATTAGTTTTGGGGTTTTCGTTATTTTTCGGCAAAATGTATTGACATAAGAAATGTTATATCATTTGCCTCAAGTGGTCGATTTACCGCTCTACATATTTACTAAACCAAACCTCGAGACGATAAAAAAGAACTGAGAAGACTTATTATATTCAATAAAATTATTTAACAACAAATAATGAGTTTTAGCCTTTTTTGCCTTTTTTTTTAAAGCTAAGTCTCGACTTCGAAAGCAATAACATTTGCCTCGAGTGTTTTATTTTTGCACTCTACGTATCAAATCCGACCGCGTTACTACACATCAAAATCCTTTTTTCATAGCCATTGAAATCGTTATATATTTAAAATTGATTTTTAGGTTTGTCATCATTTTTACGCAAAATGCCTTGACTTCCTAAGCGCTATACAATTTTCCTCCAGTTTTTTACTTTAATGATCTACATAGAAAAATCAAACCTTGATACGATATATGATCCTTAAAAATAAAGTTCTTACTAATATTAAAATTATTTTGAACAAAAATATGAGTTTTAGTTTTTTCAGCTCTTTTAGGCTAGGTCATGACTTTTGAAGGCTATAAGATTTTCCTTGAGGGTCGGATTTTAGCGTTCTACGTATAAAATCGAACCGTGGGACTCTGTCTATTGATAATCCATATTTATGGCCTTTCAATTCAGTTTATACAAAAAATGCGTTTTTGGGTTGTCGTCATTTTTCAGCAAAATGTATTGACATAAGAAAAGCTATAATTTGCCTCCAGTGGTCGATTTAGCGATCCGCATATATACAAAACCGAACCTCGAGACGATAAATAATAACTGATAAGACTTATTATTATATCCAATAGAATAATTTCACTGCAAATAATGACTTTTAGCCTTTTTGGCCTTTTTTAAGGCGAAGTCTCGACTTTGAAAGCTACGTACTTTGCCTCGAGTTGCACTCTAGGTATGGAATAAAACCGCGTGACTACGCATCGAGATCCATTTCTTATGGCCATCGAAAATCCTTTTACATTTAAACTTTATTTTTAGGTTTGTCATCATTTTTAGGTAAAAGGCCTTCATTTCATAAGCGCTGTACAATTTGCCTTGAGTGTTTCATTGTAGTGATCTACAAAAAAAAAAAAATCAAACCTCGAGAAGATAAATATTCATTAAAATGAAGGTTCTTACTTATATTTAAATTATTTTAAACAAAAATATAAATTTAAGTTTTTGTCGGCTCTTTTAGGCTAGGTCATGACTTCTGAAGGCTATAACATTTTCCTTGAAAGTCGAATTTTTGCGCTCTACGTATAAAATTGAACCGCGTGACTATACCTATTGATAATCCATTTTCATGGCCTCTCAATTTATTTTATACCAAAAATTAGTTTTTGGGTTGTGATAACCCACAATTAATTAGGTGAGTTGTTATCTTTTTGTTTATATTTTTATTTTAGGATTTTCCTTGCAAATAATATATTAGTTTTAACATATTGAAAAAAAAAATTAGGGTAAAAAGGGAGCTGCGAAAATTAGATATTTAGGGTTTTATATTAGGCTTAGGGTTTCATATTTTCCACAAAGTCTCCCATAACCTCATTATCTCAAAAACCTAGAAAATTTCTAGAGAGAATAGAGTGAAAAATCATTGAGTCTTCAATCTCCCCAGCCAGAAATCTCTTCTTCTTCTTCCATAATCAAGGTATGAGTTGCTTATTCTATTAAATCCCAATTTTATTTTCGTAATCCCCAGTAGCAGAATTTTGTCGAATTTTTATCTCCCAAACTAAACATCGGTTTTGGCTGAAATTTTAACCTCAACTTTGATTAGGATCATAGAAGTCCCAGATTTAATTTCAGAATTTTTGGAGCTCTAAATCGCTCGAAATCGTATTTTCAATTTTTAAAATTTCTGGAAAAACGATAAAATTCTGCAGATCAGATTTTCGTTTTTAATTTTTAAAATTCATACAGTCCGAATTGGATATTTTATGCAGAGATAGGTTTTATAGAGAATCCAATTTCTAGAATGTTTTGTGTTTTAAGAAATTTGAAAATCTTCCGGGATCTAGCCTGAAATCGAGTTAGAAGAATCTGGCCGAACAAAAAAATTGATATATCTCATAGTTAGATTTCTCTTTTGAAAATTTTGAAAACACGAAAGTTCTTCGTTTTCAAAAAATAATGGCAGTTTGTTAAGAACACTTTTTCCAGTTCCTTACCGATTTTATTATATCAAGAAAATACCTAAAAAGTCATTTTTATACATACAAGCATGAATCTCGTTTTAGTCGTAAAGCCAAGTCTTAGGATTTTTTTTATGAGTGACCAGGTTCAAATTCATAGTTGGGTATATATTATCTAGGAACGCCGCTCGTAGAGATGCCTTCGTCAGAGTCGCTAGTAAGACGATCGTAGCGCTTCAGGTGAGTTCAACCTCACTGCAGTACGAATTTGTTTGAAAATAAAAGTACATTTGAACATGTTTGTTGTGTGTTTTGTTTGAATATGTTGAATGTGTGAAAAATGTTTGCTTGTTATATTGTTTCATGAATGACTGTATTAGATATTTTATAATGATTCAACGACGTTGAAACGTGGCGAAAGATTTATTATTATGTGACGATCGATGTGATTGTCGAGATATGAAGAATTTCATTAATGATGAATGGTGATATACGATGTGAAAATTTTGAAAATAATTATTATGGTTATGGATGAATCTTCTTGTCATTTATGCATGTTAACAATATAAACAAGTATAACATAGTAATTAAGTGTCGTGCCCCCTCTATCGAGCGAGTCGTGTGAGGCTTATGATGTTTTAAAAAGATCCCAATAAAAGAGAGAATGGGACGATGATTAGATTTCTCCCCGAGTTGAAAGGAACGAAGAAGGGATTAATCTGACGGTATCATGACCCAACCAATATATTGACCTTAGGCTTCGGGACATGTGCACCCCCGTCGATCTATTGAGTCTCGCGCGAATGAAGTGGTACGTACACAACGGTGATCACATAGGACAAGATTAGTAATAGATCCTAAAACGTAAAATGAAGCATAATTGGACATTTGCATGTTATGTTTTCTGTAAGTTATTTTGTGAGAAAATAGTTGTATCTCACTGAGCTTTTAGCTCACACAAAATGTGTTTCGTTCGTACTGTAGGTAAGAAACCTATGATATGATTTCGTGGTGGATTGGACGGTGACAGTGGAGGATGTGCGAGGGATTGGGTGAATGGGTAATCACTGTGAAGACGTTTTCCGCATATTTATTTCGTACATGTTCTTAGTTTTAAAAAGGGAATCCCTGATAAATATTTTTACTATTCACGTATTTACTTATTTTACCTTAAGAAAAAAAAATGGCCAAGTATTTTCAAAGAATTTTAAAGTAGTCAGTAAGTGACGGCTTCGAAAAAGTCGGGTCGTTACAGGGGTTGTCGTCATTTTTCGGCAAGATGTATTGACATAAGAAATGTTATATAATTTGCCTCGAGTGGTCGATTTACCGCTCTACATATTTATAAAACCGAACCTCGAGACAATAAAAAAGAACTGAGAAGAATTATTATATTCAATGAAATTATTTAACAACAAATAATGAGTTTAGCCTTTTTTGCCTTTTTTTTAAAAGCTAAGTCTCGACTTCGAAAGCTATAACATTTGCCTCCAGTGTTTAATTTTTGCACTCTACGTATAAAATCTGACCGCGTGACTACACATCAAAATCCTTTTTTCATAGCCATTGAAATCCTTTTACATTAAAAATTGATTTTTAGGTTTGTCATCATTTTTAGGCAAAATGCCTTGACTTCATAAGCGCTATACAATTTTCCTCCAGTGTTCTACTTTAATGATCTACATAGAAAAATCAAACCTCGATACGATATATGATCCTTAAAAATAAAGTTCTTACTAATATTAAAATTATTTTGAACAAAAATATGATTTTTAGTTTTTTAAGCTCATTTAGGCTAGGTCATGACTTCTGAAGGCTATAACATTTTCCTGGAGGGTCGGATTTTAGCGCTCTACGTATAAAATCGAACCGCGTGACTCTGTCTATTGATAATCCATTTTTATGGCCTTTCAATTCAGTTTATACAAAAAATGCGTTTTGGGGTTGTCGTCACTTTTCAGCAAAATGTATTGACATAAGAAAAGCTATAATTTACCTCCAATGGTCGATTTAGCGATCCACACATATATACAAAACCGAACTTCGAAACGATAAATAATAACTGAGAAGACTTATTATTATATCCAATAGAATAATTTTACAGCAAATAATAACTTTTAGCCTTTTTGGCCTTTTTTAAGGCGTAGTTTCGTCTACGAAAGCTACGTAGTTTGCCTCGATGTTGTGCTCTAGGTATGGAATAAAACCGCGTAACTACGCATCGAGATCCATTTCTCATGGCCATCGAAATCCTTTTCCATTTAAAATTTATTTTTAGGTTTGTCATCATTTTTTGGTAAAAGGCCTTCATTTCCTAAGCGTTGTACCATTATCCTCGAGTGTTTCATTGTAGTGATCTACACACACACACAAAAAAATCAAACCTCGAGAAGATAAATATTCATTAAAATGAAGGTTCTTATTGATATTTAAATTATTTTAAACAAAAATATGAGTTTTACTTTTTGTCGGCTCTTTTAGGCTAGGTCATGACTTCTGAAGACTATAACATTTTCCTCGAAAGTCGGATTTTTGCACTCTACGTATAAAATCGAACCGCGTGACTCTACCTATTGATAATCCATTTTCATGACCTATCAATTCAGTTTATACAAAAAATTAGTTTTGGGGTTGTCGTTATTTTTCGGCAAAATGTATTGACATAAGAAATGTTACATCATTTGCCTCGAGTGGTCGATTTACCGCTAAACATATTTACAAAACCGAACCTCGAGACGATAAAAAAGAACTGAGAAGACTTATTATATTCAATAAAATTATTTAACAATAAATAATGAGTTTTAGCATTTTTTGCCTTTTTTTTAAAAGCTAAGTCTCGACTTCGAAAGCTATAACATTTGCCTCGAGTGTTTAATTTTTGCACTCTACGTATCAAATCCGACCGCGTGACTACACATCAAAATCCTTTTTTCATAGCCATTGAAATCCTTTTACATTAAAAATTGATTTTTAAGTTTGTCATAATTTTTAGGCATAATGCCTTGACTTCCTAAGCGCTATACAATTTTCCTCGAGTGTTTTACTTTAATGATCTACATAGAAAAATCAAACCTCGATACGATATATAATCCTTAAAAATAAATTTCTTACTAATATTAAAATTATTTTAAACAAAAATATGAGTTTTAGTTTTTTCAGCTCATCTATGCTAGGTCATGACTTCCGAAGGCTATAAGATTTTCCTTGAGGGTCGGATTTTAACGCTCCACGTATAAAATCGAACCGCGTTACTATGTCTATTGATAATACATATTTATGGCCTTTCAATTCAGTTTATACAATAAATGCGTTTTTTGGTTGTCGTCATTTGTCAGCAAAATGTATTGACATAAGAAAAGATATAATTTGCCTCCACTGGTCGATTTAGTGATCCACATATATACAAAACCAAACCTCGAGACGATAAATAATAACTGAGAAAACTTATTATTATATCCACTAGAATAATTTTACAGCAAATAATGACTTTTAGCCTTTTTGGCCTTTTTTAAGGCGAAGTCTCAACTTCGAAAGCTACATACTTTGCCTCGAGTTGCGCTCTAGGTCTGGAATAAAACCGCGTGACTACGCATCGAGATCCATTTCTCATGGCCATCGAAATCCTTTTACATTTAAACTTTATTTTTAGGTTTGTCATCATTTTTAGGTAAAAGGCTTTCATTTCTTAAGCGCTGTACAATTTGCCTCGAGTGTTTCATTGTAGTGATCTACACACAAAAAAAAATTCAAACCTCGAGATGATAAATATTCATTAAAATGAAGGTTCTTACTGATATTTAAAATTATTTTAAACAAAAATATGAGTTTTACTTTTTGTCGGCTCTTTTAGGCTAGGTCATGACTTCTAAAGGCTATAAAATTTTTCTCGAAAGTCAAATTTTTGTGCTCGACGTATAAAATTGAACTCCGTAACTCTACCTATTGATACTCCATTTTCATGGCCTCTCAATTCAGTTTATACAAAAAAAATTAGTTTTGGGGTTGTCGTCATTTTTCGGCAAAATGTATTAACAAAAGAAATATTATATCATTTGCCTCGAGTGGTCGAGACGAGAAATATTCATTAAAATTAAGGTTCTTACTGATATTTAAATTATTTTAAACAAAAATATGAGTTTTACTTTTTGTCGGCTCTTTTAGGCTAGGTCATGACTTCTGAAGGCTATAACATTTTCCTCGAAAGTCGGATTTTTGCGCTCTACGTATAAAATCGAACCGCGTGACTCTACCTATTGACAATCCATTTTCATGGCCTCTCAATTCAGTTTATACAAAAACTTAGTTTTGGGGTTGTCGTCATTTTTCGGCAAAATATATTGACATAAGAAATGTTATATCATTTGCCTCGAGTGGTCGATTTACCGCTCTACATATTTACAAAACCGAACCTCGAGACGATAAAAAATAACTGACAAGACTTATTATATCCAATAAAATTATTTAACAACAAATAATGAGTTTTAGCCTTCTTTGCCTTTTTTTTAAAGCTAAGTCTTGACTTCGAAAGCTATAACATTTGCCTCGAGTGTTTGGTTTTTGCGCTCTACGTATCAAATCCGACCGCGTGACTACACATCAAAATCCATTTTCCATAGCCATTGAAATCCTTTTACATTAAAAATTGATTTTTAGGTTTGTCATCATTTTTAGGCAAAATGTCTTGACTTCCTAAGCGCTATACAATTTTCCTCGAGTGTTTTACTTTAATGATCTACATAGAAAAATCGAACGTCGATACGATATATGATCCTTAAAATTAAAGTTCTTACTAATGTTGAAATTATTTTGAACAAAAATATGATTTTTAGTTTTTTAAGCTCATTTAGGCTAGGTCATGACTTCTAAAGGCTATAACATTTTCCTTGAGGGTCGGATTTTAGCGCTCTACGTATAAAATCGAACCGCGTGACTCTGTCTATTGATAATCCATATTTATGGCCTTTCAATTCAGTTTATACAAAAAATGCGTTTTTGGGTTGTTTTCATTTTTCAACAAAATGTATTGACATAAGAAAAGCTATAATTTGCCTCTAGTGGTCGATTTAACGCTCCACATATATACAAAACCGAACCTCGAGACGATAAATAATAACTGAGAAGACTTATTATTATATCCAATAGAATACTTTTACAGCAAATAATGACTTTTATAGCCTTTTTGGCCTTTTTAAAGGCGAAGTCTCGACTTCTAAAGCTATGTACTTTGCCTCGAGTTGCGCTCAAGGTATGGAATCAAACCGTGTGACTAGGCATCGAGATCCATTTCTCATGGCCATCAAAATTCTTTTACATTTAAAATTTATTTTTAGGTTTGTCATCATTTTTAAGTAAAAGGCCTTCATTTTCTAAGCGTTGTACCATTTGCCTCGAGTGTTTCATTGTAGTGATCCTCACAAAGAAAAAAATCAAACCTCGAGAAGATAAATGTTCATTAAAATGAAGGTTCTTACTGATATTTAAATTATTTTAAACAAAAATATGAGTTTTACTTTTTGTCGGCTCTTTTAGGCTAGGTCATGACTTCTGAAGGCTATAACATTTTCCTCGAAGTCGGATTTTTGTGCTCTAAGCATAAAATCAAACCGCGTGACTCTACTTATTGATAATCCATTTTCATGGCCTCTTAATTCAGTTTATACAAAAAATTAGTTTTTGGGTTGTCGTCATTTTTCGGCAAAATGTATTGACATAAAAAATGTTATATCATTTGCCTCGAGTGGTCGATTTACCGCTCTACATATTTACAAAACCGAACCTCGAGACGATAAAAAAGAACTGAGAAGACTTATTATATCCAATAAAATTATTTAACAACAAATAATGAGTTTTAGCCTTTTTTGCCTTTTTTTTAAAGCTAAGTCTCGACTTCGAAAGCTATAACATTTGCCTCGAGTGTTTGATTTTTGCACTCTACGTATTAAATCCAACCGCGTGACTACACATCAAAATCCTATTTTCATAGCTAGGTCATGACTTCTGATGGCTTTAACATTTTCTTTGAGGGTCGGATTTTACCGCTCCACGTATAATATCGAACCGCGTGACTCTGTCTATTGATAATCCATATTTATGGCCTTTCAATTCAGTTTATACAAAAAATGCGTTTTGGGGTTGTCGTCATTTTTCAGCAAAATGTATTGACATAAGAAAAGCTATAATTTGCCTCCAGTGGTCGATTTAGCGCTCAACATATATACATAACCGAACCTCGAGACGACAAATAATAGCTGAGAAGACTTATTATTGCATCCATTGGAATACTTTTACAGCAAATAATGACTTTTAGCCTTTTTGGCCTTTTTTAAGGCGAAGTCTCGACTTCGAAAGCTACGAACTTTGCCTCGAGTTGCTCTCTAGGTATGGAATCAAACCGCGTGACTAGGCATCGAGATCCATTTCTCATGGCCATCGAAATCCTTTTACATTTAAAATTTATTTTTAGGTTTGTCATCATTTTTAAGTAAAAGGCCTTCATTTCCTAAGCGTTGTACCATTTGCCTCGAGTGTTTCATTGTAGTGATCTACACACAAAAAATCAAACCTCGAGAAGATAAATATTCATTAAAATGAAGGTTCTTACTGATATTTAAATTATTTTAAACAAAAATATGAGTTTTACTTTTTGTCGGCTCTTTTAGGCTAGGTCATGACTTCAGAAGGCTAAAACATTTTCCTCGAAAGTCGGATTTTTGCGCTCTAAGCATAAAAACAAACCGCGTGACTCTACTTATTGATAACCCATTTTCATGGCCTCTTAATTCTGTTTATACAAAAAATTAGTTTTCGGGTTGTCGTCATTTTTCGGCAAAATGTATTGACATAAGAAATGTTATATCATTTGCCTCGAGTGGTCGATTTACCGCTCTACATATTTAGAAAACCGAACCTCGAGACGATAAAAAAGAAGTGAGAAGACTTATTATATCCAATAAAATTATTTAACAACAAATAATGAGTTTTAGCCTTTTTTGCCTTTTTTTTAAAGCTAAGTCTCGACTTCGAAAGCTATAACATTTGCCTCGAGTGTTTGATTTTTGCGCTCTACGTATCAAATCCGATCGCGTGACTACACATCAAAATCTTTTTTTCATAGCCATTGAAATCCTTTTACATTAAAAATTGATTTTTAGGTTTGTCATTATTTTTAGGCAAAATGCCTTGACTTCCTAAGCGCTATACAATTTTCCTTGAGTGTTTTACTTTAATGATCTACATAGAAAAATCAAAGCTCGATACAATATATGATCCTTAAAAATAAAGATCTTACTAATAGTGAAATTATTTTGAACAAAAATATGAGTTTTAGTTTTTTAAGTTCTATTATGCTAGGTCATTACTTCTGATGGCTGTAACATTTTCTTTGAGGGTCGGATTTTACCGCTCTACGTATAATATCGAACCGCGTGACTCTGTCTATTGATAATCCATATTTATGGCCTTCCAATTCAGTTTATACAAAAAATGCGTTTTGGGGTTGTCGTCATTTTTCAGCAAAATGTATTGACATAAGAAAAGCTATAATTTGCCTCCAGTGGTCGATTTAGCGCTCAACATATATATATAACCGAACCTCGAGACGACAAATAATAGCTGAGAATACTTATTATTGCATCCATTGGAATACTTTTACAGCAAATAATGACTTTTAGCCTTTTTGGCCTTTTTTAAGGCGAAGTCTCGACTTCGAAAGCTACGAACTTTGCCTCGAGTTGCTCTCTAGGTATGGAATCAAACCGCGTGACTAGGCATCGAGATCCATTTCTCATGGCCATCGAAATCCTTTTACATTTAAAATTTATTTTTAGGTTTGTCATCATTTTTAGGTAAAAGGCCTTCATTTCTTAATCATTGTACCATTTGCCTCGAGTGTTTCATTGTAGTGATCCTCACAAAGAAAAAAAATCAAACCTCGAGAATATAAATATTCATTAAAATGAAGGTTCTTACTGATATTTAAATTATTTTAAACAAAAATATGAGTTTTTCTTTTTGTCGGCTCTTTTAGGCTAGGTCATGACTTCTGAAGGCTATAACATTTTCCTCGAAGTCGGATTTTTGCGCTCTAAGCATAAAATCAAACCGCGTGACTCTACTTATTGATAATCCATTTTCATGGCCTCTTAATTCAGTTTATACAAAAAATTTGTTTTGGGGTTGTCGTAATTTTTCGGCAAAATATATTGACATAAGAAATGTTACTTCATTTGCCTCGAGTAGTTGATTTACCGCTCTACATATTTACAAAACAGAACCTCGAGATGATAAAAAGGAACTGAGAAGACTTATTATATCCAATAAAATTATTTAACAACAAATAATGAGTTTTAGCCTTTTGTGCCTTTTTTAAAGCTAAGTCTCGACTTCGAAAGCTATAACATTTTCTTTGAGTGTTTGATTTTTGCGCTCTACTGTCAAATCCGACCGCGTGACTACACATAAAAATCCATTTTTCATAGCCATTGAAATCCTTTTACATTAAAAATTGATTTTTAGGTTTCTCGTCATTTTTAGGGAAAATGCCTTGACTTCCTAAGCGCTATACAATTTGCCTCGAGTGTTTTACTTAAATGATCTACATAGAAAAATCAAACCTCGATACGATATATGATCCATAAAAATAATGTTCTTACTAATATTGAAATTATTTTGAACAAAAATATGAGATTTAGTTTTTACAACTCTTTTAGGCTAGGTCATGACTTCCGAAGGCTATAACATTTTCCTTGAAGGTCGGATTTTACGGCTCCACGTATAAAATCAAACCGCGTGACTCTGTCTATTGATAATCCATATTTATGGCCTTTCAATTCAGTTTATACAAAAAATGCGTTTTGGGTTGTCGTCATTTTTCAGCAAAATGTATTAACATAAGAAAAGCAATAATTTACCTCTAGTGGTTGATTTAGCGCTCCACAAATATACAAAACTGAACCTCGAGATGATAAATAATAACTGAGAAGACTTACTATTATATCGAATAGAATACTTTTACAGCAAATAATGACGTTTAGCCTTTTTGGCCTTTTTTAAGGCGAAGTCTCGACTTCGAAAGAAACTTACTTTGCCTCGAGTTGCGCTCTAGGTATGGAATCAAACAGCGTGACTAGGCATCGAGATCCATTTCTCATGGCCATCTAAATCCTTTTACATTTAAAATTTATTTTTAGGTTTTTCATCATTTTTAAGTAAAAGGCCTTTATTTCCTAAGCGTTGTACCATTTGCCTCGAGTGTTTCATTGTAGTGATCTACACACACACAAAAATCAAACCTCGAGAAGATAAATATTCATTAAAATGTAGGTTCTTACTGATATTTAATTTATGTTAACCAAAAATATGAGTTTTACTTTTTGTCGGCTCTTTTAGGCTAGGTCATGACTTCTGAAGGCTATAACATTTTCCTCGAAAGTCGGATTTTTGTGCCCTACGTATAAAATCGAACCGCGTGACTCTACCTATTTATAATCCATTTTCATGGCCTCTCAATTCAGTTTATACAAAAACTTAGTTTTGGGATTGTCGTCATTTTTTCGCAAAATGTATTGACATAAGAAATGTTATATCATTTGCCTCGAGTGGTCGATTTACCGCTCTACATATTTACAAAGCCAAACCTCGAGACGATAAAAAATAACTGACAAGACTTATTATATCCAATAAAATTATTTAACAACAAATAATGAGTTTTACCCTTCTTTGCCTTTTTTTAAAGCTAAGTCCCGACTTCAAAAGCTATAACATTTGCCTCGAGTGTTTGATTTTTGCGCTCTACGTATCAAATCCGACCGCGTGACTACACATCAAAAACCATTTTTGATAGCCATTGAAATCCTTGTACATTAAAAATTGATTTTTAGGTTTGTCATCATTTTTAAGCAAAATGCCTTGACTTCCTAAGCGCTATACAATTTTCCTCGAGTGTTTTACTTTAATGATCTACATAGAAAAATCAATCCTTGATACGATATATGATCCTTAAAAATAAAGTTCTTACTAATATTGAAATTATTTTGAACAAAAATATGAGTTTTAGTTTTTTCAGGTCTTTTAGGCTAGGTCATGACTTCCAATGGCTATAACATTTTCCTTGAGGGTTGGATTTTAGCGCTCTACATATAAAATTGAACCACGTGACTCTGTCTATTGATAATCCATATTTATGGCCTTTCAATTCAGTTTATACAAAAAATGCGTTTATGGGTTGTCGTCATTTTTCAGCAAAATGTATTGACATAAGCAAAGCAATAATTTTCCTCCAGTGGTCGATTTAGCACTCCACAAATATACAAAACCAAACCTCAAGATGATAAATAATAACTGAGAAGGCTTATTATTATATCCAATAGAATACTTTTACAGCAAACAATGACTTTTAGCCTTTTTGGCCTTTTTTAAGGCGAAGTCTCGAATTCGAAAGCAACTTACTTTGCCTCGAGTTGCGCTCTAGGTATGGAATCAAACAGCGTGACTAGGCATCGAGATCCATTTCTCATGGCGATAGAAATATTTTTACATTTAAAATTTATTTTTAGGTTTGTCATCATTTTTAAGTAAAAGGCCTTCATTTCCTAAGCGCTGAACCATTTGCCTCGAGTGTTTCATTGTAGTGATATACACAACAAAAAAAAATCAAACCTCAAGAAGATAAATATTCATTAAAATGAAGGTTCTTACTGATATTTAAATTTTTTTAAACAAAAATATGAGTTTTACTTTTTGTCGGCTCTTTTAGGCTAGGTCATGACTTCTAAAGGCTATAACATTTTCCTCGAAAGTCGGATTTTTGCGCTCTACGTATAAAATCGAACCGCGTGACTCTACCTATTGACAATCCATTTTCATGGCCTCTCAATTCAGTTTATACAAAAACTTAGTTTTGGGGTTGTCGTCATTTTTCGGCAAAATGTATTGACATAAGAAATGTTATATCATTTGCCTCGAGTGGTCGATTTACCGCTCTACATATTTACAAAACCGAACCTCGAGACGATAAAAAATAACTGACAAGACTTATTATATCCAATAAAATTATTTAACAACAAATAATGAGTTTTAGCCTTCTTTACCTTTTTTTTAAAGCTAAGTCTCGACTTCGAAAGCTATAACATTTGCCTCGAGTGTTTGATTTTTGCGCTCTACGTATCAAATCCGACCGCGTGACTACACATCAAAATCCATTTTCCATAGCCATTTAAATCCTTTTACATTAAAAATTGATTTTTAGGTTTGTCATCATTTTTAGGCAAAATGTCTTGACTTCTTAAGCGCTATACAATTTTCCTCGAGTGTTTTACTTTAATGATCTACATAGAAAAATCGAACCTCGATACAATATATGATCCTTAAAAATAAAGTTCTTACTAATTTTAAAATTATTTTGAAGAAAAATATGAGTTTTAGTTTTTCAGCTCTTTAAGGCTAGGTCATGACTTCCGAAGGTTATGACATTTTCCTTAAGGTTCGTATTTTACCGCTCTACGTATAAAATCGAACCATGGGACTCTGTATATTGATAATCCATATTTATGGCCTTTCAATTCAGTTTATACAAAAAATGCGTTTTGGGGTTGTTTTCATTTTTCAGCAAAATGTATTGACATAAGAAAAGCTATAATTTGCCTCCAGTGGTCGATTTAGCGCTCCACATATATACAAAACCGAACCTAGAGACGATAAATAATAACTGAGAAGACTTATTATTATATCCAATAGAATACTTTTACATCAAATAATGACTTTTATAGCCTTTTTGGCCTTTTTAAAGACGAATTCTCGACTTCTAAAGCTATGTACTTTGCCTCAAGTTGCGCTCTAGGTATGGAATCAAACCGTGTGACTAGGCATCGAGATCCATTTCTCATGGCCATCGAAATTCTTTTACATTTAAAATTTATTTTTAGGTTTGTCATCATTTTTAAGTAAAAGGCCTTCATTTCCTAAGCGTTGTACCATTTGCCTCGAGTGTTTCATTGTAGTGATCTACACAAAAAAAAAAAAAAATCAAACCTAGAGAAGATAAATATTCATTAAAATGAAGGTTCTTACTGATATTTAAATTATTTTAAACAAAAATATGAGTTTTACTTTTTGTCGGCTCTTTTAGGCTAGGTCATGACTTCAGAAGGCTATAACATTTTCCTCGAAAGTCAGATTTTTGCGATCTAAGCATAAAATCAAACCGCGTGACTCTACCAATTGATAATCCATTTTCATGGCCTCTTAATTCAGTTTATACAAAAAATTAGTTTTGGGGTTGTCGTCATTTTTCGGCAAAATGTATTGACATAAGAAATGTTATATCATTTGCCTCAAGTGGTCGATTTACCGCTCTACATATTTACAAAACCGAACCTCGAGACGATAAAAAAGAACTGAGAAGACTTATTATATCCAATAAAATTATTTAACAACAAATAATTAGTTTTAGCCTTTTTTGCCTTTTTTTTAAAGCTAAGTCTCGACTTCGAAAGCTATAACATTTGCCTGGAGTGTTTTACTTTAATGATCTACATAGAAAAATCAAACCTCGATACGATATATGATCCATAAAAATAATGTTCTTACTAATATTGAAATTATTTTGAATAAAAATATGAGTCTTAGTTTTTACAACTCTTTTAGGCTAGGTCATGACTTCCGAAGGCTATAACATTTTCCTTGAAGGTCGGATTTTACCGCTCTACGTATAAAATCAAACCGCGTGACTCTGTCTATTGATAATCCATATTTATGGCCTTTCAATTCAGTTTATACAAAAAATGCGTTTTGGGGTTGTCGTCATTTTTCAGCAAAATGTATGAACATAAGAAAAGCAATAATTTGCCTCCAGTGGTTGATTTAGTGCTACACAAATATACAAAACCGAACCTCGAGATGATAAATAATAACTGAGAAGACTTAATATTATATCGAATAGAATACTTTTACAGCAAATAATGACGGTTAGCCTTTTTGGCCTTTTTTAAGGCAAGTCTCGACTTCGAAAGCAACTTACTTTGCCTCGAGTTGCGCTCTAGGTATGGAATCAAACTGCGTGACTAGGCATCGAGATCCATTTCTCATGGCCATCTAAATCCTTTTACATTGAAAATTTATTTTTAGGTTTTTCATCATTTTCAAGTAAAAGGCCTTTATTTCCTAAGCGCTGTACCATTTGCCTCGAGTTTTTCATTGTAGTGATCTACACACAAAAAAAAAAATCAATCCTCGATAAGATAAATATTCATTAAAATGTAGGTTCTTACTGATATTTAAATTATATTAAACAAAAATATGAGTTTTACTTTTTGTCGGCTCTTTTAGGCTAGGTCATGACTTCCGAAGGCTATAACATTTTCCTTGAAGGTCGGATTTTACCGCTCTACGTATAAAATCAAACCGCGTGACTCTGTCTATTGATAATCCATATTTTTGGCCTTTCAATTCAGTTTATACAAAAAATGCGTTTTGGGTTGTCGTCATTTTTCAGCAAAATGTATTAACATAAGAAAAGCAATAATTTGCCTCTAGTGGTTGATTTAGCGCTCCACAAATATACAAAACCGAACCTCGAGATGATAAATAATAACTGAGAAGACTTACTATTATATCGAATAGAATACTTTTACAGCAAATAATGACGTTTAGCCTTTTTGGCCTTTTTTTAAGGCGAAGTCTCGACTTCGAAAGCAACTTACTTTGCCTCGAGTTGCGCTCTAGGTATGGAATCAAACAGCGTGACTAGGCATCGAGATCCATTTCTCATGGCCATCTAAATCCTTTTACATTTAAAATTTATTTTTAGGTTTTTCATCATTTTTAAGTAAAAGGCCTTTATTTCCTAAGCGTTGTACCATTTGCCTCGAGTGTTTCATTGTAGTGATCTACACACACAAAAAAATCAAACCTCGAGAAGATAAATATTCATTAAAATGTAGGTTCTTACTGATATTTAATTTATATTAACCAAAAATATGAGTTTTACTTTTTGTCGGCTCTTTTAGGCTAGGTCATGACTTCTGAAGGCTATAACATTTTCCTCGAAAGTCGGATTTTTGTGCTCTACGTATAAAATCGAACCGCGTGACTCCACCTATTTATAATCCATTTTCATGGCCTCTCAATTCAGTTTATACAAAAACTTAGTTTTGGGGTTGTCGTCATTTTTCGGCAAAATGTATTGACATAAGAAATGTTATATCATTTGCCTCGAGTGGTCGATTTACCGCTCTACATATTTACAAAACCGAACCTCGTGACGATAAAAAAGAACTGAGAAGAATTATTATATCCAATAAAATTATTTAACAACAAATAATGAGTTTTACCCTTCTTTGCCTTTTTTTAAAAGCTAAGTCCCGACTTCAAAAGCTATAACATTTGCCTCGAGTGTTTGATTTTTGCGCTCTACGTATCAAATCCGACCGCGTGACTACACATCAAAAACCATTTTTGATAGCCATTGAATTCCTTGTACATTAAAAATTGATTTTTAGGTTTGTCATCATTTTTAAGCAAAATGCCTTGACTTCCTAAGCGCTATACAATTTTCCTCGAGTGTTTTACTTTAATGATCTACATAGAAAAATCAATCCTTGATACGATATATGATCCTTAAAAATAAAGTTCTTACTAATATTGAAATTATTTTGAACAAAAATATGAGTTTTAGTTTTTTCAGGTCTTTTAGGCTAGGTCATGACTTCCAATGGCTATAACATTTTCCTTGAGGGTTGGATTTTAGCGCTCTACATATAAAATTGAACCACGTGACTCTGTCTATTGATAATCCATATTTATGGCCTTTCAATTTAGTTTATACAAAAAATGCGTTTATGGGTTGTCGTCATTTTTCAACAAAATGTATTGACATAAGCAAAGCAATAATTTTCCTCCAGTGGTCGATTTAGCACTCCACAAATATACAAAACCGAACCTCAAGATGATAAATAATAACTGAGAAGGCTTATTATTATATCCAATAGAATACTTTTACTGCAAACAATGACTTTTAGCCTTTTTGGCCTTTTTTAAGGCGAAGTCTCGAATTCAAAAGCAACTTACTTTGCCTCGAGTTGCGCTCTAGGTATGGAATCAAACAGCGTGACTAGGCATCGAGATCCATTTCTCATGGCCATAGAAATATTTTTACATTTAAAATTTATTTTTAGGTTTGTCATCATTTTTAAGTAAAAGGCCTTCATTTCCTAAGCGCTGAACCATTTGCCTCGAGTGTTTCATTGTAGTGATATACACACAAAAAAAAAAAATCAAACCTCAAGAAGATAAATATTCATTAAAATGAAGGTTCTTACTGATATTTAAATTATTTTAAACAAAAATATGAGTTTTACTTTTTGTCGGCTCTTTTAGGCTAGGTCATGACTTCTAAAGGCTATAACATTTTCCTCGAAAGTCGGATTTTTGCGCTCTACGTATAAAATCGAACCGCGTGACTCTACCTATTGACAATCCATTTTCATGGCCTCTCAATTCAGTTTATACAAAAACTTAGTTTTGGGGTTGTCGTCATTTTTCGGCAAAATGTATTGACATAAGAAATGTTATATCATTTGCCTCGAGTGGTCGATTTACCGCTCTACATATTTACAAAACCGAACCTCGAGACGATAAAAAATAACTGACAAGACTTATTATATCCAATAAAATTATTTAACAACAAATAATGAGTTTTAGCCTTCTTTACCTTTTTTTTAAAGCTAAGTCTCGACTTCGAAAGCTATAACATTTGCCTCGAGTGTTTGATTTTTGCGCTCTACGTATCAAATCCGACCGCGTGACTACACATCAAAATCCATTTTCCATAGCCATTTAAATCCTTTTACATTAAAAATTGATTTTTAGGTTTGTCATCATTTTTAGGCAAAATGTCTTGACTTCTTAAGCGCTATACAATTTTCCTCGAGTGTTTTACTTTAATGATCTACATAGAAAAATCGAACCTCGATACAATATATGATCCTTAAAAATAAAGTTCTTACTAATTTTAAAATTATTTTGAAGAAAAATATGAGTTTTAGTTTTTCAGCTCTTTAAGGCTAGGTCATGACTTCCGAAGGTTATGACATTTTCCTTAAGGTTCGTATTTTACCGCTCTACGTATAAAATCGAACCATGGGACTCTGTATATTGATAATCCATATTTATGGCCTTTCAATTCAGTTTATACAAAAAATGCGTTTTGGGGTTGTTTTCATTTTTCAGCAAAATGTATTGACATAAGAAAAGCTATAATTTGCCTCCAGTGGTCGATTTAGCGCTCCACATATATACAAAACCGAACCTAGAGACGATAAATAATAACTGAGAAGACTTATTATTATATCCAATAGAATACTTTTACATCAAATAATGACTTTTATAGCCTTTTTGGCCTTTTTAAAGACGAATTCTCGACTTCTAAAGCTATGTACTTTGCCTCAAGTTGCGCTCTAGGTATGGAATCAAACCGTGTGACTAGGCATCGAGATCCATTTCTCATGGCCATCGAAATTCTTTTACATTTAAAATTTATTTTTAGGTTTGTCATCATTTTTAAGTAAAAGGCCTTCATTTCCTAAGCGTTGTACCATTTGCCTCGAGTGTTTCATTGTAGTGATCTACACAAAAAAAAAAAAAATCAAACCTAGAGAAGATAAATATTCATTAAAATGAAGGTTCTTACTGATATTTAAATTATTTTAAACAAAAATATGAGTTTTACTTTTTGTCGGCTCTTTTAGGCTAGGTCATGACTTCAGAAGGCTATAACATTTTCCTCGAAAGTCAGATTTTTGCGATCTAAGCATAAAATCAAACCGCGTGACTCTACCAATTGATAATCCATTTTCATGGCCTCTTAATTCAGTTTATACAAAAAATTAGTTTTGGGGTTGTCGTCATTTTTCGGCAAAATGTATTGACATAAGAAATGTTATATCATTTGCCTCAAGTGGTCGATTTACCGCTCTACATATTTACAAAACCGAACCTCGAGACGATAAAAAAGAACTGAGAAGACTTATTATATCCAATAAAATTATTTAACAACAAATAATTAGTTTTAGCCTTTTTTGCCTTTTTTTTAAAGCTAAGTCTCGACTTCGAAAGCTATAACATTTGCCTGGAGTGTTTTACTTTAATGATCTACATAGAAAAATCAAACCTCGATACGATATATGATCCATAAAAATAATGTTCTTACTAATATTGAAATTATTTTGAATAAAAATATGAGTCTTAGTTTTTACAACTCTTTTAGGCTAGGTCATGACTTCCGAAGGCTATAACATTTTCCTTGAAGGTCGGATTTTACCGCTCTACGTATAAAATCAAACCGCGTGACTCTGTCTATTGATAATCCATATTTATGGCCTTTCAATTCAGTTTATACAAAAAATGCGTTTTGGGGTTGTCGTCATTTTTCAGCAAAATGTATGAACATAAGAAAAGCAATAATTTGCCTCCAGTGGTTGATTTAGTGCTACACAAATATACAAAACCGAACCTCGAGATGATAAATAATAACTGAGAAGACTTAATATTATATCGAATAGAATACTTTTACAGCAAATAATGACGGTTAGCCTTTTTGGCCTTTTTTAAGGCAAGTCTCGACTTCGAAAGCAACTTACTTTGCCTCGAGTTGCGCTCTAGGTATGGAATCAAACTGCGTGACTAGGCATCGAGATCCATTTCTCATGGCCATCTAAATCCTTTTACATTGAAAATTTATTTTTAGGTTTTTCATCATTTTCAAGTAAAAGGCCTTTATTTCCTAAGCGCTGTACCATTTGCCTCGAGTTTTTCATTGTAGTGATCTACACACAAAAAAAAAAATCAATCCTCGATAAGATAAATATTCATTAAAATGTAGGTTCTTACTGATATTTAAATTATATTAAACAAAAATATGAGTTTTACTTTTTGTCGGCTCTTTTAGGCTAGGTCATGACTTCCGAAGGCTATAACATTTTCCTTGAAGGTCGGATTTTACCGCTCTACGTATAAAATCAAACCGCGTGACTCTGTCTATTGATAATCCATATTTTTGGCCTTTCAATTCAGTTTATACAAAAAATGCGTTTTGGGTTGTCGTCATTTTTCAGCAAAATGTATTAACATAAGAAAAGCAATAATTTGCCTCTAGTGGTTGATTTAGCGCTCCACAAATATACAAAACCGAACCTCGAGATGATAAATAATAACTGAGAAGACTTACTATTATATCGAATAGAATACTTTTACAGCAAATAATGACGTTTAGCCTTTTTGGCCTTTTTTTAAGGCGAAGTCTCGACTTCGAAAGCAACTTACTTTGCCTCGAGTTGCGCTCTAGGTATGGAATCAAACAGCGTGACTAGGCATCGAGATCCATTTCTCATGGCCATCTAAATCCTTTTACATTTAAAATTTATTTTTAGGTTTTTCATCATTTTTAAGTAAAAGGCCTTTATTTCCTAAGCGTTGTACCATTTGCCTCGAGTGTTTCATTGTAGTGATCTACACACACACAAAAATCAAACCTCGAGAAGATAAATATTCATTAAAATGTAGGTTCTTACTGATATTTAATTTATATTAACCAAAAATATGAGTTTTACTTTTTGTCGGCTCTTTTAGGCTAGGTCATGACTTCTGAAGGCTATAACATTTTCCTCGAAAGTCGGATTTTTGTGCTCTACGTATAAAATCGAACCGCGTGACTCTACCTATTTATAATCCATTTTCATGGCCTCTCAATTCAGTTTATACAAAAACTTAGTTTTGGGGTTGTCGTCATTTTTCGGCAAAATGTATTGACATAAGAAATGTTATATCATTTGCCTCGAGTGGTCGATTTACCGCTCTACATATTTACAAAACCGAACCTCGTGACGATAAAAAAGAACTGAGAAGAATTATTATATCCAATAAAATTATTTAACAACAAATAATGAGTTTTACCCTTCTTTGCCTTTTTTTAAAAGCTAAGTCCCGACTTCAAAAGCTATAACATTTGCCTCGAGTGTTTGATTTTTGCGCTCTACGTATCAAATCCGACCGCGTGACTACACATCAAAAACCATTTTTGATAGCCATTGAATTCCTTGTACATTAAAAATTGATTTTTAGGTTTGTCATCATTTTTAAGCAAAATGCCTTGACTTCCTAAGCGCTATACAATTTTCCTCGAGTGTTTTACTTTAATGATCTACATAGAAAAATCAATCCTTGATACGATATATGATCCTTAAAAATAAAGTTCTTACTAATATTGAAATTATTTTGAACAAAAATATGAGTTTTAGTTTTTTCAGGTCTTTTAGGCTAGGTCATGACTTCCAATGGCTATAACATTTTCCTTGAGGGTTGGATTTTAGCGCTCTACATATAAAATTGAACCACGTGACTCTGTCTATTGATAATCCATATTTATGGCCTTTCAATTTAGTTTATACAAAAAATGCGTTTATGGGTTGTCGTCATTTTTCAACAAAATGTATTGACATAAGCAAAGCAATAATTTTCCTCCAGTGGTCGATTTAGCACTCCACAAATATACAAAACCGAACCTCAAGATGATAAATAATAACTGAGAAGGCTTATTATTATATCCAATAGAATACTTTTACTGCAAACAATGACTTTTAGCCTTTTTGGCCTTTTTTAAGGCGAAGTCTCGAATTCAAAAGCAACTTACTTTGCCTCGAGTTGCGCTCTAGGTATGGAATCAAACAGCGTGACTAGGCATCGAGATCCATTTCTCATGGCCATAGAAATATTTTTACATTTAAAATTTATTTTTAGGTTTGTCATCATTTTTAAGTAAAAGGCCTTCATTTCCTAAGCGCTGAACCATTTGCCTCGAGTGTTTCATTGTAGTGATATACACACAAAAAAAAAAAATCAAACCTCAAGAAGATAAATATTCATTAAAATGAAGGTTCTTACTGATATTTAAATTATTTTAAACAAAAATATGAGTTTTACTTTTTGTCGGCTCTTTTAGGCTAGGTCATGACTTCTAAAGGCTATAACATTTTCCTCGAAAGTCGGATTTTTGCGCTCTACGTATAAAATCGAACCGCGTGACTCTACCTATTGACAATCCATTTTCATGGCCTCTCAATTCAGTTTATTCAAAAACTTAGTTTTGGGGTTGTCGTCATTTTTCGGCAAAATGTATTGACATAAGAAATGTTATATCATTTGCCTCGAGTGGTCGATTTACCGCTCTACATATTTACAAAACCAAACCTCGAGACGATAAAAAATAACTGACAAGACTTATTATATCCAATAAAATTATTTAACAACAAATAATGAGTTTTAGCCTTCTTTACCTTTTTTTTTAAAGCTAAGTCTCGACTTCGAAAGCTATAACATTTGCCTCGAGTGTTTGATTTTTGCGCTCTACGTATCAAGTCCGACCGCGTGACTACACATCAAAATCCATTTTCCATAGCCATTGAAATCCTTTTACATTAAAAATTGATTTTTAGGTTTGTCATCATTTTTAGGCAAAATGTCTTGACTTCCTAAGCGCTATACAATTTTCCTCGAGTGTTTTACTTTAATGATCTACATAGAAAAATCGAACCTCGATACAATATATGATCCTTAAAAATAAAGTTCTTACTAATTTTGAAATTATTTTGAAGAAAAATATGAGTTTTAGTTTTTCAGCTCTTTAAGGCTAGGTCATGACTTCCGAAGGTTATGACATTTTCCTTAAGGTTCGTATTTTACCGCTCTACGTATAAAATCGAACCATGGGACTCTGTATATTGATAATCCATATTTATGGCCTTTCAATTCAGTTTATACAAAAAATACGTTTTGGGTTTGTTTTCATTTTTCAGCAAAATATATTGACATAAGAAAAGCTATAATTTGCCTCCAGTGGTCGATTTAGCGCTCCACATATATACAAAACCGAACCTCGAGACGATAAATAATAACTGAGAATACTTATTATTATATCCAATAGAATACTTTTACAAGAAATAATGACTTTTATAGCCTTTTTGGCCTTTTTAAAGACGTAGTCTCGACTTCTAAAGCTATGTACTTTGCCTCGAGTTGCGCTCTAGGTATGGAATCAAACCGTGTGACTAGGCATCGAGATCCATTTCTCATGGCCATCGAAATTCTTTTACATTTAAAATTTATTTTTAGGTTTGTCATCATTTTTAAGTAAAAGGCCTTCATTTCCTAAGCGTTGTACCATTTGCCTCGAGTGTTTCATTGTAGTGATCTACACAAAAAAAAAAATCAAACCTAGAGATGATAAATATTCATTAAAATGAAGGTTCTTACTGATATTTAAATTATTTTAAACAAAAATATGAGTTTTACTTTTTGTCGGCTCTTTTAGGCTAGGTCATGACTTCAGAAGGCTATAACATTTTCCTCGAAAGTCAGATTTTTGCGATCTAAGCATAAAATCAAACCGCGTGACTCTACCTATTGATAATCCATTTTCATGGCCTCTTAATTCAGTTTATACAAAAAATTAGTTTTGGGGTTGTCGTCATTTTTCGTTAAAATGTATTGACATAAGAAATGTTATATCATTTGCCTCAAGTGGTCGATTTACCGCTCTACATATTTACAAAACCGAACCTCGAGACGATAAAAAAGAACTGAGAAGACTTATTATATCCAATAAAATTATTTAACAACAAATAATTAGTTTTTGCCTTTTTTGCCTTTTTTTTAAAGCTAAGTCTCGACTTCGAAAGCTATAAAATTTGCCTGGAGTGTTTTACTTTAATGATCTACATAGAAAAATCAAACCTCGATACGATATATGATCCATAAAAATAATGTTCTTACTAATATTGAAATTATTTTGAATAAAAATATGAGTATTAGTTTTTACAACTCTTTTAGGCTAGGTCATGACTTCCGAAGGCTATAACATTTTCCTTGAAGGTCGGATTTTACCGCTCTACGTATATAATCAAACCGCGTGACTCTGTCTATTGATAATCCATATTTATGGCCTTTCAATTCAGTTTATACAAAAAATGTGTTTTGGGGTTGTCGTCATTTTTCAATAAAATGTATGAACATAAGAAAAGCAAAAATTTGCCTCCAGTGGTTGATTTAGCGCTACACAAATATACAAAACCGAACCTCGAGATGATAAATAATAACTGAGAAGACTTAATATTATATCGAATAGAATACTTTTACAGCAAATAATGACGGTTAGCCTTTTTGGCCTTTTTTAAGGCGAAGTCTCGACTTCGAAAGCAACTTACTTTGCCTCGAGTTGCGCTCTAGGTATGGAATCAAACTGCGTGACTAGGCATCGAGATCCATTTCTCATGGCCATCTAAATCCTTTTACATTGAAAATTTATTTTTAGGTTTTTCATCATTTTTAAGTAAAAGGCCTTTATTTCCTAAGCGCTGTACCATTTGCCTCGAGTGTTTCATTGTAGTGATGTACACACAAAAAAAAAATCAAACCTCGATAAGATAAATATTCATTAAAATGTAGGTTCTTACTGATATTTAAATTATATTAAACAAAAATATGAGTTTTACTTTTTGTCGGCTCTTTTAGGCTAGGTCATGACTTCCGAAGGCTATAACATTTTCCTCGAAAGTCGGATTTTTGTGCTCTACGTATAAAATCGAACCGCGTGACTCTACCTATTTATAATCCATTTTCATGGCCTCTCAATTCAGTTTATACAAAAACTTAGTTTTGGGGTTGTCGTCATTTTTCGGCAAAATGTATTGACATAAGAAATGTTATATCATTTGCCTCGAGTGGTCGATTTACCGCTCTACATATTTACAAAACCGAACCTCGTGACGATAAAAAAGAACTGAGAAGAATTATTATATCCAATAAAATTATTTAACAACAAATAATGAGTTTTACCCTTCTTTGCCTTTTTTTAAAGCTAAGTCCCGACTTCAAAAGCTATAACATTTGCCTCGAGTGTTTGATTTTTGCGCTCTACGTATCAAATCCGACCGCGTGACTACACATCAAAAACCATTTTTGATAGCCATTGAAATCCTTGTACATTAAAAATTGATTTTTAGGTTTGTCATCATTTTTAAGCAAAATGCCTTGACTTCCTAAGCGCTATACAATTTTCCTCGAGTGTTTTACTTTAATGATCTACATAGAAAAATCAATCCTTGATACGATATATGATCCTTAAAAATAAAGTTCTTACTAATATTGAAATTATTTTGAACAAAAATATGAGTTTTAGTTTTTTCAGGTCTTTTAGGCTAGGTCATGACTTCCAATGGCTATAACATTTTCCTTGAGGGTTGGATTTTAGCGCTCTACATATAAAATTGAACCACGTGACTCTGTCTATTGATAATCCATATTTATGGCCTTTCAATTCAGTTTATACAAAAAATGCGTTTATGGGTTGTCGTCATTTTTCAACAAAATGTATTGACATAAGCAAAGCAATAATTTTCCTCCAGTGGTCGATTTAGCTCTCCACAAATATACAAAACCGAACCTCAAGATGATAAATAATAACTGAGAAGGCTTATTATTATATCCAATAGAATACTTTTACAGCAAACAATGACTTTTAGCCTTTTTGGCCTTTTTTAAGGCGAAGTCTCGAATTCGAAAGCAACTTACTTTGCCTCGAGTTGCGCTCTAGGTATGGAATCAAACAGCGTGACTAGGCATCGAGATCCATTTCTCATGACCATAGAAATATTTTTACATTTAAAATTTATTTTTAGGTTTGTCATCATTTTTAAGTAAAAGGCCTTCATTTCCTAAGCGCTGAACCATTTGCCTCGAGTGTTTCATTGTAGTGATATACACAAAAAAAAAAAATCAAACCTCAAGAAGATAAATATTCATTAAAATGAAGGTTCTTACTGATATTTAAATTATTTTAAACAAAAATATGAGTTTTACTTTTTGTCGGCTCTTTTAGGCTAGGTCATGACTTCTGAAGGCTATAACATTTTCCTCGAAAGTCGGATTTTAGCGCTCTACGTATAAAATCGAACCGCGTGACTCTACCTATTGACAATCCATTTTCATGGCCTCTCAATTCAGTTTATACAAAAACTTAGTTTTGGGGTTGTCGTCATTTTTCGGCAAAATGTATTGACATAAGAAATGTTATATCATTTGCCTCGAGTGGTCGATTTACCGCTCTACATATTTACAAAACCGAACCTCGAGACGATAAAAAATAACTGACAAGACTTATTATATCCAATAAAATTATTTAACAACAAATAATGAGTTTTAGACTCTTTTTTTAAAGCAAAGTCTCGACTTCGAAAGCTATAACATTTGCCTCGAGTGTTTGATTTTTGCGCTCTACGTATCAAATCCGATCGCGTGACTACACATCAAAATCTTTTTTTCATAGCCATTGAAATCCTTTTACATTAAAAATTGATTTTTAGGTTTGTCATCATTTTTAGGCAAAGTGACTTGACTTCCTAAGCGCTATATAATTTTACTCGAGTATTTTACTTTAATTATCTACATAGAAAAATAAAACCTCGATAGGATATATGATCCTTAAAAATAAAGTTCTTACTAATATTGAAATTATTTTAAACAAACATATGAGTTTTAGTTTTTTCAGCTTTTTTACGCTAGGTCATGACTTCCGAAGGCTATATCATTTTCCTAGAGCGTCGGATTTTAGCGCTCTAGGTATATATTGATAATCCATATTTATGGCATTTCAATTCAGTTTATACAAAAAAAGCGTTTTGGGGATGTCGTCATTTTTAAGCAAAATGTATTAAAATAAGAAAAGCTATAATTTGCCTCCAGTGTTAGATTTAGCGATCCAAATATATACAAAACCGAACCTCGAGACGATATATAATAACTGAGAAGAATTAATATTATATCCAATAGAATAATTTTACAGCAAATAATCACTTTTAGTCTTTTTGGGCTCTTTTATGCCGAAGTCTCGACTTCGAAAGCTACGTACTTTGCCACGAGTTGCGCCCTAGGTATGGAATAAAACCGCGTGACTACGCATCGAGATCCATTTCTCATAGCCATCGAAATCCTTTTACATTTAAAATTTATTTTTAGGTTTGTCACCATTTTTAGGTAAAAGGCCTTCATTTCCTAAGCGCGGTACCATTTGCCTCGAGTGTTTCATTGTAGTGATCTACACACAAAAAAAAAATCAAACCTCGAGAAGATAAATATTCATTAAAATGAAGGTTCTTACTGATATTAAAATTATTTTAAATAAAAATATGAGTTTTACTTTTTGTCGGCTCTTTTAGGCTAGGTCATGACTTCTTAAGGCTATAACATATTCCTCGAAAGTCGAATTTTTGCGTTCTACGTATAAAGTCGAACCGCGTGACTTTACCTATAGATAATCCATTTTCATGGCCTCTTAATTCAGTTTATACAAAAAATAAGTTTTGGGGTTGTCGTCATTTTTTGGCATAATGTATTGACATAAGAAATGTTATATACTTTGCCTCGAATGGTCGATTTACCGCTCTACATATTTACAAAACCGAACCTCGAGTAGATAAAAAAGAACAAAGAAGACTTATTATATCCAATAAATTATTTAACAACAAATAATGAGTTTTAGCCTTTTTTGCCTTTTTTTTAAAGCTAAGTCTCGACTTCGAAAGCTATAAAATTTGCCACGAGTGTTTGATTTTTGCCATCTACGTATCAAATCCGACCGCATGACTACACTTCAAAATCCTTTTTTTATAGCCATTGAAATCCTTTTACATTAAAAATTTATTTTTAGGTTTGTCGTCATTTTTAGGCAAAATCCCTTGAATTCCTAAGCGCTATACAATTTTCCTCGAGTGTTTTACTTTAATGATATACTTAGAAAAATCAAACCTCGATACGATATATGATCCTTAAAATTAAATTTTTTACTAATATTGAAATTATTTTGAACAAAAATATGAGTTTTAGTTTTATCAGCTCTTTTAGGCTAGGTCATGACTTTTGAAGGCTATATTATTTTCCTTGAGGGTCGGATTTTAGCGCTCTACGTATAGATCGAACCGCGCGACTCTGTCTATATGATCCTTAAAAATAAAGTTTTTACTAATATTAAAATTATTTTGAACAAAAATATGAGTTTTAGTTTTTTCAGCTCTTTTAGGCTAGGTCATGACTTCCGAAGACTATAAAATTTTCCTTGAGGGTCGGATTTCAGCGCTCTACGTATAAAATCGAACCGCGTGACTCTGTCTATTTATAATCAATATTTATGGCCTTTCAATTCAGTTTATATAAAAAATGCGTTTTGGGGTTGTCATCATTTTACACCAAAATGTATTGACATAAGAAAAGCTATAATTTGCCCCCAGTTGTCGATTTAGCGCTCTTAGTATATATAAAACCGAACCTCGAGACAAAAAATAATAACTGAGAAGACTTATTATTATATCCAATAGAATACTTTTACAGCAAATAATGACTTTTACCCTTTTTGGCCTTTTTAAGGCGAAGTCTCGACTTCGAAAGCTACGTACTTTGCCTCGAATTGCGCTCTAGGTATGGAATCAAACTGCGTGACTAGGAATCGAGATCCATTTCTCATGGCCATCAAAATCCTTTTACATTTAAATTTTATTTTTAGGTTTGTCATCATTTTTAAGTAAAAGGCCTTCATTTCCTAAGCGCACTACCATTTGCCTCGAGTGTTTTATCGTAGAGATCTACACACAAAAAAAAAATCATACCTCGAGAAGATAAATATTTATTAAAAAGAAGGTTTCTACTGATATTGAAATTATCTTAAACAAAAATATGAGTTTTACTTTTTGTCGGCTCTTTTTGACTAGGTCAAGACTTCTGAACGCTATAACATTTTCCTCGAAAGTCGGATTTTTTCAACCTACGTATAAAATCGAACCGCGTCACTCTACCTATTGATAATCCATTTTCATGACCTCTCAATTTAGTTTATACAAAAAATTAATTTTGGGGTTGTCGTCATTTTTCGGCAAAATGTATTGACATAAGAAATGTTATATCATTTGCATCGAGTGGTCGATTTACCGCTCTACATATTTACAAAACCGAACCTCAAGACGATAAAAATGAACTGGGAAGACTTATTATATCCAATAAAATTCTTTAACAACAAATAATGAGTTTTAGACTTTTTTTTTAAAGCTAAATCTCGACTTCGAAAGCTATAACATTGCCTCGAGTGTTTGATTTTTGCGCTCTACGTATTAAATCCGATCGTGTAACTACACATCAAAATCCTTTTTTCATAGCCATTGAAATCCTTTTACATTAAAAATTGATTTTTAGGTTTGTCATCATTTTTAGGCAAAGTGCCTTGACTTCCTAAGCGCTATACAATTTTCCTCGAGTGTTTTACTTTAATATTAACATAGAAAAATCAAACCTCAATAGGATATATGATCCTTAAAAATAAAGTTCTTACTAGTACTGAAATTATTTTGAACAAACATATGAGTTTTCGTTTTTTCATCTTTTTTAGGCTAGGTCATGACTTCCGAAGGCTATAACATTTTCGTTGAGGGTCGGATTTTAGTGCTCTATGTATAAAATCGAACCGCGTGACTCTGTCTATTGATAATCCATATTTATGTCCTTTCAATTTAGTTTATACAAAAAAAGCGTTTTGGGGATGTCGTCATTTTTAAGCAAAATGTATTAACATAAGAAAAGCTATAATTTGCCTCCAGTGGTCGATTTAGTGATCCAAATATATACAAAACTGAACCTCGAGACGATAAATAATAACTGAGAATACTTATTATTATATCCAATAGAATAATTTTACAGCAAATAATGACTTAGCCTTTTTGGCCTTTTTTAAGGCGAAGTCTCGACTTCGAAAGCTACGTACTTTGCCTCGAGTTGCACTCTAGGTATGGAATAAAACCGCGTGACTACGCATCGAGATCCATTTCTTATGGCCATCGAAATCCTTTTACATTTAAAATTTATTTTTACGTTTTTCATCATTTTTAGGTAAAAGGCCTTCATTTCCTAAGCGCTCTACCATTTGCCTCGAGCGTTTCATTGTAGTGATCTACACAAAAAAAAAATCAAACCTCGAGAAGATAAATATTCATTAAAATGAAGGTTCTTACTGATATTAAAATTATTTTAAATAAAAATATGAGTCTTACATTTTGTCAACTCTTTTAGGCTAGGTCATGACTTCTAAAGGCTATAACATTTTCCTCGAAAGTCGAATTTTTGCGCTCTACGTATAAAATTGAACCGCGTGACTCTATCTAAAGATAATCCATTTTCATGGCCTCTCAATGCAGTTTATACAAAAAATTAGTTTTGGGGTTGTCGTCATTTTTCGGGAAAATGTATTGACATAAGAAATGTTATATCATTTGCCTCGAGTGGTCGATTTACCGCTCTACATATTTACAAAACCGAACCTCAAGAGGATAAAAAATAACTGAGAAGACTTATTATATCCAATAAAATTATTTAACAACAAATAATGAGTTTTAGCCTTTTTTTCCTTTTTTTAAAGCTAAGTCTCGATTTCAAAAGCTATAAAATTTGCCACGAGTGTTTGATTTTTGCGCTCTACGTTTCAAATCCGACCGCGTGCTTACACTTCAAAATCCTTTTCTCATAGCCATTGAAATCCTTTTACATTAAAAATGTATTTTTAGGTTTGTCATCATTTTTAGGAAAAATCCCTTGAATTCCTAAGCGCTATACAATTTTCCTCGAGTGTTTTACTTTAATGATCTACATAGAAAAATCAAACCTCGATATGATATATGATCCTTAAAAATAAATTTTTTACTAATATTGAAATTATTTTGAACAAAAATATGAGTTTTAGTTTTTTCAGCTCTTTTAGGCTAGGTCATGACTTCCGAATGCTATAAAATTTTCTTTGAGGGTCGGATTTTAGCGCTCTACGTATAAAATCGAACCGCGTGACTCTGTCTATTGATAATCCATATTTATGGCCTTTCAATTCAGTTTATACAAAAAATGCGTTTTGGGGTTGTCGCCATTTTACAGCAAAATGTATTGACAAAAGAAAAGCTATAATTTGCCTCCAGTGGTCGATTTAGCGCTCCACGTATATACAAAACCGAACCTCGAGACAATAAATAATAACTAAGAAGACTTATTATTATATCCAATAGAATACTTTAACAGCAAATAATGACTTTTAGCCTTTTTGGCCTTTTTTAAGGCGAAGTCTCGACTTCGAAAGCTACGTACTTTGCCTCGAGTTGCGCTCTAGGTATGGAATCAAACCGTGTGACTAGGAATCGAGATCAATTTCTCAAAGCCATCAAAATCCTTTTACATTTAAATTTTATTTTTAGGTTTGTCATCATTTTTAAGTAAAACGCCTTCATTTCCTAAGCGCAGTACCATTTGCCTCGAGTGTTTCATCGTAATTATCTACAAAAAAAAAATCAAACATCGAAAAGATAAATATTCGTTAAAATGAAGGTTCTTACTGATATTGAAATTATTTTAAACAAAAATATGAGTTTTATTTTTTTCAACTCTTTTAGGCTAGGTCAAGACTTCTGAAGGCTATAACATTTTCCTCGAAAGTCAGATTTTTGCGCTCTACGTATAAAATCGAACCGCGTCACTCTATCTATTGATAATCCATTTTCATGGCCTCTCAATGCAGTTTATACAAAAAATTAGTTTTGGGGTCGTCGTCATTTTTCAGCAAAATGTATTGACATAAGAAATGTTATATCATTTGCCTCGAGTGGTCGATTTACTGCTCTACATATTTACAAAACCGAACCTCAAGACGATAAAAAAGAACTGGGAAGACTTATTATATCCTATAAAATTATTTAACAACAAATAATGAGTTTTAGACTTTTTTTTTAAAGCTAAGTCTCGACTTCGAAATCTATAACATTTGCCTCGAGTGTTTGATTTTTGCGCTCTACGTATCAAATCCGACCGCGTGACTGCACAACAAAATCCTTTTTTCATAGCCATTGAAATCCTTTTACATTAAAAATTTATTTTTAGGTTTGTCATCATTTTTAGGCAAAATGCCTTGACTTCCTAAGCGCTATACAATTTTCCTCGAGTGTTATGCTTTAATGATCTACATAGAAAAATCAAACCTCGATACGATATATGATCCTTAAAAATAAAGTTCTTACTAATATTTAAATTATTTTGAACAAAAATATGAGTTTTAGTTTTTTCAGCTCTTTTAGGCTAGGTCATGACTTCCGAAGGCTATAACATTTTTCTAGAGGGTCGGATTTTAGCACTCTACGTATAAAATCGAACCGCGTGACTCTGTCTATTGATAATCTATATTTATGGCCTTTCAATTCAGTTTATACAAAAAATGCGTTTTGGGGCTGTCGTAATTTTACAGCAAAATGTATTGACATAAGAAAAGCTATAATTTGCCTCCAGTGGTCGATTTAGCGCTCCACATATATACAAAACCGAACCTCGAGACGATAAATAATAACTGAGAAGACTTATTATTATATCCAATAGAATACTTTTACATCAAATAATGACTTTTATAGCCTTTTTGGCCTTTTTAAAAGCGAAGTCTCGACTTCTAAAGCTACGTACTTTGCCTCGAGTTGTGCTCTAGGTATGGAATCAAACCGTGTGACTAGGCATCGAGATCCATTTCTCATGGCCATCGAAATTCTTTTACATTTAAAATTTATTTTTAGGTTTGTCATCATTTTTAAGTAAAAGGCCTTCATTTCCTAAGCGCTGTACCATTTGCCTCTAGTGTTTCATTGTAGTGATCTACACAAAAAAGAAAATCAAACCTCGAGAAGATAAATATTCATTAAAATGAAGGTTCTTACTGATATTTAAATTATTTTAAACAAAAAATATGAGTTTTACTTTTTGTCGGCTCTTTTAGGCTAGGTCATGACTTCAGAAGGCTATAACATTTTCCTCGAAAGTCGGATTTTTGCGCTTTAAGTATAAAATCAAACCGCGTGACTCTACCTATTTATAATCCATTTTCATGGCCTCTTAATATTTGTAACCGCGTGACTCTACCTATTGAAAATCTTAATCCATTTTCATGGACTCTACCAACACGTTTGTTAAATTACAATTTAAACGTTGGAATGTGGTTTTCTAGTATGATATTTTGATATTCTATTTTTCATATTGAGTGAGGAAAAAGATAGTTTAAGGAAGAGAGAATAATGAATTGCTCAAGATAAATAAAGTTGATACCTTCTTAATGGTGATGTTTTATGTATATTAAGGCTCCATTAATTTTTCACATTTCTTCAAGAACTTGAAGAAAAAAGCTACAAATTCAAAATTTGCAATGAAAAGGTCTGCTGACCATATCCCAAGAATGGCCACAGTTAAGTTGTTGTCTGACATACAACGGGGAACACGCCTGTGATTTAGAGACTAATTCTCTCTAATAGAGAAGTTTTAGATTATCTTTCTAAAAAAGCTAATACATTTTTGTTAATGATTAAAAAAAATTAATTCCAGAATTAAAATTAAAAATGTAAAACACGTTATATATAAATATAAATATAATCTATATATATCAAAAGGGCAATGATTTCGGAAATCGCGTCGGCCGAAAACCACCAATTTTCACCCATTCTTTTTTCTCCGTTTTTTCAATTATTTTTAATGAAAAAATTAAATACATAATATTTGTCGTTCGGTCGTCGTCGTGTCTTTCAATAAGCCTCTCTCATCTTCGTATCATCTCCTCACTGTGATATAAACTTTGATTCGGTTATACTTGAAATCATGCCTTTTAATTACAACTGCGTCATATCAACCTTGCCTTTTCAAAATACTACAGTGTGTTTACATATTTCTTTAGTTATTTAGATTGCTTTTTTTTCAGTCTTTATTCATTTTTCCAAGCGCACACAGAGCCCTCCGCCATAGCCAGGTTCGTCAAGCATTTCCCTGCTACATAGCCTTCTCTCCAACTATGCCACTCGATACGCATTTGAGGCCCAACGATGTTTGAAGTAGATATTTAAGGTCATTTTTTTTAGTTTCATAGTTGAAGTATTTCAATGAGCGTTAGTGATATTTTTGTTTATTCAAAGTTATATTTTCAATCTTATACGACTCTTCGATCTATCTACAATTAAGGATGGAACTTCCTCCCCACGGTAAGATGAATGGTGATGCGAGACCAATTCCGACTACGGTCTTCAACACCTCCCGCTGCACGGTAATATTATAAATTTCTATATTAATTAAGATCATTCAATCTAATATCAGTTGACTTTTTTCTTTATTCAGATTTAGACCTCATGGACCCACATAAACGAAGCTTTAGAATAAAGTCCGGACACAAAAGTTCGCAAACTTTTCCCGGACTTTTAATTCTTAATATTGGTTGATTCCACTAAAGGACCAATATTGACAATCTCTAAGTTCATGTGCATTCTTATTTCCGTTTTATGTGATACAATTATTCTTCACACGGTCCACAGTGTATTTTACGATATTACCCTTTGTGTGTATCAGTAACTAAGAGGAATGTAAAATTACCGTTTTACCCCTAGTTATTATTTCATCAACTCTTGTTTGTGAATAAGAAACACATAAAGTGAGATGGGGCTCGTCGGTGCTTCTTGATTTGTCTTCGATGTCTTCTGGTTGTCCGCGAGTTCGTATGTTGAGTCCGGGGGAATCTGGAGGATTTCCTGAGGATCTTCGTGACCTCGCATCTCCTTGTCGTGTGGAATAATTATAAGTTCCTTTTTTTATGGTCATTCAAATCAGTTTATTCAAAAAATGCGTTTTGGGTTTACCGTCATTTTTCAGCAAAATGTATTGACATAAGAAAGGACATATTATTTGCCTCGAGTGTTCGATTTAGCGCTCTACATATATACAAAACTGAACCTCGAGACGATAAATAAGAACTAAGCAGACTTATTATATCCATTCAAAATATTTTACAGCAAATAATGAGTTTTAGTCTTTTTCGCCTTTCTTTAGGCTAAGTCTAGACTTCGAAAGCTATAACATTGCCTCGAGTGGTTTGTTTTTGCGCTCTACGTATCAAATCCAACCGCGTGACTACGCATCGATATCCTTTTTTCGTAGCCATTGAAATCCTTTTGCATTAAAAATTGATTTTCAGGTTTGTCGTCATATTTAGGAAAAAGGCCTTGACTTCATAAGATCTAAAGGCAGCCGCTGTCTACACACAACTGAAACCATTAGATACGTAGAGTTCCAACGTGTATTATTATCTAAACCAAACTGGTTAGCTCGATGATTGTGGTCTTAACAAAATTTTCTCCACCTACCGGTGGTTTGAGGATGCGGGATCCAACAATGCCGGGTATTTTATCAAGATGGTTAGCAATTTGATGTTCGCCCGTTCGTGCAATTAAATTTATAATGTGACAAGCACAGCGTTGATGTAAAATATTTTTAAATAGCGAACCGGGCAAACTAGATTCCAAGATTAAAATGGCGGCGTTGTTGTTTGCGGCAATGTCTAAGGTAATGGAAATTACCCGATTTTGTAAACTCCAATCATTAAATAATGCAATTAATTTATCAGCAATGTTTTGCCCGGTATGACGACCCTCGAATGGCGATAGATTTAAAAGTCTTTGACATGGATTCCACTCATCGTCTACGTAATGGGCGGTCAGACTCAAATAGTCGTTTAAACTTGGACCGCTCCACAGGTCGGTGGTAAAAGCGACGTTTATGCTAGACATTTTAAAAAAATCGACCAAAAGGTTTTTTTGCATAGCATATGCGGTTTCTATGTCTTGGGTATAAGTCGTACGGGAATACTGCTGGTACGTCGGATTAATCCTTTGCATATATCGGGTATGGTTGGGATTTTCGACAAAACTCAGCGGCACGCCCGTAGAAATAATCCATTCGAGGGTCCATTTCCGTAAATTAACTGCAGAAAGAGCACTTACATGTGCTGTGTTTACCTCTTCAAGCTCCCCGGTCGGGAAGCATGCTCTTGCGTGTCTTTTCAAGTAACCTGTTCCGAGGTCCCCCATCGCATCTAGTGTTTTGCCGCACTTTTTGCACGTGGCGAGTTTAATGCGTTGGCCATTCTCCAACCACCGATCTTCGTGAAAAAATTGTCACACGGGGGCAGTGTTTGGTCGTCCCCACGCCAAGCCCGAAAGAGTTGCTCTGTTAAAACAAAAGAATATTACATTAAGTATTACAAAAAGTATTACAATTATTAAATTTTAATATTAATCATATTAATTTAATTAAATTTCATATAATTAATTAAAAGAGTTAACGAAATTAAAAATGGTATTTTCTATGTGTGGAAATTATTATCAAGCTCTTTTAGACGGAACTCCCCGAGGTTCCACGGCCAGATCGACTGGAAAGGATGCTATGATCTCGCTTTAGGCCCAAGCTTTTCTAGACAGAACTCCCCGAGGTTCCCAGGCTAGCTTGAAGGAAATTGCAAAGCAAACCTTATTAAAAAACCAATCTTTCTAAGACACCGTAATCCATTAAGAACTTTATAATAATCACCGCACATACAAATTACCTTTTTTAATTTCGTTAACTTATTTAAGTAACTATTTAAAGTTTAATTAAACTAGTATGATTAATTGATTATTAACTAACAAAAAATCTCAAGAAAATCGTTTCTGATGTGGAAGATCAGTCGGAACCGCAACCACAGAGCATACTAAGACTTTCAAGAGACCGAAAATTAATTAATTAAACTAAAATAATTAAACTATATAAATTAAACAAAATTAATTATTTAAAATGAATTGATTAAATGATTATTAAATCTCAAAAAAATCGCTTCAGATGTGGAAGATCAGTCGGAACCGCAGCCACAGAGCATACTAAGACTTTCAAGTGATTATTAATTATTATTTTTTAATTATTATTTTTTAATTATTAATTATTATTTATTATTTATTCATTATTAATTATTATTTATTATTTATTACTAAGTACTTACTTATTAATTAATAAATATTAATAATTAATGAAATAAAAAATTAATAAAGGTTATTACCCGGTAGAAGGACGTCTTGCACGTCGAGGTCGGGCAACGGAGGCTTCACCGCTATCTTGATTGGAAGGTAGAGGAGAACCGACGCGGTACGAGGCAATATTGGAAGAATGGACTGAGTGCGGCGTTGGAAAGTCGTCCTCGGCATCGTCGGGACGTTGCGTTTCGTCGTCGTCGGCGTGTTGTTGAAACATAAGGTTGAAAAACGGATCGTTGTTTCCCGTCGCCCTAGCTTGAGCTACCGCGTCCACCAATTCTCGGGGCACAAGATCGGGATTGGCGTTGTGCATGCCCACCGCCCGGGTTAAACTAGGTCTAAGAGACCGAACTGTATCATCGGGGTAATTTGGATTTTGTGGGGAGGGAAATATTTGATCGGGGAGCATAACCGGAATGTAGTCGTAGGGCGTAGGTTGCAATGTTCCTCCTTGTTGAAATTGGGGTTCCAAATTCCTAGCCGTCCTTCGACCCCCGGAACTACCGCCGCTTCTTCGAGACATAACTTGAGAACTTGAGAAATTTAGAACTTTAGAACTTGAGAACTTTAGAGCTTTAGAGGGAAAAAAAACTTAGAGAATTGAGAGAATTTGAGAGAGAGATGGAAGATTGTTGGTGAGGAAATGAGGGAGGAAAAGGTGGTATTTATAGGGTTTGAGGAGAGAGTCGGGTGGGTGAAAATTGAATTTTTTGGGAGGGAATTCGAGTAAAGTGGGTAGAAATTGTAGTTGGGTAATAAATTTCGGGTAAAAGTATAGTATTAATGCCTAAAAGAAACACAAAATACCCTCTCTCGCTGACGTGGCGCCTTTTCATTGGGCGAAAAGGCACCACACGGATCACCATGCTCACACGCTCCCACGTCGCGACAAAACACACGATTCGCGACGTGTCGCGATTTGCACACTTAAATCGCGAGAAATCGCAACGCCCAAGCCCACGTCGCGACGAGTCGCGATCACGAAAATAAATCGTGAGCTGCAGCTCTATATGTAGGCAAAATACTATTTTCCTTGAGTGTTTGCTTTTAGTGTTCTACATAACAAATAAACCTCGAGACGATATATAATCATTAAAAATCTTGTTCTAGCCGATACTGAAATTATTATAATCAAAAAAATGAGTTTTAGTTTTTTTCGACTCTTTTAGGCTAGTTCATGTTAATAGTGTATAGTAAGTTAAAATCTGAAAATTTTGGCTTAGAGACTACTGTCTGTGGGAGTGGAACAATTACTTCCATTAGTTAAAAATAGAGCGATTAGCTTTGTTTGTTAAGCAATATTGCAACATTGGTCTCTTTTTATATGTATTTCATAAAAATGAGCTTTATTTACTTGACAACAAAAGAATGACTACTTTTTTTTTTCATGGCGTATCAAGTGTAGACTAAATGAGTCTTGATTTGTGCATCATATCATCATCCCAAAACACAGTACTGTCTGTGTTGAACATGACACCGGATTCTCCATGCTCTTCCACTTTGTCTGCAAAACGGCTATGCCGATCTCTCGGTGTGCACGTACTAGCAGTGCACATGCTCTGATTCCACGGCGAACCATCCCTCTCGTTGATGAAAGAAGACGGCTCGTAATTAAACCCTGAAACAGAGAAGGGGAAAGCACTGTAGTTCCCTCCGAAATTCGCAAATGTGGGTGCCGGCAAGTCCCAGAGCTTGTTTGAGGGGAGGATGCCGGATTCCTGGATCACCTATGACAAACCGATCTTGATCTTCTCCACGGTATCGTCTGCATCTTCTTGCTTGTATGTCGTTGGGGCATTGGAATGCTGCAACTGAAAGGCGATGCGGCGGTTGGTGAGGAGGTGGAACATTTCATCCTTGAAGCAGCCGAGAGTGGCTTCGGCGAGGTGAGCCACTTGCGGTGGCTCGAGAGTTGTAGCAATCTCTGCAATTAAGTGGGAGAAGGGCTTGTGCGTCACGGGGTCGATTGCCCATGCCGTAGAGCTTTTTCTTCAGCTTCGTGTTCCAGTGGTCCTTAACGTCATTGTCCGTGCGGCCTGGAAGTTGGGCTGCTATTATCGACCATCTGAAACGTTGATGTCTGTTAATGGTCCCGCAATTAAAAATATAGAAAGTTAACTTATTTTGAGATTCAATTCATGCAACTTAATTATGTGTATCAAAACAGTTAGTTTTTGGGATGATAAAGAAGGGAGATTTACCTGTTGCCGACGATAGAGTGAAGCTTGACAATGGTTTGCTCTTCCGCATCGGAGAAGTGGCCGTGCTTGAGATCCGGCCGTAGGAAGTTAGTCCACCGCAGCCTGCAGCTCTTCCCGCATATTTGGAGACCTTTAATTATGAAAACTACCGAGTGTCATTTTGTTACCTTTGCGAGAGTCGTTTAAAATCAAATAAATACGGGAAAAGAGAGACCGGCGTTCTTGGGGATGAGGCGCCAGTTGCGGGTGCCGTGCTGGGCGATGTAGGAGGAGAGCTTGTTGTCCTCTTTGGGCGTCCACTGTCCGCGCTTGACGCTTTCCTTCTCGCAGCAAGGAATGCGACCCGTGTCTCGTATATAGAAATTAAAGGGAGTGGAATCTAATTATAATAAAGGGTTGAGGAGGCATCAAACGTGCATGAGTTGATTGAAGAATTCAACGTTGTTGAGCGTGTTATGTGATGCACTAGTTGTTAGCTCACCCACATCACACCTGGTCAACCATGATGACACTCTCTTCATTGCTAATTTGTTTCTTTATGCCTTCAACTATTATCTGCAACTAGGTTTGGGCCGGCTCCCCTTTCTTTTCTGCATCTCTACAATGCTTGGCTCAAATGGGTCTCCGCCGTCGCGTACGCGACCTGTGCGTTCGTTCTCCATTTCTTAATGCCCCAATTCTATAGAGTAGAATTAAGTTTTCTCTAACTGAAACTAGAGCTACTTACTTTTTGAGGCTCTATCTTTTTATGTATACTTTCTTTGTAGAAATAATTTACTGGCGAAAAGCAAATTCCAATTTTTCGGGATTGATTAAAGAGTGTGTACAACTGTGGGAATCCGTGCCAGTTTTGGAATAGTGAATGGTACGATTGGGAGCGCTCTTCAGTAGCTAGAATGTTTGAGGTGATTGTATACAGCTTTAGCCATTGCTTGTGCTCTTTACGGTATCGACATAATGTTTTGGCTGCCGGAGCATGTTACATTGCAGGCGAGCCGCCGCCTGTAAAGTCAACCGTCACCAAAGCGGTTACGGAATTCTGGCATACGCGAAGAGCATCTTGAGGTAGCTTCTCAATCACGTCTAGCCTCGGTAGTTAGTTGTAACATTGATCAATATTTCGAATATTGTGTGATTGTTTGGTGGTAAGAGGGGTTTATTTTTGTTTGTTCATTGATCTGAAATTCATAGAGAGCAATAGACATTAATTATCTTTCCTTAATGTCCACAAACCAAGAAACTCTTATTTTCACAGTTATCTACCAGAACCATGAAAATAGAGCACTAGAGGTCCAATGTTTCCCTTCCATCAACAAAAACCTACTTCAATCTACAAACTGTCTCCAACGATAATATTTCTTGTACATTTTCCCCACAAGTCAAGCCGTGTCTGACAAATCTTCCTCCAATTCTTCCCTGCTGCTGGAATCACCGACGTTCTCCATCTCTAGCGCAGCTCTCCCATGAATTTCGTTAAGCAAAGATTCACCGAGGTCTTGATATCTATCATTGATTGCTTGTCGTTTGAGTCCAATCGGTCCACCACCGCTGCATTGGCTATGTCGGCGATTTCCTTCATCAAAGCAACCTGTAAATGAATGGTCAAACCACAATCTATATAAATATATATATATATATATATATATGATATCCGGAACCATTGCTTTCAAAAACCAAACCAAAAACACAGATGGCCACTCCTACATGAAGGATATAATGCAATGATATCATAAACAGTTTACCATTCTCTGGAGCTCGGCTTCTCTCGACTCGGGTCTCCCAACAAACCTACGTGTGATTTGATCATACCATTGGAAATACTCGGTTTCATCCTCTTCATCGCCACATTCCACAATGTGGTTTTTACGATCATACCAATTCTTAAGCTGGGAATGCCCTTTTGTATGGATCTTCTTCTCCCACCGCCTAACAATCTCCGGGATCGGTTGTGGGAAACCAAACTGCCTTAAACAACGATCGGGCATGTGCCTTTCTCCCTTGTCAAAGCATATGAGCATTGTTTTCGACGCTTTCAACTCCAGGTTTTCTTTGATGTGTTCTGGTACATCCGAAAAATCTAAATCCATGTATGCTGCCCACTGTATCTGTTTAATTAAAATTTACGAAGAATCAAATTTCATCAAGACTATCTTGAATAATATATTAGATGTACTGTTAAGGGCGAAACCAGAATTTCACTAAACAAAAAGATTTAACTAAACTGGTGCTGGGACCGGATAACAAAATTGTCAAAGTTCTGGCTTCGTTGTTCATCTTCGAACACGAGGAACTGTTAGAGCAAAATGTAACTTTGACGATTATGTATGTTTCATAAAACCAGTAAAATCCCTGTTTTATATATGTTTAAATCATGGTTTTATGAAACATGTATGTTATTATCATAAAAATTATATTTAAAAGATAAAAAAAAAAGGGTTGAAAATCGGTTTTGGTACTACAAAAAACTCATGTTTACTAAACCAAGAAAAATAAACAGTTTACTAATTTCACCCCCTATATATATTATATGGATAGAGACCGGATATTACTTACATCGATTAATGAAAGCGAATCTAAGGCCTTCCGATAGGCAACAATATCAGTACTTGATCTCGGTCCAGTTTGTTTCCCTTTCCACCTGCGAGCAAATGGAAAGCTACTACCCGATTCTTCATTGATCTCCGGTCGCCCGAGCTGAAGATGGAAATAACACCAACTCTGCGTAGATAACAACACATCAATACGTAGAGAGACCCAATTGTCTCACTAAAATCAAAAGCCAACGAATAAAAATAGCTATCAATTCTAGTTTCTACCTGTAACAAAGTCAACGAGCCACTAATGGTTGATCGGGATCTAAGCGAGGCGTTGCCGAGAGATCTATAAAGAAATGATAATGCCGCCGCTCCCCAAGCGTATTTTCCAGACTCCTCAAAACTTTCAAAGAGTGAAAGATACATGACCGGGACTGTGTTCCCCGTTGTGGTCGAAAATATTGTACTTCCAACAAGGTATAGGATGTAAGCACGAGTATATCGCTCAATTATCTCAATCGGCGCATTCGTCGGAAGCTTAGAAAAGCATTCCTTTAACCATGTCAGCTTCAACATTCCGCCATTTAGGTTATTTGGCGCTTTACCGAGAAGGCTTTCGCAAATAGAAGTCGGTGAGCCTGAGGATGCTGAACAAAGAACGGGTTTCCCATCAATTGCCAGCCCAAGAATCAGCCCAACATCTTCGAGCGTTATCGTCATTTCCCCATAGGGCAAGTGAAACGTGTTTGTCTCACTCCTCCACCTCTCCACCAAAGCCGAAATGAGCGAGTTGTCGAGAGTGAAAGATGGAATTTTCCTAAGGTACCCGAATCCAGCCTTCTCAACGAGCTCGATCTGTTTGGATGTGAGCGTCCATTTTTTCAACATCGAAGTGTGTTCTTTACAACGAAGCACGCCCCGCTCCTGTAAAAGAACAACGACTATATAAATATGTTTCATAAATTCAACACAAGTACAAGTAAAAGGATAAATCGACACAGAGATACTATACGAAAACCCAACATGAAAAAAACCTCGGTCAGAGGAGAAATATAGTATAAGAAGTCTTACAATACGGAGGGGATAAATACAGTACTAAAATAAATTACTAGTTTACAATTATCAATAAAGCATCTGTTAATATAAATCCCTAATCATAAAGGTCCATCGATCTCTCCGCTTCCACAAGAATCCACAAAATACGAAATAAAAATATGTCACCCTAGTCTATCCCTAGCCCGGTGCCAGTCAGCGACTATCTTCACAAGCACCTTCGTGAGCAGATGAATCAAATTTCTCACCAGGGTATTTTTATTTATTTTTTGGCTCGTACTTAGCCATTGGGTTTGCTTACAGTTCTTGACTTTTTCTTATTCACAAAATGTTCTAAAGTATGTGTCTTTAATTTCTTGAACTGGAAACCGTTTGATAAATATGAATTTGCTTCAAAATTGGGTAAGTTACCAAATTAAGTTGTCTATGTTTGTCACAATGTTATATGTTAGTCCAAAATCCCGAATTTGTACTCTGTGCCGCTTTTTTTTCCTGAAATTTGGACTCTACACCGGCCCTTTTTCAGTTTTTGTAATTCACTAAATATTGTAACTATTAGGGTAAAAAACTAGTTGGTCTTGGCCTGAAAACCGAGCCTTTTGTCCAAAATTTAAGATTAGGCTTAACTCGGTTCCACTCGGTAACAAAAAATTAGCCCCTACTAATATGAATATATGGATCCACCACTGCACCAAGAAGCTAGAAGCGGACTGGAGCAGACCAAACGAAACGAATACAGGTCACTAACTCTAACGGTATATGATACAGAAAAGGTACTCTGCCACGTAGAAGAAAAACGAAGTGAAAAATTGGAGCTGTGATCAAACCTGTCCATCCCAAACTGCTGAAGAAACATGGTTCTCTTGATCATACAACACGAACTTATCGATGGGACCCGGATCCAAAGCTGCAACTATGTTGGCGATTTCCTTCATCAAAGCAACCTGTAAATGAATGGTCAAACCACAATATATAGAACTATCCCATCTCATTTTTTTTTGCGAGAATATTGATAATTACGGTTAAAACCATTACTTCTATGTCATACATGTTGTAGTTCCCATGTAAAAAATCATAAACAATAATCGAAGTTACTACTTTAAACTAGTAGATTTTGGGCTTTGGAGGATTTATTTATTTATTTTCTGTTTTTCTGCATGTTTCGCATCCTTAAGCTGAAACAAAAGTTTCATGCACAATTCATGTCTATTAGGTTTTGGCCTATCAATCTCGAAAAGGTTTACTTTTTAGTCAACATCGAATTTTAAGTTGAAATTTCAATAACTAGTAATGCAAAAACTTTGGTTTTAGTATTATATATATATATATATATATATATGATACGCATAACCATTGTTTACAAAAAAAAAAAAAAAAAAACAAACAGAAAACTCGGTTGGTCACTCCTATATGAAGGATATGATATCATAACGAGCAGCTTACCATTCTCGGAAGCTCGGATTCTGTGGACTCAGGCCTCCCAACGAACCTACGTGTGATTTGATCATACCACTGGAAATATTTGGTTTCGTCCTCTTCATCGCCACATTCCACTATGCGGTTTTTACGATCATACCATTCCGTTAGCTCGGAATACCCCTTTGTTCTGGTATTTACCACCTCTTTGCCGAGATTGCTAGAACGGATCTTCTTCTCCCACCGCCTAACACTCTCCGGGATCGGTTGTGGGAAACCAAACTGCCTTAAACAGCGATCAGGCAAGTGCCTTTCTGCCTTGTCAAAGCATAGGAGCATCGTTTTCGAGGCTCGTTTTCGAGGCTTTCAACTCCAGGTTTTCTTTGATGTGTTCAGGTACATCTGAAAAATCTAAGCCCTTGTATGCTGCCCACTGGATCTGTTTAATTAGAATTTATGGAAAATCAAATTTCATTGGGACTATCTCGAATAATATAATATATGTAACAATTAAGAGTGAAACCGGTTTTGGTACTATAAAAAACTCATGTTCACTAAACCAGTAAAAATAAAGAGTTTAATAATATTACCCCTATATATATTATATGGATAGAGACCGGTTATGACTTACATCGATTAATGAAAGGGAGTCTAAGGCCTTCCGATAGGTAACAATATCAGTACTTGATCTCGGTCCAGTTTGTTTCCCTTTCCACCTGCGAGCAAATGGAAAGCTACCACCCGATTTTTCATTGATCTCCGGTCGCCCGAGCTGAAGATGGAAGAAACACCAACTCTGCGTAGATAACAACACATCAATACGTAGAGAGACCCAATCGTCTCACTAAAATCAAAAGCCAACGAATGAAAATAGCTATCAGTTCTAATTACTACCTGTAACAAATTCAAAGAGCCACTAATGGTTGATCGGGATCTAAGCGAGGCGTTGCCGAGAGATCTATAAAGAAATGATAATGCCGCCGCTCCCCAAGCGTATTTTCCAGACTCCTCAAAACTTTCAAAGAGTGAAAGATACATGACCGGGACTGTGTTCCCCGTTGTGGTCGAAAATATTGTACTTCCAACAAGGTATAGGATGTAAGCACGAGTATATCGCTCAATTATCTCAATCGGCGCATTCGTCGGAAGCTTAGAAAAGCATTCCTTTAACCATGTCAGCTTCAACATTCCGCCATTTAGGTTATTTGGCGCTTTACCGAGAAGGCTTTCGCAAATAGAAGTCGGTGAGCCTGAGGATGCTGAACAAAGAACGGGTTTCCCATCAATTGCCAGCCCAAGAATCAGCCCAACATCTTCGAGCGTTATCGTCATTTCCCCATAGGGCAAGTGAAACGTGTTTGTCTCACTCCTCCACCTCTCCACCAAAGCCGAAATGAGCGAGTTGTCGAGAGTGAAAGACGGGATTTTCCTAAGGTACCCGAATCCAGCCTTCTCAACAAGCTCGATCTGTTTGGATGTGAGGGTCCATTGTTCCAGCATTGAAGTGTGTTCTTTACAGCGAAGCACACCTCGCTCCTGCCAAAGCAGCAACGACTATATAATTAGGTTTGATAAACTCAACACAAGGAAAAGTTAAAAAGACAAAACGACACTGAAATATTACACGAAGTCTGATCGAACCTGTCCATCCCAAATTGCTGAAGAGACATGGTTCTCCTGATCATACAGCACGAGCTTATTGATGGGACCCGGACGGCCATTTGAGCTGCTAAAAACAACACACATCTGACTTTGATATTAAAACTAATTCCACCGTTAAATTCTAGCTAAAACACAAACTGATCCAGAGATATAACATTGAATCTCACAAAGACAAACAAGCACGCGAGTTCATAAACGCATCATCATCAGATTGAAATATTGTGTGCAAAGAATTGCAACTATGCTGACCAAAACGCTATTGATTTTCGGTCGGGGTGAAAATTTCGGACTCGAAGCCATCCCGGCCTGAATGCCTCCTGAAAATCGGGCTACAAAAACTCGGTTCCCTGTTTTATTATCATATATCATTATAGTTTTATGGTTTATAATTTTATCCCAGCTTTATTTCATGTATCTTTTGAAGTTGGACTATGTTGAATGGCTTCTTTTTTTTTTATATATAATTAATTTATAAAAATCGGTGTAAAAAACAGGCATGCCCTGTTTTAAAAAAGTAGGCTTTTACAAAATCGGGACAGGCACTGGAAAGCCAGGAAACCATGTTCGGGAAAAAAAGGACTAACGCCCAATACCCGGTCTGGGTTTTACTCCTAATTTTTTGGTTATTGAAAAGTAATTATTAGACTTAGTTGATTAGGTTCAAGTAATAAGTTTCTGGTTTGAGATGTCTCTCTGTGATCATTGTGCTGGTTTGAGGCGCCCGATTATTTTATCTCACAAAGACAAACAAGCACGCGAGTTCTTCAACTCTTGAAAACTAAAAAGGGCAAGCACTTTCTTCATTTTCTCGGAATCCAAACAGATTCCAGACGGTAAAACCCTAAACCTTAAATATAAGACTGACCAGAAATTAAAAAAACAAACTCAATCAGAGAAAATGGACAACCTTGGTGAGCACATCGACGGCGACGGCGACGGCGACGGCGACGAGGACGATTTTCAGCAAACGATGATGGATTGGGGGTTACAACGGGGAGCATTCAACAACGCCATTTTTCCTGTGCTACGACGTCGTTTGGCGTGGGTGAGGGATTAGACGTTTGCTTTTTCACTTTTTTACTTTGGGGTGCTTGCATACATAAAGTATTTTTCTTAAGCGACATATTTTAAATTTTATTTTAATGAAAAAGTATATTGTATATGATGATGTTGGATTTCATCCCCTTAAGGCCTTGGACTGTATCGAGATGTGATATCTCGGAATGATACGTTGTTGGTCGTGTAACGCGGGTACGTACGCAGGACTCAAGATTATATTTTCTGAGAAATTTATAAGACGTTATAGCTTGGCATCCCATTACGTGCATTGCATTTATTATTTTTATGAGTAATAAAAACCTTTTCGTACCGAGCGTTAGCTCATTCGTATAGTTGTGCTGTAGAATCAGGTGAAAATCGATAACTTGCGGAGAAAGCGAAATCAGCGGTACGGCATATACGGGTTCATACAGTGGATAAAACGATCTTGTGATTTTCCGCGAATTATTTTTGTATAATTGTAAAATCAAAGAGCTCCGAAACTTTATTTTCAATCGGAGCTAGTCCCGCGTACTAGTTGTATAAAGTTCATATATTTTATAAAAATAAAATATTTACTATTATCGAAGGATTTTATTTTTTACATATTTTTCTCGTTAAAATATATTTTATAAACCGGGACTAATCGAGTTTTATGAAAAAAGTAACAGGCCCGAGAAAGCGGGTCGTTACACGACTGATCGGCCATGAAGGCCCGGATTGATGTCGCGGTTTCGCTCGTACCCCGACGAGTAGCTCGGGCGATCGGAGCGTTGACGACTGCTTGATGCGAAGTTTTCTATCCCAGTCGGGTTAGACCTCGACAGGGGAGTGAAAAGGGGTTGCCCCACTTCGGGAGGCGATGGAGGTGTTAAGGGCCTGGGGCAGTTGGGTAGTTGGGGCTGATTTTGCCTCGGCGCTTGGGGATTATCCAGATCGGCAAAGTCGAAATGGACAGCATTGAGGTTAGCTCGGCTTTGATGTCCAGAGCCTTGCCCCGGATCTACCCGGCTAGGATTCTGGTGGTGCTCACTTTGGGCTCGGTTTGCTGCGAAAAGTTTGAGTTGTCTGCGCAACTCCCGATTCTCGGCATTCCTTGCCTCCAGTTGAGACTTCAGATCGTTCGGTTCCGTGTTCTGCCCGGGGTTGTTCACCTCGGATTCGTTCACGGTCACAATCTCATCGTTGCTCATATTTGCAGAGTGCTTTGAGTTTGTAGATGTTAGCGAGATCAGTTTCCCACAGACGGCGCCAAACTGTTGAAGTGGTTTCCCACCTCAAACAGACGAGTGTGACTTGTGAATGTATGATATATTTGTGATTGATTTCTTGGTGGAATCCGATCTTTCGCGTTGCAAGCTCTCGATTCACTCTCGATATATATATATATATATATATATATATATATATATATATATATATATATATATATATATATATATATATATATATATATATATATATATATATATATATATATATATATATATATGTGTGTGTGTGTATATAAGTTGTATAAATGAGACGAGGGGTTTTTTTATAGAGGTTCGTCCCAAGGCGGTAGTTGACTACGTCCTCTGTTAGTTTATTGCGACAGATAACATGGACGGACAGCTACAGGCAGCAAATCACGTCTAGAGTAAGAGAAAGAAAGAAGAGGAATGAACAGAATACAACGAAATCTCAAAGTAGACAAAAATGTCGGGTCGCGAGCTCTCGATGTATTCTCTCAGGGATGCGTGCTTTAATCTGAGCTTGAGCTTGATATTTATAGGCTTCAATTCTTCCCGTTGGACTTCCAGGAATCGTGGAGTCTTCCTTCCGAGCTAACCGGGTTGAGAGACTCACCTTGTGGCACGTGTCCCACGATTGCGTCCTCTTCGTCAAGTTTGAATTACGCGTGTTGAAGGCTTGACCTCGTGCTCCTGGTCTTCCGCTTGGGTTCGAACTGAGACGTCGGGTAGAAGATATGACGATTCTACCCTTTTCTTTTGGGGCTGATGACGGGTAAACATTGGGCCTGTAGGCTTTTTGGGCCGAGTGGCTTAATATCCGTCGGGCTTCGTCTGATTGAGAACTCTAGTGGGCTTCTCAATTGGGCTTTTATGAATATCAATTTATTCTTTTAAAACTTTTTATTATCATGTGTAAATTTAATTAATTCACAACTTTAACACTTTATGTCATATTAAATAATGACGAATTTGTACATCAACACTTACCGATATTGAAATTATTTTAAACAAAAAATGAGTTTTAGCTTTTTTGGCTCTTTTAGGCTAGATCATGACTTCCGAATGCTATAATTTTTGCCTCGGGGGTCGGCCCAAACCGTGTACAAAAACCTCGTGTGCCTTTATCGCTTTCATGTTGTGTTTAGTAGCAATATTCGTAATCCGCATAAAAACTTAGTAATCTGACTTTATAGAAAGCAAGAAAAGGCAATAGAAAAATCCAAACCAGTGTTCAACCCATAGATCACACTTGTAGTTCCACCGACAGCGGAGCCAATCTAGAGATGAAATATTGTGGAATGAGATGAAATATTGTGGAATGAAGAGGAGATGGATATTCAAAGGGAGGTTGGTAAAGGGTAATGGTTGTGGTTAGAGCTGTGCACAATTCGTCGCCAATCACGACGCGACGCGACGCGTCGCGACGCCTACAGTGCGAGTCGCGACGCGTCGCGACGCAGGCGGCAAAAGTCGCGATTCGTCGCGACGAGGAGTGCGAGTCGCGACGACCACGTCATCGATCCGAGGGGTTGATCGTGTGGCTGAGATTACGCCACGTCATCGATCCGAGGGGAGTGAAAAGTTGTGTTTGTTGGTGGCGAAAATAACACAATTTTTACCCGAAATTTATTCCCCAACCACAATTATTACCCACTTTACTCGAATTCCAACCCTAAAATTTCAAATTTCAAAATTTTTTCACCCACTTTCTCCTCACAATTATTCACCCACTTCACCCACCACAATAATTATTCACCCACCCCACCCTCTCCTAAAACCCTATAAATACCACCTCTTCCTCCCTCATTTCCTCACCCACTTTACATTGCGTCACTGGTTCCCCGAGTGACGCAATGTAAACGCCAATATGATGTGCTCTTTCCTCTCTTGGTTTTATGTCCCTAAGGAGGGTTTTACGAGAGAGGTTTTAGTGAGGCATCTTGTAATATTTACACTGAATTTTTACAACTTCTTCCACCATATTGTAATATTCACAATGAATAATACAACTTTTTTTTTAATATCTTGTTTTATCATATTTACTTATTTGTTTTAGAATTTTAATAATTATTAATATGGTACACGTACATACTTATTAACATATATTACAACTTAAAAATTAACTTATAATTTAAAATTAATAATATGTTACACAATAATAACATACTAAAATATTAATTTTGAAATAAATAAAGTTTAAATAATAAGTTTACATAATTTAATACTTAAATTCGGATAAAAACTAATAAAATTAAACATTGGAAACAAAAAATAACTTTTGCCGCACCCTTTTTTTTGGTCCTTCCTCGCTAAATCGCGACCACGTCGCGACGCATCGCGACCAGGCACGCCACGACGCATCGCGACGTGTACAGTCGCGATTTTGGCGACTTTAGTCGCGATCGGTCGCGATTGCTCCATGTGCAGCTCTAGTTGTGGTGATGGTGATAAGAAATGTTTTATATTTTATGTTAAAATATAATCTCAATAGTGTATTTATTATCGATCAAAGAAAGACTAGTATTAATTGAATTTTTTTAGGTTTAATGACGGTGAAAATACCCAAAAATTGGTCAAAGGATCCCTCGTGTACTCAAAGTTTAAAAGTGGTGGTAAATATACCCAAAGTCGTATTTAAGGAGTTGATCTCTCCATTCTCGGAACGCCGTTAACTTACCCCTTAACTCTGGCCACGTGGAAAAACGTGAGTTTCCGACATAACAATTTTTGCCGCGTGGACGAGGCCACATCAGCCTCGTTTACGACGAAACGAATTAAACCCCTAATTAATACTATTTAATATAGCTAATTAAATCCCTAATGATTACACTTAAAAAAACAAATTTGTCAAGGTGGCCAGAGTTAACGTATAATTATTAATTTTGTTTGTAGTTAGTAGTTATATTCTGTAGAGCTGCAAGTCGCGATGCGTGAGGCGTGTTCGCGATGCGTCGCGATGCGGGAAGGGACGTCGCGATTAATCGCGACTAGCTGGCGGGAATCGCGACTCATCGCGATGCGGAGCAACAGTGCGAGGGAATTGGTCTCGTCCAATGAGAGCGCGCCACCGAGGCATCGCGACTCATCGCGACCTCCCCCCACCGCGACTCGTCGCGACTTCTACAGTGACGATTTTTGGCGATTAAGTCGCGACTCGTCGCGACACCGCGAGTTGCAGCTCTAATATTCTGGATTGACTGTGCAGATTGTGAACACCGTGTTTTGTGTCGAATTTGCTTCTTAGCCTCAGTTATTCACCGTCTGTCCAGATTATTTTTATAGCGATTTTTATAATTGTCGTTATTTACATATTTGAAAGAAAAGAAAAAAAAAATCGATTGAAAATTTGCCCCGTGCTAACCCTGAAATGAAAGTCTTGCAACGCTCTTGCTTTTAGGTCTTGTTTACATGAAAAAAAAAAAGCATATAAAGTACAGTCCGCGCAATTCAACTGAGAAAAAAAAATTCTACGACACATAAACAAACTTTCTAAGATCACCCTTTTCGATCATCTTCCTCTTCTTCGTCTGAGTCCCCGCTCTCGCGAAAACGTGGATTCTTCTCCTTTTAGATCAAAGCAATTTAGTATCAGCATGACAAATCCATTTCTGTTTAATTATTACCATTTAAAAAAAAAAAAAAAAAAAACCTCCATTCTCATTCATTAGCATTTTCCTCAAGAGAGAAAATGGTTGAACAAGTCTTACCGGTCTAGGTTCATATTCAAAGTTCTTGCGGTTTTCATTGTCAGAGTGCCTCTTAGAACTCTCATAATGGTGATCATCGTCTCGGTATCTTTTCCGTTGATAATCTGGATTTGCAAACAAAGAACATCAAACAAGGGGGGGGGGGGGGGGGGGGGGGGGGGGGGGGGGAGAATATCATACCTCTGCCTTGTCTGTGAGATCCCCCGTGACCGTGCCTCCCATCTACAAAGCAAGCAAATGTTGATATCAATTTAGAATTATTACTTCAGACCTCTATATTTTCATTACATAGGGGTAATTATCGCTATTTTGAGTTTATGGGCTTATGTACTGTTTCTAAAACTCGTGCAAGGCAACCACGCTAAGGGTTATGACCGGTTTTGTTCAGTTAAGTCTTTTCCTAGAGAGCATCTCTGATGAGACTTTTGGTCTTGCACACGAAAAAAAGAGTTCATATTTATCAAAAATATTTCCAGAGATTCATCATCTTACTGATAACAAACTCAAAATTATTGTACACGCGCACTGCACACTCACTAATTTATTTGAATTGGTTCATCCTAAATACCAGCCTATTCATCCTAAATACCAGCCTATCAATATCGCATGAAACCATCCAGTGATATGGATATGATATGGAAACTAAAGAGAAACGATTGATCAGAGAAACCGATATACTGCATCTCGAATAAGTAACTTACACTGAGGTTGCATAACTGGTGGGAAAGAGGCCAAAGATCCAGTACCATAATCTACAAGTTCCCTCTGAGCTTCCAACTCTTTTTGTACCAACTTTCCGTAACCACCTCTACATATAACACGTTAAGGAACGAAACACCAACAGTTTTTCTCTTGTTTTTCAAACATGGATTCTATTACTTGAAAGGAAACCATCAAACATATTAAGAAGTAAATGGCTACCAGAAAAATTCCACAATATTGCTTCCCAATTTGTCTATCGATACAAGTCGTAGGGTTTAGGGAAACATGCTTAGAATACACATATGGGACAAAGCCATGTAATTCCAGTGTAAGAAACATGCTAGATAAAATTATGCAAAGCAGCAAGAGTACAAAGCATAAAGCACCATCTACAATTTAAAAGGATATCAGGATCATAGTCTGTGCGATATTCATCACGAACCTGCGTAAGTAAAGAAGAAAACGCTAAATAAATATATGTTCTTTGAAGACTAGAAGTTTGGAAAAGATTGGAGAAGTAGAATTCACCTGTCCTCCACTTCGACCACGACCCCATTGCCTTCCTTCTTGAAATCCCCAGTCAAAATCGACACGTATTGGACGATCATCAAGAATAGTACCGCTTATATATTTCACAGCGTCTTCGGTATCTTCTCGAGAATAGTATCTGCACGAAGATATACTTATAAACAAGAGATTTGACATGATAATAGTAGAAGCATATCTTAAAAATTCATCTGAATCTACATTATAAGAATTGTAAAGCACTTTGAGTGGGTCGAAAATAGGAAATCCTTACAGGACGAAACAAAAACCGCAAGGTGTTTTGGAGTTCTTATCCAATCCCATTATGATCTTCTTGATTTCGCCACCGCGGGAGAAAAGCTCGTAAACTTGTTCTTCCGTGGTATAGAAAGACATGTTCCCAATGTAACAAGTGGTGGATGCCTGAAGTGCATTTTCAAACTCCTCCTGCGACCCATAAAATCTTCTATCTTGATACACCGAAAGCTTAGATGGATCCTAAAACAAGACAGACATTATGAGCAAGGAACCACGGGAAAACTACCCAAAAGATTATGAAACCTAATTTCATATATCAAAACCCCAATTTGACCTAGAAACAAAAAGAACCCTTTACCTTGAATAAAGAAGCCATCACCCTCCGATACACCGAGAAGCACAAACACAGAAGAACATACATATTTTGGCCAGAAAAAAATACAAGTTCAGAGACTACGGAATAATGAAATAAAAAAATTAAGAAAAAAACATAAAATTCGGACATGGCTAGACTCGGTACAAGTGTAAGAAAAAAATCACTAACCAAATTACAATAAAAATCAAAGAGGAAGTTCCATAAATCTTAATTTCCAAAACCCTATTCAAGAAACCCAAAATTATACACAAAAATTAGATAAATTACCAGAATCCTAAATTTCAAAACTCTAAATTTCAGAATCCCTAAATTCCAAATTCCTAATTATCAAAACCCTAACATTCAGAAAAACCTAGAAATCGCATTCGACAGACCATCGCCTCTAAAACGTTGCTTATTCGGTTTCCAAAATACCATTTTAACCAGAGAAGAGTTTCTATAATACCTGGTTTGCGTTTTTCCGACTGGAATCAGGAACAAAGAGATAACGAGAGAGTCTGAGAGAATGCGAGAGAAGAGGACTTGGTACCGAGTGCGAGAAGGAGAAGCAGAGAGAGAGGGAGGTATCGAGCTTGAGAGAAAGGAGAAAAGAGAGATATCTAACTCAAAATTAGGGGTGAAACCGGAACCGGGAACCGGTAAATTAGCTTTTTTCGTCCCTGTTCCGAAAAATCGGGAAATTTTTTTTTGGTCACGGTTCCGGTTCTGGTAACGGTTCCCGATTAAAAAATTTCCCGGTAACGGTTCCGATTCAAATTTCCCGGTTCCGATTCCGGTTACGGTTCAATTTCTAAAATTTCCCGGTTCCGATTCTAAATTTCCCGGTTCTAAAAGGCTTTGACTTAAAAATGATATGTAGTTTTTGAAAAATTAGTAATTAAAAATTACACGTAGTATAAAAAATGACAATAAAAATATATATTACACTAAAAACGACATACTAAAAACTTAAAAATAACATGTAGTTTAAAATCGGAACCGGTACCAAAAACCGGGAAATATTTTTTAGGTACCGGTTCCGGTTCCCGGTTCCGAAAATCGGGAACCGGGAAGTACCGGTTCCCGGTTTTAAGCTAAATTTCCCGGATTTTTTGAAAAATCGGTCCGGGACCGGTACCGGAACCGGGACAAAACCGGGAAACGGTTACAAAATTTTCACCCCTACTCAAAATTACCGAAACTAAGTTATCTTTATCATTTCGTTCGCTCCTTACCCTCGTTATAATATACTAGTGGACCGGCACCGCGCTTTGTGCGGTGGTGTCGAAAATATTATAAAATTAAATTATTTTATTGTTTGTTGTTATTTAAAAAATATATATCCGCATCAAGCTAATGGATGCGGTTTACTGTGATTTACTCTGTTTATTTAATATATATATATATATATAACACTATAATCTCAGCTAAAAATTAAAGATCTGAGCTTCTTCTTTCTTCTCCAATTTTTTAATTATTTATTGAAAAGTATACAACCTCAAGAATCTTTCCACTTGAATTGTTTGGTGATTGATTATTGTCGAAGAGAGCTTATTCATAAAATTCTATAAGAAATTGTTAAAAATATGGGATGTAATGCACTGAACATTAATTTGTAACGTTTTTGAAACTCGAAGCTTACCCATTTATGAACATCCAGATATTCTTCTGGAACACGGATAAAAAAAAATTGAATCATTTTTAATCATCTTGTTCAACAAAGAGTTAACCAATTATTTTGAATCGAACGGGTATCTGAAATACATGTTGCGACATGCTTTCTTATTATTCATTACACAAGTAAATAACCACATATATAAAAAATACTCAAAATCACAAATTCAAAGTTCATCGGAGAAAGTCCGATGAGATAAAACTTGCATAAAGGTACAAAAACAAAAATCACATCGTCAAGCACTCAATTATCTTAGTTTTGGAAATATAAAATCTACCATGTTTGACTAAGTTGAAGTTCTCATGAGTTTCAACTCTTTCTAAATTATTTATCAATGATCTAATATAAAATGGCTTACAATGTCAACATGTACGCCCATAGTTATCACTCTTGGACAACAATACCTATATGTTTTATTTCATTCTGCCAGCTATTATTTCTCAAACTAATAATGGAAAAACTTTATTTACGATACTGGTAGAAGGTGAAAATAAGATTGTGGGTAGTTTATATACGAACTAATGTGTAAGAGCACACTTTGTATTTTTCTGAAGGAAGTATACCAGTAGAGAGAAGAGTGTTCTAAAGCCTTATTGTTCACTTTAGCCTTTTATAAAACCGCTAATAGGCATGTTAATCCCAATATTCAAAGTAAACACAAACAAAGAGGATCAAATAGTAGAGATAACATAAAACAGTTTTGCCTTAGATTTAAAAAAGGACATTAGCCTGGAATTTCAAAGAAATTTAAGAAGTTCCTAGTTATGTGAAGGAATTCATTCGCACTTTTAAATAAGATATCTCTAAACTTTAAAAAATCAAAGAAAACATAAGTTAAATCTATGTGCTGAAAAATGACACTCATTTATATTTGCTTTTTTAAAAAAATCAGCACCAAAACATGAATAAATATCTTTGTTTCAATCATGAGTCGCAGAGAAATATATAATCGAAGAGAGAAGAACAAACTACAGATTAAAATCTAAAACATGTGCTTCAGTAATAAGAAAATCACATAATTCCTAATAAAAGTAAATTAAAAGCAGATAAAGAAAGAAATACATAGGGAAAACCATGATTTTTGAGGAAAACATGCTCTCTTAAGCTTTAAAAAAAAAATGAAAGAGAAAGAGCCTCACAATGAAATCCGAACATACAGTAACTGAACATAAAATTATTGTCAAAATCAGATAGATAATTCATAGAACAATAGTTTTGAAGAAAATCTACATAGATTAGTTCTCGACATGGGCACTTATATTTGGAAGTGAAACATTACTTTTCAAACTCAGATATTATATACTTAAATGGCATATACAACTCTTTCTTTGTAGAGCATATGAGTTTTCATTATATTCCATTATTTTCGTAATGGAAATGAGACATTCAATTAATATTTTATGATGCTTACTTTGCAGTCAGAGTGCTAGCCTATCATAATATCATTATTTCTTTACTGCATACAAAGATTAACGAAGAAGTGATTTGAATCTTCTCATTAAATTTACTTATATAAATCATATAATTAAAGAAGTGATTTGAATCTTTTCATTAACTTATGACCTTAAAACTATAAAAGTCTATTGTCATATATTCCTATCTTAATAATAAGTCTCGAATGTTTTGCAAAATAAATTGGTTAGAGAAGGAAACTAATTGATGCCAGGTTCAACTAACTAAAGTATTGAACTTAAAAATTTCATCTAAGTTGATATGAGGGACTGAAATCTCAAACTACTTCACAAAACATAAGAACTGAGAATTCAAGCCTGATAAAAGAAGTTATATATGACCTCTAGAAATGCTTTCAAAACCCATAAAAATGCATGAATCATAATTTCACGTAAGCAGAGTTAAAGTTGAGAATCTTCTTTTCCTTAAACATACCTTCTTATAATGTTGTGGGATATTCCTTGATGTCACTTCATCATTTATCTGTAAAAAAAATTGTAGACTTCTCAGTCTCAATGGAACAAATCTCTATATACAAAAATATGATTCTAAAAAAAGTCTGATATTTTCAAAATTTTAGTCTATAAATAAAGTGCGAATAACATAATAATATAATTACATGTACACTATTTTCAAACTGAAAAGTAGAAAGAACTATTCATCTCTAAGATCACTACCTAGAACCGACAAAATTGTAAATCTCGGAGCTTTAATTGAAACAGAGCTCGTCTAATGGCATAACTATACCGATTAGAACCAAACCAAATTCAAGCTCCTCTACTTAATAATGAAAATTGAGAGAATATTACAAATTCTCTCACAGATGAAACTAACCTCCATTTTTAGGTAGACGTCAAATCAAAATATGTTGAACTCTCCAAATCGGATAGTGGCATCCTATAAGACCAAAAAGAAGTATCATGAATACTTCTCAGTTTATAATGTTTTAATTTATTGCTTATAAGAGGTTGCAAAAACATATACCCTTCGACTATTACATGTAAAAGGACACAAAGTGATGAAAGAGCATTACATTCTCATAGTAGGTTGAAGAACATAGCGCTTTATCCAATCAAATGAAATAACTCATCTAATTTGTAAGGAAATGATGACAAGATTAGAAAAAGCTTGCTTTCCCCTGTTGAGGATTGAGATCAAGGAAAATCTAAATTCTAACTACATATCTTTATCTTCAGAATATATGAACGTATCTCAACAGAGAAACTTTTCACGAAAAATAGTGTCATGTCTATGGGAAAATATTATAATTTGTTGCTCTTAATCCAAAAATCCATGTGTCAAATAATCTATAATAGAAACAAACGAATGCAAGAAATAAGACTTGAAAATATTTATAAACAATCAGATCACACAACGGAGAAACCTGAAGAAGAAAACGAAAATGAAAGATATTATAACAGACATTTTTTTAAATGCGTAAAATCTTCAACATCAAATTAAATTGGAACTTTGAAAATTCTTCAAACTCCATAGTCCTCAACGGCTTCACTTCATTCTCAGCAACAAAAAAAACCTTGTCTACACAAATGAGAAGAACCAAAAAAAAAACCAATAAATGAGAGAAAAAAATTAAACAATTGTGTAGTAAAAAGTAGTGAACCTTCAAAAATAAACTTACAATAACATTATATCCAATTTATCCTTAAAAAAAGGAGAAGAAACCACATCCAATTTCACATCAGTGCAGACGAACAGCAAGTACCTAGAGAATGCTCGAAAAACAGAGAAGAGGAAGTTGAAGCTGTGATGGAGCGATTCGTCGTCGCTACCAATGTGACGGTGAAGCTGTAAAAAAAAAAGATGGTAAAAGAGGATAAGAAAAAGAAATGGTCGACGATGGGCTAGTTGAACTGTCTAAAATAAAATCATTAACTCAAACGATGTTATCATTCATTTGATAGGAACTTGCCAAATTGGTGTTGTTTTAAGAGCCAGACGACGCCGTCGATAGCCTTTGAAACATCGCCTACCCAAAACGCCTCGTTGTCCCACTCTAGCCCTTCTTCAGAAACACCACGTCCCTCTTCATGGCCAGTTTGTACAGTTATATTATTTAAATTGTTCCAAAATCAAACAAAATAAAGTCATGCCACTCAATTCCAAATATCCTAATTAGATATCTTTATTCAAAATTAGAGAACATACATTTCCAAATAGAGTCAGAAACTTAGAGCCAACGCCGGGTGTCCGAACATCAAAGAAAGATTTCAGAGGTGAGACTCGAGTCGTCGCCAAAGAAGCCCGTGGTTGCCAAAGATGAAGCCGATAGTCGCACTGCAAAGAGAGGGTATTATACTCTCAACTCTCCAAGACTCCAACCAAGAAAGTTTTATAGTTTTAAGGCCATAACTTTTCGTTTTATATCAGAGAATTGTTGTGAATATAGAAGAAGAAGCCGTGCGGTTGAAATGAACTATGAAGTAGTGTGATGATTGAATATATTGGAACTAATATAACCAAAGGAGACCTTCAAACGTTTCAAAATTCTAGACAAATGTGAAATTGCATGTAAAATTCGTAGAACAAAAGAAAGAAATGGAGATACATTTGAAAAACTTCTAAAAAAAAAAAGAGAGTGGGCGGTTACGCGAAGTAAAGGCGCGGAGTCGTCGTCGGAGAAACGTGATGGAGAAAAAAAATTCCAGAAAGGAGAACCGCTTGAATGGCGTGGACATGGAAGGACTCCTCTGATGTTCTTTTTGGTAAAAGCTACAACTCTTTGGAAAGTCACTTATATTTTATTAATTAAAAAATACGAAAAGAAGGAAAAAAATTAAGAAGCCACGATTATTATTTTTTAAAAGAAATTTGAAAAAAGGAAGAAAAAGAATGGGGTTGAAATTTGTGGTTTTTGACCGACGCGATTCCCGAAGTCATTGCCCTTTTATATATATAGATTATTTCTTTTACATTTATTATTCGCTCTAATAAATACAAATTGCGACTTATCATTTATTTTTTACCCAGTATTTTACGAAATTACTAATTTGCCTTTTGGTAGTTGAGCGGTTTATTTATTATATTTTCTCTTAGGTTTTTTTTTTCAAACATATTATCGCTTCTTCTCCGTGATTACTTCACTTCGACGCTTTCTATTTCCCAAGATCCTCTCTTCCGACTCTGAACGTTTTTCTCTTCTCCATAGAACTCCCCGTTCTTTTGTTCTGTTCATTCTGGTTCGAGAACGACTTCGAGCAACGAGGCTTTCTTCTCTTTGCTTTCCCGGCGAAAGACGATCCTTTCAGCGACGAGTTTCTCTGATCATCGTCTCCATCCTCCCCAAAGCCACATAAATGGAGGTAAATGTTTATTTTTAAAGAAATATATGCTTTGCGAACTATTTTGACTCGTAATGATGTTAGACTTTACTTATTTTAGATGCAATATACTATACTGTGTGGTTTACGAAGAAGAACGAGTGTATGGTTGGTTCTGTACCTATTGCAGCAATAGCGCTATCTATTTACGCTCCGTTCACAGAATACCGCTAGCACTTCGCCGTTGGTCCGAATATATACTGCATTACCGCTATTTTTTCTAGAATTTCCGCTAGCTATCTATTTACACCCCGTTGTATATTACCGATAGCGGTTTGCCGTTGTTCCCTATATACTGCATTACCGCTATGTATAATAGAAACTAATCAAGTTATGATTTGTTTTTTCGCGGAAATAGCTATATACTATCCTCCGGCCGGATGAGTTGTACGACTGTGAAGTCTTCACCGAAGAAGCAAACTTCTTGACGATCACGAATATCATTAAGGAGAACCTGAACACGGGAGAGGCTGAGTGGTTCCGGCACACACAGTTTGGGCCACTATTAGATGTCCCCATCCACTACGAGTACTCTGCCCAACTGTTCTGGAATTTATTTTCGAGAAGCACTACACATCAAGAGCCATTCGAGCTGTGGATGTTGGTGAACAATGTTCCACCACCACTTGTAACAATATCTATCGAAAATCCACTCTCCGCCAACACTGACAATCAAAAGGTAATAATTCATCATGCAAATGGAAAAATACTTCAATCTTTAATTAAACTGCTATAGGCCTATAGGATACAACTGTTGATGTGAATAATCACGACCAACTGTCACAAAGTGATAGCACTCTGTTTATGATGAATAAGACGGTGGATCTTAATTATCCGAGATAAAACCCACTTCGGTGAATAAAATTACGAGATGACAATTTGGTAAAGAGTTGATCGATAATAAGGAATTTATATGTTTGATTGATAACAAAGTGAATACAAAGTGAATAGCTAATGTAAAGTGTAGAACGAGATCCTTGTCCCTAGAGTTACTTCGTAGGCTTTATTTATAGCCCGAATTACAACGTCTATTTCCTATCATTTTGCAACGGCTAGTAGACTAGGCTGATTCTCTCCTTTCTCCGCTTTGGCCACCACGTGTAAAACTTTGACGACGTGATGCCTGGTCTATTTCCACGTGGAGGTTCCTTGGACTGGTCAATAAAGTGGAGCATGCCTATTACCCTGAGTTGCTTGGTCTTCGGGAAGGGTACTTGGACCTCGTGGGCTTGGTCTTCGAGAAGACTTGGCTTCGAAGTGGATTCGTGATGGGCCGAATGTGCTGGGTTGTTTATTGGGCTTGCTGGTCGATTGTGAGGCCTAATTTTCTTTAGATCCTACGTCGTTTTACTTTGTTTACGTCGTTGGGTGTAACTTCATCTTTTCAATGTCGTTTTTCGGAGAGGGTGAAATCCTGCATCATCAGTGAGCCCCCCAGTTCATTAAGTGATTATCACTTGGTGAACTATTGTGTCGATGATGATTATTTTCCTCTGATCTCAAAGGGCGTGGAAACTTGAGATACTTTTGCTCCAAAAAATTTTCTTTGAAGGAAATGTTTAGCCCCCTTTTTTTTATATATTTGGCGCGATCCCCCAATTTTCAAATGTGAAAATTTGAAATGTTTGGTTTTGAACTGAATTAATTCGTGGGGGGTGTTTTGAGGGTTTGCATGGGTTGTACACGTGACGTGCTTGGATTAGCCTAGCGTGTGTTTCTTTTCCCTCTCGATTTCTCGCGTCAAGTTTTGAGTCAATCAATATTTTGATTTGACAACGGTCTTGACCGAGTGGGATTGAGGCTGACACGCCTATCTCGGAGGTGATGGGGCTATTTAGCCTCTTCGGTTTCGATGCCATGATTGTGGCAGTTTTTGGAGATCGTGGAGAGTGGTTTTGAAGAGGCGGTTTCTGCAGAGGTGAGTTTATAAACCCTTATTCTGTTCTCTTCTTCGCATTTGGTTCGGATAGTGCTACAAATTAAATCTCTTACTTCTAAGCGATGTTTGATAGATAAGTTTTCCATATTCTATTCTGATTACTTTATTGCAGAATATTTGTTTTTTTTATTTTGTATCAAGTAGTACGGATTTAGGCTCCCTGTTTCTTGTTTTTTTTTTTTGTTTTTTTTTTATTTTTTATGATAAGATTAATAAAAACGAACAGTTCAAACTAGCACATGATTTCAAAAAAAATTATTACGCCAAATATCTTCACATTAACAAATATTTTTTGCATCACATTTTAAGTAAACTATAAATAATGAAACCCATTATCCGAACCCTGTTTCACATTGCGAAAGCAATATTTGTTTTTTTGCAGGGAGAGGAGAATGGGGTTCTTTATGTTTAATTACAAGGTTTTCTATTTATTTATATATTTTTTAACCCACTATAAAGCAAACAAAGATTTGGCATCATGTTGATAGTAATAACTAAACATAAATGAACCCAATTATCCAAACTCTGTTTCACATTGCGAAAGCAATTTTTTTTGCGGGGAGAGGCGAATGGAGTTCTTTATGTTTAGTTTACGTTCAATGTGGTGCCGAAACTATTTTGCTTTATATTGAGTTGAGAACCCACTTGGTGTAATAAATCCCCTAATCATTCATGTTTCAAGTTGTGAATTGGCCATTTGTAGGTAATCTTGGAATAAATAATTGAAAATCTAAAACTCTTTAGTACAAAATGGATAAATAATTTAATTGGTGTCCTTGACTTTATGGTTGTGAATTCGCTTGTGTTGGGATTGATCATAGCTAGTTGAGTACAGTATGTTATTCATGATTTTCAGTTTTTTTTTCCCCTCATGTTTTTCTTTTCTGGCTATCCGTCACATTGACAAAGGCGTTTTGGTTCGATAGTGCCGCTACCAAGTCCAAGGAGTAACATGCTTTCTGATTATTTTGAATCTTCTGCTATAACATTAGAAGCGGTGTTGGATAGATAAGTTTTCTATATTCTATTCTTATAACTTTATTTGAGATTATTTGTTTTGATTTTGTATCAAGTAGTACGGATTTAGGCTTTCCGTTTCTTGTTTTTTTTTTATAATAAGATTAATTAACACGAACAGTTCAAACTTGCACATGATTTAAAAAAATTTATTACGCCAAATCTTTTCACATTAACAAATATTTTTTGCATCACATTTTAAGTAAACTATAAATAATGAAACCTTATCCGAACCCTGTTTCACATTGCGAAAGCAATTTTTTTTTTTTTTGCAGGGAGAGGAGAATGGATTCTTTATGTTTAATTACAAGGTTTTTTTATTTATTTATATATTTTTTAATACAGTCTAAAGCAAATAAAGATTTGGCATCATGTTGATAGTAATAACTAAACATAAATAAACCCAATTATCCAAACTCTGTTTCACATTGCGAAAGCTTTTTTTTTTTTGCGGGGAGAGGCAAATGGGGTTCTTTATGTTTAGTTTACGTTCAATGTGATGCCGAAACTATTTTGCTTTATATTGAGTTGAGAACCCACTTGGTGTAATTAAATCCCCTAATCATTCATGTTTCAAGTTGTGAATTGGTCATTTGTAGGTACAAAATGGATAAATAATATTTGTTTGCATTGCTATTGCGTTTCACTTTTCCGCAAAGCTAGCAATGTTTTTTGGATAAAATTTATCATTTACTGCTATTGATTTGTTTTTTCCTTTTGTTTTAAAACAATTTATCTCCTCATCTCATGTTCCCCATTGATCCTCAATTTGTCTCGTCTATGTCAGGCTCAATACCATATGCATCCATGTTTGTCAGAATTTCCTTTCTAATAGCTTTTACGAAGGAACACTGCAAAAAGCCGTGACTATCCATGCGAGACTATCCTCAGGCATCGATTTTCCTTGGCCTGCTCCCAACCGTCCAATTTTCTTTTACGTGCAGGTATAGCATTCAAGTTCCATCAACTAGGTTACAAGTGTAGATTGGTCAACGTAAAAAAAATATATTTACTTCAGCTTTCCTTGTATTATTCTCCTTTGATTTTCCCCGTTTACCCATCGTTTCCTTAAGTTCTTCGCTGTTTGTACATGGCTCCATTTTAGAGGGGACAAGAGGAGATAAGTGCCAATGGAACATCCTATTTGAATAGGACAGAGGCTGCTAATGTTTAAAAGATCGTAACCACACTTTTAAGGAGCAGTACGGTCCCAAGTAAGGTAATGAACTTTTTTATATTGGCGTTTTAAATTTTTTATCACATGATTATATTTTGTAAATAATTTTGTTCGACTTCCTGCAGATCACCCCCATATGAGGGGCAGAGAGCGTATATTGTAAACTACATGGCAAGAAATGGTGCTCTTAGACTTAGACAACAGCTTTACAAGGAAATTGAGGTAAAACACTCATTCATTAGGCGTCTAGTGTTTTCTTTTTTTCTTTCTGTATTGAAAATTGGATGATCCGGTTTTCGTGTTGTTATAAATTTTAAAGTTTCCAAATTGTTTTGAGCTAGAAAGATTGTCTCTGAGCTGTGAATGGAACTTTGTTCTTACCACAGGTTGCCAGTATCGATTATTTTCAAGGAAGGGAGAAACATTATGTCATCGTGTCGTGTGTGAGGAGTAACGAACATCAGGTCGGAATCATACTCTTTGTATAGCGTTTCGAAAAAGGGATGCATATAAGTATTTTGTTGCTATATCATAGTCGTTGACTGTTGGAATCATACTCTTTAGGGCATTGGATTCGTCAATGATCCTCGAAGGCTAAATGTTGAGTAAACAACCATTGTGAAATGGATTACTGACTCACTATAAGGTAACATGTACTAATGTTCTTTTGGGGAAATAACTTTCTATGCAAAACCATAATAGGTGGATACACTAGGAAGCCTATTATATTTTTTTAGTAGCAATTATATTTAATGAAGGTTTTGCTTGCTATATTGAAATTTATAGATTTTTTTTTCTTTCATTTCTTTTCTTTTCTCTGTAACATTAAACATGTATTACATTAATAAATACAAGTCTATTCTTTAATATTCCTTTCTTAATCCTTGTCAGGAGCATGGATGCTTGGTTAAGGGGCCTCTAAATAGCCTGAAACAGAGTATGGTTCAATTTCAAAAGCCACTAACTACCTTATTGCTTTGGGTTCAGAGATTATAAACTGCTCTTGGTCTTTTTATCTCTTAAAACTTCTTGCGTATAGTTATCATTGCTTACTCTACATCATTTTGATTGCCTTCTCCGCTGTGCCGTCAATCCCGCAAAATCTTATCATGATTAGTATTTTTTTTTTCTCTCAATGTGATGGCAGTATTCCGAACACTCTCGTCATAGCCAACTCTGAATTTATCCAGCATTGGGTTACAGTTGCTGATCACAGGTAAAAAATCTTATTATAAAGTCTTGTAATTTGGTGATTTATGATCATATTTTAATTTACTTTTCAAGGAATTAATATTCCGACTCAGGTGGCTCTGTTTATCTCAATGAGGAAGGGCGATCGCCATTTGTAAAAGAGTACAAAACCATACATAATACATCTTCAGGAGGTATTATCTTAAACTAGTTAATATTTTTCCAAATTGGCAGTATAAGTATAGTTCCCGATTACATAAGTTCCCCAGTTTCTCCCTTGTGGTTTTCTTTCATCGTACACGCAAGATTTACACATTCACACACACACTTTCAGCACACATATACGTTAGCCGCACCTAACCACATGCGCATGTATGGTCGCGAACGATGTGATGCGTTGGGTAACTTTAGGTGTAGGATGGTGAAACAAAAAGGCGAGAAATTCAAAAAATGAGGGGAATAATTATTTGTAGTTATTAGGATTAATGATTTTTCAGTGGTTACTATTATCGGATAATGGATGAAAAAAATATATTGTTATTATTTGATTTTGCTTATAGTGACTACAAGTCTTGTTTGATTTCGTTCAATATGAAAAAATTGGTTTTGGTCGTGCCACATCCCTTCAAGAGCCACCATTCTCACCGGAGCAATCTCAAACCATCACGACCAAAGAAGATAAGCTTTCTTTGTCCGTTGCTTTATGCTTTATTTATAATTCTATGATTACCTTTTTTTTATTGATGAAGGCTGGTCTTTGCCTCACAAACATTCATTTTAATGCAGAATTTTCTCCGTTAATGTAAAACATGACATTTGCTAACACGAAAATTATACTTTTTTGTCCCACTAAAGGTTGTTAGTTTGGTACCAATTTCTCTTGTCCGTAGGGCATTCGAAATAGACTTGCGTATTCTTTTTATTGTAAGCTAGAAAGAACCTAGGATATTCAATTTCAAGTCTTTTGTTCAAACATATTTCACACTATAAAGTGTAGTCGAATTTTTATTTTTTCAAAACCGAATAGGGCAATGAGAGAAGAGTTGGCATCACTTGATCAATAAAATATTAACGCTCATTCTTAATAATAAGCCACATTAATGTGTAATTGCATTAGGGTAAATAATTAATTTTGAGTCATTAAATATAGTAATTTTTTATTTTTTATTTTTATAAAATTGTGAAATTTTAGAATAATAGGTATTTCCAAGCTTTTTAGATAACCAATGAGTTTCAAGTGAGTTTCAGGCGCCGAAGAGAGATCACCGCAATCGCTTCGTCTTTCTCCTCGCTTAGGGTTTCCGGATCCCTGATGCACTCAATCTCTTCCATCAACTCGTTTCTGGCGATGAATTTCCAGAGACCGCTTCACCTGAGGTTCGACCGCTTTCGTGTCAATGCTCCCCAATTTCGCCTCTCTGTCTCTTCCTATGGTTGTGGATTCGCTTGTGTTAGGAGGATTGATCATAGCTAGTTGATTACGTTATGTAATTCAGTTTTTTTTTTTTTTCTCCTCAGGTTTTTCTTTTCCGTAATATTGACAAAGGCGTTTTGGTTCGGATAGTGCTACAAATTAAATCTCTTACTTCTAAGCGATGTTGGATAGATAAGTTTTCCATATTCTATTCTGATTACTTTATTGCAGAATATTTGTTTTGATTTTGTATCAAGTAGTACGGATTTAGGCTCCCAGTTTCTTGTTTTTTTTTTTTGTTTTTTTATAATAAGATTAATAAAAACGAACAGTTCAAACTAGCATATGATTTCAAAAAAATTTATTACGCCAAATATCTTCACATTAACAAATATTTTTTGCATCACATTTTAAGTAAACTATAAATAATGAAACCCATTATCCGAACCCTGTTTCACATTGCGAAAGCAATATTTGTTTTTTTGCAGGGAGAGGAGAATGGGGTTCTTTATGTTTAATTACAAGGTTTTTTATTTATTTATATATTTTTTAACCCACTATAAAGCAAACAAAGATTTGGCATCATGTTGATAGTAATAACTAAACATAAATGAACCCAATTATCCAAACTCTGTTTCACATTGCGATAGCAATTTTTTTTTGCGGGGAGAGGCGAATGGGGTTCTTTATGTTTAGTTTACGTTCAATGTGGTGCCGAAACTATTTTGCTTTATATTGAGTTGAGAACCCACTTGGTGTAATAAATCCCCTAATCATTCATGTTTCAAGTTGTGAATTGGCCATTTGTAGGTAATCTTGGAATAAATAATTGAAAATCTGAAACTCTTTAGTACAAAATGGATAAATAATTTCATTGGTGTCCTTGACTTTATGGTTGTGGATTCGCTTGTGTTGGGATTGATCATAGCTAGTTGAGTACAGTATGTTATTCATGATTTTCAGTTTTTTTTTTTTCCCTCATGTTTTTCTTTTCTGGCTATCCGTCACATTGACAAAGGCGTTTGGTTCGATAGTGCCGCTACCAAGTCCAAGGTGTAACATGCTTTCTGATTATTTGGAATCTTCTGCTATAACATTAGAAGCGGTGTTGGATAGATAAGTTTTCCATATTCTATTCTTATAACTGTATTGGAGATTATTTGTTTTGATTTTGTATCAAGTAGTACGGATTTAGGCTTTCCGTTTCTTATTATTATTATTTTTTTTATAATAAGATTAATTAACACGAACAGTTCAAACTTGCACATGATTTAAAAAAAAATTATTACGCCAAATCTTTTCACATTAACAAATATTTTTTGCATCACATTTTAAGTAAACTATAAATAATGAAACCCATTATCCGAACCCTGTTTCAAATTGCGAAAGCAATTTTTTTTTTTTTTTTTTGCAGGGAGAGGAGAATGTGGTTCTTTATGTTTAATTACAAGGTTTTTTATTTATTTATATATTTTTTAACCCACTATAAAGCAAACAAAGATTTGGCATCATGTTGATAGTAATAACTAAACATAAATGAACCCAATTATCCAAACTCTGTTTCACATTGCGAAAGCAATTTTTTTTGCGGGGAGAAGCGAATGGGGTTCTTTATGTTTAGTTTACGTTCAATGTGGTGCCGAAACTATTTTGCTTTATATTGAGTTGAGAACCCACTTGGTGTAATAAATCCCCTAATCATTCATGTTTCAAGTTGTGAATTGGCCATTTGTAGGTAATCTTGGAATAAATAATTGAAAATCTAAAACTCTTTAGTACAAAATGGATAAATAATTTCATTGGTGTCCTTGACTTTATGGTTGTGGATTCGCTTGTGTTGGGATTGATCATAGCTAGTTGAGTACAGTATGTTATTCATGATTTTCAGTTTTTTTTTTCCCTCATGTTTTTCTTTTCTGGCTATCCGTCACATTGACAAAGGCGTTTTGGTTCGATAGTGCCGCTACCAAGTCCAAGGTGTAACATGCTTTCTGATTATTTGGAATCTTCTGCTATAACATTAGAAGCGGTGTTGGATAGATAAGTTTTCCATATTCTATTCCTATAACTGTATTGGAGATTATTTGTTTTGATTTTGTATCAAGTAGTACGGATTTAGACTTTCCGTTTCTTATTTTTTTTTTTTTTATAATAAGATTAATTAACACGAACAGTTCAAACTTGCACATGATTTTAAAAAAAATTATTACGCCAAATCTTTTCACATTAACAAATATTTTTTGCATCACATTTTAAGTAAACTATAAATAATGAAACCCATTATCCGAACCCTGTTTCACATTGCGAAAGCAATTTTTTTTTTTTTAAGGGAGAGGAGAATGGGGTTCTTTATGTTTAATTACAAGGTTTTTTATTTATTTATATATTTTTTAACCCACTATAAAGCAAACAAAGATTTGGCATCATGTTGATAGTAATAACTAAACATAAATGAACCCAATTATCCAAACTCTGTTTCACATTGCGAAAGCAATTTTTTTTGCGGGGAGAGGCGAATGGGGTTCTTTATGTTTAGTTTACGTTCAATGTGGTGCCGAAACTATTTTGCTTTATATTGAGTTGAGAACCCACTTGGTGTAATAAATCCCCTAATCATTCATGTTTCAAGTTGTGAATTGGCCATTTGTAGGTAATCTTGGAATAAATAATTGAAAATCTAAAACTCTTTAGTACAAAATGGATAAATAATTTCATTGGTGTCCTTGACTTTATGGTTGTGGATTCGCTTGTGTTGGGATTGATCATAGCTAGTTGAGTACAGTATGTTATTCATGATTTTCAGTTTTTTTTTTTTTTCCCTCATGTTTTTCTTTTCTGGCTATCCGTCACATTGACAAAGGCGTTTTGGTTCGATAGTGCCGCTACCAAGTCCAAGGAGTAACATGCTTTCTGATTATTTGGAATCTTCTGCTATAACATTAGAAGCGGTGTTGGATAGATAAGTTTTCCATATTCTATTCTTATAACTTTATTGGAGATTATTTGTTTTGATTTTGTATCAAGTAGTACGGATTTAGGCTTTCCGTTTTTTTTTTTTTTTTATAATAAGATTAATTAACACGAACAGTTCAAACTTGCACATGATTTAAAAAAAAAATTATTACGCCAAATCTTTTCACATTAACAAATATTTTTTGCATCATATTTTAAGTAAACTATAAATAATGAAACCCATTATCCCAACCCTGTTTAACATTGCGAAAGAAATTTTTTTTTTTTGCAGGGAGAGGATAATGGGGTTCTTTATGTTTAGTTACAAGGTTTTTTTATTTATTTATATATTTTTTAACTCACTATAAAGCAAACAAAGATTTGGCATCATGTTGATAGTAATAACTAAACATAAATGAACCCAATTATTCAAACTCTGTTTCACATTGCGAAAGCAATTTTTTTTTGCGGGGAGAGGCGAATGGGGTTCTTTATGTTTAGTTTACGTTCAATGTGATGCCGATACTATTTTGCTTTATATTGAGTTGAGAACCCACTTGGTGTAATAAATCCCCTAATCATTCATGTTTCAAGTTGTGAATTGGCCATTTGTAGGTAATCTTGGAATAAATAATTGAAAATCTAAAACTCTTTAGTACAAAATGGATAAATAATTTCATTGGTGTCCTTGACTTTATGGTTGTGGATTCGCTTGTGTTGGGATTGATCATAGCTAGTTGAGTACAGTATGTTATTCATGATTTTCAGTTTTTTTTTTTTCCCTCATGTTTTTCTTTTCTGGCTATCCGTCACATTGACAAAGGCGTTTTGGTTCGATAGTGCCGCTACCAAGTCCAAGGAGTAACATGCTTTCTGATTATTTGGAATCTTCTGCTATAACATTAGAAGCGGTGTTGGATAGATAAGTTTTCCATATTCTATTCTTATAACTTTATTGGAGATTATTTGTTTTGATTTTGTATCAAGTAGTACGGATTTAGGCTTTCCATTTTTTTTTTTTATAATAAGATTAATTAACACGAACAGTTCAAACTTGCACATGATTTAAAAAAAAAATTATTACGCCAAATCTTTTCACATTAACAAATATTTTTTGCATCATATTTTAAGTAAACTATAAATAATGAAACCCATTATCCCAACCCTGTTTAACATTGCGAAAGAATTTTATTTTTTTTGCAGGGAGAGGATAATGGGGTTCTTTATGTTTAATTACAAGGTTTTTTTATTTATTTATATATTTTTTAACTCACTATAAAGCAAACAAAGATTTGGCATCATGTTGATAGTAATAACTAAACATAAATGAACCCAGTTATCCAAACTCTGTTTCACATTGCGAAAGCAATTTTTTTTTGCGGGGAGAGGCGAATGGGGTTCTTTATGTTTAGTTTACGTTCAATGTGATGCCGATACTATTTTGCTTTATATTGAGTTGAGAATCCACTTGGTGTAATTAAATCCCCTAATCATTCATGTTTCAAGTTGTGAATTGGTCATTTGTATGTAATCTTGGAATAAATAATTGAAAATCTAAAACTCCTAGTACAAAATGGATAAATAATTTCATTGGTGTCTGTGACTTTATGGTTGTGGATTCGCCAATGTTGGGATTGATCATAGCTAGTTGATTACAGTATGTTATTCATGTTTTTCAGTTTTTTTTTCCTCAGGTTTTTCTTATCTAGCTATCCGTCACATTGATAAAGGCGTTTTGGTTCGATAGTGCCGCAACCAAGTCCAAGGCTACAAATTAAATCTTCTTCTAAGCGATGTTGGATAGATAAGTTTTCCAAATTCTATTCTGATTACTTTATTGGAGATTATTTGTTTTGATTTTGTGTCAAGTAATACGGATTTAGGCTTTCAGTTTCTTGTTTTTATTTTTTCTATATTAAGATTAATTAACACGAACAATTCAAACTTGCACATTATTTTGAAAAAAATTATTACGCCAAATATCTTAACATTAACAAATATTTTTTGCATAACATTTTATGTAAACTATAAATAATGAAACTGTTACGGCCCCGTTGTCGAGCTCTCGTGATTGGCGGTGTAGCTCTCGTGAAGTTCCACGCTCCGCGAGCCGTGATCGATTTCAATTCGGATCATTTGCAAACTGCAATTTCAAGATTCGAAAACACCACGAAGATCCACAACACTAGAATGAATCACACAGTGGTATTGATGATCGAAACACACATACAGAGACACCACCTCTATGAACACACACACACCTCAAGTTCTAACCCAAACCCCCAAATCGGGAATCTAGACTAGTCCTTGGCTGAGAACCTTCCTCACTACACTTGAGGTATTTATAGGCTCCTTATTCTCTACTCAACACAAGAAAAATAACTACGACACTTAACCCGCTCTATTCTCTGCTTTTACCGCTTGAACTTGGCCTCGAAATGCGCCTTGAGTATGCCTTCCCAAATCTTTTATCGACCACGTCGGTAACATTTCTCCCCTCCTCGACAAGGAGCTTGACCTCAAGCTCCAAATCTGGAAGTGCATCGACAAGAGTATCGAGGTTCTCCCAAAAGGCGCTGGTTGAGTCAGTTCCGTCCCACAAAACGAGCACTTCGCGCTCCCCGAGGTGGGAACGAACACGTAGCAGTTTGCTCGGACGCGTGGGAATGGTTTTCCCGTAAAAAACCGTCGGGAATGTGGCAGCTTTGTCGGGCAGCGGTCCTTTGTGGCCTTTGCGGAGAGAAACATGGAAAACATCGTGAATACGACTCGCCGGTGGAAGTCGAAGACGGTAGGACACCTTGCCCACACGTTCAACCACCTCGAATGGACCGTAAAACCGTGGAGAGTTGTCGATATGGTTTGAGCTTGAGCCACACTACACGACTCGGAACGGGGTGGCTTTTAGAGCCGAATGGTATAAAGTATTGTAACAATACTCCACCCAAGGAAACCAAGCGGTCCACTTTCGAGGGTTATCACCCGTAACACACCTCAAATACATCTCTAGAGTCCTATTTACGACCTCGGTTTGTCCGTCACTTTGAGGGTGAAAAGCCGTTGAGAATACTAAGTTTGATCCGGAGAGGCGAAACAACTCTCTCCAAAAGTTGCTTCTAAATACCTTGCAACTTCGGGAACAATAGACTCCGGGAAGCCGTGCAACTTCACAATCTCGTGGAAAAACAATTCGGCGACGGAAGAAGCCGTGTACGGGTGACTTAGGGGAAGAAAATGGGCAGCCTTGGAAAACCGATCGACCACGACGAGAATGACGGATTTCCCGGTTGCTCGGGGTAGCCCTTCGACGAAATCCATCGATATATCCGCCCACACGTGGTGTGGCACCGGTAGAGGTTGAAGAAGGCCGTTTGGTTGTAATGTTTCCCACTTGTTCCGTTGACATGTCGAGCACTCGGCAATGTGGTCTTGAACCGTTTTCTTCCAACCCTTCCAATAGAATTCTACTCTAATCCTCTCCAACGTCTTCGTGACCCCTTCGTGGCCAAACCGGTGGAAACCGCCGACAATAACCGGAATAAGTGGCGACGATGCTCTCACGTACGCCCTCCCTTTGTACATAATCAATCAGTCTTGCAACGTCCACTCCGGTCCTTCCTTCCCGGTTCTAATCCTTTCCACAAGCTCTCGCGTATCGACGTTGCACTCGGTTTCGGTACGGAGGCTATCAAACAGCCCCGGTCCAATCGAGAGCGTGTGAAGTGCTAAGCTTGGGTGCTCTGTATCTTCCTCGCGTCGGGAGAGAACGTCCGCTACCTTATTCAATGATCCCGCCCGATACTCCACTGTGAAATCGTAACCCAAGAGCTTGCTCACCCAATGGAGTTGCGGAGAAGTTGTGAGTCGTTGCTCGAGCAAGTGCTTGAGGCTCGAGTGATCCGTTCGGACTAGAAACTTACTTCCCCACAAGTATGGTCGCCAATGGATGATGGCCTTTGCAAGTCCAATCAATTTGCATTCGTACGCGGCAAGCTTAAGGTGCCGATCGGCCAACTTTCGACTAAAAAACACGATGGGGTGGCTGTCTTGTTAAAGCACGGCACCGATCCCGTTCCCGGAAGCGTCACATTCAACCACAAATTCTTTTGTGAAGTTCGGTAACGCGAGAACCGGAGACTCGGACAACGCTTTCTTTAGAGCCGAGAATGCCTCGCTTGCCGTTCCATCCCATTCAAAACGTGTCCGTCGTAACAAGCTTGTCAACGGGGCAGCGGTGACGCCGTATTTGCGGATGAACTTTCGATAGTACCCGTACAAGCCGAGAAATCCCCGAATACCCCTCGGTGACGTAGGCGTTGGCCACTCGGTAATGGCACAAAATTTTGAGTTGTCGACCTTAACCCCCTTGTGTGAAATTACGTGTCCGAGGTAACCCACTTCTAATTGAGCAAATGAACACTTCTTTTTCTTGAGAAAGAGACTGTTTTGGCGTACCTTATTCAACACTTTTCGAAGATGGACCACATGCTCCTCCCAAGTGCGGCTATATATGAGAATATCGTCAAAGAATACTAGTACGAATTTCCGTAAGTAGTCGTCAAAGATGTCATTCATGAGCCCTTGGAAAGTTGACGGTGCGTTTGTGAGCCCAAACGGCATCACGAGGAACTCGAAGTGCCCGTGATGTGTGCGGAATGCGGTCTTCTCGACATCTTCGGGGTGCATTCGTACTTGGTGGTAACCCGACGTCAAGTCAAGTTTGGTGAAGAACCGGGCATCATGAAGTTCGTCGAGTAACTCCTCCACCAACGGAATCGGATATTTATCCTTTACCGTAACCTTGTTGAGATCACGGAAATCAATACAAAATCGCCACGAATCATCCGGCTTTTTCACTAGGAGCACCGGAGAAGAAAAAGGAGACGTACTCTTGCGGATTATCCCGTGACGAAGCATGTCGGCACATTGTTTCTCGATCTCATCCTTTTGTTAGTGCGGATAGCGATACGGGCGAACGGCTACGGGATTAGTGTTTGCGAGGAGCCGAATGCGGTGGTCGCACGAACGTTCGGGAGGAAGTCCCGTCGGCTCGGCAAAGACTTCCGCAAACTCCTCTAAGAGTTGTTCAAGAATGGTTTGTGCCCCTCCGTTCTCGATCGCCCAAAGTGCTATTCGGTTCTTCTTCTCTTTAGGATCTTTCTTCGGTTTGTCGCCCGTTGACGTGAAAAATATTTTTTCCACATCATCGAACCACTCTTCCATGTTCACTTTCCGGTTGCCGATGTTATTAACGGTCACAACTTTCCCGTCCTCCGCCGTTCCATAATACGAGACCCAAGGCGTTTAGCCAACGAAATCGGTAACGAACGTGTATCCTTGAATTGTCACCGTGACGCCCCGACAATGCCCATCGAGGGGAAAAAAAAGGTCTTCAAGTAAAGCGAGATAAGTAAATAGTTATTTTGTATTACATTTTTTTGGACGATTATTGATGTTAAAAGTTTTCAAATTTAATGAACGGTTGAATCTACTTTTTGTATTTTATTATATTTAACATTGGGCAGAGATAAAACATGGAGATTTCTTCTGCAGCAATCTACTTTCGGCGTCACTGATATATAAAATAGCCCTAAAGTTGTCACTGATATATAAAATAATAACCGCAACTTCATATTTCAAAAAGTAGCACATTGATATTTTTTTCGGACAAAAATAGCTTTAATTTAGTTTCCGGCTCGAAAATAGCCAAAAAAATTCAGATATCTTTGATCACAACCTTAAACCATAAACCCAAAATTTGTCCAAGATAGCTTTGTGAGTTTGTTTGGATTCAAGTCTGATCTGATATCACAACCCTAAAGCATAAAACAACTTGTTTGTAAACCAACCATCACATTTTCAACTTCATTATTAAGAAGTTTACAGCAAAGTAAGTAAAGCCTTATCATTTTCAGAATCGATAGATATATGATGTAGGCAAGGCAATCAACATTTGCTATTATAGATTTTGGCGTATGATCTAATAATATTTGATCACAAGATGATGTCTTTGATGAAGTCGAGGTTGAGAGTGTCCTTGACGATGAGGAAGAGCCCCAGCAGCAGAACCAGCGTGATCCCAGAAGACATGATTCTCTGCTCCATCTCCAGAGGCAGCTTTCTCCCTCCTCTCACCGCCTCCACCGCTATCAGCGCCAGCGATCCCCCGTCCAACGCCGGCAGCGGAAGCAGGTTTATCACCGCAAGGTTTATGTTCAGCAATGCCGCAAACTGGTACAGCCCCTCACTGTTCGATTTCGCCACCTCAGCGCCCACTGCTATGATCGCCACCGGCCCCGCCACCTTCCCCGCCGACTGCGAGAAGTTCAACACCGTCTGCTTCAAGCTCTCCAACACGTTCCGCGTCAGCCCCACAAACTCTCTCCCCGAGTACCTGAATGCGTCGCCTATGTTCTTCGGGACCGCTTTTGAGAATCTGATGTTTGGGGATAACTGAACCCCGATTTTCCCCGTACCGTCGAAATTCTCGTCAGGCGTCACTCCCACCTTGAAATCCTCGCCGCCTCTGGCGATCTTGAACACCAAGCTCTTCTTGGGGCTTCTCTTGATCCGCTCAACGAGCTCGGAAACTGCATTTTGCCCCGACTTGGGCAGCTCGGTGCCGTCGACTTCGAGGATGACGTCGCCCGGGAAAATGCCGTCGCGGGAGGCGACCGAGAAGGGCTTGACCTCCGGGACTAGGACTCCCGGAAGAGCCTCCTGCACGGGCAACCCGACGGAGACGACTTGGGTGAAGATGATGAGATAGGCGAAGAGTATGTTGGCCACAACTCCGGCGGAAATGACGATGGCTCGGTCGAGAATGGGCCTGTTCTTGAGCAGATTCGCATCGTCGGCGGGGATGTCGCTGTCGGGGTCGTTGTCGGGGAATCCGACGAAGCCGCCGAGGGGAATGGCTCTGAGGGAGTACTCCACGTTCTTGGCGTTGAATTTAGCCAAGATGGGACCGAATCCGACGGCGAATTTACTGACGTGGATGCCTTGGAGAGAGGCGGCGAGGAAGTGACCGCCCTCGTGGACGACGATGATCGCCGTCAGCACTGACACCGCTTCCACGACGGACTCGAAGTTGGTCAAGTCAACGGCGGAGGCCTTGAGCCTGCAGTTGCGGCCACGTGGGGTCTTGGGGCGGAAGGAGAGGGGTTTGGAGAAGTGGGTCTTGAAGCTGACTGGGAAACGGGAAATGGGTTGCGATCTGGAGAGCGAAAGAGAAGAAGAGAGGCTCATAAGCACCATAGTTAGTTAAGAGGATACTGTGTCTGCGATTGCGAGGAATGGATAATTCATCTTCGTGGAGGGGAAGCTCTCTCTCACTCGCACTCAATATTATCTTTATTTTTTCGTCAAAATAAAAAATATAGTGAGCCCACGAATAAGGCCCAAGCCCAGATTCACTCACGTTAGACTCTCCAATAACATCTACCATCTCTACTTTCAATTATTATTAAACAAATTATACTACCTCAAAACAAAACAAAAAATACGAAATGTCGATTTAGATACAAATCCTTTTTTTTTTTTTTTTAAATTACGTAATTGAACGATGAGGGATTTTTTGTCCAAATATCATTAAACTTCTTGAATAATTTTAAAAAAGATTTGTATTGAAATTGGTATTTTCTTAATAAACCTCTATTATTACCATGGTTTTAAATATCTTGATATGTTTAGGGTAAAATGGAGAGTGCAAAACGACATCGATATCGGCATTTAGAATCATGCTTCGTATTTATGTTCGTACTTCGTACTCTATGTTCGTATTTATGTTCGTACTCTATTACTTTATTATGATGCCTAACTTATTTTATGTTATGTCGACATTATGTTATGAGTTATGACTTTTATGTTATATGTTTGTGTTATGTTGTGATTTATGAGTGTGTTCTATAAGATATAACTATTGTTGATGTGCAAATTCGTTCCTTAATCGGAATTATAAGGTCATTAATTAAATTCACGGTTCAGTTTATTAATTAAAGTCTTAAGTCATAAATAAAATAGAATATTTATGCAAATGGGCTTGTGAGAAACAAAGCCCTGGAGCTTAAACATTTAATTGTGTTCAAGCCCAAACAGAACCAAAAAGCCCACGAGGCAAGAGACCCACCACGAGCAGAAAATGCCCGAAAGAGGTCCGAACAGAGATTTCCAAGGGAAAAATCCCGAACAAATCTCAAAGATCCTACCTCAGCTCAAGACAAAAACCAACACTTGGTCGAAATCCAAGCATCAAACAGACCAAACGACCTGAAGAACCCAAAGCTTGTCCCGGGCAGAGATTGTCGCAAAGGGATTCGAGCAGAAGCATACGAAACATCCGAGCACAAGCAGACCAAGTCAACCGCCTCAATTCAAACTTCCGAAGCCCGACCAGGAAGATCGCCACGATCCAAATTCAAATCCCACGACGACAAGTCAAAGTCCACCACTACGCAAATCTCTCAGAACGTGGCCCACGTGTCAGCTCGATAGCAAGCCAAGCTCCGAACTCGAAGCCACCACCAACGTACAATTCCAACGGGTAGAAACTAGAAGCCTATAAAAGCAAGAAGACAGCCCCATCATACGCACGCAAGCATTCATCCTGAGAGAAAAGAGTCTGTGAGATTTGTATTTTCAGAGTGTTTTCATCTTTTACTTTCGATCTACCTGAAATTGGCTTGTGGTTTCGGTTGATCATCTTTTCAAAGCAATAGACGTACAGAGGACGTAGTCAACTACCGCATTGGGACAAACCTCTCTAAAAAACCTCGGTGTTCTACTCTTCTTTATTCTTTTACTTTATTTCTATTTGTCACCGTCTAAAGTATTGACGACGCGGAGGTCAGGATTCACAAAAATTCAGCAATATCAAAACGAAATCCCATTCACAATTCACGTGACTGTTGGTGTGCGAAAACACTTCATCAGTTTGGCGTCGTCTACGGGAAACTTTGATCTCTCTAGCTTTGTCAGACTTCGACACAACAATGAGTTCGGAAGAGAACCCTGTCTCCGATGCTCTGGTGGAGATAACTCCCGACCAGGGTACCGAAGAGCAGACTCTAAGGACCCAGCTCCAAGAAAGGGCTGTTGAAAATGCCGAGCTCAAACGGCAAATTGAGTTCCTCATGAGCAGCCAGACCCGACTCGAACAGAGGCCCTACTCTGTAAACGAGCCTGGACAAACCTCTGGACAAAGGAATCACGAGAGGGTTAATGCGGTCCATTTTGACTTCCTGGACCCCAACGATCCCCGAGCCCAGAGAACCAACCAGCCACCTCTCCCAAGAGGACCGCGCCCGAGCACGCCACCTCAACCGAGGGACTTGCCCACAGGCGCGTTGCCTTCGCCACCTCGCAATGGCACCCCCCGGTTCCGAGTCCCCGCATTCGGAACCGATCAGCCCAATCTCGGGCAGAACACACCTTACCAGCAATCTCGCAATCACCCATCAGGTGTTCGAATCTCCAGCCCGTCTCGAGCAGAGAATCCGAACCACCTCACCCCTCACGGACCTACAGGCGATTACCCTCAACGTACAGAGGACGGTCGCGCAGGCTCGTACCCTCAGCATTCTCGAGCTGAGCCTTCGTCCCAGAACAGTTCCGAGCTGGAGGATCTCAAACGCACCATGATGCAGATGGGAGAAAGACTCACTAAAGTGGACTCCCGAGTACACCGTGCAGTGTCTGCCTCCCCTGAAATCGAGCGCCTGGTCGAAGAAGCGACGAGAACTCCATTCTCAGCGGCTATCACCGACACTCGGTTGAGACATGGCGGGCAGATTCACCTGCCCAAGTACGACGGAACTACTGACCCAAAGGTACACCTGAGGGTGTTCCGAATTGCAATGGGACGGGCTAACCTGGATACTCACGAGCTGGACGCCGGAAGGTGCCAGTATTTTGCTGAAAACCTCACAGGGGCAGCAATAGAATGGTTCTCCAAGTTAGAACCAAGACCGATCGATAGCTTCGATCAACTAACCATGGTTTTTCTCAAACATTTTTCCATGTTTATGGAAATTGAGACCACCGTGGCCAATTTGTACGCCCTGCAACAAAGGGAAAATGAGCCTCTCAGGGACTTCATGACGAGGTTCAAGGCAAAAATGGTCCGAATCAACGGACTAGCGGATGAAACGGCTATAGCCGCTCTGACCAGCGGGTTGTGGTACGACTCCAGATTTAAGACCGACATACTGGTCAACCGGTACACCTCAATAGAGGACGTGATTCACCGTGCATCCAACTGGATCAAACACGATGAGGAACACGAGGCCCTAAAAAGGAAGTTCGGGTCGTCCCCGAACGTACCAAGGCCCGGGGTGCACCCGCCTCAGTCGAGAAACGGACAACCACCCCCCTTCAAGGGTCTTAGGAACCACGTTCCTACCAAGGGATCCAATCCCCAGCACGGGAATTTCCAGCACGGAATATCCCAACCCGGGGGAAGGGCACATCCTCAAAATCAGGTCTACAATCTGAGCTAGGAGGCCGAGGAAGAAACTGAAGCCGACGAGCAATGAGAATTGTACATGAGCGCCAGGTGTGTTTGGCGCCCAATAACAGAGGCATGTGCGCCTGGTTCAAGTTCCACCAGAGGTATGGCCACCATACCATAAATTGTATGGTCATACGGGCCCGTCTCTCCGACAAATACCTTAGAGGTGAGCTCGGGGATCTCCCGTTGGACTTCTTCAGGTCAGAGGGGGAACGCACCGAGCAGGACCAACAACCTAACGCTGGCCAGAGCAGCGGTGCCAAGCCTGAGCAAAATCAACCGACCAAAGGCAACAACGCTCCTCTTAACAAACGAGGCAAAGTCCTCATGCTGGAAGAGCAGACCGACCAGGAGTCGGAAGATATAGAGGAAGCGGTAATAAGCCATCGGGAGAATCTATACGATAGTTGGAGGGTCACAGTTCTACGGGAACTCGATCAACTCCATCAAAGCCCACCAGAGGAGATTGAAGGCCGGTCCGGTGGTTCTTCCACGGAAGGAACCCGACTACGAGATCTCCTTCAAAGACAGTGAGGCCTCGACTCTGGTCGGGCCTCACGATAACGCTCTAGTCATCACTCTTCTAGTCTCCGGCTATGCGACTGAAAGAATTTTGGTCGACAATGGTAGCTCGGTAGACGTCATCTTCCTGTCATGCTTACGCAAGATGGGAATCGATGTCACAGAAATCAATAGGGGGAACATCCCTCTGACCGGTTTCAATGGTGAAACGGTCGATACCTTGAGGACAGTCAGACTGTCAATCGTTGCCTGTGGAGTAGGCAAGATAAAAAACTTCCTGGTGCTAGATTGCCCCACGACCTACAACATGATCCTCGGGAGACCGTGGATTCATTCGATGAAAGCCGTGCCATCTACCAACCACCAAACCATCCGCTTCCCAAGAGAGGATGGGAAGATTGTAGAAGTGAAGGGCAACCAAAAGCAAGCCCGGGTCTGCTACATGACATCGTTTTAGATGTCACACACGCCCCAAACGAGGGCAAAAGCACCAAAAACCGACCAATAGCAATTAATATCGGTGGAGGAAAAAGATCCAGCCCAAGAGAGGGTCAACGATAACGAAGGCCCAGATTTGGAAATGACGCACCAGGTCCAAATCAACCCGCAGAATCCCGATCATAAAGTGGGAATCGGGGTCAACCTGGACAATGACGTCAGAAAAAAGCTGATCAAATTCCTCACAAGGAACCACGACTGTTTCACGTGGTCCCATGAAGACATGCTGGGAATCGACCCGAGCATAACCGCCCATCGTCTCAACGTGGACCCGAGCCATAAGCCGGTGAAGCAAAAAAGGAGAAAATTGGGACCTAGCCGGGCCCAGGCGGTAAATGATGAGGTCGAAAAACTACTAAAGACCGGCTCCATCAGGGAGGTAAAATACCCAGATTGGTTAGCTAACACAGTGGTAGTTAAGAAAAAGAACGGGAAGGCAAGAGTCTGCATCGACTTCACCGACCTGAACAAGGCATGTCCCAAGGACAACTTCCCTATTCCTCACATCGACCGCTTAGTGGAGGCAACCTGCGGGCACGAACTCCTGTCCCTTATGGACGCCTTCTCGGGGTATATACAGATCCTGATGCACCCCGAGGACCAAGAAAAAACCGCGTTCGTGACTGACCGAGGAATTTACTACTATAAGGTAATGCCCTTTGGACTCAAGAACGCGGGAGCGATGCAACTCGGTAAAACAATGGAGGTCTATATCGACGATATGCTTGTAAAATCCACCAAGGCCACAGACCACGTGTCTCACCTGGAAGAATGCTTCGCGATACTCAGAAAGTATCAAATGAAGCTCAACCCCGCTAAATGCACTTTCGGAGTAACATCCAGAAAGTTCCTCGGTTACCTGGTAACCCAATGAGGAATAGAGGCCAACCCGGATAAAATCAAAGCTTTCCTAAACATGCCCTCCCCGAGGACTGTTCGGGAAACGCAGAGATTGACCGGAAGAATAGCGGCCCTCAATCGGTTCATCTCAAGGTGTACGAATAAATGTTTGCCCTTCTACAAGATCCTGAGGGGAAACAAAAAATTTGAATGGACCGAAAAATGCAAAAAAGCATTCCAAGATCTCAAAAAGTACCTGTCAACGCCACCGGTACTGTCCCGACCGATTACGGGAAAACCCTTGCTACAATACCTAGCAGTATCCCTCTCGGCCATTAGCAGCGCGATCGTTCGAGAAGATAGAGGCGAACAAAGACCAATTTTAAACGTCAGCAAATCCCTGGAGGACGCAGAAACAAGGAATCCCGCCATGTATCTAGCAACTCAAATTTCATCAAGAACGCATCGTATTTGCTCTCGTAAGAAAACCAATTTTTAACACTTTTCGGTAAAGATTTTAACCCATTAATGGCTTGATATAAAAACTACAAGATAGTGCTTCACTATTTAAGGATTAAAATAAGTAAATGTGATACAATTACACATTATTAAGCATTTTGAAGTTCATTTTTTTGCTTAAAATATCGTTTAATTAGGGTTCTTGCGCGTAAAATGGGAAAAAGACTCAGTTTTCTTTGGAGCACGCATTAATTCATGAAACTGAGTTATAAGAGTGCTCCAAAAACTTTTAACGCCAAAACTAACCCAATTTATAATAATACCACCCTAACGAAGGTCTAGCAACTCAAATTTTATCAAGAACGCATCGTATTTGCTCTCGTAAGAAAACCTATTTTTAACACTTTTCGGTAAAGATTTCAACCCATTAACCGCTTGACATAGAAACTACGAGATAGTTCTTCGCTATTTAGGGATTAAAATAAGTAAATGTTATACAATTACACATCATTAAGCATTTTGAAGTTAATTTTTTGTTTAAAATATCGTTTAGTTAGGGTTCTTCCGCATAAAATGGGAAAAAGACTCAGTTTTCTTTGGAGCACGCATTAATTCATGAAACTGGGTTATAAGAGAGCTCCAAAAACTTTTAATGCCAAAACTAACTCAATTTATAATAATACCACCCTAACGAAGGTCTAGCAACTCAAATTTTATCCAGAACGCATCGTATTTGCTCTCGTAAGAAAAACAATTTTTAACACTTTTCGGTAAAGATTTTAACTCATTAACCGCTTGACATAGGAACTACAAGATAATGCTTCCATATTTAGGGATTAAAATAAGTAAATGTGATACAATTACACATTATTAAGCATTTTGAAGTTCATTTTCTGTTTAAAATATCGTTTAATTAGGGTCCTTTCGCGTAAAATGTGAAAAACGCTCAATTTTCTTTGGAGCACGCATTAATTCATGAAACTGGGTCATAAGAGAGCTACAAAAACTTTTAATGCAAAAAATAACCCAATTTATAATAATACCACCCTAACGAAGGTCTAGCAACTCAAATTTCATCAAGAACGCATCGTATTTGCTCTCGTAAAAAAACTAATTTTTAACACTTTTCGGTAAAGATTTTAACCCGTTAAAAGCTTGATATAGAAACTAAGAGATAGTGCTTCGCTATTTAGGGATTAAAATAAGTAAATGTGATACAATTACACATTATTAAGCATTTTTAAGTTCATTTTTTGTTTAAAATATCGTTTAATTAGGGTTCTTGCGCGTAAAATGGGAAAGAGACTTAGTTTTCTTTGGAGCACCCATTAATTCATGAACATAGGTTATAAGAGAGCTCCAAAAACTTTTAATGCCAAAAATAACCCAATTTATAATAATACAACCCTAACGAAGTCTAGCAGCTCAAATTTTATCCAGAACGCATCGTATTTGCTCTCGTAAGAAAACCAATCTTTAACACTTTTCGGTAAAGATTTTAACCCATTAACCGCTTGACATAGAAACTACGAGATAGTTCTTCGCTATTTAGGGATTAAAATAAGTAAATGTGATACAATTAGACATTATTAAGCATTTTGAAGTTCATTTTTGGTCTAAAATATCGTTTAACCTTTCGCGTAAAATGGAAAAAACGCTCAGTTTTCTTTAGAGCACGCATTAATTCATGAAACTGGGTCATAAGAGAGCCACAAAAACTTCTAATGTGAAAAATAACCCAATTTATAATAATACCACCCTAACGAAGGTCTAGCAACTCAAATTTCATCAAGAACGCACCGTATTTGCTCTCGTAAGAAAACCAATTTTTAACACTTTTCGGTAAAGATTTTAACCCGTTAAAAGCTTGATATAGAAACTACGAGATAGTGCTTCGCTATTTAGGGATTAAAATAAGTAAATGTGATACAATTACACATTATTAAGCATTTTGAAGTTCATTTTTTTAAAATATCGTTTAATTAGGGTTCTTGCGCGTAAAATGGGAAAAAAGACTCAGTTTTATTTGGAGCACACATTAATTCATGAACATGGGTTATAAGAGAGCTCCAAAAACTTTTAATGCCAAAACTAACCCAATTTATAATAATACCACCCTAACGAAGGTCTAGCAACTCAAATTTTATCCAGAACGCATCGTATTTTCTCTCGTAAGAAAACCAATTTTTAACATTTTTCGGTAAAGATTTTAGCCCATTAACCGCTTGACATAGAAACTACAAGATAGTGCTTCTATATTTAGGGATTAAGATAATTAAATGTGATACAATTACACATTATTAAGCATTTTGAAGTTCCTTTTTTGTTTAAAATATTGTTTAATTAGGGTCCCTTCGCGTAAAATGGGAAAAACACTCAGTTTTCTTTGGAGCACGCATTAATTCATGAAACTGGGTCATAAGAGAGCTACAAAAAGTTTTAATGCCAAAACTAACCCAATTTATAATAATACCACCCTAACGAAGGTCTAGCAACTCAAATTTCATCAAGAACGCATCGTATTTGCTCTCGTAAGAAAACCATTTTTTAACACTTTTCGGTAAGGATTTTAACCCGTTAAAAGCTTGATATAGAAACTACGAGATAGTGCTTCGCTATTTAGGGATTAAAATAAGTATATGTGATACAATTACACATTATTAAGCATTTTGAAGTTCATTTTTTGTTTAAAATATCGTTTAATTAGGGTTCTTGCGCGTAAAATAGGAAAGAGACTTAGTTTTCTTTGGAGCACGCATTAATTCATGAAACTGGGTCATAAGAGAGCTAAAAAAACTTTTAATGCCAAAACTAACCCAATTTATAATAATACCACCCTAACGAAGGTCTAGCAACTCAAATTTTATGTAGAACGCATCGTATTTGCTCTCGTAAGAAAACCAATTTTTAACACTTTACGGTAAAGATTTTAACCCATTAATGGCTTGATATAGAAACTATGAGATAGTGCTTCACTATTTAGGGATTAAAATAAGTAAATGTGATACAATTACAAATTATTAAGCATTTTGAAGTTCATTTTTTGTTTAAAATATCGTTTAATTAGGGTTCTTTCGCGTAAAATGGGAAAAAGACTCAGTTTTCTTTGTAGCACGCATTAATTCATGAAACTGGGTTATAAGAGAGCTCCAAAAACTTTTAATGCCAAAACTAACTCAATTTATAATAATACCACCCTAACGAAGGTCTAGCAACTCAAATTTTATCCAGCAATTTTGTGTGGGTCTCCCGGATGACCTTCGACGCATCGTAGAGTACTATCGGCCGAATTACATTTCCGAAGCTATGAAGCTCGCACGCGACAATGGGTTTCAAACATTGATCGAGAGAGGACTGCGTACATTCGGAGGGTATTTGGCCCCCGTGCTAGCCCGAGGAACAACCGTCACACGGAGTGGGGGGGATCTACGACCGGGAACTCATCGACGTACAAACCGAACCCGAGCCCCACGGGGAAGGGGTCGGACGGGAAGAACACAGAAGGGAAGAAAGTATGGAAGAAGTTGAACGATGCGGAATACAAGGATCGGAAGGCTAGCGACGATTGCATTCCGATGATGCTTCATATTCCGCTTCGTTGTTGGTGGAGCGGTAGGCGAGACGGCAAGCTTTCTCCACTATATCTCCTATCGGAGAGGTGATTCTGATCCCCACTCCAGATCCTTGCGTCGTTGTTGATCTGTTTTCTTGCAACTTCCAGATACCAGCTTCGTTGCTCAGATCCACTGGCTCCTTCGGTAGCTCGATGAGGAAATCAGCAAGTACTTAAGATTTGAGACTCGTCCGAAACCTGTACTCGATGTCGTATGCCCTAAGTTTAATTGACCACTTCGTGATCCTTCCTGACTGATTTGGGTTGTGGATGATGGAGTGGATCGGTCTGTCCGTCATGACGATGATGGTGTGGGCTTGGAAGTGATGCTTCAATCTCTCCAACTCATCGTATACCGCCAAGGCGAGCTTCTCGAGCTGCAGGTATCTCGTCTCAGCATCGAGGAGCTTTCTGCTGATGTAGGAGACTGGGTTTTGCTCCCTACCCTCTTCTCGCACAAGCACTTGGCTGATCGCGTGGTCAGACACGGCGATGTACAAGTACAAAGGCTCTCCTGGTTTTGGCTTCGCCATGATGGGCGGCGATGATAGATAGGACTTCAGCGCTTGGAAAGCCTCCTCGCACTTCTCAGTCCACTCGAATTTCTTATTCTTCCTCAACAGTTCGTAGAAAAGGAGAGTCTTGTCGGCTGAGCGTGAGATGAATCGGTTCAGGGCGGCAATCCTCCCCGTCAATCTCTGAATCTCTCGCCAATTTCGGGGCGAGGGCATACTCTTGATTGCTTCGATCTGCTCGGGGTCAGCTTCGATTCCTCGCCGAGTGACCATATGACCCAAGAATTTCCCCAAGGACATGCCGAACGTGCATTTGGTGGGATTCAGCTTCATCTTGTGCTGGTTCAGAATTTCGAAGCATTCCTCCAAGTGCTCGATGTGCGCCGCTGCCTTCAAGGATTTGACGACCATATCGTCGATGTATACCTCCATGCTCTTCCCGATCTGCGTGTGAAACATCTTCGTTACCAGCCTCTGGTAGGTTGCTCCGGTATTTTTCAACCCGAATGGCATGACTTTGTAGCAGTACGTGCCCCTCTCGCTGATGAAAGCGGTCTTTTCTTCGTCGTCCGGGTGCATCCTTATCTGGTGATATCCAGAGTAGGCATCCATGAAGCTGAGAAGCTCGTAGCCATGGGTAGCCTCGACGAGGCGATCTATATGCGGCATCGGGAAGCTGTCTTTTGGGCAGGCTCGGTTGAGAACGGTGAAGTCCACGCACACTCGCCACTTGTCGTTTTTCTTCTTCACGACGACAGTATTGGCCAGCCATTCTGGATATTTTACTTCCTAAATGGTGCCCATCGAGAGCAACTTATCCAACTTATCCATCGGAAAAGTCTCCTCGCAGTTGATTTCCCCGACTATTGTCGCGGCCTTTCTTCTCGTCTACCTAGTAGACTCCTCGCTTCAGGATTTCCCGAGCTCGTCGCTCATTGGGATTTCCTCGGTCTTCTTCTCCTCCTCTCGTTCTAGATGACGGAACGTCTCTTCCGTCCCTATTCTCCCTTCTCTCGAGCTGTTTTCCTCTGCTTCCACCTTCGTGGATCTTCTTCTGGGCCAGCGTTTCCTCCTCTATCTCCATGAAGAGCGTCGCTCTGTGGAGGACGTCCTCGATCGTTGACGGAAGCATCTTGATCAACTCCTCGCGGAAGGGAGCCAAGTACCACAATCCGTGCTTCAGTGCCTGGATTGCGACGACATCATCGAGTCCCGGGACTCTGACCATGACGTCTTTGAATCTTCCGACGTACTGTCGGAGGGTTTCTTCTCGTCACTGCGAGAGATTCCACAAGGTTGTGATGGTCGCCTCATTCTGCACGTACATAGAATAGTGCCGCAAAAAGCATGCGACGAGCTCATCGGAGTCGCTGATGGATTGCGGTGGTAGCTTCGCGAACCAATCGCTGGCTGGGCCTTGCAAGCTTTCGACGAAGAGATGACACAGAATGGCTTCTAGCTTTGCCTCCTCGCTACCTATGCGCTCCGTTGCGATCCGGAAAGACTTCACGTGGGTGTTCGGGTCCGATGTCCCCTTATACTGCGAGAGTCTGACCTTCGGCAATTCTCCTAGCTCCACGCTGTGAATCTTCGCCGAGAAATGAGTGATTCTGGCCTCCTTGACCAATCTGTCAATCTCAGGCGCCGCGCTCGTCGCTTTGTGCACCTGTGAAGCCACGTGTCCCATCTTTGTCTCTATGCTCGAAGACATTTCCTTCATCGCTTTCCGGACCTCCTCCTGGACTGTTGCCGCTATAGTGGTTGCCAAACCCCCTTGCGGGTTCGCCGTGGTTAGCGGTGTGGCACCGGCGGCGTTGAAGAGGTCTCTGTTAATTGGTGGCGCCTGCGGTGTCAGATTCCCTTGCTCTATTCTAGTTGGGGTTCTTCCTTCTCCTTGAGCGGAAGATCCTGCGATTGTGCTCTCCGGACCTTCCCTTCTTCGATCCGCGTGTTGGACATATGTGTCCTTAAACAAGATATTTTATCCATTTGTAAAAGATTATGACAAGTCGTTGAATAACGATCATGCTTATTATGATAATCTTATTATAGTTTCTGGTAGAGTAAAATAGAATGTTTGATTCCTTAGTTCATAAAGGATGCAATTATGTTATTATTATCACAACAGAGTCAATGTGAGGAAGAATTAATAATCATAATAAATGAACTTAAAATGTCCGTGACCTGATCAACTGGGTGGGAGCCCATTAATCGTATAAGGTCATTAATGTGACTAAGTGACAATCCTATTCTGGATTTTGTGTGTGTCACACTCACTAGAAGTGCATTAAGTATGAAGTGTCTTCATACTGGACTGGACCTGACTTAAACTCTGGAAGTTATCATATAAGACCGTCACTGATAACTTGGAGTTGAGTCACTAGTAGATGATCAAATGGATATTCGATCTAAGTCCTGAGTGATCTTGAGTCCAAGCTGCTGGCTTGATTGTTCTTTGATTTAACCGTTAAAGAACACGAAATATTACCGCTGTTCCCAACACTATTATTTTGGGAACATGATAGTCAGCAGTAAGGGTAGCTTGGTCATAGACATGGGCATCACACAGCTCTCTTCAGAGTGATGATGATTCCCTTGATTGTCGGTGGTGAGAAGTGAGAGGTACCCGTGCGCAACTTATGAATCGAAACCATAAGTGGGTCACTCATAATATTACTGACTGAGTCAAGGATGAAAATGCAATGAGGGGCATAACGGTAGAAACCGCCTGCTCGTGTGTGGATCATCAAGTGAAAGATCAATAACCCGAATTTGATTGTATCAATGGACACCCTGCTGTTATAAAGGGAATAATATATACCGTATCACTAAAGAGTGCAGCCTCGGGTCTATAGTGGAATCACTTCGAGGTTTGACGAACAACTAGCAGTTCGTTGGAGCTTAAGTGATACGGGTCCATGGTCCCCAGGATAGCTCCGTAACGGATGATACGTACGTGATTAAAATACATTCTGGATAATGTTTAATCATTTGGCTTGACTTATAAAACTGAAAGGTCTGTGGCAGACGTCAGATAGTTTTATCGTTAGCGTGGCAAAAGTACCATATTTTGGTACACGAAATTAACTGATAAAAGAAAGTTAGAATTTAGATTTTATATCAGCACCATGTTGTTGGAAATTAAATTCTAAGCAACTTTGCTTTTTGAACCGAGTCATTTCGACTTACGGTTAGTGATTTATGGATTTTCTAAGTTTATGATCGGTTCGATAAACTTTGAAATTAAATCACATGTCACGAATTTAAATGATGGTGTGGCACCATGACATTTTAATGTGTGATATTGAGATCAGGAAATATTAATATAATTTAATTATTTGGATTTAATTATTAATATGTTATTAATAATTAATTAATAATTAATAGATTTATATTAATAAATAAAAATATATATTTATATATATCTTTATATGTGTAAATTCGAATTAGGGTTTCATAATATGAAACCCTAGGCAATTCGAATAATATGATTTGGTCTTTCCATATTTGCGGCATAAGTACCAAATGTTTTGGTATCTTGGCAAATCCCTAAAATCAATTTAATCCATCGGATCGGTTATGATTTAATATCAACCGTTGGATTAGGATATTGATAAATTCGAATTTAATAACTTGGTAACCAAGTTTCATTTTTCGAATTTGGTTAATTAATTATATCCGTTAGATCGGTCTAAGATTTAATCTTTACCGTCGGATTGGAAATTAATCAATTATATATATTTATATAATTTTCGAATTATAGGTTAAGGATAAAATCGAAATTGTTTTTTTTTTAATAAATCTTTTTATATTTGATTTTATCCTAAACTAATTTGATCCATTAGATCGGTTTAAAGATTTATCTCAACCGTTGGATCTAGATAATGATAATTTGAATTTTAATATAAATATATATGATAATTCGAATTTAATAAAGATAAGAAGATAAGATTGGATTTTTTATTTATCCAAATCTTTCTTATTTAATTAAATCCCTAATTAATTATATCCATTGGATTTAGATGAGATTAAATCTGGACCATTGGATTAAGATAATTAATTATATTTAATATATAGAATTCGAATTTTAGGGAGGGAATTTCTCCAATTCGGTTACGGTTTGAGCCTATAAATAGGAGGCTCATTCTACACATTTTTCACACCTTTCCCCAGAGAAAAATTCGAACTCTCCCTCTTCCTCAGGGTCTGCGAATTTTCTCTCTGATCTCTCTTTTCTGGTTCGGCTTAGGAGACTATTTCTCCGGAAGCTTAAAAAGAACCATCAGTTAAAATTTTGCGACGGAGTCCTGCCGGCGAAGCCCACGCTTCGGTACGAGGATTCCAGGAGAATATCCCGGAAGATCACGGGAGTTTCCCTCAGCACTGGCGGAGCCCTGCCCAATTCAGAACGCGCAGCCGGAAGTCGTCAATTGAGGTACGGCCTTATGCATTGGGTTAATAAATGCAACCATTTACTGCTTTCTATTTATTTCCTATTATGACTAGATTATTAATAATGATATATGAATATTAAATTACATAATATTTATCAGATCTTGTGAAATGGTTATTATCCGATATCCGGACCGTTGGACGGATAACAAGTTATTCCGCTTTAAATTAATTTTTAAATGTTACCCGGACGGTTCGGAGGCTATATTCGTGATAATTTACATGGAATCCGAGACGTGATTTCCAACACCGCGATCGCGTGATTCAAGAGGGCAGCGAGTTGCTTGTTCCTCTCCTTCTGTTCTTCTGCTTTCCTGGCCGCTTCTTCGGCCATCCTCGTCGCTTCGGTCAACTGCCGCTGAAGTCTCTCCATGGTTGGGACCTCGTCCCCTTCGTTGCTGATGATGGTGTTGTTCGATGACATCTTGCTCCTTCAAATTCCTGGCTGTGAGATAGAAAGAAACCAAGCCCCTCAGTGGGCGCCAAATTGTTGAGGGCGATTTGCACCACCCTTTTCAGTCACAAGAATAAACGAAGAACACAATAAAAATATAAACACGAATATTCTTGATTTATTATACTTCCGATGAGGACTCGGTTTCTTCCGTTGAATAGCTGGACAATTGAAGGATGGAATTACAATGAACTCTCTTCAGACTCTCTTCCGATCTCAAATGCTCGAATTACTATAGACTTTAGCAACTGAGGGCTCAAGAATACACTTTTCTCTCTATGGTTTCTTACGGGATCCTTTTTTTCTCCTCCTGTTTTAATGAGGTTTACATGCATATTTATAGCCTTAGGGTTTCTAGAATTCGTTTCCCTTCTTGTTCCTTGAATCTCGCTAGGGTTTTCTTTCTCCTTGCTTGATTTGTTGCTGACCTTCCTTGAATACATCGATAATTCCACGATTTCCTCACTTGATTAACTGATTCTCCTTTATTCTCGCGATTTTGACTTCTTCCTTTATTTAATTCGTTGAGGTTTTGCGATGAGCTTTTCCTCGGTGAGCTTTCATACGATGAAGTTCTTCTGCGAGGAACTTCTTCTCCGCGGATTCTTCCTCGAGGCGCGATGAAGTGTTTCATTGCGGATTGCTTCTAAACCAGTCGGACCTCATCGCGGGTTTGAATCTTCGAGCGTGCTTCTTTGTTGACCGATAGTCAACGAATTTCCCTGTCTTCATTTCACGTCGTTTATGGGATAAAACGACACGAGTAGTGTTGAGGAGGGATTTGACGAAATCCGACCTTAACAATTAACAAAATTCTAAACCAAGAAAATCAATGGATAACTATATAACAATGTTTAAAGCTAATAAAGAGAAACTTTTTTAAGACCTGGAAAGATAGTAATTGACTTAAAACAAAAAAAAAAAACATTGCTGCATATGGTTTATTTATTGTTCTAAATTATATCATGTGCAGTTGTCAATAAACAGTTTTACAATTAATAAAAAAATCAAGAATAATATATCAAATACAACTCCATAAATATATATCATTGACGCTTATTCAAATACTTAAACTCTAAAACGAAAAAGCAGACCTTGAAACACCATTTTAGCACCATATCGGAAAGGAGCAAAGTCTTGAGGTGGAGGGGCCTTAGGCTGGATAGATTCAGGCCTCCCTCAGACGTGTAGTGGGTGGCAGGGTGACGCTTGAAGGACTTTGCTATGGAGGTGGCCTCCTCGAGGGAAATTCCGTAGTCTCCGATGGAAGAGGAGTCTGAGAGTCTCATGCGCTTCCATGGAGAATGATCAAAAGTGGAGAAATTATTTGGAATGTCTCTTTCAGGGATTCAGTTTGATAAAAAGTTGCAACTCTTTGAAAAGTTGTCGTCCAACGTTGGCACTGTTTCGTACAATTTTTAATTTCAATTTATGAAGAAAAAAAAACTGACAAGTGTTTGGTAAATTATTTATAAAAGAATTGTTGTTGGTAACAAAAGTTGACTTAGCGTTTAGTAAAATAAATATTTTTAGGGTAAAAAGACTAAAATAACTGGTATTGTTTCTAAAAAAACAAAAGCTATCTCCTATACAAAAATCTTTTTTTTTTTTTTTATCTATATATAAAATTATCTTGTGAAGCGAAAAAGAAATAATATCTTAATGATGAATATAAGCCCAATTTGCAGGCCCTAGCCGAAAGCCCAGTGGAGTCAAAGTCAACCCTTTCAACAAAGACTCTTCTGATAATATATCCTATAAAGTCAAATATTTCTTCAAATTTCACACACCTTCTTCTCCGTCTCTCTCAGCGATACCAGGTGATCTCTCTCTGGATTTTTGCTTAATCGTAATGCTTTTTTTGTAATAATATTCGGTGGGTGAAGAATTAGGTTTCTTTTTGTTTGTATACCAATGAAACAGTGCTTTTTGAATTAATCAGGTTGGGGTTTTGATTCCATCTTGAATTTATTTATTAACTAAATCGAGTTTATTAATCAATCAGCAATTACAGTGATGGCAGGCAAAGCATCGAGCTGGTCGAATGAGTGGGGGTCGGGAGACGAGGGGAAAGGCAAGAAGATGAAGGCGGTGGCGTCCGCCGGGATGGAGAAGGCCAAGGCGGCCGCGGTGGTGGGGGCGGGCAGGGCAAAGGTGGCGGCGGTGTTGAGCGCTCAGAAGGTGAAGAGCGGAACCTCCATTGGAATCAAATGGATCAAGACCCAGTACCAGAAAAGGACCTCCAAGTAGCTACTACGATGTGCATAGAATCGAATGGATGGATCTCTTTATTCTTTAATGCAAGTTACTTACGGTTCAAGTTGTATAAGACAAGTTATTTCAAGATTAAGTTTTGGTTTTGTACACACTGTGTTTATTTGGGTTCGAATGAGTGTTTTATGTCAACTTTTGACAACTCCCATATTCTTGTTTGATATAAGTATCTTCTCCTTTATTATGGCTTCTCCCTCTTAAAACCATAGTTGGAATCTAGGGGTGAAGCCGATAGAATCTTGGTGTTAATGCTCAAAATTCAACTACCCGGTCTTCAGTTCGACCCAGGGCCCACTTTGTAGTCGCGTGGGTGGTCAAAGACGATGTTGACTAGTGTCTCGATTTTGCTGAAGGCGAAATCTCCGTCTTCGGCGAGGCTTCGAGTTGTTCCTGATGTCTTCTTGTCACCGGCGAAAGATTTGACTGATTGTAATATCGCTTGGAAGTTCAATTGAGTCTGACAATTCCGGCAAATTAGGTTGTAATTCTTTTGCTCGATATAATAGAGCACATGTTAATGACAAAAGTTCCCATAAACATTCATAAAGCTTGATATCTCTCAAAGAGATGAGATTGAGATTAGTGAGTTTGGCCGAATTTCCAATTATTTTGGTACGGAATATTCCATTGATAGCTATTACACGGTACTTATCACCGAAAGCCCGACGGAATTCTCCAATCAAATAGAGTACTGTTTGTTAATATATATTTATTAGTAATAATGTCACACATTAGAATTAGACTTTTAAATATTGAAGTTGTCTGATTCAAGTCAACTAAACTTGCGTGGAGTCCTCGATTCTGGTCGGCTTCTAATGGGAACATTTGCCATCATTTATTATTAGCCACACAACTCTTACAAATTACAATTTTGGCTCTTCAACACTCAAAAAATGTGAAAATTGCCCATCTCCTCTTGCTAAAATGGAGTTGGTCCATCATACACATTACAGTTCTCTCTCTCTATATATATTTATATATATCTGATTCTATATTCTATACCCTTGAAAGCCTGGCTCAAAAAGAAGCGCTCCACAAAGCATTCTCGGGTTCACTGCAGCGTCGGTGGACTTCCTTTATCCGATCTGCGGACCGACAAATTCCGCTGCAACTCCAATCGAACGATGCAACGCAAACATTCCCCGCTTGGGCCTTCCACTCGCAATCTGCATTCTCAATCATATGCTTTAATGTAAACATGTTCCATCAATTTTATATTTTCCGTTTGGTTGTATCAAAATATCAGTTTATTGACTTACCGGGAGGGGTGCCACAGCATAGGCGTCGATCATCGATATGTACAACGTCGAGACCAATAAACCAAGATCCCAGCGAGACGTCCTCGTTCGCATATTTATGCAGAAAGTGCCTGTGAAAACATTTGTCAAATATTTGTAGAAACCGCACATTAATATGAAAGAGAGAGAAAGAATCTTACTGGTTTGACGATATGTACGACGCCAAATCATTTGAGATGGCGTAGAGCTGTCCTGTAGCGTGACGGAAATACTTATTTCCTGCCTCCCCGAATTTCCAGTACTCTGGTTCGTGGTATCTCACTCCCCTGTGAAGAAGAAACTTTTTTACTTCATTGGCAGGCACTAACACTACTTTTTCGATCATCACATCAAGTAGAAAAGCCTTACTTCTGAGCAAGTACAGGGCCGGATTTCATGCACCCAATGTAAACCCGTGGTTTTGTACGGTGTCTAACGAGCGTCTCTCCCAGCGTTGCTAAACAAAGTTGACATAGAAATCCAACTTAAATCATGAGACAAACCTTTACATAGAGAAAGAAAGTAAAAAAATGAAAGGAGGGGTAAAAGGGGCTAACCAATATTGACATGGACGTCGTCGTCAACCTTAACGTAGAAATCAGCGTCCCACAACACAACCGCAGTGGCAAAGTATATCTTAGTCTTGCCGGACAGTTCAAGGTATCCCTCAACATGGTCCTACAAAAACGATACATCTCCATAGATAAGAACGGCGTGACAAATTACGGGTTAAAATGTAGTTTAGAGGGTAAAATATTTACGGACCAGCCTCAGGAAATCTCCATGTTTTCGGTCCTCTGCTTCAATAGCTCTGTCCAAAATACCTCCTGCTGTGGCACTACATGAAGAAAAAGATGAATTTTTCAGCCAAATATCATCAGCGGAAAAACAATCAAACGGGTTTTGAAAACCGACCTATGACCGATAACAAATCGCATTATGATGCCCTTCTCCTCCTCAAGCCTCTTTTTCTTCTCACCTGTTTCAACAAATTACATCATATATTATAACCAGATCCTTGTACACTCATCAAAGGGGAAAAGCCGATACAGACCTTGAGGCATCCACGTAGCACGAACCGAATCTCTTCTTTTTCGGCTGCTGAAAGCAGTGTTAACCCCAACAACCATCAAGTATTTCCTCTTTCGAAGGGTTTTCGTCTTCTTTTTGAAGTTTTCTGATAGAGGCGCTCCGCTGCGTATGGACTCCTGCGCTGTTTTTGCAGCAGCCAATTCCGTCTCCAAGCTCGAGATCGTCTTATCCAACGTTCTGCACAGCTTAAACACGCGCATAAGTTGCTGCCAAGTGACAAAGCCGAGAGACATCAAATACGGACTCACTGTATGGCATTGGAGGTCTTGAAAACGTCGCCGTAAATGTTTTTGGGGTCGCGCTTTACTTCCTTTTGGTGCAACTGAAAAGAGAGGAGCAATGTGTTGATGAGCAATACAAGAGAATGACATGTCATTGTCAGCTCGGACACTCACGGATTTGGGACCGCAGCCCTCGGAAATGAGATTGAGTTTCTCGGCTTCAAGGGACGTTGTTCGGGTGAAATCTCTGGTTTCCGGAGCATCCCACATCCTGATCACGAAACAGGGCTTGCATGAGAGAGACGATCCAGTGGTCTTTGAAAAGGAAAGCCTTAGACAACAAGAATGAAGATTGAAGAGACCTGTTATTAGTGAAGAGCATTCCAGCACAAAAACAGGCGAAACAGAGCAAGAGAGCATTCCATCTCGAAGAAGAGAGTTTGTCTCCTTTCATCTTCATGTTTGCTTTCATCAAATTCCGCCAAAACTGAGGGAGCCAGAAACACCCATTCTTTTTTAACAAAAGAGAGTCTTGCAAGAGTGGGAGGACTCTTTAACCGTCCACTTCTTCTACCCGAAATGACCAAACGGTCCTTGTTAGACACCATATCACCATGTTCTCATGAATTCCTGTCACATGGATATATATATATATATATATATATATGTATGTCACACTTTCTCCAACTGTTTGGGAAGTGGCTTTTTTAATGTCAAAGTTAATGGTAAAAACTAACTAAGCATGGGGTTATATCATAATATAATTAAGGGTTAATCGCGGCATAACTCCCTAACCTTGGGTCAACTGGGGCGGCATGATCCCAAATTCATTTAATAGCGGTAGAAGTATTAAAAGTTAGGTTCCCTCCATGTGTAATCTGATGGGTGTTAGTCAAATGTCTCACGTGACAGTCAAATGTCCGCGTTGCATTGCCACATCACCTGATGTCCACGTGACATTTTGATATGTTTTTAAACTAAAATAAAAATGTCCACGTGGTGTTAAAATATATTAAAATGCCATGTGGTCATCGTGTGACGTGGCAATGATGCGTGGATGTTTGACTGCCACGTGGGACGTTTGACTAACAACCGTCAATTCAAAATTGACTAAACTCATCTTTTGATACTTTTATCGTTATTAAATGGATTTGAGGACATGCCGCCCCAATTGGGCTAAGATTGAGGACTTATGCCGCGATCAACCCTATAATTAATTGAAGATTGTCATCTTAATCAAGTGTGTGCTCGTTGGTCTTTTTTTTTTAAGGCAATTACGAAATGGTGGACATATCTTTATGAACAACTCATATGGCAATACAATGTTTAGACTTTAGACCTCAGATCAATGAATAATGAACCATTGTCTTTCATAAGTTTGTAACATGAAAATCCCATCTTAATTATTATAATTTAACTCAGTTTTATAAATACTAATGGGCCATTAGATCCAACATGTTCACAATCATTCTTACAAATTCAGTCTTTTTTTTATTCTTATAATAATTCATGATAACGACATTTGTTTAAAGAAAATTAAATCTGGGATGATGATAAACGAATATTGTATGGATTAAGAAAATTGATCTACACAAAGTTTAAAAGTCTTCACTATCTGATTATTAAAATAAAAAAATAAAGTCACGAATGCCAACCATTTATTGACTTAATAATTGGCCTTAAATTCCACGTTTTATTATTTCTTGTTCTTCTAAATTGTATATATGCTATTTTAACGAATTATTATTTATCAGCCACTAAGATGCCCATTTACCATAAATTTCTCTTCTTCTTCTTCTTCTTCTTCTTCTTCTTCTTCTTCTTTTTTTTTTTTTTTTTACGAGAAAATACCAAAACCCATACTTATGGAGAATGAAATGAAGTGTATATTTGCATTGCATGGCACATGATCAATTAATGTCTTTATCAGATAAATATGGTCCCTTCTTTGATAATAATTGATTCCAACTTCACTCTATTATTCACTTCCATATTCTATGAAACATCGCACATCTCCTCACAGAACTATTATCAATTCTCCTTTCTAAATTAAATTAAATTAAATTGAATACTAGTTATTCTACCCTTGACAAATTAATTATTAGTCAGTACTTATGAAGATTTCTTCTTTGACATGCATGATTTTCCTAAAAATATGTGATTAATTATTCAATTATTTTGAGATGTTGTATATGATATTCTAATCTAATGCACTTTTTACAACTATGCGTCATTCACTATAGTATATTATAAGCAATATGTTGCATAGAATAAAAAATATGATTAATACCCTTTTTTATTATATTATATTGCATTTATTATAATATACTGCACTGTGCTAACTTTATATCGTCTTACATTAGATAATAAAAAATAAAAAAAACCCCACAAAATGCCCAAAAAGCACCTCAAGTTTATGAGAAATGCCCATAGTTTCATAAAACTAATTTATACCCATTCATAATATTTTTTGGACCATATTAACCCTAATATTAGTTATAATTATTATTTTTCGTTTAATAATTATCAATAATATATTATTAATTTCAATAAATTTCCCTATAATTGTGGTTGACAACTTTCACCTCTTAATTATAATTTCATTTAATTATGGTACTTCTCTCTCTCTCTATCTCTCATATCGCCAGATTAATACCTCCATCTATCTCTCTCTCTCTCTCTCTCTCTCTCTCTCTCTCTCTCTCTCAGATTAATACCTCCATCGCCAGATTCTTATCGATCGGAGAAGAGCGCGTCGCTCACTGCCGCAACATCACCGCCGACCTTCTTCTTTCTGAGGCGAATCTTCAAATAGCGATTCGCGAATCCCCAGAGCATCCGCCATTGTTCGAGGACGCCCATGCCCTGGTTTCCGCCGTCGCGTAGCTTCCCATCGCCTCTCCGTCGACGCGAAGGTCGTTCGCTCAGAATTTCATTCGCCCAATAACTCGTAAAGTGATTTACTATTATAAATTCGTAACTTAAATTACAATTACATGTATAGTGATTTACTATTATAAATTCGTAACTTAAATTACAATTACATGTATAAATTCGTAACCTAAACTTGTAACTTATTATTATAAATTCGTAACTTAAATTACAATTACATGTAATAGTTTACTATTATAAATTCGTAACTTAAATTACATTTACAGGTATAGTGATTTGCTATTATAAATTCGTAGGTTAAATTACAATTAAAATTACATGTATAAATTCGTAGCTTAAATTCATAACATACTATTATAAATTCGCAACTTAAATTCGTAACTTAATTTACAATTACAATTTATAGTGATTTACTATTATAAATTCGTAAAAAGAGCTACATTCAATGTATTAATTTTGACGTTGAATTATTATTTCCAGCGTATAATTCAAAAAATATAACTACAATTTTTATTTTTGCTACAATTTAGGATGATTAATTATTTCTTAATTATTTGATATTTAAAAAAAGAAGAGTATATTGGTCCATATTTTAATTAATTGGTGGTTTTAATTACTAAAAATAGATTTGGGCATTTTTTTTTTTGAAACATTGAGTCACAAATGAGCATTTGCTAATAAAAATAAAGAGATTTAATTTTTTGCCCTAAAATACAAGTCAAGTACATCTACTTCTCATCCGTTATTTATGACATTGATAAATGAAAATCCAATGATAGAGAAGGGTCAAGTTTTCGTCATTTTCAGCAACAACTAGTTCATATCGAATATTGAGGGTGGATTAAATAGGACAATGCTCTCATCTCATGCAATTATTTATTTTGTTGGAATTTAAAAGGATAATTTACATGAAATTAGACAATATTATTAATTAATAAGGAAAGTTTTGTGGAACAAATATGATACAAACAAGAGTAAAAAAGCAACGAAAGAGCTTGGGCTGGACACGTGCGGCAAGATGGGAAGTGGCACGTGATCAGATCTGGAGAGGTTCTTACGTGTCGCAGTTCAGTTGGATGGGTCCATCATCATGTGACATGTCGTTCGACTCACGTGGAACCTGCGATGCCTCTGCATGTGGGTCCCCAGCCATGAGAAATGCAACACGTGTCATCATGCTGTTGGTCGCACTCATTTTGGCGTTTCCTTCTGCAGTGACCTCGGACTCGGAGTGATCCTAAATCCTAATGATATTGGAATGAAAACTTATGAATATTTAATTATTATTAAAACATTTATTATATAGTACATGAAATGAAATCTAGCTACTAATAATCTTAGGGAAAATAGCGGTATAAAATACCTAAAGTTTATAAAATATTGACATTAAGTTTTCATTTTTTTGTGGTGAAAATGGCCAAATTCTTATTTTGTGTCTTCTGTCATGTTTCCGCCCGAACCGCATCACGTGTCACGTTTTTAAACCCATTAAGTATATTATTTTTAATTAAAAAATCAAATTGATTTATCAATGATAAACAATGGTATATTTGATGGGTTTAAAAACGTGACACATGGCTCGATTCTGAATGAAAATATGACGAAATACAAAAATTAAGAGTTTGGAAACTTTTGCCACCCGAAAAAATAATGAAAACTTATTATCAAATTTTCAAATACTTTAGGTACTTATGCCGCTATTTTCCCAGAATCTTAAGCAGGTTATTAATAGCAATTTTAATAAATGGCATTAACAATGTTGTCCTAGTATGCATATTGAAATACTGATTTATAGGGATTTTTGTGTTAGTTTTGGATGAATTTTTGAAATGCATTTATTGTTCTTGGAATTGAAAGAGGCAAATATATTGGAGGCAGGGCAGAGCAATGAACGAAGAAGATACAGTGTTGCACAGAAACTAAGTTTGATAATGCTCACCAAAAATGGTCGGTTTATCAATGCTCACCAAAAATGGTCGGTTTATAATTCCTTTTGGGTTGAATAGAGACCCAACCCAAAAGGAATTATATTATAATATTATTTGGAGTTAAGCTTTGTGATTCTCACCAAATTCAAGAGAGAATCTTGCATCAACTCAATTAACTGAAAGTAAGAAAAGTAAAGCTTTAAGATATGCCATATAAATATTTTAAGATGTACAATACCTTAAAAGATGAATATGAAATAGTAGAGTGATCAAACTATCAGGTGGATGCACTTCTATGTCTATATTATTAATAATAATCGAATAATTATACCGAGCAAATAAGGTGGAAAATAATGCAAAGATCACGATCGCCAACCCCGGAGATTTACGGGCGAATATTTTATCATGAAGTCTACACTATTTGTTTATTTATTGTATCGGAAATTATTTTTATTGGTTGCTTTAGTTATTAGTAGATTTCCTTTCCTATTATGTTTGTGTAGCTTTGCAGCATTTAAAATCTTAAAGAATGAAGTTTTGTTTTATGAGATGGTAAAGAAAATTAGTCAAATAATGTGGGGTGATAATTTGTTTGTTGATTTAAAATGAAAGGAAGGAATGGCGTGGGGGATGGGATGCTTTGCTTTGCTTTGCCTATAATAAAATAATAAAATAATAATATGAAATGAAAGTGATTCATTGGAAGGAAGGAAGGAAAGGAATGGTCTCCAACTCCAAGCAAGCAAGCAACCTCACTGAGTCAGTCAGAAACTGCAAAGTACTGAAAAGGGTAAATTTGTCATAATCCCTTGATCTGTCGGTGATGTGATGATTTTAGGAGAAAATGTTATTGGGCCTACGAACGAGTACCACTAATCTCTGTCGGCCCATCGCTACCTTATTTTTCAAGGTCATGAAGGCTCAAAATTAGGGGTGGCAATTTGGGGCCGGACACGAAACACGAAACGGTTACGACACGATTTAAACGGGTCTGGGTCTACCATAAATGGATCTGGTTCCAACCGTGACGAACACGATTAACACGATTACATAACGGGTAAACACGACACGAACACGATAACACGATGGGACCCAATTAGACACGATTAAAGAGTAAAAAGTTACATTTTCTACATTTTATATATATGTTATTAAGTGTTTTAATACTTATTATATATGAAATTTATGTTTTTATTTGATTAATTTCGTCTTCCAATTGATGAATATACAAATTTGCTAGTAAAATTTTAAAATCTTCGACAATATAGTTAAATAAATTAAGTTAAATGAGTATAAATTGAATTAATTTATCATTTATAAATAAATGTCTCTATTAATTGGGTTAAACGGGTAGACACGATAAACACGTTATTTAAATGGGGTGGGTCTGGGTCTCGTCTTCTAACACGATTAATAAATGGGGCGGGTCTGGGTCTAGATAAAATAAGTAAAAAACGACTAAGACCCGGCACGAACACGACACGCAACCCGAATTGCCACCCCTACTCAAAATCAAGACTACACATATTTCTTTTAATCGAAGCACCCATGACATGACATGAGTATCCCTTATTTATGTCCCTCTTCCTTTAATACTCACTCTCTCTAACCATCTTATATATTTCAATACATATAAAATATAAATTGTTAATTGCGGTAAAACTATCCAACCTTTTCCCATATGTTATATCATGTATTCAAATTATAAAACTGTAGTTGATGAAAGTACCCTACATGGCAGGCAAACTAACAAATTTCGTCAAGTGTTTCTATTTTGAGTGTCGTTTTCAGACTGCGTGATGTCGTTTTTGAGAGCTTTTTTGCCCCAAAGAATCAAAATCCCAAATGAGGTATAATTCGTTCATACAAAAATGGAAAGCAAGCGAAAAGTGAAGCTCGCATTGTTGCTGGGAATCGCCGTGTCGATCCTGATCATCGTTCGGAGAAGACGAAGGAAGCCCCGTCGGAGCTGCTTGCGAGATCACTCGAAGCCCTCTTTCAACCGCCTTTTGGCTGATAACTCTTACTCTCCTTTCAAGCATCTCAATGCCACTCCAAGTTGGTATTTTGGTTTGATCTTCCATTTTGATGATTAATGAATTCAGCAGCAGATGTTGTTGATGCAGCCTCGAATCCGCATCCTTATGAAGCTGAGATTACAAAGCTACTCCGAGGACCCATCTTTGAATTCAAGTTCCCCCATGACGCAATGAGCCAATCCTCCTCCTACATTTGGGTCGACACCCAGTCGCAACTGACGCATCTCGTTGCGTCGTTGCGAGAAGAAGGTGTTTTCGCAGTGGACACGGAGCACCACGCCTTGCGCTCCTTTCTGGGTTTCACTGCTTTGATACAGGTGAGGTCAGGTCAGGTCTCTTCACGCTTCTTCTTCTTCTTCTATCTAATGCACTGCTCTTAAAATTGTCAACTATCAGATTTCTACTGGGAAACAAGATTACTTGGTTGACACTATTGCCCTCCACGATTTCATGCCTCATCTTCGCCCGCTTTTCGCTGATCCCAGCATTTGTAAGGTCAAGAAGATAAGCTGCTTTATCCATGGCTTGCAAAACACTTCAGATTGATTTTAGTTATTAATATGCATTTTTGTGATCCAGGTGTTTCATGGTGCAGATAATGATGTTCTCTGGCTTCAGAGGGACTTTCACATCTATGTTGTTAATTTGTTTGATACAGCAAAGGTTGAATACCGTTTTCATGCTCGTTCCTAAATGCTTACCGTCAGAGACTGACGAGATTTAATAGTAAAAAAAATGTCGCGATGAATGCAGGCATGTGAGGTGTTATCCAAACCACAAAAATCACTTGCGTATCTGCTCGAGGCATACTGTGGTGTAACCACTAACAAACTGTTACAGGTTGGCTTTTTTTCGCTTCATTCCCTTGTTTTTCTTCAATTTAAGGAGAATGATAACGAATAACGATGATTATAGAGAAAGGCCGAGGATTAGTTTTTTGTTTACTCATTTAGATAATTGATTGTAGCGTGAAGATTGGAGACAACGGCCCTTATCAGATGAGATGGTACAATATGCCCGAACAGATGCGCACTACTTGCTGTATATCGCCAGCTGTCTGGTTTCCGAAATGAAGCAACTTGATGACGGTACTTCCTCTTCATTACATCGTTTAGGGGCATATGTGTAAATTATAAATACCCAAGGAAGGATTTCTAGTCATCAAGATCCAAAATGTTTGCTTACCTAGCGATAGTCATTCCTTTATATAGCCTTGTATAACGCCAACTTTGTATATTTACTGTTGCTCGTGTAATCGGTATCAGAAAACTCTTTTGGCGATCACAAGTGGCGAAACGTCGAGGAGGCTAGTCGGCGGTCAAACATAACGTGTTTGCAGCTTTACACCAAAGAAGTTGAAACTTCTCCAGGAGAGTCTGCTGCTTTCTCGATACTTTCCCGTCATTTGAATGGCCAAACAGCTTCTTGCGAGATCCAGGTTTGTTCATTGCACAAAAAAAAATCAGCTTCAAGTAAAGGCATCACTGATTGACTTATATTTTCTGTTATTATGGGTTGCAGGAAACGACGAGGCGTCTGTGTGCCTGGAGAGATTTGATGGTCAGTGATTTGATGGTTACATTTTCACATCATTGTTGATTTAATTCAATGTATAATTTGATATTTAGGTTATTTCTGGTTGTTTGTAGTTATTCCTTAATAGTCTTTGTAATTAGTTTATGCTAATTTTTTCTAGTTTCTTTTTGTTCTTTCTTTCTTCAGGCACGTGTCCACGATGAAAGCTTGAGATACGTTTTGTCAGAGCAGGCCATCATTGCTCTTGCGCATGAAGCTCCAACTACTTTTCAAGACATTTGTAATGTCATCACTCGAGCTGATTCTAACGTGGATTCAAATTTGACTTCTCCGTCGCTCGTTGTTACCAGTCATTTGGACGATCTTCGATATCTGCTTCACGACAAGATAGAGAATCTTGATAACGTTTTCTCTCTGCTCATACAGAAGTGTCTTGGTTCAAATGCGACTTGCCCGCTATCAATATCCAACTATGCTTTGTTGCTTAATTCCGATTTCAAGCTAACAAGTGCATCGAAACATAATGCAAACAAAAACCCAAAGCAATTCACAAAGAAAGCTTCTCGAGAGCTATTTGTTCAAAAATTCTCGTGCAAATCGCCGGTTTATCATAATTGCAGAATCTATGCAAATGACGGGAGGTTGCTTTGTTACTGTGATCAAAAGAAGCTCGAATGGTTTGAAAGCATTTCATGGTTTCTTTTCTGTTTTGATCTCATATTTTCTTTACATATATCTTACGTGTCATATATGTTCAGGTACATTCGACGAAATTTAGCGAAACTTGTTGACGAAGAGCCACCTGCCATTATGCTTCTATTTGAACCAAAAGGTCGTCCCGAAGATGACGATAATGACTTTTACATACAAAGTAAAAAGAACATATGTGTTGGGTGCGGCGAAGGAAATCATTATTTACGTTACCGTATAATTCCCTCTTGCTACAGAATTCATTTCCCTGAACATCTGAAAAGCCATCGCTCTCATGACATCGTCCTGCTTTGTGTGGATTGCCATGAAGTTTCACATGCTGCTGCTGAGAAGCATAAGAAAAAGGTTGCTCAAGAATTCGGAATTCCGCTTTTTGTTCGTAAAGTTGTTGATTTTGAAGAAGCCCCTCGTACATCGGGGTCTTCTGTCAAAGAGTTAGGGGTCTCTCCCTTACAACTGCGCATTGCTGCTATGGCTCTTCTGCGTCATGGACCAAGAATGCCCTCCAACCGTCGTGACGAACTCATAGAGGTTGAATTTTTTTATTTTTTTTTAATGGAACTTATTTTGAACTTCGAGATTAATAATCTTACCTCAACAGTGACACAACATGGGGTCATTATTGGAAAGGTGCAGTGTATCGCTAAATGCTTTTGTGAAGTTTCTGCTGAATAAGGTTCTTGTTTGTGTCGATTTCTTTGCACAGACAGTTGCAAGATATTATGGACGGAAGGAGATCTCTGAGGAGGATTTGCAGAAGGCTTTATTACTCGGAATGAGTCCTCATGAACGGAGACGGTTTGCAAAGAAGAAAGGGTTGTCTTTGAAGCCTTCCAAAGCAACAACACCAAGTGCAGGAGTAAATGGCTCAGAAGACGACGGTGACATAGGAAACCCGGTTCTTGTCCAGAACAAAGATTCAGATACGAATGAAGTTTCAGATCTGGAGATTTTATCAAATGGTGATTCCAACACGGATTATGAGAACATAAATGGAGAAGTTGAGTATTATTTCAGTGGCCATGACGGAATCGCCCCTCCTAAGCATAAGTCAAAGCTGTCGCTGTTGGGTCACGGCCCACACGGGAGACAAGTTGTGGACTATCTGATGAAGGAATATGGTGAGGACGGCATTAGCGAGTTTTGCCAGAGGTGGAGACAAGTGTTTATTGAAGCTCTTAATCCTCGTTTTCTACCCGCTGGCTGGGATGTTATGCACAGGTACGTCCGACAATTATTCCGACACTTAAAACGGATTTTATCAATCTAATAATGCTTTGCTTTGGCAGTGGTAGGAGGGACTTTGGTGAGTTTAGTGTCTACAAACCTTCCCAAAAGCTGTCAGATGCCTAAGTATACATGTAAGCCGGGTTTTATTTATTTTGGCTATATGCTCGAGTTCCCGGATTTGGTCGAAAATTGGTATAAACTTAATATCTTTAACGGTGATGGAGTCGATAAGAGATTGTGGATGTTTCATTCCTATTTTACGTGTGGAGAGGAACTTTCTTAGCGAAAATAACGATGAGACCATGCCTGATAGAATTAGCGTTAAAGTAGAAAGATTTGAAATCGAAATCAGTCACCGAGCTGCTCGGTCCGAGCATGATGTTTCTTCCGTTACCCAATAATTAACCGTCTACAGTGCCGAGCTGGATTTTATATCTTCTCCGTGTATTGAGTTTCAAGGCATTACATTAGTATTAATCTTCTAAGCTTCAATAGTTACTTTTTTTACTTGTAAAAATAAAACTCTGCATTTACTCTTCTTTTGTCATGATGTGAAACCCTAAGATCAAGGGGCAAGCAATTACTCTGTGAGATACAACAACGTTGTTTAGTTGTAAAGATCACTCATTTCTTAATCAGAGGGTTTGGCACTTAACTTAATCATGGTCTTGTATCAAATTCAAAACTATTAATACAATTACAAGGGAAATTAACGATAACTCATTTCTTTCTCGCCTTCAACGATAGCTATATATTTTCGTTAAAGACAATCTACGCCCAAAATAATTATATGTAAGCGAAGAACAAAGTCTACTGTACGGTAAACACCGGTCCGGCATTGAGAGGAAGAAGATTCCAATAGTTACCCTTCTTGTCGACACAGCAGCTCCGCCACCGTATTCTGTAATGCCCTGCCGGAAATGCCGACACGTCAAGCAAGCAGCTCGTGAACCCCTGACCGCTCTCGTTCGGTTCACAACGCACGAATGCGCTCACAAACGAGTCGCGACCATTCTTGTCCACAGTTTGCGTGTCGCATTTTGTCGCATAGCATAGCAGTTTCTCACCCATTTTGACTGCATCATCATCTTCCCAAGCGGGGTAATCTCTCTTGCGTGGCAGGTCACATTCTTCGGCTGGGCCTGGCTCGCACAACAATACCCTGCTGTAGATGATGCAGGAAAACTTGGCCGGATGGAACATGAGAGCAGAACGCATATTTCTCAGTTGAAGACAGAGACTCAATGAAAGGCGGTAGCCTTGAAGAGTGCGTATTCCATCTCCAGTTTTTGGGACGCTGACTGCGAAGAGTTCCGACCCGATGCAAGGCCTGAAAGTTTTGTGTGTGTTGCAGAAGCATTAGATATGGAAAAACAGACAAGATAGCTTTTACATACTGATTGGAATGTGGTTTGCCAAAAGATGGAGATCCAAAAATCCGATTAGGCGGAAAATAAATCATGCAATCGATTTTTTTTTTTATCGGTACGAGGCTTTTGGTCCACACCGGAAACTGGTTACTTAATTTTAATAATTTATGTTTTGTGTTTTAACATTAGCGTTGTGTTATGTATTTTTATCTGCAAAAGTTGAGTTTTTATCCAAGCTGAGAAAAAAAATGATCAACTTACTTTATCCGGAAGAAGTATTTCGGAGTTCCGAAAGGTATTTGCGTCCACTGGGTAACAAATTTCTGTGTGAGTTGCAAAGCATTGCTTAGAACCTGAGATGAATCCTCATCCCAAATCGCAATTTCCTTGCTTCTCAAGCAAGAAATCTCCGAAACAGCTTGACGACACACTGTTGTAATATCTCTCGCCTCACAACCGAAATCGAAAGCATGAATTCCAGGGTGCAAATGAAAACAGTTGGCTTGTTCGCCGAAATCTATAAGCTGACAGAGTTTTGCACTAATTTCAGGTTCTATTTTCGACAATCTCCCAGCGAGAGTTTGTACTGAGTGTGCACATGAAGAGTTGTCCGAGTTTTTCAGATCATAAGTTATTTCCGGTAAACCTGGGATGAAAAGAAAAAACCCAGCGATGATGGCCAGCAGCGAAGTGCTCAGCGCAAGGGTAGAAATGACTTTTCTGCTTCTACTACCCATGTCAACGAACGATGAACCGCACAGATTGAATTCTTCCGATATATTATTCAACCTGAAAGACACGAATAGGCACTTTTCTACAACACCCGTTTCAACGTCTTCATTCCTGATCGTCTTTTCACAGAGATGCTGGACCGATTTTAGGGTTTGCAATAAGTCTAAGATGGCGTGTATGGTTTTAGCTCGTAAACACAAAAACCATCTTTGGAAGCAAAACCTTTCACCAAAATCCAATGCGTCTCTTGAGGAGCAAATACTCCTATAAGCACTCACAACCAATTCAGTCTCGGTCCCGTCAACGCGAATTTCATCAAAATCGTCACGGAGAGAACTCAGAGGGAGTTCAGTCATCATCTCCATCACGTCAGCTAAGCCGGAATGTTCTTTTCTAAGATTAAGAAACATCATTTTCCTCTCTGATCGAGCGAAATGAGACAATGATATTAACCAGGAACTGCAAGAATCGGAACTAACTTGTGATTTAAGATGCTGAAATATAAAACTTGACGTAAACTATGAACCGTGACATGCTAGGTTTATCCCGGCTCTGTAAGCAGGCCAATTCCTATTTTCCAACAAAATTTTATTTGTGAGTTCCAGTATCAAACTTTCATCATATTTATTTTCTCCGTGTCCCCAAATTACCGGAGAATGCAACAACATAGAGTAGCTTACGTGTGTGAAGCTATCTAATAGCTTTGATTCACAAACACATCTAGCCAGAAGTTTGAATTTATCGAAGATGGATGGACTAATCGCATGAGCTTCACTGAGAAATTCGAGAAAAATAACCAGAAACCTGTAGATATTATAAGCTAGCTTCACTCTTATTGTTTGGCTCTCATCTCCGTCGGAATCTGTTATAGCTGATATATCTATATCCATGGAATCTTTCTCGTTCCTACCGGAGAGGTATCTAACGAATGCACAAATCCGATCGAGCATTTCGAAAGCTAAATCACGGTTATCTTGGGTATTCCGTAGTTTGCCAACGTAAGCACGTGCATGTTCTTCTACCTATCTCCACAACCTCTTTGGGGTGGCTTCCCAACTATGTTCCACTCGTCGTCACTTCCCAATTGTCATCGTTTAAGTTATCGGCCGTCATCGTCTTAGATTTGATCTCGTTCTTTTTTATCTTTGCTCGAATCCACGGAGTGACTGGAGAGGACAATTCTATAATACATTTAGTACTCGCGTCATGGTATCTACTTATATACTCAGATACCTTCCCAAGACATTCATCTAAAAGGCCAACAATAGGGTAACCTCTAGCTACTTTCAGCACACTATTAATGCATTCAGCGTTGTTTGAAGTCAGTATGTTATACCTTTTCCCCCTGAAGTACGCTCTTGCCCAATTCGATCTTCTCCCAACTTGTTCAACGAGATATTGCGCAACAATTGGAAACTTAATCTTGAATACATCCCATCTTTTCTCAAAGTCCTCCTCTTTATATGATCGTACCATATCCCAATAATGGTACATTAGCCCCTTTTTATATATCCAGTTTTCTTCGTCCGGATTTGGATCCCTTGATACGTTGGCGGTTTCTTCATCGGGATTTGGATCCCTTGATACGCCGACGGTTTCTTCATCGGGATCCCTTGACTTCTTCTTCTTCTTCTTCTTCTTCTTCTTCTTCTTCTTCTTCTTCTTCTTCTTCTTCTTCTTCTTCTTCTTCTTCTTCTTCTTCTTCCCGCACTTCCACAAGTTGCAACTGACGTGATAATTACAATATCCATGATGTGCTTTCGGATACACTGTACATATATCGTGAATGATGGATCCCCCTCTATCCGATACGAACACCAAGTATTCCTCATCCGGGATTGATTCTTTGAGGCGTTCTAAAAACCATACCAACGCTAAATGGTTCTCCCCGTCTGTAATACCGAAAGCAAGAGGATAAATATGACCATCGTCATCCATAGCGGTTGCTACGAGTAACACACCTGCGTACTTGCTATACAAGTGATATACGTCGAGACAAATCACCTTCCTCAAACTTTTGAATCCTATTACCGACGCGTATAATGTCATGAAACGGTACAAAAAACGGCCTTTCTCGGTAATCTTAATCGCGGTACGGGAACCCGGGTTTTTTTTTTCAACCATATAAAAATAATCCGGTAAAAACTCATAATTCTGAGCCGGGGTACCTTTCACCATGTCAATGGCGTTACACCTCGCACGCCATGCCTTCCAGGAACTGACCTTGATACCGCTACTTGACAGAAAATGATGAATCAATTTCGCGTTTGGAAGTAGTTTCAAGCCATGGAATGTATTAGAGATCAGGATTGCGAGATACGACGAAGTGGCCTGTCGATGGCCATCTTTTCGGCTGGCAACAGAACAAGTGTGGGTGGCATCATATCTCCGTACGGTGAACGTGTTACAGTTCCTAATCTGCGCTGCACGCATCCTCCACGTGCATTTCCGATTTAGGCATCTAACTGAGTATAATCTTGGTGTAGACTTAACTGACCTCAACTCGAAGGATCCCTTGAAAGCACCCTCGGCCAGAAATTTTTTCAATTCCGACTTTGATGAAAACTCCTGACCAAGTTCGAGATTCATACCGTCATGAAAACCAACTGCCGGGAGTTGTCCTTCATCAATGCTTGGACCACACGAATTTGGTGCCAAAAAACAATTCGCCATCCCTCTGAATTGTGACAATATCACATATTCGCCATTACAGCTAGCTTCCGGCATATCAGTCGGGTGATCTTCTGGCGTATCAGTGGGATGATAATCTGACATATCAGTGGGATGATAATCTGGCACATCAGTCAGGCGATCTTCTAGCATATCAGTCGGGCCATATTCTTGCATATCAACAGGCGCGCCAGACTGAACGACCCGTTCTTTTTCGACTTCATGACCTTCCTTTGCCAGTAGACCGATGTATAATTGATCCAACCACGCCGACCCATCGACGTCCCACAGATACACTGTCAGGTCTGAATCGTTTCCAAGGGCTACCGGTTGGCAACTGTCAGAAGGTTTATAAGTTACCTTCAAATCATGCTGCCTTGAAATTTTGCAACGCACGTATAGAAGCTCTTTCAAATCAGCATATCCATTCAATGTAGACGTTTCAACCTGAATACAAGTTGCCGTGTCTCGGTCTCCAAGTCACCTCCACATATAAGCATCGTATATCCACTTTCCTCCACAACTGACGCTCACCAAGTGCGGAGACATCAAGAAAACGGAAAGGAATCAAACCTGAAATTCAAATACCGTAACATTATACGATACCGCTATAATAATTAGTATGACGATACAATATACCGCTAAGCTATACACAATGTCATATAACGGTTATATTGAAACAATATTGTGTAATATTGAGCTTAAATTCCGTAATACCGTAACGTTGTACGATACCTCTATATGATTTATTATCACCATACATCACACTGTTAGGGATGTGCCCTTAAATCAGAAGTATTCACCCCTTGTATAAGCACTTTGTCATTTCCGAAGAAATAAAGTAAAGTCTTATTAGCTAAAATCTTATTATAGTACTAAAGATTAAATGAATGTATCCATAGTTCATCAATGTTGCAATTGTATTTTACTATCACACAAGAGTCAATGTGAGAGAGGATTGGTAAATACAATAAATGAACTAAAAGATAGTCTGTGGTTTAATTAAGAAGGTGGGAGCCTCTTAATCGTCAACCATTAGTGTGACTCAAATACAGTAATCCGATCCGGATTGCAGTATTGGTGTAATACTGATTGAGTGCACTAAGTGTGAAGCAACTTCACACTAAACTGGACCTGACTGATTCGTGAAAGTTACTCAACTAAGACCGTCCCTGATAACTTTAGAATCAAGTCGCAAAAGATGATCAAATGGTAATTAATCTAAATCCTGAGGTGATCTTGAACCCCGACTGTTGGCTTGATTGTTCTTTGATTTGCAAGTTAAAGAACACAAATATACCGTTGTTCCCAAAGCCGCAATATTGGGAACATGATAGTCGACAGGGAAGGGTAGCTCGATCACAGATATGGATATCACATGGCTTTCTCTAAAGTCAAGATGATTCCTTTAATGGTCGGTCATGAGAAATAAACGGAACTCATGGCCAGCTTACGCTTCGTACCGTAAGTGAGTTGTTTATAATACCACCGACTGGATTAAAGAAGAAAAAGCACGAAGGGGCAAAACGGTAAATCGCCTACTCGAGTGTGAATCATCAAGTGAAAGATTGATTAACCCGATTTTATTATATCACTGGACACCTTTAAGATAAAGGAATATATTATTTGCATCACTAAAGAGTACAACTTCGGGTTTATAGTGGAGTAACACTGAAGTTAACGGACTTATCCGTTGAAGCTTAAGTGATGTGGGTCCATGTTCCCCAGGATAGCTTCGTAAAGGACGAATTGTACAATTAGGATATTTGTTATTCTAATTTATGATAGAACTAATTGAAACTGAAGCTTGTGTCAAGTACCTAAAGTTTGCCCAGAAAATAGCTGATCGATAAAAGTCAAAACTGGAATAAATTTTCAACATCAATGATGTAGGAAATTTAATTCTAAGAGTTTTTTCTTCTATGATTTTATGTGTAAGAGCTACAGAGAAAAAATTATGAATTATAGATCATAACATAACGTTATGTTAATTCATGAAAATTACTTAGAGATAAAATTAATGGGCTAGGTCCATTGGATTTAATCTTAGGTAATTATGATAGAGGGAATTCGACAAACCTTGGTGGTTAAGCCCATTAGGTATTTTCCTTATCATATTTTGTTAAGTAATTAATTAATTAATTATAATGGAAACATATTAGGTAATATTTGAATCATGGAAATTGTCAAGCTTGGTTACCAAGTAAGAGGTGACGATTTTATGAGCATGAGATATTCAAATATTTATGTGTTTTGATAATTAAAGATACTAATTGATTATATACATAAATGGTATTAACTTAATCATTTAATTAAGAACCATGTCATGAATTTAAATTGTGCATGAATCAAGGTTTAAAATGTCGCTTGCCGATGTCGTTTCGCATTTTCCGTTTTACGGATATATCGCTTGCCGATGGGTATGTCGATGGGCAAATCGTAAAAAAAGGGCATGCCGCATGCCGCATATACCGCATTTTTCGCATGGGCATACCAATTGCCGATGAGGTTTTCGACGGATATTTGGTAAAAATATTTGAGTATTTAAGCAAGATATTTATATAGGTTCAAAACTACATATTTAATAAATATAAGACATAATTGTGTACAACAAACACATTTGTAACTTAAATATGTAGGTGAAATGTATAATATTAAGTCACTTTATTAGTTGAAGTGTATAATATTAAGTCAAATTATTATGTGAAGTGAATATGTATGTTAATTAAGTGTGTAATATTAAGTGAATATGCATGTTAATTGTATATGTATGTTAACAAATTTAATATTAGTTGAAGTGTATAATATTAAATGAATATGTATATTAAGTGTATATATATGTTAGGTGAAGTTAATATGTATGTTAAGTGTATAATATTATTTGAAGTGTATAATATTAAGTTAAATTATTAGGTGATCGTGTATAATTATTTTTGTCGAAAGTTTAATTGGTATTTTTGTCGAAATCTACCAAAAATATGATTTTGTGCGAAATTCCAACCATTTTTCGCAATTTTTACTCACAAAAATGAAAAACGATATTCCACCCACGTGCCCATGCGAATTTCGCGAAAAATGGTAAAAATCCAGCGAAACGAAAGGGTTTTCCTTTCGCATATCCTCGAAAAACGAAAATCGGTCGATATTTCCATGGAAAATCGGGAAATTTAACACCTTGGCATGAATCATGAAACTTGATTATCAAGTTTTAATTATAAGATTCATATTGCATGAGAATTTAATATTCATTATATCATGATATTATTTGATTGGAAGGTTAATTACCAATAAGGAAATGACAATGAATTACATGTCTTCTTAATTGATTTAATTGGAATTAATTTTTGTTAGAATAATGAAGAAATTTTGACATCTCCTATTCATGAAAGGAAATGGAATGGAATTTCTTGGTATTTATTTTAATTGGTAAAATCAATTCTATTATTAAAATAATAAAGAAAATTCGAAATACACCATTCATGGTAGGTATTTGATTTTCTTGGTATTTATTTTAATTACATGAAATTAAATCTTTGGTATATGAATCATAAAGAATTCGAAATCTACCTTGCATAAAAGGTTGGAATGTCTTTGATTGATTTGCAATTATACTCATTAAGGTGATTGATTCATTTATACATGGAAGTTGTGAGTATGAGTTTTCCTATAAATAGCAAGCTCATTTCACACTTTCAACAACACAAATTCTCACTCTTCTCTCTAAAATTTCTTGCTCCTTCTCTTGGAGAAGTTCTTGAAATTTCTCTCCCTCTCTAGAAAGTTCGGTTTAAGGAAATTCTCTTCCCGAAAGCTTAGAAATCGCATAAGCTATCATGCAACGAAGTTCTGTCGACGAAGCCCACGCTCTGGGTACGACGAGTTCAGGAGAATATCCCGGAAGACTGTGGGAGTTTCCTTTGGCGTGAATAAGTCTCAAGAGCGGCAGAAGCCCTGCTCAAATTCCATAGGCGAAATCTCAAGTCCGGCGGAAGCTCTGCCGAAATTTAGAAAGCGCAGTGGAAGTCATCATCGCCAATGAGGTACGGCCTTATGCATTGGGTTAATAAATGCAAACATTTATCGCTTTGTTTATTTCCGTGACTAGAATTAATAATCTCGTGTTCATTAAATTGCTACTTATTTATCCGATCGGATCTCCGATATCCCGGTGCTCGATCCTAGTAAGGAAAGTAACATTGGAAAGTGTAAACATGGGCCTTTCCGTGAAAATATTTTTAAAGGTTACCCCGATGGATCGAGGCCCATACCCGAGATATGACGGAGGGGACGATAATATTCCCAACAAATTGGTATCAGAGCGTGGTTCGTGGATAAATAATTACGTAATTTAAATGGTTTTCATGTTTGTAATTATTTTGAGGAATCTAATTTATTTTTGAAAATTGAAATATATGATTTCGGGTTTTTAAAAATAATATTAAAAGTGGAAAATACCCGACCCGCAAGTTTGCGGATCGGATATTGGGTCGGGTCGCACAAAGCAACTCAACCCGTGTAGGGTTTGCCTTAGCCACGGTCTGCCATGGCCTTACCCGTGCGCAGCAGCGGCCCACTAAGGGGCTGCCCGCTGTGCCGCGGTAATGGGCCCAGGCTCCTGGGCTTCGGGCTCGGGCACCACGGGTCTTGCCCGTGCGCAGCAGCGGCCCTCTAGGGGGCTGCACGCTGTCACACGGTAATGGGCTCGGGCTTTGGCCCGGTGAGCCCGCGGCTTGTGCAACCGGGTCGGATATTATTTTATCCGACCCAAACCCGTTAGATAAATAATTAATTATATTTATTTTTGAAATAAATTTTATTAAGTTTATGAATTGAATTAATTATTCTTGAATAATTGATTAGAATTAAAATATGGATGATTTTTATTTTAGAATAAATTTCATTGTCTTATTTTATTTTTCATGAAACAATAAAATTAAAATATGGATGATAGTTCTTTATGAATAAGTATCATTGACATATTTTACTTTTCATAAATAACAAATATGAAATATGAATGATAATTCTTTTTAGAATAAGTATCATTGACATATTTTATATTTTCCTATAATATAATTATGTTCTAAATATGGATGATAATTCTTTTTGAAAAGAATAGATATCATTGACATATTTACACTATCATGGATAATTATTGATTGTTTGATTAATTAATTTAGATATGGATGATAATTCTAATTGAATGATATCATTGACATATTATTAATTTATCAAGAAACAATTTATTGTAATATGAATGATAATTCTTTTCTTGGGAAAGAATAGATATCATTGACATATTTATACAATCATGAATAATTATTAATTGTTTGATTAATTAATAAGATATGGATGATAATTCTTTATGAATAAGTATCATTGACATATTATTAATTTATCATGAAACAATTGGTTATAATATGAATGATAATTCTTCTAGGATGAATATCATTGACATATTAATTTTTCACAATATAAAATATGAATGATAATTCTTTATGAATAAGTATCATTGACATGTTTTATTTTCTTCATGAAATAATTAATTGGAACCTATTTTCATAACACGATATGATGTGTAGTGTCTATACATCATTGGATTTATTAATATGTCTGTAACGGATAGATATAAATAATGAACGATAAATGGATTGATTTTTAAATATCGGAAAAATCTCGGTTATGCGTTCTTGCCTAAGGAAGAGGGAATCAAAAGTGAGGCTGGTTCACCATCCACTTCTGGGTGACCGGTTAGGACTCCTCCCATCGACCTGGAGAGCGTATTTCTCGACCTATCACTACCGGTATTTATTAAATAAATTAACTAGGCTAAATATGATTACTCAGTAATTTTTATGGCTAAAGATAAGCTAGTTTAATGTGTCATTAAACGGGTGCTTATAATAAGCTATAAATAAAATTGGGATGTTTTAATTCTGGGTAATTAAAATTTGGATCCTAGTTAATAGCTTAATTAAGTTTTATAACTTAGTAATAAAACATATTTCAAATAAGAATGGCAAGAATAGTATATATTAATGGTCTCCATTATTGCTGTCACAACGTCTGCTTCACACACCGCCTTTGGCTGTCTTCGTTTGGCCGTCCACAAGGAGAGGTGTGCCCCCCCGTGTGAGGTTTGACACCGTGAAAGCTCCAAACGTATAAGGGGATTGGATGGTTCGTGAAAGTGATACCGCTAGATGTCTTCGTATGTCTGTTCCATAAGGACGGCACTTTCACGACGAGTCCGAAAACCGAAAATAATGGGTTAATCTTGCAAGGAAGTTTGTCTTTCTGACCGTTCTATGGTGGTAGTTAATAGTCATAGAGATTTCTTGAATTTCTTGTTATGATTATTAATTGAGTTTTAGACTGAAACTTAGTTTAACCAAACTACACGGTTGATCCCGCTGAGTCATCTTCGTATGACCATTCCATAAGGACGGCAACGACGTGTACAGTCGGTTGAATTATCACGAAATAGTATCATGGGTTTTATCTATGTTTTTTCCCTGATATGATTGCATCATATTACTATTTCGAAAATATTAAGCATTCATCTATAATTAAGATTAATATGTTTCTTTATTAAATATAATTAGTTTGTAAAACCCTTTATTTCCTTGTTGTCAAATATAATAATCTGAGGTGTATTTGTTAGATAATAAAAGTCCAAATAAGTGATCTTGTTCACTTATAGAAATATATGTTGTATCTAGTAGTATTTCCAATCGATGTTACAAGGGAGTACATTGAATGTTTTGAACTTGGTTCATTGCTAGGGAAATTGCTAAAGATGAACATAGACAAGATAATGACCACACCCGATGTGATGAATATTCTTCTGGAAGATATTTATAACGTTGACTGTGTCAGTCAATCAGTGGGATGTTTATTTCAATAAAGGTAGTGGGAGCAAGTCGTTTAGAAATAATAAATTTGTTGTCAAGAACAATATTTATTATATCCCAGAATTACGTGGAAAATTCAAATGTCCACTTATGTAAACAAGGTTATATCATTTTTTATAATAATTTTATTATTATTTAGAGAAATGATTTAAGTGTTTAGATTGACCGTCGGGACAAAAGAAATAAACGAGCTCAAGCCTTTTGAAATAATAAATGAATATTAAATAGATTTGAAATCCATAAAAGGTTAACTTATAGTGATATAAAGTCATACCTAAGACATCTATAAAATAAGTTATTCTAAGCTAGATGAGATAAACAGGATGGACCAATGTGTGAATTGTTTATCAATTCCGACCTGTTTGTGAATCTCGTCTGGAGGTTAGAATAACTAATAAAGACCATTTTTCTGTAAAAGGTCTTAGAGCCACGGATCCTATAGAGCTTGGGCATACTTGGTGTATGTGGTCCTTTAATACAAGCTTGAGGAGGATTTGAATACTTCATCTAAATATGGAAAGTGTTCAAAGTAATGATATGTAACTTAAATGCGAAATAAATTAGAACTTTGGAAAGTTCTAGGAATTTATTGCAAGAATCGATTTTCAACTCGATGAATCACTAATAACTATTCACTTGAATAGTTAACGGTTTTTGGCACACCGATATAAATATGGTGTCGCAGAAAGGAAGAACGAAACCTTATAAGAAATGGTTCAATCTATGATGAGTTAATCATCTTTGCAATATTCATTTACTGGTTATGAAAGATGGACGAAAGTAGTTTATAGTCATATAGAAAGTGTTCGTTTTATAACGAATGAAATTTTCTTGGAATATGACTATGGATAAACTACAAAGATCAAAGTAAAAGTAATACTTGAGGATTATCAAACGACAAAGAGTCTACACAATCAACAGTGACTGTTGATAATCAGATTGAAGGAAACATTGTTCCTGATCATGGCTTGGGAGTGCTCAGATGTAGTGGGAGGTCCCAGGATCTAAAACTACGAGCATGGACAAGAAAAATCAACGATAATGTCTTGGACACTGATGTTGAAAGATCTATCACTTGTGAGAAAGTGATGATGGATTATGATCAAAGAATAATGGCATGAAGCCATATATTGAGAATTTGAATCTACAAATCAAATCTGGGAACTTGTAGAGTTACAAGATGGATTTAGATCCACAGGTTGTAAAGAGCTCTACAAAAGAAAAAAGAGAAAGACCGAAAGTCTTAAAACTTTAAAGCTAGACTAGTGACGAAGGTTCACACCTTGATTGGAGAGGAACATTCTCCATTATCACTATGCTTAGAAGTTATCTCTTATCCATAGCCTGATATCTCAAATACGAGAATTGGCGGATGATCGTATTGAAAGCATCCATGTGGAACACCCAGAGAGGTTCAAGAATTCGTCGATGGGAACTGGTGTATATCCTTGTGCTTTATGATACGTTTCATCGAAAAAGCAAAAGACTAGCCAACCGAGCTCCATACAAATAAATATTTGTATAAAGCTTATAATGTTCTTATGATCAAGGATCATAAAAGAAAGCTTCTAGCAACGTTCACAAGCATTGCACATGATGCTTAAATTGTTTACGATGGTGACTCCATGAGAGGTATGATACCTGTTACTCAGATATGGAGTGTTTCTTTCTAAGATGTACGATTTCTTTATCACCAGTAAAGCAATACTGAACGTAGCTTATTTGCATTGGAAGAGAGAAGTCTGATGGACACTGTGTTGTGTACTAAGCCAGACATCTTTAATGCAGTGGGAGTGGTTAGCAAGTGTAAATCCAGTTTTGGATTTAATGACAACAAAAACTATATGTTAGTGGATTCAGGTAATGAAATGAATTCGCTAATATACACTGATTGCGACTCGAATGTTTCAACGCTGGCTCAATGTTTACTCTTGAAAGTGGAGCGATGGAGAAATCTAGTATCGCAGATTCCACGATGGAAACCGATTATGGAAAGCTTCTAAAAGTAGCTAAGTAATCTGTTTGGCTCATAAATTTCTACATGGATTTGGAAATTTATTCGAGATGTAGATAGACCACTGACATTGTACTGTAATAAACAGTGATGCAGTGAGTAATAAAAGAAGAGCACCATTAAAGAGGAAAAACATATAAAGTGGAAATAGAATCTCTATTAAGAGATTGTAAATTGGGAAACTCGAGGTTATGAAAATATCCTTCGAGGGCAATCTAATTGATCTGTACCAAGATAGTGCCGGGGAGAATACTCCGTAGGCATTTGGAGACTATCGGTTTGCAGGACATAACATTTCTGCTTTAGAGTGCAAGTGGGAGATTGTTAGGGATGTGCCCTTAAATCAGAAGTATTCACCCCTTGTATAAGCACTTTGTCATTTCCGAAGAAATAAAGTAAAGTCTTATTAGCTAAAATCTTATTATAGTACTAAAGATTAAATGAATGTATCCATAGTTCATCAATGTTGCAATTGGATTTTACTATCACACAAGAGTCAATGTGAGAGAGGATTGGTAAATACAATAAATGAACTAAAAGATAGTCTGTGGTTTAATTAAGAAGGTGGGAGCCTCTTAATTGTCAACCATTAGTGTGACTCAAATACAGTAATCCGATCCGGATTGCAGTATTGGTGTAATACTGATTGAGTGCACTAAGTGTGAAGCAACTTCACACTAGACTGGACCTGACTGATTCGTGAAATTTACTCAACTAAGACCGTCCCTGATAACTTTAGAATCAAGTCGCAAAAGATGATCAAATGGTAATTAATCTAAATCCTGAGGTGATCTTGAACCCCGACTGTTGGCTTGATTGTTCTTTGATTTGCAAGTTAAAGAACACAAATATACCGCTGTTCCCAAAGCCGCAATATTGGGAACATGATAGTCGACAGGGAAGGGTAGCTTGATCACAGATATGGATATCACATAGCTTTCTCTAAAGTCAAGATGATTCCTTTAATGGTCGGTCGTGAGAAATAAACGGAACTCATGGCCAGCTTACGCTTCGTACCGTAAGTGAGTTGTTTATAATACCACCGACTGGATTAAAGAAGAAAAAGCACGAAGGGGAACGGTAAATCGCCTACTCGAGTGTGAATCATCAAGTGAAAGATTGATTAACCCGATTTTGATTATATCACTGGACACCTTTAAGATAAAGGAATATATTATTCGCATCACTAAAGAGTACAACTTCGGGTTTATAGTGGAGTAACACCGGAGTTAACGGACTTATCCGTTAAAGCTTGAGTGATGTGGGTCCATGGTCCCCAAGATAGCTTCGTAAAGGAAGAATCGTACAATTAGGATATTTGTTATTCTAATTTATGATAGAACTAATTGAAACTGAAGCTTGTGTCAAGTTTTGGAACGTTTCAATATGTTGCGGCAAAAGTACTTAAAGTTTGCCCAGAAAATAGCTGATCGATAAAAGTCAAAACTGGAATAAATTGTCAACATCAATGATGTAGGAAATTTAATTCTAAGAGTTTTTTATTCTATGATTTTATGTGTAAGAGCTACAGAGAAAAAGTTATGAATTATAGATCATAACATAACGTTATGTTAATTCATGAAAATTACTTAGAGATAAAATTAATGGGCTAGGTCCATTGGATTTAATCTTAGGTAATTATGAGAGAGGGAATTCGACAAACCTTGGTGGTTAAGCCCATTAGGTATTTTCCTTATCATATTTAGTTAATTAATTAATTAATTAATTATCATGGAAACATATTAGGTAATATTTGAATCATGGAAATTGCCAAGCTTGGTTACCAAGTAAGAGGTGACGATTTTATGAGCATGAGATATTCAAATATTTATGTGTTTTGATAATTAAAGATACTAATTGATTATATACATATATGGTATTAACTTAATCATTTAATTAAGAATCATGTCATGAATTTAAATTGTGCATGAATCATGAAACTTGATTATCAAGTTTTAATTATAAGATTCATATTGCATGAGAATTTAATATTCATTATATCATGATATTATTTGATTGGAAGGTTAATTACCAATAAGGAAATGACAATGAATTACATGTCTTCTTAATTGATTTAATTGGAATTAATTTTTGTTAGAATAATGAAGAAATTTCGACATATCCTATTCATGAAAGGAAATGGAATGGAATTTCTTGGTATTTATTTTAATTGGTAAAATCAATTCTATTATTAAAATAATAAAGAAAATTCGAAATACACCATTCATGGTAGGTATTTGATTTTCTTGGTATTTATTTTAATTACATGAAATTAAATATTTGGTATATGAATCATAAAGAATTCGAAATCTACCTTGCATAAAAGGTTGGAATGTCTTTGATTGATTTGCAATTATACTCATTAAGGTGATTGATTCATTTATACATGGAAGTTGTGAGTATGAGTTTTCCTATAAATAGCAAGCTCATTTCACACTTTCAACAACACAAATTCTCACACTCTTCTCTCTAAAATTTCATGCTCCTTCTCTTGGAGAAGTTCTTGAAATTTCTCTCCCTCTCTAGAAAGTTCGGCTTAAGGAAATTCTCTTCCCGAAAGCTTAGAAATCGCATAAGCTATTATGCAACGAAGTTCTGTCGACGAAGCCCACGCTTTGGGTACGACGAGTTCAGGAGAATATCCCGGAAGACTGTGGGAGTTTCCTTTGGCGTGAAGAAGTCTCAAGAGCGGCGGAAGCCCTGCTCAAATTCCATAGGCGAAATCTCAAGTCCGGCGGAAGCTCTGCCGAAATTTAGAAAGCGCAGTGGAAGTCATCATCGCCAATGAGGTACGGCCTTATGCATTGGGTTAATAAATGCAAACATTTATCGCTTTGTTTATTTCCGTGACTAGAATTAATAATCTCGTGTTCATTAAATTGCTACTTATTTATCCGATCGGATCTCCGATATCCCGGTGCTCGATCCTAGTAAGGAAAGTAACATCGGAAAGTGTAAACATGGGCCTTTCCGTGAAAATATTTTTAAAGGTTACCCCGATGGATCGAGGCCCATACCCGAGATATGACGGAGGGGACGATAATATTCCCAACACATACCGCTACGTTATAATAATGTTATTTTACATGCAATATACTATATTGTGTGGTTTACGAAGAAGAACGAGTGTAGGGTTGGTTCTGTACCTATTACAGCAATACCGCTATCTATTTACGCTCCGTTCACAGTATACCGCTAGCAGTTCGCAGTTGGTCCGAATATATAATGCATTACCGCTATTTTTTTAGAATCACCGCTAGCTATCTATTTACACCCCTTTGTATATTACCGATAGCGGTTAATACCGTAAGTTGTACGATACCGCTATATTATCACGATACATCCTACCGCTACGTTATAATAATGTCTTGTAGCTGTTATATTGAAACAATATAGTGTAGCATTGAGCTAAAGTTCTGTAAGTATAATTTACCGCTAATATACAAGTTCTACCGCTATAGCATGTTTACCCAGAGAATAATAATAAACGTGAAAGTTTCAAGTTTAAACGAACCGTTCGACGTGAAAGTTGATGCTATGTAATGCAAAAGAACGAGAGCCGAACGTTGAGTGGGCAGCGTAGAAGATAAAGGGAAAAAAATGGCGAATCGTCGAAGAGAGAAGAGGAGCTTAAGACTTCTACTACTGGTCAGTCGGAGAAGAAGGCGAGTAGACGAATAGCGCGGGAAAAATAATAATAAAAAAGGAAGAGAGAGAAAGTTCGCACGAAGAAAAATTAATATAATAAGAGAAGAGAGGAAAAAAAGCGCGCAAGAAATATAATAAAATAAGAAGAGAGAGAAAGAGAAACGAGAGAAAGATATAATAAAATAAGAGGGGAGTGAAATTTACTTTTAACCTCACTTGCGGGCCCACTTCGTTTAATGAATGGTATGAAATGATAAAATGAACAGTACCGATGGTAGAAACCTCTACCAAAACCCAAATAAGGCCATTCCTGCGATTTGCCCGAAACGGACGTCAAATAGCAATCTTTGCGGTATAAGTACCCAAATGTAATTGCGGTATAAGTACCCACTTATATTTTTTGGGTAGTGGCTATTATTTTATACCAAAAGACCACCAAACAGTTAGGCGGAGGTCCAATCTCGACCAAACAATTAACGACATTGATTGAAGTAGATGATTTTCCAAAATACGACAGAGATGAAAGTGAAAAATATGCTCTCATTCATCCTCGCTGACAGACACTGTAAGTGCATAGTATAAATAGAAACTTTTAAGGGTAATTAAGTAATGACACATTGTAAGTGCATACTCAAATAATTAATACAAGTCTAAATGAGCATTTAATTATACACATTGTTATGGGTATTTTTGCCTAGCCCAAAAATATGGCCCAAAATAATAAAAAGTGTGGGCGCGCTTGAAATGGACGCCCTTAAAATGGACTCCTTAGAAATGGGCGCGATAGAAATGAGCGCCCTAGAAATGAGCACCCTTGAAATGGGCTCCCTAGAAATGAGCGCCCTAGAATTGAGCACCCTTGAAATTGGTGCACTTAAATGAGCGCGCTTACTTTTTCAAAACAATTACTTAATAGCTCAGGGGCCCAAAGAAGTTATTTTTTATTACGCAAAGGTCCTTGGACCCTTCTATAAATAGAAGCTTCAAACTCAGAAAAACGGATCCGATCCCATTCGAACTCGGAACTATACACATTTCACTCAAACGCTCCCTAGAGCGATAAAAGCTCTAACGCTTACATTGAACTACGTGATGACATGATCCCGTTAAAACGGGTACGCAGGCAGCCTCGTTACAAACGACGAGGTCCGGCATCATATATTATAAAACCCCTTCTTTTTTATGTCCTTAAGCATATTATCGAAGGCGGAAAATCATGTTTTAAGCCTGATCTGACTGCTAAACGGACATTGGGCCCGGTCCAAAATCGAGACTTGGGTCGCTTTACTGTTGATCCATTTTTCGGCATTAACACACATATTTTAGGTGTTGTACACTTTTTTTTTTTTTTTTGAAGAAAGGTGTTGTACACTTAAAGGTCACAATTACACCTACCAATCGAAAAAACGTATGTCACCATCTACTTCCGAGGGGCGTTTCTGTCAACTTGGGAAAGTCACAAACGAAGGGTATCGACATCGGCATTTTTTTTTAGCAAACCGAAGGAAACATACCGGAAAAATTGACCCCTCAATAGTAGGTTGAAAGAGAGAATTATAGGTGTTTTCCTGCCCACACTCCCGACTTTGCTTCTCTTTTGGTTGCTCACGAAGGACTCATTTTTATTACATAGATGAGAATAGATTTATTCTCTATTTTAATAGCGCAATACGTAATAAAAGAGCATTAGGATTAGGGATTCAATTATTGCGGACTCACGGTTTCGTAAAACTAGTTCTGGAAATGGGATTCAACTATTGCGGACTCACGGTTTCGTAAAACTAGTTCCGGAAATGATAAGGTCATTAATGATATTTTCATTTGATTTGCAATTGAAGCTATATACACAAAGGGGCCCAATTACTAAGCTTCTCCGTGTATTAATATTAGAGTATTAATCTTGTAATAATAATACCCAACCAATTTGCTGAGCTGGGTTTTCCCGATGAAGAACAAGTTGCAAGCAATTACTGTGTTTGATGTTCAACTCCAAACTTAATAATCTCGCCCTTAAATATTTTAACATTACTGCTTCTCTCAATAGTCGCCACCAATAAAGATTCCCGGAAGCTTCGCAGCTCAGCCGCCATATATGAATCTGTCGCATAAACCCAAGCTTAGAAAAGGGTGACAGAAATCACAAATTTAACCGAATCGTAAGAATTCACTCACCGTTACTCACTCAGAGCAGCAATAATTGGGACTTGTGATCGATCCCATTGAAGATGAATGTCCCAGACATGGGCACAAACTGTCTTGTTATCAGCTGCGGCGACCGTTCCAGTGTTAAAACAAAAACTACGGTAATTAACCGTATAAGCGACGAGTAAGTAAGAATGAAAACCTTAATGACTTCTTGTGAGGCTATTCCTCCAACAAAAGCAGCGACGGCATGGAGCTCGGAGGCGCCGAATCGGCACATCTCGTTGATAAGGTCTTCACTTATGGTTGCTCCGTTGCACCCTAAGTCGCTCAGCAACCCGACCACTGTCGTCTTCAATCGCGATATGTCCTCATCGATCGCACTGTAGATATCAGCTTTGAGATACACACACACATATATGTATATATATAAACATATAATCATGGGTTTAACTTGGTGTTGAGAAGTGCAAGGCATTATGTACCCGTCGAATAGTCCTGGAAAGCTGTTGTAATTGGCAGCGAACCTATCAACGGCCCTAAGAAGGATATAGAATCCTACGGCAACACTGTCGAACCGAAAAAAAGAAAAACCATGGAGCCGTTAAAAGATGACAGAATAATATCTTCTCAATTCTCATACATGAAAGATTAAAGTTACCTGTAATCTTCATCTGTTATATACTTCTGCATTTCTGACAATATCGGAGCATTATATTCCTCCTCAACAAGGCGATATCTACATATCTACAATTTAAGAATCAGTATTTCTCGAATTTAAGTCGACAAACGTCAAGAATATGAGCCATGTCCAGCAGCAAGCAAAGGAGATAAATTTATTTTTATAAATTAAATTGAAAGGTAATCACTTACCTTCAGTTTTCTACTATTCTTACAGAAGCTTTTAATGGTAGCTTTTGAAATGCTATTCGGATCTCTACCAACTTTCTTCAAAATGGTTTTAACTCGCTGCTCGATAGCATGAAGATCGACCTCGGCTTTGGCTAGGTATATATTCTGCAAGTTAACATAAAGCCTGCAAGATATTCACAATAGCAATTGCATTAGAAGATTAAGATTTCAATCTGACATTACAAAATATCTGTGATATGAACACGTAATAGGCTACAAGAGACCTAACTCGGTTGATGATGTCATGTCTGGTATCGATCCCTCCAACGGCGCCTCGCCGCCACCTTCATTCTTAATAAATTCCTGCGAGCCCAATCACAATTTAATACGTTTGGATAAAGAAAATTGAATTTGATATTCGTGTGATAAGTATCTGGAAACAAAATTCATAATTTCAACCAACCTTCAAAGCTGCCACCATCACCCAAAAATCAGATGAATTTCCATTGATCTCGGCACAATTATCGTTGATGATCTGGCGTAGATCGGAGCCTGAGATGTAGAGAAGATTAAGCCCAACGATTAATGAAAGTGTAACTACACTAAACTTTTGTTATCGATGCAATTTTCTTAATCACAAACCAAAAAAGATAGCTTAAACGTACTGATTCCCCGAGGAGCAAAGACTTTGAAGGAGGCCTCAATAGCTTCTTTGTAGTTGTCCTCATCTTTTGCAACCTTCCTAGCTTTGAGAAGCTCCTAAAACATGTGTAAAGTAAAATGCTTTTCGTGAAGTTCATAGCAATGATCGGTAAAACGTAAAATAAAATCAAGCAATGAATAACCTTGAAGTCTTTCTTCTCGTCTCTGGTCGAGGGAAGCGAGCCACCGTGGGTGTTGGCCCAATGTTGTGCCATCTTCACAAGAATGACAACATAAGGTATGTGCTTGTGGGCAACAGGGTCTAAAACATCCACATCAATTCTCTCTGCAAATCTATAACAAGTATATTTCAAAGGCGGGAAAAAAATAATCAATATTATGGAGCAGATATTACACGTAATATATGTTTTATCTTTCAATTTGTGCAAGTTATCATTATGGATTTATGGCTTTGAAGCATATCGTTGGAAAAATTGGTGAAGTAATAAAGAAAGTAAGGGAGTAGTTTACATGTACATATACTTAAATGTTCCGACTCTTATAAGTACGTAATTAATTAGAAAGAAGGCGTGGTTAAGGATTACTGCCAAAACGCCATTTACAATATAAAAGGATCTATTTGGTTTTCCCCAAAACAAATCCGTACCTCTTGAGCTCAGGCCAAGGGTTATTTAACCGAAGGTCATCTAAAAAATGATCGGGCTTTGATTCAATAATTGTATGTTCCTGCCAGGAAAAAAGGTAATAAATAAACGTTTTTGATATTCGATAATACCGGAAAGCGTATCAACACTCTTAAAAGAGCACCCAATTTAACATAATGCGGACAAAAGTTGCAAACTGCCAGTCCCCTTTCTTGGATGGAACAAGTAAAATCAAATTCAACAACAAAATAAAAAAGAATTACCTCCAAACTGATTCTTACTAATCCCGTAAGACCATAGGACCGAGCAAAAACCAGCATAACGTTGGAATCACGACATATTCTGTCAAGCTTTATCATTGAATCTTCCACTAACTGATGAAAAGTCCGTCATTAAATCCACACGAAAGCTTATCAATACAAGGCATAATCCACAAATACCTGAGTGGCTACAACCAAGGTGAAATCAGAGAAAAAGGAGGGTTTTTTCTGGATCAGTGCCTCTGGGTACTCTTCTATGAATTTGGCCTTAACAGCATCGTTTAATTCCTGAAGAAACGCGCACACGCATTTTGCCTTGGATTGCCCAACGCTCGATTCGTCGACTAACAGTAACACATCCAACTGTTATTATAACGAGAAATGAAGTGAGACGGGATCGAGAGGAACATACCCATAAAGTTATTGCCGAGGTCGCCTTCTTCGACTTTAGACCCATCCACGACGGTGATGCTTCCGACCCCACCGAGCACCAGATTTTTCAATGTCTCGGAACCAGTGGGACCGCAATTGAGCAGACAAATACTGGCTTTCTCCAGGGAAGCTTGTCCATGTTCACCCCATATTCTGCAAAATTCAAACATACTCTGTAATGAATAGGAGTGCCCTAGAAGCCTCTCAAAATTGAAACTCTACTCTTCATTAAGCTGGAAAAATTACCTGAGCTGGCGATCGTACTTGGTTTTGGGTTCCGCCATTGTTGTTGTTGTTGCAGAATCTCTGAGTTCTTCGCTTCCTCAAAACGCAGCGATGGATTTATTTTCAAGAATATTATTCTATTCGTATCAACATTTTTATTTTATTTTTTTTGCATTAATATATGATTAATCATTTGTTTTTCTATAAAATCGCGTAAAGACTAAACAGTAATAATATATTTTTAATTATGCTTATAAATAAAGTAAATATTTAAGTTATAATAATAAATTTATTTATGCAATTTTTATTATAATTTAAACTATTTTCTTAAACTTAGATTCGATATAATTTGTGCTTGTGAGGTTTCGTGATGCTAGCGGTCCATACTCCATTATAAAAACATGTAGTATTTATTGAGATATGATTTCGTCCATGTCAATTTGCATTTATACCACCAAATCTATCTATGTTGTTTATAAAGACATGCTTTATTTAAAGAAGCTCATTATCAAAATCAAAGCCCATTAACGAATTCAAAGGGCTCAAAACTCCGATCGGCGAGCCGTTTGCGGCGTTGAATCGGCCACGTCCGGGGGACCCAGAAAAATATATAATATTGCCCCGGGGGCCTTCTGGAGTAATAATTATTCACAGTTTAACCCCCGGACCCTCCTATAAATACGAGCTCGATTTTCACTGAACGGTAACTCATCCTTGTTGATGTACAAATTCGTCATTATTTAATATGGCATAAAGTGCTAAAGTTGTGAATTAATTAAATTTACAAGTAAAGATTAAAGGTTTTAAAGGAATAAATCGATATCCATAAAAGCCCAATTGAGAAGCCCACGAGAGCTCTCAATCAGACGAAGCCCAACGGATACAAAGCCACTCGGCCTAAAAAGCCCAAAGGCCCAATGCTATCCGTCATCAGCCTAGGAAGAAGAGGGTAGAATCGCCATATTCTCTACCCGGCATCCCAATTCAAACCCCAGCAGAAGACCAGGAGCACGGAGTCAAGTCTTCAACGGGTATAATTCAAACACGACGAAGAGAACGCAGTCATAGGACACGTGTAGCAAGGCAAGCCATTCAACCCGTTCAGCTCGGAGAGAAGACCCCACGATTCCTGGAAGTCCAACGGGAAGAATTGAAGTCTATAAATATCAAGCTCAAGCTCAGATCAACACACACATCCCTGAGAGAATACATCGAGAGCTCGCTACCCGGCATTTCTGCTTACTTGGAGATTTCGTTGTATTCCATTCATTCATTTTCATTCTTTCTTTTGTTCTAGACGTGATTTGCTGCCTGTAGCTGTCCGTCTATGTCATTTGTCGCAATAACTAACAGAGGACGTAGTCAACTACCGCCTTGGGACGAACCTCTATAAAAAAAACCCTCGTCTCATTTACATCGCTTATATTTATATACATATATCGAGAGCGAATCCAGAGCTTGCAACGTGAGAGATCGAATTCCACCAAATCATCAATCTCAAGAATATCATACGCTCACAAGTCACACTTGACTGTTTGAAGTGGGAAACCACGTCAACAGTTTGGCGCCATCTGTGGGAAACTGATCTCGCTGACATCTACAAGCTCAAAGCACTTTGCAAACATGAGCAACAACGAAGACCAAACCGTGACTGGGTCCGAGGTCGTTAGTGCCGTACAGAACACGGAATCTGACGCCTTGAAGTCTCAACTAGAGTCAAGAAACGCCGAGGACCGAGAGTTGCGCAAGCAGCTCGACCTGTTCTTAGCAAATCAAGCTCAAAATGAGCAACACTCAAATCCTAGCCGGATAAATCCGGAGCAAGGCTCTGGGCATCAAAGCAGGGCTAACCTCAGTGCAGTCCATTTCGACTTCACTGACCTGGACAATCCGCAAGCACAGAGGCGAAACCAGCCCAGACTGCCCAGCGGCCCTAGACCCTTAACACCCCCGCCGCCTCCCGACGGAAGGCAACCCCTTTTCACTCCCTTGTCGAGAACCAACCCGACTGGGACAGAAAATTTCGCGTCAAGCAGTCGCCAACGCTCCGACCACCCTAGCTATTCGTCGGTGTACGAGCAAAGCCGCGACATCAATCTGGGCCTCCAGGGCCGACCGGTCATATATCCGAGGTATCCCAGCCCGGTATACGGACAGGAATCCCTCCAACCCGTGCGCCCAGAGCCGGCTCCTCGGGGTACGGAATTGGAGGCGCTTAAACGCACAATGGAAGAAACGAACGAGAAACTCGTTCGCGTGCACTCCCGAGTGCACAGCGCTACCACCGCTGCCCCTGAAATTGAGCGATTAGTGGAAGAGTCGAGAAGAACCCCCTTCTCACTCGCCATAACCAGCGTAAAGCTCAGGGATTACGGGCGTGTGAATCTGCCAAGGTACGACGGGACGACTGATCCCAAAGTGCACCTAAGATCCTTTAGGATCGCAATGGGACGGGCAAACCTGGAAGCACACGACGTGGACGCAGGGCGATGCCAGTACTTTGCGGAAAATCTGGCCGGCCCGGCAATGGAGTGGTTCTCAAAATTAGAGCCACGATCCATCGAAAACTTCGAACAGCTGACAACCGTGTTTCTCAAACACTTTTCCATGTTCATGGAAACTGAGACCACGGTGGCAAACCTCTACGCTTTACAGCAGGAGAGAGGAGAGCCGCTTCGGGCCTTTATAACCAGGTTCAAAAAGACCATGGTCAAGATAAACGGGATCAGTGATGAAACCGCCATAGCCGCCCTCACAGCCGGACTATGGTACGACTCGAAGTTCAAACGGACATCGTCGTGAATCGTTACAGCTCCATTGAAGACGTGATCCATAGGCCATCCAACTGGATCAAGCACGATGAAGAGCTGGATCCATAGGGAAGCTATCCCACTAACCGGCTTTGATGGAGGAACCATCAATTCAATAGGGACGGTTCGGTTGCCAATTGCAGCAGCAGGGATGGGAAGGACAAAGAACTTCCTGGTGTTGGACTGCCCGTCAGTTTACAACATGATACTGGGAAGACCCTGGCTGCATATGATGAAGGTCGTACCGTCAACTTACCATCAACTAATAAGCTTCCCGAATAGGGAAGGAAAAATTGTTGAAATCAAGGGAAACCAAAAGCAATCCAGAATCTGCTATATGAGCGCATTCCGGAATATCCAGGCCGCTAAGGTCGAAAAGGAGAAATCTACCGCATAGCAACTAATGTCGGTAGAGGGAAAAGAGAAGAACGACCAAGAAAGGACTCCCGATCCGGATGGTCCCAACGTGGAAATGACAGTCCAAGTACAAATCGATCCCGATAATCCGGATCACCGGGTAGGGATAGGAAAAGGACTGGACATTAACGTCAGAAAAGAACTCCTCAAATTCCTCACTAAGAACCGGGATTGTTTTGCTTGGTCCCACGAGGACATGCTCGGGATAGACCCAAGCATCACAACCCACCGCCTGAATGTAGACCCCAGCTATAAGCCGGTAAAACAAAAAAGGCGGAAGCTAGGCCCAGATCGGGCCCAAGCTGTGAACGAAGAAGTCACAAAGCTGTTGCAAACCGGATCCATCAGGGAAGTCAAGTACCCTGACTGGTTGGCAAATACAGTCGTCGTGAAAAAGAAAAACGGAAAGGCCAGAGTCTGTATTGACTTCACTGACCTAAACAAGGCTTGTCCCAAAGACAGTTTTCCGATGCCCCACATTGACCGACTAGTCGAAGTAACATGCGGGCACGAACTGTTGTCGTTCATGGACGCGTTCTCGGGGTACAACCAGATCCTCATGCACCCAGATGACCAAGAAAAAACGGCATTCATAACTGATAAGGGGATATACTGTTACAAAGTTATGCCCTTCGGGTTAAAAAAATGCCGGAGCCACATATCAAAGGTTAGTCAACCAGATGTTTGCCGAGCAGCTCGGCAAAACTATGGAGGTCTATATTGATGATATGTTGGTAAAATCCTCCCAAGCAACGGATCATGTAGCCCACTTAGAAGAGTGCTTCGCGATACTACAGAAGTATCAAATGAAGCTTAATCCGACAAAATGCACCTTCGGGGTAACTTCGGGAAAATTCTTGGGTTACTTGGTCACACAGCGAGGAATAGAAGCTAATCCCGACCAGATAAAAGCCCTCCAGAACATGCCCTCCCCAAGGACTGTTAGGGAGACGCAAAGGCTGACCGGGAGAATCGCAGCTCTTAATCGGTTCATATCAAGGGCTACGGACAAGTGTTTACCCTTTTACAAACTATTGAAGGGGAACAAAAAGTTCGAATGGACCGAAGAGTGCAAGGAAGCAATCCAAAAGCTGAAAATATACCTCTCCACGCCGCCCATACTTACCAGACCGATCCTGGGAGAGCCGTTATTCTTATACTTGGCTATCTCACCATCGGCGGTGAGTGGGGTAATAGTAAGAGAGGACCGCGGTGAGCAAAGACCAATATTCTACATCAGCCAATCTCTGGAAGATGCTGAAACCAGATACCCGGCTATCGAAAAGCTCGCGTTGGCAATGATAACCGCAGCGAGAAAACTCCGGCCTTACTTCCAATCCCACACTATCATGGTCATGACCACCCAACCTTTGAGGATCATCCTCCACAGCCCGAACTAATCGGGAAGACTCATAAAATGGGCAGTCGAGCTAAGCGAGTTCGATATAGAATACAAAATCCGTACCTGTGCGAAATCACAAGTACTGGCTGACTTTCTGATCGAATTACCGGCCGATGGCTCGAAAGAGGGTCACAAAGATGGAGAATGGAGACTCGAAGTCGATGGAGCCTCAAACCAAGGTGGATCCGGGATCGGAATTCGTTTGATATCCCCCACGGGAGAAGTGTTGAAACAGTCTTTCAAATTGAAATTCCACACGACAAACAACGAAACCGAATACGAGGCCCTCATTGCCGGCTTCAAACTAGCAAAAGCCGTAGGAGCCCGAAGGATAAGGGCCCATTCCGACTCCAAGCTAGTTACTAGTCAAATCAGTGGCGAGTACGCCACCCGTGACGATAGAATGGAAAAATATCTTTTGGTAGTAAAAGGTTTAATTCAACATTTCGACCACGTTGAGATAATCCAGATACCGAGGAGCGAGAACGCATCAGTAGATGCATTGGCTGGTTTAGCTTCAACCTCGAATCTCGAAGTAAAGAGGATAATCCCAGACGAATCAATAGACGAACCCAGCGTGATACGCGAAGTTTGCAACATCCAAGTAGAAGAAGACGATTGGAGAATCCCGATCATCGAATATATTCTAACCGAAACCAAGCCCCAGGACTGGCAGAATGCCAGGAAGTTGAGAATCCAGAGCGCCAGATTCTGCATGATCGGGGGAAAATTATACAAACACAACTATACTGGACCCTACCTAAGATGCTTAGGAAAGACCGAAGCTCAAATTGTACTCCGCGAAATCCACGACGGCGAATGTGGTAACCGGAATCGGAGGAAGATCTTTGGCAAACAAAGCAAAAAGACAATGCTTCTTCTGGATCACCATGTTAGCAGACAGTGAAGTTTATGCCAAAAACTGCGACAAATGCCAAAGGCATTCCCCATATATACACCGGCCAGCAGAAGAATTCTCATCAGTTTCAGTACCATACCCGTTCATGAAATGGTCTATGGACATAGTCGGACTTTTTCCCCTAGCCCCGGCTGGAAAAAGATTCCTACTCGTCGTAACGGACTACTTCTCCAAATGGGTGGAGGCCGAAGCATACGCGAACATTAAAGATGTCGATGTAGAGCATTTTTTATGGAAAAACATCATCAGTCGATTCGGTCTCCCAAGGGAAATAATAGCTGACAACGGACCCCAGTTCATTTTAACGAGATTCCAAAACTTTTGTATCAATTGGAAAATATCCTTGAACACATCCACTCCGAGATACCCCCAAGGTAACGGCCAAGCCGAGGTAGCCAATCGGATTATAGTGGATGGAATCAAGAGACGCCTAGACACCAAAAAAGGACGGAAGGCTGATGAGCTCATAGGAGTCCTTTGGTCCTACAGAACTACCCCGCGTAGGGCCACCGGGGAAACTCCATTTTCAATGGTATATGGCACCGAAGCCGTAATACCAGCCGAGATAGAGACACCCAACCTTCGAAGGGAGCACGCACCTTTGAACGCAGAACTCAATGACGAAATGAGGGAAGATCAGCTCGATCACATCGACGAAAGACGAGAATAGGCTTTGATAAGAATAACTAACTGTTAAGGTCGGATTTGGTCAAATCCATCCTCAACACAACTCGTGTCGTTTTGCCCACAAACGACATGAAAGGAGGCGAGGAAGTTCAACCCCGAGGGGGATTATCCCCGACAAGGATAATCTCCGAGGAAGCTCATCACCCGAGGGGATTATCCCCGACGAGGATAATCTCCGAGGAAGTTCTACCGCGAGAGGATTATCCCCGACGAGGATAATCCCCGAGGAAGTTCTACCGCGAGTGGAATAATCTCCGACGAGGATCATTCCCGAGGAAGCTCTACCGCGAGTGGGATTATTCCCGAGGAGGATCATCCCCGATGAGGTCTGATCGCGAGGAAGCACAGCCACACAAAAGCAAGTTGCGGTGAAGTGTCCCATCACACTCGACGAGGAATTTCGTCATGATGATTATGCAGAACCGATGACAGCTGAAGGGACGTGCATTTAATGAAGCTCACCTACCCACTCGATAAAAGGCGTCATCGCCGGGGCTTGCAAGGCCCGATGACGGCTGAAGGGACGTGCATTTAATGAAGCTCACCTACCCACTCGATAAAAGACGTCATCGCCGGGGCCTGCAAGGCCCGATGACGGCTGAAGGGACGTGCATTTAATGAAGCTCACCTACCCACTCGATAAAAGGCGTCATCGCCGAGGCTTGCAAGGCCCGATGACGGCTGAAGGGACGTGCATTTAATGAAGCTCACCTACCCAAAATGACAGTCTGCTCGGAAGCGACATAAAGCAGAAATCCGCCATGTTTTCCATCGAATCACTCTGGGACGCGAATGATTAAAAAGGAAAAAGGCGGGAAAAATGCTAGGGGGCATAATGTAAATTGTAAACTCTATAAAAGGAAAAGATAAGCCTCATTCAGAAGAAAAAGGAAAGAGGAGGGGAGAAAAGGAAAGAAAATGGGAGAAGGGGGTGGAAAAAAAGAAAAAAATCTTGTAATAGAGAAAAGGCCAAGGAAACAGAGAAATCTGATGCTCATGATCCTTCATCTGTCCAGCTATTCAACGGAAGAAAACCGAGCTCATTTCGGAAATTATAATAAAACAGAGATATTCATCATTTGTTGTTATTTATTTGTTATTTGATTATTGTCTTTGTGACTGGAAAAGGGTGGTGAAAAACCCCCTCTACAGTTTGGCGCCCACCGAGGGGCTTTGTTTTCTTTCTAACTCACAGCCAGGAATTTGAAGGAGCGAGATGTCGTCGAGCGATAACGTCATCACCGTAGAAGGGGACGAAGTCCCAGCCATGGAGAGACTCCAGCAGCAGTTGGCCGAGGCCAACGCGAAAGTGATGGAGGCAACACGGGTGGCCGAAGAGGCGGCCAGGAAGGCGGAAGAACAGGAAGAGCGGAGCGGACGACTTACTGCCCTTCTGGAGCGGGCGAGTCAAAGAAGGGAAGGCCCGGAGAGCACGATCGTGGGATCATCAGCTCGGGGAGCGGGTGGAATGATGGCTGAGGGAGAGCAAGGCAACCTGACGCCTCGAGCGCTGCCGATCATTAGGGATCTTTTCATTGCCACCGGCGTGACACCGGTGAATGCAACGAACCCGCCGGGAGGCTTGACAACCACCATAGCAGAGACGATCCAGGAGGAGGTCCGGAGAGCGATGAGTGAAATATCCTCAAGCATGGAGGCAAAAATGGGATACGTAGCCTCGCAAGTGCATAAAGCCACGAGCGCGGCGCCCGAAATTGATAGGTTGGTCAGGGAAGCCAGGGTGACACCTTTCTCGGCAAAGATCCGCAGCGTGGAGCTAGGAGAATTGCCAAAGGTCAGGCTCTCGCAGTACAAAGGAACTTCGGACCCAAACACCCACGTGAAGTCATTTCGGATCGCCACGGAGCGCGTAGGCGGCGAGGAGACGAAGCTGGAGGCCATACTGTGCCACCTCTTTGTCGAAAGCTTGCAGGGCCCGGCGAGCGACTGGTTCGCTAAGCTACCATCGCAATCCATCAGCGACTCCGACGAGCTCGTCGCATGTTTCCTGCGGCACTATTCAATGTACGTCCAGAACGAGGCAACCATTACGACCCTGTGGAACCTCTCACAGGGGCGAGAAGAAACCCTCCGACAGTACGTCGGAAGGTTCAAAGACACTATGGTCAAAATCCAGGGGCTCGATAGTGTCGTCGCTATCTAGGCGCTGAATCATGGGCTATGGTATTTGGCCCCTTTCCGGGAGGAGTTAATAAAAATGCGCCCATTGACGATCGAGGACGCGCTCCACAGGGCGACGCTCTTCATGGAAATAGAGGAAGAGACTTTGGCCCAGAAGAAGATCCACGAAGGTGGAAGCAAAGGAAGACAACACGGGAAAAGGGAAAGCGGGGACGGAGGAGATGCCTCATCATCCCGAGCGAGGAAGGGAGAAGAAGACCGAAGAAATCTCGGTGAGCGACGAGGTCGGGAAGCTCCAAGGCAAGAAGTGTATCAGGTTGACGAGCACAAAGATCGCGACTATGATCGAAGAGACCACCATCGAAGAGGATTCTCGGGGGACCGAGGACGGTTCTCCGATGATCGAGGAGGATTCTCGGGGGACCGAGGATGATTCTCCGACAATTGAGGAGGATTCTCGGGGGACCGAGGACGGTTCTCCGATGATCGAGGAGGATTCTCGGGGGACCAAGGACGGTTCTCCGACGATCGAGGAGGATTCTCGGGGGATCGATGATGGTTCTCCGATGAGCGAGGAGGATACCCGGGGAGCCAGGGAGGGTTTTCCAACGACCAAGGAAGATTTGCTGGAAACCGAGGTGGATCCTCGGGGTCTGGAGGCCGAGGGGGCTTCTCGGGAGGACGAGGAGGCTTCGGGGCGAAGTTTTGGCCAAAAGATATTAGCAAATTCTGCGCTTACCACAACTATAATGGCCATGCCACTGAAGATTGTGCCATGCTAAAGAAGGAGCTCCAGAGAAGATACGCGACAGGGGAGATCAAGGACCTCACGTACAAACCTCCCGTGCCTTGGAATAATGGGAACAGGGCATGGCAGGGCCGACAAGAAGAACCTACGAACGACGGGAGGGACGGACGAGACGGGGCAAAGAGGAACCTGGCAATCGAGCCGCCACCGGCAAGGCGTAGCGAGGAAGACCGACCGGCCTCGAGAACTAGAATCGAGGTGATCATGGACGGATCACGGTTCTGCGAGGATTCGGTCAACATCATAAAAGCTTATCAGCGGAGGGGGAAGGAGCACGGCCAAGAAGACGTAAAGATGGGCGCCGCAGGCGCAAGGATAGAGTTCGTGGAGAATGAGGATTGTGCTGATATGCACGACGTTGCTCTGGTCCTCGAACTCAGCGTCGGCGGATGCGAGGTTTGCTGCATCCTCGTTGACAACGGAAGCTCGGTCGACGTCATTTTCTATGAATGCTTGACGAAGATGGGCATCGAGGGACTCGCGATAGGGGGACGACCCCGCAAGGTATCGGGTTTCAACGGGGACGTCGCCGTCTCGATGGGGACAGTCCACCTCCCGGTCCGCGCAGGGAGCGTCCACCGGATGACGGAGTTCATGGTGCTAAACGTCCCGTCACATTTCAACATTATCCTGGGGAGACCTTGGATCCACTTCATGAGGGCCGTGCCGTCAACTTACCACCAATGCATAAAGTTCCCGGGAACGAGAAAGGGGGAAGTCGAGGAGCTCAAAGGAAGCAGGGACGCATACCGAATTTGCTACATAATGCACCACAAGTCGATGACTGCCGAGAAGGGAATCAAGCAAACAGAGAAGGGAGAACCGGCCGGATTATAGCAATTAGCGACGCCCGCCCCAAGGTTTCCCGGGCGGAGTAAGGGGCGGGGAAAGAGCGTCGATAGGACAGCCAGGGTACTTAGCACGGAAGACATCGAGTCTCGGGGCGCCGAAGAAAGAAAGGGGGAGCATAGATCGAGGAAGTAGAGCGAGTTTGCATTGACGAGTCCGATCCTACTCGGACCGTCGGTATAGGCGCAGAGCTCGATCCGTATACCAAAGCACAACTAATCAATTTCCTAAAGAAGAACCGGGGGAGTTTCGCTTGGTCTCATGAGGACATGCCAGGGATCGACCCTTCGGTGACAGCTCACCGCCTCAACACCAACCCAAGGCACAAGCCCGTCGTGCAAAAGAGGAGAAAAATGGCCCCCGATAGAAACAAGATCATCAACGACGATGTGGATAAGCTGCTCTCGATGGGAACCATCCGAGAGGTAAAATATCCCGAATGGCTGGCTAACACAGTCGTCGTAAAAAAGAAGAATGGTAAATGGCGAGTTTGTGTGGACTTCACCGACCTCAACCGAGCCTGCCCAAAGGATAGTTTCCCGATGCCGCATATAGATCGCCTCGTCGAGGCCACCCACGGCTACGAGCTTCTCAGCTTCATGGATGCATATTCCGGGTACCACCAAGTAAGGATGCATCCGGAGGATGAAGAGAAGACCACCTTCGTCAGCGAGAGGGGCACGTACTGCTACAAAGTCATGCCCTTCGGACTGAAGAACGCCGGAGCGACTTATCAGAGGCTGGTGACGATGATGTTCCACAAGCTGATCGGGAAAAGCATGGAAGTATACATCGACGACATGGTCGTCAAATCCCTGAAGGCGGTGGCGCACGTCGAGCACTTGGAGGAATGTTTCGAGATTCTAAATCTGCACGGGATGAAGCTGAATCCCACCAAGTGCACCTTCGGTATGTCCTCGGGAAAGTTCTTGGGCCACATGGTCACTCGGCGAGGTGTCGAAGCCGACCCCGAGCAAATTGAGGCAATCAAGAGCATGCCCTCGCCCCGAAACCGAAGAGAGATTCAGAGATTGACCGGGAGGATTGCTGCTCTGAACCGATTTATCTCACGATCGGCCGACAAGACCCTCCTTTTCTACGAGCTACTAAGGAAGAACAAGAAATTCGAGTGGACCGAGAAATGCGAGGAAGCCTTCCAGGTGCTGAAGTCCTATCTGTCATCGCCGCCCATTATGACGAAACCAAGGCCGGGGGAACCTTTATACTTATACATCGCCGTGTCTGACCACGTGATCAGCCAAGTGCTTGTGCGAGAGGAGGATGGGGAGCAGAGGCCAGTCTCCTACATCAGCAGAAAACTCCTCGACGCCAAGACAAGATACCCTCAGCCCGAGAAGCTTGCTCTGGCAGTATACGACGCATCGGAAAGACTGAAGCATTACTTCCAAGTCCATACCATTGTCGTCATGACCGACAGACCCATCCGCACTATCATCCACGGCCCGAGCCAGTCGGGAAGGGTCACAAAGTGGTCTATAAAGCTGGGAGCGTACGACATTGAGTACAAGCTTCGGACAAGCCTCAAGTCTCAAGTGCTCGCAGACTTCCTCATTGAGTTGCCAAAGGATCCGGTGGACCCGAGCGACGAAGCCGGCGTCTGGAAGCTACAAGTCGATGGATCCGCGACAGGACAAGGATCTGGAGTGAGGATCAGGATCATCTCCCCTAGGGGAGACGTGATAGAAAAAGCCTGTCGCCTCGCCTATCGCTCCACCAACAACGAGTCGGAGTATGAAGCGCTCATCATCGGGATGCAATCATCCTTGGCAATCGGGGCAAAGAACTTGTACGCTTTCTCATATTCGCAGCTTGTGGTGAAGCAAGTAAACGGGGAATACGAGAAAAACGACGAGCGAATGGAGGCTTACGCAGGAGTGGTCGAGGCTCTCTAAAGAAAATTCGACTACTTTAGCCTGACACAAGTGACGCGAGGAGACAACACCCACGCCGACGCGCTGGCGGGCCTGGGTTCTACGACTGAAGTCGGGGAACTAAGGTCTGTCACGGTGGAAACGATGGAAAAGCCAAGCATCCGGAGAGAGGAGGGCCCAGCAAAGAAGATAGCTAGAGGAAAAGAAGAAGCCGAAGAGGCAAGTGCAGACGAGGCTAACATAAACGAGATCGAAGAGAACGAGGACGAGGAAGGGGAGCGGGGAGTTGTGGACGACGATGAAACAGAAGATTGGAGGACGCCCTTCTGAAGGTACATCCTTGAAGGAACGCTGCCCGGAGACCCGCAAGAATCCCGAAAGATCAAGTCAAAAAGTTCCAGATACACCGTCCTCGACAACATACTTTACCGAAGAAGCTTCGCGGGTCCCTACCTAAGATGCCTTGGCAAAAGGGAGGCCGAATACGTCATGCGGGAAATCCATAGCGGGGATTGCGGAAATCACTCTGGCGGGCGATCCTTGCTTAAAAAGACTAAGCGGCAAGGTTTCTTTTGGGAAACCATTGTCGCCGATTGCATCAACCACGCCAAGAAATGCGAGGAATGTCAGCGGCACGCGCCAGCAATCAACTGCCCGGCCGAAGAACTCTCAGTGGTCTCGGTTCCTTACCCTTTCATGAAGTGGTCGATGGACATCGTCGGCCCCATGCCCATCGGCACACGACAGAATAGGTTCATGCTCGTCGTCACGGATTTCTTCACCAAATGGACGGAGGCGGAAGCATACGCCAATATCAAAGATTCCGATGTCGAGAGCTACGTTTGGAAGAACGTGATTACTCGCTTCGGATTGCCCCGGGAGATAATCGCCGATAACGGGTCCCAGTTCATCTCGAAGAGGTTCGGAGATTTCTGCAAGCGATGGAGGATAAAACTCAACACATCGACCCCGCGATACCCCCAAGGTAACGGGAACGCCGAGGCAATCAACCGAACCATCGTCGACAACATCAAGAGGAGGCTCGGCGAAAAGAAAGGATTGTGGGCGGACGAGCTACCAAGAGTGCTATGGGCTTATCGAACCACTCCTCATTCCACGACCGACGAGACGCCTTTCGCCTTGGCCTTTGGAGTGGAGGTTGTGATCCCAGCAGAGGTTGACATCCCAAGCCTTCGTCGAACGCTAGCCCCTAGCGGCGAGGAGGATAACGAGCAGGGTCTCCTCCATCAGCTCGACCACATCGACGAAAGGCGTGAGCGAGCAAGCGCGCACGTTGCCAACTATCAAAACACGATCGCACGCTTTTACAACAAAAAAGTGCGCCAGAGAAGGTTCAGAGTCGAGGAAATGGTCCTCCGACGAGTCTTCCAGAATACCGCCGAAGCAAATGCCGGGAAGCTAGGGCAGACCTGGGAAGGCCCTTACATGGTTACCAATGTCGTCAAACCGGGAGTCTATGAGCTCAAGAATACGGAGGGAGCAAAAGTAATACGGAGTTGGAACGTGAAACACTTAAAAAAGTTCTACCAGTAGCCCCATCTCACTGATTCACTCTCTTCTTTATGAATATAAACCTTGTCTTTTCCTTTTTGCCAGCTGAGGAAGTCCCGACCCTCTCTTGTTTGGGGCTATTTCTTTTTTTATGGCCTCGACTTCTGATTGAACTGATTCGAAATTTTTGCTACGTATGACCCTTTTCTTATCTCAGGCTCGACGGAGGAGGTAATTTCTACATTTCTACACACGCACCGACGAAAACTTTGAGAAAATTATAGTATATAACAATATACATATATACGGCTAAGGGTGCCGAGCAAGCCCGGTCCGGCAAAACATGTCGAGATCATATATACGGCTAAGGGTGCCGAGCAAGCCCGGTCCGGCAAAACATGTCGAGATCATATATACGGCTAAGGGTGCCGAGCAAGCCCGGTCCAGCAAAACAGGCCGAGACCCTATATACGGCTAAGGGTGCCGAGCAAGCCCGGTCCGGCAGAGAGCCGAGAATAATATAAAGAGAAACATACATATACATATACGATTGAGCAGGCAAGCAAGCCCGAAAGGGAGCAAGCGGAAACAACCAAGGGGGGGGGGACGCAAAGGAGACTTGGCGAGGAAAAGAAGCAATTTAACAATATAACCACGCGAGGAGCCGAAGAAGCAATCATCGACCGGGAGGATAACTAATGCCGGCTAGAACCGATCTCCGAAACAGTTATACTTTATTTTACCAAGTGTATACACTTGATAAAATGGGGGACTAACTGTTAAGGTCGGATTTGGTCAAATCCATCCTCAACACAACTCGTGTCATTTTTCCCACAAACGACATGAAAGGAGGCGAGGAAGTTCAACCCCGAGGGGGATTATCCCCGACGAGGATAATCTCCGAGGAAGCTCATCACCCGAGGGGATTATCCCCGACGAGGATAATATCCGAGGAAGTTCTACCGCGAGGGGATTATCCCCGACGAGGATAATCCCCGAGGAAGTTCTACCGCGAGTGGAATAATCTCCGACGAGGATCATTCCCGAGGAAGCTCTACCGCGAGTGGGATTATTCCCGAGGAGGATCATCCCCGAGGAGGTCTGATCGCGAGGAAGCACAGCTACACAAAAGCAAGTTGCGGTGAAGTGTCCCATCACACTCGACGAGGAATTTCGTCATGATGATTATGCAGAACCGATGACGGCTGAAGGGACGTGCATTTAATGAAGCTCACCTACCCACTCGATAAAAGGCGTCATCGCCGGGGCTTGCAAGGCCCGATGACGGCTGAAGGGACGTGCATTTAATGAAGCTCACCTACCCACTCGATAAAAGACGTCATCGCCGGGGCCTGCAAGGCCCGATGACGGCTGAAGGGACGTGCATTTAATGAAGCTCACCTACCCACTCGATAAAAGACGTCATCGCCGGGGCTTGCAAGGGCCGATGACGGCTGAAGGGATGTGCATTTAATGAAGCTCACCTACCCAAAATGACAGTCTGCTCGGAAGCGACGTAAAGCAGAAATCCGCCATGCTTTCCATCGAATCACTCTGGGACGCGAATGATTAAAAAGGGAAAAGGCGGGAAAAATGCTAGGGGGCATAATGTAAATTGTAAACTCTATAAAAGGCAAAGATAAGCCTCATTCAGAAGAAAAAGGAAAGAGGAGGGGAGAAAAGGAAAGAAAAGGGGAGAAGGGGGTGGAAAAAAAGGAGAAATCTTGTAATAGAGAAAAGGCCAAGGAAACAGAGAAATCTGATGCTCATGATCCTTCATCTGTCCAGCTATTCAACGGAAGAAAACCGAGCTCATTTCGGAAATTATAATAAAACAGAGATATTCTTCATTTGTTGTTATTTATTTGTTATTTGATGATTGTCTTTGTGACTGGAAAAGGGTGGTGAAAAACCCCCTACTAACTATCAAAATTCGATAGCAAAGTATTATAATTCAAAGGTCAAACATCGAAAATTCATTGTGGGAGAGCTGGTCCTCAAAAAAGTTTTCCAGAACACCGCCGAGTTGAACGGGGGTAAGCTCGGGGCTAACTGGGAAGGACCTTACATCGTCACAGAAGTAGTAAAGCCAGAGGTATACCGATTAGCCACTCCGGAAGGAACAAGAGTCCTCCGGAGCTGGAATGCCATGCACCTGAGGAAATACTACGCTTAACCCGACCTACTTGGTCTCCCATGAACTATGTAATGACTTGATCCCCAAATATGGGGTACGTAGGCAGCTCGTTTTACCAATGGGCACAGTCTCAATCCAGACCCAAACCGAATCGGTCCTACCACCACTAAGTGTAAACTTTAAAAATTCTCATTATCAAGGTAAAAATATCTAAACTTTCTCCCAAGGCAACAAGCCTACCGGGTAACAGACCCACTCTCCTAAGGCCAACTAGCCTACCGGGTAACAGACCCACTCTCTAAAGGCCAATGAGCCTAATCGGGTAACAAACCCATCAGCTAAGGCAACAAGCCTCACCGGGCAACAAGCCCACTCCATTAAAATTATTTATACTAATCCTAGCAAACAGACTAAAAGTCTACGAGCATATTTGTTACAGAAACAAAATCTACGGACTACCGCGGAGACGAGCAGAGATGATCGACGAACAAACAGAGAAAAGAATGAGACGAAATGAATTTACTTCGATCACAAGGTAAACTCCATTTTTTCATACTTAAGAAATTTTTATAATCTCTTTTATAATTTCATATAAGTCTATCAATCTAGATGCTGCACCTGGCCAAGTAGAGTCTTAGCCGGTATCAGGGAAGAGTGTAAAAGGAAATTAATTTAGAAGAAATCTAACAAAGGAATTATTTAGCATAGAAAGAAAAATAGCAAAGGCCCTAACCACGGGCATATTCAAACCGTACAAAAAAGGCTTCAAGCCGCCATAGACTTGCCCATAGAAATTGTTTTGGCCTTAGGCCTTATTTACGAAATTAAAAAAAATAATGGGGGACCACTCTATGCGTTAAACCCCGAGTACGTCCACAATTTCTTCTCCGTCATTTTTCTCGTCACCAGCCAAATCTCCTTGCTCGGTGGGCTCCTCGGTCACGATCTCCTCGGCTGTGGGCTCTTCAAGGGCGGGCTCTTCAACGGCAGGCTGCTTGGCAACTTGTTGCTCGGGCTGATCTGCACAGGGAAGCTCGGTCAAGTCCATGTCAGGAGACAATGCCGGAGACTCTATCAGTGGCACCGGTGTCCCCTCCAAGATAGCCTTGTAACGAACCACGCTGCCCTCTAGGACCTCTTTCTCGGCCGCGAAGTCAGTAACCTTGCCGTCAATCACGTCTTGGACCAACTCGAGGCAACCTTCGGCTTGGTCAAAACAGCAATTGTCGGCAGCCGTACCTTTGTACCAGTCAATCATCGCGTCACTCTCTTTCAGCCTTCGGCGATAACGGGAACGGATAGCATTTTTCTCGGCCTCACGGTCGAATGACTGCTGCCGAGCCTCGGCCAGTCCAGCAGTAAGATGCTGGACGTTATCTCTCAAAGCCGTCATCTCCTCCTCCCTCTTCCTAGCCGCTTCCTCAGCCCGCCCCTTAGCCGCATCGGAAGCCAGCATCTCCCTGACAGCCACATCCCTCGCCTTCTCGGCCTCCTCCACCAGCCTGGAAGCATTTTTTAGCTTCTCCCTGAGATCTTCGACCGTGTTCACAAGGCCCTTGATCCTGGATTCGGAAGAAGTTATCTTCCGATCCATCGTCTGTAGCTGGTCGGCTTTCATCCGGATAGCCGCCACGGCATCCGCCAATTCCCTCACCTTCAGCGCAAGTTGCTCGGCAGCTTGCGCACCTTCCACGGCCTCCTCTAATTGGTCCTCATAATCGAGAACCATATCGTTTATAGTCGCCGTAAGCTACACGTCCGAAAAATAGAGTTAGAAGTCATTCAAGAAATAAAATGAGAACGGATAGGAATTTAGCAAGTACTTACGATAACCGTCATAGCCGATACAGCCTTGTAGATAGGCTTCTCAGCAATGGACCTAGGGACCCTGCCGACCCCGCCATTTGTGATCTGCCTTAACAGGCCAGCCGCGACCTTGGGGGCCTTATGGAGACCCTTGTCACCATGCCAGGTACACCCGACCTTGCGGATAATCTCCTTTTCCTTAACCGTGCCTTCTTTCCGAGGCACACCCTCCCTGGCCTTACCCCCTTTAGCAGGAGTAGACGAACCCGGCTTTCCCCCAGCCTTGCCTTGGGAAGCCTCCTTGGGGCGCTCGACCTCACAGGCAACCCCCTTTCGTTTGGCCTTCTCGGAGGCCTTGACCACTTCTTTCGGGGCCGAATTACCCCTCGCCTTCTTACGGGCTTCAGAGTCTCCCCCCTCTCGCGGTCGCTTCACCACGGCATCCGAATCCGCCCTAGGACAGACTGCGTCCTGAGAAGGACGAGTCGAATCCTTGGAAGGACGGATAGGAGCGGGAGGGGGAATATCCCTCTTCTCAGAAGTTTTCGCCACAGGCGTGGCTTCCGAGGTGTTGTCCCCGTCGTCAGAAAGAACGACGACAGTCTGCGCCCCAGCCGTTTGCGCGGCGATATCAGCAGGAGCCTCATCAACCTTCTTCTCCGTCTCTTGACGGATAACTCCCTGAATGGTAGCGGCCACGCCGGCTTGGACCTCCCTTTGCGGCGCCGAGCAGGACGCACTCGTCTGCTCTTCCAACTTCCTCTTCGCCCGAAGACTCAGACCCTTAGGACGAGCAGCTTCCATTTCTTCTGCACAAGAACATTCTACACTTAGTCAAAATTTCAAAACCTAACGAAAGACTTAGAGAAATAGATCTTACCCGGAAGATCGGGAGCGTTATTATCGTACGCGATGAATTCCTCCTCTTCATCCTCCAACCACAACCCGACAGATTCAAATCTGTGTCGCGTGAACGACGACCAGAATTCGGGACCGTTTGGGAAAAGTTTCTTCTTCAAAGCCCTCCTCTCGTCCGTAATAGGAAGAGGCTTAGGCTTTTTAGGATCCTCAGCTGCAAAACAAAACACAAAAATCAGCAAAGGCAAGAAAAAGCCCGAATAGAATTTCAAACCCCTGCCCAGATTCTCACCTATTTCGTGAACCCACACATTCTTGTATGACGGCCAGGACCCAAGCGTCTCCTGACCGGCCAGAAAAAAGAAATATTCGTGGGCCCACGCGCTCTCCTTCTTAGGGAGACCCGTCAATATTTCTCCTTCTTTAACGGATAGAAAAAACTTACCCTTAGCCTGACCGTTAGTTTTAACCACCAAGCCCGTCAACAGATCCTCGAGTGTAAGTGTACACAAACACTCGTGGGGCCGAACAAGCAAGGCCATCAAGACCCGGAAAGAATGAGGACTAAACTGCCCTATAGAAACACCTAAATAGGAAAAATATCTCAAGACGAGTTCGGGGATAGGAAATCTAAGCCCCCCGGACTCAAAAAACCTTTCGTATACACAAATCCACCCGTCTGTATTCTGCTCGTCAGCATGTTCATTTGAACCCGGCAACCTGAGCGAGATAGACTGCGGGATATTATACTTTACCCGGATCCTAGTAAGATCCTTAGGTTTTAGAATTGACTTTGGAGAATCTGTAGTCAGAAACTCCGTTCGCCATTTCTCTGTAACCTTTTTTGGACCCATACTCCTAGGAGAAGCTTGAAAAACCGAAACTTCCCAGACAAGCACCAAAACCCAAAAAATCCAGAAAAAAAACCTCCCCGAAACCAAAAACTCAGTCTTTAGAAAACCTAACCTAGAGATTCGAAAGCTGCAAACCAAAAATAAAGACGAAGAAGGCTAGAACCTGGAATTCCTAGACTCAGTTGACGAAGAACACGAAGGAATAAATCTTGGAGCACCTTCAATGGCGATATGCAGAACTTCTCCCTCTATAAAACTCGAGCTTTCTCTTTCTAAAATTCAAAAATGGTATTCGAATACGAAACATGATATATATAGAGGAGGGAGAGAGAGGTTACCTTCGACAAGACGCGTGACAGGCAGAAGCTGAAGAGACGTGCCCATTAAATGCGAAGCACTCTAGTACTTATACTCGAAAACCGTCGCTGATCCTACGGTTAGGGTTTCCTCGAGATTCGCAACAAACCTCATCCTACGGTTGAGATCAGCGAGCTATCCGGAGACACGTCAGCACGACCAGTGTGACAACTGTGTCAGGAGAATGTGAAGGGTTTATTCTCTTCGAACTCCGCAAATAGGGACACGTGTCATAACTGTTCCTGCCCAAAATTCGAAGCGACAGTTACGACTTCGAAACCCTGCTCATCCATCATATCTCGAAATTATCCAAAATCCTGCCCGGAATATGCAGATTTGTGGCAAAAGTCACAGATTTAATTAATTCTATCCGGCACGAATTTTACATGATTTCATCGAGTATATACTATAAAATTTACTTCGTATTTTTTATAGTAGGGGGTTGATTGTTGATGTACAAATTCGTCATTATTTAATATGGCATAAAGTGCTAAAGTTGTGAATTAATTAAATTTACAAGTAAAGATTAAAGGTTTTAAAGGAATAAATCGATATCCATAAAAGCCCAATTGAGAAGCCCACTAGAGCTCTCAATCCGACGAAGCCCATCGGATACAAAGCCACTCGGCCTAAAAAGCCCAAAGGCCCAATGCTATCCGTCATCAGCCCAGGAAGAAGAGGATAGAATCGCCATATTCTCTACCCGGCATCCCAATTCAAACCCCAGCAGAAGACCAGGAGCACGGAGTCAAGTCTTCAACGGGTATAATTCAAACACGATGAAGAGAACGCAGTCATAGGACACGTGTAGCAAGGCAAGCCATTCAACCCGTTCAGCTCGGAGAGAAGACCCCACGATTCCTGGAAGTCCAACGGGAAGAATTGAAGTCTATAAATATCAAGCTCAAGCTCAGATCAACACACACATCCCTGAGAGAATACATCGAGAGCTCGCTACCCGGCATTTCTGCTTACTTGGAGATTTCGTTGTATTCCATTCATTCCTTTTCATTCTTTCTTTTGTTCTAGACGTGATTTGCTGCCAGTAGCTGTCCGTCTATGTCATTTGTCGCAATAACTAACAGAGGACGTAGTCAACTACCGCCTTGGGACGAACCTCTATAAAAAAAAAACCCCTCGTCTCATTTACATCGCTTATATTTATATACATATATCGAGAGCGAATCCATAGCTTGCAACGTGAGAGATCGAATTCCACCAAATCATCAATCTCAAGAATACCATACGCTCACAAGTCACACTTGACTGTTTGAAGTGGGAAACCACGTCAACAATCCTTACCCTCGGGAACTCGCCCAAAACTCTCTCAACCCTCTCTAAACTCGCCTCCTCCTCAAATATCACTCTAATGTTGAGCGTCGGAGGTGAATCAGGGGGTACCCCCTGGTTCTCCCTGATCTCGGGTGTTGTTTTGTCCAGGTTCAGAGAGCGAGAAATCCTAATAGAGCGAAAGCTCTGGAGAAAATTCTGGCACAATCTAAGACCCCCCTTGCCAAGGTTCTAGTTCCGTGAGGTGCTCGTTCCATTCCCCAGTCTTGTATCTCCGGCAGATATACTGACTCATTAGATAGACCGTAGGACCAGGATCTGTACCCGTGACGCCAGTCGAGGGTCTGGTCCACCAGGGTCCACTGGAAAGTCAACACTGTGATCCTCCCTACGCAGTGCCCAGGTCCGTTTTTGGCGTCCCGAACCTGTAACCAGGGCCAGGCCAAGCACTGGCCCCTTGGCAACAGGTAGTGGTGTTTGCCCCGAATTTCTGGTCCTGAGTCAATGGAGGGCCCGTTTGCCTCGAAAGTCCAGGAGCCCAAGCCCAAGAGTCACAAAAGTCAACAAGACGACATTGGGCCTGGCCCAACACGAGCAATTGGGCCGCTAAGTGTTTGAGGCATTTTTCTGCATCAACAGGTTATTTGCCCGAGTGTCATATTTTTGCATTCTAAAAAAAAAATTGAAACTCAATACGATAACTATGCATTGAGAACATTAAAATGATTAAACACCAAAAAATGAGTTTAAGTTTTTTTGTCGTTTTCAAGTAAATGGCCTCGACTTCCGAAGGCTATACCATTTGCCCGAGTGTCAGGTTTTAGTATTATAAATAAAAAATTGAAACAAAATCGATAATTAAGCACCGAGAAGAAATTTTTACATCCATTTAAATATTTTACACCTAAAATTGAGTTTATGTTTTTCCGTAGTTTCTAGGTAAATGGCCTCGATTTCCGAAGGTTATACCCTTTGCCCGAATGTATTAATTTAGCAGTGTAAATAAAAAATTGAAACTCAATACGCATTAAGAATCCTTTTTTATATCCATTAATTAAATATATTTGACATAAAAAATTGAGTTTACATTTTTGGTAGTTGTTAGGTAAATCAAATGGCCGTGGCCCGCTAAGTAAACAGTTTCACGTACACACGGTGGCACCTGATTTCAATCCCCCACTGCCACGTGTGCTAGCTAGAAATGAAATGATTATCCTTCCCGCCACTGCCAAAGCTCATCACTTCGTCTTCCCGCCTCTCCCTCCCTCCTCCAAAACCCTCACTCAATCCCTCTGCGAATCACCATGAATCGCACCACTCGAGCTTCTCACACTTCTTCTTCGCCGTTTCTCAGGTACCTCAAGCCCGGCGCGCTCGCTCAGATCAGGGACTCGCGAATCACCGCCAGATCGCATCGGATCGTCCAGATCCGCTCTCCGTCGCCGCCGGCGTCGGTTTTAGGTCAGCCTTCCGTGGCCGCCATGGAAGGCTTTCCGTGCTTCGCCGGGAGAGCGTACGGACCGCGATGTCCGATGAGGAAGAAGCTGGTTGCTGCAAAGTCGGTATTGTTTCCTCCATCCAGCGTGGATGCTTCCGATCCAATTATGGGTGGCGATATTGCTGCGCATTGATCTGATCTGTGGTATAATTGTAGATGAGATTGCTATTGTAGTTGTTAAAAATCATATGTTGGAAATAAAATCACCTGTTGGTGTAGAAAGATGAGATTCATATTCTCCTTCTTCTTGTTACATGTCAAACTTACTTACTTAATGGACACACACATAGTTTACTACTTATTATCAACAAATCTGCCTGGATTTATTGCTTGTTGGTGATAATCTGGAGTCTGTTTGATCTTCTTGAACGGGATCGATTCTCGTGTTTCGCTGTAGCAATAGTTGATCCATGGCATTTATACTCTTATTTGATTCATCCATCATTGTTAGAGCACAGATCTGTTGATGGATTTAAAGCTTAATGGATCATTTGAGCATTGAACAACATGCCTAAATTAATTAATTAATTAAGTGTAACTTGAGATGTCATCTTTTTTATTTGGATCATCAATTCCTGTCATGGATGGATATACTCTGAATTGAAAACATGTACATTTACTCTTCGAGGTACAAGGTTATGACATTTGATGACTCTTAAATGTGCATGATTTATTCATTGTTGTGCAGCTCAATTACTTCTCAAACTTGGCAAATATGCAGTAAACTAATTAACCATTAACACCTGATCTGATCTGATCCGATCCTGTGGTGTGTCAAGTCAAGTGACGACTTTCATGTCGTTTCTTTCAGTAGTGAGAATGATGTCGTTTCTCCAAACAAGTGTGTGGATTTGTCTTTAAAAAGAATTCTAGAGACAGACAGGCCACAAGTCGCATATTGGGGAGGCAAGTTTTGAATGAATCAAATGTAATTGGCTCTTCAGTCGATGGTGAGGTTGGACAAAAGCGCCCCACAATAATAATAAGGGTTAATGACGGCAAAAATACTGAAAGTTTGGTTAAAGAACTTCTCATGTACCCTAAGTTTAAAAGTGATGGCAAAAGTACCCAAAGTCGCATTTGGGGAGTTGACCACTCCATTCTCGTAACGCAGTTAACTTACCCGTCAACGCTGGCCACGTGGACAAACGTGGGTTGCTAACATCGCAATTTTTTGCTACGTGGACGAGCCCAATTAGGGGTTTAATTAGTTGTTTTGTCGTAAACGAGGCTGATGTCAGCTCATTCACGTGGGAAAAAATTGCTATGTCTGCAACCCACGTTTGTCCACGTGGCCAGAGTTAATAGGTAAGTTAACTGTGTTACGAGAATGGAGTGTCTAACGCCCAAATGTGATTTTAAGTACTTTTGCCACCATTTTTAGACTTTAAGTACACGAGAGGTTTTTGGACTAAACTTTAGGTATTTTCACCATCATTAACCCTAATAATAATACTACGTGAAGAAGGAAGATGTTGAGAAGATCATTGACTGGGAACTTAGCTCGTTGAAATCCCATTTAAGCCTGCCCGTGTCCTTTTGCAGGTTCCTTGCAATCTCGGATCATGAATTCAGTCAGTGCACTCACTCTTATATATATATATATCTATCTTTTTCCTAATTCTGATGTTTCCTTTTGCAGGACTTCACCGGAGTACCGGCTCTGGTTGATCTGGCTTGTATGCGTGATGCCATGAACAGACTCGGCAGTGATTCCAACAAAATCAACCCTTTGGTATCACCTCTCTCTCTCCCTCTCTTTTTTATTTTCATTATGTGACAAAAGTGCTCTGCTTTTTCGGTTGAGCTTGTAGTTTAAGTAGATGATAACTCACAATCTTCTGGATATGCGTTGTTCATTTCTCTCAATCGTCTATTATCTATTCAGGTTCCTGTAGATCTTGTCATTGATCATTCTGTTCAAGTCGATGTTGCAAGGACAGAGAATGCCGTGCAGGCGCTTGAGTTCCAGAGGAACAAGGAAAGATTCGCCTTTTTGAAATGGGGGTCAACTGCGTTTAGAAACATGCTTGTCGTGCCTCCTGGCTCTGGAATTGTGCATCAGGTAAACCACGTCGGACAGAGTCAGAGATATCGTAAACACTTCTTAAATCTGCTTTTGATATTATGGATCTCTATCTAGTAGTGCTTTATGGATTTTAACTGCAGTTAACTTCCTATGATTCAGGTCAACCTTGAGTACCTTGGAAGGGTTGTCTTCAACACCGAGGGTCTTCTCTACCCAGGCAGTGTGGTTGGAACGGATTCCCACACAACTATGATCGACGGCTTGGGAGTTGCTGGCTGGGGAGTCGGAGGTATTGAAGCAGAAGCCGCAATGCTTGGCCAGGTAATCATTTAATTTAATGATTTATTAATGTTTTATTATATACAAGTTCAAATCACATTATATTTAAAAATATACATCTTGATGAGCAGCCTATGAGCATGGTGTTGCCCGGTGTTGTCGGATTCAAGCTATCTGGTAGATTAAACAATGGTGTAACAGCTACAGACTTGGTTTTGACCGTAACACAAATGCTGAGGAAGCACGGAGTCGTCGCGAAGTTTGTTGAATTTTACGGTAATTTAGCAAATACCATAAATTGTGTTGATATTTATGGTAATTAAACGCCAATATGTAACATTTTATGGGTGTATTTTGTTGCAGGAGATGGGATGAGCGAACTATCGTTAGCTGATAGAGCCACCATTGCCAACATGTCTCCTGAGTACGGTGCAACCATGGGGTTCTTCCCTGTGGATCATGTCACGCTGCAATATCTCAAATTGACCGGTAGAAGCGATGAAACCGTGAGTCCATTATACAGCGAGTTCATCAAGTTGTGTTTACGGTTCAGTTATCTTGTTACACCAAAAGAATAACCGTTTGTCTTCCTACCATTTAGGTTGCAATGATTGAAGCTTATCTTAGGGCCAACAATATGTTCGTGGACAACAATGAGGTAATTTCTGGTCTTTGTTGCAAACTTGGATCATCTTTATGGATGTAATTACGGATTACTAACTACCAATGTTACCTTAAATTCAGCCTCAGCAAGATAGAGCATACTCTTCATACCTAGCTTTGAATCTTTCGGAGGTCGAGCCATGTATTTCGGGACCAAAGAGGTATTACGCCTTCGCCGTTGTAATAATTTTATGGTATTTTTCTATGACTACTATTTCATATAACCATTATACATTACAGGCCTCACGATCGTGTTGCTCTTAAGGAAATGAAAGGTGATTGGCACTCATGTCTTGACAACAAGGTTGGATTCAAGGTGAGTCTAATGTTTATCTATTTTGCAAATACATATAAAGATCAGAGAAAAAGAAGAAAAAAAAAATACGTTTCCTGTTTTATAACGACTAGAAATTTGGAAGATACTATAAATCTTATCTCTGTGCTTCCTAGTTCTTTGTTTCCTAAATTAGCGAGTTGATACAGGGATTTGCTATACCAAAAGAAGTACAAGGCAAAGTGGCCAAATTTTCATTCCGTGGACAAGAAGCCGAGCTTAAACACGGAAGTGTCGTGATAGCTGCAATTACAAGTTGCACCAACACATCAAACCCTAGTGTCATGCTTGGAGCGGCTCTTGTTGCTAAAAAGGCTTGTGACCTTGGTTTACAGGTATTACTTTTGACTTATATTTCGAAGTTGATTTTATTTTAGTGCAGGGTCTAGTGATCGTGATTACTCTTTTATCGATTAAATAGTGAATTGTAAATAATTTTCAGGTCAAGCCATGGGTGAAAACAAGTCTTGCTCCCGGCTCTGGAGTTGTCACAAAATACTTACAGAAGAGGTAATCATCATACCGGGGACCATTAGGTTTTTTACTATGGTACGATTAATATAGCATATGCTGAGTTTAATTTCCGAACTGCAGTGGTCTGCAAAAGTATTTGAACGAACAGGGTTTTAATATACGGCTGCACAACATGTATCGGAAATTCTGGAGAACTGGATGAGTCGGTTGGTGCTGCTATTGCTGAAAATGGTAATTTTATATTTTCTGATAATAGATACTTTTGTTGCTTAGCATGGTAAAAATATTTGTATTTAAGTTTTTTTTCCTTTGTGTCGGTTTGTGCAGACATTGTTGGGGCTGCAGTGCTGTCGGGGAATAGGAACTTTGAGGGGCGTGTCCATCCCTTGACACGGGCCAACTATCTTGCCTCGCCACCGTTAGTCGTTGCTTACGCCCTTCTGGAACGGTATGCATTTTTTTGAGATTAAGGACCTATTGTTACGCTGAAGAATCTTGTGCATTGACGTTATTATCTCGGTAGGTTGACATTGTGATACATCCCGAGCAGTGATAAGTCTTGTCGTTTAGTGGTTTAAGTGTCATAAGCGAGTGAGTGTTGTTAAACGTTGTTTAGAGAGTTAGTCGAGTCAATGTCGTTAATTGAGCCCATTAGGTTGTAAGCTCTTTTCCCTATATAAGGGAGTTCATATTAATGAGAAGATTAGCCAAGAACCAAGCACAAGACTTAGTCTCTCAAGAGGAGAGATTAAGTTTTGTGAAGGTTGGCCTTTGTGTTCAATAGTGTTCATCGCGTGTTCGTGTGTGTTCGTTGTGTGCGTGTTCTTGATTCCGAGAGTGTCGATCTTGGATCGTAACACATTGACTTCGAGAAGGAGCCAATCGGAAAAGGCAAGGATGGCAAAGATGTGTATTTCCGGGATATCTGGCGAACAACCGAAGAAATCGCAGAGGTATGTTGTTAGACTGACTTTTTATTTTTTTCATTTCATTAATTGTTTTTTCTTTAATTAGGGGTATTTTAGGTATTTTAAGTTGAAAGCTCCTATTGTACATCATTGGGAGAGTTTTCCTAGCTGAACTCTCGAATTAGAGATAGGGGTTTCATTAATCAGTGAAGTGTTTTTGTTTCTCTAGGGTTTCATTCATTATACACCATCTTTAATTCGACAAGCGACACAATAACTTAACATGGATTATCGGTTACTTGTAGGCTGTCCAATCGAGTGTGTTGCCAGATATGTTCAAAAGCACGTATGAAGCTATCACAAAAGGCAATACCATGTGGAACGACCTGTCTGTTCCCGAGGCCACTCTCTACTCATGGGACCCGAACTCAACCTACATCCACGAGCCTCCATAGTTCAAGAGCATGACGATGGATCCTCCGGGTGCTCATGGAGTCAAAGACGCGTATTGTCTCCTCAATTTTGGTGACAGCATCACCACCGACCACATCTCTCCGGCAGGAAGCATCCACAAAGACAGCCCCGCCGCTAAGTTCTTGCTTGACCGCGGCGTTGACCGAAAAGACTTCAACTCGTACGGAAGTCGCCGCGGCAACGACGAGATCATGGCACGGGGAACCTTTACCAACATTCGCCTCGTTAACAAGCTTTTGAACGGTGAAGTCCGCCCAAAACGCTCCTCGTACCCACCGGAGAGAAACTCTCCATCTTCGATGCTGCATCGGTAAGTCAAAATCAATATTTCTTTTTTGCTGTGACCGGATTGTTCATGAATTTTTTTTTACAAAATTATGCTTGTAATGATGACAATTTATTTACGCTTTTGTCCTTCAGAAATACAAAGTTGCTGGACAAGATACGATCATATTGGCGGGAGCGGAGTACGGAAGTGGAAGCTCCAGGGATTGGGCTGCCAAGGGCCCAATGCTTTTGGTTAGTTCTCTCTCTGAAATCTCAATGTTTATCACTTTATTCATGCATAATAAATAAGTAACGCATTGTGACGTGCACGACAGGGTGTGAAAGCTGTGATTGCGAAGAGTTTTGAGAGGATTCACCGCAGCAACTTGGTAGGAATGGGCATTATTCCTCTGTGTTTTAAGGCGGGCGAGGACGCAGATTCGCTCGGATTGACTGGTCACGAGCGTTTCTCCATTGACCTTCCGAGCGACATCAGCAAGATTAGGCCCGGCCAGGACGTCACAGTCACTACCGACTCCGGAAAGTCTTTCACCTGCATAGTGCGCTTCGACACCGAGGTATGAAGTTTCTACCGACGGTCTGCTTAGTCGTATTAGAAGAGAAAAAAGTCATTTGATTATTTATTTCGATGTTTGAATAGAAATGTTAAACGAGATTGTGTGGATTGGGATTTGCAGGTTGAATTGGCGTACTTTGACAACGGAGGAATCCTACCATATGTGATAAGGAATCTGATTAAGCAGTAGCTTGGATCGCAAGGTATAAAGATTTTTCAAATAACAAAGGAACGAGACACGACGTCCTTCGGCTTATTTCGTTTGTGCAGGCTTGAGTCTGTCGACACAGAGAAGAAAATACAAGTTAGGTTTTGATGTTGTTACTTGAATATTGATTTAATATAATATTGGTGCGTAAATAATAATTTGGCCTCTTTCTTATACAAATAATGTTCTATATATATGTCTACGTAATAAAAGTTGTCCAACTCCAAACAAAAATGGCATTATAATATCAAACATTGTTCGTTTCGTTGTTTGAGAAACGTCACATCTCAAATACTAAGTGGTGTTATGAGGAATAGTAAAGTAAAAACATTGCTTTAACTTTATTGTTTGAATAAATTAATCCGAGACTGTTTGTCCTTAAAGCAAACCTATGCTTTAACACGGTTTAATACAAACATCGACCAATCCATGCATAGGCTTATTTTTTTTTTATCCACTCCGCTCCCCAAAAATTATTTTCTAGCAATACCTGTTAATGATATAGTTGAAGATAGTAAATTTTTTCGATGTAATTGTGGATGGTAAGAATTTGGAAACAAGTAAGAACATAGAACTTGTTGAGGTCGGATTTGGTCAAATCCCCCCTCAACACTTTTCGTGTCGTTTTGCCCACAAACGACATGAAAAGCAGCAAAGAAGTTCATCGCTCGAGGGCCCATCCTCGATGAGGATTATCCCCGAGGAAGCTCATCGCTCGAGGGCCCATCCCCGAGGAAGTTCATCGCTCGAGGGCCCATCCCCGACGAGGATTATCCCCGAGGAAGTTAAACTGCGAGAAAGCACGGCCACACAGAAGCAAGTTGCGATAAAGCGGCCCATCACGCTCGTCTCGAGGAACTTCGTCATGATGATCAGCGCAGGGCCCTATGACGGCTGAAGAGAGGTGCATTTAATGAAGCCCACCTACCCGATAAGAAGCGCCAGCGACGAGGCGCAGGGCCCAATGACGGCTGAAGAGAGGTTCATTTAATGAAGCCCACCTACCCGATAAGAAGCGTCAGCGACGAGGCGCAGGGCCCAATGACGGCTGAAGAGATGTGCATTTAATGAGGCCCACCTACCCAAAATGACAGTCTGCTCGGATGCGATATAAAGCAGAAATCTGCCCTGTTTTCCCAGAAAAAGACTTGAGAAAACGAATGATGAAAGGAGAAAGCCGAGAAGAGGACAAAAGAGAAACTCTATAAAAGGCAAGAAAAGCCTCATAAAAATAGAGGAGAAAAAACTAGTTCTTAGAGAAAGAAACCCCAATCTTAAAGAGTCCTTTGTATTTTTGAGTACCGATCTATTGTAATCTGATTATATTGAGATTAGAGAGCGTCGTCGTATATTTGTTCATCATACTTCGAATGTCCAGCTAATAAACGGGAGAAACCGAGTCCTTTTGGGAATATAATAAATCAGGAATATTCGTGTTCATATTATTATTGTGTTCATTTGATTATTCTTGTGACTGGAAAAGGGCGGTGAAAATCGCCCTCTACAGAACTTGTTTTTATTAGTCATCTTTTGAGTTACCACCTCGTGTTTCAATGTTGGAAGCGGTAAATGTGGTAAAAAAAAATATCGATATTACCGCAACCGAAACTGAATACCGATTATACGGTAGATGCGATTTTCATCTTTTAAAACAAGGTATTCGGTTTTCATTATAAAAATACCGAAATGCGGTATTCGGCGTATTATTTTTTTAAAAACGCACCGAATTCGCGGTTGTTATTGGTGAACCAAACTCCCTTATGCCAAAATAATTCAAAAGGATGAATGAGATTATTGCCTCTAAGTCGTTTTCTTTGTATCTTTGAGATCCACAGCAAGCATATAGTATATACTATAAGTGGCTTCTAACGACTGACAATGACGAACTCGTAAATAGTATATGAACTTGGAATAGAACAAAGTATCTCTTCTCTATATTCGCATCATAACTCACGAGCTTATGAATTAATTTGTTATTTCCAAAGGAGCCTAGTCTATAATAGATCACTTGAATTATCTTCATTTTAAGTTACAATTACAAACTACTCATTTTAATTAACTCAAAACACTTGGAACAACAATATATCTGGGGGCTAACATAACTAAGCCTCGCCGATCAATGATCTTCTGGGATGGCTTCCAATTCGGAGCTCCACATTTTGTCGTCCGAGACACTCCTTCCTCTCCGCCGCATTTCTGTGAGCAACTCCTCGAAGTTGGAACCGCTGCTCTTGTACTCCAAAATCTGCTTCAACTCCTCCTGAGTCACCACCACTCTGATCCTCACCACCCCGCTTCTCGATTTCTGAGCTGCGTCTTCTTGTAACGCAAACCTTGCCCTCTTCTTCTTCTTCTTCGCGTCTTTCAGAAGATCTCCCAACTGTTTTGGCGATATTGGGTCATCAGTTTCTTCTGCCAAGACTCTGATTCTCATGCAGTTTCCCATATTATATGCAGAGCAGAGAGTTGTGATGAATGAAGAGTGAAGAGTAGCATGGAGTAATATAGAGAGAAGGGTCAATCAATCAATCGTTAGCACATGAATGAGCGGTTATTGTGGCGAATAATAAGGCACAAACATACAACAGATTCTCCCAACACCCGTTAAAGCCGTCTGTTAGCTTCCACACTAATCAAATGTTTTATCAAATATAATATGAGTTTTCGTTTTAATATTGTATATTCTAATGAAAGAGCCCATAAACAAAACAAAAGGTTTCATTTTATCATGGGATAATTGCGGTAAAAGTTCCAATAGCCTTTCCATTGTCATCGATAAGTTCTCATTCTTTTTTTTTTTGTGGGTGGTAAAGTTCTCATTCTTTGAAATTGTAAGGCAGTTAGTCTTTCATCATTATTTTCAAGTCAAATGCCATGTGACATCATAATTTATTAATAATTACAATACTGAACAACCGGGGGCACGTTTTTTCCCTCGGGGTGCGCTTTGGAATATTATTAAATAATATTTTATTTAGTCTTTTTGGGTATTTTGGTTTTTAAAATGGGTATTTGGGGGCCGTTTTGGCCGGAATTAAATTTAATTAAACTATTAATAAATCTACGTGGCGGTCAGATGATAGGCATGCCATGTGGCGATCAAAATGATGTCATATGACATTTGACTTGAAAATAATGGATGAAAGACTAAGTGCCTTACAATTTCAAAGAATGGGAACTTTACCACCCATAAAAAAAAAGGGGGGGAATTTATCGACGACGATGGAAAGACTATTGGTACTTTCATCGTGATTATCCATTTTATTATTAATGATATAGAATATCATGGTTTTGCATTATATGAAAATGATTGATTACGTGGCATCTGTCCAAAAGCGTGTGGAGGTAGCTTATAATAATGCATTGCATGGTGACAAATGCTAATACAGCTTTTGTTCCTCTAATCTAATTCATGCAAAATTAACGCTTCTTTATTAATTATTTTCATTCAATATAATGTTATATCCATAATCCATTTCAGCCTAGCTACAAAAAAGAGATTTTTAAATCTAAATATGTGATGGGCAGTGTCACTATACAACTAATAAGTAGCTTATTTTTTCTCACGATCAATTGTTAGTTATTGACATATACAAGTAATTCGGAGACAATATTGATCATGAATATCTTAGATATGATGCAATTTAAAACCTAACTTAGGAGGATAAACATCTATAAGTCAACTACTATAAATAAAGCTTGCTTGACGCTGGAAATCTTGCCAAGGAATCCATGTGACATGTTTCTTCAAGTTCATGGTACCATTGCTATTTCAATCTTAATTACTTGTCACTTAATTATTAATTAATTAATTAGATAATCTTCCACATGGCTTTTCGTTGAGACAAACTCCTAATTCGCTGACTTTATGTTTAAAATTATACATCCTCTGACTTTACCCATATTTTATATTATATTTGCTTTTCTATATCTATTAATTAATTAATTAATTAATAGCCCTCTGCTTCCTATCATATTTGATAAATAAACCTGCATATCCCCGCCTTATGTATGTCGTTTTCAAGTTACAACAAACCTGCATATCCCCGCCTTATATTTACACTGTATGTCGGTTTTTTTTTTTTCACTTCTGATTTTGATGTCGTTTTTTTTCTGTGTCTACTTTCACTGTCGTTTTTAGCCTACGATATAATAACTAACAAAGCATGGTTTTAAATATCGGGGCATATCGTCGATATATCCACGACATGCCGCTAAAATGAGATATGCGGTACTATATTCCAAATAAATCGCTGTCGTTTTCGGATTTATCGGGATATGTCGTTCGATTTTCAGAAAAAATATATTTTTCGTTTAAGCCTACAAACGTCGATAAAGTGCTCGATTTTCCAAAAAAACCTAGCTTCCGAACTCTTTCCTCCTTTCTCTTATTTCGCGACTAGCTATCGGAGTATCTCTCTTCTCCGTCGAATTTCGCGAGCTGGAGCACAAATCTTCCCATATTCCGCATGTTTTGGTGAAAATCGCAAGGTATGTGTATGGAAATTCTACTTATTTCATGTTATTTTGGCTATTTGCGAATTTGCTTGCTGATTTGGGAGAAATTAGTATTTTTAGGGTTTGTGAAATATTTTTAGGGGAAAATCGCAAGGTATGCTCGAGATTTACGTTTTATGTTTAGGGTTTGTTAAATTTTCAACTTGTATGTTAAACTTGATGATTATCATTTGTTACGGTTTCGGACTATTATGTTCATATTTCTAGTTCGTACTCTATGTTTGTATTTCGTACTTTAAGACTTTATTATGATGCCTACTTTATTATTCTATGTTATGTTGACACTTGACATTATGTTATATTCTATATTTGTGACTTTGTGTAATATTATGTGTTTTCATAATATTATGATTTATGAATGTGTTTTATTTATTAAATAGGTAATTTAGAAACTATCTATCATATATATAAATATATGATTGAAATACTTATAATATTCTCCGAAATATCCGTCGATATTTCGATCGGCAAGCGATATATCCGTGAAATAATGCGATATTATCGGCAAGCGATATATCTTTTTCTTTGGATTTATCCATCGGCATGCCCGTCGGCAAGGGATATATCCGTAAAATGGAGAGTGCGAAACGATATCGATATATAAAAGGGAAACTTCATAAAACATCCCTCAAAACATCATAAATTATTTTATTACACCTCAAAACATCATAATTCTCAAAACAACCTTTTTCAAATTTCATGTACCAAAATACCCCTGCAACTTGTCCATATTTTAGGACACAATTTGTCCATTTAAAGACGCGATATGTCCATTTTTCAGGACAAGTTAAAAGGGTATTTTGGTACATGAAATTTGAAAAGGTTGTTTTTAGAATTATGATGTTTTGAGGTGTAATAAAATAATTTATGATGTTTTGAGGGATGTTTTATGAAGTTTCCCATATAAAACCATGTAACAAAGTAGCAGATTGCATTGAGTAAAGTGAACGCATAGCTTAGAGTTGACCGGCATTTGGCGGGTCAACTGGCAGCAGACAACCCACGTGCCTAATCTGAGGCACGTGACCACCTCACACTTGCAAATCATCCCAGAAAATAAGGAAGGAAGAAGATGAAACTGTTGTCAGTCACTGCATGCATTAATCCAACACACACGTGTGTGTATGTCTGAAGATGATGATGATGGTGATGAGAGGTCTCCTTCTTCTTCTGCCATTGCTCCTCCTCTGTAACTCTTCTCTCTCCTCCTCTTTGAGTTTTTTTGCAGATCTAAATGCACTAATACTATACAACTGATCAGTCTTCACCATGCTTATGAGTTATGATACTAATCTATATATGCTTTTACCAATCTCAAGCTCTTACCATCTCCGGCCACGCAACGGCCATATCGCCGACTCCGCATCCGTATCTTCCCGAGCTAGCTCCTTCGCCGATGATGCCATTAATCCCATTCACTAACTTCACAAACCCTGTACTGTCTGGTATGTGTGCTCTCTTCTTACTAGATTGAGTTATAAGCAATCACATAAGCATATGCTTCTTCTTCGCAGGACTTTGCACACTCAACTTTTCGTCCGTCGAGAGCTTAACGGGAACGACGGCCACGGACTGTTGGGCTTCCTTCGCGCCCTTCTTGGCCAATGTCATGTGTTGCCCTCAGCTTGACGCCACTTTGCTCGCTCTCCTCGGCCATTCCAGCACAGCCTCGGGAAATCTCGCTTTGAACGCAACCTATTCCGAGCACTGCCTCGCTGATTTCAATAGCATATTAACGAGTAAAGGAGCCAATGCAGAGCTGCCAAGGATATGTTCGGTCCAACCGGATCGCCTCACGCAAGCCTCGTGCCCTGTGTTCACCACCGATGAGTTCGAGAGGGCGGTCAACTCTTCGAAGATCGTTTCCGCTTGTGAGAAAATCGACTTAGTCAACGAGTGTTGCGACCGAGTTTGTCATGATGCGATCGCAGAAGCTGCTCAAAAGCTTGCCTTCAATGGTGGTTCGGGCACGGATGGAACCCGCTTCTCTCGTGAACATTTAAAGACGGTCGATGATTGTGAGGACATCGTTCTCCGTTGGCTGGCTAGTAAGCTCGATCCGCGTTCCGCAAACACCGTTCTGCGAGGACTTTCGAATTGTAAAGTCAACGAAGGTGAGAATTTGACATATCACGTTTAGCTGTTTCATACATTTGATGTTGATTTTCAACATGTATGTATGTTTTTTTTTTTTTTTTCAGCTTGTCCTCTTGTTTTTCCGAACACGTCGAACGTCACGAAAGAGTGTCGAAACGTGATAAGAAGCAAGGAAGCGTGCTGCGAAGCCGTGGATGAATACGTGGTGAGGCTGCAAGAGCAGAGCTTCATCACCAATGTGCAGGCTTTGAATTGCGCTGCATTGCTCGGAAAGGAATTACAGAAAGTCAACGTGTCGGAAAATATATACGATTTGTGCCGTATAACCATCAAGGACTTTTCTCTTCAAGGTCACTCCTTTTCTTAATTGAATAGAATATTGTTCTTCAGAGATGTTCTAAACTGATATTTGGTTCTCTTTCGTGACATGTAACACGTCGATTCTGCGGATTCACCAGTCGGATCACAAGGTACGTTTAACATGGACAAATTTATAAAAATCTTGATTGTAGTTTTCGACATTGATCGAGTCATTTGACATTTTGCCACATCAGAATGGGGCTGTCTTTTGCCGAGCTCGCCTTCAGATGCGATGTACGACAAAGCTTCGGGAATCAGCTTCATCTGTGATATCAACGACAATATCGCTGCTCCTTGGCCTTCTTCATCGTTCCAACCCGTTTCACTCTGTAACAAAAGTAGGATCTATTCCTCAACCTTCGATTTTGCTCATTGAATTACTCGATTACATTATATGTTCTTCAATATTCTTTCATTGTTTTTACTTGAAAAATTATGTGTTAAATGTATTTTTGACCCGTTTGAGAAATTGATTGGGAAGTGCAGCGGCCAAAATACCATCTCTTCCGAAGGCAACCTCGGCACAGGCAGGTAAATGATAACAACACCACATATCTATATTTGAAAATGCAACTGCAAACTTGGTGTGTTGATTTGTTGCAGGCTCGTACAGGCTGAACTTGGAGCTTACATTGCTTCTTTGGTGGTTGATTATGTTGTGATGATCCTTCTTTCACTAATATGTGTAATTAACACGCATAATTTGATTTTGTTAATATAGAATATCAGTCGTTTCGTTGAATTCTCCTAGAGAAACGGCAGGTTGCCAATCGGAACACAGAGCTTGATAGTCAGAAATGAAAAATAATAATTTCCAAAAAGCAGGAATGAATTGTTTTAGTTGGTACATACATCGCGGTCACTTCTTCTTCCCGGCTTTGCCTTCCTTTCTTCTGATGATCTCGTCCGCGTATTTGACACCCTTACCCTTGTACGGCTCCGGCGGCCGCCACTTACGAATGGACGCAGCAAACTGGCCAATGGCGCTCTTGTCGTAGCCGCCCACCACGATTCGGGTGTTGTCTTCCACTTTGACGACAATGCCGTCGGGAATCTCCATCCTGACCGGATGAGAGAAGCCCAAGCTCAAAACGAGGACTTTGCCTTCCAACATGGCACGATAGCCGACGCCCACCAGCTGCAGCTTCTTCTCGAAGCCCTTGGAGACTCCCACCACCATGTTGTCCGTCAGCGTCCTGACAACAAAGTCCGGTTACAAATGATGAGTGGAGTCAATGAGGAGTCTGTAAGGAGACGGAGAGCTCACCGGAAGAGGCCGTGCATCTGATTAGCTCGGCGAGTCTCGAGGGCCTTTCGGACCCTCAAAGTTCCGGAATCGTCCCTCTCGACGAGCACCTCGCGAGGGTAAATGAGGGAGAGTTCTCCGAGAGGGCCCTTGACTTTCATATCCTGGCCTTCCAAGGAGATTGTGACGCTGCTGGGGACTTGGATGGGCTGCTTCCCGATCCGCGATTCCTTACATTCGATACTCTTGACCCGGACCCGGACTCGGGTGGGTTGAATGGTAGCAACTGATAAACCATTTCTGTCGCCCAAGAACGCAGACCGGAAATTGCTGAAACACAGACACGGATTCTTGAGGAAATAAAAGAAAACGTCAACCTGAGCTAATCACATACTTCCTATGCTATCTATCAACAATACATACAAAACCAAGAGAGTGGAGAGAATTGCCTGGTTTGGAAGGAGGGAGTGACTGTGGAAGCCATTGTCGGTCGAGATAAGAGTTGAGAGAGAGAGAGAGAGAGAGAGGTTAACTTGTTATCCATTCCATCCATGGCATGGAGGATGGTCTGCAATGACATATCTACCCCTGATTTCTTATTGGGCCAGGCCCATGTCTTGCTTGTGAAGAACTTTAAGGCTTTTGAATTGAATTGAAGGAGTAGTCAGTCAGTCAGTCTTGTATGAAACGACACGACGACAAGTCAACGATGAGATGAAGCACATAAACAATTCGTTAATTAATCATCTTTTAGATAATAATCATGGATGAGGTGAGATGAGATGGAGTAGAGAGACGGTGACACTCAATTTGCAATACAAGTATAAATAATCATGGAACAAATAATAGGTGGGTCCCTCTCTCTCTCTCTCCGTATAGTATTAGTATTACTATTAGTGCGTGCATTATCAATTAAGAAAGAAAAATATTCGTGTTTTGGTCCCACTCCCACTCCCGCTCCATTATTAAAGTCATTTTCCATTTCATAGGCATAGCAGAGAAGAAGAAGCCGCTTTTTTGCCGTCTGGAAAAGATGATGACCAGAAGTTGATTTTGTCGTCTTGCTTATGGCCAATCGAAAGAGTCTCACCCTCTTGGCTTTCTTCTTCGTCGGCTTCGGAGTCTGCCAAAAGCCGTCGTCCCTCAAAATCGGAGCCATTTTCACCTTCGATTCCGTCATCGGAAGAGTCGCCAAAACCGCCATCCAATTGGCGGTTTCCGATGTCAACCAAGACCCTACAATCCTCCCCGGAATCCACCTCACCTTGATCACCCAGGACTCCAATTGCAGTGTTTTCCTCGCAACTGTTGAAGGTACTCTCTTTCTAATTTCGTCGCCAAACTAAGTGCGCCACGTGTCACCATTTTAAGTGTTTATTATTCAGTTTAATTTTTTTAATTAGTTTGTGGTGGGTGGGTAAGAAAAGAAAATTGTGTGGGCAGCTTTCCAGTTGCTGGAGAGAGAGGTTGTGGCGATTATCGGTCCGCAGTCGTCAGCCATCGCGCACATACTCTCCGGGATCGCCAACGGTCTCCGAGTCCCTATCGTATCTTACGCTGCTACTGACCCCACTCTATCCGCCCTCCAATTCCCCTTCTTCCTCCGCACAACGCACAGCGATGCCTACCAGATGACCGCCCTGGCTGCTCTCATTGACTTTCACGAATGGAAAGAGGTTGTCGTCTTGTTCGTCGACAGCGAGTATGGGCGGAATGGGATTTCCGCGTTGGAGGACGAGCTCGAGGCCAAATCCTTGAGAGTTGCTCGTAAGTTGTCTCTTCCTCCCCATTACGACACGAGCTTCATCGCAAGCTTGCTCAACGACTCCAAGCTCTTTGCTCCGAGAGTTTATGTTGTTCATCTTGATCCCGACCCTTCGTTCCGAATCTTCACCGTCGCGAAAGATCTTAACATGATGAGTGCCGGTTATGTCTGGTTCGCTACGGATTGGCTTGCTTCCACCCTAGATTCGTTTCCTCCGGCCAAACTGGAATCCTCTCTGAGTCTTCTTCAAGGCGTAGTCACGCTTCGTTCTCACGTGCCAGAATCCGCTCCGAGAGAGGCTCTCTCGTCTCGGTGGAGAAAAATGAAACAGCTTGGTCGAGTAAGCTCGGATTTGAACACGTACGGACTTTATGCTTATGACGCGGTTTGGACTGTTGCGTATGGAATTCATAAATTTATCGAAGAAGATGGAAACGTATCGTTCTCTTTTAACGAGAAACTGAGTGGTGTTCGGACAAACGAACTTCAGCTCGGGAAGCTCAAACTATTCGATGGCGGCTCTGTTCTACTCGAGAAATTACTGGCAACAAACTTCACCGGATCAACTGGCGCTGTAAGATTTAACGAAGGAAGGAACTTGATTAGCCAAGGTTACGAGATCATCAACGTTAACCGAATGAAAATCCTTAAGGTTGGTTTCTGGTCTAATATCACAGGGTTTTCAGTTTCACCGCCAGAAACAGTAAAATCAAGCGAGATGGGGTTTTCGCCTTTGGATCAGAAGCTTAACACCATAACTTGGCCCGGTGGACTGACTGAAAAGCCACGTGGCTGGGTGATTGCGGTCGATGAAAAGCCTTTGAGGATCGTGGTACCTTACAGAACAAGTTTCGTCGAGTTCGTAACCAAGAACAGCACCAACCGTGAAATCAGCGGATACTGTATCGATGTGTTTAACGAAGCTCTCAAGGTTATCCCTTACAACGTTCCTTTTCGGTTTGAGCCTTTCGGAGACGGGCACTCTAATCCCAAATATGACGAGCTTGTGAGAATGGTCGCAAATGATGTGAGTACTGATATTTGTTATCGGATTTTCTGAGTAAGAATTTTTGTTTTCTAATGCGAAAATGGTTTCTTTGTGCTCAGGTGTACGACGCCGCTGTTGGGGACATTGCGATAGTAAAAAACCGAACTGAGATTGTTGACTTTTCGCAGCCGTATGCAAGCACCGGTCTTGTTATCGTTGCGCCGTTGAGCCATCCAAAGCCAAACGCTTGGGTGTTTCTGAAGCCGTTCACATGGGAGTTGTGGTGTGTCACGGTCGCTTCTTTTGTGATCATCGCCATCGTGATTTGGATGCTCGAGCATCGAGTCAACGACGACTTTCGTGGGCCCCCTCAAAGGCAGCTCGTCACCATGTTTCTGTAAATTACTTCCGCTCGTATCTCCCTAATCTCTATTATAATTTTTGAAAATTCTGGGTCTAAACATTACCCGAATGTAAATCATTCTGCAGGTTTAGCTTCTCGACACTGTTTAAGAAAAACCGTGAGTAATTTTTTTTCTTTTCTGAATATTAGCCGTTTTATATTATATATATATATATTAAATTAAATGGTTGATCATATTACAGAGGAAGATACGGTGAGCCCGCTGGGGCGAATGGTGATGATCGTGTGGCTGTTCCTGTTGCTGGTGATCACATCGAGCTACACTGCGAGCTTGACTTCAATCCTGACCGTTCAGCAGCTCTCTTCGCCCATCACCGGCATCGACAGTCTCATCGCAAGCAACTCACGCATTGGATACCAAGTCGGATCCTTTGTCTACAGCTATCTCACTGAGATTCTTTACGTTCCAAACTCGAGACTCGTCTCGCTCCGCACTCCAGAGGAGTTCGAAAGAGCGCTGAGGCTCGGCCCAGAAAACGGAGGCGTGGCTGCCATTATCGACGAGCTTCCGTACATTGAATTGTTTCTGTCGGAGCAGACTGATTTCGGGATTATCGGCCAGGCGTTCACCAGGAGCGGATGGGGATTCGTAAGTGTCTTCGACGATAATTGGATTGAGAAAATATTGTGATCGCGCTTTCGTGTGTATTATGTGCGTTTCCGGTTGTGTCAGGCTTTTAAGCGGGAGTCTCCCTTGGCGGTGGACATGTCAACGGCGATTCTGAAGCTCTCGGAGACGGGAAAACTAAGCGAGATTCACCGGAAGTGGTTTTGCCAGATGGGTTGCCCGGGAGAGAAAGGACAGGATTCAGAGCCAAACCAGCTTCACTTGATCAGCTTCTGGGGTTTGTACTTGGTGTGTGCGGCCTTTTCTCTGACAGCCCTCACCATATTTCTGCTGCGAATGGTTTTCCAGTTTGCTCGGTACAAACGCAATCAGGCAAGCGCGACGTCACTGCCGTCGCCGTCGTCCAACAGCCAGTGCTCCGGCGCCATCTACAGCTTCTTCAACTTTGTCGACGAGAAGGAGGAAGCGATCAAGCGGATGTTTGCTCACTCAAACACATCTCAAGAGGATCAAATAACAGGCTGATCAATCCGCGTGTATATATATATGTATGTATGTATGTATGTATGTATGTATAGGTTACTATATATGTGAGTCTGTAAGAGAAACATTTGACATCGTTAGCTATTTTAATCATGAAATGTGAGGTTATAAACTGTGTAGAGTTGTAATTCTCTTTTAATATGGATAGTTGGTTGTTGCAATATAGTTTTGTAACTTTGAAGACGAACAGTGTTATCAAATTTTAAGGCAATTTATAGATTCTTTTTCCAGTGACATTAATGAAAATAATGGATTCCCATAATATAATATAAGGTAAATGAGGTGTTATGGGTATTTTTCGGAGCCTAAAAATGTTAAGGCCCAGCCCAATAAACACATTAAAAAAGGCTCAAACGCCAAAGGCCCACGAAGGCAATCCGGGTCCGCCCCGAAAAAGTCAACTCTGACCAGACTCAGAAAAGTCAATGAAACCCGCCCCGATAAAGTCAACCCAAAATCGACTCGGGAATACTAATGCGGGATCTATTCCGAAAACATGCCTTTAGGGGTCGCTACGACCCCTAATTAGGGGTCGCTGCGATCCCTAATAAATACAGCATGCCTTTAGGGGTCGTTACGACCCTTAATTAGGGGTCGCTACAACCCCTAAAACATAAACCGCCTTACGACCCCTAATTAGGGGTCGCACGAGGCTCTCTATAAATACGAGAGTCCCCCACCACAATTCGGTAAGCTTTCTCAAGCCAAAAAACCTCTGCTCGCCATTCTCTCTTCCCGATCATATAGTACTCGACTAATGTTGAGCGTCGGAGCGAGCGACAGAGGTCCCCCCCTCTGCCCTCCTCGGGAGTTCACGTTTTTTACACTCTTTTCAGGAGCGGAAAAGGAGGCGGATTGCTCGGGAGCGACTTTCGGCCCATCAAAGGCGAGGAAAGGAGCTCTAAGCCCATTGTGGCCATCGGGTGGTCATTGGGCCTGGCCCAAAACGGAGTTATAGGCCGCTTTCCACGTTAATCCGAAAAACGGCATTAACATGAGGCAAATGCCCATTTATGACTTAAGGTTTAAAAAAAATGTTCGTTTCTAGTTATGGTAATCATAACCACCAACAAATTGAAATATGGACTAAATTGCCCTTCTAATTTTTAAAAGAAAATCATGTTTAACTTTTATAATTCATTTTTTTTAATTAAAATAAAAAACAAAAATTTTCCTTACATGTAGCAAACTAAAACAAATCTCCCCTATTAATTAGTTATATTTTCGATAATCATTTAGAAATCACGTTGAATATTCCCTATTTTGACCATTAAAATCTAATTTTCCCCCCTATTAATCAGTTATTATTTCGAATTTTTATCCCATATAAATCAGAATTAAAAAAAAATTAAATCGAACATGGTTACGATCGCATAGGTTATGTAAATTTGTTAAAAAAACTTGGTTTTGGTTTTGCCTCATTTTTTTGTAAATTTTTTTACGAAACTATTTTATGTAAATCTGTTTACGAAACATGGTTTTCGTTTTGCCTCATTTTATGTAAATCTATTTACAAAACTTGGTTATGGTTTTGCCTCGTTTTTTGTAAATCTTTTTACAAAACTATGGTTTGGTTTGGCCTTATTATATGTAAATCTGTTTACGAAACATGGTTTTCGTTTTGCCTCATTTTATGTAAATCTGTTTACAAAACTTGGTTTTAGTTTTATTTAAGTCTGTTTACGATACTTTGGTTTAGATTGCCATTATTAATGTAAATCTATTTACGAAACATTAATTTTTTATATATTTCACTATCATCATTACAAGTACAAACAGTAACCATATCCATGAGAAAAATTAAGATTATATATTTACGAGATAGCGGTAATGCCAAAATAAATAGCGGACACCTACATACTAAATTTTTATCTTCACAGACAATCTCTTGTATAGGCCGTAAACCCTAACTAACATCATTACTGGAAGTTCAAAAAAAGAAGTTTCTTAATTGCATGCATCATTCTTATTCGTAAACAATCTCCAGAATTACCGCTAAACACTAACGGGGAATCACACTAACATCATTACAAGTATAAACAGTAACCATGCACATGAGAAACTTTAAGATTATAGTAACCGACACTTACCTCCATTAAGTTGGCTTGATGAAGACGTTGGTCGACGGGGAAAGTGAGGATACTCGTGAAACGTCTTCATTCTCGAAAGAAAACAAACAAAGCAGAAGAGAACGAAGAAAACCAAATTAGGGCGATAAGGAGGTGTGTCGAATTTGAGTCCTGAAACCGCAAGTTCGAGAATAAGGAAAGAGAAAGGGAGAATAAGAACCGACATGCGAAAAGAAAAAAAATTTATCCAAGTGCCTAAAGGGTAAAATCGAGATTTCATTAAATGCAGAGTAAAAAAGGAAAGGCAAATTTGTCATTTATTTTTATTAGAATTTTAAAATAAATCTAAAATAAAGATAAGAGTTATTAAAATAATTCTAAAAGAAATTATTTGTTACAACGAGGAGGGTACGAGCCCAATCAGAATCCCAAATCCCAAATGAGGTCTTTTAGCCGATTTGATTCGTTTTGGTAGTCAGGGTTATATATTTCTCTCTTTCTTTGTTGATTCTGTATCAAACTCGAAGAAGGCCTCTGGTTTCGAAGCCTGATTTTGTGCTCTTCTTCAATTCTGCAATCAGTTTCTCTGCCCTAAAGGTAAGACTCGATTCCATTGCTCTTCTTCATTGATCCACGCTCGATTCTCTATGCTTTTTTTCATTCCCTAACTCAACAACATCTAGGGTTTCAATCCAAACATTTATTGATTTCCCCCTTATTTTAGCACGGATCTTGCTATCGATGTTTGCACCAATGATATCTTTGCTTTCAAGCTTGTCGACTTTTGCCTTCATAGTTCATAATTTTACTTTCTGGATTATGGTTTGTCTTTCTTGGATATGTTTGCAGATAAGGCATGACGACCGCTGCTCGACCTACTTGGGCTCCCGCCAAAGGTGGCAATGAACAAGGCGGTACTCGCATTTTCGGACCTTCCCAAAAGTACTCCTCCAGGGACCTTGCCGCACATACCTCTCTCAAATCCAGGTGAGGCGAATCTCATGTCTAATTAGATGTTGGATTTTTCCATATTCAAGATTCAGATTGGTATTTCTTGTGAAGCTACAAGTTATCATCGTGTACGCCGTTTTTGCCTTCCTCCTAATTATTTTGCTAGTAGGATCATTGGTGTAGATAAATAATGAGGGAGCTACTATTTTTTTTTTTGTTTTGTTGCAAGTTATTAGACCTCGAAGCGGTTCATTCTCCTTTAGAGACAGAGCTTAAATTTTCGGGGAAGTTAAAGTCTTGTTGCTATTCATACAGGAAAGAGGGGCAAGACACGAAAGATGAGGTGCAGAAGAGAAACCTCCGTGATGAGCTGGAAGAGCGCGAGAGAAGGCATTTTTCGTCAAAGGATAAGTACAATGGTAAAAAGACATTGTTTCCCATTTTCTTGCAGATTCTTTGTCATTTATTTTTGGTGAATTTGGCTTGTGTTTAAGTTGTAAGCATATTGTGACAGATGACAGAGACCGAAGGAAAGGAAGTCAGCTTCTTTTGGAAGGTGAAACCGCATTGCCCCCTTTTTTTTTTTTTTAAATATTTAAATAGTTTGTTATTTCTAACTCCTTAATCCTATTGATCAATAGGCTCAAAGAGGGACGTTGAAGATCGTATCATACCACGTAGCATAGATGCTGATGACTCTGATGTGGATGTAAAAAGTGACGATGAGAGGTATATACATGCTATTAATGCTGCGCTGCTAATTATCCGTTTTTCATATTAGGTGTTTCTTTTGTCGAACCAAAAATTAACTAGGTAGCATCTTTTAAGTTAAGTTGAATATCATAATTTCTATCGATTTTTCTGCTAGTAGTGGTTTCTATGCAAAGCGTGTATAATTTATTGGGTAAGGATACCATGTGTTCTGCCATGTCTTCGTGTTTAGGTGATCTTTATCATATTTAGATATACCATGAACTTTTATTGCTACTTATCTGGAACTACTTTCCCTTTTCATAGTGACGAGGACGAAGAGGAGGACGATACTGAAGCGCTTTTGGCCGAGCTTGAGCAAATAAAGAAGGAAAGAGCTGAGGAAAAGCAAAGAAAGGTGAGACTTGTCTACTATTAAGAACGGTGTCCTGAAAATTTGTTATTTATTCAATATGTATTGAGTTTGATTTTTGCAATCCACAGGAAAGGGAAGAACGAGAGGAAGAGCTCAAAGTCAAGGAAGCCGAGCTTTTAAAGGGCAATCCTCTGCTTAACAATCCGACATCTTTCAGTGTGAAACGAAGGTAGGCCTTTTAACAGTCCGTCACGTTTTCCATCTAATAATTATCAGTATGCAACTCTTAATGTTTTTATTTCTTTCTATCTCTCAGATGGGACGATGATGTGGTATTCAAAAACCAAGCTCGCGGGGAAGCAAAGGCTCCGAAGCGCTTCATCAACGATACTATCAGAAACGACTTTCACCGAAAGTTCCTGCACAAGTACATGAAGTAGCTGAAGGTCATTTGCGATGGAACTCTATTGTTGGTTGTACCCAAGAATTTGGCTTTTACTCAAGTGATGGTGAATTTTAATGTAGTATTATAAACACAAAGTATTTCTGTGAAACTCGTGATATTGCAAATGTCTCTGTCCTCTCCTCTTTCAACACGACTTTCAGTTTCACAATGAAAACATTTTGAAAGTATATATTATATTAATGTATGAATGTATATATATTGATTCATAATGGGATCAAAACTTACACTTTGGTGTCCAAAACATTGACGAGGTGCAAGTTCATTTTTGCCCCGTTCTTGAGGCAAAAAGAAGGAATAAGCAATTTTTGCGCTGTTCTTGAGGTGTTCTTCCTCCAAAAAGAAGGAATAAGCCATGTTCAGGTTTTCACGGCGACCGGGTGGCTCGGGCGGTGATACACGTAACGCATGTGAACCACCGTGATCTCGAAACCTTAATTGTCAGCCTTATAATAAAAGTTGTCAATAAATCTATAAGTTAGTGGTTTACCCATAAAATCTTGGGTAAATGAAGCAAATGCCCATTTGTGACTCAAGATTTTTAAAAAATGCCCATTTCTAATTATGGTTATCATAATCACCAACAAATTGATATATGGACTAATATGCCCTTTTATTTTTTAATCACGTTTAACTTTTAATTTCGTTTTTCTAATTAAAATAAAAAATAAAAAATTTCCTTAAATGTAGCAAACTGATTGATTTTTAGTAACTGATTGATTTTTAAAAATCCCATAATTAATTTTCAGAATATTTTCATATATACAGTATTAGAATAATTTAATTTTAGAAACAAAATTTCAAAAAAATCTACCAATTATATTACACTTAAAATAAATTATTGATCGATATTTTTTCCTTAAAAATAGATAAATACATAACTGATTGATCACTATTAAAACAAATTTATTTCCTTAAAAATTGCTATACATAAAATCGTTTTATTTCCTTGAGTTACGTATTTTATGAGTTCAATCCCTATTAAGTTAATTGTAATTTAAGTTACGACTCTATACTAGTATTATTTGAACTTAAGTTACGAATTTATAGATCTTATTGTAATTTGTAATTGTAAATTAAGTTACGAATTTAAGTTGCGAATTTATAATAGTATTTATGAATTTAAGTTACGAATTTATACATGTAATTTTAATTGTAATTCAAGTTACGAATTTAAGTTACTAATTTATAATAATAATAAGTTACAAATTTAGGTTACGAATTTATACATGTAATTGTAATTTCAGTTACGAATTTATAATAGTTAATCACTATACATGTAATTGTAATTTAAGTTACGAATTTATAATATTAAATCACTTTACGATATTGGGCGAATGGAATTCTGAGCGAACGACCTTCGCGTCGACGGAGAGACGACGGGAAGCTACGAGACGGTGGAAACCAGGGCATGAGCGTCCTCGAACAATGGCGGATGCTCTGGGGATTTGCGAATCGTGATTTGAAGATTCGCCTCAGAAGAAGAAGACCGGCGGTGATGGAGCGGCAACGAGCAACGTTGTCTGTACTTCGACGCGCTCTTCTACGATCGATAAGAATCTGGCGATGGAGGTATTAATCCGGCGATGATATCGTGAGAGAGAGAGAGAGAGAGAGAGAGAGAGAGAGAGAGAGAGAGAGAGAGAGAGAGAGAGAGAGAGAGAGAGAGAGAGAGAGAGACGTGCAGTATTTAAAATTCTGTTTTCTAAAAAAAATTAAAGAAATTGTCAAATACCACAATTATAGGAAAATAATTTCGAAAATAAAAATATAATTAATAATAAATAAACAAAAATTAAAATTGATAACTAATAATAAGGGTAATATAGTCCAAACAAAATTATTAGTGGGTATAAATTAGTTTTATGAAACTATGGGCATTTCTTTTAAACTTTAAGTGCTTTTTGGGCATTTTGTGGGTTTTTCTTAAAATCTTATTGGTAATATTATTGAAAGTAAACCTTTTTATTTTCTTCAAAAATCCATCCGTGAACCCGTTATCCATTAGTAAACCCATAAAATAAAACTACCGATTATTCATCGATTTTGGTATTTTTCTAATAAGATATCGGTTTCGGTACTTAGAATCTTGATTTCGATGATCGAATAATTGTGGTGCGCTTGAAGTTTGAACTAATCGATTTTGGCAGGATTGCCCCTCTTTGGCGCAGGTAACCTGTTGCGTAAAATCTCACAAGTATACGAGTCGCTTCAAGTAATAAAGTGATAAATAGAGTATCGTCTCCACGAGGACTAAGTTAGCGACAATTAATTTCTCAAAAATTCAGTTTTTATAAAATTGATCAAATTGGGTGTTTGGTTTTTGTATTAATGCAAGATAACGTAAACTAAGCATGAGCAACCAACGAGATTACGAGGAAAAAAAGAGATTGATTTTTAAATTAATCGAGCAACTAGGATTATCGATTTCCCTTCAATTCCAATGTCTAAATGAAATATTATGTGACTGCTACAGCTATTGCTATGACGAATATCAACTTTCAACTTTTTGACTTATGAGCAAACCTCTTCCGAGCACCTACTACTAACGATTTGTTCGAATCAATAGATATATTCCTATACCATCTATTCGTGCAAATCCAATTTTCCACAATACTTTATCTAAGTTATATAAGATTCACATATATTCCTATACCAGAATCTCATAAAATCCAAGCGGTATTCAAGCTAAATTAACCCTTTCGGTCATTAATCTAAGCCTAAAAACTCTAATCAAGAGATGGTTCTTCCCTAAAATAGAGAGTAATGTTTATCACACAAGGATAAAAAGATTGAAATAAGCAAGCAATAACTAATCACAATTATGATGACATTTGAAATTAAAGTTCCATCAATAATCCTAGCTAAGAAATTAGCTCATGTTCTCACAAAATGAAATGCAATCCAACATTATAAACATTAAGATAAACATGTTCACAAGGTGAGAAAATGGACTAATTTGATGAAGAAATTCCAAATCTGATTTTTCGCACTCCAGAATTTGCTGTGACGACCGCTACAACAATCTGGCGAAACGATCACCGGAAATGAGTTCCGTTCTTCTCCAAAGCTCCATTTTCTCCTCTGTTTTCTGCGTTTTTCTCTGGTTTTTCTCCCTCTTCTCCCTTGTGGTGGTTGCTGCTTCCTTTCTTGGCTCCAATCTCCCAAAAGGATGTTGCCCTAATGATGTGTCATGCCCAAAATTAAAGAAAGTGGTCCAAACACCTCGTGGAGACATGTGGCATTAAGGTGAGTGGTCGATACATATTCAACCCAATCAAAGTTTTATCACCATTTTTTACTAATTTATCCTTAACTAACCACTTTAGACACATCAATTATTCAAGGAGCTTAATTTCTTAAACCAACTAAAAACTAAAAAGAAACTAAGATAAACATAATAAAACACAAGACATACGCTCTCAAATTCACAATAAATTAAACTTAAAGGTGCCAAAGTCATCACTTGTTATCCCGTTATCATAACCCTAGAATACAAAATTTGTTCCAGAAAACAGATTTTGCATTCAACGTAGGTATGCCCACGTGCAACACGCGTGGGGAACAATTGGAGATATGTTAAATTCTTTGCCCTTAATTTCAAATTCAGAAGGTATTTGTGCAAAGTCAACAAGTTCAGGGTCAATCTTATAAACTGCTAATAGTTTTAATAAAATAAGATGATTAAAATATGATGTAAATTGATTGTGGGCTAAGTACTAGGGGTGAAAATTTTGGACTCGGTTCCCGATTTTGTCCCGGTTTCGGTCCCGGTACCAAACCGTTTGATAAAAAAAAATCAGTTTTTTTTAAAAAAATACCTTAGAAGGGGACGTCCCGGTTCCGGTTTGAAAAACCAAAACCAAAACCAGTTTAAAATCTGATATTCCCGATTTTTTGGTCCCAATTCCGGTTTTATGTCGTTTTGTCATTACTTTGTCGTTTTTTAATATGTCGTTTCCTTTTAATTAAGTTTCAGCCCATAATATTTACACACTATCTCTCGTATGCTTCTTCCTCTCTGTCTTTGTCGCCGTTCTCCCGCTCGCCTCTAGACTATCGCCGGTCGACGGTCGCCGTTCCACTCGCTTTCTCGCTATCGCCGGTCGACGGTCGCCGTTCCACTCGCTTTCTCTCTACCGCCGATTGACGGTCGCCGTTCGCCTCTCTTTCTCGCTTTCGCTTCGCTTCCCTCGACCTCGGCGACTTAAGGTTAGGATTTTCTGATTCTCTGTTTGATTTTTTTGTTGTTTATCGTTTGATTCTTTGATTGATTTTCAGTTGTTTACCGGTTGATTTTTGGTTCTCTGATTGATTCTCTGATTTAGGGTTTATTAATTTTCATATTTGGGTTTTTCATATTTGGGTTTGAATGCCAACCATATATAATGTTTAATTACAGAGAGAAAAACTCTATGAATATGTGTTATAATGTTGAGGAAATTTTAATTTGTTCCTTTTTTATTCTTTGATATGTGTATGTTTGCAAAATTAGATTAACAACATTTTGTTCATAATCATGTTTGTACAGAGAGAATCACGTTCATGTTTGTACAGAGAGAATTACTTTCATGTTTGTTCATGTCTGATTGATTCATGTTTGAATCTTGCTGTCTTTAAAAATATTTCCTAGTTTCTGTCCCTGTTTATGTCCTGGATTTTGTTCCTAAAAAAACAGATTTTTAATATAATATGTGTCCTGGTTCCGTTTTTTTTTAAAAAAAAACAAGATTTTTCACTACAAAAACCAGAACAGTTATCAAAATCTGCATCCCGGTTTAAAAGGGACAGGGTAAAAAAACACTCAAATTCCCGGTTCCCGGTTCCGGTTTCAGCCCTACTAAGTACGTTGAAGAAAAATGCATAAACTGTTGCCTGAGAAGTCGATATCAAATAAAGTGTGGAGCCACAGCTTTGCTGTGTCCGAATACGACATCGTTTTTGCCATATTCTCCACTCCACTTGTGAGTTGTGAGGAAGGAAAGGATGAGATAAAAAATTAATTGTATTATTTATTGATTATTATGTGAGTGAAAGTGAAAGCCCCACACCACACACGTTTATATTACATTTTAGCAAACATAAGGTTTTTATTTATAAAATAGCCAAACATTGACTATTTTGTTAATAGTTAATATGATTATTTTTATAATAGTTAATATAGTTAATTGACTATTTTACAAATATTAACCAAACATTAGCTATTTTGTCAATTTTAAACTATCAAATTAACTATTTAGCTTAAGCATCCTAAATTTAACTGCAATTGCATTTCAACATAAAACTTATTTTACGAAGCATCAGTGGTCTAGTGGTAGAATAGTACCCTGCCACGGTACAGACCGGGGTTCTATTAAAATTCGTCTTAAAAAATAAAACTTATTTTTATCATAAATTGTTTATTTAGTAAAATTTAGTCCCACTTGATTTTCTCCGTTCTTCGCACGACAAAAAAATTCAACCTCTTGTATACATATATTTGTATCTATCGTAGTGTATATCACTCTTCTTCTCTGCTATCTTCACTCTTCTCTCTCCTTCCGCCACACAGGTACTCGTTTCTTTCATCGCCATTGATTCACCTTCAACAGGTTTCGTTTCAGTCAGTGTTAATGGCGTCTCTTAGAGATTATTCTATCGTTCATGCTTTCTCTACTCTGAATCCTTGATTGCGGATTGAATTAGATTCATACCAACTTGCTCTGGATTTCATCTTTTTTCTCATTCACTTCATGCTGATTTCGAGTTTTTAGTGTTATTCAATGATTTTCTTGGCTCCACTGCTCCACTCTCTCTCCTCGCCGCTCCTCGAAGCCGAACCACCGCCACGGCACCGAGGTAACTCTCTCAACCAAGCCGAGACGTCGTGTTTACTCCTCGGTTTCCTGCCCAATAAAATCTGAATATCTTCCTGCGAGCTCAGCTTAGTTCCACTCCCTTCTTGTTTTGCTCTATGATTTGCATTGCAGTGATGAACTAGGGTTTCGGATTGTCATAGAACTCGCGTTCGTTTCGGTCTTTTGTTTTGAATAATCTCTGTTCTTGATTGAGACTTGCCTGGTTTTTTTTTTTTTTTTTTTGTGAATCGAGAGATCAGGTTTTCTAGTTTTCAGTTGATTGAAAGCATATGTCGCATTTATTTGTTTCTCTTTGACTTGAACTTCATGTGGGTTTGATTGAATCAAAATCTATTTGTTGGTTTTTGGTTGCAGTTTGAGTCAAATGGAGGGAGAAGAAAACATATTAGAGGCTTTGAACGAAGATGATATATTCGAAGACGGTGAAGATGTCGACATGCTTGATGTGGAGGAAGGGGAGCTGGTAGAGCGCGATTCGGATCGTGGTCCGGGTCAGTGCAATGCCGGGGATGTCCCTGTTACTAACCAGGAAACTCAAAGCAAAAACCAGAAGCGCAGAGCGAACAAGAAGAAGAAGAAGAAGCGAAACAGAAGTGGTGGACCGCAAGGTCCGAATGTCACTGATATTAACAGGTGAATAACATTTCTGTTTTGTATAGAAGATTTTCATGTGGTTTGATCTTTGAAGCTTAATCCTTTGCAGGTTCGTGTTAGATACATGTAAACGATTGAAAGAGAAGAAATCTTACATGGTTTACACAGCTGTTGGATGTCTGGGGGTTTCCGCTGTATACGATCTTGTCAAGGAGGTATGAATTTTCTTAATGTATCTCAATTTAATTTTTTATGAGAAACTAAAATAGTTTAGCGGAATTAGGAACAAGTTGTTTGTGTCAAATTTTAAGGTTGATTTACCTCCAGTCCCGAGCTATCTCTCCTTGTTCGTATGGCCATATCCCTCTGTCCATTTTCTTTTTTCCCACCAGTTTGGGTTAAAATTGTTGAGGAATTTAGCCATTCTAAAGAAAGGTGAGGAATTAGCTGAAGCTTCGCCACTCTAGCTAGTCATGAAGCGATTCCTAATCTTGATGCTCAATGGTGATCTAAACAATTTCAGATTTCTGTTGTAGAAGTAAAAGCTAATTGGTCATTCAATGCTCTGCTCTGAATCTGATGTCCCTGGCTGAATCTTCGTCATTTGCTATTAATGTAGGTTGATGCCATTTTCTTTATCACCCGATTTCTTTATTTAAAAAAAAAAAGACACTATGAATTGCTGTTCTAATAAATTATTTATAGCCCCACAAGATTAAACCTGATATGGACACAAATAGGAAATAACTAGACTTCCTAGTTTGTGATCTTTTTGTATGAATTTCCGTTTTATGCTCTTTTTGCTCGCATTACAGAACACATTATTGTTAAGACAAGACTTAATGGCTCCTAATTTTTTGATTAAAGAGTCGTATTTGATTCTTGAACTTTGCTCTTTACTGGTAATGTCATTTTGACTTGATAACCACCTTTAGGCCAAAGGAAATAGTATCATATGAGGAACTTCGAATCTTCTACTCTGTAAACGTTGTGCTGTTGAAATACCTTGCTTTTTTTATTTCTATTTGGTCATTTGATGATCGAAAGTGCCACATTAGGTGGACGCAATTCAGGCTTGCGGAGGTCAGATGACTGCAGATGGAAGACGGCAAAGAAATGGTGGTGGTGTTCTATGGGCCATCATCAAAACACGAGAATCAAAGGCTTATAAAGAGATTATGAAGAAAGCCAAGGAATTTGAGGTTTTTAAACTACTTTGCTTTTGATTTTTATCTGACATAGAACGAAATAAATCTTTCTCTTTATGCCCATACGCACATCGTCGAAAGAAAACAATTCTCCCGAACAATAAAAGTCCGAGGGGTAAAATGAGACAACGTGACAAGTTCATAAAGAAAAGTGTAAAATATAATAAAATGAAGGGTCAACTAACATGTGAATATTACTCATGGAAATTTACCATTCTCTCAAATTTTGTTTTCTCATTTTTGCAGAAACAATTTCAGCGACCAAATATTAGGCGACCACCTATGATGCAAGGAAATGGGGCCGATTCTTCAAACATTGGGGATGTATTAGCCGAGAAATCAGTTTCAAGTGTGTCAGAGGGTGCCTCTGAGGTTTGTGTTGAGAATGAGAAGTGTAGTGAGCCGGAGAAACGAGTGCCTGTCCATGAGAGGCTAAGGGCACCTGTTTCTTACGACGATGACCTGCTTCGAGAATACCCTAGAGATGATGAAGCTTGATTGTTGAAACATTTCTGTGGTATTATCTCAGAAATTTAAGCTCAAAATACCAAGACAAAGAGTTTGTTATTGGTTTCCTGATACAAATCAGGAAGTGCGTATGAATTTTGGCGGAAAAATTTGTAACCAACTGAAATCTCCATAGTTGAGTGGTGGTTCAATTATAAGCTTGTGTTCGGTGTTGATAATCTGCTCTGATTTGTTAAGGGATCAACCAAATTATGTGTTAATTATTAGTGGAGTCACTAAGTATTTAGTAAGCAAATGTGGCAATTAGAGCTTAATGTCACATTCCAAGTTAAATACCAAGTTACCAACCACATGTAAGCCTGAGGTTGGACTGTAAGAATTAAAAATTCTTTTTATATTTATGTGTACGTGTCATGACAAATAAAAATTTGGACATATTACGCAATTGATTTGATAGTACGGAAGGGTTGAAAAATACTGGTAATCGAAAGAGAAGTCAATAATATTACATCACAAGCACAAGATATAAGAAAATATATACACATTTCCTAATTAAAACGTATAATATACACGTGTTTGGTTTGTTCCTTAGATTCCCCATTAATAATAATTAATGTATATTGATTGTATAAGCCTTTCTTTCTCCCCTCCCTGGGAATATTACAGGCATGGGGAAGCCTCTTCACTTCTCTCTCCGTAATGAAACCAAACCTGACATAACAGAAATCTGCACAACCCCCCAAAACTCTCTCTATTAATATTATCAGCTCGCATGAAGAGGCAAACGTCGTCTACTTTCGCGTTCGGGAACTTCCTCTTCCATGCCGCCTGCTCGTTGCTAATCACGTCCCAAACCTGTATCCACTACTATTTGTATAACGAGAGCTCTTCATTCAAATTTTTGTGTTCTGGCTTACCCGAGAATGATGAACTGATCTTCGGGTGACGTAGGGTTGGGCGATGACGCCGTAGTCCTTGAGGAGAAAGCGCTCGGGACATGGCCAGTCCCGGCATGCCCTCGTCGGGAAGCCACACTCGCTGTATGTGGGAATCCTCTCTGCCTCGCCTGCATTCACAAAAAACAATAACTAATCAGTCTCTGATTCACCGGATGAAGAAGATTATATATATATATATATATATATATATATGATGAAACAAGCTTGGTTCTTACTATGTATTGATAGTCTAAAAACCTCTCAGAATCCTACATATTATAATTATTTTTTTATTACGATGAAGTGCTCTGAAATTAGTGAAGAAAGTGTTGTCATTAATTGGAAACTCCTACGTACGTTTGTCACTCTCTTCTGTCGACTTTAGATGTTATTCTTTGCTGATTTTTTCTTCTTCAAAAACCCTGGATTGCTTATTTATCATAAATAAATTGTTTATTTAAAGCGTGGAAATCACGTGCTGTCGTTTTTAAACAGGTGAAGCAAGATGTCGTTTTATGAAGGAGACGACAGATTCTGAAACCCAGCCCAATAAGTCTTAGTCAATATCTCCGTTCTTCGCACCTCGCCTTGGCGGATCCATCCACTCTATGGGCCCACAAATCATATATGAATGACTCTCATTCACCATCTCTCACCAGATTCCACTTCGAGACACGACGGCCGTGACCTCCGACACGACGGCACCACCACTCGCGGCGACCTCCACCCAAGCAATTCAATGCCACGACGCCTCTGCCCTCTAAGCTATTCTAGGGTTTAATAGGTAAGTAATTTTCTTAACCTGAAACTTCCAAACAAAACTTGGTATTTAAGGCTTAAGTAGAAATCGTTACTGATCTGGGCTTGTTGACTTGATGATGTATATATAATTACTCTAAGTAATAATAGGTGTGTATTTTTGTGGATTTGATCACAGCTCTGAAAATATTATTAAATACGTTCGCGGGATTTTGTGATGAAAATATTGCTATATTACTAGGGAATTTCGGCCCCCCATTGTGAAATCCTGGATCCGCCACTGGGATTATGGTTTGTCTTTCTTGGATATGTTTGCAGATAAGGCATGACGACCGCTGCTCGACCTACTTGGGCTCCCGCCAAAGGTGGCAATGAACAAGGCGGTACTCGCATTTTCGGACCTTCCCAAAAGTACTCCTCCAGGGACCTTGCCGCACATACCTCTCTCAAATCCAGGTGAGGCGAATCTCATGTCTAATTAGATGTTGGATTTTTCCATATTCAAGATTCAGATTGGTATTTCTTGTGAAGCTACAAGTTATCATCGTGTACGCCGTTTTTGCCTTCCTCCTAATTATTTTGCTAGTAGGATCATTGGTGTAGATAAATAATGAGGGAGCTACTATTTTTTTTTTTGTTTTGTTGCAAGTTATTAGACCTCGAAGCGGTTCATTCTCCTTTAGAGACAGAGCTTAAATTTTCGGGGAAGTTAAAGTCTTGTTGCTATTCATACAGGAAAGAGGGGCAAGACACGAAAGATGAGGTGCAGAAGAGAAACCTCCGTGATGAGCTGGAAGAGCGCGAGAGAAGGCATTTTTCGTCAAAGGATAAGTACAATGGTAAAAAGACATTGTTTCTCATTTTCTTGCAGATTCTTTGTTCATTTATTTTTGGTGAATTTGGCTTGTGTTTAAGTTGTAAGCATATTGTGACAGATGACAGAGACCGAAGGAAAGGAAGTCAGCTTCTTTTGGAAGGTGAAACCGCATTGCCCCCTTTTTTTTTTTTTTTAAATATTTAAATAGTTTGTTATTTCTAACTCCTTAATCCTATTGATCAATAGGCTCAAAGAGGGACGTTGAAGATCGTATCATACCACGTAGCATAGATGCTGATGACTCTGATGTGGATGTAAAAAGTGACGATGAGAGGTATATACATGCTATTAATGCTGCGCTGCTAATTATCCGTTTTTCATATTAGGTGTTTCTTTTGTCGAACCAAAAATTAACTAGGTAGCATCTTTTAAGTTAAGTTGAATATCATAATTTCTATCGATTTTTCTGCTAGTAGTGGTTTCTATGCAAAGCGTGTATAATTTATTGGGTAAGGATACCATGTGTTCTGCCATGTCTTCGTGTTTAGGTGATCTTTATCATATTTAGATATACCATGAACTTTTATTGCTACTTATCTGGAACTACTTTCCCTTTTCATAGTGACGAGGACGAAGAGGAGGACGATACTGAAGCGCTTTTGGCCGAGCTTGAGCAAATAAAGAAGGAAAGAGCTGAGGAAAAGCAAAGAAAGGTGAGACTTGTCTACTATTAAGAACGGTGTCCTGAAAATTTGTTATTTATTCAATATGTATTGAGTTTGATTTTTGCAATCCACAGGAAAGGGAAGAACGAGAGGAAGAGCTCAAAGTCAAGGAAGCCGAGCTTTTAAAGGGCAATCCTCTGCTTAACAATCCGACATCTTTCAGTGTGAAACGAAGGTAGGCCTTTTAACAGTCCGTCACGTTTTCCATCTAATAATTATCAGTATGCAACTCTTAATGTTTTTATTTCTTTCTATCTCTCAGATGGGACGATGATGTGGTATTCAAAAACCAAGCTCGCGGGGAAGCAAAGGCTCCGAAGCGCTTCATCAACGATACTATCAGAAACGACTTTCACCGAAAGTTCCTGCACAAGTACATGAAGTAGCTGAAGGTCATTTGCGATGGAACTCTATTGTTGGTTGTACCCAAGAATGTGGCTTTTACTCATGTGATGGTGAATTTTAATGTAGTATTATTATTATAAACACCAACCAAGTATTTCTGTGAAACTTATGATATTGCAAATGTCTCTGTTTCACAATGAAAATACTTTTGAATAATGTATATATTAAATAGCATTGCAATAATGGGATCAAAACTTACACTTAACAACAGTGAGAATGATATCGGCTTTGGTTTCTTTCTATGGGATGATATGTAAAAGTGTGCTTTGGTCATTAACATTTTAATGACCCCATCACGTCCGAAATATTTGTAGCAGCTGGAATTTACAAAGACCTTTTTGACCGTTGTCTAATCTCTGATTCGATTGGACCTCTCTCACTGCGAAGGATTGAAGCAAGCTTTGACACACGCAAAGCCAATCACACATTCCCACGTGTCCTCCCCATGCACAGAGAATGATTCAAGATCAAACCGAATCAGTTACAACTCGGATATGGACAAAATTTCAAAATTGCAAACAATTTGAATCACCCGCCAAATTCCTTAACGCGCCTCATCAGAATTTTTTCAAAGGATAATGCCAAAATTATTCGAGGAAAATTAAATTCTCAAAGGGACGTGAAATTTTTCCTCAACGACATAATAGTTCACCAAGTGACAATCACTTAATGAACTGGGGGGCTCACTGATGATGCAGGATTTCACCCTCTCCGAAAAACGACATCGAAAAGATGAAATTACACCCGACGACGTAAAACGACGTAAGATCTAAAGAAAGTTGGGCCTATCAACTAACCAGCAGGCCCAATAAACAACCTAGCACGTTCGGTCCATCAAGAATCTACTTCGAAGCCAAGTCTTCCCGAAGACCAAGCCCACGAGGTCCAAGTAGCCTTCCCGAAGACCAAGCAGCCCGGGATATCAGACGTTTTCCCCTTTATTGACCATATCCAGAGTCCTCCACGTGGAAAGAGACCAAGTACCACGTCGTCAAGACTTTACACGTGGTGGCCAAGACGAAAAAAGGAGAGAATCAGCCTAGTCTACTAGCCGTTGCAAGATTATAGGAAATAGACGTTGTAATTCAGGTTATAAATAAGGCCAACGAAGTGACTTTAGGGACAATCATCTTGTTCTACATTCTACACTAGCATTCTACTCTGTATTCACTTTACTATCAATCAAATATACAAATTCCCTATTATCGATCGACTCTTTACATAATTGTCATCTCGTAATTTTATTTACCGAAGTGGGTTTCATCTCGGATAATTGAGATCCACCGCCCTATTCATCATAAACAGAGTGCTATCACTTTGTGACAGTTGGTCGTGATTATTCACATCAACAAGCTCTAAATTTCTTTTAACACATTTATTATTTCAACTTTTCACTGTGTCTCATCATCCTCTCTATACATAATCTTTTCTCATCATCCCAAAATATTCCAAATTTTAAAAAGCTATTAAACCGTCGCACTGGAACTGCTCTTAAAAAAAACTTAAGTCGTATTAAACCAGGGCAGGGTTTATCAAAACCGCATCCGGAATAAAAATTGGTTCCGGGTTTAGGGGTTGAAAAATCGAAACCCGGATTATGGAAAGCCCGAATTCTAAATCCGAGTTGTAATTTTAACGGGCCATCTTACACTCCATACATTGATTGAAGTGCTCTTCCAGGAGGAAAATGACATCTGTAGCTAAGAGTCACAAAGCAACGCAGATATTTTTATCAATCAAAATGTAAAAGTCCAATAAATTGGAAGGACAGGACAGACATTTATTGGGAAATGTGGAAAATCAGTGGGTACATGGAATGGAAGAATTAAAAAAGAGAGTGGCCAAAATAAATGTGTTGCCGACTGTGTATTAATTGCGTCATAATTTGATATGGTGTGAGCCCGCCCTGAAGGAATAATAAACAATAGGATATGACCCAAAAAAAAAAACGACAATATATTGGTGGGCAATTTTGGGACACAATTAAGTGTACGGTAATATTAGTTAGTATAACACCACCCAAACTCCAAGTAACATATGCTGCTTTTCTATTTATTAATTAAATTATGTTATATGTCAGATTCACGTGGTGTGTTGTGTCTTTCTTTTTAAACACCATGTGTTGGTGAAAACGTGCAAACTAGGCAAATGCCAAGAATATCACGTAACTTTTTTTTTTTTTAATTCATTTTGATTAGAACTAAAACTAAATTATGCCTTGTCCACACTCTTATTATTTATTAGGATAGGATTGATTTAAAATAATTTTAAAGCAAAGACATTTCAGCCATATATAACCAACCAACCAAGCCCAAACGATTCGAAGGCAATAAATAAATAAATAGTATATACTATTCTTCAAAAATAAAAGAAAACAATAAACATGCGATGCTAGCGTAGTGAGGAAAGGATGAAAACACACTTTTTTTTAGCTTCTTCCTTTTCTCATTTTCTTCATTTCACATTCCGTAATATCTCATCTTACTTAGCGTGTCTTTGTTATATAATATATTTTGAATTATAACGTGTGATGTTAATATATTCCTTTCCTTGAGAATACTCTATTAATATATTGTTTAAAATAAGTAACTAATTAATTATGTGATAAATAGTTGCAATATTATTATTGTTTGTTTGAAGAAAATCCATATTCCCTGGGAAAACGAGCGTATCATATCATATTTTGACAATGAACAACTACGATTATAAATAAACACTTGAGGAGGGGCATTTAAGGCAATTAATTATGTATACTATACTGGGAGTCGGAGACTCCACAATCCACATGTTACACGGTTTAATTTTTACAGGAAGGAATGGCCCAACCCGACTCCACGTGGAGTGGGGAGTGATTGTAATATCATCTTTCATTCATTCAGGATATTAAAAATATGGAGAGACAAAAAGCTGAAAACAACAATTCTTTCCTTGAAAACTCTCCATTCCATTCCTTTCCACCTATTATTATAAACTAGATTAGATTAGATTAATCATTGAGTAGAGTTGAGATTTACAGTAGAAAGCAAAGCAGTTGAATAATAAAATAGCCACTTGGGTATTCTCTCTCTCTCTCTCTCTATTCTTCTTCTGACTCACTTATAATAATCATCATCATAATACCCACTCTTCTCTTCGATTGTTTTGTTTGTTTCACCGGCAGAATCCATGATTTAGCACCATGACACTTCCAAGATGCTTGCTTTTCCTGCTCTTCTGCCCACTCATCATGCCTCAGCCTCAGCCTCCGCCTCCAACCAGGCCTTCTTCTGTCAACATCGGAGCTCTCTTCACCTACCATTCCGCCATCGGAAGCTCCGCCAAGGCCGCCATGATGGCGGCAGTGGAAGATGTCAACGCTGACGCCACCCTTCTCCGCGGAACCAACCTCAACCTTATCTTTCACGACACCAATTGCAGTGGCTTTCTCGGAACTGTCGAAGGTACGCTCAACAACATGATGTTTTGGTTTGCAAATTCACATGCTCCACATCAAACAATATTGATGATACCCTTACTGCTGTAGCTTTGCACCTCATCGAAAACCAAGTGGTTGCTGCCATCGGACCGCAGTCGTCGGATATATCGCACGTGATCTCGCACGTGGTCAACGAACTCCAAGTTCCTCTTATCTCATTTGCGTCCACGGACCCCACTCTCTCCGCTATGCAGTACCCGTATTTCGTCCGGACCACGCAGAGCGACTTTTATCAGATGAATGCAGTGGCCGATCTGGTGCAGCACCACGCCTGGAGTGAAGTCATCGCCATCTTCGTCGACGACAATTACGGACGAAATGGAATTTCTGCGCTCGGTGATGCGTTGGCCAAGAAGCGCGCCAGGATTTCCTACAAGGCCGCCTTCACCCCCGGAGCCTCAGTGAGGGAAATCAGCGACTTGTTGAGCAATGTGAACCTCATGGAATCTCGGGTGTACGTCGTTCATGTTAATCCCGACTCCGGTCTTAACGTTTTCTCTGTGGCGAAGTCACTCGGTATGACCGGTGGCGCCTATGTCTGGATCGCGACGGATTGGCTTCCTTCCTATCTCGATTCGTTTCAGGTTCCCAATCCAGACACAATGAGTCTGCTGCAAGGCGTCGTCGCTCTCCGCCACCATACACCGGACTCTGATCTCAAGAAGAGATTCGCAACGAGGTGGGAGAATCAGCTGAAAAACAATGGGAGCTCGAGCTTCAATTCATACGGGCTCTACGCTTACGATTCGGTCTGGTTGGCGGCCCGTGCGCTTGACACGTTTTTTGGGGAAGGCGGGCGTGTGTCGTTCTCTGCTGACCCGAGACTGCAGAGGGCAAAAGGAAGCTCACTGAACTTGTCATCGCTTCGTATTTTCGACGAGGGCCAGAAGTATTTGAAAACAATTCTCGAGGCCAATTTCACGGGTTTGAGCGGGATAATTCAGTTTGATGCAGAGAGAAATTTAGTCCGTCCAGCATATGATGTGATCAATATTGGCGGAACCGGTTCCCGACGGGTCGGGTTTTGGACGAACCATTCGGGTCTCTCGATTATTGAGCCAGAGATTGTATATACGAAGCCTCCGAACAATTCTGCAAGTAGTCAGCAGCTTTATAGCATTATATGGCCGGGCGAAACAGCGATAAAACCACGTGGATGGGTTTTTCCCAACAATGGAAAGCCTCTGAGAATCGCAGTGCCTTACCGAGTGAGTTACAAAAACATTGTTGCGAAAGACAAGAACCCTCCTGGGGTCAGAGGATTCAGCATCGACGTCTTCGAAGCTGCTATAAACTTATTGCCCTATCCCGTGCCTCGCACTTACATGCTCTTCGGAGACGGTAAGAGAAACCCAGAGTACAGCGAACTCGTGAACCAGGTCGCTGAAAATGTGAGTATCGCTACCTTGTAACAAAAGTAGCGTTTCAAAACTATGGAACCTCATGATACTTATTCTTTGCAGAGATACGATGCAGCCGTTGGCGATGTGACGATCACGACGAACAGAACGAGGATCGTGGACTTTACGCAGCCATACATGGAGTCGGGGCTCGTGGTGGTGGCTCCGGTAAAAGAAGCAAAGTCTAATCCTTGGGCTTTCATGAAACCGTTCACTCTGTCTATGTGGTTCGTCACTGCTGGCTTCTTCCTCTTCGTCGGGGCCGTTGTTTGGATTCTCGAGCACAGGATCAACCACGAGTTCCGCGGCCCACCGAGAAAACAACTCATGACCATCTTCTGGTTAGTACTTTCTGAGTTTAGAAATCAATCGGACAATATCTCACTATTGTTTGTGGAATTACTTTTTTCAGGTTTAGCTTTTCGACAATGTTTTTCTCACACAGTAAGTGCTCTCGCTGCAAACTCGACCCTTATAGATCGATCATAAATCACTGCACATTTGACATAACGATTTGGTTCGGTTTCCGAAAATGTCACAGGAGAGAACACTGTGAGCACACTGGGGCGTCTGGTACTGATCATATGGCTATTCGTGGTGTTAATCATCAACTCGAGCTACACGGCTAGTTTAACATCGATCCTCACGGTGCAACAACTAACGTCGAGGATCGCCGGGATCGACACGTTGATATCCAGCACGGATCCTATTGGGATTCAAGACGGGTCATTTGCGTGGAAGTATTTGACGAACGAGCTTAACATTGCAGAGTCCAGGCTCGTCAAGCTCAAAAACCAGGAAGAGTATGGCAATGCCTTAAGGCTCGGGCCGAAAGCTGGTGGAGTGGCTGCCATTGTTGACGAACTTCCTTACATCGAGATGTTCATGGCCTCCACCAAATGCCAGTACAGGACTGTCGGACAAGAATTCACAAAGAGCGGATGGGGATTTGTGAGTATCAGTTTCGGTTTACTGAAAAATAAATACGATATCGACCGATTTCGTTAAATTTGTTGATATGTTAAAAACTCCTTCATTGAAAAGAATAATATTTAGCTAGGTTCATATGGCCATGTGCTAAGTTCCATACAGATTATGTTTAGTTTCGGTTTTCTGATTTGCCAAGTGTTGTCTCTGTTTGCAGGCGTTCCAACGGGACTCTCCTCTGGCAGTGGACATGTCAACGGCGATTCTAGAGCTGTCGGAGAATGGCGATCTGCAGAAGATCCGAAACAAGTGGCTGTCGACGGAAGAGTGCACAATGCTGCTGAACGAGGAAGACGCCGCCAGGCTGTCACTGAATAGCTTCTGGGGTTTGTTCCTAATCTCTGGCATCGCCTGCTTCACCGGCCTCACCATCTTCTTCTGCAGAATCTGCTGCCAGTACAGGAAGTTCTCTCCCGAGAACGAGCCAGGGCGTGATGTAGAAGCCGTGGAGCCCGCCGGCGTCAGGTCCGGGCGGAAGACGTTCCGCTCGACGAGTTTCAAGGGTTTGATGGATTTTGTAGATAGAAAAGAGGCGGAGATCAAGCAGATTCTGAAGAGAAAAAGCAGCGACAACGCCAAACACGAGGCTAGTCCGAGCTCGCACGGCCAACAACAATCACCCAATGCCGGTTCTTGACATGGCCGGAAAACGAAAAAGATTTGCTCTGATCACCTCGGAAATGTGTTGCTTGTTGACAGAGAGTTAGGAAGATAGAGGGAATTAAGTGTTGTCAATTGTAGATAGATCAATATTTCATGTTTCCACGTCTTTCTTGGAGCCCAAGCAACTATCAATACTATTTTTTTCTTTCGTAACAATTTTGATTATTACTCTATTATTAAATGAAATACCCTTGGTTGATGGGGTCATATTATCAATTATTTAATCTTTATATTTGCAATTTTTTTTTTTTTTTGTTATTGTAATATAGACTTCCTCGGCTGCACCTATTTTCTGTTAAATAATAAATATACTATAAATTTTATTTGTTTATTGAATATGCGTGGAACGTTTCATAATTGTGGTACGGTAGCTTAGTTATATAATAAAAAATAATGATTACATACACGCTCTTAAGTTAATACAATACTAAATTGAAATTATAAGATAAGAATAGAAAATACGAGCGTGGGTAGAAGTAGAACTACATTTTCTGATTTTATTTTATTAAGTGTGACATGGTTTTCTATTTATAAAATTAATTTGATAAATATTTAAGAAGAGCATAACTTATGAAAACCCACGTTGACAAAATAACAAAATAGTTTGGTGGTGATTTTGAAAGGGAAGGGACAATAATAATAGGGTTAATGACGGCAAAAATACTCAAAGTTTGGTCAAAGAACCCCTCATGTACCCAAAGTTTAAAAGTGGTGGCAAAAATACCCAAAGTCGCATTTGGGTAGTTGACCACTCCATTCTCGTAACGCCGTTAACTTACCCGTTAACTCTGGCCACGTGGACAAACGTGGGTTGCTGACATAATAATTTTTTCCACGTGAACGAGCCCACATCAGCCTCGTTTACGACAAAACAAGGAATTAAACCCCTAATTAATACTATTCAACACAACTAATTGAAACCCTAATGATTACACTTAACAAAACAAATTTGTCCACGTGGCCATAATTAACAGGTAAGTTAACGGTGCTACGAGAATGGAGTGGTCAACTCCCCAAATGTGACTTTGGGTATTTTTGCCACCACTTTTAAACTTTGGGTACACGAGGGGTTCTTTGACCAAACTTTGGATATTTTTGCCGTCATTAACCCATAATAATATTAACCAGTTTCCTTATCTTTCCCATCTTGCTGCCTCGTTTTTATGTCATATATTTCAATTTAAAGCTAAAACAGCAATAAAATCTTTTTAATTGATTTAAAAATACTAAAATAAGACCGGAAATCGGAAACCGGGAACTGGTTAGCTAGGATTTTGAAAGCCTCAGTTTGATCACGATTTCATTTTGTATATACAAACGACACATAAATCTATAATTGAATTGATTGTGATTAAAAAGTGTTTCTCCAAGTTGATCATCTAAAAATACATGTTCTAATCCAAAAGGGTCCACTTTGGAAGATTAAGAAATTTGTGTTAAGCTCCTCCATCATCAAATTCAAAAACCAATTGTTAGCCTATATATAATTATAAACTTGAAAATGATTATAATAAATTCATAAAGTGGGCATCAATTACTTGCCTCAACAAAATAGATGTGCTCAACTTCAGTTCAAGGAGACCCACTACTTCCTCCTCCTATTGAAAATCATATTATTTGTTTGGAACATCCTTTTTTATTTCTCATTTGTGACTCTTTCACCAATAATTTATTTTAGTACAATTTCAAAATATATGTAAGATTCCGGCCCGTCCCATTTATTTTACACGGACTTGGCCCGGCCTAACTCTAGATTTAATACTATCATCATGTCATCATCAACTAGTTTTGAAACGACGAGATTACCCCTCAATCAATTAATTGATTTTATCTTTACCAAAGGAATCAATTCACACTTTGTCTTCGTCAAAAAAAAATAAAAATTCACACTCTGTCTAGAAATAGATAAACATGGAAGAAGAGTGACGAAAATACCCCTGGAAACAAAAGAAAAGAAAGCCGGCAAATCGGACAAAATGGGTAAAGAAAGTTGATGATGGTCAACCCCGTCCCTTAAATCGTAACTGAAATTAAATAAAAAGCTTTATTTATGTACTAAAAATAGCGATTCAGCTGAGCTTCCATTTCCATTTCCATGGCCGAATTTGGAGAGCCAACCAAACAAACCCTAGACTAGATCTCCTCTCCCCAATCGGAGACCCTGCGAGTAATGGTCGAGCGGTTTCTCCGGCGAAGACTACAGCGACGGATGTTGGTTCTCCGCCGATGCATTCGCCGCCTCATGGACCGCCTTTTGATGTCCTGCCTCAGGAACACCGTTCGCTACCGCATGCTTCCTCACGCTCAGGCCTTCATCATGCCTCCTCCGCCGGACCCTCCCGCCGCCGCCGACTTCGCTCCCCCCTCGCGCTCGCCGCCGATCATCGCCATCGACGCCGACTCCGACCTCGTCCCGCTCAAGATCAGCCTCCTCGGCGATTGCAGCATCGGAAAGACCAGCTTCTTGGTTCGAAATCCATTCGCTTTCTCAAACAGAATTAGCCTGTACATAATCATAATCTCTCTCTCTCTCTGTTGTTCTAATCTTATTGCTGTGTTGAAGGTGAAATACGTTGGAGGAGAGAAAGGTAAGGAGAAGGAGCAAGCAAATGGATTGAGCTCCATTGATAAGACATTGCTCGTTGGCGGTGCTCGAATTTCCTACACAATTTGGGAAGTAGGAGGTAGTCATTCAAATCAATCCAATTCAATTTTAAATTCCTTTTCAACCTCAGCTCATCGCGATTCATTTTGAAATTTGAACAGGTGATACAAAATCTCAGGATTATATTCCCATCGCCTGTCAAGATTCCGTGGCGATTCTGTTCATGTTTGATCTCACAAGTCGTTGTACTTTAAATAGGTGAGAGCTTATCCGTTCTTGGCTTGAAGAATCATTACAATCACTGAAGGATTTCTCATCTTGTGTATGTTCATCAGTGTTGTAGGATGGTATCAAGAAGCAAGGAAGTGGAATCAGGTATGTTGATTTGCACTGTTTTGAATTTTTGAATGATCATTCATATGTTCCGTTCCATATTTATGATTTCTTCTTCTGAATGATCACGTGTTTTAGACGGCAATTCCAGTTTTGATCGGAACAAAGTTTGACGATTTCATCCAGCTTCCAATAGATTTGCAATGGACGATCGCAAGCCAGGTATATATCTTATCTTTGAACGAATAACATGATTAAATAATGGTAATCGTCAAATTGTAAGAACGGTTCAACATGATGTGTATATTAGAATAGCAAATTAGGCGTCATTGTCACTAATGGTTACACATCTTGTTTAATGATTGAGGTCCTCTCGTGGAAGCTATGAATGAACACACACACACACACTGCTTGAAGATGAATCTAAAAGAATGACTGATTGGGGTTGAATTTGATGCAATGTTTTCTCTGTTTCTTGGTCTGAAACAATCAAAGATGTTATTTTCAACTCGGTGTCTTGCTTGTGGCAATTACTTGTTGCCGCAAAGTCTGACCACCCCAAATCGTAGCCAAGATATTTGGAGATTTGAAAGAGCCAATCATGGGCCAACGCTTGTTGCCAAAACTAATCAATGATCAATGATCAGTAGCCACACGATTAAGAAAGGGACCCACTTGATGCTTTTGTGTCGGTGACTCACCCATCAACTGAGATTTCCTTGAATGTTTTCAACGACCCAATAATAAACTAGGAATGATTGATTTGAGGAAGAGCCACGTAGAATGCTTCTTCGTTGAACACTCAACGACCCTGTAGGAAGGTGTTCAACACTGTATTAAACGCATCACATATACATTAAGCAGAATATTTACTGTCTGTATTAAGTCTATATGGTGTCTAATAGCTAGAGATTAACAATAATATGGTTAAAAGTTTGAATGTTTTATGCGCTCTCACATATCAGTGGTTATATTCGGGTCGTTTTGCTGAGCCATAGTTGAAATGTGTGGCAGGCTCGATCTTATGCGAAGGCGTTCAATGCGACACTCTTCTTCTCGAGCGCGACTTACAACATCAATGTGAACAAGGTGTTCAAGTTCATCACGGCGAAGCTCTTTGACCTGCCATGGACAGTGGAGAGGAACCTGACGATCGGAGAGCCTATCATTGATTTCTAGTCGCATTTGTTGTTGTTGTTGTATAGCAAAAAAGAGAAAAGAAAAATAAACACAAAAAAGGCATTTATTGTGAATGCGCTATTTTTCATTTTGCGAGCGGAGAAAGGTCGAGGCGCAGAGAGCCCACGTCTCCGTTCATGGAATAATTCTTTATCATTTTCTGTTTACTATTTATTTATTTATATATATATATAAAAGTAGGACCATTTGTGGCTTATTAATTCACTATCACAATGGACATATATTGCTGCTGAGTGTGAGCATTGGATTTTGAGACCCATAGTGAGGAGTAATTAAGCCATATTTAGATAGTTTGGTTTTTTCATCAATATTATTGTTTATCGCCGGCCACATGGATGGATAGTTCAATGTGTTGTTGATTGTTGGAACAGATAATGAATTGAAAAAAATACATTTAAATAAGTTATTGCTTACAAATTAACATGTAGGTGCTCACAATATTCCACACAAGAGAAGAGAGTTGCAACTACTGGTCTGGTATGATGAGCAATGATTCCTTCCTTAACCACAGAGTAGAGTAGCTGGTGACTCACTTGTCAACATAATTTGTTTGTTGTATAACCCAACTAAGGAAGAAGAAACCTTTTTGATTAGTTTGTAAATAATAATTGAGTAAAACCTTTTTTTAATATTCTCTCTCTGTTCTGTTCGAATACTATTCATCACCCTGAAAGCAAATTTATTTCTTTCAAACATCATTAATAGAGAGTAAATGTAAACATATTATGAAAAAAAAACAAAAAAAAAAACACACATGTACGAACGATATTTCTACTTTACACTTTACAAAGTGTAAATAACGATAAAACTTCAGGTAGATTCCCAAGCATCAGAGGTAGATAGATTCCTTGCATAATCTCCGAGAACATCGGTGGCACAAATTTGGGGGTGATCTTCTGCTTTACTGATCTGCCGCCACATTAATTATGGAGAAGAATTCTATTTGCGACATTAATTATGGTAACAATTTCGCATAGGGATGCTACTAGTCTAGTACTAGATATAAGCTCGCTAGCTGTACATCCGGCTCAACAATTCAGAAATTATGGAGAAGATTTCTATTTGCGACATTAATTCTAACATCAACTCTGGAAGATACACGTTAAGCATGTCTAGAAAGATCAACGATATATCAATTACTTGTATTGTATTAGTCTGCAAATTCACAACCCATCCTCATATGACATATAATTATACTATTTGATATAATAATAATAAAAAAAAAACTAGTTGAATTCATTCATTCATTCTAGGTCTAAAAATAGCACATCTGCCTTCCATTTACAAATTGGACCACTCATATGAATGTCGAGATATATATACAAATCACTAGAGTACAAGGTTACAACAACAAAAAAAAGAAGCAGTTATATAGCAGATAATAAATTAAAGAAGACGTATGTTAAGGACTGTTTTTATGACAAGGAGTCAGAACTTATGCGTGCTTGTCCTATCATTTCAGCCCATCTCTGCAAATTATTATAAAAAAAAAATGTTACAAGTTAAAATTTCGAACTGAATTTAGTATCTAAAAAGGACTCCTTATAACATTATGGACAAACCTGGTTCTGTAGATACTCATCCCTTTTTCTGAGGATCAGGCTCCGCTTGAATCATGTGACCGACCTTTATGAAGAACCATGATTGCATTTGCATATATCAAGCACTTAAATAATAATTTATCAAACAAAGTCAGCAACAGGATCGTAAAACGAATCCACGACACTAGTTGTCAGAAGTTGGGATACAAATCTTACTTTTCCTCCGACCTGAAATAATTAAGAGGTAGTCAAAAAATAAGAATTAAAATGTGTCACATCCTGAAACATATTAAGAAGAATTAGCAGCAATTGAATTTGTAACCATTCAAGAAAACAAAATTTATCATAAAGTATTGCCACAACGTTACCTGGATGTGTTTCGTGCATGAATTCAAATACTTCCTTCCAGTGAGCTCTTAGAAACCTTGGGTACAACATACCTGGAAAAATAAGATTCATACGAAAAATGAAGAAAGTTAAAACATAAATATTAAAATAAACAAAGCGAGACTATTGGAAAACGGAAATGTGATGTATAATATTACTCCCCATTTTAAACACGAAAAAAGAACAAAATGTCTTATGTGCTATTGGTGTTGCTACCATCTTTTCCTTTTGTAATCTCACACAAATTCAGTAAATCATCACCAAAAATCGGGTTTCCTGCAAAGAAACGTAAAATACCAGGAACACTGCAGGGTGATCTGATACCCGTTATGATGCAATATGATGATTCAAAGACTTAATGAAAGCTAAAATATCACTACAAAGCCCTTCCCACGTCGTTTCTTCCAAGAAAGCAAAAACAAAAAAACATATAATATAAAGTTTATAAACCCAATTGAACCAGAAATAGACCCAATTGGCCAGCATAAGATTAAGAAATAACACTAACATATTTGTTGATAAGATTACAGATAATAATGGTCATATATGACGTATTTAATTCTAGTTTAAATGTCACACCAAGACATTGCGTAACATAATATATGACGTACAAAAAAATTGAAAGGCGTAGAAGCTAGTATATATGTCTTTTCATTTGGAGGATACTATAAAGCCAAATGGAAGATAGGAGTGGTGCGATTGCTTCTCGTGATCAAGATGTGACAAATATATCAGTGTCTCTCTCATAATCTGCAACCGCACTTGCCAAGTTAAAATTTTCAAACTAAGCAATTAAAACACTCTCGAGCTTGAAAATGGAAGGATTTGGCTGGCAATATCAGATCAGTAGCAGTGTTCTTCTTACGAGATGCAGCCTTTCCTGTTCCCCAGGAACATGTACAAAAGATCCAGAGAAAGGGGTTTGCTAAGAACGAGTTAGTTTGGAGTGGGAAGTGCACTATGATGATCCAGAGAAACACCTGGAAAGAAAAATCCTACTCCATGTATGGAAAACGGACTGTCAAGTACGAATTAAAAGATTGACAACCTTGTATTGCACAAGAACATCATTATCCTTCATGGTTTCACCAACTATATTCCCATTTTTCGTCTTGGCTTGGCCATACGGCTGATCATAAGCAATCTTAGCTTTGAAGTTGAAGTTGGCTTTGGCCCCCGATGCCATCCACCATTCCAGCAAGCATTGGCATGTGCGCATTTAAAAAGCACAAACACACAAGTATATGGTATACAAAAAACATCAATCAAAGTATCATATTGCAATAGATGCGAGCGAGCAACTAGAGTGTATCGATCTCGAACTACATTTTCTACAATATACGTGACATGCATTCCCTCTCAAAACTAAAAATCCTCTGGTTACATACATTAATACAGGAAAAAGAAAGAAAAATCATCATATTTATTTTTGTACTGTTTTCATAGAGCATGGAAAAAATATATCGCGTATGGCAACCGAAAGCACGTATAATACGTTGCAACCCCATCATATTTGCTGTTGCTGCAGGATTGTCCAAATTATTTTGAGCCTCAAATAGTTAGTTCCAAGACGAAGGAATTCCAATAATCCAAGCACACCTTCAAGTATCCATTAACAGATTAACATGAGCAACCTAACTAGTAAAGGAGAAGAAACACAAGACTCAGATGCAATATCAATACCTTGAACACTTCCGTGTCGTCGACATAAGAGATTTTAATTAGATACTCAAGACCCATGAGAAATACAGGTATATTCTCATGCGCCATTTCCAGAACACGAATGTGAGACTGCACACATAGGGTGAGACGTGATGAGATGCCAATGTTACTGAAACAAATCATTTCAACAAGGCTATAGTGATGAAGATTTATATAACGTGACAGCCAATGAAGCAACCAGGAAAAACAAATGGAACGCAAATACAGATTATTAGATATGAAGACCATCAAACACGAGAATCGTGCCTTGAAAAACAGAGCCAAATTCTGGATAAAAGCCTGAAAATAATATTAAAAAAGTAAGATGAATAAATATAGTTCTAAAAAGTTTTAGTACTACCAACAACTATATATTATACCTGTACGAATTTTTCATTCCACCTCGCTGCTCAACAGGTAATGCATCTATATTTAATAGCAGCTTCTAGGACCTGCATATATATAGATGCAAGAATACAAAATACCCAAAGTCACGATGACCATCAAATCTTGTAAAACTAACGTAGCCAACGGAAATTGCCTCGCTACCAAACTAACCTGCAGCGCAAAAAACTTGGTATTTAGGTTCTTCGTGTTCCGGAGGATGTGCACGACTTGAAGCCACATATCGGGATTGTTTTGCAGGTCCAACATATATCACTCTCCCTCTCTCTCAAGTGAACATTCAAAACCAATACATCCGAACGAACAATGTTTCATAGCATATTATAAATTTCACAATCCGTAAAAAGAGTCTATAACGCACTGTTTTATAATGTTTGTGAATCTGTAAACAACGTCTTACGAACTGCCGGAGTCTTGTGTTAAAGGATCAACACTAGCCCAATGGATTTTCTAGAGCCCAACAAATTATGAAAGCCCAACTATGAAGAAGTCTAATTAGCCCACTTAGAGAATAAGCTCATTATCTAGAAGTTTCTTAGTTAAGTGTAGAAGTATTAGAATTATGTAGAATCTTTAGATATGTAAAGAATGTCCTAGAATGTTTTAGATGTCTAGATATTTTAGGAACATCCTAGAAGGTGAGAAAATGTGTGGTTGAGATTGTTTCACCACCACTATAAATACCCATCACCACCTTCACATTTTGTATCCAAGAAACACAAAGTGTAGTGTCTCCTAAAGAGTGTCCTAAAAGAGTCTTAGGGTAGTCCTAAAGTGTGAGTCCTAAACACCAAGTATTGTAATCTCTTCTTGAGTGGTCTTAATAAAAAGTGTGAGTGTTTCCCACCAAAGTGTTGTGTTCAACAATCTGGTATCAGAGCGAGGTTGCGAGGTTAGGTTGTCTGATCTCTTGAAAGTCTTAGTATGCTCTGTGGTTGCAGCTGTGACTGATCTTCCACATCAGAAACGATTTCTTGAGATTGTTAGTGAGTGAGTTTCTTCGTGTCGTGAGTAGTCCGTGACTCTGCAAGTTCTGTGTCGAAGCTTGTTTGGTATTACTGAGGTACTGCCAACACGATGGGTGATCTCCAAGTCGTCGGAGGAATCAAGAAACTCAACAGCAACAATTACAACACGTGGGCAACATGCATGATGTCCTACTTACAAGGACAAGACCTTTGGGAGGTCGTTGGCGGGAGCGAAACTACGCCGCCAGAGGAGGATGCAAATGGTGCCCTGCGCAAATGGAGGATCAAGGCTGGCAAAGCTATGTTTGCCTTGAAGACGACCGTCGAAGAAGAGATGTTAGAGCACATTCGGGACGAGAAGACGCCGAAAGAAGCATGGGACACGTTCGTGACGTTGTTCTCAAAGAAGAACGACACGAGGCTACAATTGCTGGAAAACGAGTTGTTGTCAATCTCACAACATGACATGACGATCGCTCAGTACTTCCACAAGGTCAAGTCGATCTGTCGGGAGATTACTGAACTAGATCCAAAGTCCGTCATTGGAGAAGCTCGAATGAAGAGGATCATTATCCACGGGTTGCGGCCAGAATATAGAAGCTTCGTTATTGCCGTACAAGGATGGCCTGCTCAACCATCACTTGTAGAGTTTGAGAATTTGCTAGCTAGTCAAGAAGCCGTGGCTAAGCAAATGGGAGGCATCACGATAAAGAGTGAGGACGAAGCACTCTATGCCAGTAAAAGCCGGAGCAACTTTAGGCCGTCCGCTAAAGGTGGATACAGAAATGGTGACAAAGGAAGAAGTCATCAAGGAACCACACAACCTTGGAGAGCTCAGAAGAACGACAGCAAGAGTTCTCAAGGGAAGAGGTTCGAAGGAATCTGCTACAACTGCGGAAAGAAGGGCCACATGTCCAAGGATTGTTGGTCCAAGAAAAAGCCCGTCGAGAGCAATGCAGCAACTTCCAAAAAGGAGATGGAGGATGAATGGGATGCTGAGGCATTATGTGCCGTAGAAGAAGACGAGCTAGCACTCATGGCGATGGCGGGAGAACGAATCGATTATGAGAACGACTGGATAATTGATTCGGGATGCTCAAACCACATGACTGGCGACCAGAGGAAACTGCAAAACAAGAGAGAGTATAAAGGGAGTCGCGTGGTTCGGACAGCCAACAACTCACAGTTGCCGATTGCCCAAATCGGTAGCTCGAAGATCATGCTTGGTAATAAACCTGACATGGTATTACTAGAAAATGTTTACCATGTACCGGGTATAAAGAAGAACTTGCTGTCAGTGCCACAACTAACGACATCGGGCAATTACGTCTTGTTTGGGCCGGAAGATGTTAAGATCTATGAAGACGTCAAGATAGTGGGAACTCCAACTATGGAAGGACGGAGAGTAGAGTCCGTTTATGTGCTCTCGGCAGAGTCTGCCTATGTAGACAAGACTCGGAAGAATGAGACGGCTGATTTGTGGCACGCAAGGTTGGGACATGTCGGCTACCACAAGTTGAAGGTAATTATAGAGAAATCCATGCTCAAAGGCCTACCTCAACTTGAAGTCAAAACCGATATTGTTTGCGCTGGATGTCAGTATGGTAAAGCTCATCAATTACCATACAAGGAGTCAAAGTTCAGAGCAAAGAAACCATTAGAGTTAGTTCACTCTGATGTGTTCGGTCCAGTCAAGCAAACATCGATCAGTGGGATGCGGTACATGGTGACGTTCATCGACGACTACTCGAGATACGTGTGGGTTTTCTTCATGAAAGAAAAGTCTGACACGCTCTCAAAATTTCAAGAATTCAAGACGAGTGTCGAAGGAGAAGTCGGGCTGAAGATCCGTTGTCTACGATCAGACAATGGAGGAGAGTACACATCAGATGAGTTCGATCAGTTTCTACATGAGTCTGGAATACGTCATCAATTTACATGTGCCAACACACCGCAACAAAATGGTGTAGCTGAGAGGAAGAATCGACATCTTGCAGAGATTTGTCGAAGCATGCTACACGCGAAGAATGTCCCGGGAAGATTTTGGGCTGAAGCTATGCGAACTGCCGCTCATGTGATCAACAAGCTTCCCCAACCAAGGTTAGGTTTCATCTCACCATTTGAGACATTATGGGATATGAAACCTACAGTTAGCTACTTCCGAGTATTTGGCTGTGTTTGCTATGTATTTGTTCCTAGTCATCTACGTAGCAAGTTTGATAAGAAAGCAGTCCGCTGTATATTTGTTGGATACGACAATCAAAGAAAAGGGTGGAAGTGTTGTGATCCAACAAGTGGGAGATGCTACACCTCGAGAGACGTAGTGTTCGATGAAGCATCCTCGTGGTGGTCCTCGGAGAAGAAAGTTCTACCAGACTCGAACAACATCGAGGAAATACTGCAACAGAAGATGGGGGAGCAAACTGCACACATTCGGCCAAGTACTGACATGGCTGAAGAACCAAGCGATCTTGGCATTGATGAGCAAGAAGAGACCCAACCAAGCGAAGCTGGTGAAGAGGCACCTCCGCAACTCAGACGGTCGGAAAGAACCCGTAAGCCAAATCCCAAGTATGCCAATGCAGCTATTTTAGAAGATGGTGTTCAAGAGCCGGAGACGTATGAAGAAGCATCACAAGACTCAGCTTGGCAGAAGGCGATGGAAGAAGAAATCACTGCCTTGGAGCAGAGTCAAACTTGGGAATTGGTGCCAAAACCAAGAGACATCAAACCCATTTCTTGCAAGTGGGTATACAAAATTAAGCGTCGACCGGATGGATCAATTGAGAGATACAAGGCTCGCCTAGTAGCTCGAGGTTTCTCTCAACAATATGGACTAGACTATGATGAAACGTTTAGTCCAGTGGCGAAGATCACTACGATACGGGTCCTGCTAGCACTTGCTGCAAGTAAAGATTGGAAATTGTGGCAAATGGACGTGAAGAACGCTTTCTTGCACGGAGAGCTGGACCGGGATATCTACATGAACCAACCAAAGGGATTTGAGGATACGGATAATCCCAATCATGTGTGCAAACTGAAGAAAGCTCTTTATGGATTGAAGCAGGCACCAAGAGCTTGGTATGGTAAGATCGCTGAATTTCTTACCCATAGTGGTTATTCAGTTGCACATGCGGATTCAAGCTTGTTCATCAAGGAAAGAGAAGGAAAGTTGGCAATTGTGTTGGTTTATGTGGATGACTTGATCATTACCGGGGACGACGAACGAGAAATTCAACAAACGAGAGAAAACTTATCGGTGCGCTTCCAGATGAAAGAGCTAGGAGAGCTTAAACACTTCTTGGGGTTAGAAATTGATCGCACCGAGAAAGGATTATTTCTCTGCCAACAAAAGTATACAAGAGATATACTTCAAAAGTTCAGAATGAGGGAGTGCAAGTCAGTCTCAACACCGATGGAGCCAAATGCCAAGATCTGTGCACATGAAGGGAAAGAGTTGGAAGACGGGACAATGTATCGACAGCTAGTAGGTAGTCTTATCTACTTAACTTTAACTCGTCCTGACATTTCTTATGCAGTTGGAGTCGTAAGTCGGTACATGCAAAGTCCGAGAAAGCCTCACTTGGATGCGGCTCGACGGATTCTGAGATATGTTAAAGGTACAATAGACTACGGTCTTTTGTACAAAAGAGGCGAAGACTGCAAGCTAGTTGGATATTGCGATGCGGACTATGCAGGAGACCATGATACCCGAAGATCAACCACCGGGTATGTGTTCAAGCTCGGGTCAGGAACAATTTCTTGGTGCAGCAAAAGACAACCAACAGTGTCATTGTCAACTACGGAGGCAGAGTACAGAGCAGCAGCTGCAGCAGCTCAAGAAAGTACGTGGTTGATACTCTTAATGGAGGATTTGCACCAGAAAGTTGACTACGCAGTTTCACTCCATTGCGACAACCAATCTGCGGTTCGACTGGCGGAAAATCCGGTGTTCCATGCTCGAACAAAGCATGTTGAAGTGCACTATCATTTCATTAGAGAGAAAGTTCTGAAGGACGAGATCGAGATGCGACAAATCAAGACGGATGACCAAGTGGCTGACCTGTTCACAAAAGGGCTAAGTACTGGCAAATGTGAAGGCTTTCGCAGTGAGCTCAACATGGTACGAAGAATGGGGGCTAGTGCTGAGGGGGAGTGTTAAAGGATCAACACTAGCCCAATGGATTTTCTAGAGCCCAACAAATTATGAAAGCCCAACTATGAAGAAGTCTAATTAGCCCACTTAGAGAATAAGCTCATTATCTAGAAGTTTCTTAGTTAAGTGTAGAAGTATTAGAATTATGTAGAATCTTTAGATATGTAAAGAATGTCCTAGAATGTTTTAGATGTCTAGATATTTTAGGAACATCCTAGAAGGTGAGAAAATGTGTGGTTGAGATTGTTTCACCACCACTATAAATACCCATCACCACCTTCACATTTTGTATCCAAGAAACACAAAGTGTAGTGTCTCCTAAAGAGTGTCCTAAAAGAGTCTTAGGGTAGTCCTAAAGTGTGAGTCCTAAACACCAAGTATTGTAATCTCTTCTTGAGTGGTCTTAATAAAAAGTGTGAGTGTTTCCCACCAAAGTGTTGTGTTCAACATCTTGTTCATCCTCCTCTTCCTCCAGGTCACTGCCCGAGTCGTCTTGTTCATCCTCCTCTTCGTCCAGGTCGCTGCCCGAGTCGTCTTGCTCTTCCTCCACGTCTCCGTCTTCGTCTTTGATAAGTACCGAAAAGAGCTACAATTTATATAGTTTAATTGCCAATAATTGTGAAATTATTAGGATAAAACTCTGGCAATTATACTAATTACACTACGAATCACCTTTGAGATTAATCTTTGTGACTTTACCTATTTAGTCTAGATTTAACTTGTTTTTATTTGAATTGATTTTATTGTGGTACTTTTCAGGAAATAAATAAATAAAGCAAGGCAAGTAATTAACACAAAGAAAAGTCAAGGATCAAAGCAGTAAATAGGAAGAAGTCGTATGAGATGTGCAGCATCGAATAAGATCAGCAAAACAACCCTTGTAGCAAGTGGGGCCCAGGAGAAAAGTCAAAGAACCAAATCAGTTTACAAAGCAAGGGGCCCAGGAGAAAAGTCAAAGAACCAAATCAGTTTACAAAGCAAGGAAATCAGCCCACAAAATCAGCAACCGAAGTCAATCTTAGAAGCCCTATAAATAACACTGTATTAGGGTTATGTAACATCATTCGACGCACAAAGAGCAGAGGAAAAAGCTTTAGGGTTTAGTTTTAGTTTTCTTCATCTAGCTTCGAGTTATCATGTCAAGCTCCGGCTAAGACTCACGGGTTAGCTACAGATGAATTTTATTGTTAAGTTTTTCTATACCAAGTTTCATTGCAATTTTTATTCTTATTCAACTATTGATATGTTCAAGTTGTTTAAGGTTTATTAAATTATGCGTTTCTATTATACATATAATTCTAGTCATGCTCTTATTATGTGGATTTTATCATGCATGAATTCTATAGATTTCTTTAAATCTTTTTCATATCAAGACATTATGTCAAGCGAAAATTTAGGCATTGAAATTGGTATCGCATTAACGATGCAATAAAAGGACTCCCGAAGCTAACCGTTCTCTCATATATTCTCATCGTTGAATTTAAATATTTTTCTTCTTTTTAAAAATCAATTGTTTTTATTCTTCTCGTTTCTTTTAACGTTTGTTCTTGGTGAAAGTTTCTCTTTATTTCGCTTCCTCGTGGATACGACTCCGCTTTCCTTGTGCTACACAACGACCGCTTAGCGAGAGCACTTTTTGAGCGTGATCACTCTTCCTCCACGGCTCCGCCTTGTTCCACTTCTTCATCCTCTCTGGGCATACTGCAATAACACAAATTAGGTTATCAATCACATTGACGATTAAAAACAAAAACACAAGACACTTACTAATTCCAGTCCGTTCTCCCAATCTTTCCCTTCGCCCGAGCATCCGCGATGTCAGACCTCGTTTTCTTCTTCAACCTGATGTATTTAAGCAGCGTGGAGCCACTCTTCTCGGCCAGATTCAGCTCGAACTGTTTCTTCTGGTTCAGAATCAGGATTAAGTCGAGAATAACCTCCTTGGGGAGGAAACTCCTTGCGTGAGGGCTATGGACACCAGCTCCTTCTTCACATCATTCGTCATAGCATTGTACACTCTGTGGAACTTCCGAAGGGATTTCTGATTCTCATTTTTCCCCATTGTTGAGAGAGATCGTTGTTTTTCGTGTTTTGATTCGCTTTGGGCAATCCGCCATTAAGGCGTAAATATTCGGTAGAGCCTTAATGAAATTGTTGCCATAATAGCGGCGTAAATACTAAGTTGTAGGAGAATTAAAAACCATAGCCCCATATTTATTGTAATATACCCTTATACCCCTACTTAATGAAAATATCTAAATATAGTTAAGTAACTATAAATAAAGCCTAATGACATTGCATTTTTAGTATGCTACTCACTCATCAGGGGTTAAATATGAACAAAAATACAAAGTAAAGGGTTTTATAGGGACAAAAATATGAAATCAGGGGGTAATTTCATTTTGCAAATAAATTTTATTCTATCTGGTATACACGATACAAATAAATTTTCCAAATTCCCGATCGTTAAACTTTTTCGATTTCAATCAACAAAAAAATACGGTATTACCGCTATAGCTCTTGCCTTCTTATTGAAGAACCGCTATAGCTCCTGCGATCTTACCGCTATAGCTCCTACGTTCTTATTAAAGAACGTTATAGCTCCTGCGTTCTCCTCTCTCTTGTTCATATAGAGCCCACCCTCTAAATCTCACATAACCCCGAAAGCCATAACATTGATTCTATCGTGGTTGTTTGATTGAAGACGGAGGGAAGACTCGTGAAGAGCGATGACGTCAACCGTGTATAAATCCGGATTTGTGAGCATCCTAATCTTATAATTAGTTATATGATTTATCAGATTTATTCACCTTGTTTACGTATTGAAATTATTTTGCATGCTTCCATGAATGTCGTTTTCATCGTTATGGTTGTTTTAATATTCGAAAATGAGTTTTCATATTAAACCAAAATTTTGAACTTCCGCCGCGATGTGTTGCGTTCATTATTTATATTAAAAAGTTAATACCGATCCCACACGAACTTCATCGACGTGATCAAGTTGGTGGAGAAGGTCCTGGTTGTTGCTTTCCTCGTTATCCGACGCCATTGCTCGTCGAAGGCTGGGGATTCCTACTTCTCCGGGGATCACCGCCTCTACCCCGAAGGCTAGGGCAAAGGGGGTTTCTCCCGTAGCGGAGTGTAGGGGTGCAAGCGGACCGGGTACCCGGATTTTTTGCCATACCCACTACCCGGATCCGGAATCCGGGTTTTTTTTAAATTGAAACCTGGATCCGGATATTTTTACATAAAAACCCGGAAATCCGGATCCGGGTTCAAACCCGGTTTTAAAATAAAAAACCGGTTTTTAAACCCGAATCCAGATTTTTATTTATTTTTGGTTTTAAAATCCGGTTCCGGGTTATAATACGGATTTGAACCTAAATTTTATATTTGAAAAAAAAAACAAAACTTGAAGTAATTATAGCCAAAATTAAAAAAATCAAACTATATCATAAACATAACACATATACTTACAAAAACTGATAAGTAATTAACATAATAAATACATGTAATGTTTTATACTATTAGTACTGTGAGATAAAAAATTATATCAATTTGGACTAGAAGAAACAAATGATTAACCTACAACATTAGTTTGGAGTTGGATGAGAAACAAATAAATGAATATTTCTCTTGATAAAAATTCAATATGTATTTTTTTTGTATTAAAATTCTAAATATTTTTATGTATATATTTAATAACCGGGTTTTAGTAAGCTACTATGCGGGTTCCGGGTTTTTTATTCTCTAAATCCGGTGCCCGGAACCGGTTTAATCCGGATGCGGTTTTTTTAATAAACCGGTTCCGGTTTAACCCGGATTAATACGGTTCCGGTTTATCTAAAATACGGTTCCGGTCCGGATGCGATTTAAAACCCGCATTTCCGGGTTTTATTTGCACCCCTAGCGGAGTGAGGGGTTGTCCGGTAAGCCCAGAGTGCACCTGGTAACTCCTCCGCCCAAAGCCCCTTCTTTTCGTCGAGCCTCTTCTTGATGCCATCAATGATGGTTCGGTTGGCCATCTCAGCGTTCCCATTTCCCTGGGGGTACCGGGGCGTCGAGGTGTTGAGCTTGATCTTCCATCGTTTACAGAAATCTTGGAACCGTTTCGAGATGAATTGGGATCCGTTGTTGGCTATGATCTCTCGGGGCAGTCCGAAGTGGGTGACTATGTTTTTCCAAACGTAGCTTTCCACATCGGAATCCTTGATATTCGCGTAAGACTCAGCCTCCGTCCACTTGGTTAAGAAATCCGTAACGACGAGCATGAATCTCTTCTGCCTCATGCCAACGGGCATAGGACCGACGATGTCTATGGACCACTTCATGAAGGGGTACGAAACGGTAACCACCGAAAGTTCTTCCGCTGGGCAATTGATGGCTGGAGCGTGACGCTGACATTTTTCGCATCTTTTTGCGTGGTTGGTGCAATCACGGACCATGGTTGCCCAAAAGAAACCATGCCTCTTGGTTTTCCGTAACAAGGATCGTCCTCCAGAATGGTTCCTGCATTCCCCGCCGTGGATCTCTCGCATGACGTATTCGGCTTCTTTCGCTCCGAGGCATCTCAGGTACGGACCGGTGAAACTCTTTCTGTATAGCTTTCCGTGGAGGATTGCGTATTTGGAGCTTCTGGTTCTGAGTTTCCTTGCTTCTTGTCGGTCCTCGAGCAACGTGCCTTCGAGGATGTACTTTTGGAGATGGGTGCGCCAATTTTCTGCCTCGTCGTCGTCCACCACTCTTCGCTCTTCCCCCTCCTCCTCGTCTTCCTCGATCTCGTGAACGAGGGCGGTATCGTCGTCTGCCCCGTCGGTCTCCTCTACTACCTTCATTTTCTTCTTGCTCGAGCCTTGCTCTCTCGGGATGCTTGGCTTTTCCACCGTCTCCACCGCTATAGTTCGCAACTCGCCCACCTTAGTGGTTGAGCCTAGACCTGCCAGTGCGCCGGCGTGAGAGTTATCCCCCCGGGATACCTGGTAGAGGCTGAAGTGGGAAAACTTCTCAGAGAGGTCATCGACGATCTTGGCGTAAGCCTCCATCCTCTCGTCGTTGCGCTCGTATTCCCCGCTGACTTGTTTGACCACCAACTGAGAGTCTGAGAACACGTTGACGTTCCGAGCCCCGATAGCCAAGGCTGAATGCAAGCCGATAATGAGGGCCTCGTACTCCGCCTCGTTGTTGGTGGCGTGGTAAGCGAGTCGGCAAGCCTTTTCAATGATAATGCCTCCTGGGGAAGTGATCCTGATCCCGATGCCCGATCCCTGCGATGTAGCCGACCCGTCGACCTGTAGCTTCCAAAAGCCCTCCTCATCGCTAAGATCTTCCGACTCCGTCGGCAGCTCAATCAGAAAATCCGCAAGCACCTGGGATTTAAGGCTCGTTCGAACCTTATACTCGATATCGTACGCGCCAAGCTTGATTGACCACTTCGTGATTCTTCCAGATTGGTTAGGACTAAGGATTATCGAGCGTATCGGTCTGTCTGTCATGATGACAATAGTGTGGCCCTCAAAGTGTTAGGCATATTGCCCTTAAACAATGTTTTACTTACCCATTGTAAAAGTTTATGACGTCACTCTTAATAAAGAAGGCACTTATTATGATAATCTTTTTTATAGTTCTTTATGTATAATCGAATGTTAATCCATAGTTCATAATGGAATGCAATTGTAATCTATCCATCACACAAGAGTCAATGTGAGGAAGAATTGATAGATGCAATAAATGAACTTAAATGTATCCGTGACTTAATTAAGCGGGTGGGAGCCTCTTAATTGATAAAGTCATTAATACGACTAAATGGAGAAAATCCTATTCTGGATAGATATGTGTGTCATACCCATTAAGTGTATTAAGTACGAAGTGTCTTTGTACTGGATAGGACTTGACTAAGTTCTGGATGTTGCTCAACTAAGACCGTCACTGACAACTTTGAACTAAGTCGTAAAAGATGGTAAAATGGTAATTAATCTAAATCCTGAAGTGATCTTGAACCCTGACTGTTAGCTTGATTGTTCTTTGATTTGCTAGTTAAAGAACACAACATAACGCTGTTCCTAAAGCCGCTATATTGGGAACATGATAGTCGACAGGGAAAGGTAGCTCGATCACAGATATGGATATAACATAGCTTTTTATTAAGTCAAGATGATTCCCGGAATTGTCGGTCGCGAGAAGTAGTACGGGACTCATGCGCAGCTTACGTCTAGAAATCGTAAGTGAGTCGTCTACAATACCACCGATGGAATTCAGGAAGAAAAGCACTAAGGGGCTAAATGGTAAAACGCCTGCTCAAGTGTGAATCATCAAGTGAAAGATTAATCACTGGAATTTGATTATATCACTGGACACCTTAAGATATAAGGAATATATTATTCGCATCACTAAAGAGTACAGCTTCGGGTTTTTAGTGGAGTAACACCGGAGTTAACGGATTAATCCGTTGGAGCTTAAGTGATGTGGGTCCATGGTCCCCAGGATAGCTCTGTAAAGGACCAATCGTACAATTAGAATATTTGTTATTCTAATTTATGATAGAACAATTGAAACTAGGGGTGAGCATGGGTTGAGTTGGGCCGCCCCGATGCTTTTTGTAGACCCGACCCGATCACTTCGGGTTCCTAAAAAAAAAGCCCGATCCGACCCAAATTTTTTTAATGCCCAAACCAAACCGACCCGATAAAAAATTGGGTTGGGTTGGTTTGGGTCGTCATGGCCCGATTAATTAAAATTTACTCTTATGTTACAAAAAATAATATGAAAAAAATGCATCAATGTAACTCAAAATTCAAGTAAAAATACCCCAAACAAATTTAATCAAACAAACATACACTAAACAATGTAAAACATGAAAATGAGAGATTGAACGGTCTTTGAATGTAAATAAATTTGAGAATGAGAAATTTTAAAAGACTAAAGATTGCACTATTTGAATAAAAATTAGTATGAAATATATATTAATTATATTGGTCGGGTCGAAGACCCCTACCCGACCCAAGCTTTTGGACCTGACCCCGACCCGAATAATAGTCGGGTCCGGCCCGATCCAACCCAATTTGAGCGGGTTAGATTGGGCGGGTTAGATTGAGGTCGGGTCTCTAACGGATTGGGTTGGGCCATCGGGTTGGGTCTAAAATGCTCACCCCTAATTGAAACTGAAGCTCGTGTCAAGTTTTGAAAAGTTTCAAAAAGTTGCGGCAAAAGTACCTAAAGTTTTGCCAAAGAAATAGTGGATCGGAAAAAGTCAAAACTGGAATAAATTGTCAACATCAATGTTGTAGTAAATTTAATTCTAAGAGTTTTTTATTCTATGATTTTATGTGTAAAATCTACAGAGAAAAAGATATGAATTATATATCATAACAAGAGGTTATGTTAATTCATGAGAATTACTTAAAGATAAAATTAATGGGCTAGGTCCATTGGGTTTAATCTTAGCTAATAGTAAGAGAGGAAATTAGACCAAGCCTTGGTGGATAAGCCCACTAGGTATTTTTCTTATCATATTTTAAATAAAGATTAATTATGTTAATTATCATGATAAACATATAAGGTAAGATTTTGAATCATGGAAATTACCAAGCTTGGTTATCAAGCAATAAGTTGGCGATTTTGAACATGAGTAGAAATCAAAATTTATATGTTATGGTAATTTAAGATACTAATTAATCATATTCAAATATGGTATTAATCTAAATTAAATAAATAAGAATCATATCATGAATATTAATTATGCATGAATCATAAGAACTTGATTTGCAAGTTTTAAATAAAGATTCATAATGTATGAGAATTAATATTGATTGATTCATGACATTATTTAATTGATAGGTTATTTACAAATAAGGAAAAGATTGATAAATCATGTGTCACCTAATTTGATTTAATTGGAATTAATTTTTGATTAAAAATTATGTTAGAAATCGACAACACCTATTCATGGAATGGGATTGGATTTCTTGGTATTTATTTTAATTAAAGAAAATGTATTCCCTTGATTAAAATATGATGAAATCGAATTTTACCTAAATGGCAGGTATTTTATTTTCATGATACATATTTAAATCATATGAAATTAAATCTTAGGTATTTCAATCATCATAATTTTGAACTCCTATTTAAATTGGAAGGTTGGAATTGATTCTTGATTGATTTATGATTAACACTAATTAGGGTTGATTGATTTGTAATTGACACTAATTAAGGTTAATTGATTTATCTAAAATTGGAAGTTATGTGTGCATGCCTTTTACTATAAATACAAGGCTTAAGCATCACATTTCAATAACACTCTCACATGCAAAATTCGAGCTCTCTCTCTAAAAGAAGCTCTCGAATTCTCTCTCTCTCTCTCTAGAAATCGGCTAGGCTAGAAGCAACGAAGTTCCGTCAAACGAAGCCCACGCTTTGTGTACGAGGAAGTTCTAAATAATATCCCGGAAGGCTTTGGGAGTTTCCTTGTCGTTTTAGAAGTCGTGCGGAAGCTCTGCTCAACCTCCCTATGCGCATTCTCAAAGGCCGGCGGAAGCTCTGCCCAAATTCAGAAAGCGCAGTGGAAGTCATCGTGAGAAATAGGTACGGCCTTATGCATTGGGTAAATAAATGCAAAACCATTTTTTTGCTTTATTTATTTCCTTGACTAGAATTAATAATTACGTGTTTGAATAAATAACTAATTACTTAACCGATCGAATCTCCGTTATCTTAGTGCTCGATTCTAGAAAAGGAAGTAACTTTGGAAAGTGTAAAATGGGCCTTTCCGTGTAAAAACAAATTTTTAAAGGTTACCCCGATGGATCGAGGGCCCATCCCGAGATATGACGGAGGGGACATTAAATATTTTCCCCAACACGAAGTGGTGTCGCAACCTGGCGGAAGCTTCGTATACTGCCAGCGTTGTCTTCTCAACCCCGGGGTATCGCCTTTCGGCGTCGAGGGGCTTGCGGCTAATGTAGGACACTGGCCGCTGCTCCCCTTTCTCTTCTCGCACCAAGGCGTGATCCGACACCGCTACGTACAAGTAGAGTTGCTCCCCGGGCTTTGGCTTAGTCATGATCGGCGGCGATGAAAGATAAGTCTTGAGCTTTTGGAACGCCTCTTCGCACTCGTCCGTCCACTCAAACTTCTTGTTCTTTCGCAAGAGCTGGTACAACAAAAGGCTCTTATCGGCCGAACGGGAGATGAATCTGTTCAGGGCAGCGATTCTCCCTGTCAGTCTTTGGACCTCTTTCTTGTTCTGGGGTGAGGGCATATCTTTGATGGCCTGGATCTGCTCCGGGTCGGCTTCGATCCCTCGTCGAATGATCAAATGGCCGAGGAACTTCCCCGAGGACAAGCCGAAGGTGCACTTCGTCGGGTTGAGCTTCATCTGGTGTCGGTTGAGGACCTCGAAGCATTCCTCTAGGTCCTTGATGTGTGCTTCCGCTTTTAAGGACTTGACAACCATATCGTCAATGTAAGCTTCCATTGTCTCGCCAATCTGTTTGTGGAACATCTTCGTCACCAGCCTCTGGTACGTAGCTCCGACATTTTTCAGTCCGAAGGGCATGACCTTATAGCAGTAGGTTCCCCTCTCGCTGATGAATGCAGTCTTCTCCTCGTCGTCCGGATGCATCCGGATCTGATGATAACCGGAGTACGCGTCCATGAAGCTGAGGAGCTCGTAGCCATGCGTAGCTTCGACGAGACGGTCAATGTGCGGCATCGGAAAGCTGTCCTTCGGACAAGCCTTGTTCAGGTCGGTAAAATCCACGCACACTCGCCATTTCCCGTTCTTCTTTTTTACCACGACGGTGTTGGCCAGCCACTCCGGGTATTCGACCTCTCGAATGGTCCCCGTGGAGAGTAATCTGTCAACCTCGTCGTTTATGATTTTGTTCCTATCCGGCGCCATCTTCCTTCTCTTCTGCTTCACCGGCTTGTGGTTTTGATCGGTGTTAAGGTGGTGCGTCGTTACCGAAGGATAAATCCCGGGCATATCTTCATGATACTAAGCGAAACTCCTTCAGTTCCTTTTTCAGGAATTCGATGAGCCTCTCGCGGATCTCTGGGTCGAGCATCGCCCCTATACCAACGGTCCGAGCGGGGTCGGACTCGTCAATACACACCTGCTCGACAATAAGGAAAGATCTGGCGAGATCTGACCTTAAAAACCATAGCCCCATACTTATTGTAATATACCCTTATACCCCTACTTAATGAAAATACCTAAATATAGTTAAGTAACTATAAATAAAGCCTAATGACATTGCATTTTTAGTATGCTACTCACTCATCAGGGGTTAAATATGAACAAAAATACAAAGTAAAGGGTTTTATAGGGACAAAAATATGAAATCAGGGGGTGATTTCATTTTGCAAAATGACTAAATTCATTTAATAATTGACTGTTAAGAATGAAACGAGGGATTTTTTTTAACTTAAATTTTAATTTCGATGCACATAGTTTATTTTTATTTATTTATATCCCATGATTACGGATAAATAACTCAAAGTGAACGGCCTCTTGAAATGATTGAACTAATTATATAATTTTGGGAGTTCACAGAAACAGAAGATTCAAGAAGAGTCCAGAACCGTTTCTGATAAATTGATCACGCTGCTGCCAAAGATTGTTCGGAAGTTCCAACAGAAGAAGCCTTTCGCGCATAAAACTGTCGGCAGGACTTCCTAACAACATTTTTAACTCATGATTCTTTTGAAGCTATGGAGAACAACGTCTCACTAAGCCGAATTGAGAGAGAGCTAAGCAAAATTCGTAGGCCCTAAGTAAGGAGAGAGAGAGGTCCAGGAGAATTATTTTTATATTTGACATTGATAAGGTCCAAGAGAATTTAAACTTTGGTCATGTCCTCTCTAAAAGAAAACATTAAAAACTTGGGCCTTCAAAAGTGAGCTTATTCAGCAGCTAGAACAATTTTTCTTTTCATGTAAACATAAATATTTTTTTTAAGGATTCTTTTCATGTAATTATTATTTGGGTTAATGACGGCAAAAATACCTAAAGTTTGGTCAAAGAACCCCTTGTGTACCCAAAGTCAAAAAGTGGTGGCAAAAGTACCCAAAGTACGTTTTAGGGCGTTGACCCGTTTTTTCCGTCCATCCACTAACGGTGCCGTCCAAGTGGCCGTTAGCCTCTTTCCAAGTGGCACGCCACGTGGTCGTTGACTGCCACGTCATCCAAAATTTGGGTATTTATGCCGTGATAAAACCAAAGTTTGGGTATTTATGCCGCGATAAACTATTTAAAAAAAATTGATTGCTGACATAATCTAAATAAAGGTTAAAATATTATGGCTTTGGTAGGACTCGAACTCATCACCTCCCCCACATATAAGAGCAGCATAACCACTAAAACACATTCACCTCACGTTATATCTTGACAAATATTTCCCTTTTTTTATAACTTTTGACTAAAATATCCTTCCTCTTCTGATATCCTCACATTTTCACTACACATTCTCACTTCTCTTCCCCGAACTGAAAATCTATCGTCTTCACTCTTATGGGAAATAACTTCTATTTTTCTAATTAGATTATATATACACAATCCAAGTAAAAGTCAGTATAAGATAAGAGATAGGCAAATATCACAAGTATTTTCACTAGTAAATATGTATAAATTATCTATCTAGAAAGTGTGTCACCACGCTAGAAAAAAGGGTGACTGCTTTCAGGCTTACCTATTTACAAATGTACAAAAATCTTGGCCTTAACAATTATTTTGAGAAAATTATATAAAGCCCTCGAATCTTTAAATCGACGTGCAAATTAAACCCCGCTAGGTTACATATGCCATGTCGAAGGCGGGTGTCAGGATATCAGCCGAATGCATGGCATCCGAATGGGCGAGAAAACGACAGTCAGCCGAGCGTGGTCGGAGAGAGAATAGTCGCCGGGCCATCTTCCTCTCTCCACATAAGAGATAGGCAAATATCACAATTTTTTCACGCTGAAGCCGATCATTTGTTGCTTTGTGTCACCGCTTCAAACCACCTCGTTTGGATCTTCGATTCCTTGCTCCGACCCCGAAGGATTCCAGATCCGTTGCTGCAATCCCATGAAATTGAATTGTATTATAAGATTCTAGTGATGGACGTCACATTTGTTTTTTTTTTTCTTATCAATCCCATGAAATCCCGTTGCTGCAAATATCATTTGTTTTTTTTTCTTCTTATCAATCCTATGGTATTTGTTAAATTAATTATCATATTATGGGATGGACGTCACATTTTATCATATTATTTCTCTCTACGTTTCTTTTCTTCTTCTTCAATTTTATCCCTTCAATTTTTATTTGTTTATTTATTTGCTCTCAATTATGCTCATTCAACATTTCTTTGTTGTATAACCCAACAAAATCTTCTGAGGAAGAAGAAACCTTTTTGATTAGTTTGAATAACCAGAAATGTTTTTCACAGAAACCAAAAGCTTAGAAAATCCACAAAAGCTCATTGTTATTTATATCCACCACAGCATATGAAAATCAAGAAACTAAGTCTCTTTTCTCAGGCACCCGGAGACGGCTTCATTCGAGTTTCACCTCTCGTTTTGGAGGATCGAGCTCCAAGTACGTGAAAGGCTCCGTCGGCTCCTCCCTGGATCAAGCATGATAGTAAATGAGATTCCTTAACGGCGAGATGAGCGATGAGAGGACAAGAGTTTTAAGGAAGATTTGTGATACCCGGGTTTAGAACGCATGCATTGATAGAAGAGCTTGAAAGGTCCGGGAATCGTCTTAAAAGGATTTCCTTCGAACATTGCCTTGAATTCAAACAAGAAGATAAAAGATTAAGAATACATATCTTACCGAAATCCAAGAAAATGAAGGTTATGATGAAACAAATAGTATGAATGACTGATTGTAGATTGTCTGTGAAATTCCAGTTGAGTTTATAATAGCTCGAGCTCGGGTCGAAATGCGAACGTATAGAGTGTAGAAAATTAACAAGTATAATAGAATAGAAATAGTAGTTGGATAACATCTTCGGCTCGGTCGTTGCAGCGATGGGCCTTGGGCTGACGATGTTCTTCCGTAGGCGTGCCCCACGGGCTCTCTCTCCTCGGGACAGGCCTCGTCTCGCTCATCCCTCTACTTGACACCAAAATACCCCGTTCACAAAACTAACTCCAAACAGCTTGGGTGCATTGAGATTGAGTAAATCAATTCAAGCATCAAACACTTTGCGTGCACTCTCTTAACAATTTATGATTTGACCCATTCATATTTCATACAACGTGTTGTTAATTATCCAAAAAATATGGAAATCCGAATTATAAGAACACAAGTTATGATTGACCTCAATTGCAGAAATCGGAGATGAGCAATCCAAGACTTTATTAGATACTTTCTTTCTAGTTTCTCTCTACACACCCACATGAGATGGGTCTAATTCAATAAACGACATGTCGACGGGTAACTCTAACTGAACCAACGACATGTCGTAAGCCTTTGTAAATAACTATTTTTCTTTCTTTCTTAAATAGTTCCCGCCTTCTGGATCTTCCATTCCATCACGACTGAGACAAGTGAGATTCTCACTCTTGTTTTACTCCACTGCTTCTGCGTTTCCATTCTCGTTTTCTTGACGCGGCTCCGCAATTACTGCCCGCCTCGATCAAGAGTGCGAAAGAAAGGTTTGCTCTCAGGTGTTTAGTTAGAGCAGCTGTTTGCAGTTTCGTGGCGGGTTGCGAAAATGTTCTGAAGCGAATAGTGCAAGAATGTTTGTATATCGGTATAGGGTGATATATATCTGAGCTGAAAACGGGTGGTTCAGAGTTGGAACGCGCTAACATGCCCGAACTGTATTTAGACGAGGTAAAAAAGCATTTTTCTCGCAGAAACTTTGTCGATTTCGGATCACATTTTACTTATCATAATGACTAATGGGGGGATTGTACGTGCAAACTCTCTTTCCAAACTGCTGAGCCGTTCGATCCATGACCCAACGGCCTACATACACATCCTTATTCTAAATTCTTACGGTTTGGGACCCACAAATCTGGAATGGAGCTTCTGCAAGTGAAAGCGAGCCGTGATGCTCAAAATGAGAAGTCACTCAGGGGCGGAGCCAAGGGGGGCGGCCGCCCCCACTTGGTCCGAGCACGTTATTTTTATTTTTTATCTATTCATATTATTATAAGTTTATAGATAAATAATAAACATAGCATTGCTAGACTAAATATCACTATAGTCTAGTGGAGTTTTGTTAGTCCTAGAGTTCTCCTCCAAGTTATAGTCCATGGTTCAATTCCCAAGCCCATCAACTTTTTATTTATTTATTTTAGCAACACTTTTTATGATTATAGTTTTTTTTTATGGTATTTTGTACTTTACTTAATTATAAGTATACTAAAACGATTACAACTTACAAAACTATAGAGTAAAAACCACCAATCAATTTAAGACGTGCAAAGTTTTAAATATTGAAAAAAAATATTAATATTTTGAGAACGTAGCATGTAGATTTCTAATCATATAGAGATCCTAATGAACTATTTTCATAAATCGAAAATTCATAAAAAATAGTTATAATGCAATCTATAACACTTGCTTCAATGTCTCGTTTTATTATGAAATATATAGCCAATTAATTTTCGCCCCCTCTTAGTCCAAGCTCTAGCTCCGCCCCTGAAGTCACTAATACAGTTTTGGAACTGAATCCCGCCTCTGTACCTGGCAGAGACCGACATGAAGATTTTTCCGATCAATGTGTCGATGATTGTACGGTGCACCAGTAAGCTATTCAGAATGTTATATTTCTTTTTACTTAGCTGTATTTAAGCCACAATTTATACGTTATTATTTATGTGTTGGTTGAGGCTAAATGTTTCGGGTATTATTGCAATTGCAGTATTTTCCAAAGTGTTAAAACTGAGTTTTTTGCTGCGTGGAAATGTATACATTTCCAAAAAATGTACATAAGATTACTGTATCTTGGTAGTCTACGTGATTGCGTGTTGCGTTCCAATAGAAAAGAATCGGCGAACGAGTTGAGAAAACTGTAAAAAAGTCGAGTAGATCCATCAGATACAAATTGTAATTCTTTGGTAACACATAAGCGACGCCTTTTAGCTTGAAGAACCTCTTTTAGATTAACCGCGGCTTTGCTTTCGATCTAAGGGTCATTACAACAAAAAAATTATAAATAGAAATAAATTTTTATTGCTTGTGCCTCCATCTAATTTGAATTGAATTTATTTCACGAAGGAAAGCATGACTTCCAGATGCATGTCAGATTGTGTGGGAGTCCTGCGGTATCATCAACTCGGCGTAGTCATCTACTATCACCTCGTATCTCCTGTCGCCACCACCGCACGTGTACTCCACGTATAGCTGCTTCGCTTCTCCGGGACAAGGATCGCAGAATCCCATGATCCCCGATTTCTTCACGCCTTCATGAAGCTGCACCACCAAACACAACTTTCAGGAAACAACTGACAAGAAAACTCAGCTAAGTACTATTCAAGAAAACTACCTTGAGATGCCCGGAATCACTGACAAGAAAGTTAAGAGGCAGGGTGACATCTATGATCTGCGACACTGCGTCGTTGCTGTTTACCTCGTCTAATTGCATCAACGCTTTTTTATTTCCGTACAACGCCTTGCTAATAACGAGCCCTCCTCTCTCTAACTGTTTATTCCTTTTCCTAGTCGCCACATTTTTTAGCAGTTGCTGAGCCTTCTCCGCCGCTGCTCTCGCCTCTTCGACCTAAATAACACACCCTAATTTTCCAATCCTTCCAGAATATATTGCAAGTCAAGAAAAGAGAAAGATGAGAAGTTCATTAAAACCTGTGAAGAAGTTTTTTCCATATTCTCTAAGGCCTTCTGCTTTTCCCTTCTCCGTTGGTAAGGTTTCAAGACGAATTTCTGGGAGCAAAATGCAAAAAAAGGACAATCATATATTCAAATAATAATAATAATAATAATAATAATAATAATAATAATAATAATAATAATATTAGCAGCTCCTCCGTTAGTAAGGTTTGAAAATGAATATCTACGCAAAAAATGGAAGGTCATATATGCACGCACACGACAAGAAAAAGCATATATTTGCAGCTCCTCTAGCTCGCCAACAAAAAATCAAAATAAAATAATATAAGCTGAAACGTGAATCGGTAAGCAAACCTTGAGCAAAAAGTAAAGAGACGTTGGGATCACAAAAGCTCCAGTTGCGAAAATGGGATTCAAATGCCTTGTAAGCAAAACCTGCATTTTAGACATGACATGTAAACCGTGTTCGGATATGCGATGTGACATTGTTACTTCCACTTTAAATAGCTCTTATAAGAAGCATGCATCAACATATATAAAGGCTCTTCTTACAGGAATAATCAACTTCTGTCCTCCTCGATGCAATTCAAATTTCCAAAAGATACCCTGCAAACAAACAGAATGGGATCGAGATAAAGATGACAAAAGTAGAAGTTAGAAGGAAAAACTCCTCACAATCGTGAACCAGATCGTATTACACAAATCATGTTTCTGGAAAGCTATAAGAATCAAAGAGAATTCTCAGCTGAACTCAATAAATCCAAAAACAGCAGAGGATGGTACATTCATTATATATCACTTGTGTTCAAAGTACCTGAATTCCGACTGCATACAACATTCTGACAGTGCTGAAATTAGATATTTTCCTTCCACCACCAACTTCAATCTCAATATTGGTGCTGCAAAATAATTTATCCAAGTTTCAAAAGAATTGCACAAGCAAAGGGTGGGTACACACCCGGATATTAAATCATCACACATGCAGATACACAATTTTTGATGGATGAGATTGTGAGAGAGCATAATAAATACATAAATACTATTGAGTATCAACGTACCTCCCAATTCTTCCTGAAACTCGGCCATGAGACTTTGACGAAAATCGGTGAGTATAATGAGCAGATGCTCCAAAAGCACCTGTGCCAAACTGCAATTGTCGGTATTATTGGGTCAGTAAAAATGAAATCTGAATCAACGTTTACTTATCGTGGTGGTCATTAGATATTCCATTTAACATTGGGATTGTACCTTCACTTCTCCAGAAGCAGACATTTTCTCTGATTTCTTTTGCCACCCCACTGAGATCGACGCTTCTGGGCCTAAAAATAGTTGTATCTGTAAAAACAGAAACACACAAAAAATACAACATTAAAAATGGAAGGCGAACAACAATGATAATATAACAATAAAAGGAGGAGAATGAAACAAAAGCAAATGAAAAGGCGAAGCAAAAGCATACATTTCCATTTGCAGTATCAGACAGCTGACGAGTCCAGGTATTGGTGAGACTGAGTGAGCCATCTCTCAAAGACATTGCAAACGCCATCGTGGCAGTCGAGTGCAAAGTTAGATGGCTGGAAAGACGAACAACAATGAATTTAAGACTTAAGACCAATTTATTGAATTGAACTAAGCAATGAGGTTCACCGTGTGGACTGAACCCCAACGAGTGCCTGCAAACCAGCTGAAGCCATGAACTCGATGGATGAAACCGAGGAAATCTGATGCCTTAACATGGCAGTGGCAGCCCCACCGCCAGCATTCCCGTTCACTTGCAAATTCCCAGAGATAGCCAGAGTATTGTGCTTCGATATCTGAGATTGAACGTCACTTCTCATAGCCATTCTGAAATATTTTGAATCACGCAGGTCATTCATACTAGGCAATGAAGTATAGGTAAAAGTATAGGAGAGCAATAAAGAGGCATACATACCCTCTCATGAATCCATCGCCATGAAGGAAATGAGGGAAAGACATACTGGCTAGAATGGTACCACAAGGTCGAAGATGAGCGGAGACCTTCTCTTGCTCCTTCCTCCGTTTCAACCTCTCGAGCTCTTCCCTTAACTCCTCTGCTTTGTTCAGCTTCGGACCCAGCTCCAAACCCGAATGCAACCCCTCCATTCCGTAAATATCGTATATTTGCCGCTTATTCTCATCCGTCAAGATCTCATACGCTTCACAGATTCGTTGGAAGTTCTCCGTGGCGATGTCCTTCATCTGAGAAGAAAGTGTTAGTAATGCATACATGCGGGGGAGAGAGAATCGAAGAGAAACGCGTGTACATGAGGAGCTTGGTATTTATCGGGGTGGTAGACTTGGGCCCATTGGCGATAGGCCTTGCGGATTTCTTCGTCGGAGGATTCTGGCGAGATGTGAAGCAGAGCGTACAGCTCCTTGTTCGAAGCTTCTTCTTCATCGCCCTGCATCTTCTTCTGCGTTCCCTCTCTGACTCTGAATTGGGGTTTTGAGATTAAATACGAAAGAAGAAAAAAAAGCGATTCAACCGAGTAAACTAAACAAACCCAAAAAAGTTTGTGTGCATTGACATTGAGTAAATGGATTAAACCGAATGTCATCATGAAAAGCTTATATACAACAAAACTAAACTAAACTAAATCACGCATATCATCAAACACGTTGTGTGCACTCTATCATAACTTCTTTCTCAACAAATTAAAAATCTAAAAAAAAAAAAAGCACTTTTTTCCCAGTTTATGATTCCATACCAGAAACGATTTCACCCAACATGTTGTTAATTATATCCAAAAATACACATAATAAAACTATATAGAAATCCCAATTCTAACAAGACCATAATCATAATCGAGACACAAAAATCGTCATTTACCAATGAAAATGAGCTCGAAAAAGTTCAGTCGTCGGGGTCTGGCTGTATCAGAAATCGGCTGATCAAAGCTTTACAGTCATCGACTGCTACTAGAAGACCCTATAATCTTAGAATAACCCAAGCGACATGTCGTTTTCTTACAGCGAATTCAATAAACGACATGTCGTTCTTCTACCAATTTTGTTCTTAGAAATGAATGTAGTTTGCTTGAGATCTGATCTGAAGGAAGGAAATGGCGTTTTCAACGAAGCTCGTTGACGGGATTCTGGTGGCGTTCTTCGCGGTGATCGCCGTCGCAGCCCCGGCCATCGACGCGCAGACGTGCCTACCGGCGATGTTCTTCCCGCGCGTGCTGGTGGAGCTCAAGGGGTGGTACGCGCGCGAGTACGGCGACTATCTGGTGGCGGAGAAGCCCGGGTTCTTCGTGGGCATCGTGTGGCTGGAGCTGCTCTTCCAGTGGCCTCTCTCGCTCCTCAGCCTGTACGGACTTGTCTTCGCCAACACCGAACCCTGGCTCAACACCACCTGCTTGATGTATGGCGCCTCAGTCCTCACTTCCATGGTACCTTACCTCTCTCTCTCTTCACGAATTGGGTTGCTTTACTGGTTCTGAAAAATGAAAGCTTGAAGGGCAAGCTATCATGATGGGTCAGAATTGAAATCTTTGGTGCTAGATACTTGTATCTTTAACTCTAAGTAATGTAGAAACATTAGAATTCTTCAGTCTTAACCATGGCAAGTTCCGAAATGGCGAAGAAAGAAAAGGGCTCTCCTGGTTGCGAAGTCGGTGACCGTTTTACTAGAGTTTCGATAACTCGTCTTTGGTAATCGTGGAAGTAGGCAGTTTCATGTGCATACTAATAAGTAAGTAATGAAAACTTGTTCAGGTTGCAATATTGTCGGAAATGATTGGCTCGGGCCGAGCATCTGATAAGTTGCTGAATATGTACTTCCCTTTTCTGGGATTGGCGCTGGTGGCCATCATGCGAGGTCTGCTCCGCCAATCTCACACCAAACGACGCGCGTCGCCTACCAAAACGAGGGCCTGATCGATAGTGACCGCTCGTTTCAATAGTCTGTTTAATCATTGACATGTTTTTGGAGCGTGCACGAACACAGCCACGGTAAATGTAATGAACAAATGAATGGTCTTGACATGTTGAATCTGAGGGATGCTCTTTTGTTTTTCACTTCCAACTTTTATTGTCCATCTATATGGAATTTAAGAAACGACATTAATATTGTTAGGGAAACGGCACGACGTTAAAAGATGACAGCAATATTAAACACCACGAGTAATGAATAAAATAAATAAAAAAGTCGTTAAAACTGAGAAGAGAGCGAACGCGATGAAAATTAGAAAAATCTTAGAAGACACTACATGCGATCTCCTACAAATGGAGAAACGCGACAACATTGAGAAAAACGACTAAATGTTGGGTAAAATAAACTTAGTTGAGCATAGAAAACGACATGAATATTAAAGAGTTTGCCAGGTGTTAAAATACGACAGTAAAAAAAAGTCGTTTCATACAAAAGTTCGAAAACTTGGATTATTTGATACAAATTTTTTGACGATACCACATCCCAACTTTAAAACGATTGCATACAAAAACGTCCCTAGATATGGAATATTTCATACAAATTTTGGACGATTTCATACAAAAGTTGACGATTTGACACACAAGCGTTCAAAAGTTTCATACAAAAAAAAAAAAAAAAAGAGATATAATCATCCATCTTCTTGGGTTAGTGTCTTTGTTGGGTATATTAGTATGTTCATTAGCGCCTTTTCAATTAAATCTATTGAATTAGAGAACGATTGAGAAATTAATAAATTGTTGGCAATTCACGAAGGCTAAAATTTATATATCCATATTCCAATAGACATTCATAATTAATAGAACTAAAAGAATTTGAAAGCATGTCTGCTTGCACAACAAACCCTAGAGTTAAAGGAAGATGAAAGAAACAACCCTAATTGTATCGACGATGATGATGATGAACAAAGTCAATTCCCGAACCCTAATTTTGATCATTGTAAAGGTGCGCTCTTGACTTCTCCACTTTTTCTATCCCTTCTTTTCCTTCATCTTCATTAATATCTTCTGTCAATTTACTGCAAACAAACCATATATAATATCAAATGACGAGTAATTTAATTTAACAACATGTATGATTTTACTCAAAAGATTAACCACTTACATCATTATTATTATTATTATTATTATTATAAGTAGGCAGCATTGCAATCTCATGCGCTTTCACAAGACAGGGAAGCCTTGATCCTCTCCACCGTACAAGCAATCAGATTGTTCACCGTCGCCACCGACCCCAGCGATAGCTTCGCCGTGGGTACCGAATCAACCAGAATCTGGAAAGCAACCGTGAGGAGAGATCCGCCCGTGATGGTTTCACCGACGGTTCCGTTATGTGTTGGAGATCCATCGGGAAGAATAGCGAATCCCGATGGAAGGAGCGCCACGTAGTCGGGGTCACCGCCGTTGAGCACGACGTTCATGGCGACGATGTCGACCGGTGCGTAGATCACGAAAGAGCCCGTTTGGTCGGTGCAACTCTCTTGCAGGATCAGCATGTTGCTCTGGCTTGAATTAGCACTCTGAAAAATATGTTAATCATGTCAAAAATGTGTTTCTATTTGATATAACAACGTACTTAAGATAAGATGAGTAAATTAGCTTACGTTTACTCGAAGAAGAGAAACGGAGTTTCCGGTGTCACGGCCGTTTGCAATGTGTGCCATTTCTTGAACAACTCCACCGTTTGATAGAATGTCCCACTGCACATAACAACCATTTATATATACAACTATACTTATTCGAATATTCAAGTTATAACTTGACCTAGTATTTAGCTAAAAAATTTAACGTACCTCGCTTCGCGAGTTCTCATCTCGAAGGAAATCAAAGACTCTCTTGGGTGGCACCGGAAGCCAGAATGAAGTGGCAGCACTGAGTACGATACCAGGTGGTCTTCCGGGGTCATCGACGCTTTTCCTTGTCATGACACGAACATCATCGGCGCCGGTGCCCGAGAGCGTAGTCCATGTGTGGGTCGTGGACGCGCTCACTCCGGCGCAGAAGCTTATGACCATCCTCTCGGCCAGCTTCAACATGCTCTTCCTTCCCTCTTGATTTGTTATGACTAATGGAGCCCCAAAAAAAAGGACAATTATAGGTGCAAAATAATGGTGAAATTTTATAATGGTCAATGATTAGAATATTCCAGTTGCCGGTTTGAATATGAGTATAAAAACCGGTATATGTGATTAAGAAAACCCTTATTTTTGTTACTTTTTTGAGAAACCACGGTCCGGATCCGCTTAAACAAAACGGGAGCCATTGATATACCAATCCCGGTTTATAGCTTTAATTGCTTTCTAATATATTTAGAAACCTGTATTATAAATTCAAATACCAGGCTTCCGTTCAACATAAATTACTTAAATATCGAGTTTTTAAGATTACCCGTCAAAACCGGCTAGCAACACTCTTTTAACGGTCTAGTTTATAATTTTTCATATCGTTATTGGAGCACTGTTTCACCCTAACTGAAAAGCATAGTCAAAAGAGGTAAGTACGCACCACCGACATCACCGGTGGGAATGTTGGTTGCCATGGCACTGGCTAGGCGCTCGCACTGGCGATCCAACATCGCTACCCATCGTTTGGCTCCGAATGCGTGGCCGGAGTTTACTAGCTGCTTGTATAAGTTGTGAACGCCTCTATCGTCGACCTCCACGTGTTCAACCCATGTAACCTGGCCGGATCGCCAAACACAAAGATATGGTGATTTAGCAATATGAACATGATATGTGCCCGAAAGATCGATAACTCGAAATGGGAATTTGGGAAAATACCGGCCAAACACTCACAAACCCAATCTCTTGAGAGATTAGATTTTTGAATGATTTTTGGCTGTTTTTCATTAATCGAAGCTCTCTTAAATAGAGCATGGAATTACAACCTAATGGGCCGGACCGGGCCCGATTATTAAACCTCTAACATAATTAACTTTAAATAATTAAAATGAAAAGACATACTTAAATAATTAAAACGACATAATTAAAACGACTAACTCAACTAAATTATCCTAAACGCTTAATTAAAATAACCCACGTAATCAAATAACGACTCTTATAAAATAAACGACTTAATCCTAAACTCCGGGGCCGTATCAGAACATATAGATTACTTCATAACCAATCTATTTTTATACGAAACCTAGCTATCATTATGATATCAGAAATCACAATGCTTAAGAAATTGATTAAGACAAAAAAAACTAGGGCCAAAAGAATCACCATCTTCATCTTGTTCATGTCGAGGAAGATAAGAGGACTTAAAAAATAATTTCACAAGTTTATAGCCACAAGCTACTAGTTTTTTGTACCTTAGAGTATCCATTAGGCATTTCTTGAATGAGACAACCTGACGGCCTTCTCCGGCATCGGACTGCTGGGCTTGGCCGGAGGCTGTCGAGAGAGACGTCGACAACGGCCCATGTCCCGTCCGAGTGTTGTTTGCAGTACCTGACGTAGTAACTTTCCCGCGTCGGAACCAGCGGTGACGGCACTTGGAATTCAGCAGTCATCTGCTCAAGAGACTCGTATGATTCAAGAATTTATTGGCAATATTCACTGCATGCTATGAACTCTCCATTTAGATTTGAGACTTTGTATTCACGTTGATCAAAAAAAAAAAAAAAAGGAAAGGAAAAGAAGAAGACATATATATATACCACTTGCAAAGCTCCATTGAAGTTTCCAGCCACACCAGTTGATAGAACCTCCAAAGCCATTGCTCTAGACACTATCCCCGAAAACACTGTAGCCCATTGATTCTGCATATCACAACATGATCAATGAATTCATAAACCCTAACAATATATACCTGCAATCAGTACAAATGATCATATCACAAAACACTCAAGACATACCACATCCATGAGGATTTCCACTAGGTTGATATGATTCATGATGACAACGGCAGTCTCACGGGAAGCCTCACATTTGAACCCCGTGGGCTTCGGGCCAATCCCTCGCGGAAAAGCCCGAACATACTCCTCCTCGTTGAGCACCGCGTTCGCGCCGTCGAGGCTCGTCATCCACAAGGGCTCCGCCACTTGGGCCATCCTGACGAGCTCCTCCATGGCCGCCACGGCCAGCTCGATGATCATCGGCTTGTCCGCGTCCAACGGTGCATTCATCGGCCTCATGAGCTCCCCAGCTCCTCCGTACATCTCTCCGCCGAGGCCTCCTTGCGCTGCAAAGCTTCCGAGCTCGAGAGGGCTGCCACGTGTCGCGCCCGGGGAAGAGAGGAGAGGGTAGTTGACCACCGGCTTGCCCACGTACTTGGCTGCTATGGCTGAAATGCGGTCGATCTGAGAAGAAAGTTTGTAACAGTTTTGACTTAAATTTGTAGCCACCGAATAAGCTCTTGACGTATCATTTGAATGGTCAGAGGCTGAAGAAACCGTCGTGTTAGAATTTATGAGGAGTAGACTTCGTAGTTATCGTTATATATAGATATACCTCTTCGCGCAAACGGGCATTTTCGAGCCTCAAGTGATGTTCATCGAAGGACATCTCTCCAATGGCGGTAGGGCCTCCACAGTTAGGGCACGAAGCATTGCTTAGGGCTTCTCTGTACCTCATATTGTCAGCCCTGAGCTTATCATTTTCTGTCCGAAGAGACGTGTTTTCGTGGCGCTCATGCTGAGTCTGAAAGGAAGGGCCAATAATTACCAAAGCTTTTAGGGAACTGCGGCTAATGTACCCAATGTTTGATTTTCTGCGGATTATATACCCAATGTTTATTTTTGGCTGCTAATGTACCCAATGTTTGATCCGTTATATATTTTTGGGTTTTCCGTCAGTTGACCGTTAGAGAGTTATATGTACACTTTTTGTATTTTTGACATAACTCACTCATTTTTTGTCCAAATTTTAAGCACGACCTATGGTTGGAAAGATAAGAGATAGATCTACAACTTTAATGTTTTAAGTTTTGTAAAATTAGTTTTAAAAAAATACGAAATTTCAAGTACAACGTAAAACTGGACATTAGTTTAATGCAAAATATTTGTTTCGAGCAAATTTTAATATACTTAATGACTTTTTATGATGAAACGTAAAACTAAAAAGTTGTAGATAAACTTTTTATCTTTCAAACGGTTGTTTATTTATAAATTTTGGACAAAAAATGAGTGAGTTATGCCAAAAATATAAAAGATGTGATGTGAAATAATATTTCATATTTTTGGCATAACTCACTCGTTTTTTATCCAAAATTTATAAATAAACATCCGTTGGAAAGATAAAACATTTATCTACAACTTTTTACTTTTATGTTTCATCATAAAAAGTCATTAAGCATATTAAAATTTGCTCGAAACAAATATTTTGCATTAAACTAATGTCCAGTTTTACGTTGTGCTTGAAATTTCATATTTTTTTAAAACTGATTTTACAAAACTTAAAACATTAAAGTTGTCGATCTATCTCTTATCTTTCCAACCATAGGTCGTGAATAAAATTTGGACAAAAAATGAGTGAGTTATGTCAAAAATACGAAAAGTGTACATATAACTCTCTAACGGTCAACTGACGGAAAACCCAAAAATATCTAACGGATCAAACATTGAGTACATTAGCCGCCAAAAATAAACATTGGGTACATAATCCGCAGAAAATCAAACATTGGGTACATTAGCCGCAGTTTACCCAAGCTTTTAATTAAACGTTAATGCTTAATTACTAATTAAGCCACTTATTACGATGATATGTAACGTAAAGGTAGGGGTGAAAATTTTGTAACCGTTTCCCGGTTTTGTCCCGGTTCCGGTATCGGTCCCGGACCGATTTTTCAAAAAATCCAGGAAATTTAGGTTAAAACCGGGAACCGGTACTTCCCGGTTCCCGATTTTTGGAACCGGGAACCGGAACCGGTACCTAAAAAATATTTCCCGGTTTTTGGTACCGGTTCCGATTTTAAACTACATGTAATTTTTAAGTTTTTAGTATGTCATTTTTAGTGTAATATATATTTTTATTGTCATTTTTATACTACGTGTAATTTTTAATTACTAATTTTTCAAAAACTACATGTCATTTTTAAGTCAAACCCTTTTAGAACCGGGAAATTTAGAATCAGAACCGGGAAATTTTAGAAATGGAACCGTAACCGGAATCGGAACCGGGAAATTTGAATCGGAACCGTTACCGGAACCGGAACCGGGAATTTTTTTAATCGGGAACCGTTACCAGAACCGGAACCGTTACCGGAACCATGACCAAAAAAATAATTCCCGATTTTTCGGAACAGGGACGAAAAAAAGCTAATTTCCCGGTTCCCGGTTCCGGTTTCACCGGTACGTAAAGGAGTCATTATATATTAATTAATGTAATAAAGCTACGAATCGGACCATTAAAAGAGCCTGATTATTCACTTTGAACCTTGATTAATATACGAATTAGAAAGATTAATTACGTACCTTCATTTGGGTACGCTTGTTTTGGAACCAAAATTTAACTTGCAATGGCTCAAGCCCTAATTCCCGGCTCAGTTCCTTCCGTTGCTTGTCATCTGGGTGAGGACACTCCTTGAAGAATCTACACCAAAATTAGCTCAAAGAGACTTCAAAAAATCATAATTCGGAACCCGAACCGAAGCACAAAAGTTATAGGACTTACGACTCCATTTCTTGAATCTGGTGCTGAGTGTGGCGGTGGTAGCGCTTCTTCTTCTGTCGCGGCTGCCCGTCCTGGTCGTCGCCGGAGCCTGCGCCGCCATCTTGGTTTTCGCTGCCGGATTTGGTGGCGCTGTCGAAGTCATCCTCGCGGCCGAGATTGCGGGCAATGTCGCTCTCCGACGTGTTCTGCGCCATGTGGTCGAGCACAACGTGGTGGAGCTGACCCGCCTCCATCAGATTCGGCTGAAACATCATATCTACACAACTTTAGGGTTTCCCAGGAGAAATTGGTTTCGAAACCACACTGGATCGTGATCGGGAAGAAGGAGTGAAACCCTAATTGGTTGACTCCATCAGCGAAGGAAGTTGCATATATAAAAAAGTATTTGACTAGTGGATAGAAGAGACTTGGACTTTGGTGTTTCTCTTTAGATCTCTCTTTGAGAGAGAGAGAGAGATTGCGCAACAGCTTTTTTACGAGTACCGAGAATGATTTTTATAGTAATAGTTAGACTTGGAACTCATTCAGTGAAAAGCCAAACGTTACAACCTAACAACGTTAAAACGGTGAACAGAAATTGGATCTACTTAGTGACCCATCATCAGATCAGAAGAAGATGAAAACAAAAACCCCAAAAGATAAAAATTGAATCTTGAAATGAAGCTGACCTGACCGAGAGAAAGCCCCGAGGAAGATCCGAAGCCACCGACAACGGTACCGTTCCTCCCGAGCATGGATGGCATGTTTCTGGCTGGAATCATAATCCCAGCAGGCATATTTGTGTCAAACCCTAGAGCACAGTCATCTTCATCACACTAGTGTCTTCTTCTTTTGGGCACGTGAGTGAAGAATGAGAAAAGGGTTCCTGTGTTTGAGCGAAATGGAATTTCGCAAGCAAAGTTTATATTTGTGTCGTGTTTGTTGGGGAAAAGTAAAAACTTTTAATATAATGTCTCACTTTTTGCATATCCGTTTCTTTCTTATGAGATAGGGTTGACAAATTATTAGATATTCTGCCTGCCTTTTTAGACGGTCCAAAACCAGACAAAAACTCCCACGAAGATCTCAGAGTATCCAAGCTTTCACCTGAAAAACGGAATATGTATTTACAGTTAATAATATGGAAACTATGAAATCCGAAGAAGAAGGTAAAATATACCTTGAAAGGATGTGTTAAACCGTTTATGAATAAGATCTGGTTTGGCGGACAGGCAAAAGTGAAATGAATTGGTTGTCTGTCTTCCCTTTGAGGAAGAGGAAGAGGAAGAAGAAGATGAACAAGTAAGAATGGAGAGAGAGAGGAATTGAAAGGGCAGATTTGGAGGAGTAATTGCAGAGCGTATTGAGAGGGTGCAATTGCATTTAATATCCACACAGAGAGAGAGAGAGAGAGAGAGAGAGAGAGAGAGAGAGAGAGAGAGAGTTATGTGGTAATGCTGGAGAGAGTAGTGCAAATGACGGCTACCAAACTTTCCGGCTTTTTTTCTTCTTGTAATTAAACAAGCTGTGAATTTGTTTTCCATAAATTTACCTAGTATTTTTGCGATTAATGAATGTCACAAATTATGATACATATTTCACTCTTGTATATAGAGGAGTAGTGCACAACAGTTTTTTAAGGCCTATATATGTATGTATGTATGTATGTATGTATCTTTTCATGGTTCATGATTCATAAATTAACAGTCACGTAATGACACCTGGTAATTCTGTTATTTGATGTAATTGTACTTAAAAGGATTGTTGGTTCTCGCTCGCTCGCTCGCTCGCTCGCTATAAATTAATTATTAGGTCAAAGAGTTAAGGTTTTTGAGTAGAAAAGAATTACAAATACAAGCCTTTTATGTATCCCTCTCTTTCATTATTCGTATTTAACTCAATCGCTTCTCAAATGAATTGAGCCGAAGAAGACAACCAAACCGATCGACTTGTTATGCCTCTCGAAAGATCACAATGAATTTTCATGACTTGTTATTTCTATTTCATGTTTTGCGGTGTATAAATGCACATTGATTATTGGGCAGATTAATGCCCAATTCGGCGAGACTTGTCATGATACTATAGTAATAGTATAGTGATGGCAAATTAATTGAAAAAAAATTCAACATTAATGTTTAATAAAGTATTGTGGAAATTGGTCGCCGATGAAACAATTGAGACCAATGTACGTACCATTATAATATCGTGTGAAGTTTACATGACCATTATAATCTGCATCACGTTTAATTATATATAATATAGGTGTAAATTTTACTGCTAATACGTACTAATCATAAAATCCATTTCATTTTCTTTACTCTCATTCATATATAGGAATATTAATGGCCTTTATAACTTGTCCGTCGAAGACGACTTCAAGTTTATTTGATTAATATTAATACACAGAACTATAATTTATCAATTAATGCATGCAAAATAATGTTTGTTTAGAAATCACCAACGGGATACAACTGAAATCACAATTTTAATATGTATGATAGAATATTGTGATTGGTACGTTACAATTACCTACTTACGCTATTATTAATGCCGAAATATAAACAGTCAAACTTCTTTTTCCCTTCATCAATTTGCTTATTACATACCACACCAACCAACAATCACTTTCTTGTAAATTAATTATTATTATTATCAGATAGTATCTCTGTTGTGTTGATATACTAATTAAATTCTGAATTAAGTACTAGGGAACACTATATTTGCGCAGGTGGATCGTATTAATTATATATCAATTTATATACCTAAGCATTTTATTCTTTTGTCTGATCTCATTATCTCCCCGATAATATTAAATCCCATTTAACAATTTATTGCCACACACACAATTCAACCGCTAATTAGAAATATAAATGTTTGTACGTCAGAAATATATATATATATATATATATATATAATGCTACAAATTCCCTGAATTAAATGAGACCAACAACGTTGATCTTTAATATTAATGATTTTGATTTGAATTTTGGGTCCTCTTAGATATAAATATGCATCATTGTCAATTTTAGAGAAGGCAACGAATTTAAAGATAATTAGCTATATGTATCATAATTAATTGCGTCCAAGCGTTATGTGTGCATTTATTATTAGCTAGTGTGGTGAAGGTATAAATTATATATATACATAAGAAAGTTTGATACATAGATTTAGCTTTATTCCCCAAATATTGGTTTTATTTTAGGGTTACAATATGGTTGATAACATCACTTATCTATCTGATCTAAATACATGTATACAAATTATCTGTATAAGACACCAAATACTTCAGTTTCTAATCCATTTTCGTCATTAAATATTAGGGTTTCGGGCTAAACACTCTCAGGGAAGTGAAAATCCGTAGTCTAAAGTCAAGTTTTAACTACGGAATTGTGAGATACCGTGCTATAATCCTACAAAATTTAGACTTCACACGACGGAAACAGAAACTGTCATTTGAGGTCTTAGCGTGCCGCGGCCTTTATTCAGACGACGAAAATATTTCCGTCGTTTAATATACGTCGTCTGTACTAAAATGTGCCGCAGCACTATGCTTAGAACGACACTCCTTCACCCGTCGTTCAACTACATATGCAGTAAAAACTAAATTGAAATTTAGTGTTATAAAATAAAATAAACAAAGATGTCCATTGGAAAAATGATTCAAAATTTGGTCTGTTATATGTGGAATGTGGATGATGAGATTAGTCAGAGAAAGAATAATGATATTCTCGATATAAACTTATTATGCAACCATGGTTAGATATATGAACTACATACTTTTCTTAAAAGATAATAAACCCATCTAATTGTTGAAAGTTTTTTCTGACAATCGAGATCGAAAAAATCATGTTTGAATCAGGCATTATAAAGACATAAATATTTTTCTTCTATTAATTTGATTACCTTCTTGATCGTCTTGATGTCTACAACCAGAATACGAAGAATTTCAATTTGCATTGCACAAGACATTTGTGAAGAATGAATTTTGCAAGAATACTCTAGTGATCAGCTAAATTCGTCCCTCATTTATTTTTTTTCTTTTTAAAAAAAAAATGAGAACAAGTACAATATTAGATACATCTTAATAATTAGAGCTTCTATTAGAAGAAGAAAAAAAAGGCTATTATTGATAAGATTGTGTGGCATTTATATTGAAGAAGAAAAACATCATATATTTATATCCTATACTTTGCGCATTGATTAATAATAAAATAAAATAAAGAGGTCCAAAAATTTAGAGACATTAATTTCTTCTCCTTATCCAGCAATATTGTTTATGTACAACATGGTTTTTGTCCTCTTTAAAGTAAGTACTTATGGCATAGTATTTGTTGTACTATCATTTGCATGTTACATGCTGCACTATCTTGTTTTTTTATATTTAAATTCTAAAGTATTAAATTCCTGACCATCACACCAATTATGGTTCATCAATTTCTAATTTATAAACAATTTAATATAATAAATAAAAAAAAAACAGTATGATAAAAGCATTTAGCAATATCGCTCGCTCCTCTCAGTCTTCTAAATGAACTTACATTTCTTTTATTAAAACAGTATTAATATAAGGTATGGTGCGCATATGCGCTTGAAATAAATAAGAGTATATAACACATTACTTGCTGAGTACCTATATATATATATATATACACACAATAACCATATTTGCATTTTTAATATCAAATGAAGTATTTTTACATTATTTTTCTTAAGAATATAAATTAACAAAACAAATGAAGAGACACGGTTTCATATACGCAACAGTCATATAATATACATATATATATGTAAAATTACGTATTACGTTCATGGTACTCATGAATATTTTATCAACTAATTAATTAGTATGTGTATATGTTGTATTAACAGTATATTCTTTTATATATTGCGGAGCAGAGGCAGCAATAGTGCATTAAATGAGACACAGCTACACAGGCTGTGCATGGCTAAGCTCATTTACTACGTTCATGCTGTTCTCCTCTCCTTGCTATTTACCATATTACCCCCACCACCACTACTAGTACTAAATCTCAACCATCACAAAAATTCCGTCTTAAAGCGACCAACGCGAGTCTCGCCACAGCTGGGCCCCACGCGCGTGTAGAACCGCGTGGACTCCTTCGCACGTGTAGGCCTCACCCAAGCATGTATACAATAAGACAAAAAAGAGAGCGAGTCTCCTCTCCTCTCCTCGATGGATGTGAATCGGTCAAAAGTCAAAACGCTGCATTTCATCCGCTGAGTTAAAACTTAAAACGCCGTCGTATTATCCAGTAAGACTAAGATGAATCAAATTAACCCTAACATTTCCCATTGACCTGTGGTAGCAGATATGGTCCCACATTACATCCTACGGTTGATACGAGGCCTCTCTTCTATGCGAGAAGATCCAATGGTCGTGATATATTCTCTTCTATGGTTCCACTCCATATGATATGATATATAAGAGAGAAAAGTATACGTGGACGTGGATTTATATAATAGTTAATTTGATATGTGAAAAATGAGATATATAATATTCATGAATACACAAACATAAGACATCAAAAATGAACTTTTGAGTGGGAATTAGTGATGATAATCAATGAGGGGGCTAATTAAAGAATATATCATTTTCAGAACAATAATTCGTGTTGACGAGTTGGGGTAGAAAAAGAGGCACCAAAAGCTGGTCCATACATATATATATATACGCAAAATTGGATTTTGTCCACCCAAATTTAAAGCCATCTTAAATTAAATTAAATTAAATGATGAAGATCCACCACAAGCATAGCTTTCGGCATTATTACCTACAATTATATTCCATTAAATCCAATCCCATGGAATAAACACTCAGATTGCATTCAATCCATTACATGCATACTCTATTTCATTTCAATAAGTATTCATATATATATATATCCTATACCGTAGAACCTCTATAAATTAATACTCGATAAATTAATAGTCGCGATTAAATAATATTTTTGGCCGGTCCCGACTCGGGCCTAACTAGCTAAATTAATAATTCGCTAAATTTATAAGATAATAATTTTTTTAGAAAGTATATAGGTCCCAAGTGATATATAAATTAATAATTCAATATAAAAAATTACATAAATAATTATAAAATCACTATAAATAAAATATAACATAAATAACTATGAAATCACATTGAGTAAAAAGATAGCATTACATCACTATACATGTAGTCTTCTTAAAATATGTTTCTTTAGTAATTTGTTTCTTCTTGAAATTAATGTCCTCTTGAACTTCATCTCTACGCTTCCGAAGAGCATCAAAGGTCGGCTATCATATTCTCATGTTGGGCTCTTTAATATTTCAGACATTGGTACTCTAATAAAATCTTTTTAAATCATATTAATCTCTCTTGATATTCTTAATATTGATACTTTAATATTCTCGATATAATACATTGCAATAATTTTTTGTTAGTAAAGATGTTTATATAATTATAGCTGATTAATAAAAAATTTCTTCACTTAATGTATAAATTAATAAATTATTAATTTATATGTTAATTAATAATCCGATAAGATAATATTTTTTGCCGGTCCCAACAGTATTAATTTATAGAGGTTCTACTGTATATTATGAATCATTACTCATCTCTCTCCCTAGGGCTAGTACTATATATATATATCACTAGGGTCTAAGAGTTTTCTCCAATAATATGATCACATGTGGAAAGGAAGTGGTAATTTGATTGAAACTGTAGAAACCCAAATTCGATTCGTATTTTTCTCCAATAATATTTTATGTTTTAATCTCCAACAATATATCGCATATATAAAGAGATAATGGTACAAATGTTTTATGTTTTACACGATACCAAATCACTTGGCCATATCAAATAAGATAACGTGACTAGATTAAAACGACAAGCCGACACTCGTCAAACTAGTTAAAACAAACTTGATGATTACAAGTTTACAATATCACAAAAAACAAACGCAGATATAATTTATCGTAGCAGATAAAATAAAAGCACACAACATATGGCAATATCACAACTAAAGTTGACGAAATCCATGATTCTATATATGATCTACACAAAATCTTAACACACAATGCTATACACAAAGCATGTGTCCATGTGGTTGCTAGGATAGCCTAGTGGTAATTCCACACTACCTCCAAAGTGAAGGTTGTGGGTTCGATCCCCACATGCAGCAAAGTTGCCTTAAAAAAAAAAAAAAACGTGTCCATAACAAACTAAGAAATTTGATTTGATTTATGATTTTATAGTTCTAGATATTATATATAGGATTAGTATATACACTCATATAATTAACAGTGATTTTACATAGTATTTGGAATAATGGTGACGTGTTGAGAGAATTTATGCTCCGGCACTTCAATGCTTTGCTTTTTTTTTTTTTTTTTGAATCCAGAGAGAATTTCATTAGGATAAAATAGGGGAAGAATCCCTTAGAATGTCGGTTACAAGCCACTCGGGGCAATCGCTTGACGACAAGTCCGAAATGAAGCCCGAAAGGCGGTGCTTAGCAACACTATTGCTACCTCGTTACAAGATCTCGGGGTCCAACAACACCCGATTTTCGGCACATCCTCGGAGAGGAAATGCAAAATGTCCGCGATGATTGGACCTTGGACACTATTAAGTTTACCTCCATTGATGAGGTGGACCACTCTAAGGCAATCGGTATCCACCATCGCTACCCTCCAATTCCGCTCGCGGACAAACATGAGGCCATGTAGAATTGCAAGGCACTCCGCGGTCACCGGTGAGTCCACATCCACAAGGAGGCGTGCAACCACACCGATGAGAACTCCGCGGTGGTTCCTCACAACTCCACCGATTGCCGCTCTTCCCGTGTCCTTATCCCAAGCCGCATCCACATTGAGTCTAAGGTCTCCACGCGCCGGGGCAATCCAAGCGCTTTGTCTAGCCGGCGTGCGCCTCGGGAGAACCTCCGATGAAAGGTTGCTTGTTTTGAAGCTCGAGAACCAACAAGCTACCTTCTCCACCCACACCGTCGGAGCTTGGGCTTTGTGGTCAAAGAGTGTTGCGTTTTGGTCGGACCACGACGCCCAAATGAGACCGCAAAAAAGTTCTAACTCCGCCACCGGGAGGAGTTCTAGAGCCCTAAAGCAAAGTTCTCGAAAAGAGACCGGCCCCGTCTTGTCGGCCCAACGGTACAAAGAAGAGGACTCCCATATTGCTCGGGCTCTAGCACATCCCCATACCGCATAAAGAGCATCCTGCGGTAGCGCGCCGCAAAATTTACAAAAGGGGAGACAAGAAATCCCGCGGCCTCTTAGTGCTCCAAACGTTGGAAGGATATCAAACCACGCTCTCCAAATCACATGTTTAACTTTAGGGGGGATTTGGAGGCCCCACAAGGTTGTCCACCATCTCGGCTCCATGCTACTTGAACTCGACGACCCTCCCCTTTTGTCCAATTGTGCAAGACGGTAGCCCGACCGGACCGAGTAAATCCCATCCTCTTCAAAATGCCAAACCAAGCGATCTTGGTGGTCCATAGCACCGAGGGGGATATTGAGAATCGCTTGTGCATCGAAAGGGGTAAATAAGTTCGAGACGATCTCCCGGTTCCACCTCCCCTCGGAGATGAGGTCGGCGACACACCAAGGAAACCCATCATCGGGTGCTTCCGAGAGAACGGAGAAGCTTCCCGCTCTAGGAATCCATGGTTTATTGAAAGCTCTAAGGTTTCCTCCCCGTACTTGCCACCTAATCCCTTTGCGTACCAAATCTCGGCCCCAACAAAGACTCTTACAAAGGAAGGAAAAGTGTGGCTTACTTTCAAAATCTAGGACCGATGAGTCCGGGAAGTACTTTGCTTTGAGAACGCGTGCCATCAAGCATTCCGGATTTTGGATAATCCGCCATGTGAGCTTCCCCACAAGCGCCCGGTTAAAATCACCAAGATCCTTGAAGCCGAGGCCCCCCTCCGCCTTTGGTCTCGCTAGGGTATCCCAACGCTTCCAATGGATTTTTCGTTTCTCCTCCGAACCCCCCCACCAAAACCGGCTCATGTGTTTGTGGAGGTCATTAATGGTATTTGTCGGTAAACGGAAGATACTCATCATATACGTTGGGATTGCTTAGGCAACCGCCTTGACAAGGACTTCTCGGCCACCCGCCGAGAACATCCGGGCTTTCCACAACTGCGTGTGCTTAAGGACCCGCTCCGAGAGAGTACTAAAAATCGATACTTTGTTCCTCCCTACGCGAGTCGGAAGGCCGAGGTATGGGGTACGCCATATAATTATAATTCCCATTTTCCAATCATAATATCGTTGTTGGACTGTTTGTATTTTGTGTTGCAGTAAAAAAAACACAAAACCTAATTTTACCAATAAAAGATAAGAAGAAAAGAGAATTCGTTAACTCAGATCAGACAATATATTCAAGCAGCTTTGATCGTATCATATGTGTCATTGGTTATTTCTAAGTTAAATAATAAAGATGATTCAAATTACTTTATAACCAAATTAAGCACCTAATTGTCATATTATCTCGATCATTTCTTTGTGTTGAAAATTAAAGATTTGAAAAATATAGTATTTGTTATGTGCATTTTTCGTAACATATAAAAATTGGGCCCCCTTTGGCAAAGGTTAAAGCCCGTTAAGAAAAGTCAAAGTCATCAAGGAAAGTCAAGGCCCATCACCAAAGCCAAAGACCCGGGGCTGACGAACTAAGACATTGGCGAGGCCCGGGATCAAAAAGGCGACGAGGCGACAAGCCGACGGGGCGACGAGGCGACAAGCCGACGAGTCGACAAGGCGACAAGCCCATCAGGGGCGTAGCCAGCTATTCGATTGAGCCGAAGCACAGAAAATACAAAATACTCTACTCTATTTAATTTAAATATTTTTTTTTAAATAGATAAAATTTCTTAAACATACAAATATGTAAACATAAATCCATTTGTTAAATCTTGATATTGTTACAATTTTTTAGCTAATATGAGTATCAGAGTTGAAATTTAATTTTTTGTTTCCTTAAAATTTGATAAAAAAAAGAAAAATATATATATATATATATATATATATATATATATATATAATAAGTAAATCAACTATGTATAGTTTACGGGATCAGTTTAGATTTAAAATAGGTAGTGAAATTCTTGTAAAAAAAGTTTGATTTGAGTATATCATGTTATAATATTATATATATATATATATATCACTTTATCAGAATCACTTAATTTTTAGTTATAGTGCTTGTATGAATTAAATTGTTGTTTTTATAACATATATGTGCAGTGCAACATTAATTAATGTGTAAACCGTAGAGGTAATAAATGACAAATGGCATCATAAAGAAAAGTATAAATTAATAATAAATTATTATCATTTCTTATATTTACATGGTTAACGTGATTATTATTCACTTTTATTTATATTTTTATTGAAAATTAACAACAAAATAAGCTACAACTGCAAAGCCTATCAGCTTATTTTAGTTTGACAATTGAGCATACGCACGTGAGTATGCTGATGCTGCAATAGCTCCGCCCATGCCCCTCATCATAACTTGACGAGGGCGTAACTTGTAATCATTCCACACGACGAGGAGATCCGAGACCACGAAGATCTCCGGGAAATCCTCCGGATTTCCCCGAACACAACAAGCGGACTCGCGAACAACCCAAAGACATCGAAGACGAATCAAGAAGCACCGACGACCCCTTCTGCAGAGGAGAAACTCGCAAGCCCCTGGAGGTGCAATATTCAGGGAATTCGCAGACCCCTGGAAGTGCAATTACCAGGGAATTCCCAGGCCCCTAGGAGGTGCAATTTCAGGGAGCTGATTTTCCTATAAATAGGAGCCTTCTCCCCCATTTCCACACTCACTCACAACTTGCTCCAGAGCATCTCTCTCTAAAAATTCGTCCACTCCTATAGGAGGAAGGACTTGAATAAGAGCTGAGATCGTTCTAGAAGAAGAGTCTTAGTCTTGAAGAAGAGAAGTTGTTCGACGAGTCAGCAAAGGCGTCCCTTGCTAGGTGGTCGAGTACGCCGACACTTGTGAGGTCGACAGAGGAAGAAGCGTCCCTTCGTTTTGGATAAGGCCCCTCGTCATACGAGGCCACCTACCCCGGCAAGGTCGACTGAGGAGCACACCTCGTCAGGTCAAGGCTCTCGCTGTACTTCGCCAACACGAGGGAAGTTCGACAGTGAGTTCGCCAACACCAACGAGGTCGACGAAGAACACATCACGCCGGTAATACCCAGCCATCAGGCCAAGGGTCACCCCCGCGCCGCCAACAAATGCACTTCCGACGAGTCAAACCACATCGTCATTCACCCGCCGTTTATCACTAACCCCGAACTATGTGGGACCTGATTCTCTTAAACTGAGATACGTAGGCAGCCTCGCCCAACCATAAGCGACGGGGCACGGGCCCTTTCTACCCTTTTTTGCAGGTCCTCCCTCGCCATAGGAGCTCGCCAAGGAAGGAAAAGCACGAAGAATCATCAAGATTAGCACGGAGCTTCATCGCCAAGACAAGGACTCCGCCCGGACGAGGAGCTTCGCTGTGAACCGGACTTCGCCACCACCAAGGAAGTTCGCCGAGGATCGTCAACGACAGCCCGGAGACTCATCCAAGACGACGGAATCACCTCTAGCTTTGACGATCAACAGTCAACCCGCGTTGACTCAGCATTCAATCATCCTTGTGTTCAGCAGGTCAATCTCGGGACCCGAATCTTGGATCCGACTCTAAGTTAAAGCCATTTTTACGCATTAACAGTATTAATTATGTAGTTAGTCCTTATGATGGAATGAATGGTGACAAAAACCAAGTTGGGTATTTGTAGGACCCACCCATGATCATAATGTTTGAAGCTGTCGTTTTTGGCAATTGCCTCTCTGGTTTGCTCATCCTAGTTGCGATCGGATCATCAAACCCTTATTATGACCTGTACATACATATGTAGACATATCCTCTCTATTTTGTAATTACATATAATTGATAGATTGTATAACCTACGTGAAACGGCTATTTAGATATTCCACGCATAGCAGTCAAAGTTAAGGGGAGAGTGATAACTCCTCTCCCGGGGTCGGGGAGAGTGATAACTCTATGAAAATAGAGTTATTATACGGTTTTATCGAATTAAATGTCATTCCCGAGCTTAGGATCGAGATGAAAATTGATGAGTTTTTGCCTAAATCTTGATAATTATGAGAATAATTATCAAGATTATTTATAAGAAACAAATTGGGCCAATTTATAAGAAACACATATTTGGGCCAATTTTGAGAATAAGAAACAAATTTAATTTATAATATTTGTCTCACTTTATTATAGGTGATTATGTGGGCTTAAATTAATTGGGCCCAAATCCCAAGAGATTTCATGACCAAATAAGGAAAGAATGCCCTAATTAGGGAAGCTTATCACTTAAGGAGGCAGCCACACTCTTGGAGGAGAGATCCTGGCCGTTGGATCAAGAAAGGAAGCTGAAGAGCAACAAAAGGAATCAGCCACAAGAGAGGAGATCGTGCAGCCTTGGAGAGGCAGAAAAACAAGAAGAAAGGAGGCAGCAAGAGGATCATCAAGAGGAGGACAAGCAAAGCACATCGACACATCAACCCGGGTTTATTTTGTTCAACACATTTCGGTTTGATGTTGTATCTTGAACCACTTTTCTTTTCTAATTTTTGTTGTTCAAACATGAGCTAAATTCCTAGAGTTGGGTAAATTATGAACTAAGGGTTTGATGAATTATTGATTGTGATGGGAATTTGTGTTTTCTTAGTTCTTGGTTGAGTGCTTAATTTTGTCATAATTCTATTTCTTGTGTCAACTTAATAGAATTTCAGATTTAATCTCTATTGGAAAATATGAATTAAATTGGAAATGCAATCTTGATACATGTTTAATCTTGTGAATTCGTTCTTAAGATTGAGATGAGTATAGGAATATATGAATCTCCATGTAGATTGTGGAATTGGAACTTAATTTTAACCGGTAAAATAGTCTTATCATAGGAATATGAATGATTAGTTTACAATCAGTTTTTTTTAGCAAAAGTTCGGAAGAACCAATGTTAATGTCGTTTCCCAGAATCACTAAGAAAATGCAGTAGCATTCCTGTCGCATTCGGTAGTTTGGAAAACCCGAAGTAATTCATAGCCCAACCGTTTCTCTTATCGATTCTCAAATTACTTGTCTCCCCTGTTCCGTTTAGCTTTAGTTAACAGTTTGAATACCGTCTTAGCTTACAATTTGAATTAATTTTGATTTTACAACAATTTCTCATAATATGTTCTTTTTATATAACTCGCAAGAAATACGAAAATTGATTTAGTCTCCGTGGGATCGATCTTTGTGCCTTGCACAATGTATTACTTGTCGACACGTGCACTTGCGTAAAATTTGCATACACGTTTTGTAATCAACAAGTTTTTGGCGCCGTTGCCGGGGACTAAAATTCAATTTACGTATTTTTTACGAGTTTTTTTTTTCATTTAGATAATTGTGTGCTTAACAAGTGTTCTTTTGATTCTATTCTTAGGCGGATTAATCTAATTGTATGCGGGAGAAAAACAAAGCTACATTGCTTCCTATTGATCCGGAGATAGAACGAACACTCTTGGCTAAAATCCGAGCCTCAAAGAGCGAGCCAAACTTAGCTATGGCCGAGGAAAGAGCTGGTGGGAACGGGGCTGTACAGCAGCCCCCTATCATTAATGAGTTGGACCTTCCAATGCAAGATTATGCGGTTTCGGTTCTTCAAGGCTTAAATCCGGGCATTATTCGGCCTACCATCCATGCCGCTCACTTTGAGCTCAAGCCGGTGATGTTCCAAATGTTGCAATCCGCGGGGCAATTTAGCGGATTAGCCACCGAAGATCCTCATCTTCATCTTCGGGTCTTCATGGATGTGAGCGACAACTTTCGAATTCAAGGCGTGTCCGAAGAAGCTTTGCGAATCAAGCTTTTTCCATACTCACTACGGGATAGTGCAAGATCATGGCTAAACTCTTTGCAACCGGGTTCGGTGAAGACGTGGAATGAATTAGCGGAGAAATTTCTCATGAAGTATTTTCCACCAACAAAAGTATCCAAGTTGCGGAACGAAATCACCTCCTTCCACCAAGAAGATAACGAGTCTATTTATGAAGTTTGGGAAAGGTTCAAAGAGCTTCTTAGGCAATGTCCTCATCACGGGCTGCCTCATTGGATCCAAATGCAAACTTTCTACAATGGTTTGAATGCTCCAACGAGGTCGAACTTGGATGCCACGGCCGGAGGTGGGTTTATGACGAAGTCTTACAATGCGGGGCTGGAAATTTTGGAGAAAATGGCTAGAAATCATAGTCAATGGCCAACTACAAGACTAAGCACTCCGAAGGTTGGCGGGAAATTAGAGCTTGACGCCATTACAACGCTTCAAGCTCAAATGTCCACCATTCTTCATCAATTGACCAAGATGACCAACCCGGAACCGAGCGTCAATGCAGTACAAACCTTTGAGCCACGCGAGGTATCTTGTGTCTATTGTGGTAATCCTCACGTTTATGAAGAGTGCCCATCCAATCCCGCCTCGGTTTTCTATGTCGGGAACTTTCACCATGCGGGGAGAAATCAAAACTTTCAACAAGGTTCCTACAACCAAGGGGGAAGAGAATTCGGTAACCAACAGTGGAACCAACAAGGAGCTAGTTCTACCAACCAATTTCAACGGTCAAATCCAATGGTTCCTCCTGGTTTTCAACCGCAACAAAACGCTCCAACAAGTTCTTTAGAAACCTTGATGAAGGAATTCATAGCGGAAACCAAGGCCAAGCAACAAAGCCAAGATGCGGCTCTAAGAACGCTCGAAACTCAAATGGGGCAGATTGCAAGCGCTCTTTCCAATAGACCGCAAGGATCTCTTCCGTCTCAAACCAACGATCCGAGGAGAGACGGAAAAGAACAATGCAATGTCATCTTCACTTTAAGGAATGGAAAGGAGGTAGAGCTCGACCCAAAAGCTCAAGATAAATCCAAGGAACAAGCAGAACCTTCCTCAAAAGATGCAGGAAAAGAATCCCTGATTCAAATCGAGGAAAGGAGCGCAACTTTGAAAAATTCAGCTCCAGTTTTAGGAACAAAATGCAACAGCAATTCTGCTTCATTTCCTTCTGTTGATGACCCTGGTATGACCAAAATGCTAAATCAGCCTCCGCCATTTCCACAAAGACTTCAAAAACAGAGGAACGAGCAACAATTCGGTAAATTCCTGAACGTTCTTAAGCAGCTCCATATTAACATCCCGTTAGTGGAAACCTTGGAACAAATGCCAAGCTATGCTAAATTCTTGAAAGACATTTTGTCTAAGAAAAGAAGGCTTGGAGAGTTCGAGACCGTGGCGTTAACGGAGAATTGCAGCGCCCTGTTTAGAAACAAGCTTCCACCGAAATTGAAGGACCCGGGAAGTTTCACCATTCCGTGTGCTATTGGGAATTCTTACTTCGGGCGTGCTCTTTGTGATCTCGGCGCGAGCATAAATCTCATGCCTACTTCGGTGTTCAAGAAGTTAGGCATTGGCGGTGCCCGACCTACTACCGTCACTTTGCAACTCGCCGACCGTTCTATAGCTTATCCGGAGGGAAAGATCGAGGATGTCTTGGTAAAGGTTGGCAAATTCATATTTCCGGCCGACTTTATTGTATTGGACTTCGAAGCCGATCAAGATGTTCTGATTATTCTTGGGAGACCGTTCCTTGCAACCGGCCGAACTCTCATTGATGTGCAAAAAGGTGAATTAACCATGAGGTTAGATGACGAGAAGATCACTTTTAGTGTCTTAAATGCTCTTAAATCTCCGGATGAAGTTGAAGAGTGTTCTTTGATTGATGTCGTGGACGAGTTGGTGGCCAAAGTCGTTCAAAATAAATTTGGCCGAAACGGACTCGAAGCATTACCGGACGGGCTCGACGATACAAGTGACGATAATGAAGCCCAAGTTGCATGGGTAGATTCCGAACCGAACCAAGAGAGACTCGGGCGCCAATATGAGTCATTGGGACTTGGAGAGCGAGATCTCAAGGCTTCGAAACCATCCATTGAGGAAGCACTTCCGGATAAGAAGCTCTTTGCTATCCAATCCACAGTGCCATGGTACGCCGATTTCGCAAATTATTTGATGCGAGGTCTACGTCCCCCGGATCCAAACTCGCAACAAAAGAAGAAATTTCTCCATGATGCCAAGTATTACAAGGAAAAGCGAAGAAAGGGCATGATAAGAAAATTCGAAGAAGAGAGTTCGAAGAGGGACAACAAGTCTTGTTGTTCAAATCAAGGCTTAATTTGTTTCCCGGAAAGATGAAATCTCGTTGGTCGGGACCATTCCTCGTTTCTAAGGTTTTCCCTCATGGTGCGGTGGAGTTACAAGATATCGAATCGGGGAGAAAATTCAAAGTAAACGGCCAACAAATCAAGGAGTATTTAGGAGGTCCGATCGATCAGGGAAATACCTCTATATTGCTCAAAGATCCATGAAGACGGGAAAGTCAGGCTGAAGACTTTAAAACAAGCGCTTATTGGGAGGCAGCCCAATTGAATAAAAGTTACAGTTTCTAGTTTTATTTTTATTTAAGGTGCAGTGTGACGACCAAAATGCGACAGAAATGCTACTGCATTTTACACTGATATCGGGCTTCAGGAGAGAGAAAACCAGAAAAAACCAAAACGCACGTTTCATTAAAGGGAGAAAAGCCCATGTCGTTTCCAAGCTCCAGAGTCGTTTATGGGTGACATTTGCGAGTACCATGTCGTTCTGAAGCTCATTGGGGGTGTCATTTGGAGAATAACAAAATAAAGCCCTAACCCCCAATTCTCTTCACCCCCGAACTTGAGCTTCTTCTCCAAATCAAAAACTCCAACCTCCATTGCCATCACCATTGAGCCCAAAAATCACAAAAACCAGAACCGAGCTCATAATCGCAAGTTCGCTGACACCCTCCGACCCAGCACAACGCCGACCAGCTTCCTCGTCTTCATCATGAACTTCAGGTGCGAATTGCTAGCCTTCATCGCTTGGTTCTGCCCTCTTCGATTTGGGTCATGCTTGAGCATTCAATCATCTTCTGGGTTGAGTTCTGGGTTTGCTGGATTCTTACTCGCTGTGTTGAGTTCATCGCCATCTTCGTTTCTGGGCTGCTCGTTCTGGAAGGGTTTAGTTGGTTTGCTGAGATTCATCATCTTCTGGGCTTATTGTTCATCGCTGAATCTGTGGGTTTGCTCGTCAATGGAGATCTTCAATCTGTGGGTTGCTCGTTGATTTAGATGGTCCTCGATGTTCTGGGTCAGCCCGAGTGATTTGTGTTCCGAAAGAAAGGAGACCGACGGCACAGGCTGAACCCGCTCCACGAAGCCGCCGAAAGAGCCAGCGCCGTCAGTGACCAATGCACCACCATTTCAGGGAAGTTTTTCCAATTTCTTCCTTGAATTCAATTCGGATTTTGTTTTTGTTTTGTCTGTGTTTTCTTTATGTTAGTTTGTATTAGTCATCATTTATCGTTAGACCTAGGATATTATTGTTGCTTAGTGCTCGATACCGAATAAGGATACGATGTTGTTGATTATGCTCGTTGTTTGAATTTCACGTGTCAAAGAAATTGCTCTTCATAACGTAAAGATTGGGCAAGAAAATAATCCATGTGTTCGTTTCGGGGCCCTTTTGAAATCATAGGTCGTTTAGTCTTTTAGTCCCTCCCATTTCACTACTCTAGAACCTACGTTTGCTCGCTCTCGAGGCGAAATAGAAAAGATAGGTCATAGATGAGGAAATGATTTTAGCCGCCCATTTAGTTATCCCCTCCGGACCAGCCCCTCCGTAGAACACATTGAGGACAATGTTCCTAATAAGTTTGGGGGGGTGCTTAATGAGAAGCAGTTCAAAAATATATATATATATATATATATATAATTTTGTGTTGAGTATCACTCTTAGGAGGGCTCGGTTGTATTCTCACCCATGTTGCAATCAAGTATCGAGTTTGAGTGAAATTTAACACATCGTTATACCGCAAAAAGGGGCGAGAGTTGAATAATTTCCGTTTTCCAAAAGAAAAAGGAAGTAATTCAATTTGGAATGAATTTTGTTGATAATCACTCTTAGGAGGGCTCGGTTGTATTCTCACCCATGTTGCAATCAAGTACCAAGTTTGAATGACTATCAACACACCATTAACCCGCGGATAAAAAAAAATAAAAAAAAGGGCAGCTCAATCACAGTTTGGGAGAGGGGTCAATTAAATGGGAAAAGTTGCTTTTTAATCCTCAAATATCTTAGTCTATCTAGATTAGTGGAGAGAGTGAGTAAGCGTAGGCCTATGGGGTATTTCCACATTCATCTTGGGGGACTAGAGGCGAGGTCGACCGAAGGTAGATTAAGGGCAACGAACTTTCATAACATATTGGATTTTCAAGCGCACACACATGAGATCGAAAAAAACATGAAGAAAAGGTAAATGAATTCATTCAATTTGAGTTGTAATCAACAACTAGTGATCTTTTGAGGTTTGAGCATTAAGGTAACATTGGGTGGTCAAGATTTAAATGTGTTCTTGTGTTCTTAACTCTCTTCTTGCTTGAGGACAAGCAAAATCTTAAGTTTGGGGGTGTGATAACTCTATGAAAATAGAGTTATTATACGGTTTTATCGAATTAAATGTCATTCCCGAGCTTAGGATCGAGATGAAAATTGATGAGTTTTTGCCTAAATCTTGATAATTATGAGAATAATTATCAAGATTATTTATAAGAAACAAATTGGGCCAATTTATAAGAAACACATATTTGGGCCAATTTTGAGAATAAGAAACAAATTTAATTTATAATATTTGTCTCACTTTATTATAGGTGATTATGTGGGCTTAAATTAATTGGGCCCAAATCCCAAGAGATTTCATGACCAAATAAGGAAAGAATGCCCTAATTAGGGAAGCTTATCACTTAAGGAGGCAGCCACACTCTTGGAGGAGAGATCCTGGCCGTTGGATCAAGAAAGGAAGCTGAAAAGCAACAAAAGAAATCAGCCACAAGAGAGGAGATCGTGCAGCCTTGGAGAGGCAGAAAAACAAGAAGAAAGGAGGCAGCAAGAGGATCATCAAGAGGAGGACAAGCAAAGCACATCGACACATCAACCCGGGTTTATTTTGTTCAACACATTTCGGTTTGATGTTGTATCTTGAACCACTTTTCTTTTCTAATTTTTGTTGTTCAAACATGAGCTAAATTCCTAGAGTTGGGTAAATTATGAACTAAGGGTTTGATGAATTATTGATTGTGATGGGAATTTGTGTTTTCTTAGTTCTTGGTTGAGTGCTTAATTTTGTCATAATTCTATTTCTTGTGTCAACTTAATAGAATTTCAGATTTAATCTCTATTGGAAAATATGAATTAAATTGGAAATGCAACCTTGATACATGTTTAATCTTGTGAATTCGTTCTTAAGATTGAGATGAGTATAGGAATATATGAATCTCCATGTAGATTGTGGAATTGGAACTTAATTTTAACCGGTAAAATAGTCTTATCATAGGAATATGAATGATTAGTTTACAATCGGTTTTTTTTAGCAAAAGTTCGGAAGAACCAATGTTATTGTCGTTTCCCAGAATCACTAAGAAAATGCAGTAGCATTCCTGTCGCATTTGGTAGTTCGGAAAACCTGAAGTAATTCATAGCCCAACCGTTTCTCTTATCGATTCTCAAATTACTTGTCTCCCCTGTTCCGTTTAGCTTTAGTTAACAGTTTGAATACCGTCTTAGCTTACAATTTGAATTAATTTTGATTTTACAACAATTTCTCATAATATGTTCTTTTTATATAACTCGCAAGAAATACGAAAATTGATTTAGTCTCCGTGGGATCGATCTTTGTGCCTTGCACAATGTATTACTTGTCGACACGTGCACTTGCGTAAAATTTGCATACACGTTTTGCAATCAACACGTTTTGCATACACGCTCAAAGTATTTTTTGCAGGAATCGCGACTCGTCGCGACTCCACGCCTCGCGTCGCGATGCGTCGCGACTCCACCCAAACCATCGCGACTCGTCGCGATTCTGGGATTGGAGTCGCGAGTTGCAGCTCCACAGGTACCCGAAGCATGCGCATCGGAAAAGCAAACCATATGCGCACAAAGCGCACACATACATGCAAAGGAAACCCATGGAGTGGGTAAAAAGCCTACGCATGGCTGACGTGACCCCAACTTAGAAGAAAAAAAATACTTTTTATTGTATCGTTGCTATAAGGAACAAGTAGTATTCGCGGTCGTGTAATAACATTGTTGTGCTCACTCTCGCTCTTTCTCTCTCGTTGCTATAGACTCGGTTTCTTGTAGTCAGTCACACACACAAAAATGATACAAAATAATATATATATATATATATATATATATATATATATATACAGTGGAGAGGGCAGTGGGACAGAAGTCCACCGGCGCAATTGAAGCTTTACTTGTTTCATAATTAATTACAAGGCGGGCGAACTACCTTGCTTTCTGGTTTTCTTCTAGGTCAAACACTCCACCTTTAAGAAGGAAATAAACACACCATTTTCGATTGACTTGTTATTGTGTTGTGACATCAAGAAAAGGTCAACCACGTATTTATATATGCTCTAATTGTTTAGTTGGGGAGCTACGTTTTAGTACATGTTTTAATGAAATGGATTGAGACCCTTTTCTTTTTCAGACTTCAATTTGACGAATTCAAATTCAGACTTTTTTTTTTTTTTTTTTTTATAATCTAATTTGATTAATTTGGTTTGTCAACCTTGACTTAATGTTGAGTCGATCGGTCCAAAAAGGATACTAGAAAAAAATATTGAGGACTTAATTTGATGGAATGTCATGGAGTTATACATCTACTCATAAATTTATCAGCACTATATATGCTCTCCTTTATCATAGAATTTTCAATTACCAATGATATACATAAAAAAAAAAAATCATTTTTTATAACTTGGAACTATAAACTATGTATAATTATTTTCAAATAAGCCTAAATTTTACTAATAAGGTCTTTTTCTTCTACTTTTATTTTCACCCACATGCATGTTCATACTTTTTTTAATATTTAAAACAGTACGCTGCATTAGAAAAGTCAAATAAATAGATATAGGCTTATATCCTTAATGGCGTGACTACTATACATTATAAGCACGTGTATTATATATTATTTTGATAAAAGAGATATAATATATATACCTATAGGAGCTTGTAATAAGATTAAATTATATGCGAGCCTTAAATGTTTTTTCATACTTGCTTAAATGCTTTTTTTTTTCTTTTCTGAGAATATAAATGTCGTTGGTGGATGATTATTTATTATATGATGAATCCTATTTATTCATGAAGTTGGTAGCACACAAAAACTTTTCCATATCCCTCACCCTCAGAATAACCACACTTGAAATTTATTGAAGAAAAGGGCTCCATATGTGTATATATATATATATATATATATATATATATATATATAATTTTATTTTCCGTACGCATTAAATGTGTATATCAGTAATTAAAAGACCCTATCAGATTTAATGAAGATGTATTTCAATGTATAATATGGTGGGACCAAACTCCCAAACAGAATTGATTATCATTAAATCAAAGTGGATTACAGAACTTTGAGCGTAAGGAACGGAATTATGGGCACAAAAATTGAAAATTCGTGGAGGAAAAGGCCATAAAAATAAAGTTCGAGGATGAAAGTTGACAAGTTGTTAAAGTTCAGGGATCATCAGCACCAAATATTCATTAAATCACCAAAATTAAGTAGAGTTTGCATTTTGTGTTGGGCCTGAATTCGCAATTTAAATTTGGGCTTTAGTCCAAACAATGCTGGAAGCCCATAAAGTTGCCAATCCTAAAATAAAAGCAATCTGATAGAGTGTTTCGACTTGCGTTTAAGCAATTGCTTAAGTTAACCTTGAAGGAAAATCAAATTTAATTAAAGTTAAATTTATGAAAATTATAAATAACATTATAGAATTTTCCATGTTTTATATAAAAATAGCATGAACTCGTTTTCGTCTTCAGGCCAGTTCAACCCCGACCAGCTCAAGAACCAGGCTTACGCCGAAGAATTTCTCCAGGTTTCTCTCGAATTTGTATCAGCTTTTTGTAGGGGTGAAAATTTTGTAACCGTTTCTCGGTTTTGTCCCGGTTCTGTCCGGTTTTTAAATTTTTTTGGGAAATTGTGTTTAAAATTGAGAACCGGTACTTCCCGGTGAACCGGAACCGATTTTCTCGATTTTTAGTACCGGTTCCGGTTTTAAACTACATGTTGTTTTATTTAAGTATTTTTAATGTCGATTTGGTATTATATGTCGTTTGGTTTACTTTACACTTATCCTCCTTAGGGGTGAACATAAGAAACCGTAAATCGAATTTTTAGCCGAAAACCGATCAAATCGATACCGATTAAATCGCAACCGCTATTAAAGTGGTTAAAACCGAATATACCGAGAAAAAAACCGAATACCGAATTAGGTTAAAATGGGGTTTTCGGTTTTAATGTGAAAACCGCAATCGCTTACCCGGTTTTACCGCTTTAACTAAATATAATATTAAATTTATTATAATCTATTTACCATACCTATCAATACGTCAAAAAGATTTTTCTTATCTAATCTCTCGGTGCAATATTGTGTAATATTAGTATTTAGTAATCCGTTTATGTGTAATAATGTATAATATTAACATTTAGTAGTATGTTTACGGGAAATATTAGTAGTCAGTTTATGGAGATGTGGATATTAATTTAAAAGCGGTAAATGTGGGGAAAAAACCGATAATACCGCAATCGAACACCGATTATACGGTAAATGCGGTTTTAATCTTTAAAAATAGAGTATTCAGTTATCATTTTTAAAATACCGAATACCTGCTTGATCACCCCTAATCCTCCTTCCTCATTCCTCTCTCTCTCACGATTCTTCCTTCCTCGCCGATTGGGAATTTTTGTTCCAATCCCATCTTCGTTCCAGGCCAAGCCCGAAGCTCTCCCTCGTCTGATTGGGGGTTTCGATGTCCTTTGCGACAACACGAAGCCTTCGAAAGGTTACTCTGCGATGTCATCTACTGCTTCCATTTGAGTATCAAATGTGTAAAGTGTTGAATCTTTGAATAATCATCGTTGCTTTCGATGGAATGGAACGTTTCTGATGTTCAAACACCCATCTAAATATATATGCTTTCTTCATAGTATTTGATTTCATGGTGGGAATTTTTGGGGGTTTCAGATGTTCAAACTATGAGCTTATGATTTGAAAGCATATACATTTGAAAGCAAAAATGTTCGGGAATTTCTTGGGGTTTCAGATGTGCAAACTATGGAATTGTTGGGTTTCACTATTTTTTTTTCACTATTTATTTTCACGATTCTTTGCTTACTTTTTCCCGCTTCCAGTTCCGGTTTTTGAAAAAAAGGGAAATTTAGAACCGGAACCAGGAACCGGTACCAACAATAAAGTCCCGAATTTTCGGGATAGGTACCCAAAAAATTTATTTTCCCGGTTCCGCTTTCACCCTTAGTTTTTTGTTTTCGTTTTCGTGGGTTTATCTGGATTCGAGTCTTGATAGGGTTGATAATTTGAACCTTCCTGAAGCTAAATTGGTTGATTGTGGTGTTACGATCTTCTGATTTAATTGTTGCCCTCGGTTTTCACTTTCAATTGCTAACTGTGTAGTTGAAGATTAGTTTCACTTTTGATCTATATATATATATTATTTAAATGGTTTGTGCGTGTATGAATCTCGTGATATATTGTGTTTTCCTTTTCTCTTATGTATATAAGTCCCAAAAGATGTTTGACACCATTATTGTCCAACAATTTCGCCAATCTTTGTAATCACTGTTCATCTTTTTTTTTTTCTCTGTTTTTGAGGTATATTCTTTTGATGATCTGGGTCACTGATTTCTTTAGTTATTGATCATGATTGATTCTATTTATTGGGTTGTTCTGAATTTAAGGATTTGAATCTCTATTGGGTTCATCCAAATTTAAAGTGTGTTGTTTTTTGTGTTTCCAGATGGAAGTCCAGAATTCCTCCGACGGGCACATAATCAAAGTGCGGGGAAAGTTATCCGCTGTAGACAGAACCGTGTTTTTTTTACTATTTTTTGGATGATAAAGAGATCAAATGGTAAGCCCCTTGCGGGTTTTCCGATGCGAAGACGAGTTCCAAAGACGCGCAGGAGCGGTCGACGTCGATGCGCAAGCTCCTGATCGCCGTCGTGTTGTGCGTGATCTTCATGAGCGTGGAGGTCGTCGGAGGAATCAAGGCCAACAGTCTCGCGATTCTGACCGACGCAGCTCATTTGTTGTCGGACGTCGCGGCGTTTGCTATCTCTCTGTTCTCGATTTGGGCTTCGGGGTGGGAGGCGACTCCTCGGCAGTCTTACGGGTTTTTCAGGATTGAGATTCTTGGTGCTCTGGTTTCAATTCAAATGATCTGGCTTCTTGCTGGAATCCTTGTTTATGAAGCCATTGCTAGGCTCGTCAATGACACCGGTGAAGTCAAAGGGTTTCTCATGTTTGTCGTCTCTGCGTTTGGGTTAGTGGTGAACATCGCCATGGCGATCTTGTTGGGTCATGATCATGGACATGGACACGGACATGAACATGGACATGACCATGGACATGGACATGGACATGATCACGGCCACGGCGATCATCCTGAGGAGACGCACCACCACGGGATTAGCGTGACCAGGCACCACCATGGCCAGCACAAACACCATTATCACGAGCACGAAGCAGCGGCGGAAAATGCTCAACCTCTCCTCAAGAATCGCTCTGAGGACAAAGCCAAACCGGACGGCGAGTCGGCCGAGCCGAAATTGCAGTGGAACGTGAACATCCAAGGCGCGTACCTCCACGTGCTCGGGGACTCAATCCAGAGCGTCGGAGTGATGATCGGCGGGGCGGTCATCTGGTGGAAACCGGAGTGGAAGATCATCGACCTGATCTGCACTCTCGCCTTCTCAGTGGTGGTACTCGGTACGACCATCCGGATGCTCCGGAACATCCTGGAAGTTCTGATGGAGAGCACCCCGAGGGAGATCGACGCAGGGAAGATCGAGAAGGGTCTGTGCGAGATGGACGAGGTGGTCGCGATCCACGAGCTGCACATCTGGGCCATCACCGTGGGCAAGGTCCTGCTCGCTTGCCATGTCATCGTGAAGCCGGACGCGGACGCCGACGCGGTTTTGGATAAGGTTATAGACTACATAAGGATAGAGTACAACATCAGTCATGTGACGATTCAGATTGAGCGTCAGTAAAGTTATAATCTGGTGTTCTTGTCTGGAATTTTCGAGATAATGAATAAAACAACCTATTTTTCTACAGTTGTTCATTTTTTCTTGCCTTATAGCTTAGGGGGTAGATTAGTCTTTTGTGCGAAAAACACCCTGCATTTGTGCTGAAAATCGGACCGGGCTGGTTTAGGTTTTGGGTTTGGTACCGGCTTGCTTCGGTTCCTTACTTAATAAGAAGTTTCTTTTTTTCAATAAATTGGGACCGGGCCCACGCATTGAAAAGCTCTGAAAACCGGATTGATTATCATTAAATTGAAGTGGATTAGAGAAGTGAGGAGTTATGCGCACAAAAATGAAAGTCCGTGGAGCAAAATACTATGAAAATAAAGTTCGAGGACGAAAGTGGACAAGTTGTTAAAGTTTAGGGATCAGCAGTGCTGGGCCTGAATTCGTAATTTAAAATTGGGCTTTAGTCCAAACAATAGTTGAAGCCCATAAAGTTGCCATTTCATCAAAACACAATCTGATGATAGTTTAAGCAATTGCGGACCCAAGTTATGAAATAAAAATCAAGCAGCAACTGATCTCATATTGACGTTAGTTTGAGTTTCATTGTTTTTTTCGATTAGTAATTCACAGACATAATCTCATAATATTGTTTTCGTTGAACTATGTGATTCACAAATATGGAATTTGTGTTGAAAGATGCCTTGACATTAGTATCACATCATGCTTTGTTCTTTGAAGTGTGAACGAATAAACCGGGCCTGATATTTAGTGAATAACATATTCTCTAAATAAAATATGTGACATGTTGTGACATCTCACTTTATGTTTTTCTCGTTCACAAACAACAAAGGAGTTGATGAAATAATAACCAAGGGGTAAAGCGGTAATTTTACAATTCCTCTAGGTTACTGATACACACAAAGAGTAATATCGTAAAATACACCGTGGACCGTGTGAAGAATAATTGTATCACATCAAACGAAAATAAAAACGCATATGAACTTAGAAATTTTCAATATTGGTCCTTTAGTGGAATCGACTAATTTTAGGAATTAAAAGTTCATAAAAAGTTTGTGAACTTTTGTCCGGACTTTATTCTAAAGCTTCGTTAATGTGGGTCCATGAGGTTTCAATGTTAGACTTTCGGAAGAGATTTTGATGAAAAAATTTCATGTTAGAAATATGTAAGATATGATTTATTGAAATCATATTAAGTTCAATTAATGAATTGAAATATTTCTAAGTAAGGAATTGGTATGAACATATTTTCTCTCAAGTACAAATTGTGATTTTAACTTGGGCGATTTTTTCTCATGATCAAATAAATAAATTGTTATTTTGATCACCTTTATTAAATGGTAGAAGTTACATGATTATAATGATAATTATGTAAATTACAATTTAATAAATAAAAGGTGGAGAAAAATAGTTGTTTAATTCACATTGGTTAATCTTGTCATGAGAGGATTGATGATGTGTCATCATATCATCCATTGATAAAGCATGGTGATTAAAAGAGAATATTGTGACACTTGGAAGACATGCATGACATGCAATTCATGTCACTTTCCAAAGTGACACTTGGAAGATATGCATGTTATTGGTTTTAATGTTGATTAAAATTAATGAGTTGATATACCAAGAGATGTGAGATGAGTCTCATGAAATTGTAGATGGGAAGAAATACGTTTTTTTTGGAGAAAAGAAGGATAAATCTCACTGGTCAGATTTGTTCCAGGCCTTAAGAGAAATTTGATTTCTCTTGGTCAACTGGAAGAGGCTGGCTACAATTGGAAATCTGGGAATGGCAGTCTTAAGGTGTGCAAAGGGTCTATGGTGTATCTGAAGGGACTCCAGAAGAATGGGATCTACATTCTTCAAGGTGGAGCAGCTCCAGCCCAGGTCACATCCACGGAGAGCAGCTCTGTAAGCAGAAGTAATCTCTGGCATGACAGGCTTGGTCACGTGAGTGAAAAAGGGCTCAAACTGCTAATTCAAAAGGGGATTCTAGGCAAGGAAAAGATGGACAAGCTGGACTTTTGTGAGCATTGTGTATTTGGTAAACACAGGGTAAAGTTTGGGAAAGGGGTGCACAACTCAAAGGGAATTCTGGACTATGTGCACTCCGATCTATGGGGACCTGCTAGGATCAATTCTCATGGAGGCAACCTGTACTTTATTAGCTTCATTGATGATCACTCAAGAAAGTTATGGATTTATCTGCTCAAATCAAAGGATCAAGCTTTTGATGCATTCAAGCATATCATCAACTAATACTTTATATAATCCTTTGAAAAAGTTCTAGTTCATCTGATGTTACAAAATTCCTTCACAATATTATTTATATTTAGCATCTTCATCAAAAAAGTATTTTAGAAGGAAATTCCCTCATAAATGACTCATATTATTCCATCCTCATTTTTGTAATTGATGTATGAAAAGTATTTAAGAACGAAATATGAAATATCAAGTTGGTACTTTTGGACAAAACCTAATCCTAATTCCTATCAATCATGGCATGAATTGTCACTGTATTGCAAAATTCTGCTCTGTCATTTAAACATGTACCACTTGATTCTCAGAATTATATTGACCAAATAACAGTTAAATACTTCTTACAATGTATCTAATAATAGATCACTATGAATTAACCAAAAGTGTCTAGAATAGATCTCTGTAATTGACTTCAATCCTGACCGTTCAGCAGCTCTCTTCGCCCATCACCGGCATCGACAGTCTCATTGCAAGCAACTAACGCATTGGATACCAAGTTGGATCCTTCGTTTACAGCTATCTCACTGAGATTCTTTACGTTCCAAGCTCGAGACTCGTCTCGCTCCGCACTCCAGAGGAGTTCGAAAGAGCGCTGAGGCTTGGCTGCCATTATCGACGAGCTTCCGTACATTGAATTGTTTCTGTTGGAGCAGACTGATTTCGGGATTATCGGCCAGGCATTCACCAGGAGCGGATGGGGATTCGTAAGTGTCTTCGAAGATAATTGGATTAAGAAAATATTGTGATCGCGCTTTCGTGTGTATTATGTGCGTTTCCGGTTGTGTCAAGCTTTTAAGCGGGAGTCTCCCTTAGCGGTGGACATGTCAACGGCGATTCTGAAGCTCTCGGAAACGGGAAAACTAAGCGAGATTCACCGGAAGTGGTTTTGCCAGATGGGTTGCCCGGGAGAGAAAGGACAGGATTCGGAGCCAAACCAGCTTCACTTGATCAGCTTCTGGGGTTTGTGTTGTCGCCTGTGGATACTTCGTCGCTGCGTACTTCGAAACTCGGGTACCTGCAAAACAAAGGTTAGCGTAAAACTCCGGGAAGGCTGAGTCGCGGACTAGGTCGCTCTCTTTAAGGTGTTTCGCGGCTCTGCCTCGGTGCTCGCAGTTCGTGATTGCCTCGTCACCCCCAGGATAAAAAAGCCCAGATCTATTCTGTCTCGACCGACACCGTGCACTCGGTATCGATCGGAATCACTCAAACCCTCGGAATATTTTGCTCGGAATACTGTATATAGCTCTGCGATTTTTTGAGATGTGAAAAAACGAGAACCAGAGCACTGTATTTATAGCTGAAGAAAATGTTTACGTTATGAAAATAACGTTCAGAAAAATAACGGGAAGAAAAATGAACGTGGAGAGAAAGTGGGGTTCGTGGACTGACCAAACCAAACGCGTAGGACTGAATCTTTTCCACGTCAGAAAATAATTTTCGCAAAATTAATTTCGGCAAAAGTAATTAAAGTTTTAATTTCGGCAAAAATACCAATTAACTTTTCGGCAAAAAGAATTATGTTTGCACCAGAATACTCAACGTACGCACGCACCACACCACACCGCGCCTCGCCTCGCCACGTCCGGCCGGCCGGACGGACGGCGGCGGCGGCGGCGGCGGCGCGCGCGCGTGTGTGGTAGTTCGGTGATGCATTTGGGTGAGTCCTCCCTCATCCACAAAATCCTATGACCCTAAGGGCCCAAGCCCTTAGCTCAATCCATTGGTTTATAAACCATTCCAAATTCATGTCTTCAACCCATGTGGGACTCTTTGTGAAAGAGAGGTATACAATGCAAATCATAAAATTTCATTACTTGTATTACAAGTTCCAACAATCCCCCACTTGAAATTTTAAAAAATATGTCTATAAAAAATAATTTTTCATCGAGCAAGATAAAACAGTGTAAAGCTATGCTTAAGCAAAGGTGCCTGGCGGCTTGAACCTTTACGTAGTGAAGGTGATTCAGAATATACTAGAGTAACTCGTAGTTTTGAACTCTATCTCTGACAACATCTCACACATAACTTTACTAGGGTTTAGTTCGTAAAGCCCGTGCAATTACAGTCGTGCACGTTATCCCAGTTCAGTGAACGCTCTAGAGAATTTGCCAAATTCCATAGGAAGCGGCCCCACTTCCACATTCACTTAGGTGAGTCTATCAAGAGTACTCCTGTAGCTCGGTACTCCACTCAACATAGAGTATAGACATCATTAAAAGCTGGAAATCAGCTTAACCTTTCAATGCTTCAGGATGTCATGCTTTGACATAAGTCATAGGAGTGGGACTGTAAAAGTTATCAGCATGATTCACTACTTTACACTTAGTGAGTTGTTATTACCCTTTGAACCTATTTCTTGGGATCTCCAGTCTATAGGTTGGGTTGCCCCCACTAGTGCTCTATCAATCTAATGGCAGTAGTCCCATTCCTTTCGTGGTCTTTAACACCTTTTCTCGCGCTAACCCTTTCGTCAAAGGATCAGCCAAGTTCTCATCAGTCCGTACATGATCCACTCTAACAGCGCCATTCTCGAGGAATCCTCTAATGGTGCTATGCTTGCGACAAATTTGTCGCTTCTTGCCGTTGTAATAACGGTTCTAAACTTTTGCGATTGCTGCAGTACTATCGCAATGGATCAAGATGGCTGGGATAGGTGTTTCCCATAAGGGAATCTCGGATAACAGACTTCTGAGCCAGTCTGCTTCTTCACTAGCTGCAGCTAGTGCTATCATCTCGGACTCCATCGTCGATTGGGCCAGTATAGTCTGTTTCTTAGACTTCCAGGCAACGGCCCCACCGGCAATGCTAAAAATGTAACCACTAGTAGCCTTGGAGTCATCTGAAAGGGTGTTCCAATCAGCGTCGCTGTATCCTTCAAGGACAGCGGGAAACCTCTGGTAATGTAATCCTAGGTGCTGGGTGCGCTTTAAATATCGCATCACCCTCTCAATAGCATACCAATGCTCTAAACTCGGTCTGCTAGTAAACCTGTCTAGTAATCCCACAGCATAAGCTATATCGGGCCTAGTGTAATCGGCGGCATATCTAAGGCTGCCGATAATGCTCGCATACTCATTTTGTCTAACACCGTCACCGGTGTTCTTGAACAATTTCACACTAGGATCGTAGGGAGTACAACCCGGTTTACAATAAAAGTAATTGTATTTCTTTAAGATCTTTTCTACATAATGAGATTGATCTAAAGAAAGTCCCTTTTCAGACCTTGTTATCTTGACACCTAAGATCACATCAGCTTCTCCTAAATTTTTCATGTCAAAGTTAGCATACAACATGCTCTTCACATCATTTATCAAATGGATGTTAGAGCCAAAGATCAACAAATCATCTACATACAAACAGATAATTGTGCAAAGACCATTTTCTGATTTATAGTAAATGCATTTGTCGCTCTCATTAACTTTGAAACCATGCGACACTATTAAGTTATCAAACTTTTCATGCCATTGCTTAGGAGCTTGCTTTAAACCATAAAGAGATTTGTCAAGTTTGCAAACCTGGTTCTCATGATCGTGAACTACAAAACCTTCAGGTTGCTCCATGTAAATCTCTTCTTCCAATTCTCCATTGAGAAAAGCTTTCTTCACATCCATCTGGTGTACTACGAGATCATGCAAAGCAGCTATAGAAAGTAGAACCCTAATCGAGGTGAACTTAGACACTGGCGAATAGGTATCAAAGAAGTCTACATTCTCTCTTTGCCTAAATCCCTTAGCTACGAGGCGGGCCTTATATTTATCTATGGTTCCATCAGGCTTCAATTTCTTCTTAAGGATCCATTTACATCCTATTGCCTTACAACCTGGAGGAAGATCTACCAAATGCCAAGTCCTATTAGATTCTAGGGAATCCATCTCATCATCTATCGCTTCTTGCCACAAGCTGGCATCTACCGAAGACAAGGCTTCCTGAAGACTAGTAGGATCTTCTTCTATGTTGTAGGTTTGGAATTCTAACCCAAAATCTTTAGCGGTACGAGCTCTCTTGCTCTTCCTAATTTCTGGTTCTATCTCACTAGTAGGTTCCTGAACTCTAACTAATGTCGAAGAACTAGAACTCGAGCCCCCACTATTCTTAGATATAAATGGAAACTTATCTTCGAAGAAATCGGCATCGTTAGATTCTATAACTACTTGGTTTTTCAGATCATAGAACCTATAGGCTTTGCTATTTACGGCATACCCGATGAAGACACATTCATAGGCTCTACTGGCTAATTTCTTTCTCTTTGGATCTGGTATCCTTACATAAGCTAAACAACCCGAAGTCCTAAAATAAGACAGGTTCGGTTTCTTACCCTTGAATAGCTCGTACGGAGAAATACTACTTTTCGACTTAGGAATTCTATTCAACACATAGCAAACAGTCAACAGAATTTCACCCCACCAATATGAAGCGGCACCCGAACTAAGCAATGTAGCTACGATTAATTCGGCTAAAGTCCTATTTTTTCTTTCCGCTTTTCCATTCATCTCGGGAGAATATGGTGCGGTTTTTTCATGAATAATGCCATGCGATTTGTAAAATTCTACGAACGGATCAGAATCATATTCGGTTCCCCTATCACTACGAAATCTCTTGATTTTCCTATCGAATTGATTTTCTATCTCCGAAACGAAAACTTTAAACACATCAAGAGCATCACTTTTATTCTTTAACAAGTAAACATAGGTATAATCCGAACTATCATCGATAAAGGTTATAAAATATCTTTTTCCGTTTCTAGTCAAGACATCATCAAATTCGCACAAATCTGAATGAATTAAATCTAACGGTTCTGATTCTCTAACTACCGATTTATGCGACTTTTTGGTGATTTTAGCTTGACTACACGATTCACATTTTTCAAAATCATTTATCGATAATTTCGGAATCATATCTAGGTTACTTAGATTACTAATTATCCTCTTGTTAACGTGACAAAGCCTAGCATGCCAAACATTAAAAGAACGCAACGAGTAAACGGAAGAATTCACTTTATTCTCATCAACATTAAGCTTAAACATCCCATCAGTAGCATAACCCTTTCCCACAAACACATTATTCTTAGTAATAGTGTAAAGATCTGCCCCTATAACCTGAGTAAATCCTGCCTTGTTGAGAAGGTAGCCCGAAACCATATTCTTTCTCATCTCCGGAGTGTGCAGCACGTCTTTGAAGACGACCGTTTTTCCGGAGGTAAACTTCAGCTCGACCTCGCCGGTGCCAGCAACAATAGTGGAGTGGGAGTCTCCCAGCAGCACTTTCCTATCCTTCGCCTCCGAGTATGACTTGAAAAGGTCACGCTCGAAACACACGTGGCGGGTAGCCCCGGTGTCCATCCACCAACCCTCAGATCCACCTGCGAGGTTAACCTCGGAAATCATGGCAACCAGTTGTTCTTCAGTCAAGTTTGCCTGTGGAGCAGGACGACGCTTGTTCCTACAATTCCGAGCCATATGCCCGGGCTTGTTACAATTGAAGCAAACAAACTGGACCGAATCACCTGAGGGGGGTTTCTGGGGCGGAGCACTCTTCGCTTGGTTGTTGCTTGGCGCGCGGTTCCGATTCTTCATAGGTTTGCCTTTCGGCTTCAGAACCGCCAAGGACTTGTTGGAGACAGCATTGATCTCCTCCTTCTGGTCTTGCTTCCGGGCTTCCTCCTCGATCCGAAGGCGGGTGATCAGGCTCTCCAGAGAAAACTCCTTGGTTTTGTGCCTTAGAGTATTCTTAAAATCTTTCCAAGAAGGAGGCAGCTTGTCAATAATAACAACAACTTGGAACTGATCGTCAAGGACCATACCTTCAGTGATGATTTCGTGGGCGATTTTCTGAAGCTCGTGAGATTGGGCCTCCACGGACTTCTCGTCGGACATCTGGAATTTGAGGTAGCGGGAGACAGCGTACTTCTTCGTGCCAGCCTCCTCCGTGTCGTACTTCTTTTGGAGCGCGTCCCAAATCTCCTTTGCGGACTTGTTGTTGATGTAGTAGTCGTACAGATCGTCGGAGAGGCCGTTGAGGATGTAGTTTTTGCAGAGAAAGTCTGCCTCCTCCCATTCGGTGACCTCCTTGGTCTGCACGTCAGTGGGCTCTTCGGGAAGGATGGGCTTCTCCGTGGTGGTGGCATGGGCAACCTTCTTGACCGTCAGGAAGAACAGCATCTTCTGGCTCCAGCGCTTGAAGTGGGCACCTTCGAACTTGAAGGGACGGTTGAGGTCGGCAGCAGCAACGTCGGGGTGGGCCATGGCGATAACGGACACCTTAAAATTGTTGTCGCCTGTGGATACTTCGTCGCTGCGTACTTAGAAACTCGGGTACCTGCAAAACAAAGGTTAGCGTAAAACTCCGGGAAGGCTGAGTCGCGGACTAGGTCGCTCTCTTTAAGGTGTTTCGCGGCTCTGCCTCGGTGCTCGCAGTTCGTGATTGCCTCGTCACCCCCAGGATAAAATAGCCCAGATCTATTCTGTCTCGACCGACACCGTGCACTCGGTATCGATCGGAATCACTCAAACCCTCGGAATATTTTGCTCGGAATACTGTATATAGCTCTGCGATTTTTTGAGATGTGAAAAAACGAGAACCAGAGCACTGTATTTATAGCTGAAGAAAATGTTTACGTTATGAAAATAACATTCAGAAAAATAACGGTGGAGGGGTTCGTGGACTGACCAAACCAAACGCGTAGGACTGAATCTTTTCCACGTCAGAAAATAATTTTCGCAAAATTAATTACCAATTAACTTTTCGGCAAAAAGAATTATGTTTGCACCAGAATACTCAACGTACGCACCACACCACACCACACCGCACCGCGCCACGTCCGGCCGGACGGCGGCGCGCGCGCGTGTGTGGTAGTTCGGAGATGCATTTGGGTGAGTCCTCCCTCATCCACAAAATCCTATGACCCTAAGGGCCCAAGCCCTTAGCTCAATCCATTGGTTTATAAACCATTCCAAATTCATGTCTCCAACCCATGTGGGACTCTTTGTGAAAGAGAGGTATACAATGCAAATCATAAAATTTCATTACTTGTATTACAAGTTCCAACAGTTTGTACTTGGTGTGTGCGGCCTTTTCTCTGACAGCCCTCACCGTATTTCTGCTGCGAATGGTTTTCCAGTTCGCTCGGTACAAACGCAATCAGGCAAGCACGACATCATTGCCGTCGCCGTCGTCCAACAGCCAGTGCTCCGGGGCCATCTATAGCACTTTGTAAACGAGAAGGAGGAAGCGATCAAGCGGATGTTTGCTCACTCAAACACATCTCAAGAGGATCAAATAACGCGTGTGCGCGCGCGCGCGTGGGGGGGGGGGGGGGGGGGGGGGGGGGGGCGTGCGCGCGCGCGTGTGTGTGGTGTCGTTTATATGTTAGTTAGGTAGGGGGTTATATATTTCAGTATTGGAGCGAAGAAGCTGATTCGCCTGATTTCGAAGAAGGCCTCTGGTTTCGAAGCCTGATTTTGTGCTCTTCTTCAATTCTGCAATCAGTTTCTCTGCCCTAAAGGTAAGACTCGATTCCATTGCTCTTCTTCATTGATCCACGCTCGATTCTCTATGCTTTTTTTCATTCCCTAACTCAACAACATCTAGGGTTTCAATCCAAACATTTATTGATTTCCCCGCTTATTTTTAGCATGGATTTTGCGATCGATGTTTGAATTTTCGTTTGCACCATTCTTTGCTTTCAAGATGGTCGATTTTTGCCTCCATAGTTGATAATTTTACTTTCTGGATTATTGTATACATATATTTGTATCTATCGTATTGTATATCACTCTTCTTCTCTGCTATCTTCACTCTTCTCTCTCCTTCCGCCACACAGCTACTCGTTTATTTCATCACCATTGATTCACCTTCAACAGGTTTCGTTTCAGTCAGTGTTAATGGCGTGCGTCTCTTAGAGATTATTCTATCCTTCATGTTTTCTCTACTCTGAATCCTTGATTGCGGATTGAATTAGATTCATACGAACTTACTCTGGATTTCATCTTTTTTCGCAATCACTTTATGCTGATTTCGAGTTTTTTGTGTTATTCAATGATTTTCTAGGCCCCACTGGTCCACTCTCTCTCCTCGCCGCTCCTCGAAGCCGAACCACCGCCACGGCACCGAGGTAACTCTCTCAACCAAGCCGACACGTCGTCGTTTACTCCTCTGTTTCCTGCCCAATAAAATCTGAATATCTTCCTGCGAGCTCAACTTAGTTCCACTCCCTTCTTGTTTTGCTCTATGATTTGCATTGCAGTGATGAACTAGGGTTTTGGATTGTCCTAGAACTCGCGTTCGTTTCGGTCTTTTGTTTTGAATAATCTCTGTTCTTGATTGAGACTTGCCTGGTTTTTTTTTTTTTTTGTGAATCGAGACATCAGGTTTTTCTAGTTTTCAGTTGATTGAAAGCATATGTCGCATTTATTTGTTTCTCTTTGACTTGAATTTCATGTGGGTTTGATTGAATCAAAATCTATTTGTTGGTTTTTGGTTGCAGTTTGAGTCAAATGGAGGGAGAAGAAAACATATTAGAGGCTTTGAACGAAGATGATATATTCGAAGACGGTGAAGATGTCGACATGCTTGATGTGGAGGAAGGGGAGCTGGTAGAGCGCGATTCGGATCGTGGTCCGGGTCAGTGCAATGCCGGGGATGTCCCTGTTACTAACCAGGAAACTCAAAGCAAAAACCAGAAGCGCAGAGCGAACAAGAAGAAGAAGATGAAGAAGCGAAACAGAAGTGGTGGACCGCAAGGTTCGAATGTCACTGATATTAACAGGTGTATAACATTTCTGGTTAGTATAGAAGGTTTTCATGTGGTTTGATCTTTGAAGCTTAATCCTTTGCAGGTTCGTGTTAGATACATGTAAACGATTGAAAGAAGAAATCTTACATGGTTTACACAGCTGTTGGATATCTGGGGGTTTCCGCTGTATACGATCTTGTCAAGGAGGTATGAATTTTCTTAATGTATCTCAATTTAATTTTTTATGAGAAACTAAAATAGTTTAGCGGAATTAGGAACAAGTTGTTTGTGTCAAATTTAAGGTTGATTTACCTCCAGTCCCGAGCTATCTCTCCTTGTTCGTATGGCCATATTTTACTTTGTCCATTTTCTTTTTTCCCACCAGTTTGGGTTAAAATTGTTGGGGAATTCAGCCATTCTAAAGAAAGGTGAGGAATTAGCTGAAGCTTCGCCACTCTAGCTAGTCATGAAGCGATTCCTAATCTTGATGCTCAATGGTTCTCTAACCAATTACAGATTTCTGCTGTAGAAGTAAAAGCTCTGCTCTGAATCTGATGTCCCTGGCTGAATCTTCTTCATTTGCTATTAATGTAGGTTGATGCTATTTTCTTTATCACCCAATCTCTTTATTAAAAAAAAAGACACTATGAATTGTTGTTCTAATAAATTATTTATAGCCCCACAAGATTAAACCTGACATGGACACAAATAGGAAATAACTAGACTTGCTAGTTTGTGATCTTTTTGTATGAATTTCCGTTTTATGCTCTTTTTGCTCGCATTAGAGAACACATTATTGTTAAGACAAGACTTAATGGCCCCTAATTTTTTGATCAAAGAGTCGTATTTGATTCTTGAACTTTGCTCTTTACTGGTAATGTCATTTTGACTTGATAACCACCTTTAGGCCAAAGGAAATAGTATCATATGAGGAACTTCGAATCTTCTACTCTGCAAACGTTGTGCTGTTGAAATACCCTGCTTTTTATAATTCTATTTGGTCATTTGATGATCGAAAGTGCCACATTAGGTGGACGCAATTCAGGCTTACGGAGGTCAGATGACTGCAGATGGAAGACGGCAAAGAAATGGTGGTGGTGTTCTATGGGCCATCATCAAAACACGAGATCCAAAGGCTTATAAAGAGATTATGAAGAAAGCTAAGGAATTTGAGGTTTTTAAACTACTTTGCTTTTTATTTTTATTTGACAAAGAACGAAATAAATCTTTCTCTTTATGCCCATACGCACGTCGTCGAAAGAAAACAGTTCTCCTGAACAATAAAAGTCCGAGGGGTAAAATGAGACAACGTGCTAAGTTCATAAAGAAAACTGTAAAATATAATAAAATGAAGGGTCAACTAACATGTGAATATTACTTATGGAAATTTACCATTCTCTCAAATTTTGTTTTCTCATTTTTGCAGTAACAATTTCAGCGACCAAATATTAGGCCACCACCAATGATGCAAGGAAATGGGTCCGATTCTTCAAACGTTGGGGATGTATTAGCCGAGAAATCAGTTTCAAGTGTGTCAGATTATTTGCAGGGCGCCTCTGAGGTTTGTGTTGAGAATGAGAAGTGTATTGAGCCGGAGAAACGAGCGCATGTCCATGAGAGGCTAAGGGCACCTATTTCTTACGATGATGAACTGCTTCGAGAATACCCTAGAGATGATGAAGCTTGATTGTTGAAACATTTCTGTCGTATTGTCTCAGAAATTTAAGCTCAAAATACCAAGAAAAAGAGTTTGTTATTGGTTTCCAGGTACAAATCAAGAAGTGCATATGAATTTTTCCAGAAAAATCTGTAACCAACTGAAATCTCCATAGTTGACGAGTGGTTCAATTATAAGCTTGTGTTCTTGATAATATGCTCTGATTTGTTAGGGGATCAACCAAATTATGTGTTCTTGATAACCTTATTAAATGCAGAAAGAAAATAAAGATACAAATCGCTATGAAAGCTTCGGTCTTGCGTTAATCGCAACAGTTCTTTAATTCTCTTTGATTTTGGGTTGGATATGCGGGCGAAGCTCTTGTTGAGTCTCGAAGAGAAAGGTTTAGTAGTAAAAATGTAATAATGAATGGCTTAAGAATCTTTCATGTTTCTCTGTTCTTAGTGTAAAGTAAGGAAATTCATATTCAAGTATGTAATTGCTCAATGCAAATCACATCAAGCGAGAAACAAGAATAAGAACAAGTATTCATTCATTCATCAAAAACAAGTTAAACCAGACAATATTTCATCTCTCATCCTATGGCCGACTCTAAGTAGCAAAATACTCAAATTACCTTAATCAAAAGCAGCACGAGCAGTCGAAGGGACAAAGCGGAGTATCTCCGCCGTTTGATTTTCCAAGTCCCAACTCCTATTCCGAGTAAATCGTGAGCCCGTCCTCCGTTCTATTTCTTGCACTAGTAGATTTTGAATCCGAGAAGACATCAAAGCCATTTATCGCTTTAATTTTCCCACTCTTCTTCACAAGTTCCTTCGATTCTTAAACTTCCATCCGCTTTTTTGAGGCAAATATCTCGTCAATCTCACTCAAAGGCTTCTTGACCAGAGGTTTTTTCACTTCTGCAGATTTAGCTTCTACCTTGGCTAACTTGGGCGTTGTTTTGGAACGACTCTTCTTCTTCGGTATCGTGAAACAAGAGACCGACCTACCAAACATATCAAGCAAACAATTTATCAAAATACACAGCATACGAAGGCGAATAAACGTTTAGTGTGCAAGGGCGGATCCACAGCCAACACTAGGGTGGCCGTGCTCCCCCCTCCCCCCCCCCCCTCGGATTTTCCGATGTTAGTAGAATGTGAGCCTCCGGTGATCTTTTTCTATTTTTGATCTATCCTTGCGGCCCCCAAAACAGATTTTGATTCAATCAAACTCACATGCAATTCACGTTAAAAGAGAAACAATATGCGACATCTGCTTTCAATATGTCTCGATTCACAAAAAACAAAAAAAATCAGGCAAGTCTCAATCAAGATCAGAGATTACTCCAACAAAAGATCGAATCGAACGCGAGTTCTAGGACAATCCAAAACCCTAGTTCATCAGTGCAAATCATAGACCGAAACAAGAAGAGAGTGGAAGAAAGCTGAGCTCTCAGGAGGATATTTAGATATTATAGTTAAAGAGGAGTAAACGACGATGTTTTGGCTTGGTTGAGAGAGATACCTCAGGTCACTGATGCCGGCGAGGAGAGAGAGTGTTGAATGAGTGCTTGAGAGTGGATTGTCGTGGGAAGAGAAGGAAAGGTAGAAGTGGGCTTGTGATGGGATTTGGCATAGATATTGGGCTTCACGTTTACGGGGCTAAACAACATTTGGAGGTAAATTTTAGGGGGTGAAAAAAATTAATATATATTTGTTTCGTTATGTTTCTAGTTGTTTTGTCAAGATATAGTGGCGTATAATTATTTGGGAAGACAAAGAAGAATTAATTTTGTGAAGAAAAGTCAACTGACTAATTGATGTTGACTTCAATATTAATTGTGGCCCTAAAGTACTAATAATAACTATGAACGAGATATGATGAAATTGCATGATTCATCACCAATTTTGATTCGCACACACAAACAACGAGCAATTGCTTCTGCTTGATCTATAATTCAACTGACAATTGTAGTCTTGTTTCGGTATAGGATACTTCTCTTTTTAAAATAGTCGGTAATCACTCGTGTCGTGTAATTTACATCTTTCACGTGAATCAGTAAAACAAAACATATTATATGGTTTTGAGGAAATCTCGAACTATTTTAAAAAATAAATAAGAGAAAAACAAAAAGTTTGTTGATCCAAAATTGTGAATTATATTTGATGTATAATTTCATACAGCTATAGAATTATTTTATATATTTGGTAGAAGTTACATAGGATAGGATATTAAGTTGAGAATATACAGGTTGTTGACATGGCATAAGTAGTCAGTTTCCATTGAAGACTTTTCTATGTTCTACTTGTAATATTATTATCAACAACTACAAAGTCAAGAGTTTGATGAACCAAATTCCTATCGGTACGTAATTAAATTATGTCCATGATTGATAAAACTCAATATTACAATTTATTATATCAAGCTTCGTATATTATTTTAGTTACGTGCTTGGCAAACTAACAACTCTCTCTCATAATGCTTGGAGCTCGAAGACTATTGTTTTACTCATATTTATAATTTTTTATTATTTAATCAGAATTATTACGATAAATTTTTGAACGGGGAACATAAAAACATTACTAACCCTAAAGCTCGATATGAGCAAAGCATACGACCGAGTCGAATGGGGGTTCGTGGAAGCAATGTTGCATCGGATGGGGTTCGGGCCGCGAATCCTAGCCGTGGTTCGGGATTGCAGTTCGACACCGGTCTTTTCCATCGTCATCAATGGAAGAATCGGAAACTCTTTCTCGCCGACCCGCGGACTCCGGCAAGGTTGCCCTTTGTCGCCGTACCTCTTCCTAGTTTGCGCGGAGGGCCTCTCCGCGCTAATCCGGGGGCAAGAGAGGCTTGGACTCCTACACGGTTTCGCGTGCCGGCGGGAAGCCCCGTCGGTGACACATCTTCTCTTCGCGGATGATTGCATCATCTTCGGGGAGGCGATTGTTGGGTGCGGCCAAGCTATTAGCGGTGTCCTCAAAGTTTACGAGAAGGGGACGGGACAAACCGTTAACGCGGAGAAGTCCATGGTGAGCTTTTCACGAAACGTAGCCGAGGCTCATGGCGGATCCATCTCACGGGTTCTTGGTATGCGGGCCGTTCCGGACCTCGAGTCCTATCTCGGGCTTCCGTTACACGTCGGCCAAAACAAGTGCGCAATCATTAGCAAGATCACGGCCCGGGTCAAGAAGCATCTCGGGACATGGAAAGCGAAGCTCTTCTCGGCCGGGGGGCGGGAAGTCTTGATCAAATCAGTGGTGCAAGCCATCCTCACCTATCTCATGAGTCTTTTTTGGCTTCCCGATCGCACCATCAAAGATCTTCACGCTACTACCGCTCGGTTTTGGTGGGGCAGGTCGGAGGAGTCGAGAAAGATCCATTGGCGGAGATGGGACGTCCTCGCAAAGCCGAAAGGAGAAGGTGGTTTGGGCTTCAAGGACATGGGTGATTTCAACCGGGCCCTCGTAGCACGACTTTTGTGGCGGATCATCCAAAATCCCGGTTGTCTCCTAGCGCGGATTCTAAAAGCTAAGTATTACCCCGACACCTCAATCCTCGACTTCAAATGCTAGGGACGCCCCTCGTTTCTGTGCAAGAGTCTGTGTTGGGGACGAGACTTGCTTAGACGCGGCACGAGATGGCAAATCGGGGACGGCAACGTACAGGTCCACGGCCAACCTTGGATCCCTCGACCTGGGGATTTCTTCGCCACCTCGGAGGCTCCGGATGACGGGTATCTGTGGCGTGTAGCCGATCTAGTCTCCCACGGTCATTGGGACCTCTCTCGGGTCGAGGCCCTCTTAACCCCCTACGATGCGGAGGCCGTCTTGAGAATCCCGGTGGGGAAGGGTCCAGATCGGCTTGTTTGGCACCACGAAGACAATGGGATCTACTCGGTGCGGTCCGGTTACCGACTAGCTAGGTCAGAAGCACGGTGCGGACCTTCGGGCTCGGGAAAGGGGGAGCCAAATTGGTGGAAAGCTTTGTGGGGCACGGCTATCCCCGCGAAAGTGAAGCACATGGTGTGGTGCGCGTGGTCGGAAGCTCTTCTGACCAATGGGGCACTTCGGATCCGAGGGGTAGACGTTCTACCCTTTTGCAACTTTTGCGGGGCGCTCCCGGAGGACGCCTTACATGCTGTTTGGGGGTGTGAGAGGGCCAAAGCCATTTGGGCATCATCGACGATCCACCGGTGGGTGGAAAAGACGGGGGAGATTCTGTTTCGGGAGTTGTGCTACCAGGCGCTCGAGAGTCTTTCCAAACCGCACTTCGAGCTCTTTTGCGGGCTAATTTGGGCGGCGTGGTCCGACCGCAACCTTCGCCTCTTCGAGCACCGCGTACGGGCCCCAGAGACTTGGGTGGAAGAAGTCGATGGATGGTTCACAAGTTTCAAGCGGTATGCGCTCGCGACGGAGAACCACCGCTCGCCGAGGGAGGAGGTACCGAGGGCTTGGTCCGGGCCGGCTGCGGGGAGCCTCAAGCTTAACGTAGACGCGGCTTGGGACGGGGAGACGGGACGGGCATCGGTGGGAGCGGTTGTCCGAGACCACCACGGTCGGGTCATGGGAGTCATGGCTTCCTTGGTCGATCATGTCGACTCGGCACTCACCGGAGAGTGCATTGCGATGCGACGGGGGCTTCTCTTTGCTCGCGATCGGGGGTGGAAGATCGAGCATGCCGAGACGGATTGCTTGTGGGCCTCCCACCTCACCAAGGCACGAGACTCGTTGGGCTTGCAAGGCCCGATTATTGCGGAGGTGCGGGAGCTCGGCTGAGAGCTAGGAGGGACCGGAGAGTGGACTTGGATTCCACGGGAATGTAACGAGGTGGCCAATGCTTTGGCCAAGAGACGTCTTTCTTCTCTTGTTTTGGACCTTATGTGTCCTTATTGCCCGGAGTGGCTTGTAGCAACGGTTTTGAAGGATTCTTCTCTCCAACTTTTTTGATTGAATGAAATCAAATTGCTTTAAAAAAAAAACCCTAATGGAGGACAAAAATATAAGGCCTAAATCTTTATAATATAGTAGCTAGATAGATTAATTAATCATTATGTGACAATCATTGATACGGTGATCTATGCATGTCAGGCCTAAACAATCATTGGAAATAATTATTTGAAATCTTTGTTCCTCTGGATTAATCTCCACCACTTTGCTTCCATTTTGATTTCTTCTATTCTAAATAATATATTGAAAATGATCAATTATTAGTAAGGTTACGTTGGACACGAATGTAGATACCAAATGGTGGAGAAGATGATTCCAACACAACGAGGCCAAGCTCAATGTTATTATTGCCTCAAAAACGTTGATCAATCCAACATTACATGATATAATTATATAAGGTCAACCCTATATAATATATATGCATTTGTTTTCTTAGCACGTTATCTCATTTTTGAGACTTGGTTTTCTGTTGCAATTTCGAATTTAATTCTTCTTCTTCTTCTTCTTCTAAGACGTTCCATAAGGCTAAACTAAACACATTAAAAATTAGGTAGATTATATAATTTGGACCCACTTCAAGATTCTACATTATTATGAGCTGCCTTTTTCTCTCTTCTTTAGGTCTTCTCTTTCAGTTATAAAACCAACCACTCTTAAGAAAAAGACCCTCTCTCTCTACTCTTCTTCTTTCTACATCAAAAAATGGAGAATTCTTATGTCTCGGATCACCACGAGGATTGCACCGAAGAAGAGAGTGGCTGGACCGCGTATTTCCAAGATTTCTCCGACAACAACAACCACGAGGAAAAAGGCCACTTCGATGAAGAAATGAGCTTTTCTTCTTGCACGAGCTCGTCGATGGTTTCCGACGCTGCTTCTTACGCTGCATGGAAAATTTCCGATCACCACAAGGACTACACTTCTTTGAAGAGGCTGAACTTTAAGAAAACAAGAGCCAAAGTCATCTCCGAGGATCATTCCCTTGAGGACACTGCCAGCTCGCCAGTCAATAGTCCCAAGGTATATATAATCCGCGTTTGTTAGAATACAAATTCAAATACACTATCTTATATATAATTGCAATTTGTTTAATCTTTAGGTTTGTGATACGACCAAGGCCAAAGAACAAAGGGGCAACCTCGTCGACAGTTCGATTATGGTAATTATTGTTTAGTTACAGTCGGTTTCAATTAAGAGGTTTCTTCAAAAAAAAAAAAAAAACTAAATAATTCTTTATTATTATCATTTTGCTTTCAATTATTAGGGTTTAAAGGGTTCATCAGAGTGCTATTCGGAGCTACATCCAGAAGAGAGAAGGTTGAATAATGGGAAAAAAGAGTGTATAGACTTGAAGAAACGAGGGTTGTGCTTGGTTCCTATGTCCATGTTAGTCAATTATATTGGTTAATTAATTATAATTCCAACTTTGTCCTCCTCTCTCATCCAATTCCTTTCCATGTAACGCAATTATATATGTACAAAAACAAACTCCTGTCAATATATATATGCGTCCTGTAATTTATTGCACGATCAGTAATATATATGTAACTCATATTACCAACAAGTTTTATTTAATTATAATCAGAATTCAGAAGAAAGAAAAGAAGCATCAATGGCAAGGCATGTGAATCACGTCGTTTTCATTTTTGACTGCGGATAGCAACAGTAAAAAAGAAAGAGATAAAAAAAAAATAAAAAATTATTATTATCAAATCAAGAATATCACTTTACTCCCCCATTAATGAAAGTTTCTATTTTCCTCAAAAAAAAATCAAGAATATCACTGTAAAGATTGCGTCCTAGCTAGAACTAGAATACCTATATATGTGTCAAAGGCAGCATAATATTTTATGCATGTCATCATTCATCATGTAATTATAATTTATATTTATTTATTTGTTGGCCTAATTATTATGTAATTATTAAATTAATCTCAATGTGCTCCTACGTGTAAACTTAGTAGACCGCCTCTTTTTCCCACGTAAGGAATAAGGATTTATTAGTATGATTAGTTCATATCGCAATATAGTATTTTAAGAAGTGATCATTGGTACATGAACTTGAAGATTTATATATATACATCTTTAAAGACCGATGTTTCACAATAAAGATTTATATCAAAGTTGGTGAAGAGCACTGAGGAGACATCGTCCTTGAAATTAGTTCACCAAGATTTATTTTATAAAATATAATAATTAAATAGAGGAAGATTATATTATTTCAAAAACTTATATGTTAATCGTGCTATATATTAATGCAAATTATAGAACTTGGGGGAGCAGGAACCTTTTGAGTTTAAGTAGTAGTTTGTTTGTTGTACTAAAAAACTATATGAAATTAAAATAATTAAGTGAGCAGTAGAATGATAAGTTTAATTAAATATATTATTAATTCATGTACTTAAACAATTATACTTGCAGGCAAATTGAAGAATAAAGAACAAAAAGTTTGTGAGAAATAGAAGAAGACCCCTCCATGTGCAAGTGCAAAGGCATTTAAGCTGGCAGGTAATGCAGTACAGAAGAGTTAAATTGCATGCTCAGATATTAATATATATTAGCTATTTATTATTTATTTATTTATATGTTATTGCTTGAGTCTTTTAATTTGTGCCCAAATTCCCAATTTCTTAATTACTAATTAAAAAGTATCATCAAGAAAGATGCTCCATATATATTAGATGATCTTCGTATATATATGCTAGTTGGAAACGTAGCTTGTAAGCAAGCGTATTTTGTTGATGTTTTAGTCACAACAACAAGATTTAAGATTTAGCTTAATAATTACTTTATTAGTGCTTGACATTGCCATGTTTGATTATTAATTAATATATTCGGTCTAACTTTCATAGAAAAGAAGATTAACAATTATTTTTTTAGTATAAAAATAATAGGAAACCATTTAACCCCTTTAAATAATCACAAGAAATATGCGTGAAAGTGGACGACTGAAAAACTCATTTTCCTAGAATTAATATTAGAGACTATTTTTCTTAGAGAGAAAATATTGTATTGTTTAAGGCATGCACCATGGGTAATCAAGTGGTGAGTTTGAAAGGAACATAAGTTATAAAGAAAGATCGAACAATTATATAGTAGATGATTACGATTTACAAAATGATAAGTCATCTCCATTCAAAGTAATAATTAATTGAATGCATACTTAGATTATACAAATTAAGTCATGAATATGTGACGTGATCAATTTTTTGGGATAATTTATTGTCTAGAATGAATTGGCCAACTTAAGAGGCTTGAAAATGAATCAATTAGCAGAAGCATTAGACAAACATATGTATCAAAAGGATAATGATAGCACTCTTCACCATTCAATCTAATCGAGATGACAAAGGTTTGGCTTTTATTTGATTAACAACTAATGTTAGGTGATCAATCACATTATTGTGAATTAATTAGGAGTCGGACCATAAATAATGTGATTTGTAATTTTGGGACTGCCATGCTGGGTTTAAATATTATTATTATTATTATTATTAGGTTAAATGCCAAATTCAAATTCAATTAACTTATCAAGGTGACGTTAAACTCGAAGTAATTGACATAACTTACTTTATTGATTATATAGCCAACAATATTATCCTCGATAGACCAAAGAAACAGAAAGAAAAAAACTTTCATTACTTTTCTTTTTGAGAGTATGAGTTTTCGTAGTTTACCGGTTATTTACCAGATACCGCCCAAGTCACGGTAAAATACATCTACCGACTTTTATCACTTTATGGTTTACTAGTAATTTACCAAAATTCGAGGAAAAAAGAAGAAGAGGAAAGTTGGTATATATATATAAAGTTAATCCTTCGCTAATTTTATAAATATTAAGAGTTTATTCATATTAACAAAAAAAAAAATTATATATCCTTGTTAATATATTTTGATAAATATAATTGATTCATCAATAAAATTATTTTATACTAAGTATCAATATTATTATACAAATGGATATTGAAATGTAATAGTTATATAATGTAAATTTGTTAATCTATACAATACCGATTAGTAACCGATATATTTGTAAACTATGATCGGTAATAATCGTTTTTAAAAATACCTTATTCTTTATATGGTTTCGGAGTTGAATATTGATCTAATTACTTAATCCAATTAAATGTTTGATTAGATTTTTCAACTTACTGCATGATTAAATGTTGTTATCTTTTCTAATAAACATGTGACTTATGACTCGACAACTTAATCTATCTTAGTGGGGTCTCTTTCTTTTTATATATATATATATATATATATATATATATATTTATTTCTAGAGCTTCTTATGAATGACTCGTCATCAAGTTTAGCACATCATCAACTAATAGTACTTTATATAATCCTTTGAAAAAGCTCTAGTTCATCTGATGTTACAAAATTCCTTCACAATATTATTTATATCAAAAAAGTATTTTAGAAGGAAATTCCCTCACAAATGACTCATATTATTCCATCCTCATTTTTCTAATTGATGTATGAAAAGTATTTAAGAACGAAATATGAAATATCAAGTTGGTACTTTTGGACAAAACCTAATCCTAATTCCTATCAATCATGGCATGAATTGTCACTGTAATGCAAAATTCTGCTCTGTCATTTAAACATGTACCACTTGATTCTCAGAATTATATTGACCAAATAACAGTTAAATACTTCTTACAATGTATCTAATAATAGATCGCTATGAATTAACCACAATAGATCATTATAAAGCACCTACTATATACTAATAATACATGAGAAAAATATAAAATACGGAAAATTTACCACTTTTATGGAATGGGAGCTCTTGCGTTGAAGATATAGCACTTTTAGTTTTTGATTTAAAATATGGAAATATATGAAATGCTTAAAGATAAATAATTTTAACTAAAAATTGGGACCAATTTTTTTTTTTTTTTGTCCCGATTCGATATTTTTATTTCTCTTTAAAAAGCTCGGCTTTTGGGACCCGGAACTAGGCCAAAAGTCCCCCCCACCACACACACACATTTTGAGTTTATCTTTTTTATTTGGAATGTTTGGATGGTTCATCATTAGTATAACTAAATATATAAGAAGCATGAGTGTAGAAAGCGATGTTCATCATATGCAGTAACTGAAAATTTGGGTATTTATTTGTAAATTAATGTTATTGAATTATTTGATGATTGATCGGCAAATCCGGCATGTGGTGGAAGTTGAAAACTTGATTCACTTTTAATGATGTTCTCCTTTTTTGACTTTATGAACAAACATGTTCGTGGTTGGTATATTAATATTAATATTCCTCATATTCATTTATAACCGAACAAATTAAACTAACGCACTTCTCACAATTTATTCTACCCAAGATATACTTAAAATACGACATGTACTTTAGTTTTATTATATTATATATTTGGAGTATTTCTCCCGTGAATCTAGCTAGTTGCTTTTGCACTATATTATAGAGAATATTTGCTACTACATATATACCTTCATTTTTAATCTCTTAAAAATATGACTTGCCCACTTATTAAAATTTATTATGCTTTTTGTTACGGGTAATTCTCGGAATTGATTTTTGTAAATAAATTAATTAAGCGAAAATTATTACATTAATTTTCGTTTATTAATTCTATAATTTGATTAATCTTTTAAATAAGATTATAAATCAAATTAATCAATTTCAAACCCAAAACATCCCCTGGAGATTCTTTTTCGAAAAACAAAGTGTCCCGGTGTTCGTAAAAATATGAAGACACCCAAAAAGGACATAAAATTTGTGAAAAACGGACGCGGGACGCGCCCGGGAGCAAAAGATGCTCAAAAGCACTTTTTTGTGGGGCCCACAAGGCCAAAACCTCCCAGATCGCGCCACGTGGCGCGATCTCCCCTGCCGCGTCACATCAGCCAGGCCACCAGCACGCATCCCCATGCGGCCACGTGGACAGCCGAGATCGGTCCTCGTTTTGCGCGCTACCCACCTTTTTCGCGTGGGAATGCGTGAAAGGTCCGATCAGCGATCCGACGACGGCGATGGATTCTTTTCCCGGGGATCAATCTGCATATATAATATTGCCCGGGGACCCCTCGGAACAATATTATATTGCACCTAGACCCCCGGATCCTATTATAAATAGAAGCTCAGTTCAGTTGAACGGTAAGACATCGAAACTCATCGAAACTCACTCAAACTCTCTCGAGCTTCTCCCTACTCCCTATAAAATCACCTCCCCCTCAAATACCGTTCTGATGTTGAGCTTCGGAGGTGAATCAGGGGGTATCCCCCCCAGTTTTCCTTGACCTCGGGTGTTCCCTTTTTCAGGTCTGGAAAGTGAGAAATTTACACAAAGCGGAAGCCCTGGAGGAATTCCTACACGGTTCACGACCCTCCCGATAGGTTCTGTTCTACGCTGTGTCCACCCTATTTCCAGTCCATTGCGTGGCTGTGTGAATAGTCTGTGGACACGTATCTGGACCCACAATTCGGGACGTTGGGCCTAACCTAGGGGAATTTCTCTAAGATCCGGACGACTGAGGAATCACTCTGAGAGGAACCCCTGGAGAAAATTCTGGGAAGGTCCGCGACCCCACATGCCCTTGTTCTAAGCTCAGGGCGGCACAGGTTCTGTCTCCTAGTCCCCGTATCTCTTAAAGATACCGTGACTTTGCGGACAGTTCCGCTAGCCCGGACTAGAACAAGCTATACCAGGTCGAGAGTCTAACCTCCCAGGATTCACTTCTTGGTCAAACGCACTCCCCCATTCGCTGGTACCTACGATCAGTGTGGTTCCCGAACCTGTAACCCGGGCCTGGTCCAATCCAGACCCTGTGGTAACAGGTAGTGAGTAAGCCCGGATCGCCTAGGACCCCGAACGGAAACGAGACTTTTGACCTTGAAAGTGCCAAGGACACCTACTCAGGGTCCCCACATCGGTCAACTAAAAACTCACTCCGGAGTCAGCAACGACCACCCCGAGGTCAACGGGATCTCACTAAATCCACACCATAGAGGAGACGGGATCGGCCATTTTTCATAATAATGATTTCTACCTCTGTGCCCATGATGGATGATTGAGTCATCACAGACGACAAAAGCTGTCATCCACACAGCCAAAGCCCAACAAAAGTCTACAGAAGCCCGCCACGTCAACAAAACGACATTGGGCCAAGACCAACATCAACAAATGGGCCTCTTTGATGTTTGATCTAAAAAACGGCATCAACACTTTTTATATTATATATATTTATATAAATATATAAGCTTTGGTTTGTTTGTAAACAGAAATAGGCTGACAGAGACCCAGAAGTCTGAACCCGACGAGTTGACAACGACGAGTGAAGAGCAGACATTATGATTGGTGCCACATATCATAAAACGCAAAACACGAGAAGACGTACAAATAAAAAAAACTATGGCTAGTATATAGAATGTGGTGAGCCGAAGGCGGCGAGGAGGCATGAACTGATGGTGTGAGGCAACGAAGCTAGACGAGGAAAACGACAAGTTACGGAGAAAACAATATGCTCTACTTTTTTCTAAATTATTAATTCAAAATTAGAAAAATCGAGGGAAGTTGTTATTAGAGTAAAACTTGAGAAAATGACTCTCACCAGTAATTCTCAAAATAAGATATAAATTTTTAAAATTATGAAACTTGGAGGATTAGAGTTTGAGAATTTGTGATAAATGGTGGGTAATAATTTTTTCAAATTTCATTTGTTATATCACATACTATTGATATACTTTGGCTGTGTGTTTTTTTTTATTATTATTATTTATTTTTAAAACAGAGAATATCTTTATACAGAACTTGAAAATAGAGGTATGAAAAAGCAAATTTTCGAATATATTATATAACAATTATGAACCATCTTTGTGTTTGCCAGCTTTCCCTTAAAATTCAACAACCCCCACCATAAACAAAAATTTTTAGTAGAGGGAAAATCTATTAAAATATTTTGCGTATCTTTGAATCCTACATAGATACATACTTAACAAATATAATACTAGGTATTTTATGTATATATACGTAGACATTATATTAAAAAGGAAAGGAAGCGTGGGGCGGTTATTAGGGAATAAGTGCAAAATGTAGACCATGTTAAATTTATTTAGGGTTGATTAATTGAACGCTTTTATTTTTATTTTTTTTATATATACATCAACAATTAAAGGAATTTCTGTATACGTAGAATTTTTTATTCATTATTGATACATTATATATATATATATATATATATATATATATATGCTGAAAAACAAAAAATGGTATCCAAGAACATATATAGATGTTGGTTGAAAACTACATTAGTCAATATGATTATGCATACATTGCTTAGGGAGATTTTAAAAGTCAAATTTTATTATAGAAGTGTATATTTCAAGATTAAAAAAAAAGTGTAGTAGATAATGGGATTCAAAAACGCTTGTATTAATATAATAAATATACTCGGGTCGCTAGAGAGAATAACGTATCAAGTTGGCGCAGTTAATGAAAACAAGATATATATTAATAATATATAGGGTGTATTTCTGTTCAACCATATGCGTTTTATTGTATAAATTACTAGGACTCACACAACATAATATTCTTATTATGTTACACAATATATTTTCGAAATGGGACGGGCAGCCCACGGGTGGGCGCCCGTCTCTCCCTTTTTTCTTTTTTGTATCCGTGGGCAACCCGTCCATAACCACATGAGCGGACAGCCAGCGGGTGATTCACCCATGCATGAATATAACTTTCGTTTAAGCTATTATGTGATATGTTTTGAAATAATTAAAATTGTTACATATAGAATTATATCATTTAAATCATATTACTTAACTCAATCCAACTCTAGGAAAATCATAATTCCAAAAAGCCTAATTAATTTAGCATCTTACTTAGTCTAAAACTTGAGCTTGGAGTTGCACTTAGACTCAACTTCCCGAGAAGCAACAAAAAATGAGATATCACAAGTGCTAAAAGCCTCAGCACCAATCGCCAACACCTTCAACAAACTTACTTTCCCATGAAAAACAGCCCTCACGGTCAAGTTCAAACTCCCCGCGATTAAGTCATCCAAAAACTCCGGCTTTGAAACCATCTTATCAACCATCAGAGCAGCCGAGGCATCGATGCTAGTCTCACCTCTCGCGGGGATAGTTCCTTTCCCTATCGGCACCTCGGCCACAACGTCACCATGATAACTAACATAGGCCGTCGTTTTCTCAAACTTGAAGCTTCCATAGTTTTTCTTGTTGTTTATTGCCAGTTTCACGTTCAACGTGATATCGGCGGTGGACAAACTGGAAATGTTGAGACTCTCGAGGCCGGTCAGATGAAGCCTGATCTCGGGATCTTTCGGCTTGAAGAGAGTGAATCGTAGGATTACGATGGCCACAATGGCAGCGATAAGTATAATCGCTGTAGCACAAATGCAAAGTTTGATGCTCGGACGGGAAAAAATTACCCTAGCTCTTGTGGTGGATTTCATGTCCTTAACTAGTGGTACTTCTGGTCGTGTGAAAGTTTGAAATAAATTAGGTTAAAGGTGACACAATGGAAATGGAGATGCTAGGGTTTGATGCAATTACAATGTGTAGCTATATATGTATATTTATATATATATATATATACTAATTTTGGTCATAAAATCTAAAAAGCGGTATCTAAATATATGTACGTGATTGATTATTGATATGATATAGATAACGTAGAGATTCAGAAGTATGGTATGATCCTATTTTGTTTTGGTTTATATACTAATTGAACATTAATATTGGTTTTAGTCTACATTACAATACAAATACGACAAAGAATAGAATGTTTTCTCTGCAATATATATTATATAATTACAACATAATATTATATAAAATTTGTTTTTGAGTGATGAGTGTAATACAAGTGAGAATGGATTTGATGATAACAAAGTCACACGGCTTAATTATGTATAGTCTAAGACGAATACTAGTGGACTTATGTATACAATATTACGAACATTAATTCTTAAATAAATCGCCGGCTCAGAACCGAATATAATTCATTACTCCTACTTTAATTCGTAACCGAAATTGAATTAATCGTTATAATTTTCAGGAGTTTATTCTCAAGATTTTCTCGCAAATTGTTGCGCACTTTCACTTTCGCTCCCTTCTCGTTTCTTCAACATGAACGATCTTCTTACGGTAATCTCTTTTCTTTTTCATTGCTGATATGAATATTTAGCTATCTTTTTTCCTGAGAAAATACGGAAAAGTATATGTGATGATGATGATGATGACTGATTTTTTTTTTTTTTGGAATTTCGGTAAGAATTGGGGTTTTCTTTCATGCCCCAATTGAGTATAAATTATTTGGATTACACTAATTTGGAGCAGTCTCCGAATATAAATTTAATTTGTTTTTGCTCAGAAAATACAGAAACATTTATGTTTAATTCGAACTAGTCTTTGATTATAATGAACAAGTGTGGAAATGAGTTTAGGATTCGTTTGTCGGCGAGCCGAGAAGGCCGGTTTCCGGAGAAACCGACATTGAAATGGGGAGCCAAATCCAAGGTGCTCATTCTGCTTTGGCAATGGAGGCTTTCAATAAGCAGGTATTATCATATTACTAATCTTGTTTTGTCATAATCAGATAAAATTATTGTTCTCTTGATCAAATTCTCCGCTTAATCTTTTTCCGTTACAGCTTCACGACGTCGAGAAACAGGTCGATCGACTCTCGGAGCTACTTAAGAAGCTTAAGGTTTGATGATTTACAAGTTAAATTATAATTAAATTAGATCATGCTTAGAATTCAATGTTTTGCACTATATTTGTTTGATCAATGATTAAATAGCTCCTGAGATTGGACAGCATTTCCCATGCAAGACGTTGACTTCGTACACTTAAACCGGGATTTTGTTTTCCAGGACGCGAACGAGGAGTCCAAGTCTGTGACAAAAGCATCTTCCATGAAAGGTAATAAATTTAGGTTCATGTTTCAAAGTCAACGGCTTGGATTTACATTTTCAAATCTTTATTTCTCAGCAATCAAGAAACGCATGGAAAAAGACATCGATGAAGTGGGGAAGACCGCACGCGGTGTGAAATCGAGATTCGAAGCGATAAACAAAGACGTAAAAATCGATGTGATTTAAACTCAGCAAGAACACAAGCTTGTTTTTGTTTTTCCAAGTTGATGAACAAACATGTTTTGTGTTAATGTGTTTTACAGAACTTTGTCAACAGACAAAAGCCGGGATGCGAGAAAGGAACGGGGGTCGACAGAGCAAGGATGAACATGACAAAGTTCGAAAAGTTTATAAATTCATTTCATATAAGTCCTTTATATGAAGTTGCGTACTCTGATCAGTTAAAATTGCTTAAATTGCAGCGCCTTGACGAAGAAGTTTCGAGATATAATGACCGAGTTTCAGGTAGGTTTATATCTTTGTAATTTGCTCTTCTTGAGTGAGTCCAAGTTCTTCTAATTCAGTGATATATTTTCACAGACTCTCAGACAAAGAATTCAAGACGAATACCGCGAGGTTGTTGAGAGACGGGTCCTCACGGGTTTGTATATTAAAAAAAATTTATTTCACCAGTGGATTTCAATCATTCTTTCTCTGTTTTCTGATTATATTTATTTATTTTCTTCAGCGACCGGTAGCAGACCAGATGAAGAGGTAAAAATTTGAACTCCGATTTCGCAACGTCGATATCAAATTTAATTTCATCATAGTAACAAATTTTTCACGCGTGTAGACAATTGACCAACTCATAGAAACCGGAAACAGCGAGCATATTTTTCAGACGGCAATTCTCGAATCAGGAAGAGGACAGGTCAGTTTTCGGAATGTTTCGAAGTTTCTGAGATTATTTCTTCCAATTCTGAAAGGCCGCGTCTTGCAGGTCTTGAACACGTTGGAAGAAATCCAGGAGAGACACGACACAGTGAAGGAAATCGAAAAGAAGCTTCTCGATTTGCACCAGGTTCTATTCTCGCACGCCATCAACTCCTCAAAACGCTTTCTAAGAACAACTTTTTCACTCAAGAGTCGTAGCAAATTTCCTAGATATACATGGACATGGCGGTTCTCGTCGAAGCTCAGGGCGAGATCATCGATAACATCGAGAATCAGGTTTGCTTCTCATACAGTCATATAGTTACATATATACTTTTGCTTGCTTGCGAAACACGTAACACCGAGAGCGTGGCTATTAGAGACGTTAATGTCGGAAGATTGTTCAGGTTAAAAACACAGTAGACCATGTGGAAAGAGGAAACGTTGCGCTTCGAACTGCAAAGAAACTTCAGAGAAAATCTCGAAAATGGATGTGTGTGGCGATAATAATTCTGTTATTAGTCATAGCCGTCATAGTCATCGGAGTCCTCAAACCGTGGAAGAGTGCTTGACATTTTTCTTTCAGTTTTCCTGACCCTTTTCTTATTATGTCAAGTTTTGTTTTTGGTCGTGTCTTTTGATTTCTTGAATTCAATCTTCATAGATTTTCAAGGTTTTGGGCAGTTTTTCAAACACTCTTTTTAATATATTTTTTTTGTATTTCAATGTGATCTGCTTTTTTTATCATTTTCTTTTTTCAATTCTGTTTTTTTCTTTCTTTGAGTCGTTTCAATCCGTTTCGTTGATATTTTTAATGGTTTTTTCCATCTTCTTTAAATTATGGCCTGATTTCTGCTGATAATTACCACGCAAGTGAATTAGTTACTGATTTTTAGAGTTCTGAACGATAATAAGGTATGTTGTTTAGAGGATTTACTGAAAACATATCATATATATATTTTAAAAATAAGCAAAGAAAAAAATATACAAGATATATAACTTGTAATTGAGTGTAATTCATAGTGAAGTTATTCCAAGATCCCTCATGTGATGTGATAATCCCAAGTTCTTGGCTTCAAAATTTATGTTCATTCAATCAGAGCCCTTGCTTTAATCGTCGTTTCTATAAGGATGTCGTTTCTACTGTAACAGCAGAACACGACTATCTCAATTGTGTCGTTTATTATAAGGATGTCGTTTCTTTACTGCTTCATGCCAAATAAATTATCGACAACGTTGTCTATAAACACCTCATTATCACTTGTCCTCTCATAAGATGTCGTTTCTCATAAGGATGTCGTTTTTATTTATAGATTCTCGGGCATGTCGTTTCTTGTAAGTTTATAACAGCCATGCCAAATGATTGACAACCCTGTCCTGTCCACAAACATATCGCTATGAATTTTGTTTTTCTTTTACAAATATATCAGATGTGTGCTTTATCGGTCTTGCGTGGCAGGTGACGAACGCGGTGGATCACGTAAATCGGGGCACGGATGCATTGAAGACGGCGAAGAGCTTACAAAGGAGATCACGGAAATGCATGATGATCTCCATCGCGTTGCTTCTTCTCATCGCAATAATCATAGTCCTCTCAATCCTCAAACCATGGAAGTAAAGTTAAGCTAAAAAAAAACATTATCGTTTTTGGAGGTTCTGTTGTTTCCTTGAATTTACACTTAAAACGCACACTTTGGCTTCAAGAAATCATATTTAATTAACAGTAAGTAATAAACTATTCTTATTGTTTTGAACAGAAAGCTTCAAAGCTTTGACTTTTCACCTCTATGTGACTTGTATTGTATAGAGGAATAACACTTGAATTATCGAGGATTAATAGTAATACCACTTAAAATATCGAGTTCACATCTTCTAGTACAAGAGAGAATTTATATTTAGTGGAGTAACCGAGTAAGTCACTGAAACTTATCTCTCTCATAAAACTGACGGCATAATTCGGTAACATTTATTAAAATATAAGGGAAGCATTGTAGAATGACGGAAGCATTGTAGAATGACATTTGTTACGGGTAATTCCCGGGATTGATTTAAAAATAAATTAATAAAAGAAAAATTATTAAATTAATTTTTCTTTTAATTAATTAAGTCAGTTTTAATCCAAAACACCCTCCGGGCCCTGATGACGTCAGCCCGCGCGCGTCAGCCTGCCCACGTCATCAGGGCCCACAGCCCTTCACTCGCGCGAGTGAACTGATGCAGCCCCACAAATCCCGCGCGTGTGGGCGCGTGGAGCGTCGGATCGGGCTGATTTTGGTGGCGTTGGAAATATCTCACTCCGAGGACCCAAAAAACTATATTTATTTTCTTCAGGGGCCTCCAGAAGCGGGAGATAATTGCGTTTTAGTCCTCGGATTCCCTTATAAAAGGGAGCTCGGTTCATTCAAACCGAAAGGCATCGGAACTCGACCAAATTTTCTCGAGCCTCTCTCTACTCCCTATAAACTCGCCTCCCCCTAAAATATTCCACTAATGTTGAGCGTCGGAGGTGAATCAGGGGGTATTCCCCCCTGTTTTCCCTGACCTCGGGTATTCTTTTGCCAGGTCCAGAAATTGAGAGAAAGCGGAAGTTTCGGAGAAATATTTTCAATAGATCAACCTGAGGGGAACCTCTGGAGAGAATCCCGGGATGATTGACGACCCCGCCTGTCTTAATTCTAGCTCTGTGCGGAACCCGTTCTGTTTCCCAGTCCGTATCTTTCATAGATATCGTGACTTTGTGAACAGTCTGTAGGACCCAGACTAGGATTGACTTCACGGGCCGAGGGTCCAATCTCCTGAGATTCATTGCTGGATCAAACACACTCTCCCGTTCGTGGGAACCCGATCTTGTGAGGAGCCCAAACCTGTAACCCGGGCCTAGTCCATTCCTGGCCTGGAGGTAACAGGTAGTGAGTATCCCCGGATCGCCGGATCACGAACGGCGAACGATACGTTTAGATCTCAGTACCAGGGACTTCACTCGGAATCCGTATCATACACACCAAGAAGGGGGAAAGAATCTGTCATCCCCGCAATAGGGCCTACAAACCCAACACAAGTCATCATAAGCCCACCAAAAGTCCACAAAACGACATTGGGCCCGGCCCAACACCAACAATTGGGCCGCAACAGTGTTTGATCCAAAAAACGGCATCAACATTTTGGCGCTAGAAGGAGGGGGCCGCTCGTGCACAGCATCGAATTCAAGCCTCTGAATACCCTCCCAGCAATCAATTCTCATCCACTTCTTTCGACCAGCCGGAATGTCGAACAAATCGACGGAAGGCACGCCCTCCCGTCCTACAGGGAGCGTGGCTCTAAACACACGGGCTCAGGTTAACGCACGCCGAAACCACGCACGAAGCCAGCCCGAGATGAACGTCCGTCAAGAGCCTGCAGCCAACGAAGAAAGAGAAAGATTGGCCCGGCTGGAAGACAGCGTCTTCCGGCTAACCGGGTTAATGTCCAAACACTTAGGGCATGACAGCGTCAACCACGACGTCGTCAACGAAGAAGAAGAAAGTTCAGAGGAGGCCCTGGAACTCACACAAAGAAGGCCCCTCGAAACACAACCGGCACCTGAAAATACTCAGGAGCCGGCACAGTCGCAAACAACCCGACGGTCAGCCTTTGACCGGCTCGGAAATATCACCAACAATGCAAGAGAATGAAGGAACATCCGGCGTCAGCAAATGCGCACCGAGGCGCGCACGGGAGATCTACGACAACGCATCAGTCGAAGGAGAGAGAGGTCCTGCCACCAAGAGGATTCAGATGACACCGGTACAGAGACATCAGAAACTCTTCAGCACACCACCACCCGTCACACGACACAGAGGGTGAATGACGCCTCGGCACCTCTCCCAGCGGCAGCTCCCTCCTACGATAGACTGAAAAGCGAAGTCCAAGCACTAAAAAAGGAAATGCGAGAGCTCGCCGCCACCCACAGCTCCGACCCGGCCATCAAAAGCATGAACGAGGGAGTCATGTCCCCCCTCGCCAGTCACTTGCTTGCCGAAGATCTCGACGGAGACTTACGATTCCCGCTAAACCTCACCTATGACGGCACCAGCGACCCCACATACCACCTGGTGCAGTATCAATTCAATATGCGGATAAAGAAGTGCTCACCTTCCACGATGTGTCAGGCTTTCTGCCTCACCCTCGCTGGGCCCGCCTTTGAATGGTATCAGCGGCTCCCGAAGGGTTCCATCGAGTCCTTCGAGCAGTTAGCGGAACTCTTTGTCTCCCGCTTCGCGAGCTCGCTTTCACAGCGAAAAGGGAAGTCATACCTATGGACCCTCAGACAGCGTAAAGACGAATCCCTCCAGACTTACCTGAAAAGGTTCGTCGAGGAAGCAAACAAGGTTGCCAGCTACACCGATGACGACGCAGTCACCGCCGTGATCGATGGCCTCCCGATGTGCGACTTCGCACGCTCTCTCATTAAGAAGAGGCCATCCTCCATGGCCGAACTAATGGCGAGGGCTGCAGAAGACATCGCAGTTGACGAGTATTACAACAGTCGAACCCAACCCGACCAGGGAGATCAGCATCCGGATACTCGAAAAAACGGCGACAACGAGCCTCCGGGAAAAAGGCAACGCCAACAGCATAACTCCGGAAGCCGACAACCGCAACCCAGGCGAGTAGAGAAGTTCCGAAAAGACATGAACTTCACTCCCCTGACAGCTTCACCGGCAATGATCTTCAGCCTTCATGGAGATAAGTTCGGAAGCCCCCGACCACTAGCAAAAAATGCCAAGAAAGATAAGAGTCGGTACTGTGAGTACCATCAAGACCACGGCCACACGACGTCAGAATGCTGGCAGCTAAGGAAACAAATCGAACAGCTAATCCAGGACGGACAACTGAAGGAGTTCGTTAAAAAACTGGTGTCAGAAAGTGGGAAACCCAATAACCCGCAACCCCAAGAGACTAAGCAACGCCGAGATGGTGATTCAGACCGACCTCGCCCAGACAAGGAACAAGGAAGGTCCCAGCCCTCGCAGTACAATGTCATCTCTACCATCCTGGGCGGACCCGAAACCGGAGACTCAAGCCACAAAAGAAAAAGATACGCTCGAGCCTTAGAAGGAGATCGAGAGACGCACCGGATCAACTTGGCTAACCTTGGATGTACACCCAATGTACTTCCTAGCCAGACGATAACTTTCACGGAGGAAGAAGCCCGAAGAATTTTGCATCCCCACAACGACGCAATAGTGGTCGAGACGCTAATCGCCAACAACCGGGTACGACGGGTGTTGGTCGACAACGGGAGCTCAGCTGACATCATCTTCAAAGCAGCCCTAGAACGTATGAGTCTGGGAGGACTCGTTCCGACACCAGTCAAGACTCCGCTCTACGGATTCAACGGGAAACCAGTTCTCGCCGAAGGCGCCATTGAGTTGCCAACAACTTTCGGCTCAGAGGACGGAGCCCTAATCACCAAGATGGTTAGATACCTCGTTGTGGATCAGCCATCGGCGTACAACATCATCATGGGAAGACCAAGTCTCAACAAGCTGCAGGCCATCTCGTCCACCTTTCACCTACTCGTCAAATTTCCAACGGAAAATGGGATAGGAGTCATGAAAGGAAGTCAGAGAGAGTCCCGCTCCTGCTACGCCCAAGGGACGAAATCAGTAAAAAATGAACTGATCATCAGTACTATCTGCCAACTCGGAGACGAACTCGCCCTCGAGCTGAAAGATGCTCGAATGCTTGGCGAGCTCGATCCTAGAGACGATAGACGCAAGCCGACCATGGAGCCCTCCTCTGACGTGACCCAAATCGCGATAGACGAGAACGCACCTGAAAAATGTGTCACAATCGGAGCTCAGTTACCGGTCATGATCAGGACGCAGTTGATCGCTTTCCTACAAGAGTTTAGGGACGTTTTCGCCTGGTCGCACGCCGACATGCCCGGCATCGACCCAGAGATTACCGTCCACCGACTCAACATCGAGAAAGGAAGAACCCCGAAAATACAACGGCGACGGGCATTCAATACCAGGCGATCAACGAAGAAGTCAACAAGCTTATCGCCGCAAACTTCATCAAGGAGGTCACGTACCCCGACTGGGTATCCAACGTCGTGATGGTCAAGAAGCCTAACGGAAAGTGGAGGATCTGTATAGACTATTCCGATCTCAACGCTGCGTGTCCAAAAGACTGCTTCCCTCTTCCAAGAATCGATCAGTTGGTAGACGCCACCGCCGGTCACCAGCTCATGAGCATGATGGACGCCTACTCGGGATACAATCAGATTCGAATGCACGAGCCTGACCAGATACACACGACATTTGTGACCGACCGTGGCCTTTATTGCTACAAGGTCATGCCGTTCGGACTCAAGAACACTGAAGGCCTCGCAACATTCGACGGAACCGCTGAAAAGCGGATGTCGCCAACAAGCAAGTATCTGAAACATGATACCCGCTCTACCGACGAAGGCCTCACCACAACTGACAGAGCCGCTGAAAAGTGGATGCCGCCAGCAGTCGGATACCTGAAACATGGTACTCGACCAACCAATCTTGACGAAGTCTTCAATGCATCAGATGAAGCCGGTGAAAACTGGATGACTCCGATAGCAGGGTACCTGAAACACGGTACCTTACCTGCCAACCGCAACGAAGCTAGACAACTCAAGATTCGCGCAACGAGATACGTGATGTACAACGGAGAACTCTATAAACGTGGCTTCATGCAACCTCTCCTGAGATGTCTTCCCGAAGATGACGCCAACCTCGTCCTTCGGGAAATTCACGAAGGAGTGTGCGGAAACCACTACGCGGGGCGATCCCTCGCCTTAAAGACCCTGAAACAAGGGTACTTCTGGCCGACTCTAAAAAAAGACGCGATCGAGATGGCACGAAAGTGTGACAAGTGCCAACGGTTCGCCACGATACCGCGCCAGCCAGCAGTCCCGTTATGCCCCGTGCTGGTTCCTCGCCCGTTTGCCAAATGGGGAATCGATTTGATCGGAAAATTGCCAAAGGCCCCGGGAGGGGTTGAATAGGCAATAGTTGCGGTCGATTATTTCACCAAGTGGGTCGAAGCAGAGCCAATCGGAAAGATCACGCAGACCAACACGACTAACTTCATCTGGCGCAACATAGTTTGTCGGCACGGGATCCCAGAATCGCTCATTACTGATAACGCCAAGCAGTTCAACAACGTGGACCTTCGAGCCTTCTGTAGCGAGCTCGGGATCAACAACACCTACTCGTCGCCCGTCTATCCTCAGGCAAACGGGCAAGTCGAATCTGCCAACAAAGACATCAAGACGATCCTGAAAAAGAAGCTCGACGAAAAAAAAGGCAAATGGGCGGAAGAGCTGCCCTCGGTCCTCTGGGCATATCGAACGACAACCCGAAATGCCACGGGCAAAACCCCTTTCTCCCTAACATACGGCGTTGAGGCGGTCATCCCCGCTGAAATAGCGGTCCCATCACCACGAGTAGAGCTCTTCGACGAAGAGCGAAACGACGAGGCCTTACGCCTAGAACTCGACCTTGTCGAGGAAAAGCGAAACGAAGCGTACATGCGTTTGGTGGCCCAGAAACGAGTTGTAGAACGTTACTACAACTCCAAAGTCAAAGAGCGACGTTTCCTGGAAGGAAGCCTGGTCCTGAGAAAGGTGGGACCAAACACACAAGTCCACGGCGCGGGAGTCCTCGGACCCACATGGGAAGGCCCGTATCGTGTCACCAAAGTAGTCAGAGACGGAACTTACCGGCTCGAAGACATGGGGGGTCGGGAAGTTCCCCGTCCCTGGAATGTGGAACACTTGAGGCAGTACCACCAGTAACGCCCACTTTACAAGCTGAAGCTAAGATCCAACCAGATGCTAAGATCCAAGCTGAAGCTAAGATCCAACCAGATCTTAGGTAACGCCCACTTTACAAGCTGAAGCTAAGATCCAACCAGATGCTAAGATCCAAGCTGAAGCTAAGATCCAACCAGAAGCTAAGATCTAACAGTCAAAAGCCAAGCTGAGGCTAGGAACCAATGTCCGCCAATTACATATATGTAACGTTTTATCCAATGTAAAATAAGAGCGCCACAAGAAGCGCCGAATAATGTAAAACGTCAAATATTTCCTGAGAACTTTCCAGAAATTAGAGACGGTCGCCCCCAAAGATTAGTTTTCTCACAATCTTTCCAGATTATTCAAAAACTGGGGGGTTGATATAGTAGACAGGCGTAAAAAAAAAAAGATATAGTAGACAGGCGTAAAAAAAAAAAAAAAAAAAAAACCGAGACAGTAAGCCGCACAAAAGCGCAAACTTCGGCAAAGACCAGAGCCACGATTCTGGCAAAAGTCCGGAACTGTAAGACGTTCAAAATGCAAACATCGGCATCCAGGTCCGGGGGACAAACGCCAAGGCACAAACCCCGACAAACCAGGGTCTTTACTCTGGCTCAAAAGACCGAAACCATAAGCCGCCCAAAAGGCGCAAACCTCGGCACCGAGACAGTAAGCCGCCTCACAAGCGCCGACCTCGATAAAAAGACCGAACGCCTCAAAAGCGTCTCTCGGTACAAAGACCTAGTATGGCTCGGGCCTCGATCCCACCTACTCAGGCACAACTGCCGAGCACCTGGTAGGCGACACTCGGTACGAAACGGCGGGATCTCAGCCTCGTCAATACAAATACAAAGTCGAAGGCAACAGGCCGCACAAAAGGCACCCACCTCGACTGAAAGACCAGAATCACAACTCTGGCACAATTTATAAGCAGGAAAAAGCTAAAACCCGACAAGAAACTCGGGGGGTAGGGATGCATCACCGACAAAAAACTCGCCAAACAATGATGAACACCTCATCATCGATGAAAGAAGCTCGGAAGCATGCAGACCACCTGAAATAAAAAGCACCTGCGGCAAAAAGAAGGGGGGTAAAACCGACAAAAAGGCTACTACCCGTAAACATACCATAACAAGTCGACATGCTCTAACCACAGACAAACATGCAAAACGATATTACAAAAGCAGGAGTATCTCTACAAAAGCCAGGCATGTCAGCTTATATACACAAGTACCCCTAGAAGTACATACAAAAATCGCGCCACATACGGCGCAGTATGAGCCGCAAGTCCCGGATACAAAAAAAGAGAGATACATAGTGCAAACTACTACACATATACAAAAGATCCCCAGTCGGAACGGTCCACCACATCATGTCTCGGCGACGTCCTGTCCATCTAGACCAGTCTGGTCACCGCCCTCGACTACTCCATCAACGCCATGTGCAGGAGCGTTGAAAGCCAAATCGATGCCCTGAAAATGGTTGCCACCGCCGGCCACAGCGCTGTTCGCACTCAAACCCTGACCTCCCTGGGCCCCTGCCGGGAAATCAACCTGCTGGTACCCCTGGGGCAAGATCGGAACTTCAAAGTCCGCGACCTGAAGGGGCGGGGGAATCGAGGCAATAATGGGCTGAAGAGAGACGCGAACGGCCTCGGGGATTGTAGCATCCTCATTCACGAACGAGGTAGAAAGATGCGTACCCAGATTCGCCATCAGGAGAGAACAGAAGCACCTGACGAAACCATCCCAGAAACGTGTATCAGCCAGCTGGTTCGTAGAAACCTGAACCCGGGCGACCTCAGCCTCCAGTTCGGATATACGCTCCCCTGCCTCCGCTAGCGCCCGGACGACGCTATGATACTCAACCGAGCCTCGGGATATATCACCAAGGGCACGCTCACGTCCCTCCTGAGCCTCCCGTAGCAGCTGTAGGGCGAGACTCATCCCGCCCCGGGTCATCTCTAGTTGGGAACGAACTTCCCAACACTCCCGCTCAGCAGAAATAACCCTTCCATGGAGGCCGGTGACTTCTTGTGTGCGGAGAGAGTCGTAACACGAATCCCTCGTAAGACCCGCAGTGCTGGTCCCACCTCGCTCGAATACTGACGGAACCTGCACAAACAAAAGAAAGGAGAAATTCACATGATGAAAAAAGTCCAAAGTACCATATGAAGGCCGAAATATCAAAAGACGCATACCAGTGGCACCGCACGTCCTGCAGAAGAAATTTCCCCCATAGGAGGGGCAAACTCGAAAATGTTCGGCTCATACCACGGGCGTCCCTGCAACGGCCCTTGGGCCAGGAACGGAGCCGTCACAGGAGGAACAGGGGCAGGTTCCTCAGGGGTAGCTATCTCCGCCGCCCTCCGGCCTCCGGAGGTTGATCCGCTATTGCGACGCGTCGTCCGCCGGGGACGACGGCCGGAGAGGGGGGTGGTCGACACCGACGGAGAGGACCTCCTTATTGCACCACTTCTTTCGCGATCCATGCCTGCAAAAAAGGAAGTTGCGTTAGAATACAAAAAATAAAAATAAAAATCCAAAAAATGATGAACAATCGCCGCGAATAGAGAAAGAGAAAAGAGACCGTGCGAACGACTGGACTCCGTCTCAAGACCTAGAGGCATCTCGGTCATACGACGACTCCGTATCCATCCAGACCACACCCACACCGACCTCTTCAAGTAGGAGGCAAAAAATCCAGGGACTGCAGATCTCGTCATAAAATAATTAACGAGACCCCTATCCCTGGAGACCGGATTCAGGCGTGGCAGGAGAGTTCCAAAGCGTCGTGGCACTGACCCTAGATAAGTGCTCGGAACCCACACCCAACGATTGTGCCAGCCCAGATTTGAACACTGATAGGCACCCGCGACACGGAAACCCGTGACTGGATCAGGGACGAACCAGTTCTCGAACCCTCCTATACCCCAAAAGGGGCGGAACGTGAAAAGTCTGAGAAATTGGTCCGCAGACAGCTCACCGCCGGTTCCCTCGCGCCACATCGAATAGCATCCTGCGGCATATTGACAGGCATCAGGGCTAAGCTGGATCGGATGCAGACCCAGCAACACTAGAAGATTCTCTAAGAGAGGCGGAGCCGGCAAGGAAAAACCCAGTCGAATGCTCTCTAAAGGTACCGCTACCATCCCTGCACGCGGTCGACTGGGGACCGACCCCTCTAACGGTGCACAAACCCCCTCAACGGGGACAATGCGCTCAACCCGAAAAAAAGCATCAAGCTCCCGGGGAGTAACAACACTCGGGATGTCAATATCCGAAAAATCTAATGGAGGATCGAACCAGAACCTTGAGCGCTCACGGCTCACACGCTCAATCCGCCTCCTAACGATCCTATAAAAAATCGGGCATGACCCGCCTGCTATGTCGGCTCTATGACGCATTCCATCCGCGTCAACGGCCTCACGATAAGTACCTGCAACAACTCTACGAATATTTACACTCACGCCGGGGGATCTCAAATCCGCTCCCGAACCAACCAGCAAATTTCGCCGAAAAATCGTGTCAGAGACTGGTGTTCCAGCCGTCGAATTCGACGAACTTGGTAAATCGTCGCGAACCTCTCGGGAGGTGAAAGACGACACTCGGATCGAATCAGCCGACAGGGGCCTGCTTAAAAAACTCCTGGGCCCAGGCCCGGAAAAGAACGACCCCGATGGCAGAAACATGGGAACTTGAGATCCAACTCCTGTTCCCAAGCCAGGTAACATAGCTCGAAGGCCACTGACACAGGCTCGCCAGAAATCTGGAAGACCGAAAAAGTCAGACGATGATCCCCGAACGTTATTAGAAAACACCGAGGCAGTGATCCCATCGTTGTGGGCCCACCCTGACATAGTCACATACGAGAGAGGGCCCACGGACACACCCCGAGACGTACCACGGGCCGGAAAACCCGCCGGAATCCGCCAAACACCGCTGCCATCGCCTGGGGGCCGCCTCTCCGGAGTCGCCGGAATCCGGTGACCGTCGTGGGACCTCCCCGGGACCGACCCAGGGCTGCTGGGACCCACAGGGGGCAGATCGGAGACCCCCACGGGCCCTGCACACCGACGAAGGCCACTGCCGGTTTCTCCGGCCACGCCGTCGCACACCACCTCCACAGACGAGGTCGCCTCAGCCTCCCGGTCACCACACGACCCTTCCCTGCCGACGACGAGCGCCGCCGTAGAGCCCGGAGTGATTTCGGCCGCCTCAGACCCACGCGAAGAAATCCGGCCATCCCCAGCTCCTCCGGCCACGCCGTCGCTCGCCGCCACCACAGACGAGCTCGCCTTGCCTCCCCGGTCGTCAGGCGACCCGCCTCCGCCGACGGCGAGCATCGCCGCAGAGGCCATGGCGATCCCGACCTCGCCAGACCCACGCGATCGTGGCTGCTCGTCACGTCGGATCTCCTCCCCACCACCCAAACAGCTCACCGACTCCGACGAGCTCGCCGGACGATGCCGACCACGATGGTGGTTCTCTCCGGCAACGGCCAGCTCCGGCGTGGTGGCTGGAGTTGATTTTCCCCGGTTCTCCATCGGGTTCGAGAGAAAAAAGGGGTCGATTTTAAAAAAATTCGACTCTTTTTCGACGTATTTTCGTGAAAAATGCCTCGAAATCCGTGTCGCTGAGCCCGCACACGGTAAGGTTCGTTGAAAAAATAATGAACCAGAACAAACGGCATATAAAAAGGTTAACGGAAACAAAAGTTATGTGAGTTTAAAAAATAAAATAAAAACTTACTTTGGTAAATTCCGTAAGCCGCGCGCCGTTCCGATTATTCACAAATGAAAGGGCCCACCTTGGATTTATAGTTTCCCGGAAATTTTAAATTCCCGCGAAACTGGGGGGTTAATGTTACGGGTAATTCCCGGGATTGATTTAAAAATAAATTAATAAAAGAAAAATTATTAAATTAATTTTTCTTTTACTTAATTAAGTCAGTTTTAATCCAAAACACCCTCCGGAGGCCCGTTTTCGTAAAATAAAGTGTCTAGATGTTCCTAAAAATATCAAGATACTCAAAAACGACATAAAATTTGTGAAAAACGGACGCGGGACGAGCTCGGGAGCGAAAAAACACTTCGGAAACACCTTGGGGGGCCCACAGGCCCACATGTGCGCCAGAGATGACGTCAGCCCGCGCGCGTCAGGTTGCCCACGTCATCAGGGCCCACAGCCCTTCACTCGCGCGAGTGAACTGATGCAGCCCCACAAATCCCGCGCGTGTGGGCGCGTGGAGCGTCGGATCGGGCTGATTTTGGTGGCGTTGGAAAGATCTCATTCCGAGGACCCAAAAAACTATATTTATTTTCTTCAGGGGCCTCCAGAAGCGGGAGATAATTACGTTTTAGTCCTCGGATTCCCTTATAAAAGGGAGCTCGGTTCATTCAAACCGAAAGGCATCGGAACTCGACCAAATTTTCTCGAGCCTCTCTCTACTCCCTATAAACTCGCCTCCCCCTAAAATATTCCACTAATGTTGAGCGTCGGAGATGAATCAGGGGGTATTCCCCCCTGTTTTCCCCGACCTCGGGTATTCTTTTGCCAGGTCCAGAAATTGAGAGAAAGCGGAAGTTTCGGAGAAATATTTTCAATAGATCAACCTGAGGGGAACCTCTGGAGAGAATCCCGGGATGATTGACGACCCCGCCTGTCTTAATTCTAGCTCTGTGCGGAACCCGTTCTGTTTCCCAGTCCGTATCTTTCATAGATATCGTGACTTTGTGAACAGTCTGTAGGACCCAGACTAGGATTGACTTCACGGGCCGAGGGTCCAATCTCCTGAGATTCATTGCTGGATCAAACACACTCTCCCGTTCGTGGGAACCCGATCTTGTGAGGAGCCCAAACCTGTAACCCGGGCCTAGTCCATTCCTGGCCTGGAGGTAACAGGTAGTGAGTATCCCCGGATCGCCGGATCACGAACGGCGAACGATACGTTTAGATCTCAGTACCAGGGACTTCACTCGGAATCCGTATCATACACACCAAGAAGGGGGAAAGAATCTGTCATCCCCGCAATAGGGCCTACAAACCCAACACAAGTCATCATAAGCCCACCAAAAGTCCACAAAACGACATTGGGCCCGGCCCAACACCAACAATTGGGCCGCAACAGTGTTTGATCCAAAAAACGGCATCAACAACATTTATTAACAAATGACGAATACAAGAGGATTTATAAATTAATAAAAATAAGCATTACGTAGCCTGCTCTCTACAAATAGAAAGAGCAAGGAACTTAATTAGTTCCCAAAATAGAAGTGACGATGATGAATAATAATAAAGCATCAATTGCATATAATATTATCGCAATTGATTATTCTAATTCAAATCCAGAAAACACGAAATCTCTTCTTGCTTGCTTGCCTCTGTTACATTCTTGACTTGGCCACGACCAGGCTTGCGTCACCCATGTCGCTCGCTCCCGCACGAGTCCAACTGTCCTTGAACTGCTCTTCAGTCACACCTATAATATATTATATATACAAACACGTATTATATTATACACATGTTGTTGTGTCATATGTGTGTGCTTTCAACACCATTTACGTGTAAATCTTGCATGGCCATGTGTAGCCATGCATGCATGACTAATGAATGAGAGAGAAGCTTGCCTTTGCCCATGGCGGCGGTGGAGGACATGCCGCCCTGAACAGTCTTCAAGTACTTGTCGTAGTAATTCGCGCCCGACCACTTCTGGTGGGCCAGCGTGTCGACGCCGTGGGCCCGCTCCTCCCGCTGGATCCGCTCCACGTAAGCGAGCATCCCCCGCCACGCATAGTCCTTTGCGAACGTGTCGACAACGAGCGCGTTGGCATGGAACCCGGCCAGCGTGATGAACTGCCACACGAAGCCGAGCTTGGCGATCCGCGGGATGAAATCCATCATCTGCTGGTCGTTCATCCCGGAGGCATCCCAGTTGAACGACGGCGACAGGTTGTACGCCAACATCGTCTCTGGCTGCGTCACCCGCACGCCCTCCGAGAACTGCGTGCACTGTGCCATGTCGGGGCTCGCCGTCTCCATCCAGATCACGTCCGCGTGCTCCGCAAAGGCACGGCCTCGCACCACCGCTGCCTCCACCGAGCCGCGGAAGCGGTAGAACCCTTCCCTTGTCCGGGGAAGGTCCCAGTCCCAGAAGAGGTCGTTCAAGCCGAGTTTGGCAGAGAGCTCACGGGCCTGCTCGTTGGACATCCCGGTGTGGTTTGACCACTCGTGGAGCTTCCACCGCTTCTCGCTATCGGAGAAGCTGTTGGAGTTCTTGATGGTGTCCGCAACGTGGTCGGAAAACGTCTTAAGACGCGCGGTGGAGATCCAGCTGTCCTCTAGAGCCTGCAGCTCAGCACCAGTCTTGCCTGCTGCCATGGCCTCCGCTAACATGGAGGCCAGGCTCCGGCCCCGGACGCGCGGGTCAGTGGCGCCGAGGATGAATGGATGGTCTCTTCCGTCCACATTGGTCTGGATGAGCGTGGCGGCCTCAGCGTCGGTTCTTGCCACCAGGACGGTCTCGACACCCATGACGTCGAACTGCAGCCGCGCAGCAACAAGGCGGTTGATATGCTCGCTGACCGCAACAAGTACCTATAAGACACAAAATAATGATTAATTAACATAATTTACTACATATGTGAAGCACAAAACCATGTAGAACATATATTTACGGTACCTTCCCGGCCATGTGGCCACACTTCTTGGTGACCGAGGACTGGTCCTCGATGTGGACGCCGGCTGCACCGCGCTCGACGAAGAGCTTGCAAAGCTTGACGGTGGCAGTGGTGCCGCCGAAGCCGGTGTCTCCATCGGCGATGATGGGCTTAAGGTAGTCGATGAAGGGGGTCTTTGCCCGCTCCTCGCGGCTCATGCTCATCCTGGCCTCACGCTGCTTGCGGTCATGGTACTGCTGGGCGAAGAAGAGGTGCTCCACCTTGTTGGGGACGGTGTCGTAGGGGTAGTCAGCGAGGTCGGGGCCAGGCTCGTTGGTGGAGGTGTGCGTGGAGGAGCACTGCCACCCGGAGACGTAGATGGTGTCGAGGTGCTTGGCCATCATCGTCACCTGCACTGGGTCCAGCGCGCCGAACGTGCGGGACGACGTGCCGTTGGCTTGGTGGGTCTTGAGGGTGCGCCACAGCTTCTTGGCCATGACGTCAGAGGCGTAGCCCTGCTTGAGGTTGCCGCGCAGGGCCACAACGTCCCGGGCCGAGTACGGGCGCCTCGTGAGCTTGAATCGCTCGTTGCCCCACCACGCCTGCACCTCCGCCACTTCCGCTTCGAACCTCCCTTCCTCCTCCATTATCTGCGAGAATTGAAATCATTCAATATTTTTCTACGTCGAGATCTAAAACTAGCTCAAGTGAAGTTGTATAGTCGAGATCTAATTTTCTATGTCCTTAATTATGAATATATATATATATATATATATATATATATATTAAAACTTGCTCAACTTAACATGTATTATTGCGATATATAATGATATTGTTCAACTCTTATGAAATACGTAGAGTACTAGCTCAGGTACTTGATCATTTAATTAAACTTAGTATTTGACGCCCTAGTCTCCGTAATAATCGATAAGAACTTAGACAAATATAAGTTCAAGCCTTATAAGTAATACAAGAAAAAACGACATTAAATTTTTGACAAACTAACCCCTAAAAAAGTAGTCGATTTGAGCTTCAATAGATATATTATGGATATAATATACCCTCAAACACAAAATTCAACAACGAAAGCAAAAAAAAAGTTAATCCAAAGAATGAATATATAGAAGAATTAAGGGTTAATTATTACCATTGAAGGCACTGAGAAAGATCCAGCCATGGATGGTTACGCTTTCGATCGGAGAAAAAGAATTCAACTTTTGTTGTTGTAAGAATAATAATAGTTGCTATACAACATCACCGCCAAAGTGCTCAATTTATAATGTTACTTGCAACCTAAACACAGTAAAAATAAATAAAAAATGGAAATTAAATTCAAGCGGCTCTGTCTGTACTGTGGATAAGAAAGAAACAAACCCAAGAAAATTCCAAACTCAAATTAATTAAATTATAATTATCGAGTTCGCAATAAATATATATATATATATATATATACATATGGAAAGAGGTGCGATTTGCTTTGCAGGCACGTAAAAATGGTCGTGCCACTTCTCCATGTCATAACGTCACTTTTTTAATCGCATTTTTTTTACTCTATAAATATATATATATAATTTTATATAACCAAGGATTTCAATTGGATCAATCCAATTACCCAAATATACACTTTATTTAAAATTTGAGAATATTTGAGCTACACAAATAATAAACTATAATTCAGATTTAAAGCCCAGCCCAACCCAACAGTCTTCGTATCGAACCTAGGTGTATATTCCAGACTTTGATATATTGATTTTTCATTACTCCACGTGGTGTCTTACCAACAAGCCACGTGGAAGGGAGAAAGTACGTGTAAAGCAATGATTTAAGTTAAATGGATAATCTAGAACCAACGAAGTTTATTATCGTACGTGAATATTAACACTTATCATCATCTTCCTTCCTTGAAAAACTTAATTATCATGTTTTTTTTTTCTGTTGTTTGTTGGATTGGTGACGAAGGAAGGAGAAGCGGTTAGATAGAATCAAATTTAGAATCCCAAGAAGGAAGAGAACAAGGAGGATAGATAAGCCTATCTCATCATCACACAACTAGCTTCACTTCACGATAATATATATATATATATATATATTCAATTTCTTTTTCCTCTAGCTTTATATCCAATCATATGCCTTCATTTTTTATTTATTTTTCTTAAGCTTTTGTATAGTATTCATTGCCATGCCACGAAGACGGCAATATATATAGCATCATTAATTGTGATCAACCATATATAATATATGATTTACGTACTAATTAAATGAAGTTTAAAGTTTATATATCTTTGGAGCTCCTTTTATTATTCAATAAAAGATAATAATTTATTAATACTTAAACATGCATGTGAAATCTCGAGTCAATAATTATTTCATGCACTTGGTTGGTGGACTTAATTATCAGCAAGTTAAACTAAAATTTAGGGTTTTGGATAGTAGGTAATTGAAGACGTACGTACGTCACAGAAATGGGGACTGAAGATAACGATAGAATTAATAGATTAGAAGAACAAGTGAAAGCGGTGATCATAAATATATTATATAATTGAATTGAATATATATTCAATTTCCTTCGTTGGCTTGCATTGGGAAACGTGACCGAATACTATATCATATTAATAAATATATGTAATGTACGTGAATGCATGATATGTATGTGTTTGCGTCATGCATTATTCAGAATTAATTTGTGGAGAAAATTGGTCCTTCGTGGCTTGGCTTGGCTTGGTGTTGGTGATGAGACAAGGACAGATCAGAAGCGCTTTGTTTTCTTTCTTTTTAGCATTTCGAGGAATATATATATATATATATATATAATATATCTGTTACTGTACTCATATTTGAAGATTTAATTTGATTCCATTATTATTCTAGCTAGCACAAAACTCCATTTTTATCTGCCTTAATTACGTTATTATTTGGTGTAGTCAGTCTACACATTCACCTTTTTAATAGAAATCCATACAAATTTGATTGACTCACTCGTGGTTAATTATGTCTAAATGAGCCATACTCATGCTGTTGGGTTTTTCTATGTTTTTTCAATTTCATTTCGTTGTCACTTTATATTATTAACTGCATTGTATCTGAGAAATATATCATATATATTATATATTGTATCCGCTCTCAAATAGCCACTCCAAACGTTTTCTATTATAATTAATAGAGTTATTCGCAGAAAAAATACATAATCAACATACATAAGCCACATCATTTTTAAGTGGTTAAACTCCCGCTAGTGTACCCGATGTTTGAATTTTTTTGGATTATATGTCTAAACTTTTTAATTACTGGTTAATGTACCAAAGCTGCATTCCGTTAACCAATTTGGTTAGCCTATTAAATCGAGTGACTTTTCAAAAGTCACTGTCAGACACATGGCAGCCTATTAGGGCACCACATGTCACACTAAAAAAATATTAAAATACAATTCTTAAAACATTTTTTAGTGTGACATGTGGTGCCTTAAGAGTCTGTTACATGTCCAACAACGACTTCCGTTAGTCAATTTAACGGAGGGAACAAAATTGCAAAACAGAATGCACCTTGAGTACATTAGTCAGCAAAAAAAAAAAAAACTTGAGTACATAATTAAAAGAAATTAAACTTTAAGTACTTAAGCCGGAGTTTACCCTTTTTAAGTAGAATTATTTTATATGGGCCATTGCAGAAGTGGCCCAATGGGCTTCATAGTATTTGAACAAGTTGTACACATACAAATCTCCATTTCTTGACCAATTGATACCTCATTTAAGCCACACACAAAAAAAAAAAATCAGAACTTAATTTCCTTGAGACAGAGCCACACATATCATATATAATGTGCATCCACTTGTAGCCAAAAACAGTCACCCCAAGCTTCACTCTTTTATGATTATAGGAACTCTAGACTAATGTGACCATGATATTGAGCAAGAAACCCCGAAAATGGCGACGGTCCAGCGGTTTACCGGGGGTTCTGGAACCGTTCTGTGGAGTATTTTGCCGTCCAATATTTCTCAATTTCTTCGGCTGTTCTTCCGGGAATTCTTCCAGCGATCAGAGTCCACCTAATCCATCAATCTCATTACTCAATTTTCCACAATTTCACGCACTTGTTTGTTTAATAAAAGCAAATTGTATCTAAGATGATACCGGACATTCGAAAAAGCAGTATTAGACTAGAGGCGGGCCAGGGCATAACCCAACCGAAAACCTAGTGGCCGGCCCTGTTTTTCAAGAATATTTATGTAAGTAGTTACTACGAGTAAGAAGCAATACATTTTTGTACAACAATTCTTATAAATAATGAGCAATAAAATAAAAAAAGAACCCACCTCTGTCCAACAAGGTTGAACATCCTAGTGACAAGGGCTTCTTCATCTTCTGAGAGATCAAGCTTCGACTCTTCACTGCTTGCCTCTGTAACAAATTATTAGAGCGACTCTTTTGATAAATATTATTAATAGTAAATAAAATACCTCTGGAAATGGAATCCACAGAGCTTTGACCCGAGTTGTCAGCCATATTAGCAGCAATACAAGTTAAGAGTGTTGGAGAGCAAGAAATTGGTATATAAATAAATATATGCATGATCTGTACTGTAAATATAAATGATTTGGATAACAGAAGAAAGAAAGATGGTTGAAAGAAAGAATGGTAGTTGAGCTTGGCGTTGATCGTTAGTTGCAGCTTGATAATGATTTGATTGGTGCTTTCTTTTCTTTCCTATTAATTTAATAATAATCATATCTGAATCGCCATTATTAATTGTCGCTATTAAGCAGTGACCAACAAAATCCAAACAAACTTGTATCTTTTGCTTTTGACATCATTCAAATAAATTACTCATTGAAATGTTTGTGATTGATTATACGCACTTATGATTAGAAACGTGCAACACATAATAACTTAATTCAATACGAATCTAGAACACATAGTTAGACCCAAAAAAAAAAAAACTTCGTTAATCTTTAATTGATTCATTAAATAGCAAAATTGATTCTTTATCTCAGTTCATCATTAGTTTCATTTTCCAAAGAAAATTCTTCTAAATTAAAAGGACTGAACATGGAGAGTAATATTTTCTTTAGCTAAAAGGACTAAAAAAATGATCTTTAACTTCGTTTTAAGCATCCCTAACAAAGAAAATCTAAAGTGAACCCGTCCCTGAACATATTTTTACCATAAAATAAAAGCTTGTTCAAACAAAAAATGATCTAAACATAGGAACCCGATTAATTTTATTATCGCCGACGGTCTTGAAACATTCCATAATCCTTCCACGTACACAACACTAACTAAGCAGCAGAAAGATAAGCACGACTGCGTCGCTTGATCGGATACGACAATATCAGTAAAGTAACACCTTAAAAATCATACAACTTCGTTACATTTGATGTTTTGCTGCTTAAAACCCATGAATCTTGATGCATTCCTTCTTCACTATACCAGCCTGTTCGAACAAGCCAACCCGAAGATGGTTAATAAATCGATACTAATACTATAATTAATCTCACCATTTTTTTTTATTATTAAGATACACATTAAGTAAGTAATTACCTGCACAAGGAACGTGGAAACATTCTTTCTCTGATCTCCCTGAAGCTGTATCACCTGAATCGCAAAATTACACCTTACAGCGCTTCTAAATAACATTTTACGATATAGCATAAAACTTTAATGGAAAATATAATTTCAAAGGAACATATAATTAGGCTCTGTTTCAATTTTCCCGTAAAACATTTCATCTGCAAAATCTTCTAGTTCAGTTAAATTTTTTAAACAGATAGATTCGGTGATTCACGATATTTTATTTGGTTCGAACTTTTTCAGCTCTCTTCAACAGAATTCGATACTATCTTCTAACTTTCCAAATTAATTCCGAAATAAACCTAGTGTACTCATCAGGATACACTACCGATTCATCAGACACCCATTTAAATATAATATATATATATATTACCCTTCCCACGGGCTCATTATGATCTTCATCAGCAAAATCTATTGATTCTATACACAAAAAATTATTCTATGAAGTTATAAAGATACACACCCTTATTTCCACAATAAAAATTTCAATGACTTCTAGTATTTAAATGCTTTTCATTTTCCGAATTAACCCCGATGAATTCACACGAGTTAGGTATTTTCATCAACTTAAACACATTCACATTTTCAATCATTTTCATTGACAGAAATCTTGGGCCCTGTTTGTTTAGCTTTTTGTAAACTTGTTTTTAATGTTTTGGTTTTGAATTTTGGTTAGGAGAATTAGTTTGATAAATCATGTTTTTAGAATATTGTTTGGTTAAGTTTTCTATTTATCATATTTTTAGAAACAAAAACTGAAATCATGTTTGGTTAAGTTTTTAAATTTTAATTTATTTTTTAAATAATATATATAGTATAAATTCAATTGTGAAATAAGCTATTAAATAGACACAAAACATATTTAATGCATTATATTGGTTATCATAATACTAATATATATATAATATTTAATCGACAACAACTAACGTAAATAAAGAAAAAAATATACATATATGTATATACATTTAACAGATAAGGAATATTATATATATATATAATAGTTCAAGAAAATATGGGCAAACAAATAGAGGGTAGTTGTGATGAAGATAGTGGTTTAAGAAAATAAATCGTGGTCACTGGGGTGAGGGAGAAAAAAAAGGAGAGGGAGGGAAAAGTGGAAGTAACGAGAGAGAAAATTAAAATAAAAATAGAAAACACATTTGGGAAAACACCATATACCTATTTTTTATGTTCCTTTGTAAAATTTACAAACCAGAAAATACTTTTTCTAAATCAGTTTTAAAAATCTTAACCAAACTTGAATTATCAAACCAATTCAACACTTTTTGAGACCAAAACACAAAAACACGTTTATCAAAAGCTAACCAAACAAGCCCTTGTAGTTTCCCGCAATTATTGCATCTAACAGACCTGGCCTAGCTCGGGATCTTGGACAACGGTTCCATTGCAGCAGAACTCCTTCTTGAGGTCCTTGAGAATCTTGTTGTAGCTGAAGTCCTTCTTCAAACCCTGCACGGTCGTCAGGCTCTTCCTACCATTCCGCTGCTGAACACGAACGTGCACGTACTCTTTCCCCCCGGCGCCAGATTCATCCGAGCTTGCATCAGCGAAGGGATCTGCCCATCACAGAGTGAGATCGATCCTCACAATACTCGGCTCCGTCCAGAGAGACAAGTAAAACGTACCAAAAGCGGCTGGAGTGGGGTCTAACTCCGACATGGACTGCTGCTGAACGAAGAAGCGCTCGTGATCAACAACGCGAGAACTCGATATTTTTTGAGCGAATCTGTGAATAACAGAGAATTCTAAGTTATATAACAAACAAAACTACACTCGATATCGTAAAGTTGTCCCAATTCTTCAAAGATTCCAAATTGAAGATGAAACCCTAGAAAGTTGAATCGAATCCGAAATTAACCTAATTCTGAATACCCAAAACAGCTTTCAATTCCAAAAACCGAATTCATAAAGGAATTGGGGATTTTCTAGAAATTGATCAACTTTCAATTGGCACCATCAGGAAACGCGAGATTCCAATAAATTCGGAGAATAAAAAACAAGAAAGTTGAATCCAATATCAATATCAATAGAGAAGCGAAGAATACCGAAGAAGAAGAAGAAGAAGAAGATGGATTGGCGATGAATCGAAGAACAGAGAGATGATAATATATCGGGAAGGGAACCACACAATTACAATTACAATTACAAACTGATATTCAATTTGTTTTTAATTATCGTCTAATTAATTTGTGCCGTACGTTTCCCTTTTTATACTTTTCTTTTTATTTATTTGCAACGTTATTAACTCAGTCAGAACTAAACTTATAATATTATAATCAAGGTTCAACTTGCCGAATTTGCCGATAAATCGCATGCCGTTTTTGACGGATTTATCGTTTGCTTGTAGATTAGTCGACGGAAAACTAATAAACACTGTAAATTATTGTTACCAACACTTATCGAGGATTATCGACACTTATCGAGGATTATCGATGAATAATCACGAAAATATTTTTAAGAATATATTTACTAAGTTTATAATGTTGATAAAACATTAAAATGCCAAAAATAAAATCATTTTATACTCAAACATATTTACATATGTCTCACTCTCACATATGTAAATACTCGAATAAAATCATCAAAAAGTGCAAAATTTCTTGAAAAGTACCATATTTTCGTTATTTTTCAAGATGTTTGTCGATTTTTGACAAAAATCATGGAAAAGTAATGGCATGGCCGTCTTGCCGATAACTACCAGAAGACGGATAATCGAAGATAATCGTAGAAAAGACGAACCTTGATTAGAAGCCCTGTCCATTTTTTAAAATTATTTATTTATATAGCAATGACAAAATATTAAAAAGTTGATAAATAGCAGAATTTAACATTAACTTTAGGGTTAATAACGGTAAAAATACTCAAAGTTTGGTCAAAGAACCCCTTGTGTACCTAAAGTTTAAAAGTGGTGGCAAAAGTACCCAAAGTCACATTTGGGGAGTTGACCACTCAATTCTCGTAACGCAGTTAACTTATCCGTTAACTCTGGCGACATGGACAAACGAGGGTTGCTAACATAGAAATTTTTTGTCACGTGGATGAGCCCACATTAGCCTCGTTTATGACAAAACAACGAATAAACCCCTAATTGGGCTCGTCCACGTGGCAAAACATTGTCATGTCAGCAACCCACGCTTGTTTACGTGGCCAGAGTTAACGAGTAAGTTAACTGCGTTACGAGAATGGAGTGGTCAACTCCTCAAATGTGACTTTAGGTACTTTTGCCACCACTTTTAAACTTTGAGTACACGAGGGGTTCTTTAACCAAACTTTAGGTATTTTTACCGTCATTAACCCTTAACTTTATTATAAATAGCACAATTTTGTATAGATACAGGGTGTATGGTTGGGCAGTGGCTTGCTCATTTCTGAATAATGATTATAAAAAACAATGTGTTATTCTGGTGTCCAAAACGATAACAAGAAAGAGAAATTCGCATTTCTCTTTCACATTACAGTAAAACCTCTATAAATTAATATTGGTGGAACCGCCAAAAAATATTATCTTATCGGATTATTAATTAACATATAAATTAATAATATATATATTAATGAAAAATAAATATTAATCAGCTATAATTATACAAACATCTTTACTAACAAAAAATTATTTCAATTTATTATATCGAGAATATTAAAGTATCAATATTAAGAATATCAAGAGAGACTATTATGATTTAAAAATATTTTATTAGAGTACCAATGTAAGAAATATTAAAGAGCCCAATGATATTAAATAGAGCTGCAGCTGGCGACTTACTTGGGCCAGTCGCGATCGTCGCGACGTTTTGTGGGGAATCGCGACGCGTCGCAATCGCAGGGCCAGAATCGCGACCAGTCGCGACCACGTGGCCGAATCGCGACGGCTGGGGTTCGATCCGCGTGAAGCGATGGATGGCCAGGATCTCGCCACGTCAGCGATCCGAGGGTTGTGAGAATTTGTAATTGTTGGTGGCGAAAATAACCCAATTTTTACCCGAAATTTATTCCCCAACCACAATTATTACCCACTTTACTCGAATTTCAACCCTAAAATTTCAAATTTCATAATTTTTTCACCCACTTTCTCCTCACAATTATTCACCCACCACAATAATTATTCACCCACCCCACTCTCTCCTCCAACCCTATAAATACCACCTCTTCCCCCCTCATTTCTTCACCAACAATCTCTCAACTCTTTCTCAAATTCTCTCAATTCTCTAAGTTTTTTCCACTCTCAAGCTCTAAAGTTCCAAAGTTCTAAATTTCTCAATTTCTAAAGTTCTCTCATTATGTCTCGAAGAAGCGGCGGTAGTTCCGGGGGTCGAAGGGCGACCAGGAATTTGCAACCCCAATTTCTACTAGGGGGAACATCGCAGCCTACGCCCGACGACTACATTCCCGTTATGCTACCCCAAGAAATATTTCCCTCCCCTCCCAATCCAAATTATCCCGACGATACAGTACGGTCTCTAAGATCTAGTCTAGTCCGGGCGTTGGCCCACCACCAAGCCAATCCCGAACGTGTGTCCCGAGAATTGGTCGACGCGGTGGCTCAATCTAGGGGGGGAAATAACGATCCTTTTTTCAATCTCATGTTTCGGGAAGGTGCCGATTACAGAGCTCAAGGTCCCGAAGGTGCCGATCCCGAAGAAACTCAACGTCCCGACGATGCCGATCCCGACGACTTTCAAACGCCGCCCTCGGTCCATGGTTCAAATGTTGGGGTTTACAACCGCGGTTCTCCTCTACCTTCCAATCAAGATAGCGGTGAAGCCTCCGTTGCCCGTCCTCGACGTGCTCGACGTCCTTCAACCGGGTAATAACCTTTATTCATTTTTTATTTCATTAATTATTAATATTTATTAATTAATAAGTTAGTACTTAGTAATAATTAATAATTAATAAGTAATAAATAATAAATAATAATTAATAAATAATAATTAATTTTTAATTATTAATAATTATTAAATAATAATCACTTGAAAGTCTTAGTATGCTATGTGGTTGCGGTTCCGACTGATCTTCCACATCAGAAACGATTTTCTTGAGATTTAATAATCATTTAATCATATTATCTTAATTAATTAATTTCGTTTAATTTTTTTACCTTAAATATTATAGTTTAATTATTTTAGTATAATTAATTAATTTGTCACGTCTCTTGAAAGTCTTAGTATGCTCTGTGGTTGCGGTTCCGACTGATCTTCCACATCAGAAACGATTTTCTTGAGATTTTTTAAGTTAACGGGATTAAAAATGGTAATTTATATGTGTGGTGATTATTATAAAGTTCTTAATGGAATACGGTGTCTTAGAAAGATTGGTTTTTAAATAAGGTTTGCTTTGCAATCTCCTCCAAGCTAGCCTGGGAACCTCGAGGAGTTCTGTCTAGAAAAGCTTGGGCCTAAAGCGAGGTCATAACATCCTTTCCAGTCGATCTGGCCGTGGAACCTCGGGGAGTTCCGTCAAAAAGAGCTTGATAATGATTTCCGCACATAGAAAATACCATTTTTAATTTCGCTAACTCTTTTAATTAACTATATGAAATTTAATTAAATTAATATGATTAATCCGATGTAATATTCCTTTGTTTTAACAGCGCAACTCCTTCGGCCTTGGCGTGGGGACGACCAAACACGGCCCCAGTGTGGCAATTTTTCCACGAAGATCGGCGGTTGGAGAATGGCGAACGCATTAAACTCGCCATGTGCAAAAAATGCGGCAAAGTACTAGACGCGATGGGTGACCTCGGAACCGGCTACTTGAAAAGACATGCAAGAGCATGCTTCCCGACCGGGGAGCTTGAAGAGGTAAACACAGCACAGGTAAGTGCCCTTTCTGCAGTTAATTTACGGAAATGGACCCTCGAATGGATAATTTCTACGGGCGTGCCGCTGAGTTTTGTTGAAAACCCCAACCATACCCGATATATGCAAAGGATTAATCCGACGTACCAGCAGTTTTCCCGTACAACTTATACCCAAGACATGGAAACCGCATATGCTATGCAAAAAAACCTTTTGGTCGATTTTTTTAAAATGTCTAGCATAAACGTCGCTTTTACCACCGACCTGTGGAGCGGTCCAAGTTTAAACGACTATTTGAGTCTGACCGCCCATTACGTAGACGACGAGTGGAATCCATGTCAAAGGCTTTTAAATCTATCGCCATTCGAGGGTCGTCATACCGGGCAAAACATTGCCGAAAAATTAATTGCATTATTTAATGATTGGGGTTTACAAAACCGGATAATTTCCATTACCTTAGACAATGCCGCAAACAACAACGCCGCCATTTTAATCTTGGAATCTAGTTTGCCCGGTTCGCCGTTTAAAAATATTTTACATCAACGCTGTGCTTGTCACATTATAAATTTAATTGCACAAACCGGCGAACATCAAATTGCTAACCATCTTGATAAAATACGCGGCATTGTTGATTGGATCCGGCATCCTCAAACCACCGGTAGGTGGAGAAAGTTTTGTAAAGACCACAATCATCGAGCTAACAAGTTTGGTTTAGATAATAATACACGTTGGAACTCTACATATCTAATGGTTTCAGTTGTTTGTAGACAGCGGCTGCCTTTAGACCACTTCCTCGGGATGGAACTCGAGCCACAGAACCGGATCACGGAGGCGGATTGGGAAACGGCCCAAAAATTTACCTAATTTCTTAAACCATTTTACGCTATTACGCTAAATTTTTCAAACAAAAAAAGACCCTCTTTAAACCACGGTCTTTCGGGTCTTTACCAAATTACGTGTGCTTTCAAAGAATTTGAAAATGACCCTATTATTTCTCCCATTATTCCGGGGATGATTACAAAATACCAAACTTACTGGGATCCACCCCCGTTTTCGTTTTGCTTCGGTGCTATACTTGATCCTCGTTTTTCGTTTACTTGGGGGGCAATGATGTTAGCCTGCGGGGAAAATCTCGAGGTGGATTACCAGAATTATATTAACGTTGTTAACGAAGCCTTTTTTGCACTGTACAGTGAATACGACGCCCGGTTCCCACAGTTCAACGCACAGGAAGAGCAAAGGACAGTGATGGAGAGCCCAACGAAGACGGGACTAGCGTTTAGCCGGAGACTCAAGCAACGGATAGATCGCGGGGAAGCAAGGGAATCCAGTACGGGACCGGCACGGGCGGACATACCGGAGGGCACACCAGAAGAAGTTAAGCGGTACTACGGCCTACGGTTTGACAACGATTCAGCCGAGTTCGATGTGATAAAGTGGTGGAAGAATCAATGAGACAGACTCCCGATATTGGCGAGAATGGCGAGGGATATTCTGTCCATCCCCATTTCAAGCGTTGCTTCGGAGAGCGCATTCAGTACGGCTCAGTATGTCATAAACGACCGGAGGGCATCAACCACCAACACACACGTCGAGCAAATAGTGGTGTTGAATGATTTGTTGTTCCACAACCCCGTGATTGCCGAACGGTCCGACCAAACCGAACTGGAGCGAATGACTGAAAGGTTTAACGCTTTATTCCCCGAGTGACGCAATGTAACCGCCAATGATGTGCTCTTTCCTCTCTTGGTTTTATGTCCCTAAGGAGGGTTTTACAAGAGAGGTTTTAGTGAGGCATCTTGTAATATTTACACTGAATATTTACAGCTTTCTTCCTCCTTATTGTAATATTCACAATGAATAATACAACTTTTTTTTAAATATCTCGTCTTATCGTATTTATTTATATGTTAAGTAAATTTGTTAAAATTTTATATGTTACAAACAAATATTTATTAACATATGTTACAACTTAAAAATTAACAATAAAAATCAAGATTATTAATATGTTACAAAATAATAAGTTATAACATACTTAAATATTAATTTTGAAAAAAAGGGATTATAGATTAAAAAAAATTAAATAATTAACTTACTTACATATAATTTTGAAATAATTAATAAAGTTTTATAATTAAATTCGGGTAAAAAGTATTTAAAAAAAAAAATCAAGAAAACAGGTACTTTTGCCCGAAAAAAAGCCCAGAAAGTCGCGAGAAATCGCGAATCACCGCGACCTGCGGCGTCGCGATTTTTGGCGATTCCGTCGCGACGAGTCGCGACGCCGCGAGTTTCAACTCTAATATTAAAGATGAAGTTCAAGAAGACATCAATTTCAAGACTATTAGTGATGTAATATTATCTTTTTATTTAATGTGATTTCATAGTTATTTATGTCATATATCACTTGGGACCTATATACTTTCTAAAAAAAATATTATCTTATAAATTTAACGAATTATTAATTTAACTAGTTAGGCCCGAGTCGGGACCGGACAAAAATATTATTTAATCGCGACTATTAATTTATCAAGTATTAATTTATAGAGGTTCTACTGTATTACAAAAAGACTAACTCAAAGTGACATAGCAAGATGTGGTGAAAGTATTAAAGATACTAAAAAGACACATGATTTTTGTATATTCGGAAATATATTTTCTTTCCATTTGAACAAAGAATAAAGACGGTTTTGTATATTCATAAATATATCTTTTTCTTTTTCTTTTTCTTTTTCTTCTTCAGTTTCATGTTTTCTTCATTCATTTTTAGCTATTTTTTCTAATGTTCCTCTTTTCATTTTTTAGTGCGTATAGATGGAGATTTTGGCGCGAGTCCGTACAAGGTTCATGCAAGATCCGAAACACACAGACAAAGAGCAAGTAGCGGGAAGGATAACTCCGGGGACGGGCCGTTAGACAATTTCACCGTAGAAGAATTTTGACGCGGTAATAACGTCCAACGGCCAGGTCATCTCTACGGGACTGTGCTCAATTTTGGTTGCTTACGGAATCACGGTTTTGGCTATAACGAAGACGTTGAGCAAGACCAAAATATTTTGTGGCGTTTTTGCCGCTATTACTGTTATGTTTTCTAAGGCGAGCATGCCTTTGCTCGCTGTAGAATCATATGTAGGGAAATTTCAAACGGCGTTAAGGTTTTATAATACTGCATTTGTAATTTTGTAGTTTGATTTGTTTTTTTAGCTTACTTCACTGAGGGCCGGCCCAATTCTTTTTGGAGCCTTGAGCGAATTGTTAATATAAGGCTTTTTTGGGGCCTGTAATACGATATTGCAGGAGCCACACGATACTGCAAGAGAGATGCAGTGACGAAGACCTAATATGAAGGGCAATGATTGTTCGGTATTGCAAGAGTTATGCAATAATTTATGAGTGTCGGCCCAACTCTTTTTGAGGCATTGGGCAAATTATTAATATAAGAGTTTTTTGGGGCTTGTAATACGGTATTGGAGGAGCTACTGCAAGAGCGATATCATTGTCCTAAATCTATATCACTGTCCTAAACCTAAACCCCTAGTCTATAAAAGGCCATAAACCCTATTTTTTTAACTTTTGATATTTTTTTAATAGGAAAATCATCTACACTCAAGTGACTCATTTAAAAGATTTGTACTTTAATTCATTTATATTCATTAGTGTTGCAGCCATTGCAATGTAATTGCATTTACACCCATTTTTATATTATCAGTTTAGAGTTAGAACTGTTGATTATAAATAATGTACGTTTAAATGGATAACATTGATATAAGTTTATTATACGTAATTTCCATTGTGGTTTATGAATTTGGACTCTTTCTGCTCTATATATTGAGTATTGAATAATTTTGAGTCTCTTAAGATAGCGAGCGCCGTTCAACTCATCGCTCTAATCGGGAGTGGTTGGTCGACATCTCCAAAGCCGCTTCAGGCGGTGGTATTGATGATCGTGATTCCGCCCCAAGTTCTTCCCTACCAAGTCGAGAACGAGACTGGAAAGAAGGCATTACTATTCTTTACAAACGTAGCGTGCAGTTTTATGATGATGTGGCCAGTGAACAGGTCGGTTTATTGTCAGACGGTGAGGAAGGTCGACAACTTATGTTTAGTCGTGGTGCTCCACTTCATTGTGATGTTTTTCTTGAAGCAGATACACATGTTTTCAGCGATGGATGAATGGTACTATTTAAGTGATTACGATATAGTGAGGGAGGAGACGGTCAACCTTGTGTTTAACACGGTGGTCTTCTACTTGTTCTCACCGGAGGAGACGAGCCAATACCTAACTCCGACCCACAACCACAGGGAAGAGTGAAACTAGTATATACGTACGTGGAATTTGATGATCTGTGTGTGCATGCATGCAAGTAGTTTAATATTATTAGAAATGTGAGAAGATTAATTAGCGTTTCTTTGGTTGAATTGGTATTGTGACTTCATATTTTTCATTGGGTGAATAAAAAATCGAAGAGAAAATTTCTCAATGCATTTTTCTTCACCTGCGTTTGGTATTAGGGTTAATTGCGGCAAAAAGACCCAATTTTTGGTCAAATGTTCTGTTGTGTATACAACCTCTGTAAATGGCGGCAAAAATACCCAATCTCGGCATTTGGGAGTTGACCAAGAATATTTGTCCACATGGCTATTAGCCTTTTCCACGTGGCACTTGGCCGCCACGTGGCATGCCACGTAGTTATTATTTTATTAAATAATTTAAAAAAATATTATTTTTTTAAAAAACGTTTTAATTTTTTTAAAATTATATTATTTTTCAATAATAACCAATAATGAATATTTAAATTTAAATATTCATTATTGGTTTTTATTATTAAATATAATTATTCATTTTAGAAAAGTGGGTCAAACGAAATAAAATGAAAAAAATAAAGAAAAAAATCACCGTTCACGGTTCACTCAAGCTCTGCCTCCGATCCGGTTCACGGGTGGAACGAAATCGCTTAATATGTTTAATAATAATAACCAATAATAATAATATGATTATTTAACGACAATTAAAAAAAAAAGAATAATATATAAATAAAAAATATATTAAACAATTATTATTATTATAAAATGCAAACACAAAAAAATATCATGCAAACAAATAAAAATAATTTTTCGTTAAATATAAATATGACTACTATTTTTTTTTAATAAGTGGTGTGTATTTAATTATGTCTTGACTTTGTAAACAATATGTATGTGTTTATTGGTTATTATTATTAAACATATTAAACAATTTTATTCGATGCGTGAACCGAATCAGAAACGGAGTTCAAGTGAACCGTGAACGGTGATTTTTATTTCGTTCTACCCACTTTTTTAAAAATAAATAATTATAACCAATAATGAATATTTAAATTTAAATATTCATTATTTGTTATTATTGGAAAAAAATATTTTTTTATTAAAAAAAAATAATACTAATTGATAGTATTATCTTGTCAATTAGTATTATTTTGACGTCGTCAAAATAATACGGTTATCGATGAAAATCCGCAGCCTTCATTTTACATAAGTAAGTAACGTCGTCACATGGCCAAATCAGAGGGGCGAAAACATTGTCAAGAGTTTTAAATACGGTTATCGATGGAAATCCGCAGCCTTCATTTTACAAGTTTACTAATAGATTTTTAGGAAGAAAAAGTTTGCCGACAAACAAAGTTACCGATCAAATTTTTACGAGTGAACCGCTAGCGTCGGGGTTTAATAATAGTTTTCGGAAAGTACTCTTAGAATACTTTGGTAAGATTTTTAAAGAAGTTAAAAATATTCAGTAATCTACTCTAACTTGATAATAAGGAGACGATCCGAATTGTTATGGCCTTGATGGAGAGTAAGCAGAATTACTCTGATCAATTATTGATAGACACAATAAAATGTGCTTTCATAAGTCTTCAAGATCTCTATGGAAACTCAAACATTTTCAAAACAAAATCCATTGCAGAATCTAAAACCGGAGTGTGGTACGAACATACATCAAATTGGTAATCTCCAAGTCCCGAATCATCATTTACCTGTATCAATTCAAACACAAAAGCGTGCATGAGTTGAAACCTGTTTATTCTAATTAAGCAAAATTTAATTATCGTTTCCAAACTCGATAAACACCCAGTCCGTCGTTACCGTAATTTTGGCGGACCATTGTGAACTTGTAAAGGGCTTTAGCAAGCGAGCCGTATTTCATTGATGCCAATGATCCCATATGTCTTTACACACAAGCAAACAATTCTTCAGTTTCTCTCATACAATAACTTCTTCGCTACTTTACAATATTGCCAATAAGCCTCCAGACCAAGAGATTAACTTTAGCAACTCAAAATATTCTCAGGAGACAAGTCAAATGCGATGATTATATAAAATACGCTCGAGAAAAGTGATTTTGGCTCTTCAGCAAGAAGATAGAAGGAAGATCCAAAGTAATCTGATAAGGGTAAGACTTTGAATACTTACAGGATCTCGGTATAACGGATTCTCCAAGCAGGGAAACCTAAATGGCATCTCACCGGTCCATAAACTGAGAGAATGTCGGGTTCGGGGCCATCACTTCCTGAAAAACAGTGTACCAAAAATGTTATATACATGAGTTTAACAAAACAAAAGCATCGAGTGATAAAACAAACCAATCGTTTTTAGCGCATCAGCCATCTGAATCTCTGTGAAGATTTTGTCTCTCTGCTTTTCACCCAAATTAACCAATTCCATATATTTTCCAAAGAGTAAATTCGCTGCTTTCACGACCGCCTCCTTCCCATCAGAAAACGAAGCGAATTCCAGAGTCACGCTTCTTAACTTGTCATCCTCGCCAGCTCTCTGCGCATGTTAAACGGTAAACTGGTTTATATATTGTTATCGACAAGTTCCTGAATGCGAAAATACCAATATATGTGCCACGATTCAATTCAAAATAAAATAAAAGATGAACACCTGAACATTGTTTAGCTTGTCTACAATGGCTTTCTTAGACTTCTTCATCACTCCTATATATTGCAGCGCAAAACCGTTTCAATGCCTGCGAGTCCAGCAATAGAAACTTAACGAGGTTAAGAAGTCACCTTGTGCGTCGTAAAGGCAAATATGGTTGGCACCAGAAGCTCGCAGCCATGTTAGAAGCTGAACGAGTCTTGAGATGTTGTGGGCTTCTTCGCTTTCTACCACCACAGCCAGGCTCTTAATTTTTCCGAAACTAAAAGCTTCGTACTTCTTGTGCGGCCCGATAATGCTTTCAACTGCAGCAGCTAATCCCATTACAAAGTGGATGAAACTCACAAACAAATGCAGAATTTGCCACAGTAGTTGAAACCCACAACTTGCAATCTGCATAGATAATGTCGAACCAAGAAAAGTTCAGTATTAATTAAGAGAGGGTACAAAGGAATGGAACAATTACGATACAAGGGATGTCAAAAGCAAATACCATGGTTCCTTAAGAAGGTAGACGACAATCTCCGAACTGGTTAGCTCAAGGCGGGCGAGTCGGCCTCGTGAGTTAAAAGGCCGAGTCTTTAGCAAAATCCAGAATTACAATAAAAAAAAAATCCATCAGAATCTAACAATATAACATAAGATAAAATTTCAATCCAATTGAATAATCCTCATTCCAGCATTCAATGAATAAACTAGACAAGTCCAACTTATCCTCGATATCCTATAATTAATTATATATATCTAACAAACTCAAACAAAAACCGGAAACAAATTCAGAAGTCCAGAACCAATATTGAAAAGAAAAGAAAAAAAATCAATATGAGTCAACAGAGCAATCAATCAATAAACGAAGTATTTGTATTAACAAGATTAGATGAGATTGGGAACGCGGATCAGCGATCTAGCAACACGCCGCGTCACTGAGAGATCGAGAAAGAGGTTTGGACCAGTGACGGAACCAGAATTCAGAGGAAAGGGGGGCTAAAAAATTATTAATTTTTTCATGAATAAATGTTCAAAATTGCAAAACTTACAATATTTCATGAATAATTTTTCATAAACAAGAGTAAAATTCACTCTCAATGCCCAAGTTGTAGTAGTTCAAAATTTGTGGCATTTGAAAATCGTTCAATTCCGACTACTTTCTCACACCAAAATTAGCACAAGCAAAATACAAACAAGACAAATTCACTCGCCGAAGCTGCGGTGAACGGCGGAGATCGAAACAAAACAAATTTATTCAATATTATAACACAAATCGACCTCTTTGACTCTGAATTGGGATTTTGAGATTAAATAAGAAAGAAGAAAATAACCGAGTAAACTAAATACACTCAAAATAGTTTTGTGTGCATTGACATTGAGTATATCAATTCAACTCAACCGAATCTCATCTTCAAAAGCTTATAAACAAAATCATGCATTTCATCAAACACTTTGTGTGCACTACTAAAAAAAAAACTTTTTTCCCACAAACTAATAATTCCAATCCCAATTCTAACAAGACCAGAATCATAATCGGAACGCAAAAGTAGTCATTTACCTCCAAAAATGAGCTAAAAAAAGTGCAGTCATCGCTGACCAAAGCTTTACAAAATCACTGGTTTCGGTCCAATTTTAGTTTTTTTATTATTATTATTATTATTTTAAGTAATTTATTTAAATCTTAGCTTCTAAAGTCTTATTTCAGAGAGAAAATATATTAGTTGACTTGACCCTTTTTTCTTGGACTGGCCTAGATTTCAACCCGACCCGACTCTGTTTTTCTTTTTCTTTTTTTCTTTCTTTAAGGGCTTTTCGGAACGGGATTGGATCCTGTTTAAAACTAACCACAAGCAAGCGACATGTCGTTTTAATATTAAGAAATCGAGCTAATTCAATAAAATACACGTCGTTCTTTCTACAACTATTATGAGAAATGAATGTTGTTCTTCTACGTAATAGCATTGCAAAATTTCTAATTTGTAAACATTAAGAAATTAAATAACGAAAAGTCAAACTCGTAAACGACCATCGACAAATGAATGAATAGATTCAATTCAAGGAAGTAGTTGTGCCGGCCAATGAGCATTTAGTATAGAAGCATGGAGGACCCCACAAACTATTCAATGTTCCAACCAAAATAGCATTATAATAATTTATATAACTAGACCGAGTCTCTCTTTTTGGCCAAAACGACATAATTATTTTCACCAAGAATACATATTCTTAATCGTAGCGTCGGCAGAGTTGACCAACTTTACTCTGATTCATTACTTATCATCTCCAAACAATTGAAATAAATAAAAATCATGAACTGTATGTATCTGTATCCATTATAAACAATGTATGTGCTTATAGTACTAGAGTAATACTCTATTCATATATGATCAGTCTTTTTGCAATAATATTGTATCTTTGTTTTTGTTTTTGCTAATCTTATATGCATGCAGTGTAATCCTTAATGCATGGAATTTACATGCACGTAACGTTGGAAGCGGAAGATTTAGATGATGAGTACGTAGAGCTTATGAAGTCGCGTTTACATTAATAAGTCGTCGTTGACTTTGTGGATATATCCGACCAAACTCTATTAAATGCTGGTGCTAACTCCTCAACGGTCTCAACGCGTAGCATGAACATGCAGGCATTAAAGCTTCTGGGTATGGAGCTTTGATGCTCTACAAAAGCATCTCCCACTCCCAGATAGCATCCAAGTAGAATCTCAGAGTTGATTGCACAAACAAGGAATAGGATGATGACTAGTAAATGGCTCTGCTTAGGCCTTCTTGCTCTCTGCATTGCTCTCCATTTCTCTGCAGTTGCTCTTGGAGATGACAAGCTCGACACCCAGCGCTACAGAGACGACGACTGCCGATGGGGTCGGGGACGCTGTGGTCCCCGTTTCGGCGGCGGCCGCGACTTTGGTGGAGGACCCGGTAGGGGCCGAGGTGGTGGCTTCGGCAACGGTCCGGGTCGAGGTAGAGGTGTTGGTGGGGGTGGCGGGCTAGGCAGAGGTGGCGGCCTCGGAGGAGGTGGTGGAGCTGGTCGCGGTGGTGGCTTTGGTGGAGGCTCGGGAGCAGGAGGTGGTGTTGGAGGTGGAGCTGGCGGTGGCGGTGGCGTTGGCGGTGGCACCGGAGGGGGTGTTGGTGGTGGCGGGGGATTTGGTGGAGGTGGCGGTGTTGGTGGAGGTTCTGGAGCAGGAGGCGGTGTTGGTGGCGGCGCTGGTGGAGGAGTTGGTGGCGGTGGAGGCTTTGGCGGAGGTGGAGGAGGTGGTGTGGGTGGCGGTTCAGGCCATGGAAGTGGTTTCGGTGCTGGTGGTGGCGTTGGAGGTGGTGCTGGAGGTGGCGGAGGGGGCGGCGGTGCAGGTGGTGGCTCTGGCCATGGAAGTGGTTTTGGTGCCGGCGGTGGTGTCGGTGGAGGCCTCGGCGGTGGAGCTGGAGGTGGCGGCGGTGGAGGAGGAGGTGGTGGTGGCGGCGGCAGCGGCGTGGGTGGCGGCTCTGGGCATGGAAGTGGTTTTGGTGCCGGCGGTGGTGTCGGTGGAGGCCTTGGCGGTGGAGCTGGAGGTGGCGGTGGAGGAGGTGGTGGTGATGGCGGCGGTGTGGGTGGCGGTTCAGGCCACGGGAGTGGTTTTGGGGCCGGCGGCGGTGTAGGCAGTGGTGCCGGAGGAGGCCTCGGTGGTGGGGCCGGTCACGGAGGAGGGTTCGGAGCAGGTAGCGGCGGCGGTCACGGAGGCGGAATCGGAATAGGAATTGGGATAGGCATAGGAGTGGGTGCGGGCTCCGGGCATGGATCCGGCAGTGGCTCCGGGAGCGGCGGAGGAGGTGGGCGCTAGATATCGCCTTTCATTATAGTCGTAAACCAATATATAATATTTATCTCATGCAATGCAATGCATGTTCTAAAACAAGTTAATTATAAGTTTTGTGTTCTTGATTGTATCATGCATGCCTTAATACAAAGTTCAACGTCAAAGCGCACGTTTCATATTTAATTTCCTTCATATCTTAGTTCTTACTATCATTATTATTATTCGGCTAATTTCCTTCATATCTTTCCTTCATAATTGGTTGAAATTGATCGGTATTGGTTGATTAGATTGCATGAGCATGTTATTGTTGGTTCCCAAATCACGGATCTGCAAAGAACACGATCACCACCAAAGAAAACGAACAGAAATTGAAGAACACGAATTTTTGGGAGAAGAAATTCTCTATTGATAATCGAAGGTAAATTACAAGAAAATAAACTCGAAAAACTCTAATGGACTCAGCACTTTACAAAGTATACAATGCTAGGTTTATATAGTCTCACATAGGCGAAAACCCTAGCTAACAGAATCACACAAAATCGAAAAACTACCCTTAAATAATCTCGTCAAATCTTTGACTCGATCTTTGTTTGCTCCTCAAGCTACGCGCTTTCCTCGTTGGGTAGTTGCTGACTTTCCCTTTCCTGCTCGGACAACTTCTCTGTCCCCGAGCTGGTCTGCTCGTCTGCCCCTAGCCGAGCTTGCATTCTTTCTGGACGTTCTGCTCGTGTTCACCCGAGCTGGGCTGAACTCTTGTTCGTCTTTGGTTCTGGTCGGTACCCGGACTGACTTCCTCAATGTGCCAGACTAAGTCAAGCTTAAGCTCGCTACTACCAAACAAACACGTGTTATATATATATGTCATAACTCATCTCATATGTATAACATAAGCCACTATATATAAATAAATAAAAAGTCACCCATTTCATGTTTAAATCAAATGCAGCAAAATAAAACACGTATGTTATGTCACTTATGAATATGATTGACTCATGATTATTAATTATCATCGTCTACTAGTTATATTTTAATAATTCTAAAATTGAAGAGTCCATTCTTGCTCTCCAAGCGTCTTTCTAAGCAAGTCAAGTCTTATATTGGTTCACAACTCACTTGTAGTCAAGTGAGGTTAGCCATCACGTAGTTCAAAGTAAGAGTTGGGAGATGCGTACCTAGACTTGCGTGGGCAAGCCGGGAGCTTATAGTGGAGACGGTGGTCGGTCAACGTTCGGAACTTCCTCTGGCGCTAGCTTCTCCACTTTTATCACTGGGGAGTCGGGGATTCCTCCGGCGTCTTCTCTCTAGGTAGTTCCGTCGCTTTGACGTTAGTCGTGTATTTAAACTAAAAAATATAAGAGAGAGAAAACGAAGTTATATAGTTACTGTTATGCGTATTTTCTGGAGCCTAGAAAAATTAAGGCCCAAGACATATTAGGCCCACTAAATCGACTTTGACCCGCTCAGGAAAAGTCAAAACCAAACCGACCTAAAAAAGTCAACAAAAAGTCAAAGGGCCCGGACCGGAAAAGTCAACAAAAAGTCAACGGGACCGGCCTATCAAGCCGAAGGCATGAAATCGAACTTCCGACCCTCTATAAATACGAGGGCACCCCCGCCACAATCGGCAAGCTTTCCCGAAGCCAAAAAACCTCTGTTTCCCGTTTATTCATAAATTCCGACTCAAATACTCGACTAATATTGAGCGTCGGAGCGGGCGACAGAGGACCCCCCCCCCCCCCCCTCTGTTCCCTTTCGGAGTTCACGTTTTTCTACTCTTTTTACAGGAACAGAGGCAGGTTATACAGGGAAGATTTCCGGCCTATCAAGCCGAAGATTAAGCTTCAAAGCCCATTCCGACCGTCAAGCGGGCGTTGGGCCCGGCCCAAAATCAAGACCTGGGCCGCATTCAAGTTAATCAAATTTTAAGCATTAATGTGTATACGATTTGTATATATATTTATTATAAGAAAAACAAATATAAATTTATGCATTAACTTATAAAAGGCGAAAGGCGAAAGACAACGACGGTGAAAGTCTGAAGCCCAAAAACGATAGAAAATGCTCATCAGGGTAAAGCGACGATTGAAGTCAGAAACCCGATGACGACACTAAAGGCTTATCAAGGAAAAGTGACGGTCAAAGTCCGAAGCCCGAAGGCGATGCCCTCATCAGGGAAAGACGAAGATTGAAGTTTAAAACCCGAAGACGACGCCGAAGGCTTATCAGGGTTAGGTGACGATCGAAGTCGGAGACCCGAAGACGACGCCAAAGGCTCATCAAGGCAAGACGACACTCAAAGTCCGAAACCCGAAGATGATGCCGAAGGCTCATTAGGGAGAGACAACGATCAAAGTCCGAAGCCCGAAGACGCCGCCGAAGGTTCATCAGGGTTAGGTGACAATTAAAGCCCGAAGCCCGAAGACGCCGCCGAAGGCTCATAAGGGATAAATGACAGTCAAAGTCCAAAACCCGAAGACAATGCCGAAGGTTCATCAGGGAGAGGAAACGATCAAAATCCAAAGTCCGAAACCCGACGACGACGCCAGAGGCTCATCAGGGAAAATCAACAGACAAAGTTCAAAATTCGACGACGACGTCAGAGGCTCATAAAGATAAAACAACAATTAAAGCCCGAAGCCCGAAGACGACGCCAAAGGCTCATCAAAGAGACGATAGTCAAAGTCCAAAACCCGAAAACGATGTCGAAGGCTCATCAAGGAGAGACGACGAACAAAGCCTGAAACCCGACGACGACGCCCGAGGCTCATCAGGGAAAAATAAACAAACAAAGTCCGAGAAAGGCCGGGTCTAAACCCCGCCGGATCGTAATCCCGCCGACTCAGGCAAAATAAGACCGAGAAAGGCCGGATCTTAATCCAGTCGACTCAGGCAATAAAGACCGAGAAAGGCCGGATCTTATCCCGTCGACTCAGGCATAACGACCGAGAAAGGCCGGATCTCAATCCAGCCGACTCAGGTAACATAAAGTCCGAGAAAGGCCGGGTCTAAACCCTGCCGACTCAGGCAACGAAAAGTCCGAGAAAGGCCGGGTCTTAACCCCGCCGACTCAGGAAACAAAAAGACCGAGAAACGCCGGATCTTAATCCCGCTAACTCAGGCAATAAAGACCGAGAAAGGTAGGATCTTAATCCTACCGACTCAGGTAAATAATACCGAGAAAGGTAGGATCTTAATCCTACCGACTCAGGTAAATAAGACCAAGAAAGGTAGGATCTTAATCCTACCGACTCAGGCACAAAAGACCGAGAAATGCGGGATCTTAATCCCGCTAACTCAGGCACAAAGACCGAGAAAGGTAGGATCTTAATCCTACCAACTCAGGCAACATAGACCGATAAAGGTAGGATCTTAATCCTACCGACTCAGACAACATAGACCGAGAAAGGCCGGATCATAATCCCGCCGACTCAGGCAATAAAGACCGAGAAAGGCCGGATCTTAATCCCGCCGACTTAGGCAAAATAAGAGCGAGAAAGGTAGGATCTTAATCCTACCGACTCAGGCAAAATAAGACCGAGAAAGGCCGGATCTTAATCCCGTCGACTCAGGCACAAAGACCGAGAAAGGTAGGATCTTAATCCTACCAACTCAGGCACAAAAGACCGAGAAACGCCGGATCTTAATCCCGCTAACTCAGGCGCAAAAATTGATAAAGGTAGGATCTTAATCCTACCGATTCAGGCAAGAAAGACTGAGAAAAGGAGGATCTTAATCCTACAGACTCAGGCACAAGGACCGAGAAAGGCCGGATCTTAATCCCGCTGACTCAGGCAAATAAGATCGAGACAGGCCGGATCTTAATCCAGCCAACTCAGGCAACAAAGACCGAGAAACGCCGGATATTAATCCCGTCGACTCAGGCAACAAAAAGTCCGAGAAAGGCCGGGTCTTAACCCCGTGACTCAGGCAACAAAAAGTCTGAGAAAAGCCAGGTCTTAACCCCGCCGATTCAGGCAACAAAAAAAATCTAAGAAAGCCCGGGAATTAACCCTGCCGACTTAGGCAACAAAAAGTCCGCGAAAGGCCGGGTCTTAACCCTACCGACTCAGGCAACAAAAATTTCAAAAGGCCTGGGAATTAACCCTGCCGGCTCACGCAACAAAAAGTCTGAGAAAGGACGGTCGTCAACTCGGCAAAATATTAAAAGACGCTACGGCGCACAAGACTAAGAAATAAGACACTAAGGCGCAGAAACTCAGCAAAATACTAAAGAGACGTTACGGCGCAAAAGACTGAGAAATAAGACGCTAAGGCGCAGAAACTCAGCAAAATACTAAAAGACGCTACGGGGCAAAACACCAGGAAGTAAGACGTTAAGGCGCGAAACCTGGCAAAAATATATAAAAAAAAATGAAGATTAATTCCGGTAACTTGTCCAAGATGACATAACGCATAAAGTTACTCGCAAGATGAATCTCGCAAGAAACTGGGGGGTTAATGTTATGCGTATTTTCTGGAGCCTAGAAAAATTAAGGCCCAAGACATATTAGGCCCACTAAATCGACTTTGACCCGCTCAGGAAAAGTCAAAACCAAACCGGCCTAAAAAAGTCAACAAAAAGTCAAAGGGCCCGGCCCAGAAAAGTCAACAAAAAGTCAACGGGACCGGCCCGGAAAAGTCAACAAAAAGTCAACGGGACCGACCCGGAAAGTCAACTCAAAAACTCAACGGCCCGACCCGGACGGTCAACCAAAAAAGTCAACGGGCCCGATCCTAGAGGTCAACCAAAAAGTCAACAAAAAGTCAACCTGAACTCACTCGGGAAATGTCGACTCGGCCCGGCCTAAAAACATGCCTTCGGGGCGCGCCGCGCGCCCTGAAGGCATGAAATCGAACTTTCGACCCTCTATAAATACGAGGGCACCCCCGCCACAATCGGCAAGCTTTCCCGAAGCCAAAAAACCTCTGTTTCCCGTTTATTCATAAATTCCGACTCAAATACTCGACTAATGTTGAGCGTCGGAGCGGGCGACAGAGGACCCCCCCTCTGTTCCCTTTCGAAGTTCACGTTTTTCTACTCTTTTTACAGGAACGGAGGCAGGTTATACAGGGAAGATTTCCGGCCTATCAAGATCGAAGATCAAGCTTCAAAGCCCATTCCGACCGTCAAGCGGGCGTTGGGCCCGGCCCAAAATCAAGACCTGGGCCGCATTCAAGTTAATCAAATTTTAGGCATTAACAGTTACCGAGAGCGTTTGAATTGGAATACCGTTTGAAATAAATGAAGTCTTATTTATAGGAGGAGTCAAGGGCCTATGTGCAATTAAATATTTTCACTTCAGTCCTTCGCGCCGCGTCGCCGCGTAACGACCTGACTAGGCGCAAAACGCGCGTTGACGTCCCGTTACGACGCGTTTTATAATTTAACCTTTATCTTGATAATAATAATTGTTTCTGTATTTTTTGGACTTCTCGGTTTTGAGATATGGGCTTCCGAGGGACATTTTTTGGCCGAAATTGATTTTTGAAACACCCGTAGCAGGGAGCACAGTACAAATTTCCCACAACCATCACCAGCTAGTGAGCACACTCGTTTTAGAGGAGAATGAGAATGGGGACGAGGGAGAAGAGAAAGAGATTGGGGAAAGGGAACTTCGGGTACTTCTTTGAGCGTTGCGATTGATGAGTTGTCGTTGGACACATGGGCAGACCGGCCAGGAATTCAAGTCACGGGTGACAAAATACTATTACGTTGTGAAAATTATATTAGTTTATTAACGCCTCTAATTGTAGGCTGATTTTATAATGTTCCTTTTTTTTTACTAATTCATATATCATTGAGAGGAGAATATAATCTTATCTGTAAATAGGATACAATGATGAAGAAAAACATAAATTTAGAATTTAATTGAGAACGATAAGTAATTAAAATATAAATGACTAAATTATAGTTTTAACTTTTAAGTATATTAGACATCCACTGAGTTCTAACGCACGGTGATGTGATATTGGTCGATATTTGATTTGGTCTTAGTTAGTTAGGTAATTTAGTGAATACAAAGGAAGTAATTGTAAAGTATACAATTTAATGATCTTAGAATAATTACGTACGCACTCATGTTCCATCTAACTCGCCTTTTGTTGTTTTAGAAATGATAAGAACAACAAATTTTATTGTAAAAAATTATAACGTGACTTAACTGAATTTTATAAAATTATGACGTTATAACATGTTCCTCATGTTATATAACAAATAATTTGAATGTAAAAAATTCTTTTATTGTGGGGGTGGCTGGGTGACATAAGCCACCCGAAAACTATATAGGTCCGCCTTTACACATGATGTCAGGTTCGGAGAATTTGGGTGGTGATGGTGAAACTTCTTTGAGCGGTGCGATTGATTTTTCGTTGGCCCTGAAAGTGTGTTTGTGGAGAATTTTATGAACGAGGGCCGAATCATTTGATCCTCTTCGCCTTCACCTATTAATATTGAAACAAAATAATATTTTATTTGTTTTTCCGAGTAACTTGTCCTACTAATAAATCGAGCAAATTTGAGTATACTACAAAATTACTAAAAGATGACGAGGACACAAATTGCCACTTAATTAATGTCGTTGTTGCTTCACTAGAGATTGATTATGCTAATTGAGAATTGATTTATATTATATCATTAACCATAATCTCCGACTCTCTAATCACCTAACTTTTTATTATTATATATGTGAATATCGTGTATTTTTTTTTTCTTTTTGTTTGATGAAATATTTACATCATGATTTGAACGACGTGTATGGTTATAATGGTATATCCTTTTCTATTGTCTCGTTTGAGGCGGCTATTGCGCTCTCGTATATATGGCTGCATGTGAAAGTAGGTGATGTATTACATTATTTCATTATTACCATATGCATATATATATTATTTAAACTGATGAATAAGAAAAAGTGACAGTTCATCACCGTGACAATAATGTATCCGTTGAATAGGAGCAGGTAAGTGGTCTACGTAATATCTATTATTAGCTTTATATACCCACTTACGGTCCGTTTGTTTACAGTAAGATTAAGACGTCTGAATCTGAATACACATCTAAATAATAAGATGTGACATCTGAATCTGAATGACAGATAATTAAGTATGTTTGTTTTTTAAGATCTGAATAAAAATTTTCTTGTAAAAATTAAATTTTATTATACACCTTTATATATACGGTTATTTTTAATAATAATAATAACAATAACAATAATAATAATTTAAATTTAAATAATTTATTTAATAATTTCAAATTATTTTATTTTTCATAAAATTTCCATTGAAAATATTTTATAATAACACATAAATATAATAAATTTTTAAAAGTTTATTAGAAAAATTGTACACTATAAAAAATTATATCGTCTATTAAATTATTTATGATAATTAATTATATGTAAATTTTTTTAATGATTATTTAATTAATTATATTAATAAATATGGAAATATGTAAATTTAAACGTAAATATATATATATCCATTAAAAAAATATAATATATATATAAAAACTAATTGATATATTTAATAACTTTTAATTACAAATTCTTGATAATTTTTTTACTTTAATATATTTTTTTAAACGTAATATATTTTTATTATATTATAAATTTGGAAATATGTAAATTTAAACGTAAATACATATATATCCATTAAAAAAACGTAAATATATATATAAACCAAGGTTTTAAATACCGCTTGCCGATTTCGTTTCGCATTTTTCGTTTTACGGATATATCGCTTGCCGATGGGTATGCCGATGGAAAAATTGTAAAAAAAAGAAATACTGCATGCCGCATATACCGCACTTTTTGCATGGGCATACCGCATGCCGATGGGGTTTTCGACGGATATTCTGTAAAAAATATTTGAGTATTTAAGCAAGATATTTATATAAGTTCAAATATTTGAGTATTTGAGTATTTAATAAATACAAGATATTTGTAACTTAAATATGTAGGTGACATGTATAATATTAAGTCACTTTATTAGTTGAAGTGTATAATATTAAGTCAAATTATTATGTGAAGTTAATATGTATGTTAATTAAGTGTGTAATATTAAGTGAATATGCATGTTAATTGTATATGTATGTTAACAAATTTAATATTAGTTGAAGTGTATAATATGAAATGAATATGTATATTAAGCGTATATGTATGTTAGGTGAAGTTAATATGTATGCTAAGTGTATAATATTATTTGAAGTGTATAATATTAAGTTAAATTATTAGGTGAAGTGTATGTGTATGTTAAGTGTGAATGTGTGATATTAGTTGAATGAATAACAAAAAGTCCCACATTGATAGATGACAAGAGTTTAGTGATGTTTATATACCAAATATTAGGGACAAGGGCTTGGGCCCTTTGGGTCATAGGATTTTGTGGATGGGGGAGGACTCACACAAATGTTACACCACCACGCGCGCGCCGCCGCCGTCCGGCCGGCCGGGGTGGGGTGGGGTGCTCTTGTGTGAGTATAATTATTTTTGCCGAAAGTTTAATTGGTATTTTTGCCAAAATCTATCTCTTTGGTACGAAAGGGTTTTCGAACCGCATACCTGCGAAAAACGAATTTCGCATGGAAATTCGCGAAATTTTAAAACTTGATATAAACTAATTGATATATTTGATAACTTTTAATTACAAATTCCTAATAATTTTTTTATTTTAATATTTTTTAATATATTTTCTATATATTTTCGAAACTAATTTTTTTAAAAAAGTCAAAACTATATCTTCCCACCTATCACTGGATTCATCTCGTCGTAAGCTTTCCAACGGTATATCATATGAGTCAATTCGATGCTCGGTTTAAGAGTTATGGAGTTTTAAAGTTTTAAGGAGGAGAGAGAAAAATAAATTTGGAGAGAGAATATGAGGAGAGAAATGAACGTGTAATGCCAAAATATAGTTCTTAATGGATAAGACTTGAGTGTAGATCTTACCGAATAAGTGGATAATCAGACCCATTAAGATCTTTAGTAAGAAAAAAACAAATGCACTTAATGACTCTAAATCTGACCCATTAAGATTTAAAACCATCTTAATCTTAATGGGTCAGATTTAAAACTATTAAGTGCATTTGTTTTTATTTTTTAAAAGCTCTTAATAAGTCTGAATGAGCTCTTATTCGGTCAGATGTGAAATCAAGTCTTAATCTTATTAAGACCTATTATTTCTCTCTCTTCTATTAATTATTGACATGCCATCTCATATATCTCCATTCTTCACCTAGTGTTTGGCCCATTTATTTTTTTCTATTTATATATTTTTCTCTCTCCTCCTCAAAACTTCAAAACTCCATAACTTTTTTTCCGAGCATCGGATTGACTCGTATGATATATCATCGGAATGCTTGCGACGAGAAGAATCCAATGACAGGTCAATAGATATAGTTTTGATGATTTTTTACAAATATGAAATTTGAATTTTTAATAAAAATAAATTAACTAAATTAAAAAAATATATTTTTAACTAAATTATCAAATTAATTTATTCATAAAAAATTCCAATACGCTACTTCGTAAAATAATGTAAAATTATTTATTTATTCATTAATAAAATAATATTTGTCATGAATAAAATCCTAAATATTTTGATTAGTTAAAAATTAATACTATATCAAATATATATTTCGTAATATTTAATAAAATATTTTAGATCTTTTTTTAAATCTTTATTTTATGATAGGTATTTATAAAATTATAATAAAACTATTTAATTTTTATGTAATACTATATAGTAAACTTAATTAAAAAAAATTCATTCAGATCTGCATTCAGATCTTAAAAAACAAACAGACTTAATTATCTGTCATTCAGATTCAGATGTCACATCTTATTATTCAGATGTGCATTCAGATTCAGACGTCTTAATCTTAATGTAAACAAACGGACCCTAAGAGGTTCATTAAGTGCAAACAAACACAGCCTTAATTATATATAGTTACTTACACAAAGGTGTCAAGTTTTCCATGCAAACCCTTGAGTGAGAGTGCAAAAATAAATAAGTAAAATAAATAAACATCCAAATTAAGCCAATTAAGAGGGAACATTCTCGATCGAGGTTCATCTTGTATTTTCATCTATTGGTTATTTTCATCATGGAAATTATGCCAATTATTTAACGTTTTATTAACCGACACAATCCAAAGCGACGTATAGTAATACAAAAGGCAACGATATTAAAAAAAGAAGAAGAGAGAAATCCAATTTTGTAGCCAAAAAATAAGGCCCTACTCTCGGAATTTGGAACCTAATTCCTTCGTCCTTGAGGGACGACGACCCTAACAACTCTTTATTTTATTATTATTATTATTATTATTATTATTATTATTATTATTATTATTATTATTATTATTATATACTACGTTAATAAAATATATGATGAAGTGTGGCTTTCGTTTCCTACTAATTTTCCTTTGTTTTTGTTTTATTATTTTGTGGCCAATAACAATAATAATAATGTCTCGAGAATTATATGTAATAATTCATAATTATAGAGTGGTTAGCTAGCTGGATAATTTCCATCACATATCTTTTCCTTTCCTCTTGTCTTTTCATACACATTATATTGTTCTCGTTTCTCATCATCATCCCATATATTCCTATATATATATATATCTCTCTCTCTTCTCTAATCCATAAACCATACCCAAGAAGAGTACCTAAACCCTAATATACACATTATTACACACATAGATATACATTATTATATCGTGAAAATGAGAGGGGCTCACTATTTTGTGGCTATAGTCTTGGGGCTCACGGCATTGTTTGTTGAGTCGACTCAAGCTCAATTGCAGTTTGATTACTACGCCAAGAGCTGCCCGAAAGCCGAGAAGATCGTCAAAGACTTCGTCCACGAACACATCCCTAACGCTCCTTCGCTCGCTGCTGCTCTCATTCGAATGCACTTCCATGACTGCTTCGTCCGGGTATATATATATATATATATATATATATATATTGTATAGAATGTTATTGCATGCATATGTATGTTTGACCTGGATTTTCTAGGGTTGTGATGCTTCGGTGCTCTTGAACTCATCAAGCAACCAAGCGGAGAGAAATGCCCCGCCAAATCTGACACTGAGAGGCTTCGACTTCATCGACAGGATAAAGAGCCTTCTCGAAGCCGAATGCCCCGAGACTGTCTCTTGCGCGGACGTCATCACTCTGGCCACCCGAGACGCCATTGTTGTAACCGTAAGAGCCCGCTTCTAGTTAGGCATTTATAAAGCCTTTTCTTGTAGTGTACTAAATCGGTGTTTTGTTTAGGGTGGTCCGTTCTGGAACGTTCCAACGGGGAGAAGAGACGGAACGGTGTCGATTAGATCAGAAGCATTGAATAACATTCCACCTCCATTTGCAAACTTCACAACACTTCAAACCCTTTTCGGCAATCAGGGTCTTGATCTCAAAGACTTGGTCTTGCTTTCTGGTAAAGCTACAAATTATACAATATTATTCATGTCATGTCCCACCACACACACATATATATATATATACATATTATACTAATCTTTTTAAAAGCTACTTGCCTTAACTTGCAATCGAATATGGAACAGTTTCACCACTGATGAACACTACTCTTAATTAATTAACCCACATTCCACGGCTTCAAAGCGATAAATAAATATTCTCACCACCAATCGGCATATATAAATAATATATAATTCACTGTATAAAAGTGAAAGCTAGCTAATAGACACATATATCGAGTCACTATCACATGCATAAAAGTGAGATTTTCAATTTTGATGACATCTTCTGTTTGTTAGGCTACCTATTTTTTATTAATTAGTTGACTATGAAATATATATATGGTCTATTTCTAAAACCCTTATACGATATATGCATCTATAATTGTATTTTCTAAAGTTCCTATGAACATATTAAGAAAAGAAAAGAAAAAGATAATTAGATGAGAATAGAAGGTAATTAACATAATAACAAATAATTTGATTTACTAAATATTGATTTTTTTTTTTTTTTGTGGGAAACGAAAAATATAGGCGCGCACACTATCGGAATCTCCCACTGTAACAGCTTTACAAACCGGCTCTACAACTTCACGGGCGTCGGAGACCAAGACCCGTCGTTGGACAGCGAGTACGCCGCCAATCTGAAGGCCAACAAGTGCCCGACACAAAACGCCACGACGAAGGTGGAGATGGACCCGGGAAGCCGCAAGACCTTCGACCTCAGCTACTACGTCCACGTCCTCAAGCGACGCGGCCTCTTCGAATCCGACGCCGCTCTGCTCACCAACTCCGTCACGAAATCCCACATCCTACGCCTCCTTCAGGGCCCGCCGAAGAATTTCTTGATCGAGTTCGGGAAATCGATGGAGAAGATGGGCCGGATCGCCGTGAAGACGGGCTCCCAAGGCGTGATCAGAAAGATTTGCGGTGTCAACAACAGTTGATCACGTCCTTGTTTGATGTGTGTGAGAGCGTGTTTGTTTCGTCGTTTTGATAAATTATTGTCGTCGTTTTGTTGATCCCCACAGACATGTCTGTAGTGTTACGTGTACATGGGAACAAGTGGTCGTTAACTTTGACCATGCATGGACAGGTCTGTGTCGTTACTTTTTGCTTTCCATCAGGTTGTAAGTGAATAAATTATCAGCAGTAATATTAAGATTGGGTTTTTTTGTTTTGCTTATCTTATTAGTTTTTTTGTTATTTTATAAATTATTTTGCTTTGAGAATAAGAAAAGCTGTAAGCCGTAAGTTTGAATTTTCTAAATATATATTCAATTATTTAAAGATAAACAAACAAAAAGTCATATATATTAAAATATTAATTATACGAATCTTTCGAGAATCTAAACTTTAATTGATAAAGCTATATATATACAACTCTTTAAGGATTATTAAAGAAGAAGATAAAACTGCAGTTGCATGGGGCCTAGTTGAAAACTAAATATGTAACGTGGAATTAAAGTTAGGTTTCTCAATCAAACTCATAATGAAAAAAAAAAAAAAAAAAAAAAAAAAGAGAAAACGACACGTCAGAAAGGAGATGATGAGATCATAATTAGGCTTAATATTATAAGATCTGAGTGTAACGAAATAATACTAGAAGCTATATATATAAAGAAACTTCAATAAGTATGCCCGGTAGAGTAAGTTTGAACGGAAAAATACTCGAGTTTGATAAATTGCAAAAATATGCCCGAAATCATATTCTAACTCAAGACTATGGTTAACTTAACCCACCCAAAACCATATGGTCCTTCAATAAACTGTTTATTTTTGTCTATATATAAACACTTTTGTTCTTCAGACCATAGGGTTTTGGGTGGGTTAAGTTAATCATAGTCTTGAGTTAGAATATGATTTCGGGCATATTTTTGTAATTTATCAAACTCGGGTATTTTTTTGTACAAACTTATTCTACCGGGCATACTTATTGAAGTTTCCATATATATATATAGATGGTCATGGAATCATAAAATCTTTGACGTAAATTATAGAAAAACTTGTAAATCGTTACTAACAATTTGCACGTTAGTTAAGGCTAAGTTTAAAAGTCGAAAATTATTTTTTAATTATATATACGTGGGTGAATTATTGGTCTCAATTATTGACATTCCTAATTATATATATTGGAGTGGTGATTAAGACATTATTTTGTCTAATATTGCTTAATTCAGCTAACCAGATCAGTATAACTTTACTAGCCAATGCTTCAAAGCTCAGCGCACATGATCAAATTCATATTCATATTACCAACTTATTTTTATCGATGATATTTGTAGGCAAGAGCAGCTTAAGACATTACAAGACTGCTTTGAACTTTTTAATTAAAAGAGTGAACACTGAACACCAATGAGTAAATATGTACACTTATGTTTATATATATACAGAAATAAATGTTACTAAGAAGTTTAAATATTATTTTTTATAATCCAAAATAATTTATTGAGAAGTTATTAATAATTTTATAATATTTTCAGTACCGCAGAATCGGAATGGGTCCGGGTAATAATATTTCAAGAATCTAATTTAAAAATGAGTTTACTAACGAAGTATTCATTTTGTACTAACCTTTTTAAAAACTACCAATTTTAATACAAACAATAGGTCGTTTTTAAAAAGGTTTCTAGCCAAATTGATATTTCATACAATTTCTTTTTAAAAATTTGGATACAATCGTATTTTGTACATACTCCGAACGGACTTTTTTACCCGAAAACAAAAAATACCCGATATTCAAAAATAATGAATTAATATACCCGGATTCAATTATAATAGGAATCTACTAGTACAAAGTGGATATTCCAATCCATATATTCTAATTAGGGTATTATTATATTTCAAAATAAAAATTACATGGTTATTTTAGATTCTGTGTAATTTAATCATATATTTTGGATTCCGGGTAAAAAATGGTATTTCAATCCGGGTATTTCATTTCGGTTCATCAGTATTGTAATTATTAAAAAAAAAAAATACCTTCTCAAGAAATAATTGTGGATTTAGTAAATTATAATTTTAAATTTTAAAAAATAAATTAAAAATCCATGTGTCATGCCACATGGCATTAAAAAGACATGGCGTGCCATGTGGCGGTCAGAACTAATGGGCTTACAATTTGAGAGAATGAGAATTTTACCATGCACAAAAAAAAAGAATTAGAACGACAATAGAAGGATCATTGGAACTTTTACCGGCATTTTCCTTATTCTAAAAATTATTGTATGTCAAATTTATGTTTATTATTTTATGAATAATATAATATATTTCTATTAATTTTAATTTTAGTAATACTACAATGAGATAACCTAGCATGTAAAATACAATTGGGAGACGAACACTATATTAATTGTAGAGGGCTATTTTCACCACCTTTTTCCAGTCACAAAAATAATCACAAAGAACAAGTTAACAACAATGATCAGTGAATATCTTTGATTTTATTATATTTCCGACAAGAGCTCGGTTTTCTTTCGTTGAATAGCTGGACAATCGAAGGATCGAGTACAAGGATTTCTCTATTACTTAAGCCTTTTTCTTTCAGGACTTTCTCTCTTTTTTCTCTGGTTTTTCCTCCTTTTTGCCGACCCTTACAAATGAGGCCTAAATTGCCTTTTATAGAGTTTACATTTTCCTTTCCCACTTTTCCCGCCTTTTGCCACCTCTCATCACCAGTCTCTCCAGGAATGACTCGAGGAAGGCGTGGTTGATCCATGCCTTACGTCATTTGGAGCAGTCGGCCAGAGTGAGTAGGTGGACATCATTAAATGCACATCTTTAGTGGTCATTCGGCTCTGCAGACCTCGTCGTTGATGCTCCTCGTCGAGTGGGTAGGTGAGCATCATTAAATGCACATCTCGTCAGTGGTAATTCGGCTCTGCAGACCTCGTCGCTGATGCTCCTCGTCGAGTGGGTAGGTGAGCATCATTAAATGCACATCTCATCAGTGGTCATTCAGCTCTGCAGACCTCGTCGTTGATGCTCCTCGTCGAGTGGGTGATGGGACACTTCGTCGCGGCTCGCCTTTGCCCTAGTCAGACTTCGTCGCGGGGCTTTCCTCGAAGATGTTCCTTCGTTGACCATCGGTCAACGAACTTCCTCGCCTTCATCTCACGTCGTTTATGGGACAAAACGACACGAGTTGTGTTGAGGATGGATTTGACCAAATCCGACCATAACAGTTAGTCCCCCATTTTATCAAGTGTATACACTTGGTAAAATGAAAAACGAGCACAACGGTGAACTTCTTCCATCTGGCTACGAACTCCTTGCGACGACGGGCTCGCTTCGATTACTCTAATTTTTCAAAGTAACAGCACCGATGGTACGACCTGGCCAATTGAGACCAGGAGCGCCTCGCCGGATGTATACAGAGCGCAGGCTTGCCTGGAGCAATCTAGCCGTATATTTTCTTTTTCTTCCTGCTCGGCACTCCCGCCGGTTTGGGCTTGCTCGGCGCCCTAGCCGTATATATATTTTTATTAATTTTCTTGGCACTCTCCCCGGTTTGGGCTTGCTCGGCGCCCTAGCCGTATGTACTTATTTTCCTCGGTACTCTCGCCGGTTTGGGCTTGCTCGGCGCCCTAGCCATATATATATTTTTATTAATTTTCTCGGCACTCTCGCCGGTTTGGGCTTGCTCGGCGCCCTAGCCGTATATACTTATTTTCCTCGGCACTCTCACCGGTTTGGGCTTGCTCGGCGCCCTAGCCGTATATATATTTTTATTAATTTTCTCGGCACTCTCGCCGGTTTGGGCTTGCTTGGCGCCCTAGCCGTATATACTTATTTTCCTCGGCACTTTCGCCGGTTTGGGCTTGCTCGGCGCCCTAGCCGTATATATATTTTTATTAATTTTCTCGGCACTCTCGCCGGTTTGGGTGTAATCCAACCTCTTTCCTTCCCTTTGAGTCTGAGATAAAAGAGGTTATGCAAAATAGTACTTCAAACCGATTTAATAAAGGTCAAGGCCGAGCAAAGATGGTTTCAAACAAGAAGGGTCGGGACTTCCCCATATTGAAAAGAAAAAATCAAAACATCGGCCGCTGAGCCTCCTGTTGACTTCTCGAGTCAACAGAGGATTGATTCGTGGCTCAGTCCCGATCCTGGTCTTTGGGGGAAGCCGAAGGGTCCGAAGAAGCCATGGAAGCTTAGTACTCGGCGAGAGCAATCTCCATCTTCCACCTCTCCATCTCATTCCTCGGGGTCGTTCGATCAGCTTCTTCCTTCATCAGTCGCTCCCTCTTAGCAGCGCTCTTCCATAACCGCGCTCGACTGGTTCTGGCGCGGGTCCGGTGAGCCACCGGAGTGTCATCGACAGTCGGCGGGATCTGCTTTGTCTGAGTTTCGGGAGAGATCGGGGGTGCTGAGGAAGCCACGGAAGCTCTGTATTCGGCAAGAGTAATCTCCATCTTCCACATTTCCATCTCGTTCCTTGGAGTCGTCCGATCAGCAGCCTCCTTCATCAGTCGCTCTCTCTTAGAGACGCTCTCCCACAGCAAAGCTTGACTTGTTCCGACGCGGGTCCGGCGAGCCTTCGTAGCGTCATCGGCAGTCGGCAGAGTCTGCATTGCCTGGGAGGTTCTGAGAGAGCAATTCAAAAAGGGAGATTGAGAGTGTGTGATTTTAAAGAAACTCCTACCGAAACCCTAATCAATAAAACGAAGCTCTTTGTGTTTGTCGTTCCTGAGTTTGAACTACGTGTCGTGCCGTTGTTTGGTGTCGTCTGGAAACTAGTTTGTTATCTGGGCCAAGATTGCGCGTGGGCTTGAAGAGTGGGCTTTTTATTTTGGGAGGCATATGTTCCAACAGAAAAAATGCAAGTATGAAAGGAAAGAAAAGAAAAGAAAAACAATCTGCGAGATCATTGGTAGAACTTCTTCAAGTGCTTCACGTTCCAACTTCGTATTACTTTTGCGCCCTCAGTGTTCTTGAGCTCGTAGACTCCTGGCTTGACGACGCTGGTGACTACGTAAGGACCCTCCCAAGTCTGTCCTAGCTTTCCAACATTTACCTCGGCGGTGTTCTGAAAAACTCGTCGGAGGACCATTTCCCCGACTCTGAATCTCCTTGAGCGCACTTTCTTGTTGTAGAAACGCGCGATCATGTTCTGGTAATTGGCGATGTACACGCTCGCTTGCTCGCGTCTTTCGTCGATGTGGTCGAGCTGATGAAGGAGATTTTGTTCGCTGTCTCCCTCGCTGCTGGGGGCTAGAGTTCGACGAAGACTCGGGATGTCAACTTCTGCCGGGATCACAGCTTCCACTCCGAAGGCTAAGGCGAAGGGGGTTTCGCGGGTCGCGGAGTGAGGGGTCATCCGATAAGCCCATAGCACTCCTAGCAGTTCGTCCGCCCATAGCCCTTTCTTTTTGTCGAGCCTTCTCTTGATGTTGTCGACGATGGTTTGGTTGACCGCCTCGGCGTTCCCGTTGCCTTGGGGATACCGTGATGTCGATGTATTGAGCTTTATCCTCCATCGCCTGCAAAAATCTCCGAACCTCATTAAGATGAATTGGGACCCATTATCGGCGATTATCTCTCTAGGCAATCCGAAGCGAGTGATCACGTTCTTCCAAACGTAGCTCTCGACATCGGAATCCTTGATGTTGGCGTATTATTCAGCCTCCGTCCACTTGGTGAAGAAGTCCGTGACGACAAGCATGAACCTCTTCTACCGCTTGCCGATAGGCATGGGGCCGACGACGTCCATTGACCACTTCATGAATTAGTACGGCACAGATACCATGGAGAGTTCTTCCGCTGGACAATTGATCGCTGGAGCGTGTCGCTGACACTTCTCGCACTTCCTGGCATGGCCGATGCAATCGGCGCTCATGGTCTCCCAAAAGAAACCTTGCCGCTTAGTCTTCCTCAGCAAGGAACGCCCGCCGGAGTGGTTCCCGCATTCCCCGCTATGGATTTCTCGCATGACGTACTCAGCTTCTTTCTTGCCAAGGCATCTTAAGTAGGGGCCTGCGAAGCTCTTTAAATAGAGTATGTTGTCGAGGACGGTGTACTTGGAGCTTTTCGACTTGATCTTCTTGGCTTCCTGCGGACTTTCGGGCAGCACTTCCTCGAGAATGTACTTCCTGAGGGGCGTTCGCCAATCTTCTGCTTTATCGTCGTCCACGACCCCTCGCTCTTCGCCTTCGTCCTCCTCTTCCTCGATTTCGTTTATATTGGCATCGCCGGTCCTTACTTCCTCAGCCTCCTTGCTTCTTTTAGCTTTCTTTTTCGCTGGGCCTTCCTCTCTCTTGATGCTCGGTTTCTCCACCGTTTCCACTGTGACTGACCTCAGCTCGTCGAGCCCAGGCTTGCCAGTGCGTCGGCGTGGGTATCGTCTCCTCGAGTCACCTGCGTTAGGCTGAAGTAGTCAAACTTCTTCGAGAGAGCGTCGACTATTCCTATGTAGGCCTTCATTCGTTCGTCGTTCTTCTCGTATTCCCCGTTGACTTGCTTCACTACCAACTGAGAATCCGAGAAAGCGTGCAAGTTTTTGGCTCCGATTGCTAAAGACGACTGCATCCCGATGATGAGTGCTTCATATTCCGACTCGTTGTTGGTGGAACGATAGGCGAGACGGCAAGCTTTTTCTACTACGTCTCCCATCGGAGAGACGATTCTGATCCCCACCCCGGATCCTTGCGTCGTCGCTGATCCGTCGACCTGTAACTTCCAGATTCCGGCCTCTTTGCTGAGATCCACTGGCTCTTTTGGTAGCTCGATGAGGAAATCGGCGAGTACTTGAGATTTGAGACTCGTCCGAAGTTTGTATTTGATGTCATATGCTCCCAGTTTTATCGACCACTTCGTGATCCTTCCGGACTGGCTCGGGCCGTGGATGATAGAGCGGATCGGACTGTCGGTCATGACGACGATGGTGTGGGCTTGAAAGTGATGCTTCAATCTCTCCGATGCATCATACACTGCCCAGGCGAGCTTCTCGGGTTGTGGGTACCTTGTCTCTGCATCGAGGAGCTTCCTGCTGATGTAGGAGACTGGCCTCTGCTCCCCATCCTTTTCTCGTACAAGCACTTGGCAGATCGCGTGATCGGACACGGTGATGTATAAGTACAGTAGTTCCCCCGGTTTTGGCTTTGTCATGATGGGCGGCGACGACAGGTAAGATTCCAGTGCTTGGAAAGCCTCCTCGCACTTCTCGGTCCACTCAAACTTCTTGTTCTTCCTTAGCAGCTCGCAGAAGAGGAGAGTCTTGTCGGCCGATCGTGAGATGAATCGGTTCAGAGCGGCGATTCTCTCGGTCAATCTCTGAATCTCTCACCGATTGCGCGGTGAGGGCATGCTCTTGATTGCCTCGATCTGTTCGGGGTCGGCTTCGATCCCTCGCCGAGTGACCATATGGCCTAAGAATTTCCCCGAGGACATTCCGAATGTGCATTTGGTGGGATTCAGCTTCATCTTGTGCTGGTTCAGAATCTCGAAACATTCCTCCAGATGTGTGCTGCCGCCTTCAGGGACTTGACGACCATATCGTCGATATATACCTCCATGCTCTTCCCGATCTGCTTATGAAACATCTTCGTCACTAGCTTCTAGTAGGTTGCTCCGACATTTTTCAACCCGAAGGGCATGATTTTGTAGCAGTATGTACCCCTCTCGCTGATGAAAGCAGTCTTCTCCTCGTCGTCCGGGTGCATCCTTATTTGGTGGTATCCGGAGTAAGCGTCCATAAAGCTGAGAAGTTCGTAGCCATGGGTTGCCTCGACGAGGCGATCTATATGCGGCATCGAGAAGCTGTCCTTTGGGCAAGCTCGGTTGAGGTAGGTGAAGTCCACGCATACTCGCCACTTGCCATTTTTCTTCTTCACGACGACGGTGTTAGCCAACCACTCGGGATATTTCACTTCCCGAATGGTACCCATCGGGAGCAGCTTGTCCACTTCGTTGTTGATGACCTTATTCCTATCGGGGGCCATTTTTCTCCTCTTCTGTATGACGGGCTTGTGTCTCGGATCGGTGTTAAGGCGATGAGCTGTCACCGATGGGTCGATCCCCAGCATGTCTTCGTGGGACCAGGCGAAACTTCCCCGATTCCTTTTTAGGAAATTGACTAGTTAGGCCCGGACTTCAAGGTCAAGCTCCACGCCTATACCGACGGTCCGAGTAGGATCAGACTGGTCGATACAGACTCGTTCTACCCCTTCAAGCTGCGCCCCTCCTTTTCTTTCTTCGAAACTTTGTGCCTCGACGTCTCATGAGCTAAGTATCCTAGCGGTCTCGGCATTACCTTTCCTCCGCCCCTTCTTCCGTCCTGGGGTCCTTGGGGCGGTTGTGGCTGATTGCTATAAACCAGCCGGCTCCCCTTTCTCCGTTTGCTCGATCCCCTTTTCGTTGGCTATCGATTTATGATGCATCATGTAGCAGGTCCGATAGGCGTCTCTGCTTCCGTTGAGCTCTTCAATTTCCATTTCCTTCTTGCCCGGGAATTTCATGCACTGATGGTACGTCGACGGGATGGCTCTCATGAAGTGGATCCAAGGTCTCCCTAGGATCACGTTGAAGTGCGATGGGACATTTAGCACTATGAACTCCGTCATCCGGTTGATGCTCCTCGCGCAGACCTGGAGATGGACTGTCTTCATTGAGACGGTGACATCCCCGTTAAAACCTGACACCTTGCGGGGGCGTCCTCCGATCACGAGTCCCTCGATACCCATCTTCATCAAGCACTCGTAGAAAATGACGTCGACCGAGCTCCCATTGTCAACAAGGATGCGGCAAACCTCGCAACCACCGATATTGAGCTCGAGGACCAGGGCATCGTCGTGCATATCAACACAGTCCTTGTTCTCGACGAACTCTATCCTTGCGCCCGAGCCAGCCATCGTCATATCTCCTCGCCGTGTTGACCGAATCTTCGCAGAATCGCGATCCGCCCATAATCAGCTCGATTCTTGTCCTCGAGGCCGGTCGCTCTCCCTCGACGCGCTTTGCTACCGATGGCTCGATCGCGAGATTTCTCTTCGCTCCGCTCTGATCATTTCCTTCATCATGCGCCGGGCCTTCTCGCTGGTTCTGCCACGCCCTATTACTGTTATTCCACGGCTCGGGAGAGTTATACGCGAGGTCTTTGATCTCCCACCGCGCGTACCTTCTCTAAAGCTCCTTCTTTAGCATGGCGCAATCTTCGGTGGAGTGGCCGTTATAGTTATGGTAAATGCATAACTTACTCATATCCTTTGGCCAAAATTTCCGCCCGAACCTTCCTCGACCTCCGGAGAATCCTCCTCGGTTTTCGGATGGTTCTCCTCGCTGCTGACCTCCTCGCTCTTGCTCTCCTCGGCCATCGGAAAAATCTCTTCGCTGTTGATTTCCCCGATCGTAGTCGCGATCTCTGTTCTCGTCTACTTGGTAGACTTCTTGCCTCGGGGCTTCCCGAGCTCGTCGATCATTGGGATTTTCTCGATCTTCTTCTCCTCTTCCCGTTCTAGATGACGGGGCATCTCTTCCATCCCCGTTCTCTCTTTTTCCGTGCTGTTTTCCCTTGCTTCCACCTTCGTGAATCTTCTTCTGGGCTAGCGTTTCTTCCTCTATCTCCATGAAGAGCGTCGCTCTGTGGAGTGCGTCCTCGATCGTCGACTGACGCATTTTTATCAACTCCTCGCGGAAATGAGCCAAGTACCACAATCCGTGCTTCAACGCCTGGATTGCGACGACGTCATCGAGCCCCGAGATTCTGACCAGGACGTCTTTGAATCTTCCGACGTACTGCTGGAGGGTTTCCTCTCTTCCCTATGAGAGATTCCACAGGGTTGTGACGGTCTCCTCGTTTTGTACGTACATTGAGTAGTGCCGCAAGAAGTATGCGACGAGCTCATCGGAGTCGCTGATGGATTCCGACAGTAGCTTTGCGAATCAATCGCTTGCTGGGCCTTGCAAGCTCTCGACGAAAAGATGATACAGGATAGCTTCCAGCTTTGCTTCCTCGCCACCTATACGTTCCGTTGCGATCCGGAAAGACTTCACGTGGGTGTTCGGATCTGATGCCACTCTATATTGCGAGAGTCCGACCTTCGGCAATTCTCCTATCTCCACGCTGCGAATCTTTGCCGAGAAAGGGGTGATTCTGGCCTCCTTTACCAACTTGTCGATCTCGGGTGCCGCGCTCATCGCCATGTGCACCTGCAAGGCCAGGTATCCCATCTTTGCCTCCATGCTCGAAGACATTTCCCTCATTGCTCTTCGGACCTCCTCCTTGACTGTCTCCGCTATGGTGGTTGCCAAGCCTCCTTGCGGGTTCGTCGTGGTTACCGGTGTCACGCCGGCGGCGTTGAAAAGATCCCGGTTGATTGGTGGCGCCTGCGGCGTCAGGTTTCCTTGTTCTATTCCGGCTGCGGCTCTCCCTTCTCCTCGAGCCGAAGACCCTGCGATCGTGCTCTCCGGACCTTCCCTTCTTTGGCTCGCAATCGCGTGATCTAGGAGAGCGGTGAGCTGCCCGTTCCTCTCCTCCTACTCTTCCGCTTTCCTGGCCGCTTCCACGGCCATCCTCGTCGCTTCTATTGCTTTTGCAGTGGCCTCGGGCAACTGCCGCTGAAGTCTCTCCATGGCTGGGACTTCGTCCCCTTCTACACTGATGATGGTGTCACTCGATGACATCTCGCTCCTTCAAATTCCTGGCTGTGAGTTAGAAAGAAAACAAGCCCCTCGGTGGGCGCCAAACTGTATAGGGCGATTTTCACCACCCTTTTCCAGTCACAAAAATAATCACAAAGAACAAGTTAACAACAATAATGATCAGTGAATATATTTGATTTTATTATATTTCCGACAAGAGCTCGATTTTCTTTCGTTGAATAGCTGGACAATCGAAGGATCGAGTACAATGATTTTCTCTATTTCTTAAGCCTTTTTCTTTCAGGACTTTCTCTCTTTTCTCGCTGGTTTTTCCTCCTTTTTGCCGACCCTTACAAATGAGGCCTAAATTGCCTTTTATAGAGTTTACATTTTCCTTTCCCACTTTTCCCGCCTTTTTCCACCTCTCATCACCAGTCTCTCCAGGAATGACTCGAGGAAGGCGTGGTTGATCCATGCCTTACGTCATTTGGAGCAGTCGGCCAGAGTGAGTAGGTGGACATCATTAAATGCACATCTCGCCAGTGGTCATTCGGCTCTGCAGACCTCGTCGCTGATGCTCCTCGTCGAGTGGGTAGGTGAGCATCATTAAATGCACATCTCGTCAGTGGTAATTCGGCTCTGCAGACCTCGTCGCTGATGCTCCTCGTCGAGTGGGTAGGTGAGCATCATTAAATGCACATCTCATCAGTGGTCATTCAGCTCTGCAGACCTCGTCGTTGATGCTCCTCGTCGAGTGGGTGATGGGACACTTCGTCGCGGCTCGCCTTTGCCCTAGTCAGACTTCGTCGCGGGGCTTTCCTCGAAGATGTTCCTTCGTTGACCATCGGTCAACTAACTTCCTCGCCTTCATCTCACGTCGTTTATGAGACAAAACGACACGAGTTGTGTTGAGGATGGATTTGACCAAATCCGACCTTAACATTAATTAAATGAAAAACCCACAAAATGCCCAAAAAACACCTAAAGTTTAAAAGAAATGCCCATAGTTTCATAAAACTAATTTATACCCATTAATAATTTTGTTTGGACCATATTACCCTTAATATTAATTTTCGTTTTATTATTATTAATCATATATTTTAATTTCAAAATTAATTTTCCTATAATTGTGGTTTTATTTCATTTAATTTATCCCTCAATTAATTCAATTTTAAAAATCCTCTCTCCTCTTTGAATTCTTGTTCTCTCTCTCATGTACATATATATATATATACACACACGTACATACATTATCTCTCATATATATATACACACACGTACATACATTATCTCTCTCATATATATATATATATATATATATATATATATATATATATATATATATATACACACACACACACACACACGCTGTGTAATCTCGGCGCTCCTTCTTCGACTGCGTTCACCGCCACGGAGGCCGTTCATTCGCAAGCCGTTCGCTTCTTCGGCGCCTCCCTTTCGCCGCCGTGCAATCTCGACAACGTCGTCCTGCCGTGCCGATCCTGGTCTCTATCATCGTTGCCGTCGTTTTCGTTTAAGCCCAAGCCGTGGATTGCCGTGAGCGCCGGCAAGGATGCGAAGGGAGGAGGAATGAGGAAGACGCTCGAGCTTGGATCGCTGTTCGACCTATGGTACCTCTTCGTCATCTACTTCAACATATACTTCTACAAAGTGGAGCCTTTGTAAGGATAGTTACCATTTGGTTATTATATGCATGTATTTGTAACTATAAAAGTATTCGTAACTATAATTACGTATTTTAATTTTGTAACTACAGTTACGTAATTACAATTTTCTTCGTAGTTACAGTTTCGTAACTATAAATTCGTATACGTTACTTAGTTACGTAATTTTAGTTTGTAATTATAGTTACGAAATTAGACTTTTTTCGTAATAAAAGTTCCGTAACTACATATACGTATCCGTAACTATAATTACGTAATTTAGTTTTGTAATTACAGTTACGTAATTATAATTTTTTTTCATAATTACAGTTTCATAACTATATATACGTATCCGTAATTAGGAGGATACGTAACTATAAATACGAAACTGTAATTAGGAGGATTTAATTATGGTGGATGTACTTTTGAATTTCTTAATCGTAATTTTATTAAAAGTAGTGATAGTTGGTTATTAATTTCAATTTCTAGCTTTTAACATTTAATGTAATAATTGTTAATTAGTTAAGGTCATGAGAAACGAGTTCAAATTAGCTACAATTAAGGATGACTATAAAAAAATAAAAAATAAAAATAGCGGTTAATTGATTGTTCAAATATTCCTATCTAATAGGAAGGTTAATTAACATACGGTTAAGAGATTTTTTATGAATCAATTGAATAATTCTATTATGCTACAATTAAGGAATATTAATTATAAATAAGTAAATGTTTTCCTTATTTAAATGATTAGTCGAATAAATTAAATATTGGAAATTATTAATTACCAAAAATTAGTCGAATAAAATAAGAAGGGTATAATTGTCCACAAATCAATTAATTAGTGGTTTTAATTACCAAAAATAGATGTGGGCATTTTTTTGAAACCTTGAGTCACAAATGGGCATTTGGCTCATTTACCCTTAATTAAACACCATTGTATTTAGCTTATATGTCGTTTTTTTATTCGGTCTTATTAAAGAATCAAACTCTTCTCGTCTATTCATAATTATTTATTTATTTATGTTATAGTTATTGTTGAATAGAAAGCAGATTGAATGATGAGATGAGATGAGATGTAAGGTTAAGCCAAAGTAGAGAATGAGGCCCAAAACGTAGAAAAAGCCAGCCCAATCTTTAAACCCTAGCTCTCTGACACTGACACTGCCTATATAAATAAAACTCTCTCGCACGCACTTGGCTTCGAATCATCTCTTCTTCTTCTTCTTCTTCTTTGTCTGTGCTTGAATGGTGATAAACCACTCATCTCTTCTGAATTTGCTGCGATGATGAGGTGAAGCACTGGACGTGCTTAGGGCAGAGGAGGAGATCCCCGTGAGCCCCTTTTCAAAACGACTTCTCCTTCCACTGAGCTCAAATTCTCTTTTCTTTTTCTTTTTTTTTTTTTCATTTAAATTAATTTCGTTTGATGCGATGATGAGGTGAAGCACTGGATGTGTTTAGGGCAGAGGAGGAGATCACTGATCTCCCCGTGAGCCCCTTTTCAAAACGACTTCTCCTTCCACTGAGCTCAATTACTCCTTTTTTCTTTTGTCCCATCTTAATGTGTCGTTTTCCGATTTCTGGGTGTTTGATCTTTAGTCTCGTCTTTACCAATCTAAAGATGAAATTTGAATCGCAAAGAAAATTATTTTACTACAATTTAAAGCTCGTTAATTGTTTTAGATGCCTAAATGATTGGAAATTGTAACCAAATAAAGATCAACATTGATAACAACATTACAGATTGAACAAGTTTGTATAATCTCGTAAAGCTATGGAATTGTATATAGAAAATTAAATCAAACTGGGGAGATGTATGTATGTATGTATAAAACAACTTTAAAATTTGGTAATCAACAATGTTATGGGAGTTCCTTTCACTTTTTCCGGAGTAAATAGATGCCGGAAACTATCGCCGCTCCGACGACAGCGACGCCGAGGGTTCGGAAGATTATCGCACTTGAAGATGCTGATTTTTGTGATGGGATTTCCATGAGATCTTTCATCTGCAACACCACATGCATAATCTTAATCGTTTAGTTGACGAACAATAAAACTATGGTTAGTTAAAGGAAAAGCTTACGAACCACAATGGGATGCTTCCAGTGGTTCCGTATTCCTTTCAAGTGTCCCTTTCCAACCACAGCCACTACTGAACCTTGCCTGCTCGCTATTTCGAATAACCGTGATGACATGTACCTGAATACGATTCATACAAAGACGGAACATGCCCATATTCCGTACTAATTAAATCCATAATGTAATAGAATAGCCCTAGTTAAGAGTAGAAAAATTAATACTAACTTATCGCGCTCGTGTACAAGAGTCTCCATGACGGTTGGAAACTCCGTGCTCAACTCTTGAATCACGAGGGTAGTCATGTCGACATCGTCCAATTCCTTCAGCTGAGAGGGTAAAGCAATACCAGTTTATATTTGCGCCCAGCTATGATAACAAAAAACGTGATCGGAAAGTTGGATTACCATTTTAAGTAGATCCTCGGAATTCGGTAGAAAGAGCCCTTGGAAAAGCAGAGCATAGAGCATCTTAATCTTGTGCCAGCGCGACATCTTTCCCCATGTTCTTCGTAATGTAATCTGTTTGATTCATCATTCAATGTAATGTTATTCTTTAAAAAGAAGGATGAAGATTTAATACATAAGGGTGAAATTTGTTTTGCACCTATCTTCTCAAAATAAAATCCAGCTTCTAAATTGACATCAATACGAATTTGAAATGAAAATTCTGAAATTCAAACTATGAGTGAAAATGTTTACCTGCACGGGGCGATCGCCAAGTATCACTCTACCACCATATTTCATGGCTTCTTCGTATGCCACACGGAACTCAGAACCCGGGGGAACCTCCAATTGACTGCCAACCTACAAGAGAGAAATCGAGAAGAGAAAAATGAAGCAGATTTTAATGCCGTCTATTCACATGTCGAGTAAATCAAAATGCAAAAAGACACAGGCTTTTACGAATTCAACACGGAAAAATATTACCTTGGCAAGAAACCAGGCGTATACTATTCCAAAGACATTATGATTTTTCTTCCACATTTCCACCATTTCTCCCATAGTTGGCACCTGAAGAAAAACTATAGTGAGCTTATCCGGCTCATACATATGCAGATCGCAAAGCACAAAATGCGCAAATCAAGTAACAAAAAACACGACAAATCACTTCAATAGATCAGCACATTCACAAGAAAACCTACCATGAAATGTCCCGAAATTTAGATTGATGTTTTTCATGAATCAAGAAACTATACTAACGAAAGTAATGTGCGCGTTTCATCTCCCTTTCGATTGATCTCGAAATTACAAAACAAGTGAATCAATTTAAAAAGGAATCATAGGATACATATATACTTGCTCATGCTCATGTTCATAACCATTGATAACATATGATTGAGAACAAGAATTCCAAAAAACTAAGACTATAACTTTGGTACACACACACACACACACATATATATATATATATGGAGGCATACATGCAAATTCGGAGGGCAGAGCACCGAAGCTCGACTCGAGCATAGCTCCAGAAAAACAACCTGCAAGCAAGCAAGAACAACATTGGTTTGAAAATGGCGAAACGAGATTCAGCAGAAAGAAAGAGGCAATGAATCACCTCCGGTTTCAAATGATCGATAACGACTGCGACCTCTCTGCAAGATTCCTGCAAGATTCAATCCAATCCCTAATTTCTCAGCCTCACGCCACGGAATTTCAGGAGTTCAATTAAGCGACGATGGCGTTACCGCGGAGACGTGGGCGGTTCCGACGAGGTAGACATTGCAAACGCCGCCTTCCGCCGAGGACTCGCACTCCAACTCCATCACGCTCCGAGCCAGCTCCTCGGGAAGGGCACTCCTTGTCGGCTCCGGCGGCGAGAGCTCGGTGGGCTCGGCGTCGTGTTCTCGGGGCTCGTCGACGCGGACGAGGCTGTCGGACAAGTCCTCCGCCGTGGCGTTCTCGATTCGGACGAAGTCCATCTCCGGCGAGTCCATCGCCGGCGAGAGAGAAAGAGAGGTTTGCTTGGGTGTTGGTGAAACAAACGTGGCTTGACGTGTGAATTCTTCGATTCGCTCTTTATTATTGTTTTAATTTTATTTAATATAGTAATAACAGATTTTTATCTTAATAAAACCCTTTATTAATTGTCTTAATTAAATGTATAACCTGTAGAAATTTTATCTTGTAAATCTTTGAATTACATATCTTCAAAACTTGGTATGACATTTTACGGGGTCGTTAGCGGTTAAAGTATCTAAATTATTGGAAATGGACAAATAGATTTAATTTAAAAAAAAATTGTGAAAAAATTCGAAGTTTATTTTTTTTGCGGATATGTTGACCTAATTCATTTTTTGTTTGTTTGTTTGTTTTTTTTTTTTTACTATTTTCGTCAGTGATGACATCAACAATTCAAATCACGATGTTATTAAAGAGATGGATTAGGAATTCGAGATATAAAGTGATATGGAAAATAAGAATTCGTTTATTGATATTCCGAGAAATTGTGTTTACGTCCAGGTTTATTTTGATGTTTGTGGGATTGATCTTTTGAGTTTATTTGTTTGATTTGCGTGACGTCGTCACTGATAGATATAAAAAAAAAAAAATAACGGAAAAGTGGATGAGGTCTAGCGACCGCCAAAAAAAAAGTAAACTTAGATACTTTAGCTATAATTTTTTTAAGTTAGCTCTATGCCACACCATTTTCAAACAATTTGAGTATTTTTGTCGCTAATAACCCTATTTTAAGAGAAGATATTTGGCTAAATATTATTAAATAAATTCTTTAGCTTAGACTAAAAGTTTTTTTAAAATAATAATAATTGTTATTAAAGAAGATATTTGGCTAAATATTAGTAAATAAATTCTTTAGCTTAGACTAAAAGTTTTTTTTTTAAATAATAATAATTATTATTAATGTAACACTACTGGTCAAGAGTACATGTGTTATAAAAAATATATTAGCACTCTAAAAACATTTGTTGCATTTTAATATATTTACAATTTGTGCGTCTCGATGAGATCGAATCTAGAACCTCTCATGGAGGCTTGTAATGGGTTTATCAGTGTATCAAGCTATCTTAGTTATGTTATTTATTTATTTATTTATAAAATACCAATTGTCGGATTTTATGAATATGTTTGTGAGGTAATTCTAGTTCACATTACCTCCCGAATAAGACAAAAAGATAGGCATTTAATTTGCAATGACAATCTTTTCTAATTCACATTCTCAAATAGCCATATACTAATAAATTTTTTTTTACAAGATCGATGACTCGTAATGTGAGGAAATGGTGATTGTTTATGTATGCTCTATATGATAACTAGTCTCCTATAACTTCATGCGATGCTTACAAAAAAATTGTACGTTTCTTAGAGATACCAAGTCTATTTTAATTGTGATATTAGCTCACAAATTTTGACAAAATTAACGCATAGATTAAAGTGTGACATTAACTCACAAAAATGAGATGTTTATGACTTAATGTGTTGGTGGGGAATAAATACTTGGATCGGAAGAGACACTTCTTATTGCCTCACGGAGTCATGGCTAGGAAGAATTAAACTAACAAAAAAATTCAAAGTCTACAAAAAATCTTTGTTTGTGTAGTGTGCCACCTCATCACTCAAAAACTCTCCTATTACATAGATTCTTGCTTGATTTATTTTCACCAAATATCTCTTCAACCCCAATGATCATTATTTTCATACTTGCTACTAATTTACTGACAAATATTAATATGCATTTAATAAGGATATTTGCAATCCGACAAAGTACTTCTAAAGTAGTATTTTGGAGCGGATTATTTTTGTAGTTTATTTATCATAGGCTAAATATTAATATTACAATTTATGTAGCTATGTTAGTGTTCAAATTCGGATACGACAAAGGCACATTTATCGTACTATTGAATACACTGTTCACCAATATGATACAGTCGAAAATCGATATATGTTTTACGAAAGTAGTATTAGAGCTACCGTAGTATTATTCACATTTTCTCGATCCTCTCAGATTTACTTACTTAAGGGAGAAGTTAGCCTATTCTCGTCAGAGTCGTGCTTCGATGCAGTGTCTCCGCCCATAAGCTCCTGAAAACCTTCCACCTTCACCGGTGGAGCCCTAACGACCCCGCCCGGGCTCCTGAAACACACAAAATCTCTTTAGATCCCAAACACAATTCCCGAGAACTCATAATCTAAGCACCAAAAATATCCTTACTGCATTTGCGGGATTTGCACGGAAGCCATGGGTCGGAACTGATTGGGGGACTGTGCGTTGTGGGCGTTTGCCATGTTGAAGTTGGACATGGCGGCTAGCTGTTGCTGTTGTTGTTGCTGCTGCTGCTGCCGGAACTGCATCTGCGTGTATCGGTTGTTGAAGCTGTTGAAGGCGTTGGCGTCCATCGTCACGTCCGATTGCTGCTCCGTCTTCACCTGCAAAAGCGGCGCTCTCTCTTTGTCGGAGTCTGACGTGGCGGGCCGAGGAGTGGATACCTGCCGCCTTCGCAACCGCTCTAACTGCTGTTGTTGCAGCATTTGTTGTTGTTGCTGTTGTTGTTGTTGTTGTTGTTGTTGCAGCAAGTGTTGTTGCTGAAACGCCAAACTCTGCGATTGGACATACTGCTGCATATGGGGATGAATTTGTTGTCGGGAAATCTGTAGTTCCCCGGGAAATGAAGTCAACAACGCGTTATGTTGTTTTCACAAATATCGATTTTGAGTATTATTGTGATAATAGTAATAGCGTATTCACAATAGGAACTGGAATGGCGGAACCAACAAGTAAAGAATACGAACCCAACTTTTGATACTTGTGCATGTCATATTATTATAAGATGAAGACGGACACGGGACTGAATCACTCAAAAGCACTGAAAATTTTGCAAATCTCTGAAGGGATGAATACTCGGCAATGATGGAAAGTGGAAAATAGAGCGCTAGGGTTTTAGAACGGGCACCAAATTGATTCTCGTGATTCAGGTCCTAGCGCTTCATATTCAAATATGTAAAAACTACGTAAGTATGAAATGGGAGAGAAGCATACTTGCTGCTGTTGCATTCGAAGTGCGACCTGGGCTTGAGGCGTCATCTGTGACTGCAACACGTGAAGTTGCTGCTGACTTTGCTGGACAGAGTTCCTCGTGCCGTCCTTCACATGCTCCACAAGACTTCCAAAATCACTGAAAAAAATTTCGAGTAAAAAAATCAAACCAAAAATATTGAATCAAGAAGACGAAATTGTATATAGATGGGATCACAAAATCACCATTTCATGTTCTGAATGAACATCTTAATGAGTTCAACGGCCGAGCACTGCTTACGGTAACTATCGGTAAGAATTTTCAAGATACGCCCCAGCTCGACAATGTGACAGCTCATTAACTGCGAGAAGATTTCAATCGGAAGCTCCGTAGAGCCTTCAAACCCCATATTCATCAACATGCGAGCTATTACCTTTTGACACAGAAGCGACGCTTGCTCTTCGCCGAGACTTTTCTTGTTCATACCGGACTCGGTTTTCCCGTAAGAGTTGATTCCAAACCTCTCTATCGAAGCAGCGGTCCTAGTCATCGCCCGAGGCAAACTGTCAAGAACTCCATAAACTTTCAATCTCTGTTTCTCTACCACTCTACTCGCGACCGGTAGAGCACTATCGGGGACACTGTTCAATGTAAACATTATTTCCGGGAAAAAAGAAGATTCACCGTCATCGAAATTTGGGTTTTGGTAGCCCAAAAATTGATCTTCCTTGAACGGCACACATCTCTTCTTGTTCTTCTCGAGAAGTCTAAGATAGGCGGACATATCCTCCGGGGTTCGTTTATCCGATTCTTGATCCCCGAGTGACAGCCGATAAGGCCTTTTGATTCTGTACTTGTCAATAAACTGATTGTGCCATGTTTCAGGAAGCCCTTCATTCCTAAACCTCTGAGTCATGTTATCGACTTCCGACTCGCCATATCTCAGTCCGACACCGAATGCGCCTTTCGTTTGAATCTGGACATTGCATTTAATCACATTACGCAAACAAAGACGATATAGCACAGAAATCAACACTAAAAACACAGATCACAGGCCGAATTATGCTCCTTAATAAACTGACTGAAGCTCATTGATATTTACTTAAGAACGCATTCAATAGCACATCAACGAACCTTAGATGAAGTGATACTGTGAGGAACATCAGAGGAAGACGAAGAAGAAGAAGAAGAAGAAGAATTGTCCAGAGTGTAGTATACATCATCACCGTGCAACTGTAAATCTACAGAAGACGATGAAATCTTCAATCAAAAAACTGCCAAGATTAGAAGAAGAAGAAGAAGCAGCGAAGTTAGAGATTCACATGAGGGATTGAGCTTGGAAACCGCGAGAGAGGAGGGATTGAGGCGGAGAGAGAGGGAAAGCGAGGCTTTGTCGAAGAGCAGAGCTCGGACTCGGAGCTGGAGGTGAATCTGAGCCCTAGATTTGGACTCGTCGACTCTCATGAAAGCCTCCCAAGTCGTCGGCGAATTCAGGTAGGGAGCGAAGGTGCCGTAGCAGGACTCGCCGAGCCACGACCGCCATACTCCGCCGACCTCCAGCTTGCGAGCCAGCTCGTAGCCGCGACCATCCTCGCCGAGGAGAGCCATCCACGACCACCACCACTCTCAGTCTCTGGTCGAGGAGAGGAGACAAATACTCCCAGATACGATTTGATGTCGTTTCTTGCGACGCAGTCAGACGACGGATTGATAAGTGTCGTTTCTTGAGCCCCATGCCGGAGTTGGATGGGCCTGGCCCAATCCGCTTATTCTTACGGGGTTGGTCGGTGATTGCCTTTTGGATCGGCTCTTAATGGGTCGGCCCAATTCATTTCCATATCCCAACTTAGACATTTATATTTTTTATTTATTTATTTTAGTCTCAGTGATTGATACTTTTGGCACCCTTAGTTCACATATTTTTTGCGTGTGAGCAATATATTGACCATATAATTTATATATATATATATTTTATTTTTTTTTTGGTTGTGATAGGATTTGTTCATTAATTTTGGTCAGCACTTATCTAAATCACTTACTCCATTGGATTGGAATGGTTTTGAAATATTAGTAACTGACTGACTTCACATATCATTAACATCATCACAAATATTATATATTATAATCTTAATGTTACACTCACACACTAATCACAAAACTAAACCTCATTGATATCATCTCCAAAAGAAAGACCAAAATACACCTCTCTGTATCTTCCTTGGTGGTTGTCCCACCTCAGTTTGGAGCACCAAAACCAGTCACAAATGACTAGTTTGAGAAGTACATGAGAGACCCTTTATACAATATTTTGTTTTCAAATTAACTGGTTTTGGTGAAGCCATTTGTTTATTATTATTAGAAGGTGGTTATGTCATGAGATTTCTGTTAAACGCACTTGTCTAACTGAAGTGACACATTCACATTGGTGAGGTTGGTGTGGTGTGTGCATACAAATATATTATTATTATTATTATTATTATTATTATTATTATTATTATTATAATTACTCACATAAAAGGGTTTAGGTTTAGCTCACCCACTAAACGATATTGCATCTCATATTTTACTATTAATCATCCTTCAACTTAATATGTTGAGTCTATTTCCCCTTTCAATTTTAGTTTTTGACATCAATACCCTTTCTACTTTCCAAAAATGCCCCTTATAAACTTATGCGCAACATATTACTGTAATGTTTTAGAGTTTTTTAATCAATTTTACTATTTGTCTCATTTTGTCTATAACCTAAACAAACCTTTTAAATTTCCAGGAAGTTGATTAGAGCTTGAATATATATTTTCTCCAAGGAATCGAAAATCGCGATTTTCAAACGATTATCGAGCGATTATCGCTGAAATTGGGCATCTCGGCAACTTATCTCCTCTTATCGTTGTCATTTTATACTTATCATTTTTCGATTCGAAAAGCAAATCACTTATCCATCAAAGTTTTCAAGTGCAATTTTTCTAAAAGTGAGTCACTTTTCGGTCAAAAACAATAAGTCAACCCTGGCATAGTTTTTTCTTTTTCGCGGCAAAAGTTCCAATTTCTTTTAATTTTGGAATTTAAAGGTATTTTTAGGGTTTTTTTTTTAAGTGGATCTTGAGTGTTTTGAAGTTTAAATGTTGTATATGTATGAATCATGTCAAATTTTCACAATTTTATTCTATATTTAATAGAGTTACATAGAAAGCTATTAGGTTGAATGAAAGTTCAAGTTTGAGTTTCATGATACTTTGATTGTACATTTTAGGTTTTAATCAAATGTTATAGTTGAATTTGATTTTTTAAGGTTTATTAAGGAATATGGATGAATTATAATAGTTTATGTGATTTTTGCTATTTTTTTTGCAGATTTGGGGTGATTTTAGTGTTTGTTAGAATTGTTTATATAATTGCGGTAAAAGTATTTTTTTTTTTTTGGAAATTAATGAACTTGAGCTATATTTTTAATATTTTTGATGTAATTTCATTGTTTAACAATGTATATAATTAGGAAACTGTGAGTTAAACATAATTTTTTTGCAATTTGATGTTTTCCCGAATTGTCCAATTATTGCGGCAAAAGTACATATGTTTCAGAAATTGGTTAATTGAGCTAGTTAATCGAATTTTTTGGTGTAATTTAATTTTACAATATTGTATATAATTCATAAATTGTGTGGTTGACATAATTTGTTTTGTAATTTGACGTTTTCCAACTATTGAGGCAAAAGTACATATTTTTAGGAAATTGGTTAAATTGAGCTAGTTCTTCAATTTTTTTTTATACAACTTCAAGTGGGCAGATTTTATGTAATTAACAATTGGTGATTTTAAAATATTTTATTTTAGTAAAATATGACTTTGACTCTTTCCAAAATTTATCAAATAAGCATATTTTATCTAATAGTAAATAACTAAAGAGAGCATTTTGACTAACAAGTTACAACTTATAATTTGTAAATAATAATTATTATTATAATTTATTTATTTTATAGGTTTTCCATCGATAACCGATTAATCCATCGATAAGTTCGATAAGTTTCGATAACGGCAAACGATAATTTTTATAGGTTTTCCATCGATAAATCCATCGGTAAACGATTACTCCGTCGATAACGGCAAACAATTTTTTGGCAAAAACGGCATTTTGAACCTTGATTTTCTCTACCTTCCACGCCCAAGCGAGCCAACACATCTACCACTTGATTCCCCCATATGCAAAAATGTTGAATTGAATAATTTGAACCATCTAATTATTCAATTCAAATAAATCATATATTGTGAACAATTTGACAGTTTTCTCGTTTTATAAACGCACATGAGACGATGTATTACGAGACAAACTTCATCAGCATGCAAAGTTCGAGGGGCATTCCTGCTAATTGCTATATATTTATTATGTATAGTTCTAAAGTTGGGGTTGAATGACAACGATAACTAATTCAATAGGAAAGTGAATTTGAATTTGATAATTCTGAGAGAAGTTAATTAGTGGTCAATGTCATAAAATGTTTGTTAGCTTTCCACTAACTTGGTGGCATTGCGTCAACGTTCGTTTAATCATGTACAATGACTCAATTATTTTATAATTAAGATAATTAACACTTGTAATTACAATTTCCGAATCAAGATTTCATTTCACGAATACAATATTAATGATTATAGTTAAAGAAAAAACAAATACAACTAAGTGTGGCTTTGAAAATGGGAAACTAATTTAAAAAGTCAAACAAAAACATTCAGAGAACATGCACTCAACCCAAGTTCTTAAAGCAAAGCTAAAAGATTCGCAAAATATGCATCGAGTTTACAACAAAGTTAATGTTATAAACAAAACTCGATCTACGAAAAGAGTTTTTTAATTAATTATATTTACGAATCAAATGCGTATTGTGAATTTGATTCCAATCAAGGAGTCATACTCAACCAACATCATAAAGAAATAATTTAAATATATATATTTATATATGCATTTAGCTTCATCATCACTTAAAACGAAGCAAATTGAATTGAAATAAGTTCAGAAAATGGTAAAGAAGCATGAGAATAGTATTGCTTTAGTTACAATGTTTTTATTTATTTGGATTTTACGAGCATATTGCTTAAAATTTTGTAAAAGAAAATTGCTAAATAAGTACCAAGTTTCACATGTGAAATATTTTCGTCTTTTGGGATGTGTAGAAGAAAAAAAATGTAATTAAATTAGATGGTTATTTGATAGAAATAAAACCTAACTTTTGAATACCCTCCTCCCCACATGTCACACGTGATGTGACCTCAAAAGCTCTCTCATACTTCATTTCATTGCCTTAATTAATATTAACATTTTACATTTTTTTTTATCCAACTCGCTCGCTCTCTCTCTAAAAAGTAAAAACTTTCAATACACCACCATAGTATTATTGTAAATTTTCCAAAAAATTATGATTTTGTTTTCTAAATTGTAAGTAGCTTTTTTAATATGTTATTCCGAAGCAAATATTAATAATCTCTCTCAGCCAAGACTACTATTTTGGGAGTCAGAAACGGCAATGAATAATTTAGGTGCAATAAAATACAATGCTTTCTTGTCACTATATTATTATTGCCTATTTGCTCTCATCATTTTTTCCACAATGATGATAAGATATCTTTTACTATAATATAGTTTTACCAAAATTTGTAATTGTGTTTTTTACGTTGTAAATAAACAGAATAGAATAGAGAGAATTGTCGTATTATGTGTCAAAATAACCTTATTTATATTCCAATCATTTTGCCCTAAACGCTAAACACCTCAATTGACTTGACCATTAAACTGCCACTTAATTGAGTTTTAGTTTCTCTTCTTCTTAACCATGAGATGAGATGAGATTCGATTCAAGACACAGTTCTTCTAGTTGAGATTTTCAACCCAGTATGTCTTGTTGTGGATAAGTATACAAAATTAAAATACAAATTGCTTGGCCTTGATTGATTGATCGTTCGTAAGTACGGCCGTTTTTATCGAAAGTGATGTGATGTCATAAATCTTTCGAAAATCAACACTTAATCATTTGCTCAAAACGTGAAGCATCGTAGATTTTGCCCATGTTCATTTATTTATTTTTATTAGATTTACTATTCTAATCTAATAGATGTAGTGATATTTTTAGTGTTTATTTGGTAATCACTCATTCCAGCACTTATTAAATAAAATTCTGAATGTATATTTCATATTTATTAGAGTTAATAACAACATAAGTACAATTAAAATGTTTGTGGAACTTTTCAAAATTTTATTAAAAATTAAATACTTATGCTATAATGAAAGTTATTTTATATGAAATAAAAAAAAGTATTTATTTAGCGGGAACGGTACCAATTGATCATCATCGTGTATTAAAAAAACTATACAATTAGATTTGGTTGAAAATAGCCTGGTGACATGTCCATGTCCCACACATGACTTGAGAAGTCAAAGTTAACTCTCTCTTGATCTTCGTTTCTTTTTAAAGCGTTACTCACGCCAAAACTCACGAGCCTCGTCCACGTCCACGTCACCCAAAGTCCAAACCAATTCACTTTCCCATGTCGCCACACGTGTCGCATATATATACACACAACATATACATATTGATCAATCAATCAATCTAATGCTCTCTTCTCTTCTCTTCTGTTCTTCCAAGAATAACCGTAAAGCCCACACATGCTTTTTTTAGTACGCCGTGTCGTTTGACGAACGCTGATTCCTTGTTTTCGCTGTTTCCAGAAAGAAGAAGCCATTAAATTAAAGACCAGGCCATGCAAGCTCACGGTAAGGAAAGTTCGTGGGAGAGACAGGTTTGTGAAGTACTTGTTGTCTCTCCAACGAGGAAACAAAAAACCTTGAAAATGGTTTATTGATGTTTTTGTTTTGAAGCAACGTAAAGTTTAAGAGCCGACGACAAAATATTGTTTCATCCTAGTTTGCCTCGTTTAATTGCTTATGTTGCCTTCTAAACACACATTCTTTCGCTCTCATTTCCTCAGACCTCGGACTAGAGGAACACCAGCCGAATTCCGTAATGCAAAAATCTCCGGAATCGGAAGAGAGTCGAGGTGCGGAACCGGATACGGAAACGGAATCCGTAGAGCTTCCAAACCCGGAAACGGAATCAGAATCGGAAGAGCGTGAAACAGAAACGGATTCCGAATCAGAAGAGCATGGAACGGAGACAGTAGAAACCAAACAAAACCCGGAAACGGAATCCAAAAAGGAACAAAACCCGGAACCAGAATCCGGCTCCGGAGCTGAACCGACAAAAACGAGCGACGACGAGGGTTCATCGCCGAGAGGAGTGTTCGAAATCCCGATAAGCTTCACGGACTCGGACAGCCAGAGCAGCAGCAGCAGCGGCGGCAGCTCGAGCGAGAAGACGATGTCGTCGGGGACGCAGTGGAAGAGCGCCTTCGAGGCCCTGAAGAAGAAGTCCATGCGCAGGCTCGCCACCATGCCGCTCGTGGCAGCCAGCTACGAGCTCTCGCGGCGCCGCAGCATGCGACGCAAGCTTGCGCGCATACGCAGCGCCGAGGACGGTCGTGTTGCGGTTGAGCTCGACTGCGCCGACGAGCTCACCGCCGCCAAGCCATCGTGGAGGAACTTCGACCTCGCCGAGCTCGCCGCCGCCACGGCTGACTTCAGTCCCGGTAAATATTCCTTTTTACTATTTATGTATTCGCCTACTCTAATTACCGCGAATTTCTATTTAGTTTGAAAAATAGTCTTAATTTACAGGTTACTTTTTTGCTAAACAATTTAGATTTAGATTTTTTTTTTCTTATTAGAAAATCAACTTACAACGTTATTTGAGTGAATAATGAATATAGTAAAAAGAAACTAATGGTTTGCATAATCTTGCTAATTTTGTTTAGGATAAGATAAGATATTGTATAGATGTATAAATTAATAATTTTATTTGCTAATTTTGCGAATACAAATTGTTACTATAAAATCAATTGCTAATTTTGTTAATGCCCTTGCCTTTGACAATTTGATATACTTATTGATTTGGAGTTGATAATATTTTTGAAGAACAATTGAAAATATTCTAAAATTTTAGAGTAATTGTCGCTAAATACTTAAGAGTAGTATAATTTGATTAATTAGATGAAAATAAATCAGAGAGCAATTATCGCTAATATTAATTACCTTAAATTTATTAGATATAACGTGATTCAAATACATCCACTTTGTTTGGCCTGTAAATTATTGAAAATATAGTTGTATTTCATTTCAAGAGTTAAAGGTGACAAGAGACACTACTTAAATACATTATACAGTGAATATAGTGGTCCTTAAAGTTATTAAAAAAAAAAACATTCAACTCTACATTTGTGTCCATGTTTTCATTTTTCCAATACCGAGACTATAAATTATTTGCAAAAAAATGTAGCCCCAAAAGTTAAATAGGTATATTAAATTGGGGTATGACCAAATAGTCTGAAACCAATAAGACTAGTACTATAAGCATTTAATAAATATAAATAAAAATAAATAATGAAGGAGACAAAGTAATGAATTTGGGAACACAAGCATGAGACTTTTCCCAAGAGTAGAGTAGAGATGACCTTTTTGACTAACATCTACTTATTAAAGTGGTTCTTGTCTCACTCTCCATTCTCCAATGAACCACATATCACTATCACTATTTATTTATTTATTTAAAATAAATAAATAAAAAGATTTGAGATTTCTAGCTTAGTAGATAGTTTTAATTTTCTTTCAAATAATTGGGTATTTTAAGTATATCAAATTGTCAAATAATTGTTAGTAATTTTCTTTCATTCTAAATTAGAATCTATCTAGGGAAAACTTTGTATTAAGATTGAATCAATTAAATATTTTGCCATACAAACTTATCTAGTCTTATTGACTTTAATAATTATAAACTGATTAAATAGTGTGTTTTGGAAAATGGACAGACAACATGATAGGCAAAGGAGGGCAGGCAGAGGTCTACGTGGGCCGTCTCTCGGACGGCGAGCTCGTGGCCGTGAAGCGGCTGAGGAAGAAAGAGACCGAGGCCGACGAGAGGATCGGTGATTTCCTAACGGAGCTCGGCATCATCGCCCACATAGACCACCCAAACGCCGCTCGCCTGCTCGGCTTCAGTGTCGACGGGGGCATGCACTTGGTCCTCCAATTCTCGCCACACGGCAGCCTCGCCTCTCTCCTCTTTGGTGACATTTCCTTCTCTTCTTTTCATCTCATTTTCCATTCCAATTCTCCCACCAGGGCCGCTCGGTCCTAGGGATAAGGACTCGGTAATCCGGAATACCATATTAATTTGTTAGGGGCCTCGGTTTTATTTTTTTTCGACTAGGTCCCCTATACATTCACGGCCGGCCCTAACTCCACATGGCTCAAATTCTTTGCAGTATTTTAGCATTGATCTTAGGGCTTTATAAACTTGAGCTCATGAGCTTTGTTTCAGGTTCCGATTGCTTGGAGTGGAAGATACGGTTCAATGTAGCCGTTGGAGTAGCGCAAGGACTGCGATATCTGCATCACAATTGTCAGAGGAGAATCATTCACCGAGACATTAAGGCCTCTAACATATTGCTCACTCATGATTACGAAGCTCAAGTATTTTTCATATCAATCTCGTCACCTTGTTTTCGATTAATTGCATTTCATTTTACCGAATAATTGACTGTTTTCTTTCCCTGTAGATTTCTGATTTCGGACTCGCAAAGTGGCTCCCGGAGAAATGGACTCACCACGTTGTGTTCCCGATCGAAGGCACATTCGGGTTCGCCTGCACAATTTCACTTGTAACCTTTTGCTTATTAATCACTTATTTCCATGCTTATATATGTAAAAGTGTGTGAAATGGTTTCAGGTATTTGGCGCCAGAGTACTTCATGCATGGGATCATAGACGAGAAGACAGACGTATTTGCCTACGGAGTTTTGCTTCTCGAGCTCATCACCGGGCGTCGAGCCGTTGACTCGAGTCAACAGAGCCTCGTGATATGGGTAAATACAATTCAAACAACCGAAGATATCTATATTTCCTGATCTTATTCAAAAGCTAACCTTTTGTTACGTGCAGGCCAAGCCATTATTGGATACAAATAACCGAAGAGATCTGGTTGACCCCCGGTTAGGACAAGAGTTCGATCAAAGCGAAATGAAGCGCGTGATGCTCACGGCTTCCATGTGCATTCACCATCAATCCTCTAGGCGCCCGTACATGAACCGGGTTCGTAACTAATTCTTTTTCTCCGAGAAACATGTCGTTTTCCCATATCGAGACTTGACCAAGTTCTCTCTGTCTGTGTATGTATACATATACATCTATATCTATATATATATAGGTTGTGAATCTTCTAAAGGGTGAAGATGGGCACGTAGAGACGAAACCGAAGAGTTCAGCAGCGAGATCGGTGATGTTAGACGCTTGTGACTTGGAAGATTACACTTGCTCGACGTACCTAAACGACCTCAATCGGCACAGGCAGCTTCTCATGGAGTGAAAAATCACTCTAATGTATGTCGTTTCGTAAAATGATTGTCGTTTTTATATGTAATGGCTCTGACGTAAGCGTGTGGGGGTTGAAGTTGCAGATGATATGTGTCGTTTTTTGGATAACTTGTATAAAGTCAATAGTCAAGGAGAAAAAAGACAATACGTATTGGGGTTGTACTGCTATAGTTTCACACTGCCCAATTAATGATATGTTATTATAAGAAATCTGAAACTCTTGGTATTTTTGAAACATATTTTTATAGTTGTATTTCGAATATATATTGAGTTCAATCAATGGAAAAACACTGTCAAGAAACACAGTCATTTTATTTCACATATCGTTTAATTTTGGCAAAAACTAGATGCAAGTTTCATCAATAACAATACAAACACAAAAATAAATATTTAAAAGTTCTGGTACAACTATTGAACTATATATATATAACACACTTCGATTACTTTAAACATTATTATTTGAAAAGTCACAAAAAAGCCATGCCCATCACTTGAAAATCCTTACCTGAAAAATAAGAAATAAAACATGTACTTGATCACGTGAGAACAAAATTTAATCATAGAAAAATAGTAAAGATCACTTGAAAAAGTTATACCCGAAAAATCATGGAAAACCATCTTTGGTTTCTCGCAACTACAACGTTTCCGATGAGTACTCCGACTATGAATCCACATCCGTATCCTATTGCCACAATTTTCCAGCCGAAGATAAAAGGAGATGACGACTCTTCTTGTTCTGCTTCAGAAGACGGCGGTTCTGGCTCCGAAGGTTCACACTTGTTTTGTAATGGAATCCCACACAACCCCGGGTTTCCCTCGTAGCAAGTGCTCGGAAAAGAGGTTAGTTGGCCTCCTTGCGGAATTGTTCCTGCGAGATGGTTGTACGAGACGTTGAAGTATTGAAGGAAACTGAGGTTGGTGAATTCTTGAGGAATCTTTCCGGAGAGCTTGTTGATGGAGAGATCCAACGATTCTAGATTTGTGAGGCTCTCTAATGAAGATGGAATGTGACCGCTGAGTCTGTTGCTCGACAAGTCGAGAGAGTGAAGTCCTTTCAGCGTCCTTATAGTTGCTGGAATTCGGCCGTTGAAGTTGTTGTGCGAGAGATCCATGACGAACAAGTCTTCATTGAGCTTATAAAAGTTCCTCTTCACTCCCTTTATTTTTATTAAAATGTAAAAATAACTTCTAACAAACCCACCCTCTGATGACGTTGAGCTCACACTCGAGTAGTTTGCTTCCCTTTTTGTGGTGCTTGCTTGCATAGCTTTCCAGACCCGGAAGTATTGAGATGGCAGCACACCGCTAAAATTGTTATAGGACAAAACAATTATCTTAAGCCGTGGAAATGGAAACTTGTCTTCTTCTGGTTTTCTTATTTCCCCGTGAAATTGATTTGACCCGAGTAGAAGAACTTGCAAGTGCCGAAGAGTGCCTAGCCAATGCGGGAAGACATCATCGAGCTTGTTGTCTTCGAGATTGATGTATTGAAGCATCGTGCAATTGGCAAGTGAATGTGGAAGCTTGCCTTGTATTTTGTTACCACTTAGATCGATCATCTCCAGTTGGTTCTTGACTATAGAGGTTTCTCTTTTGCAGAATAGAGTTGGAATTTCGCTATCAAAAGCGTTCCTGCTAGCTTGATACATAACAATGGAAGGCGGAGGTATCGGGATCGGTCCTTTAAACAAGTTTTGATGTACCTCGAAGAAGTGCAAATTGAAAAACGGAAGGACTGGTGGTAGATAGCCTGTCAAATAATTGTTTCCTAGGCTTAGATATTCTAAAGTTTGTGTGCTCGTATTCCACAACCATTCGGGAACATTCCCACTTATTACGTTGTCGCTGAGGGTGAGTAACTCGTTTGGTGCCGGAGAAACTTCGGGAATTCTTTTAAATTGCAAGATTCAAGTCCTAGCCAATCAAACCGTGGAAGCGTCTCATTAATGCTAGGCTTTATTATAACCGATAACTTATTACCGTCGAGCTCAAGATCGGTAAGATTTTTCAAGCCAAGAAACATTTCAAAACTTACTTCTCCGCTCAAGTTATTTTCAGAAAGGATAATGTATTGTAGATTTACTAGTCTTGAAAATGCAATTGGAATCTGACCACTAAGGTAATTTCCATGGAAATTAAATGCAATAAGTCGTGTTAAATTCCCAAGAAAAGATGGAAGTGGACCTATTAGATTTGTATCCTCAGCTAGCAAAAACCTTATTTTAGTGGGGTTACCGAGCCAAGATAGAATATTCCCACTTTCAAAATAATAATTCGAGGATAGATCTAGACCTTCTAACTGGGTAAGGTTGGCTAGAGAAGGTATTTGGCCGTTTAATCTATTCCTTGAAAGGTCTAGAATACGGAGACGATGGAGCGTTCCTATGAAAGATGGAATCGAGCCTGAAAAGTAAAAATAAAAAATTAAGGGAGCTTAAGCTAACTAGCCAACTTGATAGTTTAAAATTGACAAAATAACCAATGTTTGGTTAATATTTATAAAATAGTCAAGTCAATAACCATATTAACCATTATAACCATATTAACCATTGACAAAATAACCAATTATATTTGACTATTTTGCAAATAAAAACCTTAAGTTTGCTAAAATGCAATGTAAACATATGAATGTGGCTATTCATTATAATTTAAATAAGCTCAAAAAGCAAAGTAGTCTCAAATATAACTTTGTTTTGAGAAATTGTTACGACACTCAGTAAAAAAATTAAGTGTTAAATAAGTTGAAAAATGTAGATTTAGTCACCTTGCAACCAGCAATTCTCCAGAAGGAGAAACTCCAGAGAGGAAAAGTTAGCCAACGAGTGGGGCACTCCGGCTGATATATCAACAAGACCTAGATTGAGTACCTTGAGCCTTGTTAGGCTCTCGGTTAGGTTGTGGAAACCGGGATTTTTCAATTGCAGCAGATTTTTTCTTTCATAAATATAACCTTTTCGAGACAAGTCGAGGGAAGACAGTAGAGACAACGACAAAAGTTCATGCGGAATTTGGCCAGAAAAGACGGAAAGAGAAAAGTTGAGCTGCGTGAGTTTTGAGAGACGGGCGATGGAAGAAGAATTTGAGAATAATTGAAGTCATTATCCGCGAGGTTAAGCCTCTCGAGATGAGTCAGCCCGAAAAGGGTGGCATTAGAGCCGATGGAACCGTAGAGAAAGCTGCTGCTGAGATCGAGGCCGATCACATGCCCCGTGTCCTGGTCGCATTCGACACCGTCCCAAATGCAGCAATCACTTCCGTTTCGCCCCCAAGAATCAGTCTTTGGATAAGCAGAAGAATCCGTAGAAGCAAACTCCTCAACGGCGAAACTCTCCTTGAATCGCAGCAACAATGTCCTCTCATTGTTATTGCAAAGTGGCTGCGAGAAAGAGAAGCAAAGGGTAAAGAGAATGAAGACAAATAATTGTGATTTCATGGTTTCTATACTCCTAGACAATGAAAAGTACTGGGTTATATTAGAGGAAACCAAGTCAAGCTCTAAGTCTTGTTGTTGTTTAAATCTTCTGTTGAAGTCAACGTTTGCGTTTCAATATTTGTATATTTTAAGAAGGGTTAATGGCGGTGAAAATACCCAAAGTTTGGTCAAAGAACTCTTCGTGTACACAAAGTTTAAAAGTAGCGGCAAAAACACCAAAGTCGCATTTGGGGCGTTGACCACTCTATTCTCGTAATCCGTTAGCTCTGGCCACGTGGACATAGTAATTTTTTGCCACGTGGACGAGCCCACATCAGCATCGTTTACGACAAAACAACGAATTAACCCCTTAATTAATACTATTTAAAACAACTAATTAAACCCTTAATGATTACACTTAACAAAACAGATTAAAAAACAACAAATAATAAAATGGGTATTTACGAAAATGGAGTGGTCAAAGCCCCAAATGCGACATTAGGTATTTTTACCGCTACTTTTAAATTTTGAAAACACCAGGAGTTCTTTGACCAAACTTTATGTATTTTTTCCGTCATTAACACTTTTAAAATGAGATTATCAATCTTCTAATGGAAAAATCGTGGCATTAGATATTGTTTGATTCGACTTTTGGTACAAAGTTTTTCTTTGCTAATTAATTAATCATGTACAGTTGGAGACTTGAAAATTTCCACAATCTTAATGATTTCGAAGACTTTTATCGTGTCGATCGAGACTGGAGACTGTCCGGTGAAGTAAGTTTGAACGAAAAAATACCCGAGTTTGATAAATTGCAAAAATATGTCCGTGTAATCCACTTCAACAGTTTTTGCCTTCAGCTGCAACAGTTTTTCAATTATTTTTTTCCAGTTTAATATTTCCTTACACAGTTTTGTACTCCATATAAACAGTTTTTGCCTACGTTGTTGACAGTTTTTTTAGGCACGGTTTTTTACTCCATATAAACAGTTTTATGCACCAACTGCAACCGTTTTTTAGCCCATCGGGCATATTTTTGCAATTTATCAAACTCGGGTATTTTTTCGTTCAAACTTACTTCACCGGGCATACTTATTGAAATTTCCCTATATATATATATATGCCAAAACCGTAGATACATGATAGAATATGAGATTTACTATTTAAACATTAAAAATATTCCAAAAAACAAAACTAACTTCATAACAGAAAAACACCCGAGCCAACTAGCCCAAAAGAAACATTCATTTTGTCTAACCCAAACAAACTTTTTATATTTCTTGGAAGCTGGCTAGAATTTGTGAATATATTATCTCTACCTTCAGCACCCAGACGAGCCAACACATCCGCTACTTGATTTCCTTATCTATAAAAGTGATGTATATAATAATTTGAACCCTCTAGTAACGGAATTAATTTTTCCCAAATATCGCAAAGGTACCAAGGATATTGCAAATAACTAACTTAATCCAACCTACAACAATTCTTGAGTCGCATTCAATGTCGATAACATTATAGCCCATTTGCTTACAAACACTTGACCCTTCGACAACCGCCCTTAGTTCGGCTTCATTACTCGAGCAAGTTCCAAAAGATTTTGAATAGCCAAAAATGAACTTACCTTTGTCGTCGTGGAGAATACCTCCTCCGTCAGCCGGCCCGGGGTTTCCAAAGCTACTTCCGTCAATACTGAGTTTAAATCTACCATTTCTTGGTTTAATTCATCTCAATACTTGCACTTTCTTCATCCTCGATTCTGTAATCGGTAAATCCATATTTTTTAACACTCGATCACCATTTTCACTTCGTTGATGAACATCAATGAGTTTAGAACTTAGGACGTGAGCCTAATCCTTAATCGAAAGCCGAGATTGGCTAATACTCTCATTTTCACTTCGTTAATGACTTCTTATTGCCTTCCAAGTCTCAAAAACCCAAGGTCAATATATAATTATATATAAATATATATAATATTTTTTAATATTAAAATTCCGAACAATCATAAACAAAACAAATGTCTAGAAATAAAATTAATTTGTTATGGATTTACCTTATTTTTATATGAATTTATTAGACAATAAAAATTAATAATTAAATAGGATCTTCGGTACAAATGAGTCTTTGTTGACGTGGTTTCCCATCTCAACAGTCACGAAGTGTGAAGACTTTCGATTTGAATTTGTTAATACGTACGATTTGAAGTTGCAGAAGACAAGGAGGAGAAGAAATCAAAGCTTGATGCGATCAAGCTTGGATTAGAGATGAAAATGGCGCCGAAGCATTTTCGCTCTGATACCATATTACATTTTTGGAGAGAAGAGCAAGACCTTTCTGAATAGTAATACCTCATTGAAATAATTGGAAAATATGATACAGCTCTGCTTATATAGTTGCAGAGTTAAAACGAATAAAACTAAAAGCCTTATAAACGACCCTGACTATAACTAAACGGCATTATTTATATGTAAACGACTCCAATATAGCTCAATACTTGGTGCTGTTTCCTTTATCGTCTAAAGCGTAACATTGAGTGCAGAGGCGAAGGGACATAGGAGTGAGGAGGGACACGGGCTCACCCTCACTTTTTTACTTTTATTTTTTTATTAATATTTTAACATATAAAATAATTGTTTATTTTATCAAAGATATGAAAATCATATCTGCATTCACACCCTCTTTTACCCCTAAGTATTTAAATTTTTTCTTTTTAAGATTAGTTACGATTATTTAAGATTTTTTTTTACATTAGTTACGATAAAGTTTTTTTTTTTTTTTCTTCTTTTGATTAGTAAAAATTTCTATCGTGTGACATTGAGATTTTGAGTCAGAACCGGAACCGAGAAATTTAGAATCGGAACCGTTACTAGAACCGGAAAATTTAGAGCCCAGAAACCGTTACCAGAACCGAAACCGGTAGAAAAAAAAAATCTCGGTTTTTCAAAACATTGGCGAGAAAAAGCTACTTCCCGATTCCGGTTTCACCCCTAAGTAATAGTGCCCCTCCCAGTTGAAAAAGCTGGCTTCGCGACTGATTGAGTGGATTGTGAACAACACATTCATAAGTAATTAGGCTTGACTTCGTAGAAAATAACATATGTATAAATATTTAGTCTCCCACTCTCTTTTATATATATAGTCAAAGTCTTGTGTGGAATTCTTGCATGATTTTGAAGACTTTTTTGTGAGCCACACTTTAGAGTTTAGAATTTATTAATAATATAAGGAAGAAAAAATAATGATGATTTCATTGTCATGGTTTCTACACTCCAAGTCAAGTTTAGTGTTTTGTTTGTATAGATCGTTGATGCATGCGACAATCTTTATTTGACCAAGTCAACGTCAATGTTTATCCTTGGAGTTGACTTTAGAACATTGCAGAATACAGAACATTGTTGGTCACTGACTCCATTGTACTGCAGTCTTAGATGATTAATTCGGTTATAGATTAGTTACTGCAGGTGGAACCCCCACAATTTTTTTGTAAAAAAAGGTAAGTTTGAACGTGAGTCGGGCCTTCCGCGAAGATCTCCGATGCCGAGCGGATTCACCATCGAACAGAGAGAAAGAGAATGCAAATGAAAACATCAATATAATTCCTTATCGTTCCTACATGCATAAAATAAACATTTTTAATCTGTACATCATAGGAAAGTCAATGATATATATGAATTAAATAAATTATTTAAGCAAGTTGTTTGATCAAGATCGTGACACACTTCCAATTCCAAAAGTGTCCTTAATTAATCACTGATTAGTCAGAAGATTAACAATGAGACTATTAAACAACGAAGTACTACTTTCAAATGAGATAGTATGGAATCTTATTAATGAAAATAACAATACAAATATTTCTAACCAAAACTACATGCGAGTTTCATCAATAACAATACAAACACAAACATAAATATTCAAAAAGTTGATCTGGTACAACAATTGAAATATAACAACACACGTCGATTACTTAAAATTAACATTTTTATTTGAAAAGTTTCGATTTTTTTTTTATTAACAATTGAAATATAACATCACTTGAAAATCCTTACCTGAAAATTTAGAAAAATAAAACATGTACTTGATCACGTGAGGCAAAAATAGCAAAAAAATAAAATAAAATAATCATAATGATCACTTGAAAATAAATTTACCCGAAAAATCATAAAAAACCATCTTTGCTTTCTCGCCACTACAACGTTAGCGATGAGTACTCCGACTTTGAATCCCCATCCGTATCCTATCGCCACAACTTTCGAGCCGAAGGTAAAAGTAGTACGAGTCTTCTTGTTCCTCTTCAAAAGATGAAGGTTGTGACTTGGAAGCTTACACTTGCTCTACGTACCTAAACGGCCTCAATCACCAGGCAGCTTCGTTTCGGAAAATTATTGTCGTTTTACATGGTAGTGGCTCTGACGTAAGCGTGTGGGGTTGGAAGTTGCAGATGATATGTGTCGTTTTTTGGCATAACTTGTATGAAGTCAATATAGTCCATAGGAGAAAAACAATACGATTGGGGTTGTGTTATAGTTTCACACTGCCCAATTATTGATATGTTATTATAAGAAACCTGAAACTTTTGGTATTTTTTGAAACATATTTTTATAGTTGTAACTTGTATTTCGAATATATATATTGAGTTCAATCAATGGAAAAACTCTGTCAAGAAACTGATGCAAACGTACTTTGCATGGAGCATGCAAAGCCAAAATCCTCCTAATCTCCCTAACTTCCTTTTTCATATATTTTTGTTATTTATTTATAATTATTTCTTTGAACCATTCAAGCCTTAAATTTTGTATGCATGATTGATAGTATCAATCGTGCTTTATTTCTGCATTTATTTTATGATTATTATCTAGTCATTAATAGTATTAATCGTGGTATTATTTTAGGAAGGTAGGTTTTTAAGTGTTTTGTTATTTTCTATATATTGTAATTCAAAGAGAGGAAGAAGGGTTGATGATTGAATAAAATAATTGGAGCTTGAAAGCTTATCAGAAAATTCTCGTTCTTTAGCATTGTTCGGGCTACATCAGTTGGTATCAGAGCCAACCGTTTCTGCGCAGATGGCGCCGAAGAAACGGGTTGTTCATGACGCTTTCGTAGACGACATGGTGAGACGTGAAGATTTCGACGGATTGTGCTCTCAAATGGAGTTTTTGTCCCGACAAGTGCAAACATTGTTGCAGAAACGCGCGGAACATCAACACCACCGGCGAGGCGAATCCGACACGGCGAATGGTTGTGAGTATCCATACGGGCGGAATTACGAGAACTACGGTCACGAGGTGCGCCGACGTGAAGCGGTTCCGGAGTCCGCACGGTGGGAACCGACATTCAAAGTGCACTAGTACAAATTGTTGATCCTACCACGGTGTTTCAACCACGGAATTTTTTTTTCCATGGTCGAAATCCAAGTTTCTACCATGGAATTTTTTTTTCATGGTTGAAAATCGAGTCACGCCGCGGCACGACATATAACGCCGCGGCATGCTCTCATATTTACTACAGAAATATTTTCCGTTGTTGAAAATGTGTCGTAGTGATGTTGATACGCCGCGGCAGATAAATGATGCCGCGGCACGGGTAGTACACAACGACACTTATTAAACCGTTGTTCATACCACGAAGTGTACGCCACGGCGTGTATTAAAATACGCCACGGCACGTCGTTTTTAAAGATAAGCCACGGCATTCTACACGACACGCCGTGGCATGGGTGGTACACGACGACTGCTTGAAAACTAAAATCCTAGTAGGCCGCGGCGTATCTTGAAATACGCCACGGCATTGGGTTTTAAGTGACACGCCCCGGCATCAGTTGTAACAAGCCGCGGCATTGTTCGTACACGACGACACTTTAAAACCGTTGTTCATATCCCGCAGTAAAAAAACCTAGTAGGCCGCGGCGTTGATTTAAATACGCCACGGCATTGCGTTTTAAGTGACACGCCACGGCATTATTTATAACATGCCGCAGCGTTCGTCGTATCATAACCCGCAGTAAAAAATCCTAGTATGCCGCGGCGTGTATTTAAATACGCCGCGGCATTGTGTTTTTAGTAACACGCCACGGCATCATTTATAACAAGCCGCGGCGTGTGTCGTATACTTAACCCTAAAATCTCAGTTTCTCATTATGCCGTCGAACCTCGCCTCTCCCCTTCGCCTTCGACCTCGCCCTCGACTCCTAACCCTTCGCCGTCGCTCCCGCCCTCGCCCTCGCTCTGGTCCTCGCCGTCGCTCCCGCCTTCGCCGTCGCCGTCACTCTCTTTCTCGCCGTCGATTCGCCGCAACAAGCTTCTCGCCGTCGATTCGCCGCCGTCGCCTCTCAATGTTAGTATCGATTTCAAGCTTGATTTTTATAGCATTTTTTTCGTTTTTTTTTTATTATTCGAATCAATACTTGAAAATTGTTTGTACTAGGTTCATGGTATTGGTTTTGTGAGATGAAATTAGGTTTTGAAATTAGATTAGGTTTTGAAATTAGGTTTTGAAATTAGGTATTGGTTTTGTGAGATGAAATTAGGTTTTGAAATTAGATTTTGTAATTAGGTTTTGAAATTAATTGGATATTGAATTTAGGTTTTGCGTATTGAAATTTAGTTTTGGGTATTGAAATGGCGTTTTAAAATTAGGTTTGCGTATTGAAATTACGTTTTAAAAATTTGGATTAGTTTTGAAATTGCGTATTGAAATTCGGTTTTGAAATTAGCTTTGTAATAATTAGGTGTTAGGGAATTGAAATTAGTTATATTGATTAGTTTTTTTGCTTGAAATTAATAATTTAATATGTGACGTTATCTTTTTTATAGATTTCAATGGCACCCCAAAGAAAACGAGCACGTGGATATTTAGTGGTTCGATCCGGATCTGGGAGCCGAGCCCAAGCAGAGGTCCCGGAGGATCTACCAGTTGATCCACCACCTCCCGTTGAAATACCGAACTTCAACACCGAAGCGGCGAAGAAACGATTTCTACAAATTAGCACGCGGAAAATATGCCCAGAGCGGGGATTCGCCAAATTCCCGATTTCAGATATGGGTGAACTCGGCGAAGCTCTCAATGAGAGCATCATACAGCGCGGTTGGCAGAATTTCGTACTCCAACCAAAGATCAAGGCGAGGAGTGTGTTGGTGCAGGAATTCTATGCAGCTCTTCCCGATGAGTCAGCAATCGGGTATGTCAGTGTTCGGGGTACTCGATTTGAGATTAATCCTCGAATCATTAATGAGTACCTCGGAACCCGAAATTTTACGGACGAGGAAAACGAGCACAACCACTTACACGACCAAGAGTTGAATCAACCGTTCTACGACGCCATAGCGGCGGCAATTGCTACGCCCGGAGCTAATTGGCACGAGAAGGGCGGAGAGGCACGGCTGGTCAAAAGTCAGCTGAATCGGAAAGCCAAAGTGTGGATGTACTTCTTTGGGAGCAACCTATACCCGCATTTGCACTTCACGGAGCTGCAGTTCGACTTTCTCAAGTTGATCTACGCCGGAGTTACGGGATTGAATATCGACGTCGGTCGTTTCATATTCTCCTACATGCGTGGCATGGTGTACGAGCAGTCGAAGAGCTCATTGGGCTTCCCGTTCCTTATCACAGCTCTCTGCATAAACGCCGGGGTAAGTATAGCTTCATTTGTGTATAAGTTTAGTTGTGAAATTCAGTTGTATCAATATTGATTTAATCTGTCTTTGAAACTATCGTTTAGATCAAGGAGAATGAACTCGACATTCAGGTCCCGAATGGAAAGAAGATGGACGCGGCCTGGATCCGGAGTTTGAAAGAACCCGAAGATGAGGAGCCAGCGATCGTACCTGAAAATCCGGTAAAATTATAGCTTCATTTGCTTAATTATTTATAATTGATTTTATATTAATCTAATCTTGCTTGAATTTCATGGTTCAGGTCGTTGAGATACCGCCTGCTGCCGCCGCCCCCCCAATGCCTGAGCTTAACTACGATGCTCCGCCGATGAGAGCCTTCGTGGCTCACGGTGTTCGTAGTCTTCTGGAGTTCACTGCATATTGTAGGTCCTTCTGGCCAGGTATCTACCCAGGTTAGAATCCTATCCCTAATCAATACTACATATGTATTGAAATGTTTTTAATCAATAAATACAATCTGTAAAATTTACCCAGGATTCCAGGCGCCAAATCAGTTTCCACCAATGCCGTGGCCAGCAGCATATCCTGATCAGTATCCGGCGCCGGCATTTGTTGACAGAGGCGGGAACGACGAGGGCCAGAATGGCGGCGAGAACGTAGGCGGCGAGAACGGCGGCAACGAGAACCCCGAGAACCCAGCCAACCCCGCCAACCCCGAGATCCCCGAGAACCCCGCCAACCCCGCCAACCCCGAGAACGCCGCCAACCCCGCCAACCCCGAGAACGCCGCCAACCCTGAGAACGCCGCCAACCCCGAGAACCCCGCCAACCCCGCCAACCCGAGAACCCCGCCAACCCCGAGAACACCGAGATCCCCGACAAAATCAACAACGAAGGAGAGAACAACGCGCACCCGGTCGAAGATTAGTATTTGTATATTTTTATCATGTTTATTTTGTTTGAACAATTACTTACTATGTTTATTTTGTTTGAAAAATTATTTAGTTAATATTACTATGTTTGTTTACTTTGAAAAATTATTTAGTTACTTTGAAAATTGCATTATTTTGAAAATAAAATTAACAACATTTTCATAGTTTATTGTACTTCGTCTTGTAAAATTAATAAGATAATTTAATTGTGTAAAATTGTGTTACAATTAATAAGATAATTAATAATTAAATTGTGTAAAATTACTTATCATGCCGCGGCCTTTAAATGAACACGCCGTGGCATGATTCAAATTTACTAATATACCCTCTGGATTATGCAACGAGCCGCGGCATCATTAAAGAAGGCCTCGGCGAGTTGCATAATCCAGAGGGTATATTGATAAACATAAAAGATAAGCCGCGGCATTAAGTTACCCATGCCTTGGCATTGGGCTATGAAGCCTTGGCGTGGGTAAACCGTGCCGCGGCATGTATGCTGTTTCAAATTATACAGAGAGCATGGTTTCTGTAAGTCTTTATATGCCGCGGCGTTACCATCTATATGCCGCGGCGTTTCTTTAAAGGCCGAGGCATAGCTGTGAACAAGCCGTGGCGTGACTTCGACTACGGTCAAAACCGTTGTTCAATAAAACATGCCACGGCATGGTGAACATCGTGCCGCGGCCCTTTTCATACTTCATTCATTTCGAAAATTATAAAAAAAATACTTTTATAATGATAATATCACTCACAACAATTCAATATTATATTTAATACTTAAGAACTACAATAATTAAAATATATAGAATTATGTAAAATATATAGAATACAAATATGTAAGAATACAACATTACATTTAATACTTTTATAACAACAAAATCACTTACAACAATTAAACATTACATTTAATACTTTTAAAACAACAAAATCACTTACAACAATTCAACATTACATTTATTACTTTTAAAACAACAAAATCACTCATAACAATTCAACATTACATTTAATACTTTTAAAACAACAAAATCACTCACAACAATTCAACATTATATTAATAAAACTACAACAATTAATATCATAATTAGTCATCAATACCTAAATCTCTACGACAACGATCGGCATGTCGACGTAAATGAGTCGTGCCTCGTTCAACGATTGCGAGAATCTCTTGTCGGCACCATTTGCATTTCGCGTACCTATCTTGAGTTTGAGTCTCAACGTTCCATTTAAGCCTCATTTGAAAATCTGGTTCCCATAGTGAAGACGGTGGCCTACCACGCCCACGCCCACGCCCCCTCGTCGGTCGTGGCCCACCGACACGAGAGGTAGGCATCCGATTTAGAGTTGGATTCGGAGGCATTTCAAACTCCTCGGTGTCGTCGGAGGTATTTGGAACACTTTCAAAATCGGAGGAGATGACAATAGTATTATTGGAACTTGTTTCCATGGAAAAACTATCATCATCGGAGGAAGAGGAAGAGGAAAACACGTAAATGACCGGGTGATATTCCGATGACAAACCGAAACGAGACGGATGATCATCCATAACTAAGAAAAATGATGATATTTTTGAACCTAAGTATAAATTTGATGAAACATAGACTAAAATGTGAGCAAGTAGGTTTAAATGGAAGATTTATGTGAATTTTAACGTTTTTAACATTATTTTGACAAATATAGCCGTTTATTACCGTTGTGGGGTAATAATTTCGGGTGAAAAAAAAACTAGCCGTTTTTGTGTCAGCAACAGTAAGCCGCGGCATGGATAAAAGAAGCTGCGGCGTGTCAAGTTTGTACAACGGTTAATTCCGATGTGTGACATAGAGCCGTGGCTTCTGAACAATAGGCCGCGGCGTGTTTAATTAATTTGTACAATTTTTCCCTAAACTTAAACCCTAAACTTTAAATCCATAAACTTAAACTGTAATTATTATGTATGAATACAAATATGTAAGAATACATATGTGATTAATTATAAAATATATAGAATTATGAATACATGATCATAAATACATGATCACCACTTAACAATTCCACATTACAAGTACCACATATGAAAAGTACCACATTACAACACATTACAAGTACCACATTACAACACATTACAAGTACATTATGATAAGTACCACATTGCAACACATTACAAGTATCACATTACAACACATTACAAGTACATTATGATAAGTGCCACATTACAACTCCATTAAAATTTAAAGCTACATTTGTCACATAATTTTAACAAATACAATTAAAAAACGTAAAATACAAAATATTTAAAAACCATGCCTTTTACGACAACGCACGGCATGATCATGAAGAGGATAGATGTCTCTATCTGGGTAGGGAAGAACAAACAATAGTCCGCACCATTTGCATTTAGCGTGCTTATCTAAATTTTGAGTCGAGTTATTCCACTCATGCCTTATATGGAAATCGGTATCCCACGATGAAGAAAATTGAGATCCACCACTACCTCTTGTGCGGCTTGAACCAACGGAACGAGCGGTGCGAATCTGACGTGGAGGCATTTCAGACTCTACTGTTTCTTCGGAATTTGTTTCTGGGACCACAGTATCATCGGAATTTGTTTCTAAGACTATAGTATCATCTGATAGATATACCTGGTGATCGTTGTCATAATCGGAAGAAGACGAAGAATAGGACGAAACAATAACGACTGGGACATTACCGATAGAAGACGGATGATCATCCATATTAATTTTCAATTTTTGTAGTCAAGATATTTTGTGTGGGTTAAAATATAAGTTAACATGGTTGTATATATAGAACAAAGTTATGAATTTTAAGTTTTTTTAAACTATTTTCGCAAATATAGCCGTTTTTAACCGTTGGAGGGTAATAATTTTAACCCTAGTAGCTAGTAAAAATATAGCCGTTTTTACGTCCGCGGGTACACGCCGCGGCGTATTACTGGAAGGCCGCGGCTCTTGTCAAAATCAGGGGGTATAATTGTAAATGAAAGCAATATGCCGCGGCTTTATGTCACAAATGCCAAGGCATGAGCGAACAAAGCCTCGGCTTCCTGTACCCATGCCGCGGCGTAAACAGAGAAAAATCGAGGGCAGATCAAATTTGATCGAGTAATCTTAGTCAGGTCATGCCGTGGCGTTAGTGGGGTACGCCGCGGCTCGTTTCTAAAATTTTATCAGGCTATGCCGTGGCATATATAGGCATGCCGCGGCTTTATGACGACGACGGCATTTATCCATGGGGGATATTCAACATGCCGCGGCGTAATTTACATCACGCCGCGGCACTCGTCGCAGATCTGCCATTATTATTTTGTTTTCATACCCATTTACACTATAACTCCAAAAACCCTATTTTTTTTCTCCCTTAGGCGACTTTTCCATTGATTTCGAATTTGGGCTCGGTGCTTTGTCACGAAAGAAAAGGTATTCAATCTTCAAATTCTTTATTTGCAATATGGCATTTAGGGAATGGATGACGAAAAATAGAATGAGCGATGATTACCGACATGGTGTTCAAGAATTTATGGATTTTGTGCGTTTAAACTTTGAAGAAGGAGATTTGATTAGGTGTCCTTGTCTTTTATGTGGAAATTTAGTTTCGAAATCTATGAAAGTAGTCAAATCGCATTTGTTAGCAATTGGTATTATGAGTTCCTATGATCATTGGTACTTTCATGGAGAAAAAATGCGTGGTAAAAGAGTCAATGATTTAGTTGAAGAAGAAGAAGACAAAGACGAAGCCGATGATATTGGTGGTTTGATGGATGATATCGACTATAATTTTGTGGGAAGACCGCAATTATTAGAGTCGATGGTGGGGGATTTCGAAGCGCCTTTGTATGATGGGAGTAACACAACGAAAATAGGGTTTTTGGTATCATTATTCCATTTAAAGGCGGTAGGAAGTTGGACAAATTCTAGCTTTACGCAATTGTTGGAACTCCTTCGTGAAACGTTGCCGGCCGGTAATAAAGTTCCGTCAGGAATATATGCGGCAAAGAAGACATTGGGCTTGTTAGGTTTAAAGTTTGAAAAGTTTCATGCATGTCCAAAAGATTGCGTACTGTATCGGAACGAGCATACAGAATTAAGTGAATGTCCATTGTGCAATGAGTCAAGGTGGAAGACAGGAAAGGAGCCACATGACGGTATCAAAGGGGTTCCGCAGAAAGTATTATGGTACATTCCCCCATTCACCCGCCTCAAACGCATGTTAAACAATATTAATCACGCGGAGAACATGGTTTGGCACTCAAAAAATCAGAGTAATGATGGCATTTTAAGACACCCTTGTGATGGTTCACAGTGGAAAAGTTTTGATATTCGGTATCCGGAATTCAGCTCAGATCCCAGGAATTTGCGTCTCAGTTTGGCAACAGACGGGATGAATCCTTTTGGTAACATGAGTAGTCGTTATAGTGTTTGGCCGGTAATACTTTGCAACTACAATCTCCCTCCGAAGTTGTGTATGAAGCGGAAGTTCTTGATGTTGACTCTTTTAATTTCGGGACCGAGCCAACCAGGAAATGACATCGACGTCTACTTGGCACCTTTGGTCGATGATCTAAAGATGATGTGGAACGAAGGAATTGAGATCAACGATGCTTACCGACGCGAAGTGTTCAAGTTGAAAGCAATGTTAATGTGGACAATCAACGACTTCCCGGCGTACGGAAACTTGTCTGGTTACTCGGTGAAATGTTCTATTGGTTGTCCAGTCTGCATCAAAAATACATCTTCAATCCGGTTGAAACATGGGAAGAAAACAGTTTTTCTCGACCATAGGAGATTTTTACCGAGAGATCACCCGTACAGAAAGAAAGAAAAAAAGTTTAATGGGAAGCAAGAGCATCGACCTCCTCCAAAAATTTTGAACGGTGAAGATGTCTATAAATTGATTTGTGAAGAGACTTATGAAGTGCTTGGAAAAAGAACGTCGAGTGGTAAGAGGAAGAAAAAGAAATTTGAAGATAGACCGTTCAAAAAAGTATCAATCTTCTACGAGCTCCCGTATTGGAAGATGCATTACGCTCGACATTGTTTGGACGTTATGCACATTGAAAAAAATGTATGTGAAGCGATTGTTGGTACATTGCTTGACGATCCAAATAAAACAAAAGACGGGAAAAATGCTCGACAAGATCTCGTTGAATTGGGTATAAGATCGGATTTGCATCCTAAAATGGCTGGAAAGAAGACATTACTACCACCGGCTGTCCACACTTTATCAAGAACGGAGCAAAGGAAGCTTTGTGGATGGCTTGCGGCGATAAAAGTTCCAGAAGGTCATTCTTCGAACTACAAGAGGTTTGTATCTATGAAGGATTTGAGACTTATCGGAATGAAGACTCACGATTGTCATATGTTGCTTCAACAAATACTGCCTCTTGCATTGCGAGGGTTTTTGCCAAAGGAAGTTCGATTCGAAATTTCAAAGTTATGTGAATTTTTCAACAAAATTTGCTCCAAAACTATTAAAGTTCAAGATCTTGACGAGTTACAAGCGGACTTGGTAAAAACCCTATGTATGCTCGAGATGTTCTTTCCACCCTCATTTTTTGACATCATGATTCACTTAACCGTTCACCTAGTACGCGAAGTGAAGTTATGTGGACCTATATTTCTACGGTGGATGTATCCAATCGAACGGTATATGAAAGTCTTGAAAGGGTACGTGAAAAATTACAATCGACCAGAAGGGATTATTGTCGAAGGATATATGGCAGAAGAGTCGGTTGAATTTTGTGTAGAGTATTTCCCGAGAACTCGGCCAATTGGTGTTCCCAAAATAGCCAAATCGGAATCCAAAGGCTTATCTGCAGGTAATTATTATATTTTTTTATAAATAAAAACGATGTTAATATTTAGATTACGTGTTGAATATAATATTTATTTTGATGTTTTTATGCACAGCAAATCCTTCAACTGTCAACCGAAAAGAATGGGAGCAAGCCGTTCTCCATGTGTTGCACAATTTAGACGTCGTGGAACCCTTTATCGATGTGCATATGAATGAGTTAAGGTCTACTTATCCGAAAAAATCAAAAAACGAAAAATGGTTAAAAGAAGAGCACAACCGTACGTTTGCAAAGTGGATCGATGAATATTGTTATGCAAGAAGAAAGAATTTAGATGAGACACTATTTAAGATATCTGGCGGGCCTTCACAAGTAGTTACCAGGTACACGTCATGGTAAGTTAACGGGTACACGTTTTACACAAGGGAAAGGGACGAAAAACACCCCGTACAAAATAGTGGTGTTACATTCTTTGCGGAAGGAATCCATGTTGCGTCGGCCAAGGATAAGAATCCCAAACAAGCTTTTATGAGCTATTTTGGCTATGTAGAAGATATTTGAGAGCTTGATTATTGTGGTTTGCGAGTTGGATTGTTTAAGTGCAAATGGGCGGACAACAACCACGTCAAAGTTGACAATGACGGAGTTACAGTTGTTGACTTTAGACGGATGAGTTATGTGAATGATTCATTCATGTTGGCATCCCAAGCATCTCAAGTGTTTTATGTCTCGGACCCGGTCGATCAAGAATTATCTCTCGTCGTGCATGTGAATGCGAGAAATGTAGAAGAATCGAATGAAGAAGTTGAAGACATCACTACCATCGCACCATTCTCCAACGGGCTACCATCTTTTGAAGACGTTGATGTTGATGATGATGATGATGTTTCGTTTTTGCTACGTCGAGATATCCCGGCATTGGAAATTGATTGAATAATAATTTAATTGTAATAATGTTATATTTCGATCTTGTTTTTCATGTATGAACAATTAGTTATCATGTTTATTTAATTGGAAATTGATTGAACAATTGTTTTTCAATTAGTTATCTTTAAAAATTTTACAGTTTGGAAATTGATTGAACAATTGTTTTTATAAATAAGTTTGTCAAATACATATAAATTCCCATTTTACAGTTAAATCCGCGGCCTTTGAATAACGTGCCGCGGCGCGTTTCATACGGGATAAAAATGCCGCGGCGTTTAATATACAGGCCGCGGCTAGTTGCATAGAGCAAAATGTATATTGGTAAATTCAAAGGAAAGCCGCGGCTTATGTATGCCGACACCTTGGCATAAGTACATGAAGCCTCGGCGTTCTTCGGTAGTGCCGCGGCATATATAGCATACAAATTTTACAGAGAGCATGCATTCTGCAAGCCAAATCTTGCCGTGGCTTACTCAAGATAGGCCGTGGCATTATCGGAAGGCCGAGGCGTATGTTTACCAAGCCGCGGCATATATAGGCAAAAAATCTACACAGAAACCAAACCAAAATTTAACGTGTGCGTTGTATCAGGTTATGCCGTGGCCTATCTAAGAAATGCCACGGCGTACTCATACGAGCCTCGGCTCCTTGATTTCGTGCCGTGGCGTATTTACATCCCAAAATTTTACAGAGTCTGTGTTATTTCGAAAGTAAACCGTGCTGCGGCTTATTGATGCCACGCCGTGGCGTGTTTTCTCCATGTAGGACTACGCTGCGGCGTCTGAAGTTTACGTGCCGCGGCGCGTTTCATACGGGATAAAAATGCCAAGGCGAGTTGCATAGAGCAGAATGTATATAGGTAAATTCAAAGAAAAGCCGCGGCTTATGTATACCGACGCCTTGGCATAAGTACCTGAAGCCTCGGCGTTCTTCGGTAGTGCCGCGGCATAAGTTGCATACAAATTAAACACATTCTGCAAGTCAAATCTTGCCGCGGCTTACTCAAGGTAGGTCGTGGCATGACAGGAACGCCGAGGCGTATAGTTTTAAAGCCGTGGCATATATAGGCAAAAAAACTAGCGTTGTATAAGCTTATACCGCGGCCTATCTAAGAGATGCCACGGCGTACACATACGAGCCTCGGCTCTTTTATTTCGTGCCGTGGCGTATTTACATCCCAAAATTTTACAGTCTCTGTTATTTCGAACCTTAATGTGCCGCGGCTTATTTACTACACGCCGTGGCGTGTTTTATTCCACGCAGGAATACGCTGCGGCTTCTGAAGTATAGGCCGCGGCATGTATCGGGATTTTCAGACAACGGTTACGTTTTTCCATCGTCCAAAGCCATTTTTGAAATTTTTTATTCGATTTTAACCTCATTTCCCTCCATCTCTCTCATATTTCAGCCATATTCTTTCCCTCCTTTTCCTCCTTCTCCTTCTCTTCTCTCTTCTCTCTTCCTCTCTTCTATTTTCTCCCATCATATCGCCATCGCCGTGCTCCGCCGCCGCCGCCGACGTCGCCATTGCCGTGTCTTAACTCCCGTGCCCTAACTCCGTTGAGGTGTGCTTCATTTTGTTCCTTCAACAAGCTAAGTCCTACCCCGTGCCCTAACTCCGAGTTATTGATTCTAACAAGGTTAGAATCCTATCCCTAATCAATATTACATATGTATTGCATTTTGTTAATGTTTGCCATGAAATGTTTTTATGCTTTTATTGTCTTGAATGTTTGCCATGAAGTATTTGTTGTCTTGAGTTATTTGATGTTTATGAATTTTTGGAAACGAGTCAAATATATATTTAGGAAAGCTAGCTACTACGTCAATATGTCGGAGCGAGAAGTAACTAGGCCATCAACTGATCGAGAAGAAACGTCATCATTCGATGAAGAAGAAACTACGCCCGGTTAGTAGTATTGTTATTTTGTTTAAGGTCTTGTAATTCATTGAATCTATCTAGTATTTAAAATTGATAATTTATTACTTTAATTGTTTCCGGTTCTTAACAAAGTTGATGAAGTAGCAAAATGTAGAAGAAAACTTAAAGGAGAAGGAAAAAGAAAAGTGAATCTCATGAAAAGAATCACTATCTTAAAGCATAAGGGGGGAAAAATACTTATGAGATTTGATGGGAAAAAACAACCGGATGGAAGAGATGGTGATCTTTTAGCTAGTTGGATTGGTGTTCTTGCTCGGGAATTTGTTCCAATAACTATATGTGATTGGAGAATGAAGAGTTTAAAAAAGGTGAAACAACGGATATGGAATGAAATCCAACAAGCATTTGTTATTCCGGACGAGTACAAGCGTATGTGTTTATCTAGTGCCGGGGAATCGGCAAGATACTTCCGGTATGATCTCTCTACCCTATTCAAGAAAGATCCGAATGATAAAAGAATCTTCGAGCGACCGGATATTGTTAAGAAGTATTACACGAGCATCACGGACGAACATTGGAAGGAGTTTGTTAATATTAGATTAAGTGATGAGTTCAAAGAGGTCTCGTATCAAAACAAAGCTAATAGGGCTCTCATTGAGTACCCCTCTAGATCGGGTCGAAACGGATATCGGAAGCTCGATCAAATGCTAGTAAGAGTTTTAATTTTATATTTTAAATTTAATCTATTGTCTATAATTGAATAACATTTTCTTTTGTTTCGTAGTATGAACAAAATGGCGTATGGGCGACAAATTCGGAACTTTGGATCGAAATGAGGCATAATGAGGATGGTTCATTAAAGGATCCAAATCTAGAGCCTATTGTGAATAAAATAGTAAGTGCAATGAGTTTATGTTATATAGTTATATATAAATTATCTTGATGTTATTTGTATATTATTGACTTAAATATTTGTAATAATTCATTTTGTTATTAGATTGAATGTACCACTCAAGTGGTGGACGACGATGAGGAAGACGATATTTTGACAAGAGCTTTGGGGAAGAAAGAACATCCTGGACGAGTTCGGGGACAATCCAAATACGTCTCAAAGCGAGCATGTTACAAACAAGCCAAAGACTCAACGAATCCCCTCGTTCAAAGTCTCCTAGCCGAAATTAAAGATATGAAAGTCAAGTCGGAAGCGAGAGATGCGGCTTTCGAGGAATGGAAGGCTAAAGTGGAACAAATGATCCAAGGATCATCTTCAAGAAATCTTCAAGGTAGTAATGAACCACTTGATGCGCATAGTCCGGTAAGTCAACCTCTTGATCCTTTAGCACCGATTGAATTGAATTTTGATGATGATCGTACTCCCGCAACAAAGGCTAAGGGCAAAGATTTTATTTCAAAAAGACCGAGTCTAGGAAGTAACGAGCCTTGTGATGTGCAAACCCCGGGAAGGCCACCGTTTACTCCTGTAGCGCCGGTTGATGTGCAACTTGATGAAGGTCAAATTCCCGCGAAAAAGGATAAGCGTAAAGGGTTTCTTTCGAAAGGACCGAATAAAGGGAATATCAAATCTTTTAATGTGCAAAGTCGCGCTAGTCAACCGATTGCTCCCTCACCGGCGGAGCATGCGAACGTTCAAATTCTCTCTAAAAAGGCAAAGAGCTCGCCTTTGGTTTCAAAAGGACCTATTGTAGGTATTGGCGGAACTTCCGCGATTGATCCGGCGTCGTCTATTCCAAATACGCCCATTTCATTTAATGATGGTGTTGATTGTCTCCTTTTTTCGGAGGGAATCGTTGAGCACGTCGCAACCGGGAAGGTGTTCCTAAAAAATGGAGAGGTTGGCGACAAAATTCACAACATACCGTTGGATAGAGATCATCCTCGGGTGTTAGTAGAAGTGTCGATGTCTAAAGACCCTATTCCTCTCCCGGTATCGGTTCAATGGATCGAAACCGTTGATGACGCGGTGGGGACCTTTGTGCCTTGGCCAATGTCCCTTATTGAAGAATTAAACTCCAAAGGTAATCAAGCTCCCAAACCTAAGCCCAAAAATATAGCCAAAAGTTCGTATTACAATGAAGTGGCACAAAAGATTAACTTGAACCTTGTTCATCCCGGATTGAGAGCGTTAGCGTCTTATGCAAACGACTATATGCTTGCAAAGGGAAAGAAAATAGTAGTTGAGCTTCATAAAAGTTTGTGTGATTTCACTCCGTTGTTGAATTTCGATGATACACGTGAATTTCTCTTCTCTCAAGACTTGACCGTACTATGGATAATGATTTGTCAAAGGTATGTTTCCATTTTCATTTGCGATTTCTTAATTATTAAATATATGAATTATTGATTCATTTGTTATACATTAATTATTGTTATTTTTATTTGTAGTTATTTGCTAGAAAATCACCTTCGCAATCCGGACACTTACGGTTTTCTTCCGCCATATGAAGACATCGGGTTCAACACAAAACTAGGAGATGCTAAGAAAAATGCATTAAAACTTGATGTTGATCGCTACTACAAACTTATACAAAATTGCAAGAATGGCAAAAGATGGTTAATGCCTTACAATAGTCGTCACCATTGGATTCTTCTTGTTTTTAACCCTTGGAAGGCTACCGTAGCAAAGTTTGATTCTCTCCCCAATTCAAGCGGTTTAAATAACCACTTAGAGCAATTTTTTCAAGAGTAAGTATTCTAAAACATAATCATTTTTATGTTTATGGATGATATCTTTTTAGCTCAAGTTATTTGAATTCTTTAATTTTTTTTTGTAGTATTGAAGACATATTCAAGGTTAATCACGACACCGGCCTCATGTCCCAATCGTTGATAAAATCGGTGAATTCAAAAGGATGTCCGAAACAACCTGGAAATCATGAATGCGGATACTACGTCATGAAGTTCATGCACGACGTTGTGAGAAATGGTATGAATTTTGTTGATAGCAAACTTATGTATGTGCTATCAAAGTTTGCTAACTATGACGATGAAGATTAGAACATAATTTGGATTTAATTGTTTATATTGTTTATATGTTTTGTATGTATCGATGATATAATCTTTAACCGATGATATTTTAGTGTATTAATATTTTGTATTAATGCTTTTAATTAAAAAATTAAATTTATATTTTATTTAATAAAATATCAATTATTAATTACAGGTTCTATCGGTAATAGAAAGAGGACACAAAGCTACCGGGCGAATTTTTTAAAAAATCGCCCGGTTTTTTATATTTTTTTAGTGTCACTTTCAACAACGCTTAAAAACCGTCGCCCAAAACAAGTAAAAACCATTCCGGAATACAGTTTATGCCGCGGCTTGATGTCAACCCGCCGCGGCTTTATAATATGTACGATGGTATTATCCGTCGTTGGCAATAGCATAACGTCGCGGCTTTCATGACACAATGCCGCAGCATACATCCTAACCACGCTGCGGCATGTATTTACAAGCCGAAGCTTATTTTAGACATTTCAAAAAAACACGCCGCGGCGTGTTTAGGTCATGCCGAGGCGTTTGAAAGTGACGAAATGCCTAAAATAAGCCTCGGCTTGTAAATACATGCCGCAGCGTGGTTAGGTCATGTCGTGGCGTCAATCCACAACGCCGCGGCGTGTATATGTCTTAGACATCAAAACCAACTACGGATATAAACGTTGTTCATTCGTTTCTAGCCGCGGCCTATTTGATTTAACGCCGCGGCGTGTTTGCGTTCAAAGCCATGGCGTCAATACACAAAGCCGCGGCGTGTTGTTGTCTCTGACATCAAAACCAACAACGGAAATATTACGTTGTTCATTCATTTCTAGCCGCGGCCTGTTTTATTTCACGCCGCAGCGTGTTAGGTTTCGAACCACGGAAAATTGCGTTGTTCATACGTTTCTAGCCGCGGTCTGTTTGATTGAACGCCGCGGCGTGTTCGCGTTCGAACCACAGAAAATTCCGTTGTAGGAACTTATTCTCAACCATGGAAATTATTCCGTGGTTGGAACTTGCTACCATGCTGGATTCTACCATGGTTAGGAACCATGGTTGAAAATTTTCAACCATGGTTTTTAACCATGGTTGAAACCCGGATTTGTAGTAGTGGTGGTTATCCCGGAGTATGACGAGACGACGTACGACGATGTGGAACACGGCAAGGCCGTGTACGGCGAGGAGGAGTACGACGAACCCAGGTACGACGAGGAGGAGCACAGCGTGGCCGTGTATGACGAATCGAAGTACGGCGAGGAAGAGAACGACGATATCATGTTCGATGAGTCGGAGTACGGCGAGGCCGTGTACGACGACAACGTGTACGGCGAGGTCGTGTACGGTGAATACGATGATGCAAATTGGGATATTGGCGCGCTCTTAGCTCTTGCTGTTTGCGAGCTTCAACCGATCGGGATTACTACAATAATCTCCACAGACGTTAGTTTTGCTATAACAACTCCTACAACAACGATTCTTGCTACAACAGTCCCCACAACAACATGCGTGTCAAAGAAAACTAATTGTGGAGATGGTTTGATTGTCGAGGTACGGATGCCGATCCATTCAGGTCTCTGCAGAGCGGGTTCGAAAACGATGCACAAGCACGGAGGCTTGACTCAAAGGCATCATGCGAGACAGTGCAGATCTGAAGAGGTATTTTTACGGCGGCGACTTTGGCGCCGACACAAGCGCGGTGATGGCGGCGGAGTCCTGACACAAGCAACGGTCAAAATTCGAGGACGAATTTTTTTTCTAACATGAGGAGAATGATGCAAACGTAATTTGCATGGAGCATGCAAAGCCAAAATCCTCCTAATCTCCCTAACTTCCTTTTTCATATATTTTTGTTATTTATTTATAATTATTTCTTTGAATTATTCAAGCCTTAAATTTTGTATGCATGATTGATAGTATCAATCGTGCTTTATTTCAGCATTTATTTTATGATTACTATCTAGCCATTAATAGTATTAATCGTGGTATTATTTTAGGAAGGTAGGTTTTTAAGTGTTTTGATATTTTCTATATATTGTAATTCAATGAGAGGAAGAAGGGTTGATGATTGAATAAAATAATAATGATGGAGCACGTCAATATGGCAACAAGAAGATTATGGAATCATGCATAATTGGTGGAGCACAAATAACCGAGATCTCGTGCAATCTTCATTTATTTTCAGCCTTTAGTTTTGATTATTTCAACCTTTATTTTTGAATATTTACTTACCTTTTACGCATTATTTACTTGCCGATTGTGTGGCGCTTTCTTTCATTTTCCATTCTTTTCCTTCTCTGTGCTTGTCGAACACGATGTTATAACATCACCTCGAACATTGTAAGTTTTTCAGTTGATTATGAAATGAAAATCGAGATATAGCTTGTGAAGTCGAGTTTATTCTCGCAAAGACGTGTTCTTCGTATCCCGCTCTACATCAGTTGGTATCAGAGCCACTCGTTTCTGTGCAGAGGCACCGATGAAACGAGTCGTTCGCAACGCTTTCGTAGAGGATATGGTGAGACGAGAAGAGGTCGACGGATTCCGTGCTCAAGTGGATTTGCTGATCCGTCAGATGGCTGCGATGATGCAGAATCAAACGGAGCAACGACGCCGAGACGAGTCCGACACCGAGGACCGAGCAAACCTGTTCGGGCAGAATTTTGGCGACTACTGTCATGCGATGCGTCGACGTAAGGCGGTCCCAGAAGATGCGCGATGGGTAGCGGCGTTCCAGGTGGCTATCCCGGAGTACGACGAAACGACGTACGATGAGGCGGAACACGGTGAGGCCGTGTACGACGAGTCGATTTACTGCGAGACGGAGTATGACGAACCCGTGTACGATGAGTACGACGAGCCCGTGTACAACGAGGCGGAGTACGCCAAAACCGTCTATGACGGGGTCGTGTGTGACAACGCGGAATTTGACAAGACCAAGCACGAGGAGGCCGAGTGTGATGAGGCCGGGCATGAGGAAACCGAAGATGACAAGAAGAAATTTGAGAGCGGTACGTCTATAATTCTTGTTGTTCATGAATCATGTTTGACCGCGAGTGAGGCTCCGAAAATGAAGTGGAGCTCGACCGTGGATGTCAACAATGAAGTTACCAAGAATAGTGATCTAAAGAGGCGCATCTATACCCGTGACAGACGAAAGAGAAGCGTCGAACACATTGTGCGACCTCGAGGGAGATGTCGATCCAAGGAATTCGTTTTACAACGACGACTTTGGCGCCGACACAAGCGCGGCGATGACGGTGGAGGCTCGACACGGGCCGGCGGTCCAAATTCGAGGACGAATTTTCTCCTCATCAGAGAGAAAGATGGAGCACGTCAATATGGCAACAAGAAGATTATGGAATCATGCATATTCATGCATAGTTGGTGGAGCACAAATAACCGAGATATCGTGCAATCTTCATTTATTTTCACCCTTTAGTTTTCATTATTTCAACCTTTATTTTCGAATATTTACTTACCTTTTACGCATTATTTACTTGCCGAGCCGATTGTGTGACGCTTTCTTTCCTTTTCCGCTCTTTTCCTTCTATGTGCTTGTCGAACACGATGTTATAACATCACCTCGAACATTGTAAGTTTTTCAGTTGATTATGAAATGAAAATCGAGCTATAGCTTGTGAAGTCGAGTTTATTCTCGCAAAGACGTATTCTTCGTGTTCTTCGTATTCCGCTCTACATCAGAAACACAATCATTTTATTTCACATATCGTTTAATTTTGGCAAAAACTAGATGCAAGTTTCATCAATAACAATACAAATACAAAAATAAATATTTAAAAGTTCTGGTACAACTATTGAACTATATATAACACACTTCGATTACTTTAAACATTATTATTTGAAAAGTCACAAAAAAGCCATGCCCATCCCTTGAAAATCCTTACCTGAAAAATAAGAAATAAAACATGTACGTGAGAAATACTATAAAAAAATAAATTAAATAATAGAAAAAATCATAAAGATCACTTGAATTGTTACCCGAAAAAGCATGGAAAACCATCTTTGCTTTCTCGCAACTACAACGTTTCCGATGAGTACTCCGACTATGAATCCGCATCCGTATCCTATCGCCACAACTTTCCAGCCGAAGTTAAAAGGAGATGACGACTCTTCTTGTTCCTCTTCAAAAGACGACGGTTGTGGCTGATCAGAAGGTTCGCACTTGTTTTGTAATGGATTCCCACACAACCCTGGATTTCCCTCGTAACAAGTGCTCGGAAAGGAGGTTAGTTGGGTTGCTTGTGGAATTGGCCCTGCGAGATGGTTGTACGAGACGTTGAAGTATTGAAGGAAATTGAGGTTGGTGAGTTCTTGAGGAATCATCCCAGAGAGCTTATTGATGGAGAGATCCAATGATTCTAGCTTTGTGAGGCTCTCTAATGAGGATGGAATGTGACCGCTGAGTCTGTTGTTTGACAAGTCGAGAGAATGAAGTCCTTTCAAAGTCCCTATAGTCGACGCTGGAATTCGGCCGTTGAACTTGTTGTACGAGAGATCCATGACGGACAAGTCTTCGTTGAGCTTAATATATCTCATCTCTAGACCTTTTATTTTTATAAAAACTCCAAAAAAGAATTCAACATACCCACCCCCTAAAGAGATTGAAATCACACTCGAATACGTTGCTTCCGTTTTTGTGGGGCTTGCTTGCATAGATTTCCAGATGCGGAAGTACTGAGACGGCAACACACCGCTAAAACTGTTGTAGGACAAATCAATTATATGAAGCTGTGGAAAAGGGAACTTGTCTTCTTCTGGTTTTGTTATTTCTCCGTGAAACCGATTTGATCCGAGTTGAAGAACTTGCAGTTGTTGAAGACTGCCTAGCCAATGCGGGAAGACATCATCGAGCTTGTTCTCTTCGAGATTGAGATAGCGAAGCATCGTGCAATTTGCAAGTGAATGTGGAAGCTTGCCTTGCAATTTATTACCACTTAGATCAAGCAGCTTCATTGTTGAATTTTGAGAAACCTTTCCAGTGAAAGTGGTTTCTCCAGAATCAAGATTGCATAATAGAGCGGGAATTTCTCCAGAAAAAGCGTTCATACTAGCATCATACAAAGCAATGGAAGGTGGAGGTATTGGGATTGGTCCTTTGAAGAGGTTTTGATATACTAAGAAGAAATACAAATTGACAAACATGTAGACCGGTGGAAAATAGTCTGTCAAAGAGTTGTTTCCTAGGTTTAGATATTTCAAAGTTGTGCTCATATTCCCGAGCCATTTCGGAACATTCCCACCTATTATATTGTCGCTGAGGATGAGTAACTCGAGCCTTTTTTGGTGCATGAGAAACTTCGGGAATTCTACTAAATTGCATTCCGCAAGCTCTAGCCAAATGAATTGTGTAAGCGTCTCATTTATACTAGGCTTAATTATAACCGACAACTTATTTCGGGAGAGCGAAAGATAAGTAAGATTTTTGAAGCCAAGAAACATTTCAAAATTTACTTCTCCGCTTAAGTTATTTCCAAAAAGGGTAATGATTTGTAGATTTACTAGTCTTGCAAAGGCAAGTGGAATAGGACCGCTAAGCTGATTTTCATACAAAGTTAAATCGACAAGTCGTGTTAGATTCCCGATAGAAGATGGCAGTGGACCGATTAGATTTGACTCGCTAGCTAGCAAACTTCTTAGTTTAGAGAGGCTACCAAGCCAGGACAAACTCCAGCTTTCAAAATCATTCGAAGATAGATCTAGAACTTCTAACTGAGTAAGGTTCGCTAAAGAAGGTATTTGACCGGTAAATCCATTCCTCGAAAGGTCTAGAAGACGGAGCCGATGAAGCTTTCCTATGAAAGATGGAATCGCACCTGAAAAGTCAAAAAAAAATATTACATTAAATCAGCTCAAATGAAGGTCATCAAACATGCCTACTAATCTATAAAAAGTCACCTTTCAACTTGCAATTCATGAGACGGAGTAACTCCAATGAAGATAAATTCGCCAACGAGTGGGGTACTCCGGCTGATATGTCAACAAAATCGAGTTTGAGCACTTTGAGCGTTGTTAGGCTCTCGGTTAGGCGGTGGAAACCGGGATTTTTCAATCGCAGCAGATTTTTTCTTGCATAAGTATTACCCTTCTGAGACAAATCGAGGAAAGACAGTCGAGACAACGAGAAAAGTTCGTGCGGAATCTGGCCGGAAAAGACGGATATAGAAAGGTTGAGATGCGTGAGTTTTGAGAGACTAGCGATGGAAGAAGGAATTTTTGAAAAATTGAAGTGGTTATCCGCAAGGTTAAGCCTCTCGAGATGAGTCAGCCCGAAAAGGGTGGCGTTAGAGCCGATGGAACCGTAGAGAAAGCTACCGCTGAGATCGAGGCGGATCACATGCCCAGTGTCCTCGTTGCATTCGACACCGTCCCATACGCAACAATCACTTCCATTTCGTCCCCAAGAATCAATCTTTGGATAAGCAGAAGAATCCGTGGAAGCAAACTCCTCAACGGCGAAACTCTCCTTGAATCGCAACAACAATGTCCTCTCGGTGTTATTGCAAAGCGGCTGCGAGAAAGAGAAGCAAAGGGCTAAGAGAAGGAAGAAAAATAATGGTGATTTCATCTTCATGGTTTCTATACTCGTAGCTAGCTAACGGGAATTATTGGGTTATAAAGAGATTAACTGTCGCGTTTAATTTTCTCTGCTAATTATTTCGTTTGAAAAACTCTTGGTGTTGATGACTTTTATTATTGCATTAATTCCAAGGTCAAAATATCTATATATTTTTATACATGAGTGGATTTTTATCAGCACTCTGGTTTGACTTTTACTATATAGTCTCCCACTCTGGTTTATATAGTCAAAGTCTTGTGTGGAATTTATGAAGACTTTTTTTTAGCGCATATATATTTGATGGTGTGTGAAGACTTTTTTTTTTTTTTTTTATAGTATTACAACAACAAGTGGGTTATTCGAATTTGTGACCCTATCAAGTCAGCATTTGAATTTGTGACCCATACTTTTGTGAGCAGTGCCACATAAAATTATTACAAAAAAAAAAAATTAACACCAAAAAAATATTACAAAAAAATTGAGTGAAAAAAAGTCTAAGAAAAATAATAATAATAAATTTAACACGAAAATTATTCGGAAATTAAATAAAAAAATTTAAAAATAATTAGAGTGAAGATCAAAATCATGACTTCCCATCGATAAAATACTTTAATATTCGTTGTTTTTCAATTTGACTAACTACAATATTAGTAAAAATATCTATCAAAATTCGTATAAATGTTAAGTTATAAGGGGCACGTGCCTCTTGTGAAGTCTATATAGCTTCGCCGCTGCTTTTGAAATAGAGTTTATTAATAATGAGGTTATTGGCTGCGAGAAAAGAGAAGCAAAGGATTAATTAATAATGATGATTCCAAGTCAAGTTCTAAGTTTTGGTGTTTTGTTTGTGTATAGATCGTTAATGCATGCGACAATCTTCAGTTGACCAAGTCAACGTTTGTGTTTATGCATAGTTCAAGTATCTAATGACTCTTATACTAGAATGTCGTTTCTAGTGAACACGCCTCTTATACTAGAATGTCGTTTCTCGCAAACTTATTGTCGTTTTACTTGGGATTGTATCTAATGACTCTGATGAATGAAAGCGTGTTGATATGTGTCATTTTGGAAGCTTGTTTTTGGGCATAAAGTCGAGTGGTGTTGGAACACTCAACTTGTCACGAATGGAATGTCGTTTCTTGGAAATCGATAAAACGCACAAAACTCGGCGAGAATAAGTCTATCACATTAAGGCTCAATAGTTAACAACTTGGAATAAGATTACACTTGCTCTACGTACCTTAACGACCTCAATCGCCACAGGCAGCTTGTCATGGAGTGAAACTCACTCCAATGTCGTTTCGGAAAATGATTGCCCAAGTGTCGATGAAAAACTTAGAAGAGTGGGGGTTCCTATTGTATCGTCTTGCAATTGTTGTACTGAAAGGAAAATTGAAGATTTGGAACATATTTTGAATAGAGGTGATTTCGCCAAAGATCCATGGAAGAAAGCTTCGGCGGAAGTACGAGTGTCATTCCTTGACCAACCAAGTTGGAAAGAACGTGTTCAACTTTGGTTCAACAGAGTTGAGAGATCTTCTCAATTCGGCGTTTTATTAGGAATAATTCCTTGTCTCGTCATTTGGAGATTATGGATCCGTAAGTGTGCTGCGAGAATGGAAGGGAAGATGGAGAGTGTTAGTCAAAATTGGATTTCTATTAAATACTGGGTTCAAATCTTGAGTTCTAAAATTATTGACGTTCGGAGATGGAGTGCGAGGGACAATCGAATTTTGAAAAATATGGATTTGCATATCACAAATATAAGAAAGGAAAAAGTGCAAGTTTTGAGATGGAGTAAACCGAGACTAGCCCGTTTTAAACTTAACATTGACGGAAGTAGTCTTGGTAATCCGGGGCATCCTGGCGATGGGGGTATTTTGCGTGACTACAAAGGTAATTTGGTTTTCGGCTTTTCAATTTTTTTTGGGAATTGTTCAAATAATGAAGCGGAATTAAGGGCTTTTCTTGAAGGTATAATTATATGTAAGCAAATGGGCTATGGTGGTATTGATATCGAATGTGATTCTAAAATTGTTGTGGGTTGGATCTATGCTCGTAAGTGCAATATATGGTATCTTTGGAACTTTTGGGAACAACTTATACAATTATTAGATGATATGAATTATGAAATCCATCATTAGGTCGCTATGAATTATGAAATCCATCATTCTTATAGAGAAGTGAACAAGGTTGCTGATGCTTTAGCTCGTTTTGGTGCTCACGGTAAAGAAAATTTATTTACAAGTTCTAGTGATCTTCCTTTTCATATAAAAGGTTTGTTTAAATTGGACAATATGGGTGTTGCTTATCTTAGACATGTTTAAAATGTTGTTTTGTTGTATTTAGTTGTTTTGAGTTGCTTAAAGGTTTGTTTTTATTTTTGGGGTATTTTGGTTTAATCTTTTAAACCCCATTGATCGTTTGTCACCACGGTTTTCCTCCGCCATAAGTGAGGGTTATATTAATAAATTTGAGACGGAATCACAATTTCCGGCTATTGAAAAAACTAAAAGATATCTTTCAACAGATATACATATTTTGGTGGTTGCAATTTAAGACTAATATCATGACCCACATATATACAATAATAAACCTTATCATTAGTCTGTGGTAAATAATCTTTATGTAGCAATAATCTTGATGTTGCTTCCAGCTTCTTGACTTTTATTGAATAATCCAAGTTCAAAGAAATCAACACACATTGGGAATGTTGTTTGACTCGGGATTGTATCTAATGGCTCTGATAAATATGTGTCATTTTGGAAGCTTGTTTTTGGGCATAACTTGCAACCACAACATAAGTGAGGCCTTGTCGGATAAGTCATTTGACATATTAGGCTTTTTCGGATTTTATTAAAATATTAAACTAAAGGCCTAAAGTTATTAAAATGACAACTGATTAAAAGCAATTAAAAAGCCCATATCTACTAGATAACTATTGTCGTTGTACCCATGAAGGCGTGTGGGGTTGAAGTTTATATGTGTCGTTTTCAGCTATTTGGGGTCTTGTGCTCATTTTAAGTGATTTATATATATATATATATATATATATATATTGAGCTCAATGATCAATGGAAAAACACTATGAAGTCTTTTTTGGAATACTAGTCAAGTCATTAAAGCAATAAAAATGACTTGAACAGAATTGGAGGACATAATAATAACCAAAACAAATTCATGCAGTCTCACACACATATATATATATATATATATTAACTAATTAAGAGTATTACAAGCATAAACAAGGTCTTTGAAATTGTTTTGGTTTATTAATTCCGAACTTCAACAACACAATAATAGCGGCACCACATCGATCACTTGAAAATGTGGAATCGCACCTGAAATTTTACAAAAGTTATTTTATTAAATAAGCTTAGAAATTAATGGTAAAAATAGCATTTGAGTTGAAGAAATATAAATTTTAAGTCACCTTTCAACCCGGTGGACCTCAAACCGAGGTACTCCAAAAACGAAAAATCCGCCAGTGAGTCGGGCAGCGCGGCTGATATGTCAACAAAACCGAGGTGGAGTAGCTTGAGCCTTGTTAGGCTCTCAGCTATGTCATGTAAACCCGGATTTTTCAACTGTAGCAGCTTTGATTCCGTAGCTTTATCGTAATTGATGTATAAATCGAGAGAATATAGACGGGACAATGATAGGATTTCAGACGGGATTTGGCCGGAAAAGACGGAACGAGAAAGGTCGAGATGCGTGAGTTTCGAGAGGCGGCCGATGGAAGAAGGAATGCGGGAGCCATTGAAGTGGTTATCCGCAAGGTTAAGCCTCTGAAGGTGAGTCAAACCGAAAAGGCTGCTATTGGCGCCAATATAACCGTAGAGAAAGCTGCTGCTGAGATCGAGGCCGATCACATGCCCACTGCCCCCGTCGCATTCGACGCCGTCCCAAACGCAACAATCACCTCCGCTCCGTCCCCAAGAACTGGTCTTCGGATAAGCAGAAGAACGTTCGGAAGCAAACTTCTTAATGGCGAAACTCCCATATAATTGCAGCAACAACGTCCTCTCCGTGTCGCGGCAAAGCGGCTGCGAGAAAGAGATGCAAAGAGTTGAGAGGAGTAAGCAAATCAATGGCGATTTCATGGTGTCTGTCAATGAAGGAAGTGAAGCTCAAGTGTTATAGTACAACGATATTTATTGAATAGTGATGGTCCAACACTACACTCGTACTAGTGTGTAATGTTGAGTATATATCGCATGCATTGTTTTAAATTCAACGATGAAAAGGAAAAACACTATGTTGGAAAAATTCGAATTCATCTCTTCTTTAGGTTTGTACCGTCGCGAATTCGGTGCGGTTTTTTTGAATTATTAGTGCCGGTACCGGCTCACATCTTGATATTTGAAAATTCGGTGTGATTTGATGGACTTTTAGTACCGTTTACCACATTTTAATAAGATAAGGCAAAATTTTAATACGTCATTACGGGTAAATACACGGAAGTTCTAAACCCCGTGCAGAAAAAAGAGTGCTAATTCTACAAAAAAAAAATCATTCAACCAAATTGAATGTTGCATTTTTGTTAAAATAAATGGAATATGGTAGATTCCGACAGTTTCAAAAAGTATAGGGGAGGATTTGAAGATTATATTTTCTTTCCTGAAACGTCGACTATCAGTTGTGCCATTCTTGTACGGAGCTTCCATTTTCGATCATCGCTTTGTATCCATATCTAGGGTTTCTTCCTCGCCATGGGAACGAAGCTCCAATCCAATGGCGTCTCTCGCTCTTCTCCTCAGACTCGCCATTTCCATCCGCAGTCCCACGATCTTCTGTCGCAGCGTCAGTGCTCTTCCCGAGGAGCTCGCTCGGAGTCGGAGCGTGGTGGAGTTGCAGTGCGAGTCCTCGGCCCAAGGCGGCGTTTGCAACGTCTACCTCGTCGGAACCTGTCACGTCTCAGAGGTAACTCCATCGCTTGATTGAAACAGTGAAATTCGGGATCGGATTGAGTTTGTGTTGGTGTGTGTGATTGCAGAAATCTTGCAGAGAGGTCGCAGCTGTTATCAGATATTTGAAACCGGAGGTGATTCATTGCCTCTTTCTTTCGGATGAATTTCGATCCGCCATTTTCAAACCGATGTTGTGCTTGCTTGCAGGTTGTGTTTCTGGAGCTGTGTGCGAGTCGAGCTTCGGTGCTCAAGTCTAAGAGTCAGAGTTTGCATGTATGCCTTCACGCACACACATATATATTATAGCTTATGGTTCTTGAGTTGTATCTAAAATAAAGAACTGATTGACTTGTTTTGTAATTTCGAAATCACTCGAAATGGACATAAAACGCGAACATTAGTTTCTTTACTTGATTCATGAAAAACATCATCAACATATGATTTGTCGTGTTTTTTGTTACTTGATTTGCGCGTTTTATGCTTTGCCATCTGCACATGTGTGAGCCGGATAAGCTCACTACAGTTTTTCAGGTGCCAACTATGGGAGAAATGGTGAAAATGTGGAAGAAAAATCATAATGTCTTTGTAATAGTATACGCCTATTCTCTTGCCAAGGTAATGTTTTTCCGTGTTGAATTCGTAAAAGCTTATATCTTTTTGCATTTTGAGTTCTGCTTCATTTACGTTCTCGATTTCTCTTTTCTGCCTATTGTAGATGTGCAATCAATTGGGGATTTCCCCGGATTCTGAGTTCCGTGTGGCATACGAAGAAGCCATGAAATATGGTGGTAGAGTGATACTTGGCGATCGCCCCGTGCAGGTAAACAATTTCAAAATCGTATTGATGTCTATTTAGAAGCGGGATTTTGTGTTGAGAAGATATACATTAGATTTTCATCTTTCTTTTTACGAATAATATTGAATTGAATGATGAATCAAACAGATTACATTACGAAGAACATGGAGAAAGATGCCACTTTGGCACAAGATTAAGTTGCCGTGTTCTCTGCTTTTCCCGGAAATCTTTTTACCAGCTTTGGCACACTTTATCAAGGAACCAAATAAAACGGTAATCCAACTTTCGGATTATTTTACTTTCTTTGTTCTATGTACCAATATATAGTTGGTTGTAAATATAAACTTGTATTGCTTTGCCCGCCTCAGCTGAAGGAACTGATCGATGACGACGACATGCCTGCCTTTATAATTCAAGAGATGAGCAAGAAGTTTCCAACCATTGTGGAGACTATTTTACACGAGCGCGATAAGTTAGTATTTCTTTTCTCCTCGTAACTACGGTTAATCTATTACATTATAGGTTTAATTAATATGTATATGAATCATATTCAGGTGCATGTCATTCGCGTTACTCAATGTAGCGAGCAGGCAAGGCTCGGTAGTCGCTGTGGTCGGAAAGGGGCACTTGGAAGGAATTCGGAATCACTGGAAGCAACCCATTGTGGTTCGTAAGCTAATTGTAGTTTCATTGTTGGTCAACTAAAAAGTCAAGACGATTAATAATATGTTTGTGGTGTTGCAGTTGAAAGATCTCCTGGAAATCCCACCACAAAAGTCAGCATCTTCAAGTGCGATAATCGTTCGATCCATCGGCATTGCTTTCATCGGAATGGCGATAATTTCCGGCATCTGTGTGCTTCTTTGATGTTCTTATCCATATTACTTATATCATTAACGTCAGGACCGGCCCTGGCTATAGGCGAGTAAGGCGGGCGTCTAGGGCCCCGAAAGTTTAAGGGCCCCAATTTCATTAGATATATTGTTATATACTTAATTAAATATAAACAAAATTTAATTTTTAAATACTTAAAGGGCCCCAAAATTTTACATAGCCTAAGGCCCCGATTAAAAAAGACGAGCTTAGGGCCGGCCCTAATTAACGTTTAGTGACATGATCAATATTAAATTATGTATCATCTTAATCAGATTTAGTTCACTACTAATTAACAAGCTTTATATTCTAATCAATCTTAAACAATATTAAATTATGTATCATCTTAATCAGATTTAGTTCACTACTAATTAACGAGCTTTATATTCTAATCAATCTTAAACAATATTAACTTATGTATCATCTTAATCAGATTTAGTTCAAGTCTCGATTGTACAAAGATGTTTAATGTTGCATCTAGGGTGAGCTTCAAAAGTGAAAGGGGTTGCTGGCAATTTCAGCAAAATCAATAAGTTGAGGTTATTTTTTATTTTCACAAGAATTATAGGGGTAAACAACCGGCTATTCGAGGCAGTTATTTTCTAAATAATAAATTGAATATCGCATTTCATATAAACAAAACCAAAGACTTTTTGCATTTTTGGTATATTTGATCTTCGGTATTCGGTCGTAGTAATATATATAAAAATAAATACGTTTATGATTATTTTTATAGTTATGAGCGACACTAATGTTGAATTTTTTAGTACCTAATTGTCGGTGTACCCGTTTTTTTTTTTTTTTTTTTACGCCTCGGTGCACAAATGTGCACTGGAGTAAGGGTGCAAGCGGGTCGGGTACCCGGATTGTTTGCTGAACCCGGTCCTCGTATTTGGAATCTGGGTTTTTTTTTTTATATGGAGAACCGGATCCGGATATTTTCCAAAAAAAAAAAAACTAGAAAATCCGAATCCGGCTTAAAACCCGGTTTTAAAAAAAAAACTATTTTTTAAATTCGGGTCCGGATTTTATGCAATTTTAGCTTTAAAATCCAGTTTCCAGGTTATATCCAGATTTGAACTTGAATTTTATATTTAAAAAAAAAAACTTGAAATAAAGAGGGACGGCGTGGGCAAGGAGAGAGAGGGGCGGCGGCGGTGAGAAGTGAAGAGGAAATGAGAAAGAAAAGTACGAAACGAACGAAACCCTAAACCTAAACCAACAACATACTCTAGAGAAAATAATTAGGAGGTATTCGAAACCCTAAACGACATCACTTTGGGCTAGAGAAATAAATGAAACCGACGACATCGATTTTGACTAAATGAAAGACATGACTAATCCACTTAGAAAAATAATAAATAGACATTTTTTTGGTAAAAAGTTCTTAATATTTATATGTACATTTAATAAGCGGATTTTAGTAACCTACTATCCGGGTTCTGGGCTTTTTTATTTTCCAAATGTGGAACCCGGATCCCGTTTAATCCCAGTGCGATTTTTTAATAAACCAGTTCCGGTTCAACCTGGATTACTACGGTTCCCGTTTTTTAAATAGGTTAATAAACCAGTTCCGGCTCAACCTGCCATTTCCAATCCATCTTCTTCTTCTTCTTCTTCTTCTTCTTCCAGGGAGGAGGGATTGCTTCGTTAGTATCTACAGCTCGCTCGCTCGCTCGCTGAATCAATCAATCATGGTTGAACAACGCAAGCTCTTCAAGACCAAGCTCTGCCAACTCTATAAGCGAGGTCGCTGCTCGCGTCACAGCTGCTCCTTCGCCCATGGCGATTCGGAGCTTCGGCGATTCCCTGGTAAAACCGTCATTATCAACCTCGATTTACTCGGAAGCCATTCTCGATCGTCACTGAAGTAGTTATCACGATGGATTTCGGTGCTTGAATTATATTATCTCACTCTCACTCTCAGATTGTGGTATTTATATGCATCGGGAATTATGTTATTCCGGAATATATATGCATATTATCTTCGTTTTTGTACGCCATGGATTCCGCTGCTTCATTGCATTCTCCTCGAGCTCTTTGATTGGAGAAAAATGGTATCTTTCGGGGCAATGGGTACATCTCGTATATCCGCTCAGCTATTATTTTATCTTGGGGTGGAAAATCGGTGAATTATCTACTATTCTACATGTATGTAAGTCGTATTTATCAACCACGAGATGATGATGATGATGGATGCTAAATCGTCGTGCAATGCTTCACTTGTTAATCGGGGTTATCTCAACCTTGAAGCTCGGGTCTCGGTTTTTCTATGTCTACCTGGTCGTTTTTCACTATTTTCTATGGAAATGGCAAGGACGATCAATTACTGTACGTTATTATGTTTTTCATGTTGTCCCGGGTAATGGTAAGCGTAGCCTTATTGTTGCTTGTTACGGTCTCCTTGGCTCGTGAGATCGATGTTTGTTTGTAATCTCTATATTGTGATAGGTTTTCCGTTTGGGATTGTAGGAAGGCATGGATTTGAAGATCGTGACCGTGACTTGAGAGATAGGCTTGACAGGAGGCATTCTTCAGAAAGAATATATTCACCGGTGCGAGATGCAAGAGGTCGAAATATGTTCCATGGTAGAAACCATTCTTACGATTTCAGTCATTTCTCTTTCAGTTGTTGCTTTTATCTAGCTATACATCTATGTACATAAGTCCTTCGTATTTCCGTTATTCATTCAACTTCTTTGTCTTGTTGAAGACAAAGCTGCAGAGTCTAGCCCATCCACGTCTCTCGAGAAACAAAGGTGAGTTTTTTCCTTGCAGATGTTTATAAAAATCTTAAGAACACCATATATGAGCTTACTGTTTAAAGATGAGACGGTTTTCTGTGAGCTCTGAAACCAGCATCAAGTTGGCTTTAAAGTGACATTAAATAAGCTACAAATGAAACTGATTGAATGACATTTGAACAGTGAAAGAAAGCATAGGAAAAAGCGACGAGTGGATGGACAAAGTGATATCTCGGGAAGTTTGCGAATCTCAGTTGGTGCTGATCATCAATCTGCAGAGAGAAAATTTGAAGACGACCCTAGAGATGTTCTTATAGACCAGGTCCCAGTCCCGAAATCCTGGTCAGCCTTTTAAATCAACACAGGCTCTTAACTATTTCTAATCACATTCATTTTTTTCCTACTATCTTTGAATAGTTAAGGAAAGCGCAGGCCGATATTAACAGGTTTGATCACCAGAAAGCTGAATTGCAGGTTAGTCTATCCGGTGCTTCTATGATGCCCTTATATTTCTGCATATATCTCCTTAAAATGGTTCTAATTTGTTATTGTATTTAAAATCCACCGTCAAATCATAGACCGATATCCGTTGCCAAATATGTTGTATATTTGACAAGCGGCGCATTCGTGTTAGCAGGTCAAATTTGAGGAGAGGGTTCAAGAAGTGGACAGTCTGACTTCTAAAATTCAGGAGCTTGAAACTCAACTAAACAAAGAGAAAGAGGAAAATCAAAGGTATATTCACAGATATTGCAAGGTATATTTTTCTGTCTTTTTTCTCTCTTATTATTCTACTGACCGTGTAAAGGTGTTATATACAGGATGTTATCGAAAATAAATAAGTTCGTCAAAGCGCATAATCGCCATTCAGAGATTCAAGATAAATTAAAGAGGTGCTTTAGTTGTCTTGTGTATTGTATTCTCCTATTTCTTGTGTGCAATCATTTGTTTAAGCTGTTCATGTATGTTCGATAATTTTTTCTCTGAATCTATAGATCAGAAGTTCAGCTTTGCAAATTGGGAGATGAACTTTGCTCCGACATTGAAAAAATCGGTGCTAATGAAGAGGATTCGAGTATCAATGTTTTCAGTGATGACGGGGCCGTTGGTTTTCCCGTCAGTCCACACAAAGAGAAGCATTTGGGTATAAGCAACAAGAAGCAAGGTAGCAAATCTGACACGCACAATCTATCAATTTTCTTAACTTCAATCAGAAACTTAAGTTTTAAAAAGCAGGATTTTCCAGTACCTCTTATGTCATTATCAATATAACTATGAATGTTTTTGTTTTGTTTATTTTATTTTAATTTGTAACTTGGCATTTTGGTCGTAGTAGTCGTATCAGCCAAAGTACAAGTAGAAGCACCAATGAGATCGGAGAATGTATCTCGGTGGAATACCCCTGATCAGCTCAATTCAGAAAAGGAGATTGAAGGAGCGGCGAGCAGAAACGGACAGCCGAAACTTCTTACCAATGAAAAGAAGCATGAGGCTCGAAGGATTGTTGATGTGTCCTATTTCCATAAGGTAACAGTTTTTTAATCTATTATACTCAAACATGGTGTTTATCTGTTTATGTACGTGTATATATATATATATATTGCTGGAACGAAATTAATTGGAACCAACAACTAACAATATAGCTGTTTCACCTTGCATTACGTATTGTCCCCCCTATATTTTGTTTTGATACACTTTGCCCCCAGTTTCCACTTTGCTCCGTGATACGCTCTAAAAGACGGAGTTATATAGCACCAAAAACTTAAATTCATGGTCCGAAGTGCACCAACATGTTTGTGTTTTGCAACTTTTTTTGCAGTCTACAAGGATGATTCTGCCACGCATCAGCATGGCTGCCAATGCAGATGTGGCGGACGAAGACGTAGAAATCGAATCGGACGCACTGCCCGTCAAAGGCATTAAGAGCTTTCCACGGCCACTCCCTCCTTTGCCGCCACTCCTCAAGAACAAATACTCACTGGTCAGTATCGTCTCTCATTATTTTAACAGTTTCGCTGGTTTCTTTTTATTCATGCAATACTCGATTATGGTGGAAAACTACCGAGATAACAAAGACGCGTAAAATTTGCAGTATGAGGGCAACGATGAGGATGTGACTGTCGACGGGGATGAGGATGGGAAGCTACTTGTTGGCGTCTGAGATGGCCGCAGACGGGTTTTTTTGGTTGACCGAGGAATGTACAGTATGACTTGGTCATAGCTTAAGATTTGATGCCTCGTTTTTGCAATTGTTGCTTATGTTTTGATATCTTGACTTTAATCTAGCATGTTCATCTACATTCAAATTAATATTAATTATATATATATATATCTTTTTTTGTTGCTATTTTTGCGAATCTCTCCTCACTTTTCAATCTACCAATTAAAAAAAAAACACCAAAAAATGCAATTTTATCGAAAATAAATACCAAAGTTTGAACATTGATGTCAAGTAGTTCTACTTCTCTCAACAATAGGGCCAAAAAATTTCTCATACTCAAAATGTTACAAGGCTTGTGTGCTTTTCAATAGCATTGTGATGATTCTTCTGCTAAACATTTGGCGCATCTGCACCTAAAACCGTAATCCGCAAGCAGTTCCTGTCTCTCTTCCAATTCAAGATCCTCATCAACATACGAAATCGTAACCTACAAATGCATGAAATATTACAAAATGCATGAACGGGATAGTAGAATTTTACGCCGCTATTGCAAATGGATATTTATTATCCTAATCCTGTTTTATGTTTTTTTTTTGGTCTCTACATTTATCGGCCGAAATTGAGCTTAATTTGTCGCAAATTACCGAAACTTATGTAACTTACTTCTTCTCCCTTTGAAATAGGCTTAAGGGCAATTATAGTTGCTTGACCATCTTTGTCCTGCAAATTGCAACAGATTAACAAAATGTTACTTGACAAACAAGTAAAATGCTTAATTAATATTGAGTACCACTGTTATAAAAACCTCGACGTACTTACTATATGGTACTTATTACGAATTTCACGCATCGATTTTTTTTTTTTTTTTATATAGTAAGAAATCATTATATGAGACAGCTTTATCTGCATTATTACACAATTTATTTCTTTAGTCCATTATAATATTATGATACAGGATAAAATTCCACATTGTTATAGAAGAACCAGTAATTTTGAAGCTTCAACTTTACATGCATACCTCCTCTCTCTTAAACGCTCTTGCGTTCGGACAACAAGAATGATTCATACAGCTTTGCAACGGGAAGAACGCTGTGCCTGCAACTCAGTTTAAGAGAAATTACTCTCTGTCCGTTGTACATTGCATACACGACGATAGTTTACGACGCCGTTTCGTACACAAATGCTTTGACATGATAGATTATACCTTCGCAACAAACTGAGTAGTCATCACCGAGTGCTTCAAAAACTGGTCGCGTTAATTGTTCAGCTTCTTTCTGCCATTATTTTATGATTGTTTTTTTTTTTTTTACATCTTTTATGAGATAATAGGCAATCCGAGCAACAAACTATACATTCTCACCTTTGCAGGATATGGAAGGTCATCGATGTATAGAAAATAATCCTCAACCGGAGACGCTACGACCAAATCACTGTAACGTACAAATACGACTTGATCAGTATATGGAACATATAATATAGGTATCTATACATACATATAGTCAGAGGTGCAAGTCTTACAGGTTATTCAACTCGAACATGCCAATTATGTGACCATAAATTTCGAGAGAGAATACTTTATCGAGTCAAGGGAATCAATCTCATACTCGCAAGAATATCGACATGTTTAGAATGAAACGAAACATAACTACGCTTTGGTTTAGGATACATGGCTCACATTCCTTGTCAAATATTGCTGCCTTTAGGAGCTGGAGTGACTGAAATAAGAAATAATACAGTTCATACTTATGACAGCATGTACAGTAAGACAATTTAGATCCGATATTCAGGAAAAAAAATAACATAACTTTCCAGCTAAACACAAGATATTGCCGCGTAATTACCGTGAATGCAAGGCTTTTGATCTGCATTCTAAATGAATCTTCATCGGAGGATTCAACATCAACCGGCAATGCAATGCAGTCCCACCACCTAAGATTAGTCCCATGCGGGAAAAAAGGGGTGAAAACTATGACAAAACTAAAGCTGAATAAGAAAGATATGTAATTGTTGGTCTATATTTATAAATATGTATTATGTATTAATATGTTTTCATTAAGTAGGGGTATTCGGCGTAATTTACAAAAAATATAGGATTACAGTTCCCAATCCTATATGGCTTTGGTTAGTGGAATTTCTTATTGAACATCATTGGCAGAATTTCCAGTATAACTCCCGGATTAGAGACCAGGGATGCGTTTACGTTTAGCAATAAAGAGTTATTGTTTCTCTTTGGTTATCTATCCGAGTCCTATCAGTATCTAAAATATGATAAAAGAAATATTAATCTCTCTAACAAATATTTCTCTCTCTTTGATTATCGATCCAGGTCCTACCTGCTCTTGTGTCCCATCGAGAATGGCTTCCAAGCGTTCAAGAGTGCAGTTGTATCGCAGCCTGAAACATTCTTGAGCTTTCCCCGTTCTTCAAGACAAGTCGCTTTCAACTTCCTATATCTTAATATAGTACATGAAATCGCCTGGAGTGATTTACCGTTTTCAGATAGAAGCAATGCTTATATAATGTAATCAAACATTCTTGTTAATGAAAAAGCTAAGATCTTGAATATGATAGAGAAAAGAAAAACGTAAACCCATCGTCATGTTCTTAGGATGTACCTTTGCAGCAAGAAGGAAAATATCGTTTGTTTCTGGTGAATCAAAAGGGTAGCGATAAGGAAGAGAAAAAAGAGTTAAGACACAGGAAAAATAAGATTTGAACATAACTAGCGGGTGTATCGAACCTTACCGTTAGCATGTTGTATAAATTCTACAAGTGCATCTCTTGATACTGACTCCGACTTTGGCCCCGGACACAAGAGAGAATGACACAATTCCCAATCTGCCTGTGCACACGATTCGCTGGATAATACACGACATAATTAAACTAGATAAAAAGCAAAAGTTGAGTATATACATCCAAGTATGACAAATGCTCTAATTTCAGACTGAACAAAGCAGAAATTATGATGAAGAGCAATTTGAATACGATTCAACGGTAAAAAATGTGACGAGCAGCATCAATTTTCAACTGGAAAACTCGAGAGTCAAGACTAATAAAACCGGTCTCGCATCAAGCGTCCAAATTTAAAAGCTCGTAAATTTTTCATATATGCTCAAACAAATTAAATAACTGACACATAATAATTCCAATACTTTTTCTTAGTTTAAAGAAAATGATTAAGTTACCTGCAGTAATAAGCCTCCTCGCAACCCCCGAAACAAGGGAAAACCGAGGGCAAAGCGAACTTGTCCGAGTACGGCAAATTCAGCTCACCGTTCATCAAAGCCTCCACGAGTCCTCTCGGAAGATTAGCTCGCTTCGTTGAACTGCTCGATTCAAAGGCGTCACCGGAATTCTCGCCGTCTTCCATCGAATCATCATCGCCATGAGCGTGATCCACTGAGACTCCAAGCTCTTTCAAGTAGAGCTTCCTCCCAACTTGAAGCTCAATCGAACCGATAAAACGAAAGCAGAAGCTACACACCATACAGTCCATCTGCAGAAAGTAAAGAAAAAAACAGTTAGATATTTGTAATAGTATGAATGATTTGATGAAAGAAGTGAGACCTTATTAGAGGAGTGTTGAGCCCCCACAAGCATTTGGTCCTTCAAAACCAGGTCTCCTTCTCCAAATTCCGTATCAGCAAACACGCCTGAATTCATAGAGAGCCCACATCACATCAGTACGAGTATGACAAATATATATATGTATATGTACAGAGATTGTATATACATTTGCCAAAGTCCCCATTTTGCTTCACTTTGATACCGCGGGTTCGTCGCTTGGAAATCACCTCTTCGAAATACTCCTGACATTCAAACAAACTCAAACCCAGTTCAACAACTCGAACAAATGTCTGTTTGTTTGTTTATACATATACATAAATACATATATATATGTAGAGAGAGAGAGACCTGAGCTTGATGAGGTGAAGGGGGAGAGAGGAGAGCAGAGATGAGAGGAGCGAAGTGAGAGTCGATGGGACAGAGAATCTCCATGAAAGCTTCAATCTTTGGAGCTTCCTCTCCGATGGCCGCCGCCAAACAAAAAAGGGTCTCTCTTTGGAACACAACACACACTGATTCTCTTCTGTGTTTCCTTCAGTTTTCAGATCATTAATTATTTATAATATTTTTGACTCGTGCATTTACACCGAAAAATTGATTAAATCGCATCGTTTAAAGGAGTTAAAATCAAATATACCGAGAAAAAATTAAATACCTGACTTAGATTAAAGCCCGCTTACTCGGATTTACTGCTCTAACTAAATCTAATATTATATTTTTTGTGGACCATGCCTGTCTAACATGTTAAAAGAGATTTTTTCGTATCTACTCTATCGGTGTAATATTGTGTAATTTTACTAGTTTGTTTATATTGTGTAATACTAGTATTACACGTAATATCATATGTAGATATTAAAAGCAATAAATGCGGGTAAAAATCCGTTATTACCGCAACCGAACACCGAATACAATAAATGCGGCTTTATCTTTAAAAGTAAGGTATTCGGCTATCAATTTTAAAATACGAAAAATGCGATATTCGATCTATAATTTATCGAAAATCGCACAGATCACCCGTTTGTTCACCCTTAAGTAGTGCAAAAAAACGTCAAACCACGTATTAAAAAAAAAAAAAAAAAACTTAGAAATTTATTTAAACATTTTCCAACAAATATGATCGACACAACAGTCTTGACCTTATATCGTCTTTACCCAAGCATTAAGATACAAAGAGTTGGTAAATAAATAGCATTAACGAAATAACAAGATCAAATTGTTTCACTTTTTTTTTTTTTGTTAAAAAAACAAACACCAAAATGAAAATTAAATCCATATATATGGAAGTCCAAAATTATTGTACATGAAGATGACGAGGCATGTTGTTATTGTTAAATTACAGACTGATCCAATCCAAATCCAAATCCAAATCCAAATCCAATTTCAACCCTCTTCGAAAGCCTGATCAAAAGGGTTTATGTGATGATAATAAGAATAATATATTTGCAATTCACTAGTATCAAGCTGATCCGAAGAACTGTTCCAACGACGGAGAGCTGAACACGTTAGCCGACATCCGTTCCGTTCGTGCAGGCGATATGTGCAGCTCGTATTTTATAAACCTCTGCAAACAACACACACAAATTCAGATAATAATATTAACGAAAACAAAAAAACCGAAAATGATGAAAATAGTTTCCCAAAACATACAGCTAACTGCGAAACGATCTCCTGATTTGAGTCGATGTGCCAATCTGGTTCCAGCTGCCGAACAAATGATGCTCGCCCGATCTCTGTGCTACAGAACAGAACCTAAAAAAGCATTCCCGGGTTTAAAATTGTGTACAAGCGTATTTAAGAAACATCTAGAGGAAGTATTTAAAAGTTAAATTACGACACATAAATAAGAACCACTTGGTAAGAAGGTTAGACCTTGTCTTTGACCAAACCCCCAGACGTGAAAATCCCGGCATTTTCCAAAGCCATAAGAACCTTTTTCTGCAAACAGCGGTCAAACCCGTAAATGATAAATGGAAAAGGGTCCAATCCTAACGTTTTGATACAAGTAGGCAGAACGGTATTAGAGTGACGCTCGTAGTTATGCCACTATTAATTTAGAAAAGAGGAGGCAATAATGTTAAAGATACAAACAAAGCACAAATCGTAGGAATCTCAACACGAGAAAATTTCATAACCAGGTGAGCAAAAGAGAGCCACAAGGCATGAAACCACACATAATTATTGATTTTTGATTTGACGGAGCATGGCCTTCACTTACTTCGCTTTCATCATCGAGAACTCTTTCCATGAGATATAGATCACAATATTTTGTTATCTCCAACAGCACTTCCAAAACCGAGGACTTCACCGTTGCTTGTTTCTGCAAGTGACCGGTAAGATCAGATCAATATTTTGTTTTCTTATTCTTCTACTTTAAATTTAGTTTCTGACAAAGTCATTGAAAAAAAAAAACATGAACATTCATACAAAATACCTGAAGCTCCTCTGGACTGCTTTCCTCGAGTATTACTCCAAGCAACCGGCAAGTTACCTGCTCAGAAAATCAATTAGGCAATGAATGCCACCGAAATTATCAACATTGAACCCAATTCTAATTTTCTACAGTATGATGTTTGATACCTTAACTCGATTGCTAAAAGTAGAAATAATGGGCTTATGAGAAGCATTGCATATGCTTACCAAAACCATAAAAGATGAAAATTAATAACTTTGAAGATCATTGAGGAACGTAAACACGAAATAGCTAATATAATTATAAATACCTTCCGTCCTTCGCTCAGTTTTTGCCTAACTATTTGCCCCAAGGTCGGCTGAAAAGTGAACAATCGAAAATAAGTATCAGGAAGAAGTATCGAATGAAATAACTACCACAACCATGGCATATAATAGGGGAAAGTACCGAAGTGTTGTATTTGTTCTCAACAGTTGTATTGTTTTGGTTTTATTAAAAGCCAGTGAGGAGATGTTTCTATTTGAAGAGGTATGATAATAGAGGTGCAAATGATTGAGCGTGAGGAGACGAGACACCTTGCTTCCAAGGAACACGACGACCGAAAGACTTGTAATTATTTTTTTTCTAATTAAAAAAAATCAAAAAAAGGAGAAAACAGTATGGGAATAAAAAATGGTGTTTTTCAGGGCATAAAAGAAGCCGAAAAACTGAAGGAAAGAAGCATTGCATAAGACAAACAGCATTTGGAAGTTCAAGATCTACCTTTACGGGTTGAAAAAACTCGTCAACGACGTTTTGTGCCCTAACTTCCTCCGACGAAGAGGAAACTCCGGGCGGTACTGACGCGGAGCTGTTACGTTGAGAAGTGCCTGCCGCAGGAGTCTGTCTTTTCGGTTGTCTTCTTTGGTGTCCGCTCGGTGTTCTCAAAAGCCTCCACGTGAAGACTATCGCGAATGCAAACCCGGCAACTGCTCCGATAGATCGTGAGTTCTGATAACATTCATTCGAACCATTAGACTCCAAAGTCGAGCCCAATCGTTCAATTTGAAGAAAGATCATAGCATTATATCTACAATCAAGCACGATGATTCCTAAACATCCTGATTGCTAACCAAGCACAATCGTGGATTCGAAGAAAAATAATCCAAAAAAACCGGAGCTTTATATCTACAGTCAAGCATAAAAGTATTCTGATCGCACGAAACCAAGCTCAGTTGTTCAGTTTGAAGCTTAGAATCAGAATGCCCATAAAAAATTCATCCACAAGATTGAAAATTTCAGGGAATTTGACGAAACAATCGCATGCAAATTTGACGAAAAAAAGGCAAAGCCCCAATGGAATTGGAGAACAGATCCGGCTCAGATAAATACCAGATTGTGGAAAGAGATGGAGAAGAGATTGGACATCTTGAAAGTGAGATAAGCACCGAAGCGCTTGATGAGCTGAAGCAGCTCCTCCTTGGACGACTCGGAAGCCATGGCGGAACCCTAGCGAGACGAGACGAGACGACGCCGTGGAAGAAGAAGAAGAAGAAGAAGAAGAAGAAGAAGGAAGGTGGTCAGGTCATCGACTGCGAGTCTCGAGGGATAAAAATTAATTAATAAATAAATAAATAAAAAAGATACAAAGCTTGCTTGCTCTTTCAGACAGAGAAGACAACACGTGCGTTACATGTTATTTATTTTCGATATATTACCGGCTAAGTACTCATATTATTTTCCAAATAATAACCATAATTACGGTCATATATAGAGGTGTCAAGTGGGCCGGGCCGGGCCAGACCCACCCGCACCGACTCATAAAAAAAGCGGGTTCGTCCCGTCCCGCCCCGTTTTTTGTGGGCCGGGCTAAGCCCACCCCTATCAAAAGGGTCAAGTTGGGTTTTGCTTTCCTAGGCCTGCCCCGAACCCGCCCTGCCACGCCCCGAAGCCCACATAAACCCGCGCCCGCCCTGCCCTGCCCCGTTTAAAAATTACTCTATGTAGCTCTTTAATTTTTTCAATTAAACAATTTTAACTTTATTAATCAATTTGAAAATTCGCTAATCAATTTGAACATTTTTTATTTATTTTTATTTTAGTTTGAAAATGAATTAATCAACTACAACATTGAGCATTTCATGTATAAAACATAATTTATTAATTCACTACTTTCAGCTTTACAATTTATAATTACTAGCCACTTTCATAAATCACTATTCTAATTTTATATACAATAATTTATTTAAAAATCACTTATTGTCATTTTATTATTCACTTATCACTTTCATATTCATTATTTAACCTCTACATCTTGAAATTCATGAATCAATTCAACGTTCATTGATTCTAATATACGTAGTGTGTATCTTATTTTTGAATGTCTAAAGACTATGTTGAACTTTGAATTTTTAAATATGCGATTGAATTTATTTACATTTACATTACTCGACTTTCAAAATAAATATTCGAATATCGAGCAAATACACAAAATAAAAATAAAAAATAGAGGTATTATTGTTCGTTAAAGGCCCACGATATCTTGTAAATTTTTTAATAAAATGGTTTCGTAAAAACGTATCGCTCTTCGTAAAAACCCAACCCATTATGGTTTCTGAAAAACCCACCAAATTCAACTTGTAAAAGCCCACTAAATTCGACTGGTAAAAGCTTGCCCCGTGACATTGTGAGTTCGGGTTCATGGGCCGGGGTGGGCCTTGATGGCTTTTCCAAAACCCACCCCGCCCTACCCCGCACATTGAACGGACCCGCCCCGTTTAACATGCGGGCTTAACGGGTGGTGGGCCGGCCCGGCCCGGCCCACTTGACACCTCTAGTCATATATACACACGATAGTAAACGACATGTTTCCAAACTTTTGTTGGAAAAACGACATGTTTCCAAACTTTTGTTCCAAAAACGACATGTTTCCAAGCTTTTGTCACTAAAACGACATATTTCCAAGCTTTTGTTGAAAAACGACATGTTTCCAAACTTTTGTTGCAAAAACGACATATTTCCAAGCTTTTGTTGCAAAAACGACATGTTTCCGAACTTCTTGCTGCACAAACGACATGTTCCATTGCGTATCAAGAGAGATTGGTCAAAAGAAAATCTAGGAGATGAGAGTGGTGTCGTCCACTGGGATTTCGGTGGCATCAACGGTGCCGTTCGGTGTCAACGGCCGACCAATTCTCTGTGAAGAGCCGCCGTTGACCATGGACGTGTCTTTCTCCAAATGCGAGCAGTAAATCTCGAAAACCCGAGAGCTGACCGTTAGCCCGAAATCGAGCAGGAAGAGAAGCTCAAGTTCCAGCCTGTTCAGCTCCGCGTTGCTCACTCCGCCGATTCGGGCGTAAAACGCGTTGTTGTAGTGACTGCAACGACAAGAAGAAGAAAAAAATTCACAAGATTTTCCTTTGGCACAAGTGAGTGTTCCTTTCATTTTTCTAATGTCATAAACCGTTGAACTTTTTACGTTTAAAAGATACAACTTCAAATGTTCAACCACCTGAATTACTCTTACTTACCGACAATTGATTAGGAAAAGTTCTTTCTATTTAATAGGATGAGCGTTTTTTTATATGTCGTAATACTCAAACTTTACGCTTCGAGAATAAAAGTTAGAATACTCGACCACTAAACTAGCCTTATCGACTTTAAATGTGCCACATAGAAGAGAATCTTACGCGTCATCGAGCATCTTAGAAGCGAGCATGATGGTGGTGACGAGGAGCCTATGGACATTGAGCGACACGAGAAGCGAGTCCGGGAATTTGTGAAGAAGCCGGTCAATGTAGACGTAGACCACCACGAAGCACGAGGGGCTGCAACTCGAGTACTTGTAGAGCCTCTCGAGGTACTTGCCTATGCTTATGCCTGGCGCCCTCACCCCGTGGAACCCGCTCAGCCGCTTCCCCTGCCCGCATTCCTCTGCCAGGTGGTCGTTGCGCGCCACCAGCCTCTCCAGCACCGACGACAGGATGCTCAGCACCCTCGGGCTCGACTCGTCGCCTTGCCCCGCCTCGAGCTGGGACCGCAGGCTCGTGAATTCAGCCAGCATTTAGGCCATAAGGTTGGGGGAGAGAGGATCTTTGAGGCCACCATGTATTATGTGAATGTGTTATCCAGTTTGTGGGCTCTTGACACGTGGACAAGTGGATCTTCCTAAGATTGGCTTGGCTGTGATTGGATGTTGTGTTGGTCCCACTGTATTTGGAGATTGGATTTGTTTGGACACCATTCATTTTTGGCAATAATCACCATTCATTTGTCCCAAAGAAACGAGTTATAAAGTAGACAAAATTATTTGATTTTTTATTTTGTTGTAAAAAAGCCTGCAACTCGAAGACGATATCATTGATTCGGATAACATGTCGTGTTCGTTTCTATGTAATTTTTTACAATCCGAACACGACTCATTCATTAACCATGCTTGAAAACAAGACTCAAACACAACCCACTTATTTTTGGTCAAATCGACACCCGCTAAGACTCGTTTATTAACTCGTGTTACCCATTTAAACTCGCATACACGTTAACGTAAAAAAAATCACTCTCAGAGAAATTCAGTTTACACTTGCAAAATCATAAGCAATTTGACAGTCATGTATGTATAGAATAGTGTATCATGTAACAAACATAGTGTTTATAATATAAACAAGGAAAGTTCTGATCATCAAATTTCCAATCTCAAACAAAATCAGTGAAAACCCTTTTGGTAACAAAAATGGTAAATCAGTAAATCTCTATACATTGTGGTTATTCGAGGCGAGAAGCATGGACTCTTCGGTCGGCAATTCGTTGCTGGAGAGCTGTAAGCTGGATTTGGAGGTCCTGATCATCTCATTCTCCACTCGGAAGAAAACCCACTGAAACCGACGACAGATCTCGAGCCCCGTGATCATAAACACAGTGATATAGTTATGCCGCAGATGGGCCGAGAGCTTGTAAGTCCACGTGCACCGTAGGATCAGATTACTTCCCAGCACCCAAAAATAAACCTGTCAAAATCAAAATCGATTTCATTCGCAATAATTCAATCTACAAATTACCATATTATCAGCATAAACTTATTTATTTTGTTATCATCAATGGAATGAAAAGAGCTTTGAGTTGAATAATTACTGACCCATTTTTGTCCGTATACCATGTTCGACAACACATTTGGCCGATTGAACTTGAAGATACGCGTGAAGCCACTGCCGATACGGAGATTTTAAATAAAAAATTGAATGTTAACAAAAAAATAAGTATAAGCAGAACCATTCGCGGATTTCACAAGTTCTGTGAATGGAAGTTCTACGATCTATTTAATGTGCAATTAATCGATCCGATTTTTTTTATTTATTTATTTCAAAATAAATATTATAATAAGAAAATGGCGATTGATCAATGACACACCTCATGTCCCAATCTCGGGTGACATCCCAGTAGAAAGAATAGAGAGAGTTTAAGACACTTGAGAGAAGCCACAAAGGCCGATAAAAGCTCGTCCACCTCTCGGCCAACACATGGTACTTAAGAGCCGACAGGAAAATCACCGGCACAGCTGTCGAATATTTCAACGCTGAAAAATAAAACCCAAAAACGGTCACTACAAATTTAGAACCAAAAATCGATAAATTTAAGGGAATATTATTCTGTAGCTGAATTCTTTGTGTCTCATAAAATTTTATTCTTTCTTTTGATAAATTTTAAAAATTTAATAGTAAAAAAAATGAAAGGTTACCATTGAGAAGGCTCGTCTTTTCCCCAACATCCTTGTATTGTCGAAGGCATTGGAAGAGACGGAAAAGGTATGGCAAAACGAGAACTATCGGAATAGCCACGGAGTGACTTCCACAAACAGAATCAGCTTCGAACCATGCAATCGTAGCAACCTGCTGTTATAAATAACTGTTAATATGTATCAGTCAATTACTTGGGTAATTAGAGTCTTAATTTTTGGGATTTTAGTATCCATTCCTCTGCTTAGTGTTGTATATATTAAAGCTGTAATTCCCTTTAGGAAGTCAAAGTCGCGGTATTCTTTTAAACAATTCGATTAAAACTAGCAACAATGTTATACCAAAGGAAACCAATCTTCAAAGTCGCAGTATTTGTACTCTATCAATTGGGAAAATTGTACTTAATATATCATCTGATATAACTTCATCAATAATAGAGTTAAGCACGTATGATAGGAGAGTAAGGATGAAACAGATGTGTAAACTCACTAGAAAGCTAGTAAAATTCATATAAATACTACAAGAATATTATAATTTAGCTCAGCTTACAAAATGCTGACCTGTCGGTGAACCATTCGACAAACCGACCTCTCCAAATCTGACAAAACCTGCATTTATATATCACTGCAATTAGCTACCCAATTTGATCAATCAATAAAAACTATCATATTCAAAAGCACCATATGTTTATTGGAATTACTGCATATTTTATTTAATAATAACGAAAATAGGATGTAGACAACTCAAGGCTTACACTAAAGTTACTACTTACATATGAACACTAGAATTAACTATTTATAGCTAATTTACACCTACCTTCATATACTTCTACAGTGTAAATATGGAAAAACACAATGAGTAGGAAATGCTAACACGAAGATATATACCTTGGACATGGATGTCAAAATATCAGCAACGAAAAAGTCGGAAAATGAGATGGCCTGTAATCATACGACAGAAACCAAATTGTAAGATGATAAACGAAAAAATAAAATTTAAGGAAGATTAAAAAATTACGTGCTTTTATCAAGATAAACCTGCCTGTAATGGGAGAAGTATTCGCCAAAGAGTCCTCAAAAAATAAAAGCGAGTTGATAGGTAAAAGATATCAAATGGAAAGATCAAGACCAAGGCAATAGCAGTGTATAAGAGCACCTGCAGAAAATCATGGTCAAAATTGTTATAGTGCCAATACTAAGAGGATTGATCCAATAAAGAATATCAAGCATTATAGTGAAACAAAAAATATCCATCGAGGAAATCAATATCCCATCATATACTTTTTTTAACAAATTGTTTAAGCTTAAGCGTTACTGGTGATATCCTAAAACTTGGCTTCATATAAAGTTTCATGTGTAGTTTTGTGATATTCATAAATAAATTAATTGAATATCATAAAAGGAGAAGGATGCATCTATTACACTGGTTGTGATGCAGCTAATGAAACTTCCCCATGAGAATAAAGATAAAGATATGCAGTCATGCTGCTAGGTACAACCATAGTCATCCACGCGGCACACTGCAAAAGAGATAAGAATAGTCAGATTATATCGTCTTTTTTATAGTCACAAATTGATTTTTAAAGTCACGGATATATCTCCAAACAACTTCATACATCTCCTAATATACCTTCAAATAAGAAGCTAAATGAACCAAAGACTCATATTGACAGTGTCGATATTAGGGTAAGATTTAGTACCGTCCATATTTCCTTGTGGGTCAAATGGTTTTGATCAATATCAAATATTTTGGCGTAATTGACAGTTGACTGGGAGAAAACCCACAAATTAATTCCCCAAAGCCAAACTGCCATGGTCTGTAAGCATAACAATAAAAAAAAAATGACTTAGCAAAAGACAAAAAGAATTATAATAGAACATATCCAGACGGAAAAAGAAATATAAAAACTCACCACAAGGAGAAGAGGATTGTAGTATAAAAATGCCTCATATAGGAACAAATCTCTCAAATCCACACTCATTCTCATTACAGAATCCCATGAAATCTACAAAATGCAATCAAGTCCATCATTATTCTAGCAATCGTCAGTGTTGTATCATATTCGTTTATTTATCTATGGAAAATATAGTACTGACCTTGCAACAAATGAAAACCCACGCGAAAAAGAACACCACCTGGATATAAATTCGAAATAGCATATGACCACGGAGATATAATCGAAATGAAAGCTAATAAACTTTCGAAAGAAAAACAGAAAGCCCACGAATCTTGAATTTATCTACTATATTTCTCATAAAGGACACCAATCATTCATAGGTTAGGTGAACTTGAATCTAAGAGTACCCTTTTATTAACTTAAAGATGATAAAAAACGGGTACCTTGAATCTCCATAAGGTATTAGGAGACGGCATTAGCACGACGGAACTCATCGTTGTGCTTGAACCTTTCGAACTATCTGCCTCGGATGAAAAGTTCTCATCAGCACCATTTTCTGGCTCATTCGCACCTGAAAGATGATAAAAGAGAAAATGTAAGCATGAAAATACCACATAATAAACGGTTAAACATCGAATTATCACACGACAAACACATTCGACTCGTTATACCCAGATCAGAGAAAACGGGTCTGCTACCAGACTTTCGGAGGTGAGGACTAGTAGAAGGAGCTGTCCCAAGACCTCCGAACATAGATGAAATCCGCAAACACCGAATGTATCTTCACTGCCCCGCCAAATCCCGAGCCTGCATTCAAACAAATTGTACAGTTCTTCAACAAATGTAAACGCATAGCACAGCCAGAGCAACAAATTCAAGATCCTAAACACAAGAAAACCTAGCTTTTTACGAGCAATACGGGCTTCACTTCAACCATTAATGGCATTTCAATCACAACAGACGCTGAAATTCACCTCAAGATTTCGAAAAGAGCTTCAAGAATGTGGATCGAACAGACAAGAGATGATCGGGAAACAAAAGCGATCAAGATTTCGAAGAAGATTGCTTCAGATCGGAGGAGGAAGAAGAAACTTACATTCGATTGAGTCTGATCTCTCTCACGCGAAAGAAGGGTTGATTCAGTTTTGAGTGGACTCTCACGAGATTTGTGCCTCTTTATGTGACATGACAAGATCTTCAAGGACCTATTTGCAATTTTATCAGAGAACGGGGACGAGTTTGTAATTAACGAAGAATTCAGAACACGCCAAAAATTGACTAAAAGACCTCGGTTGAGATGTCGTTTCGGTCACTACCCTCGTTATATCCTGTAATTAACGAAATTACTAATTTGCCCTTTGGTAGTTGAGCGGTTTATTTATTACATTTTCTTTTAGGTTTTTTTTTTCAAACATATTCTCGCTTCTTCTCCGTGATTACTTCTCTTCAATTCTTCTCCGTGATTTCTTTTCTCTTCTCCATCGTACTCATCGTTCTTCTGCTCTGTTCATTCTGGTTCGCGAACGACTTCGAGCAACGAGGCTTTCTTCTCTTTGCTTTCCCGGCGAAGCACGATCCTTTCAGCGACGAGTTTCTCCGATCATCGTCTTCATCCTCCCCAAAGCCACATAAATGGAGGTAAATGTTTATTCTTTGAGAAACCTATGCTTTGCGAACTGTTTTGACTCGTAATGATGTTAGGGTTTACTTATTTTACATGAAATATACTATACTGTGTGGTTTACGAAGAAGAACGAGTGTAGGGTTGGTTCTGTACCTATTACAGCAATACCGCTATCTATTTACGCTCCGTTCACAGAATACTGCTATTCTTTGAGAACTGCCGCTAGCTATCTATTTACACCCCGTTTTTTATTACCGATATCGGTTCTGTACCTATTACAACAATATCGCTATCTATTTACGCTCCGTTCACAGAATACCGCTATTCTTTGATAATTGCCGCTAGCTATCTATTTACACCCCGTTTTATATTACCGATAGCAGTTTGCTGTTGCTCCCTATATACTGCATTACCGCTATGTATAATAGAAACTAATCAAGCTATTGATTTGTTTTTTTTCGCGGAAATAGCTCTATACTATCCTCCGGCCGGATGAGTTGTACGACTATGAGGTCTTCACCGAAGAAGCAAACTTCTTGACGATCACGAATGTCATTAAGGAGAACCTGAACGCGGGAGAGGCTGAGTGGTTCCGGCGCACACAGTTTGGGCCTCTATTAAATGTCCCCATCCACCACGAGTACTCTCCCCAACTGTTCTGGAATTTGTTTTCGAGAAGCACTACACATCAAGAGTCATTTGAGCTGTGGATGTTGGTGAACAATGTTCCATTACGATACGGGGTTCGAGAATTTGCCATCATCACCGGGCTGAATTGCGGACCCGAGCCGAACCTTGAAGCTATTGTTGGACGAGGCTTCGAAAATAATGACGCATTCAAGCAACGGATGTGGCCAGATGCAGGCTCTTCGGTCATATTAGGAATGCTGGTGTCCAAATTAGATAACAGTCATCTTCATCCGATTGTGAGCGATGACGACGGGAGAAGGTTGGCATGCCTCTACTTCGTCTTCGGAGTGTTGTTACCCCATCCTGGTGAAACTAGTTTGCCTAGGGAATTCTTTTCCTTGGCGGAGGACCTTGACGTATTCGTTCAATATCCTTGGGGCCGAAATTCATTCATGTTATCGGCACAGATGTTCCGGAAGAAAGCACTTACGGAGTTGCGAAACAACATCCCTAGACAACGAGCAACAGGGTCACCGCGGATCCCAATGATGGGCTTTCCGGGGTTCATAGACCCGCTACTGGTATAAATGTAATGGTTTTAATTTATTTATTTACAATCGACATCTTATGTGCGAATTTTGCATGTTAACTTCATGCAGATTTTAGCATACGAATGTTTGCATGGTCTGGCACATGTCTTGGCGGACCCACGAGAGTCGGAGGAGGCACCTCGTATATGCAAATGGAAAACCCGGCCAGTCGGGAATATCGATCTTCACCGCTTGTCAATTCGGAGACATCAAGAAAACGGAAAGGAATCAAACCTGAAATTCAAATACCGTAACATTATACGATACAACTATAATAGTTAGTATCACGATACAATATACCGCTAAGCTATACACAATGTCATATAGCGGTTATATTGAAACAATATTGTGTAATATTGAGCTTAAATTCCGTAATACTGTAACGTTGTACGATACTCTAAATGATTTATTATCACGATACATCCTACCGCTATGTTATAATAATGTTATTTTACATGCAATATACTATACTGTGTGGTTTACGAAGAAGAACGAGTGTAGGGTTGGTTCTGTACCTATTGCAGCAATACCGCTATCTATTTACGCTCCGTTCACAGTATACCGCTAGCAGTTCGCCGTTGGTCCGAATATATAATGCATTACCGCTATTTTTTTAGAATCGCCGCTAGCTATCTATTTACACCCCGTTGTATATTACTGATAGCGGTTAATACCGCAACGTTGTACGATACCGCTATATTATCACGATACATCCTATCGCTACGTTATAATAATGTCTTGTAGTTGTTATATTGAAACAATATAGTGTAGCATTGAGCTAAAGTTCTGTAAGTATAATTTACTGCTAATATACAAGTTGTACAGCTATAGCATGTTTACCCAGAGAATAATAATAAACGTGAAAGTTTCAAGTTTAAACGAACCGTTCGTCGTAAAAGTTGATGCTACGTAATGCAAAAGAACGAGAGCCGAACGTTGAGTGGGCAGCGTAGGAGATAAAGGGAACAAATGGCGAATCGTCGAAGAGAGAAGAGGAGCTTAGGGCTTCTACTACTGGTCAGTCGTAGAAGAAGGCGAGTAGACGAACAGCGCGGGAAAAATAATAATAAAGAAGGACGAGAGAGAAAGTTCGCAAGAAGAAAAATTAATATAATAAGAGGAGAGAGGAAAAAAAAAAGCACGCAAGAAATATAATAAAATAAGAGGAGAGAGAAAGAGAAACGAGGGAAAGATATAATAAAATAAGAGGGGAGTGAAATTTACTTTTAACCTCACTTGCGGGCCCACTTCGTTTAATAAAGGGTATGGAATGATAAAGTGAACAGTACCGAGGGTAGAAACCTCTACCGAATCCCAAATAAAATCATTCTTGCGATTTGCCCAGAACACGCTTTGTCCAAATATAATTCATTTTAGTTTTGTCCGAATATCGCCACAAATTAATGTATTTTTTCAAGTTGAAAAAATTAGTACAGGTGTTTTTGATAGAAAATAAATATTTATTTAACTGCTTGCTTAGATTTTAATTTAATTATTAATCCTTTAATTTCTTTTTACGAAGTCTGTATTTGATTTCTAAAATAAACAAAACTGGTCAATATATAAATAAAATTAAAAGTGAGTAATTTGATCTTTATCCACTTAATAATAAATAAATAACTCTAATTTCCACTCTTCCAAAATATTTTGAAATTGGTTCGTGCTGTATGATCTTGTAAGACTTTAGTTATATATTAACAAAAAAAAAAATGTTAATCCAGCTGTTAAACTTCAATTTTATATTTTCATATTTAGTAAAACTGTTTTAATAATATATTTTGTATTTCAAAAATCAAAATGTTATTTGGTCACGTCTTTAAGTCTTTTTCGAATAGAAACAAAAAAAGTGAAATAGTATTTAATTTAGGATTTATCTTCCATCATAATTTAAGCATAACTAGTTATTTTAAAATCCACTTAGAAAATATTTTAAAATCTAAGATCTTGTTAGACTTTAAATATGAATAGACAAGTGTTGACTTTGGATTTGTCAACTCTCTCGATATCGAAGCAAAGAGACTCGTTGTGTGACCTTTGACGTGTTAAGCTTAGATTAAATGCAACTTACATATTAGTCGCTAATCATTATCGATTAAGGCTTAATTAAGGTGATTAACTAGTAATCCCTTTGAATAGCGAACTCTCGTGTTAAGTGATGTCATTAATGGTGAACACACGCGTGATAAAAGTATTATTAATTAATAAGCTATAAGACACAAATAGTTGATTTTGTGAAAAACGACATGAAATTGAACTATGAATCGAAGCTTATAAATGTTATTTAGAATCTGCAACAATGAGTTGGCTTAAAGAAAACGACATAAATATGCAATAACAATAAGGTTTGAGAAAAACGACAAGAAACTCACCTACTACAAATATATGTTATGTTTTAGAAGTACTAAGAAGCTGTACTTGAGTTTGAGAAAACGACAAGAAACTCAGATACGACGTCATGGAATTCTCTTTTCTTTTCTTTTCTTTTCTTTTCTTTTTTTTGTTTTTTTGTTTTTATGGAATTCTTTGGTTTATTTTAATATATAGATGAGTGTTTCCTATATATAATTTATGTTCTTGAATGATTTTTATTTTTTATTATTCGCTTGCACTTTAATAGATCATTTTGTATCAAAATGGTCCAATAACTTTTTCGTATTATAAGATCAATTATTTTCAAAAATAAGTTAAAGAACAAACTAATACAGTGTGAGTTGTAAAAACCCGACAAAGAGTTGTGAAGCTAATCGAATTTTTATTTAAAATTTATTAGTTAGAGTACTTTAGGTATTTCACAAATTTTATACTATACTTTTAATTTTCGCTTATACGGATATTATGTTGGATCCCAATTCACAGATATGCAAAGAACACGAATAACACCAAAGAAATCGAACAGAAAATTAAAGAACACAAACTTTTGGGAGAAGATATTCTCTGATTAATAATCGAAGGCAAAATACAAGAAGGTAAACTCAAACTCTAATGGACTCAGCAGCTTTACAAAGTGTACATGCTAGGTATATTTATAGCCTCACATAGGCGAAACCCTAGCTAACCAATTCGCACCAAATCAGGAAACTACCCTAAATAATCCTATCAAATCTTTGACTTGATCTTTGCTTGCTCCTCAAGCTACGCGCTTTCCTTACTGGGTAGTTGCTGATTTTCCTTTTCCTGCCCGGACAGCTTCTCTGTCCCCGAGCTGGCCTGCTCGTCTGCTTCTGGCCGGGCTTGCCTTCTATCCGGACGTTCTGCACGTGTTCACCCGAGCTGGGCTGAACTCCTATCCGTCCTTGGTTCTGGCCGGTACCCGGGCTGACTTCCTCTGTGTGACGGACTAAGTCAAGCTTATGCTCACATTCTCCCCCGTAAGCTTGACTTGCTTCTACTCTCTTCACTCCAAGCAGCTCTCTCATCTCTTCGAACTTGACTCTCCCTAGAGCCTTGGTAAGGATGTCTGCCCGTTGCTCCCTCGTGTTGACGAACTCCACGATGATCTCTCGCTTCTCCACACGCTCACGAATGTAGTGAAATTTCGTGTCAATGTGTTTGCTCCGTCCATGGAACACTGGATTCTTCATCAACGCAATTGTAGACTTGTTGTCCACGTAGAGAGTAGCTGGTCTCTGCTCGGATCCGGTCACTTCACTAAGTAGCCCCTTCAACCACATAGCTTGACATGCTGCTGCGGTTGCCGCCATGAACTCTGCTTCGCATGAGGATAAAGCTACTGTCTGCTGCTTTTGAGACTGCCAAGTGATCAAGTTTCTGTTGAGGTAGAACGCCATCCGTCCGGTACTCTTCCTGTCATCGATATCACCGGCCAGATCACTGTCTGTAAAGCCGACTAGTACTTCTGCTCCACTTCCTCTGTTGTACTGGATCCCGTAGTCCGTCGTGCCCTTCACGTATCGCAAGATGTGCTTCACCGCCTGCTGGTGTGCACTTGTGGGCTTCTCCATGTATCGACTGACTATCCCGACTACGTGTGAAATATCTGGTCGGGTGTGGGTGAGATACCTCAGGCACCCGATCACGCTTCTGTACTCCGTGGGATCCACTCTTCTCCCTTCAGCGTTCTTCCCGAGCTGCAGCTTCGCCTTCATTGGGTACTTGCTCGGGTTGCAATCCGTCATCTCGAACTGCTTGAGGATCTTCTTCGCGTAGGCCGACTGCTTCAGCGTAATGCAGTCCTTCTTCTGTTCCACCTCGAGACCGAGGTAGTACGAAAGTAATCCGAGGTCACTCATCTCGAATTCGGCCATCATCTGCTGCTTGAATCCGTCTACGCCTCCTGTGCTGGATCCAGTGACGATCAGGTCGTCCACATATACTCCCACGATAAGAGTTTCCTGCCCGGTACTCCTGGTGTAGACTGCCTGCTCGCTCAGGCACTTTGTGAATCCAAGATTCTTCAAGCTCTTGTCAAGGCGGATGTTCCACGCTCTTGGTGCTTGTCTCAACCCGTACAGGGCCTTGGATAACTTGTACACCTTCTGCTCCTTGTCCGTGACGCCGAACCCCTCTGGTTGCTTGACGTACACTTCTTTCTCGAGGTCACCATTTAGGAATGCCGATTTGACATCCAGGTGGTGAATTTCCCAACCTCGATGAGCTGCTAGGGCTAGAATGAGTCTGATCGTGTCCAGTCTGGCTACTGGAGCAAAGAATTCCTCAAAGTCTATGCCTTTACTCTGCACGTAGCCTTTGGCTACCAGCCTTGCCTTGTGCTTAAGGACATTCCCCTCAGTGTCCTTCTTCAGCTTATACACCCACTTCAGGCCGATGGGATTATGACCTTTGGACAGGTCGGTAAGCTGCCATGTCCTGTTCTTCTCGATGGACTCCATCTCCTTCTTCATTGCTTCCTGCCACTCCTGCTCGGCTGCTGCCTCCTGGTAGCTGGCTGGTTCTTCTGCACACAACAAAAGAAAGTTCCTCCAGGCTCATCTCCACTACTTGAGTCTGATTGTAGACGTCTGCTAGAGGTCGGAATCCTCTTGGGCCGTCTTTTATGGAGGAATCTTCCGAGCTGGACGGGCTGGTCCTGCTCGGACTTGGTGTCCTGGGTGTATCCGGGGTGCTGTCTCCCGGGCTGGATTCTCTCGTACTTGGCAAAGCTATTCCCGAGCTGGGTGTTCCGAGCTGATCCTACTCAGCAACGCCTTCTCCATCTTCAACTGTGAACTCCACTGAGTTCTGCTCAGGTTCTCCTTTCTCGTCGCGCCATTCCCACTTCATCTCTTCTTCGAACACAGCATCTCTGCTCACTTGGAGTCTGCCGCGTCGTGGATCGTAGAGTCTGTGTGCCTTGCTTCCTTATTCAACGCCAAGGTACACCATCTTCTGACTCCGGTCATCCAGCTTCTTGAGATGTGGCCCCGCAACCTTCACATGTATGGTGCACCCGAACACTCTCAAATGTTCTAAGTGGGGTTTCTTCCCTTTCCACGCCTGGTAGGGAGTACGCTTTCCTAGCGCTTTGGTCGGCAAACGATTAAGCAGGTAGACTGCATGTCTTACTGCTTCTGCCCAAAACCTGGCTGGAACTTGCATGCTCTTGAGCAAGCTCCTCGCTGTGTTCATCACAGTTCGGTTTCGTCTTTCCACCACGCCATTCTGCTGGGGCGTGTGGGGTGCGGATAGGTGACACTGAACTCCTTCATGGTCGCAGAATTTTCCGAACTGCTGGGAAGTGAATTCTCCTCCTCGGTCTGTACACAAGACCTTTAACCTGTGCACCGAACCATTCTCTACGATCTTCTTGAACTTCTTGAAGACCTCAAAGGCTCCGCTTTTCTCCTTAAGCATATAAACCCACATACAACGACTATAATCATCAACAAGTAAAAGGAATTACTTATTACCTGCCAAAGTTGCTGGGGTGACTGGACCACATAGGTCTGCATGCACCAATTGTAGGGGTCTCTCTGCTCGGAATTTGGCCTTGATCGGAAACGGTATCCTCGCCTGCTTCGCGATCATGTAGCACTCACATAGCTGGTCGGGGTGTTCTATCTTGGGAACCCCGAAGGCCATCTTCTTCTCGCCCATCATCTTGAGCGCGTGAAAATTCACGTGTCCGAGCCGTGCGTTCCATAGCCAAGCCGGGTCTGCCATCGATGCCATAAGACATACGGGCTGGCATGTCTTCAGGAGAATCTTGTAGAGTCTGTTGGGTGTTCGCTCCACCTTCATCAACAGCTCTCCTTCCTTGGTCCACATCTTCAGGTAGGACCCTTGCAGCAACACCGTGTTCCCGATCTCAGTCATCTGTCCTAGACTGATGATGTTGCTCTTCAACTTCGGGATGAAATACACCTTGGTCATCAGACGCTGGTCGCCATTCTTGCACTCGAACATGATCGACCCTCTGCCTCTGATCTCTACGACTGATCCGTCGCCGAATTTCACGCTGCCCATGATCTTCTCATCGAGCTCTTCAAACTTAGCTCGGTCCCCAGTCATGTGGTTGCTAGCTCCGTTGTCTAGATACCATACGTCGGTACTGAATTTTTTTTCTCCGTCTACAAGGAGGTTTGCAATAACCTTATCCTCGATGAGGAAAACCTTCTCGCTGGTTTCCTTCGGATAGGTCTGTCCGGCCTCTGGGCTGATCGGCACACTGACCACTTCTGCCCGGGCCTTGGCGTCACACTCGCCATTCTGTTCGTCCAGGTGCGTTTCCTGCTCGGCAAACAACAATGCCGGCTGGTCGTCTGGGAATCTCGCTAGATTCGCCTCTTCGTCCTGGTTCCTGCTCCGGCACTCAGATGCAAAGTGCCCAAGCTTCTGACAATTGTAGCACTTCACTGTGCTCTTGTCTCTTCTGGTCGTGCCTTCCTGTCGGGTAGATCCACTACCGTGACCTCGCATGTGCCGACCTCGACCTCGTCCACGACCCTGTCCGCGTCATCATACTTCTCCACCAAAGCTGCTCCGACCTGAGGATCTTGTAGAACACTCGGCTCCCTCGGTTTTCCTCTGTCTGGCCGTCCACTCTTCATGCGTGAGCAGGAGGTTCTTCTCCTCGTCTTTGTCACCGTAACCCCGAAGTCTCTCTTCATGGGCCTTGAGACGACCAACGACTTCCTCGACCGACATGGTCTTGAGATCGCCGAACTGCTCGATCGATGTCACGATCTGCACGTACCTGTGAGGCACAGCTTGGAGAAATTTCTTGACGACGGTGGTCTCCTCCACCTTGTCTCCCAGCGAGCGTATGCCGGTAACAATGGACGTGAGCCGCATAGCGAAGTCGTCAATCGACTCGCTCTCCCTTATCCTCATAACCTCGAACTCACTTTCAAGGTTTGGACCTTAGCCTCCTTGACGCGATCTGCGCCCATGTGCATGGTCTGAAGAGTTTTCCATGCTTCCTTCGCGGAATCCTTCTCGGCAAGCATGCGAAGAACTTCTTCAGGAACTGCTTGGTAGATAGCGGCTAGAGCCATTCTTTCCTTGCGCCCTTCGACATCGCCGTTCTCTACGGCCTCCCATACTCCCTGCGCCTGCAGATTCACCCTCATCTTCAACGCCCACACGGCGTAATTGCTCTTCGTGAGCATGGGGTAATGGAGTGTAACTGTGCCTTCTCTGGTCTCTGGTTTCTGCGCGACCAGAGCTCCGTCGATCGGTGACTGTGATGATGAAGACATGTTCTTCGATTGAAGCTCTGATACCACTTGTTGGATCCCAATTCACGGATTTGCAAAGAACACGAATAACACCAAAGAAATCGAACAGAAAATTAAAGAACACAAACTTTTGGGAGAAGAAATTCTCTGATTAATAATCGAAGGTAAAATACAAGAAGGTAAACTCAAACTCTAATGGACTCAGCAGCTTTTCAAAGTGTACATGCTAGGTATGTTTCTAGCCTCACATAGGCGAAACCCTAGCTAACCAAATCGCACCAAATCAGGAAACTACCCTAAGTAATCCTATCAAATCTTTGACTTGATCTTTGCTTGCTCCTCAAGCTACGCGCTTTCCTTGCTGGGTAGTTGCTGACTTTCCCTTTCCTGCCCGGACAGCTTCTCTGTCCCCGAGCTGGCCTGCTCGTCTGCTTCTGGCCGGGCTTGCCTTCTATCCGGACGTTCTGCTCGTGTTCACCCGAGCTGGGCTGAACTCCTATCCGTCCTTGGTTCTGGCCGGTACCCGGGCTGACTTCCTCTGTGTGACGGACTAAGTCAAGCTTATGCTCACATATTATAGCACAAAAGAAGCAAAATTTGATTGAATTATAGAATATTTTTATTGCAAGCGGCGAGTGAAGCGACTCATTTTAATTTCTGTTTATGATATTTACGTTTTTAGATTTGAAACTTATATAAATATCCTGATAATAAAGTGATAAATTGTAAGATATTAGCAATATTCACAAAGTAGCAGGGTATATTTCAATATTAGATTAACAATATATATATATATATATGCACACATGTCAACTTTACCAAGTTAAGGGAGACCCATAATATAGGTGATAAGAAAATCAATTTTTTTTTTTAAATATTTATGATATTAATGTTTTTTGAATTTTTACGTACTATATTTTCTTACGAATAATCTCATCGAAAATATTCATTGATTTTTTTAATATATACTCATAAAATCGGATTGGCATACTTGATTATCGGTTTTTCAGTCTTGAAAATTTCATCGATATATATATAGTCGTACCGGTGTACCGGGTTCGGTTTACCCTAGGAAGTCTCTAAAAAATTGTTGAAAAAATGAGAATTTTACAAAGTAGAAGAAGAGTAATAATCAATATAATACGTGTGCTATCCTATCTGGTAGGCTAAAGAGGAGGAAATCACAGTCCATGTTTTGATTCCTTCAATCGTTATTTGCGGTGGCAAAAAGTACAAAACCCTAATAACACATCCCATGCAACGCAAACACAATCACTCAGACCCTTTCATTTCATGCTAACCCCATGCGACTACTGCGCGGCGTCCCCGGCGATGGTCTACTGCAAGGCCGACTCCGCCCGCCTCTGCCTCCCCTGCGACCACCGCGTCCACTCCGCCAACCCCCTTTCGCGCCGCCACCACCGCCTCCCGCTCTGCGACTCCTGCGCCGCCCTCCCCGCCTCCGTGCGCTGCCCCGACCAGATGCTCTCCCTCTGCAACGCCTGCGCTGCCGCCGCCTGGCCGTCCTCCCACGCCGCATGCGCCCACCACCCTGTGCGCCCCTTCGCGGGCTGCCCCTCCGACCGCGAGCTAGCCGCTGCCATTTTCTCTCGTAGCTTGTTCGACCCCGGCGGTTTGGGCTCCCAGCCGCCGCAGGGATGTTTCGGTGCTGGCAGCAGCGAGTGGGACCTGCTCGATGGGCAAGACGCGGTGGCTGTCACCGGTGACTTGTGCTTAGAATCTTTCATGAGATCTTCTGCTGTCGCTCCCATTCCGGATCCGATTGCTTTCGACGAGGAATCGACTATTTCAAAGGTCACGTCACAAATTACATCATTATGTATCTATCACACACATATATATATATATATATGTATTAGGATTAATACCGTGACAAATATCAAATTTTCGCGATGGAAGTTTAGAATGTTCATTATTTTTTTCTTCTATTCAAAATTTCTCTCTAAAATTTGGTTAACTTTTTCAATTAATTTATCAGAATTTTGCTTGACGTTAATTGTTGTACACGTGGCACTTTCTAATTTCTAAAAGAAAATTTTATTAACAACACATAAGCTATATATATTAGACTAGTACCTTCGCAACTAAAATTTAGAACGTTCACTATTTTTTTCAATATTCATTTTCACTTTTTCAATTAATGAGACTCATTAAATTAAAATATAGGTGTGCTTATAAGTCTTGGACACGTGACACTTTCGAATAAAATTTTTATTAACAACACATATATTATTCTGTTAAATAAATTGACAACGTACACAAAATTTTGATGAGTTGACCGGGAATTCTTTTTTAAAAAATTTACGCCACTAATTAATATAAATATATTAATTACGTATACAAATATATATATCGAGAAGTGAATCGATTGATAGTTTGGTCGTTTGTGATTGTTAGAATTAGTGTTTTCTTTGGATGATATTTTTGTTTTTGCGTGTTTATGAGCAGGATTTTCCTACGTTCGGGGACTTAAATAATGACGATGACGTCGACGATGACGATCTAGTCAAATTCGGAAATGGTGATCCAATTGAAGATCAGATCATTTATTCGCAGTTTGATGATCACCACGATGACCTCTTGTTGGACAAAACCCTTTCTCTTCCCCACTCAAACGCTCTTATCACTCAAAATGCCATCAATCAGGTACTCATTATAATTCCAATTTATTACAAATAGTCTATGCACGTAAAATGATCTAAGTTGTAATTAACTAGGGAAGAAAGTGTTGGGTTTTTCGATGACTTTTCTCAATCCCGAGGCGGAAATCACGGGATATCATCGAACAATAAAGATCTAGAATAATTACGAGAATTAAGATATAGTTTAGAGATCGTTACCAAACTTTGGTACTTTTGCCAATAAATGAATGGGCTGGGTTAAACCCAGCCCGTGGGCCTGATCCAATCAGGCCCACACGAATTAAAAAAAAAAAATCGTTTTGGCTAGGGTTTTGAAACCCTAGCCGTCGCCCATTGGCTCCCATCGAATGGGAGCCACAAACGCCGGCGCCACCCGGGACCATGGCGGCGACGGTGAAATCGCCGCCGGTTCCGGTGGTGATGCCGCCGTTTGTTTTTCCCTTTTTCTTATTTAATAATACACATTAAAATTAAATAAAAATCAATCCCGATTCTAAATCGGATTCCGAACAACACACAAAATTAATCATAATTAATTTTTCTAACGCTCCCACTGAAAATCTAATCACACCAAAAAATTTCTAAAATTATTTCGGTTAACATATCTAATTTTCGAAAATTACTCAGACCGGCTCTGATACCACTGTTGGGTTTTTCGATGACTTTTCTCAATCCCGAGGCGGAAATCACGGGATATCATCGAACAATAAAGATCTAGAATAATTACGAGAATTAAGATATAGTTTAGAGATCGTTACCAAACTTCGGTACTTTTGCCAACTGTACCGAATAACTGCCGATTCCTTTGATTCTGGAGCTTGTCGAATTTAGGATTTAGCGCCTCAAGTGTTGCGCCTCTATTTCGTACACCACGTCACTCGGGAACGTCTTGAAATGACCGGAAAACACCTCGGAGGATAGGTTAGATCCTAGTTGGTGTTTAGATGATCAACCGTTGATTGAACCGGGGAGCAAGCCAAAATTCGACTACCAAGGGAGGGGAGCTCGAATTTTCTCTGGGGCTTGGGTTTCTCTGATGTGTGTTATGTTTAATTATGAGTCATAATAGGGTATTTATAATACCCTATGGTCATGACCTAGTGGGCTTTCTAAAAGCCCACCTAATGGGCTTTCTAAAAGCCCAATCATGGATTAATTAATCTATTATTAATTAATATGAATCATAATTAATACTTGGGCCCTAGTGGGCCCATTATGTCGGTTATGGTTATCGGGTCGATATCCGATAACCCGAGAGATACAATATCGGGTTCGGGCATAACCAACAATCTCCCACTTGCACGAACGCACCGGATTGGCTATCTCCGTGCACGCACTGCACATAAAGTATTACTCGAGAATGCCGCCTTGGGTTAGATGTACATTCTCTCAGCTACTCATGCCTGGTTCATCAAAGTTACACGTGAAGTTTGTTTCATTGTAATTTAATCATCATACTCCGTTTCCGTTGCGAGTTCGGTGTGACTCTGTAGGATTCTGTAGTGTTGGCCACATACTCATATGAGTATGCAAGAAGTAAGTGGCCTCCACCTAGACTTAACTTCCCCCAATCTACAAAACTTTAAATCCTCTTTTATAGATTAATCGTGGTGAACCATGTGGTTCTTTACGATTAAAATATGGTATATGACTGATTCCTTCGACATCCTTTTACATCTCTAGATGCGGCACAGGTCATGGTTAGGAACACCTGTTAAGCCTGATCTAATGTTTTCTGATTCGGGCATAAGTATTGAAACATCAAAACAGAAACTCTTTTGTTTTGCCTGTGGCCAAAGATTTCATAATACTTATCCTATTCAGAAGGCCCCGAGTGTATAGCCCCAAAAAGGAATGGGGGGATGCATGTTTTCTTGAAACGACATTCCATCCTACAAGGTTTATCACATGCCCAACTACAACTGTTATGACTTTCCAGTTACGGTAAGCGTTGAGCTGTAATCTAAGCATGCAACTTACCCAGTGATGGACTCATGATGTTCTCAAACTTTGGAGTCTCTTCATATCTCTAAGTTTCTCAGTGTCCCCTTATATCAAGGTTTTGTTTCCATGTGAGAATATTTAGAGTGCGAGTCTTCCAGCACTGCTAGTAATTCCGACTAGTGCCTACATGTATAAGAATATCTCTCAGATATCAAGGACCCCTTCCTTTTATCTTAACAACATGTACCAGTCAATTATGAATATCATTGTTAGTCCCTCTTTGTTTCTTCATAATGATTTCTTTGACTGGGGAAATTCAAGAATGTCTTGAAGACATCTTAGGAACTACATTTGTATAGCTTGATATCAATGATTTGAACAAGATATTGATATTAGCTTTTAAATGATGAAACTTGCCTTTTAAAGAAAATAATAATGTGCTTCAAATTTAATCAAATATAATGATCACAAAAAATTTGTCTCTGATCCAACATCAGATTCAGATAATAAATCGTAACAGACATTTATGGGTTCTTTATCCCAATATTTTCCGCATGACGAAAATGCTTTTCTTTCGATAAAGATTTTGTCATCGGATCTGCTACATTTTCATCAGTGTCTACTCTCCTCATCTCTACGTCCTTCCGATCAACAATGTCTCTGATCAGATGGTACTTTCTGAGTACATGCTTTGCTGTCTTGTGTGATCTTGGTTCCTTGGCTTGTGCTATAGCTCCGTTGTTGTCACAGAAAAGCTTCACAGGATCACCAATGCTAGGAACTACACCAAGATCAGAAACAAATTTCTTGATCCATACAGCCTCTTTTGCAGCATCAGATGCAGCGATTTACTCAGATTCTGTGGTTGAATCAGCTACCGTAGCTTGTTTACTGCTGTTCCACGTAACAGCACCACCATTTGCACAGAATACATATCCTGTTTGAGATTTGAAATCATCCCTGTCTGTTTGGAAGCTTGCATCAGAATATCCTTCAAAAGTTAATTCTTTTGCACCACCGTATGTCAAACATCTATCTTTTTTTCTATTTAAATAACGCAAGATATTCTTAACGGCTGTCCAATGGTTAAAACCAGGGTTTGATTGAAATCTGCTTGTCATGCTTAAGGCAAAAGCTACATCTGGTCTTGTACATATCATTGCATACATTATTGAACCAATAGCTGAAGCGTATGGAATTTTCTCCATACTTTTGATTTCTTCTGAAGAAACCGGACATTGCTTCTTGGTCAAGTATGTCTTATGGGTCATCGGTGTAAAACCTTTTTCCGATTTGTCCATTTTAAACCTTTTAACAATTTTGTCAATATATGTACCTTGGCTTAGAGATAAGATTCTTTGATTTCTATTTCTTTGAATCTTTACGCCTAGTATATAGGCGGCTTCTCCTAAGTCTTTCATTGAGAAACATTTTCTCAACCACTCCTTCACGGTCTGGAGTTCAGATGTATCGTTTCCTATTATCAGTATGTCATCTACATAAAGAATCAGGAAAACTATTTTGCTCCCACTCGATTTGATATATACACAAGGATCGTCTTTGTTCTTAACAAAACCAAAATCAGTAATTGATTCATCAAAACGACGATTCCAGCTTCGAGATGCTTGCTTAAGACCATAAATTGACCTTTTCAATTTGCAAACCTTATTTGGATGTTTGCGGTCTATGAAACCTTCAGGTTGTGTCATGTACACATCCTCTTCGAGAACACCATTCAAGAACGCGGTCTTCACGTCCATTTGCCAGATTTCATAATCATGAAATGCTGCAATGGCTAGCAAGATTCTTATGGACTTGAACATGGCAACAGGAGAGAAAGTTTCATCATAGTCAATACCATGAATCTGTCGATAACCTTTAGCGACTAATCTTCCTTTGTAAGTTTGTATTTTGCCATCCATGTCGATCTTCCTTTTGAAGATCCATTTGCAACCAATGGGTTTGGACCCTTTGGGAGCATCAACGAGGTCCCATACTTCGTTGCTATACATGGAGTCCATTTCAGAGTTCATGGCTTCCAGCCATTTGTCTGAATCATCTCCCGACATTGCTTCGTTATAAGATTCAGGTTCTTCACCATCGTCTTCATGAACAGTTTCATCTTCTATTGAAACAAGAAGGTTCAATTTAAGAGGAGGTTGACTCTCTCTAATTGATCTTCGTGATGTCAGTGTGTAATCTGGTTGCTCATTTATCCCATCTTGTATGGGCACATCGTATAGAACTATATTTTCTTGAGGTTCTTCATTGACAATCTCATTTTCAACTTCTTCGTTTAGAACAACGTTTTCTATTTGGTTATCAACCATGATCTGATCACGATGTTCATAACTCGATGTGTGAGTACCTTCTGTGTCCATTTCTTGTTCTTGAGTATCTTGTGGTTCTTGCTCTTCATTAAGAACAATGTTTCTCCCACTAGACTTTCTAGAGAGAAAATCTTCTTCTAAGAAAACACCGGTTTTGGCAACTATTATTTTACCTGTGTGTTTTTTATAGAAGTAATACCCAGGAGTTTCCGTTGGGTATCCCACAAAGTTACATTTAACCGATTTGGGACTGAGTTTGTCAGACATTAGAGTCTTGACATATGCCTCACATCCCCAGATTCTCATGAAATGCAAATCCGGTATTCCTCCTTTCCATATCTCATATGGGGTTGAAGGAACCGTCTTAGATGGCACACAGTTCAGTGTGGTAGTTGCTGTCATAAGTGCGTGTCCCCATAGGGACTCAGGTAAGTCAGTTTTATTCATCATTGATCGAACCATGTCCAACAAGGTTCGATTTCTCCTCTCAGATACACCATTTAGTTGAGGTGTACCTGGAGGGGTCAGTGATGAAATGATTCCCATGTCACGGAGGTAAGCTTTGAAATCATCGCTCAAGTATTCGCCACCTCGATCAGATCGTATGGCTTTAACTTTTCTTGCTAACTGATTTTCAGCTTCATTCTTGAACCGCTTGAACTTTTCAAGCGATTCAGATTTGTGTTTCATTAGGTATACATAACCGTATCGACTGAAGTCATCAGTGAAGGTGATGAAATACCTGAAACCTCCTTTAGCCTGAATGGGTATTGGTCCACATACATCTGAATGTATGAGGTCCAATAGTCCTTTCTTTCTCTCATAAGTTCCTTTAAAGGAAGGTTTTGTCATTTTCCCGGCCAGGCAAGATTCACATGTGTGATAAGATTCATAATCAAAATCATCCAGTCTTCCTTGTTTGTGAAGCTGAGTAATGCGCTTCTCGCCTATATGGCCAAGTCGACAGTGCTAGAGATAGGCCGTATTGACAAGGTTGGGTTTCACTCTTTTATTGGAGATGTTATAAATATGATTTTCAGAGGTATTCAACGAATAAAGACCGTTTGATAAATAAGCAATACCATAACAAATACCATCCTTAAAAACGGCACAACGCTTGTTCCCAATTTTAAAATCAAAACCTAAAACATCCAATTCTGGAATAGAAATTATGTTCTTGGTAATGGAAGGTACGAAATGACAATCATTTAATTCTAAAATCATTCCTGCTGAGGTGTTGAGATCTACATGGCCCACAGCTTTTGCAACAACTGGTGCTCCATTTGCCACGCGCATGTTGGTCTCATCCTTCCTCAGCATCTTACTTCTCTTCAGAGTCTGCATGTCAGTACAAATATGAGTACCACATGCCGTATCTAATACCCAATCTTTAGAGGTAGTAAGATTGACTTCTATAACATTTATACCTGTGGTGGAGTTAGAACTCTTCTTCAACTTCTTGATTTCTGCAAGGTACAGAGGACAATTCCTTTTCCAGTGTCCCTTCTTATCGCAGTGAAAACACTTATGATCGGGAGTGGCTCCAACTTTGGGTTTCATGGCACGAGCCTTAACCCTCAAGTTATATGGAGCCTTGCCTTTATTCTTCTGAACATACTGCTTCTTTCCCTTGAACTTGCTGTTTATAGCATTAATAGTTCTATTCTGTCCCTTGGGTACATTACCCTCAGCTGTTTGCAACATGTTGTGAAGCTGATGAAGACTCTTTGATTCAGGGGACATATTATAATTCAGTATAAACTGATTATAAGAATCGGGGAGAGAGTTGAGCACAATATCAATGTATACTTCCTCAGGGATCTTTATCTCTTGTTTGGTCAGACTTTCTGACCAGCTGATCATCTTCAGAACATGATCATGCACATTGTTTCCATCAGTTAATTTTGCTCTCAGCAAATTTTTCATTATCCTGAATCTTGTATGACGTGCTTCTTGATCATACATCTTCTTGAGATGTTGAATCATTTCCCAGGCAGACATGTTCTCATGTTGCTCCATGAGATTTGGTGTCATGGTTGCTAACATGAGACAAGCTACTTCAGCGGCTTCATCAGTGTGCTTCTTATAAGCATCTTTGTCTGCTCGGGATGCTGTAGCAGGAGGTTCAGCTGGAGGTTCATTCATAATGATAACCTCCTTCTTTTCGTGCCTGAGCACAATTTTGAGGCGTCTTTGCCATTCCGGAAAATTTCTTCCGTTTAAGATGTTTTCCTTCTCAAGGATGGATCTTAGTGAGCTGCTAGACATTGTTCAGTTTCTACAATTTTAAATAAAAACTGAATAAGCACAATATCAATTCTAGTATTTACATGTAAATTATAAATTACTTATTATAATAAAGATGTTACATAAAGTATATATTATAAGGGCTTTATATAATATTTCGTGATTTGTTAATGGAAAAGTAACCCTCATCAATTCCATTAATTAGTCACTCAGAGAAAGTCAACAATTGCTCTAATATCCTATATTATCTCTGACGTTTAGAAAAGAAAACAATTTTTCATTTAGCATTCTAACCGGTTTCAAAAAAATTGTCTACGATATCTAATCTAATTAGAGTACTCGTTTAGGTAGACCCAAGGGGCGAATCGGCGGACAGTATAGGTCGCCCTACGCGTCTAAAAGAGGGTATAAGAGCACTCCCTTGGGTTAGAGACACACTCAAAACTTATCTCAATTAGATCGAGGACCCATCCGTTGGAAGACATTATACCTAATATTTATTGAGGGGTTTTAGGTGATCCTAACGTTTGTCTTTAAACTGAACATAGTTAACTAATTAAAATGTTCTAAGAATTAAGACAATGAATATGTAATACATAATCCTATTTTGTAAAACATATTCTATTTCGAATTAAATATACTTCTGAAAGTATACATATATATATATATTATGAAAATTTTAAAGACAAACCCTTTTATCTTTAAATAAAAGATAAATAAATCACTTAAAGATAAAATATCTTAATTCATGAATTATCTTTTCTATAAATGAATAAAATATAAATAACTATCCTTATAGATAAGATATCTTTAATCAAGCTTTGTTATAATACAAAATAAAAGATAAATAACTATCTAATAGATAAACTATCTTTAATCACAATATATATATATATATATATATATATATCTTTTATTTCCATTAAAGTTTAGATCTTTTCTATTACTATAATAATTAAAAGATTATTTATTATCTTAATCTAATTAAGAATTATTGATTATAAATAAAATTTATTAACAAACAATTTGTAAATCAATAAATGAATAACATAAACAATAATGGAAACAAACTTCATAAGATTGATAATAATATTGAATAAATCATATTTATTAATAATTAATATCATATATATTAGATTTTCAATTCTTATATTTAAAGATATTTATAATAATTATAAATAAAATAAAATAAACACTTTAAATCGTATTTTAAAATAATTAAACATAAATATAATTAAATATCAAATACCGGGATACAAGCTCGGGATAGACCCGAGCTTGTACGGGTTCCCTCGGGCAACCCCGGTCACGAAGGGGGAGACCGGGCAGGGCCGAAAGCCCCTGCCCGGAAATATTTAATTTTGACCCGGATCCGGGTCAAGAAGGACCCGGATCCGGCTGTTCGGTGTGGGCCCGGGTCAGCGTAGACCCGGGTTGAAGCCTTGGGTCCAACCCGGGTCGGGTACCCGGGTCAGACCCGGGTTGGGTGTGCCCGGATCAATGCGATCCGGGCTGGGCAGGTTTGGGCTGGGTTAGAACCCAGCCCGTGGGCCTGATCCAATCAGGCCCACCGAATCGAGAATGGGCTGGGTTAAACCCAGCCCGTGGGCCTGATCCAATCAGGCCCCACCCGAATCGTGGGTGGGCTGGGTTAAACCCAGCCCGTGGGCCTGATCCAATCAGGCCCACACGAATTAAAAAAAAAAAAATCGTTTTGGCTAGGGTTTTGAAACCCTAGCCGTCGCCCATTGGCTCCCATCGAATGGGAGCCACAAACGCCGGCGCCACCCGGGACCATGGCGGCGACGGTGAAATCGCCGCCGGTTCCGGTGGTGATGCCGCCGTTTGTTTTTCCCTTTTTCTTATTTAATAATACACATTAAAATTAAATAAAAATCAATCCCGATTCTAAATCGGATTCCGAACAACACACAAAATTAATCATAATTAATTTTTCTAACGCTCCCACTGAAAATCTAATCACACCAAAAAATTTCTAAAATTATTTCGGTTAACATATCTAATTTTCGAAAATTACTCAGACCGGCTCTGATACCACTGTTGGGTTTTTCGATGACTTTTCTCAATCCCGAGGCGGAAATCACGGGATATCATCGAACAATAAAGATCTAGAATAATTACGAGAATTAAGATATAGTTTAGAGATCGTTACCAAACTTCGGTACTTTTGCCAACTGTACCGAATAACTGCCGATTCCTTTGATTCTGGAGCTTGTCGAATTTAGGATTTAGCGCCTCAAGTGTTGCGCCTCTATTTCGTACACCACGTCACTCGGGAACGTCTTGAAATGACCGGAAAACACCTCGGAGGATAGGTTAGATCCTAGTTGGTGTTTAGATGATCAACCGTTGATTGAACCGGGGAGCAAGCCAAAATTCGACTACCAAGGGAGGGGAGCTCGAATTTTCTCTGGGGCTTGGGTTTCTCTGATGTGTGTTATGTTTAATTATGAGTCATAATAGGGTATTTATAATACCCTATGGTCATGACCTAGTGGGCTTTCTAAAAGCCCACCTAATGGGCTTTCTAAAAGCCCAATCATGGATTAATTAATCTATTATTAATTAATATGAATCATAATTAATACTTGGGCCCTAGTGGGCCCATTATGTCGGTTATGGTTATCGGGTCGATATCCGATAACCCGAGAGATACAATATCGGGTTCGGGCATAACCAACAGAAAGTACCGAGATGTTTTCGTGGATGGCGAATTATTCAAATGATTTAAAAGTGTGCGATGAGACGGTATTGTTGTTTCTTGAGTTGGCATGTCGTTCGTTTTGGCTTCACATCCACCAAGTACATGTGGTCAAAAAGTAAAGTAAGAAATACGAGAAGTGTTGATACGTAACGGAACCTTAATGGAAAATACGACGTTGGACAGAACTGTACGATCGCACATTTTTATTTCATTTGGATATTTCGCCTACTATACAAAGAACTAATATCGCGGGTACTCTCTTCCTCAATTGACTACAACTTGAATATTTTTACCTCAATTATTTATAACTTAATTAATAAAATATAGCTTAAGTTATATATTAATAATATATAACACATTATAATAGCATATATTATATATAGGCTAGCTCACTAATACAACTCATACTTATTTATAGTAAATGAAGTAGTTGTTAAGTGTATAAAATAACATCTCAATTAAATTCTAGAGATGTTATAGTGGTATATATATATCTCTAAGTTATTATCATTGTGCAGTACTTATACTTTATATGTGTATATATATATATATATATATATATATATATATATATGTTTATATTTGGTGGACCGTATCCCTAAATATATTAGTTCGTTATGATAAGTTGATAACTAAGAAAGAAATTAGAGGTATGTACTATGTCCCACTAAAAAAAATCTATATAAAAGCATAATTAGTATACCAATGATGATAATTTGGAGATATATGCCGCTAATATCTCGAAATACTACTCTTAAACTCCTACATTTTCTTTTTATTTACTCATAAATTTTTATGCTTCGTTTGCAGATTACGTACGTACCTGCATAAAAGCTTCCTATCCTAGCTCTAAGAAAAAAAAAAAGTTTGATAGTGTAAGACATTGCCTGAAAAATATCATCCTTCTTTAACCATCAAATCTAATATCTATAATCATATTTATGCGATCTTAGTTTTATTTGCTTGCTTGTTGATCCATTGCTACATTCTAACTTCTACGTCTTGCTCAAAATTATGTGTATAGGCGTCACTATCATCTCTGCCATCTAATGCAATCCTACCAGAAACCTTAAACGTGGGCGTTTCCTCCCACTCGCTCGTTGATCCGATTCCGATGCCAAGCATTAACATCAGCCTAGGGTTTCCGTCTCTTCCGACCAACGTCGCCATGGAAAGCGGCAACGCAGACTATCAAGACCCTGGGCTTTCGTCCGCTTTTATGGCGGCGGAGAGTTGGAAGTCGCCGGATGCTTCTGGTTACCGGCAAGCGAGAAGCAAAGCCATAAAGAGATATCATGAGAAAAAGAAGAACCGAACGTACGTGATCTCACCTATGTCAACCTTTTCTTCTAAATATTGCATGCATGCTCTAATACATGGCTCTTCTAAACGGCACATTACGACCGATTTTGTAAAAGTTATTAATTTTCGATGATCGGTAATAGTTTTTAAACCTGTATTCAGGAACTAGGAACCAGTACTCAAACCGGTTACAAAGATAAACATTTTCACCGAATATTGAAAGTTTTTGTTTGCAGGTTCGGAAAGCAAATACGATATGCTTCTCGAAAAGCGAGAGCTGATACTCGCAAACGCGTCAAGGGAAGATTCGTGAAAGCCGGCGAAGAATACGACTGTGACATCGAAAGATGAACGAGGAACATCAACACCTTCACCATGCAGGGCATGCATATATTATGCAGCGCTTTTCCTTCATTTGAAAATTGCAAGACCACATATATTCAATACACGAAGCTCGTTGTATTGTATATATGCCTCCACGCTCCGCCGTGCAACATTGCTTTTAATAATTTCGGAGATCTACGAAGCAGTTTATTGCTTCTTCTCTTTTGAACGTAGCTAGGGTTTCTTTTTGGGTCGTTATTTTTTGCTTTCCACTATTCTTTATTGGTTATGTATAATAAATCACAGTACAAAATATAAGGAAAAAAAGAAGAAGAGTGTGCACAGAAAGGAAAAAACAAAAGAAAGAAGATTTACTTTTTGAGTTTTTGAATAGGTTGATCTCTATTTATTTAATTTTTGCGAACATAAATGAAAAGGTTTATTCTTGTTTTGTTTGTTATATATGGATTATCATGCATTCATTTTTTGTATTGATTGATGCTTAGTGTTTGACTCAAATTTTTCGACGACGCCGAATTTGTTTATTAAGGTGTAATAAAAAAAATTACGCATATGAGCTAAATAAGCTAAGGCGAGCCAAATCGTAAAAGCAACATGCAAAATTTTACGTGGTTAGTAAGTTAACAAACTCTATGTCCACAAATTGTCCAAATAATTGTCTAATAACTGTGTTAAAATGACTGTCCAGTGTGAAAATTTCTAGAAATTTTGTAAATCAGTCTAGAAACTAATTTAAACTGTCCACAAAATGTCCTCAAACTATATAAAAATATCCATAAAATGTCCATTATTGTATAAACCATACAACGATTTAACAACAACAATAAATCCCTATATGAAAACCCTAAAATTTTAGCAAATTAAACAACTATTTTAACTAAAATAGAGAAAAATGTATATAATAGGTATGATTTAATATAGTACAAGTATGCAGAAAAAATGACCAATTTCCGTCGAAAAATTTGATGAAAAAATGTGCCGCTTCACGTTTGTTAATTTTGAACTTGTCTCAATTGGTATATTTTAATTGCTTTTTTTTTTGCCGTTATTTTTCCACTTTGAGCTGGTCGTCTCAATCGGTCAAAATTACGGTAATATCTAGTATTTTGTGGTAGTCTATTTTGTAATACGGATTAAGTTTACGTCAAGGTTTCTTAATATTTCTCATAATACTTGATAAGAACATATTTAATTCCATATATATGATCTGACTACGAGTTCAGATGTAAGAGTCGTACATATTACAAAAATACCAAATGTTTTGTCACGGATTTTGATTCACCGAACGAAGTTACAAAGAAAAGTAGCTAGTCTTGCATTCGGTTGTGGTATTGGCTCGGTGCGAACACGTAGATCAGAAGCGAGGTAAAGACGAGGCTGCCCATATGGCCGACGACAGTAATGTAATGGTTGATTATGAGCGCATTCTCCTCTATGGTAACCGCTTGTAAAATATCCAATATCAGCATACAACTCAAGTAGATTAACGCTTTGCCATACATTATTTCCCACAGCTCCCTCGTCGACCAGTTGTCCCACAACGCCACTACAGTGCAAAATGTGTTTGTCCCCACTGATAACAGCTTCACTCTATAATCTTCCCGGGGGCCGGCGTTGCCCACGACTTGGAGCGTAATCATGATCTTCAATACTTTCTTCGCGTCCCTCTCAAGTGCCTTCCAAGACGTTGACCAACCGCTACTGATCAGAAGGATGGCCGTGAAGAGCTGCACGGCACTCACTATCTCGAAGATGCGGAACGCTGCGTTCCAGCCATGCGGCGTCCCGGTGACCTTCACGTGGTGCTGATCCTCAAAGGCGCATATGAAGCTGAGCATCTTAACGAGCAGGATCCCGGCTATTAAGAAATGGACCCGGAGGATCAAAGTCTTGTTGGACAAGCAGATGCAGATCCAAAACCCTAGCAAAGAGAAATAAGCCAGGGAGAGGAAGAGGAATATGTGAGGGAGGTACATGCAAGCGGTGGAGAGATAATCCCGGGAAGCACCGTCGTTTAGGTTGTAGAGCTCCACGCGGACGGTCATGGTGACGGCGCTGAGCGGCGAGGCGCAGTTCACAAACAAGAGGCGATACATGTTCCGAGTTTGGACGAGGCACGAGTAATTGACCGGAGAGAGTTCTTGAAAATTGAAGGTACGGAGAACGTAGTGTGAATTGAGAAGGCAGAAATCAGGATTCTTCTGCGTGTTTGATTCAACTATCGGGAGAGCTACTTTGGCGAGGAGGACCAAGCCTAGACGGGACGTATCTGGCGGAGTGGCAGTGTAGGATTCGGCGGCAATTTGCTCGATAGAGATGTTGGCGTGGCCGGTATGGGTGAAACCGAACTCCTCCAAGAAGACTGTTCGACGGTCGTTTAGGTTGATCGTTACAGTGTTGATATGGGCGTCGGCGATGGTGACGAGGAGGCCGAGGACGGTGGTGGAGAGGAGGAGGAGTGGTTGTTTTCTCATCTCTAGGAACGTTGAAAGTAGTGTTTGCTTGCTTGAAGGAAAACAAGAACATCGCAGGCTAAAAAAATAATAGAAGAGCATCTCCTTTATTTTTGGATCTCGCCACATCTTACAAACCCTACAATTTATCATTATTCACGAATCACCACTACCAATAAGAAACTTTCAAAGCCTATTTATTTTTTGTAGTATTTATACATTAAAAAATCTTAACACTTTTTTTATTCGTAGTCAATCAGTGTACATTGATTATCATTACAATTTTTATCCGTTGTTTTTTTAATAACTATAATTAAATTTATCTTAAATATGAAGAATTAAATTTAAATGAAAATTTCTTTCGTATTACATCTCGTGAGTCGTGAGAGATCCAAATCTTGTTCTTCTGTAATCATGAAAATTCAATATTCCTCTACAATTAAGCGCAACGATTAGAGAAACAAGAACGTCCTTTTATCCCTATCGCACTTGCTCGGCTCCGGCCCCCGAGACGCCACGTCCGCCGAAGCCCCGACGCGATACCTCTGCGTGAGCTTTTGGCACGTCTAGTCCTCAAAATGTGCGAACCGGGTTAAACCCGGATTCGCAAAAAAATAAAAAAAATAAAAAACCCGGATACCGAAATATCCGGATCCAGATATTTCGGTATTCGGGTTTTTTAAAACCCAGATATATAAATATCCGGGATTTAAAAAAAAAAAAGCCAACGGCTCTTTAATCTGGGCCGTTGGATCGTAGGGTTTAGGGTTTAGCAACGGCTCAGATTAAAGAGCCGTTGGGGGCGGCAAAAGTAGCTGGACACGTGGCGCAAAAATAGAGCCGTTGGGGGCAATGGTCGAAATTGTTGTCAGGTCCCCGAAAATAGCCGTTGGACCTCAAAAACACCACTTTACTCGAATTCCTACACATTTTTCCCTATAAATACACCATTTAACTCCCATTTTTTTCAGACAACTTACCTACATTTAAGGAACTAATTTAATTTGTAATTTAAATCGTTAAATTAATATAAATTTTTGAATTTTCAAATAAAATCGTTAAAAAAGAATTAATTGAATGTTGAATAATGATTTACCTATATTTAAGGAAAGAATTGTATTTGATATAATTAATTCAAATAAATATTTGATTTTTTACGTAACCTATATTTAAGGAAACTAATTTATTTTGTTTTAATTAATTAGAATAATTATGGATTTTTCGTTATTAAATTATTTACACGTGAAAAAAAGGAAGGGCATATTAGTCAATATTTTTATTAGTTGGTATTTTAATTACCAAAAATAGGTTTGAGCATTTTTTTGAAACCTTGAGTCACAAATGGGCATTTGCTTCATTTACCCTTGAAAAGATAATTATCTTAAATACCTATCTACATTCATACCATGTTTACATTATATTTATATAATTATAATAAATTGATTCATATTAATAAAAAAATCATCATTTTACATGTTTACTTAGATGAAAAATAAATTATTTTCTATTGCTATTATGAATCTTATTGTTGAATTTGATTTTGATAAAATACATCTAATTATATCTCATAATCAAATAAATTAATGGCTTTGATGAGATCCAACCGTTCCAATGGATCTTACGTTTATCCTCCGTGCCTCCCCATCAAAACCTTGCGATGAGCCTATGAATCTCATTGATGACTTTGATGATCGGAATGCGGAATAAGCTCATGAGGTACGTAGGAATGGCTTGGACCACGGCTTTCACCAATACCTCCCTTCCTCCCGCCGAAAAAAGTTTAGCTTTCCACAACCGAAGATGCTTTAGGACTCGGCTAATGATTGTGCTAAACACCTCCCCTTTTTTCCTTCCCACGTTGACCGGAAGCCCGAGGTACGACTCGAGATCCTTAACGGGCTGACCCCAGATACATGTATATTTAGATAAAAAAAATTATATGTATAATGAAATATATGATATAGTATATATTCATGTATACAAAAAATGGAGTTGGATCATTAAGGTAGTTTGGTATTGTTCTATGAGTAGAGCTGTACTTCGTTAGCTTAAGAAGCGTTATCTTGAAAACTGATTTTGAAAGATAAAATATGGGGAATTTTAATCTCATAATGTCATTATATTAATTTCAAATTTTTATAATACGAATTAAGTTTAATTACGTCAAGGTTTCCTAATGTTCTCATAATACTTGATAAGAACATGCGTATGTTCAGGTCAGACATATATATGTAGGAGTAGGACACAGACGACATATTATTATAAAAGTACCAAATTTGTTACACAGAAAACTAGTCTTGCATTGGCTCGGTCTGTGAAGACGCAGAACAGAAGCGAGAAAATAAAGTCTTGAAATTCAAGGATTACGAAAACAGTTCTGAGTACAAACAAAGGTAAAGAAGGGTTACGACTACAAATAAAACCGACAGAAAGAGCAAATGGCTTTTCATAGCCGTGTACATAAAAGATCTGGTAGATGCAAAATGCCTGAAACAACAATACCACTATCAAACAACTCCAACCTGCGACGTCAAAAAGCACTAGGTTTACACAAACGAAAGCGCAAAGAACCGACCAAACCAAATCGTAGATGGTCGGACTGTACCGCCTTCCATTCCAAGTAAAAGAAAGCCCACAAGAAGACTGGTTATACCCACTACTCCGGAGACGGGCAGAACTGTGGCATTCAAACCACTAAGCGTTTTTCCTAGGTTGGCGCTGTATACGGAGAAAATCGTAGCGACAAAGATGGCGCATAAGCTCCCGACAAAAATACCGGTCGAGCTTGCGAAAAGAGTAAAATTTCCTCGAGGTGTCCACTCAATTTGAGCAGGGTCCGGCACCCGATCAATAGAGACTCGCGCATCTTCAGAAGGAGGCTCCCGTCTCTCAGAGTTGACTGACCGGGAGCCGCTCGATGCAGACCTGAAAAAAAGAAGTCATATAATTAAATAAAAGTTAGCACATAAAATACAAATTACAGTAGCTAATAATAAAAAATGGGAGAACGAAGAAGTCCAAACTGAGAGACGACTACCACTCACGGAAAAATAATCAACTCAGATCAGAGTGAAAAAAACCAGAAGAGAAAGAAGGAAATAAAAAGCAACAATGGCTAGCACTCAACAACTCCCTGCTCAGAGAGTGAGTAGAACACTCCACACTGAAAAGCTAAGAACCAGAAAGAAATCAACTCAGACTCTCAGAGTGAGCAACACCGAACACTCACGGAAAAAGCAGTGAGCTGAAGAGAAAGAAATAAGAAAAAACCTAGCAAAAAGGGAGAAATTACACCTCAAAAGCTAAGAAAGAAATCAAACCTAAAGCAGCGAAGAAATGAAGCAAAGGAAACGAACCTTGCGAGATGAACGAAGCTCGAAGGAAGGAAGAAATCAACCTCGAGAGACGAGTATCTGTATTCTGTATTCTGTAGTGAGTGTTGACAGTGACGAGTGACGACGATGAGAGAGTGAGAGGGTATTTTGGTCATTCGCAATTTGGAAAGGACAGACAGACGTAACAAACTTTATATTTAATTAAAATACTAAAAAAGGGATTTAATTAATACGAACGAACGAACAGATGTGCTCGAAATTTTATTGTGTAATATAATATTGTATCATTTTTTATGTCACGTAATATTTCTTGTCATTAGTCCTTAAGATGAGATTTCGTAAACTTAACCAAATAGTTATTATTATGTAAATAATTAAAATATGAATTTTAGATATTTTAAGAATCTAAATATGATGATCATATTTTAAGTAATCGGTTCCTTTTCAAATACTCCATGTCGTTGATAAATTATAATAGTTCTTTTAAATAAATTAATAAAGTTAAAAATAAAAATAAAAACTATTAGATCTTATTAGTTTAGGCGGATGTCAGATTATTGACAATTTATTAGTTCTTTAATTTAAGTGACTTTCTGAAAATTTGAATTTTGATTCAATGAATTATATTAAATTTATAGTCTAGTCTCAACTCATGGGCCGTGGAGCGTCAGCCCACCCAAAAACCTAGAAGAAACCCTAGCAAAGTCACTGTACAAAAAGGGTATATGGGTCATTTCAATGGACACATGCAACAGAACAGACACAGAGAATGTTACGTGCGGTACAGTTATGCGCAAGCGCAACGCGCCATTTCCCATTTGTACGTTGGTAAATAAAAATATTTATTTATTTATTTTAATCAAAATTATTTATTATCTTTTTTTTATTAAACTAGTTATTTGTGTCCCATAATTTATATTTAATTAAAATACTAAAAAAGGGACTTAATTGATACGAACAAATGTGCACGCGTGGCGTGACACATTGAAATATAATATTGTATCATTTTTATGTTGCATCATGTCACATAATATTTCATGCAATTAATCCTTAAGATGAGATTTCGTAAACTTAACCCGAGTGCTCAAATATTAATATTATTAGGTAAATAAAACTCGGAAATGCAGGTTTTAAACTGCATACGGACAACAATCCCTTTCAAAAAAAAATTGCGACAATATTAAATCGGAACCGGTTAATTAAAAAATTGTATCCGAATTAAACCAGTTGCAAGTTTCGGGCTTAGAGATTGGAAACCCAGAACCCGGATATTAAATTATTAAAACCCGCTTTGTAAATATGTATATACATATTTTTTTAAAAAATCTACCAAAAAATACCTATCGTTATTTCTTTTTGTTTTGGGCTCTGTTGAGGCATTTTAATATTCGACAAAATTGATGTCGTTTGATACATTTTAAAACTTGCAATTAAACCCGTAAATAAAATAGCAAATCCATATCCGGTATAGACCGTCGGATAAAAAGTACCAACGGTTTGGATTGGAGAAAGAAAGAAAGAAAGAAAAAAACATAATCTATTTTTTTAAGCCGGAACTAGAATTTCTGGTTCCAAATTTTTTCGGATTCAAAACATTCTGAATCTTGAAAAATCTAATTTAATTTCAGGTTTCCACCAACCAAGTCAATTTCAATTTCATTCCCAACTTTCTCGATACTAATTAAGCAAACCAAAACGACATAAATAATAGAGATATTGAAACCAAAAGGACTAGTAATTAATGTGTCGTTTTATCAAGAAGAAAAAAAAGTCAACACATGAACAGATCCTCGGAAAAAAATTCTTAGTATATGGTTTTAATTTAAATTTATCTTAAATATCAAAAATTAAATTTAAATGCAAATTCATTTCGTATTACATAGATCCAAATCTTGTTCTTCTTTAATCATCACAATTCAAAACTATAATTTAATATACAAAAATCTATATATAAATTCCTCTACCAATCAATCAAGCGCAACGATCAGAGAAACAAGAACGTCCTCCTATCCCTCTCGCACTTGCTCGGCTCCGGCTCTGGCTCCGGCCCAGGGGACGCCACGTCTGCCGAAGCCCCGATGCGATACCTCTGCGTGAGCTTTTGGCACGTCTTGCACAGGACGCACCTCACGTGCCTCTTGGCCAGAAAGTTCGCGCTATGCACCCACTCGTCGCATTTCCGACACAGATACGCCCCGTCGGCCTCGCAGTACAGCGACGCCCTCGCCTCGCACAGCTCGCACGCGATCGCCTGCATTGCGCACGGGGCGAGGCTGCGGATCCCCTCAACCATCGTTGCTCCTTGACACATTTTATACGGGCGTGACACGCGGGTATTCCTCGGAAACTATGAAAACGGAACTTAGAAAGATTGATCTATTTTTTCTTCTTCTTCTTCTTTGTGTTGGCAAAAGGAAGCAATTTATAATGAGAATGAAGAGTCGTTGTCTCTTTCAATTGCGAGTCCTACACGCTTCCTTCCAAAGATTGAGTTCCACCAACTTTCGTTATTTTATTAATTAATTTCTTGTACCAAATGTCAAATGTGGTTCTCATAAGATCAAGCCCGAGGGGTAGTATGGTCATTTCCTCGGCTTAAACACTTGTGACACCACTAATTTCGGGAAATTATAATGGCTAATAAAGAAAGGTTATGTGGCCCTTTTTAAATACATTAATATCTTGTTATGGTCCAATATATTTTCAACCTTAAGTCTTTTAAAATAATGTCGGAAGTCTGATTCCGTCCATGTTCCGGTAAAAGTTGTAACATGAGAAACTCATTAATATCTACGATTTAGCTCTGAGAATGTTGATTGTTTGAACACTCTTATTAAAGTGAGACGTATGCAGATTTCTAATTTAACTGATAGTAACTCGAGAAGAATTCTGTTTTGTGGTCTTTGGACACTGTATTGCTGTTAAATGAGAATATACTTGTAAAAAAGACGAGATTGAATACTTATGTCGCAAATAATTTAAGAATGCAAATCATTCAAAGTTTGTGAGATGGTTGAATTAGCTGTTACCAAGTCAATTTTAGTTTAGATTCTTTGGAAGAAACTCTACGAGATGAATGGCCTAGAATTAAAGCTCTCTACAAGAATTGGACCCACAATGTCCATTGGATGCGACAAGTTTGATTAGTGTCATAAAGCTTAGATACTAATTTTAATTTTAAGCCACTCCTAATTAATAAAACAAAGAAGTCCGTGTCCACAAATTGTTGGAGCGGTGGATATTGATGATGAGTAAGGACACATGTATGAATATGAATATTCAAAAGCAATATATATATATATATATATATATATATATATATATATATATATGTATATGTGTCGACTTTGGTGCTTCTCATCAATTTGCGGTGACCCATTCATCAATCCGAACCACTCATTGCATAATGGCCATTGTCAACATACTTTCTCCTCATGTTTGAATACAAATGTGTGGCTTATAATATGATGATGAGGCTATATATATATATATATATATATATATATTTATATGTGAATTATGAATGTCCAAAACAATACTCCTTTAAAAAAATCTCTAGCGGTTTTGTATTATGCGTGTCATTTATTGATAGGTACAAACTATTGAGCTAAAATGATTGAAAAACTCCAACACGAAGGACGCGTGAATTTTTCGTGAAAATTTAAAATTTGTGAAGAAATAATGGATGAAGAGGAGCACATTCACTCTAAACAAAGAAAAAAAGTATTATAACTAGTGATGGGAAAAAAGAAAACGAAATTAAATAAGGACTACATTTGATTAATCTTTAAAGCTTATATTATATATATATATATATAAAAAAGTTATAATCTAAAAGGGTCTGATCATGAAATTTACTGTTAAATTCCTTTAAAGATTGCATTGAATAAATTTTACAATTCACTGTGATTGATGAGTTACTTTTACGAGGATTGAAAATGTAACTATTAAATCGACAATTTTAGTAAGATAGTCACATGTAGTTGTTTAAAATAGAGTCAAATACGAGTCACACTTTAAATCTAAGGAACGTGAAAACAAATATTAGAGAGCCAAGTGTAATTGCTTAGCCTAACTCTTCATTATTTTCCACAAGTTTTGATTGCCATTCAAACGGTTCACCATTTTTTTCAAACCACACACGTGAATTTTACATAAGAAGCTAAATTTGTGAAGAAAATCATGAGTGCAAGATTAAATACCGTATTAACATGAAATATACTGTAAGTAAAGAAGACGAAAATAAATGATGATTACATATTATAATTAATTTTGAGATTCTAATTATATAAAAGTCCGGACACCTCTATAGATTTCATTAAATATGTCGCACACAAGGTGATTTTTATGAGGATTGAAATTGTAAATATTTAATCAACATTTTTTATGAAATAGGAGTTTCAAAGAATTGTTCAAAGAAAAAGGTAGTCAAATACGAGTCACACGTATTGGAGTGAGAGACAAGCGTAATTGCTTAGCCATTCAAAAGGTTGACCATTTTCTCTTGAAACTTGTTTCACTAGTAATGAAATTTTTGCTTTGCATAGTTTTCTTCTTTTTCACAAAGAGTTACATTGGTTGGAGACAAGTGTTTGAAATGGTTTATAAACCAAAAGATTGAACTAAGGGCTTGGGCCTTTTGGGTCACATAATTTTGTAAAGGGGAGATGACTCACCAAAATGCATCACCACCACCATGCGCGCGCGCCGCCGCCGGCCAGACGTGGTGTGGTGTGGTGCGCGTTGAGTGTTCTTGTGCAAACATAATTATTTTTGCCGAAGTGTGGTGTAGTGCGCGTTGAGTGTTCTTGTGCAAACATAATTCATTTTGCTGAAAGTTTTTTTTGGTATTTTTTCCGTAATTAAAACTTTAATTACTTTTGCCAAAATTAATTATTTGCGAAAATTATTTTCTGACGTGGAAAAGATTCATTCCTCGCGCGTTTGGTTTGGTCAGTCCACGTTCCCCACTTTCTCTCCACGTTCTAATTTCTTCCCGTTGATTTTTTTAACGTTATTTTTCACAACGTAAACTTTTTTTTTTTCAGCTATAAATAGAGAGCTCTAGTTCTCGTTTTTCATATCTCAAAACCGCAAAGCTATATACAGTATTCCGAGCAAAATAATTCCGAGGGTTTAAGTGATTCCGATCGATACCGAGTGCACGGTTTCGGTCGAGACAGAAAAGATCTAGGCTGTTTTATCCTGGGGGTGACGGGGCATACACGAACTGCGAGCACCGAGGTAGAGCCGCGACACACCTTAAAGAGAGCGACCTAGTCCGCGACTCAGCCTTCCCGGAGTTTTTTCGTTAACCTTTGTTTTGCAGGTACACAAGTTTCTATCAAGGCAGCGACGAAGTTTCCACAGGCAACAACATTTTCTTTTGTGGTGGACCAATAAGTATGTCCATAGACTTTTGCGTTGCAATCATGTCGTTTTGATGTTTGTGTCGTTTGTTTGGGATTTTTCTAATTTAATGTCGTCTTTAATTTTCCTCGTTAATTCTCAGCTCAGCTATAAATTATATACATATATATATATTGGGTTAATGACGGAAAAAATACCCAAAGTTTGGTCAAAGAACCTCTCGTGTACCCAAAGTTTAAAAGTGGTGGTAAAAATACTGAAAGTCCCATTTGGGGAGTTGACCACTTCATTCCCATAACGCCATTAACTTACCTGTTAACTATGGCCACGCGGACAAATGTGGGTTGCTGATATAACAATTTTTGCCACATGGATGAGCCCAAATCAGCCTCGTTTACGACAAAACGACGAATTAAACCCCTAATAAACACTATTTAATACAACTAATTGAACCCCTAATGATTACACTTAACAAAACAAATTTGTCCACGTGGCCAGAGTTAATAGATAAGTTAACGGCGCTACGAGAATAGAGTGGTCAACTCCTTAAATGCGACTTTGGGTATTTTTGCCATCACTTTTAAACTTTGGGTACACGAAGGGTTATTTGACCAAACTTTAGGTATTTTAGCCGTCATTAACCTTATATATATGACTATTTTAGTTTCCTGTCGTATTTTTATACCATGTCTTTTCTATGATATTCATGTCGTTTCTCATTTTACTTATTGTCAACTAAGTTTATTTTCTGTCGTTTAGATCATTGGTGTTCTGTGATTTGTAATTTACACGTCGTTCTCTCGTTCATTCTCAGCTTCGTTTTAATAACTGGTTCTAATTACTGTCGTATTTTCATACCTTTAACATATATTTAAAAGTCATGTCGTTTCTGTTTTTCCATGTAGTTGTATATAATTAGCTGTCTTTAAATAACATAATTACAGATTACTTTGTAACATTAGCAAAAATTTAATTTTAAATAAACATATAATCAAAATTAGTGTTTGACGAAAGAGTGCAATGAGAAACAAGATTTTAAGAAGCTCGACAGGATAAAGTATACTAGACTCGTTTTTTTGAGTTCGATTCATGATTCTTTGATTGAACTTTTTGTCAAAAGTAAGATTTGAAAACCTACAGTTTTCTTTATACACAAGCAATATAATTCGATTAATCAGTGCATGGAATAGCTTTTTATGTTACAAACAATGATAAAATTAAAATAATCAAACAACTGCACGAATAAACTCAACTAATATGTACAGCATAAAATTCCCTTCCCTAAATTGATAAGTTGTAACTAATACGGATAAACTCTTATCGGGTCAAAAAATTAATAATACCCTAACCAATCCAAAGGAAGAAACAAAACCACCAAATCAAATACTCAAGGAATAAACTAATCGTAATTGACCGCGATCAGTTTATAGACGAGAGAGATAAGAATTGACGGGGAAATGGGAAACGACGATAGGCGCTTTAGACTTGACGACGTCGTCTTTTGCGGACTTGGACGAAGAGTTTGCGACTTTCTTGACAGAGTTGTCGGACACTTGAGCTGATGAATTAGATGCCGAGAAAGGAGTCATGTCGTTTTGTTGAATTGAGAGTGAAATATTGTTTTGTGTGTGTGTGTGTATATATATATATATATATATATATATATATATATATATATATAGTAGTGAATGTTTGATTCCTTCCTTGGTGGCCAAGCATATATATTTAGTTATTATGAGAGATGTTTCTTTGCGTTTTCTCTTTGACTATTTCTTAGGTATTTATGTCATTTCAATTTTCAAAACGCATTCCATTCAAACGTCTGTATTAATTCTTTTGGAATTTGCGTGGACCAATTGAAATTCGCAAAGAAATATCCACGAATTATCTTGTCATTGATTTCGTTGAATTTTCTAAGATTTTAGAAGAACCACAACAGATGGACCATTTTATTTTATTATTTATTTTTATTATAATCAGTATTTTAGAATCTGCAAACCGCATACAACTTCTAAGTCTTTTACGAGTATAACAAAAGCAGTATGGGTATAAATTTTGTTAGATATTAAAAAACGATATCAATTGTGCTAGCGCCGATTCGATTATATAGGTACACCGCAACATCGATAGGTGTATTAATTGGATTTTGTGTTGTGTTTTAGTCATTTGTGACTCTCATCATCGTTGGGAGAGTTGGCCGTGCTCTTGAACACTCGTGTCGGTGCTCTAGAATTTTCCGGTTAAGAAACGACCTGTTTCCAATCATATATTTCATATTACTAGCGTACAAGTTGTATATCATCCATCTCTTTAATAATATTAACGTCGTTCTCAATTTTCCATATAGTTATTTTCAATCAAGTTAATTTTCTCTTTTAATAAAATAATTACGAGTTACTACTTCATACAAGATCAAAGTCGAGATATAAAACATAAAATTATCGAACAATTTTGTTTTTTAATTGCACGTAACTTTCTTGATGGACAAGTACTTTTTTAGGGAGTTAGCTTCCTTGTTGGACAAGCCAAGAAATTTCAAAAGTCAACCCGATTGATCACGGTTCTTGGTTATATACAATTTACTTTAATATATATGATCAAGCAAATATATAAACACAAACCAAATGATCAGTGCATACATATAATACATTACAATACACTCATAGTTTTAAACATAAAATAATTGAACAACTGCATGAACATATATATGTACAACGAATATATTATTCCTTACAATCCTTTTTCCTACATAATAAGTTGTAACTAATACATACTATACTATATAAACGTAAGATAATTCAAATCATGAACTTCGAAGGTACAAGTTCACATACTCATAAATAACCTAGCACTTATCAGCGCAACAGTCGGCGCTCTGGGAAGCTTGCAGCTCATCTCGTCTTTCTCCGATTTTTTGGGTTTCTTCACGGGTTTATATGTATTATCAGACACTTGAGCTGAATTTGATGCGGAAAAACAATTGAAACTTGAGAAAGGAGCCATTTGTATATATATATATATATATATATATATATATATGAGAATGAGTGTGTTGATAACTTATAAACTGAATGAAATGGATGGTATGAGTATATATAGTGAAATGGTGGCCAAGGAAGTCAGAAGTCAAAATTGCTTTGGTCATGTTGTGTTACATCACAAGATGTTTCCTTGCACTTTCTGAGGCAATTTATTTGACCAAACTTTTGGTATTTATCATAATGATATTTTTTTCACTATAATAACTAATTTATAGAGAAAATATGACAGAAAGATTAAATTATATTTTTTGTTTCACCTAGCTACTATCAAATATTGTTTCAATGATTCTTATTTCTTACTCTTGTTATTTTATTCCTGTCGTTAGTTGCATTTATGTCATTTTGAATTTTCTGTCGTATTATCATGTATTATTGAATTTAATGTCCGTTTTATTTAATACTGCTATTTTTATTTTGCTTGTCGTATTTTGAATTTTGATACCATCCACTTCCTTTATTAACATTGTTTCTGATGTTTCAGTACATAGTAGTTTGTTCTCGACTCAGTGTATTTTCTTTCATGTCGTTTTCACATTTTTTTTGTCGTTTTAGGTTACATGAGTATTTTATGCTAAATCATTTTCATTTTACCCTTGATGGCCAATTGAATTTTCCAGGCATTAACAAGAAGAAAAGAAACAGGCTGAAGAATGTCATTCTGATATGTATTTTTTTGGTCGAACGGGACAGGCGATTGATTCGATTCCGCTGGCGTTAATTAGGAGCTAATAATTACAGCCTTTGTTTAAACAAAATAATCGGATTGATCACCTTTTCTACATTACAATTTTTTTTTATATATAGTTATAAACTAATAGTTAAACAAGTCAAATCATATTGACCATAACAAAGCACAAATCAGATTTCAATACTAAAAACAAATATTACTTTTCCTAAACATGATGATCTTAAGTTATAACTAATTAATATACATTTATACAATACATAGACTTTTTTTTTTTTTTTTTAAGGGAATTTATAAACGGGAGAGATAAGAATTGACAGGGAAATACGAAACGACAATAGGCGCTTTGGACTTGATGATGTCGTCTTTCGCGGACTTGGACGACATGTTTGCGAGTTTCTTAACAGAGTTGTCGGAGACTTGAGCTGATGAATTAGATGCCGAAAAGCAGTTCATTAGAGCCGAGAAACGAGCCATATATATGTTTGATTGAGTGATGAGGATTTTGTATGAGCTGAGATTGGATTGTTTGTCTGTGTATATATTATATAGCAGTGAATATTAGTATGAGTTGTTGAGAGTGGATTGTTGTGTACAATATATATATACTATAGTAGTGAATATTTGATTCCTTGCTTGGTGGCCAAGCATATATAATAATAATACATGATGTTTCCTTGCTTTTTGTTTGACTATTTCTTTCTTTGATATTCGAATTCAAACGTCTTCAAAGGTTTTGACCCTACATGTCACTTATCAACGAATTCGCATAGAAATTTCCACAAACGTCTTGAAACAAGTAATCTATCTATCTATATATAAAAGCAAAATCTCAAAGGATGATGTGGCAACATGAAAAACAAGGATTCTCATATCCTATTTTTGTAGATTTTCTAATTTTTTTAATTCAAAAATTTATCTATTTAATGTCTCATTTAGTTCCTTCATTATTATTTTATGAATTAAAGATATACAATCAATTCATTATATACAGTATACACACGATCGCTTCAATAATATATTCTATGTTTGCTCTTTATTTTTATGTTTCATGAAAAAGAATCTCAAGAGGTTACTAATGAATTAAATAAAACCTCCATTCATATCAATTCATGAAAATACAATACGAACAATAAGTTACACCCTTTGAATTCTCAACAAAAAGAAAAGAAAAGAAAAAGATGTTGAAGAAAAGGATGTTGGCTTATGTAATAATAACACAATTAGTCTTGATAGCCTTAAATGCAAGAAACGTTAGGATTGATTAATGTTTTAATAAGGAGGAATTTCAAATAAGGAAGAACTCCAAAGAGTTCATACCATAAAGGTAGATTCCAACGTTAAAAACCAAACAGCAAGACCCCACACATCCTCTCTTGCTGGTTTCTTTCTCCGCCGCTGCACGGTTGATGACTCCATTGCATCGTAGCCTCGCTTAATATCGTCGTCCGGTCACTCTCTTTCTTTATCGTAGCCTCACTTGCGATGAGAATGTTTTAAGTTTTCATCTTCATCTTCTTTGTTTAATTTAATCTTGCCGTATATGTTGTTTGTAGATATATGCTACTTCAAATTTCCTACTTCCATTGTCCAGAAAATGAGCAGGTGTCAGAATTTTTTTTCCATCAACATATCGACTCTTCAAGTAGAAGCCTTTGTTATGTCTGTGTCATTGCATTGTAACAATATCACTAAAATATGCCGGTACGTTTTGTTATGATGTGAAGCCTAATTCCATTGGGAAAGTTATGATTAGCTTAGGGGTAATATTGGTATTTCCTCTTGCATTGCTTTTAGACTTTCATGATGGTAAAGTTGTCTTCTTGGAGAAGCTTTGGAGATTAAGGAAAAAGAGAGCTCGTGGGTTTCTTCCTTCTTCAAGAGAGAAAAGGTGAGAGCTTTGTACATAGAGCTTGGAGAGAAAAGCTTGTGTTGTGAGGGCTTTAGTTTCTCTGTTTCAGCCACCATTTCTGGGTGTGGGTGCGCTGTCTTTTGCTGTGGGCACAACAAGAAGAAAGGGAAGAACAAAGGGGTTTTGTTCTTGAAGTGAGAAACACTTGTAAACACAAGGGAAGAGTGAGTGAGCTCGAAGGTGTATTCGAACAACTCCGTTGGAGATTCTAGTGGATCATATTTGCAAGCGGCAAGTGGACGTACCTCCCGCATTGGGGGCGAACCACTATAATCTCCGGTGTCATTCTATTTCGTTTTCTTGCCATTATTTCGTCTTCGGTTTGAAGGGGATTTGGTGTTTATTCCCTAACAACTGGTATCAGAGCAACCGGGTTGTGTTGCGATCTAGAAGACGATGGGTGGAAACGATGGGTTAGGGCAAAGCTTGAAGTTCGATGGTTCGGACTACGCATTTTGGAGAATGCAAGTCGAAGACTACCTTTACGGTAGAGAGCTTCATCTTCCTTTGGGTTCGAAACCAGAGGATATGGATGAGGCAGAATGGGCTCTGCTCGACAGAAAAGTGCTCGGAGTTGTGCGGTTGACGTTGTCGAGGAATGTCGCGCACAACGTGGCGAAGGAGAAGACCACAGCGAGCATGATGAAAGCTCTCTCCGATATGTACGAGAAACCCTCGGCGAACAACAAGGTATTTCTCATGAAGAAACTTTTCTATTTGAGAATGGAAGAAAGTGGGTCTGTAGCTACTCACTTGAACGAGTTCAACACCATAGTCAATCAATTGTCGTCCGTGGAAATAGATTTTGATGATGAAGTTCGTGCCCTAACTTTGTTGGCGTCTTTACCACCGAGTTGGGAATCGATGAAGGCAGCGGTTAGTAACTCCGTGGGTACTGCAAAGTTAAAGTTCAACGATGTCAGAGATCGTATTCTTGCAGAGGAAGTTCGGAGAATCGATTCAGGGGAAGCATCGTCGAGTTCTGCGTTGCACGAAGAACACAGAGGCAGAGGAACCGAGAAGAGCCACAACCGGAATAAGGGCAGATCAAAGTCAAGAAATGGCAGAGGTCAGTCAAGATTCGGACGAAAAATGGAGTGTTGGAATTGTGGTAAAACGGGCCACATGAGGAAAGATTGTAGAGCTCCGAAGAAGAAACAAGACAACAGAGAAGATGCCGTAAATGCGGCTACTGAAGAAGTCGGTGATGCGTTATTCTTGTCGGCCGACAACCCGGTCAGTGGAGTTGTTGAGGATAAGGGTGATGCGCTATTGTTGTCCGTTGATAGCCCGATTGATAATTGGGTGCTTGATTCGGGAGCGTCTTTCCACACCGCTCCGAACAAAGAGCAAATGGAGAACTACGTTGCGGGGAACCTCGGGAAAGTCTATTTGGCCGACGGCATACCACTAGATATTGTTGGTACCGGGGACATCACCTTGAAGATGCCAAACGGGCGCACATGGAAGATTAAGAAGGTTCGACATGTGCCGAAATTGAAGCGCAACTTAATTTCGGTGGGCCAACTCGACGGAGAAGGCCACACGATAACCTTTGGCGGTGGAGCGTGGAAGGTAGCAAAGGGTGCTTTGGTCGTTGCCCGCGGCCATAAGACCGGCACCCTTTACATGACGACAAGTTGTTCCGACTCGGCCGCGCTCGTGGACAATGCCAATAAGTCCGAGTTGTGGCACAATCGACTCGGACACATGAGCGAGAAAGGTATGAAGATTCTAGTGAAAGACGGAAAGATTTCCGAGCTCAAGTCGGTGGACCACCATTTGTGCGAGAGTTGTGTGCTTGGGAAACAACGGCGAGTTAGTTTCTCAAATGGAGGGAGAGAGTTGAAGACCGAGAAGTTAGAATTGGTTCACACGGATGTGTGGGGACCGGCCCCGGTTGCTTCCCTCGGAGGGTCACACTACTATGTAACGTTCATCGACGACTCAACAAGAAAGCTTTGGGTCTACTTCATGAAGCACAAGTCCGATGTGTTCATCGTTTTCAAGAAGTGGAAAGCTTTGGTTGAGAATGAGACAAGCTTGAAATTGAATAGTTTGAGATCCGATAACGGCGGAGAGTACATTGACGGAAACTTCAAGAGATATTGTGCCGAACATGGGATTAAGATGGTGAAGACCATCCCCGGAACGCCTCAACAAAACGGGGTAGCGGAGAGGATGAACCGGACCATAAATGAGCGTGCAAGAAGCATGAGGTTACACTCCGGGCTACCGAAGACGTTTTGGGCCGATGCGGTTAACACCGCGGCGTACTTGATCAACCGAGGACCATCTGTTCCATTAAATTTCCGAATTCCGGAAGAGGCTTGGAGAGGGAAGAAGGTAAACCTTTCTCATTTGAAAGTGTTTGGTTGTTTGTCTTATGTTCATATTGATGCCACTTCTAGAAGTAAGCTTGATGCAAAGTCTAAGAAGTGTTATTTTATTGGCTATGGTGACTCCGAGCTTGGTTATCGTTTCTGGGATGACCAAAACCGGAAGATCATCCGAAGCAGGGACATCATCTTCAATGAACAAGTGTTGTACAAAGACAAGCTTCGAGAAGTCCCGGAAAGCCGCGTAACGGAATGAAAAATCAGCGGTGGTTGATTTGAATGAGTTTCCGGACCACGATTCGCAAAGGGCTGCCCCGGAAGTGGGAGAACAAGCAGCCGAAGAAGAAGAACATCGGCATGAAAGTGATGGAGAAGGCGATGAAAAAGTTGAACCCCCGTCAAGTCAACAAACGCCGATCACCGAGCTGCGCCGATCTTCTCGGGTGAGAAGGCCAACGCAAAAGTTCTCACCGTCGCTCAACTATATTTTGCTCACCGACAAGGGTGAACCCGAGAGCTATGATGACACTAAGGAACTCGATGAATCGAGCAAGTGGGAGTTGGCGATGAAGGACGAGATGGACTCGTTGTTGTGTAATAAAACGTGGGAATTAGCCGAGCTACCGGCGAAAAAGAAGGCGTTACACAACAAGTGGGTCTACCGGATAAAGGAAGAACACGACGGGAGTAAGCGCTACAAAGCGCGGTTGGTCTTGAAAGGCTTCCAACAAAAGGAAGGCATTGACTACACCGAAATTTTCTCTCCGGTAGTCAAGTTGGTAACTATCCGAACCGTCCTTGGATTGGTGACGAAAGAAGATCTACACCTTCAACAAATGGATGTGAAGACGGAGTTTCTTCACGGGGATTTGAAGGATGAGATCTACATGAGACAACCGGAAGGCTTCGAGGTCAAAGGCAAAGAGAAGATGGTGTGAAAGCTCCAAAAGAGTTTGTACGGCCTGAAACAAGCTCCAAGACAATGGTATAAGAAGTTCGACTCTTTCATGAAGAAAGCCGAGTTCGTGAGGTGCGAGGCGGATCATTGTTGCTACTTCAAGAGATTTGAAGACTCTTACATGATTTTGCCCCTCTACGTTGATGACATGCTCATAGTGGGAGCAAATCTTCATGAAATCGAGAAGTTGAAGAAAAGATTGTCAAGGGAATTTGCGATGAAGGATCTTGGTGCCGCGAAGCAAATCCTCGGGATGAGGATTATCCGAAGCAAGGATGGGTTGAAACTTTCACAAGAAGAATATGTGAAAAAGATCATCAAGAAGTTCAACATGGAAGATGCCAAGCCGGTTGGAACTCCTTTGGGTAGCCATTTTCGGTTATCTAAAGATGACTCGCCAAAGACTGAGGAAGAGAGGGCACACATGGACAAGGTTCCGTATGCTTCGGCTATCGGGAGCCTCATGTACGCGATGGTATGTACGAGGCCCGACTTTGCACATGCAGTGGGAGTTGTTAGCCGATTTATGAGCAATCCGGGCAAACAACATTGGGAAGCCGTGAAGTGGATTTTCAGGTACCTCAAAGGAAGCTCAAGTTCAGCGTTGTGCTTTCGGAAGTCAAGCTCGGGGCTTGACGGGTTCGTCGATGCGGACAATGGCGGGGACGTCGACAGTAGAAAGAGCACCTCCGGTTATGTTTACACATTCGGAGGTACGTCAATCAGTTGGCTTTCAAGGTTGCAAAAGATCGTTGCTCTTTCTAGTTGTGAAGCCGAGTATGTGGCTATAACGGGGGCTACGAAGGAGATGATTTAGCTTCAGTCTTTTCTACAAGAGTTGAACCATAATCAAGAGAGCTACGTGCTCTATAGCGATAGCCAGAGCGCCATTCATTTGGCGAAGAACCCCGCTTATCATGCCCGGACAAAGCACATACAACTTCGGTACCACTTCATCATATCGGCCTTGGAGGACGAGGTGCTAGTTCTCGAGAAGATCGCGGGAAGTGAGAATCCCGCGGACATGTTGACGAAGGCCGTGCCGTACGAGAAACTGAAGTTATGTGCAACTTCAGTTGGGCTCCTCGAGTGATGATCGGAGCCGCCGCTTGCAAGCTTGAAGACGGATGATTGCAATTAGTCTTCAAGTGGGAGATTGTTATGATGTGAAGCCTAATTCCATTGGGAAAGTCATGATTAGCTTAGGGGTAATATTGGTATTTCCTCTTGCATTGCTTTTAGACTTTCATGATGGTAAAGTTGTCTTCTTGGAGAAGCTTTGGAGATTAAGGAAAAAGAGAGCTCGTGGGTTTCTTCCTTCTTCAAGAGAGAAAAGGTGAGAGCTTTGTACATAGAGCTTGGAGAGAAAAGCTTGTGTTGTGAGGGCTTTAGTTTCTCTGTTTCAGCCACCATTTCTGGGTGTGGGTGCGCTGTCTTTTGCTGTGGGCACAGCAAGAAGAAAGGGAAGAACAAAGGGGTTTTGTTCTTGAAGTGAGAAACACTTGTAAACACAAGGGAAGAGTGAGTGAGCTCGAGGGTGTATTCGAACAACTCCGTTAGAGATTCTAGTGGATCATATTTGCAAGCGGCAAGTGGACGTACCTCCCGCATTGTGGGCGAACCACTATAATCTCCGGTGTCATTCTATTTCGTTTTCTTGCCATTATTTCGTCTTCGGTTTGAAGGGGATTTGGTGTTTATTCCCTAACATGTTTCCTACATGCTCTATTTGTTTTAGTCCCGTACTTGATTATGTTTCAATATTCCTGTTACCTTTTGTCTCTTGGCTAAACCAAGGTCCACCAAGTAAAATCTCCATAAATAGATAAAAAAGAGTTTCTATAAACTTAATTATCAAGGTTCAAACTTGGAAGTGTATATATCTCTTGGTCCTGGCTACGTTTTTTCCTAATCTCTCTTGGTATTCTTTCGTAGCATATGTTCTTATGAATTCTTCCGTATACTTAAAATTCAGGAAATTTGAGAGAATGCTTAGCCAAGCTGGAAAAGCAGACTTGGACCCTGCCCCGATTTGGCTATGGATGTTCCTCAAAGTATATATATTTTTCTTTTAATCCTTACCCAAGATTTTTACTTTTTATAATTGTTGCAGATTTTTTTTTTTTTTTTGAAGAAAATGTCAAAACGCATGAGCACAATCATTTGTTTAATTCCCTAAAGTGTATTTTTTGTTTAAGGTTTTTTTATTTCGTTAGTTAACTCTTAATATTCTTTATATCATGACACCCATATTTTTCAACATGTATTAACTCATATACCGTTTTCTTTTTTAAGATATTTTTTTAGAATGAAAAATATATTATTGCCAGTTTTAACTTATTTTCCATCCAAGCAGCACATAATTTATATAATATGGTCATTTGGTAAAATAAAATAAAAACTTAACTTAGTGTTTATGAATAAGTACATGGAATAATAAACTAAAACACACACACACACACATATATATATATATATATATATATATATATATATCTTTTTCAAGTGTAAAACAAAGAGAATATAAATCGTCCTTCATGAAAATGTACATTGTTTCGTTGTTTATAGATATGATTATGTGAAACTAAACATGTTGCACTCTTCAATATTTCTCTCTATTTTTACATATAATTACGGTGTTTATATATATGGACAAAGATAGAGCATGATTTTGATGAAAAGTTGTAGAACTTAATTTATATATATAGTTACTGACTTTCACATCTAATAAGCATATTAGTTTTCTAAGTGATTTTTGGTGTTCATAATTTTCTAAGCCGATTAGTTTTCTAAGTGATTTATAGATTTTGTTGTTATATGAAATAGAGTAATCTCAAATGACTTTTATAGACTATATGATATGTGAAATTGATTGCTTTTACTATGTATTTTGTTGTTCTTAGTGTTAATGCTCGAAAATGGATCAACACTAATGCGGCCCAATATGTGATTTTGGGCCGGGCCCAATGCTCACTTGACGATTGGATCGGGCTGATTCTTCGTGACTGGGGTTGAGTCATTGTATGGTAGTGAGTTCCTGCAAAATGAACAAACGATGCCGGACCTCACAAGATGAAGGCTGCCTACGTACCCAAATGGGATCAGGGCATCACGTAGTTCAGTGTTAGTGGTGTTCAAATGGGGTGAGACGTCTGATTGTATGTCTCTGGTGGGTCGGAGGTGTTTTCCGGTATGTTTCCCTTTATTTCCTTTTCCGAGAACGCCCTCCGGATCTGGAGAGAAACGAGAATAACGTCGCTCCCGAGCTAGGCTCACCGAAGTTCGTTAGTCTCAGACCTCGTCTCTTTTGAGGAAAGATTTCACTCATCGAGCAGGGCTCGCCAGAGTATATCGATCCCGGACCTTTGTCCTTAGGAGAGGGAATCTTACCTCAACGGCCAGATGTGTCACGTCGTCATGAGGAAACAAACGGTCGTAGACCCTGGTGACATCTCGGATGGCGTTTTCTGGCATCTCAATGTCTCGCTCGTAGGCGATTCTTGGGTTCAAAAAGTGGGCCGCAATATGCAGTGGATGCTGCAAGTTTCGATGCCATCTCGCCTCCAATATTTTGATTGCCCATTGTTTTCCTTGAGGTGCACGGAGGTCCGCCACGATGATTTCGAACAAGCGATACACCATACCCATCGTCGGATGCACCTCGGTGTCGACGAGGCAGAGTGTTGTGTACAAGGGGGCGAACACGCTCAAAGCATTGTCAACCGAAGCCCAAAAAGAGTCGCTCAAGCACAATGTGGCCGCGGCTCTCCCTTCTCTCATCTCCTTGAACGATGAGGTATCCCACCAATCGGATATAAACATCGCCTTGAGTCCGGCCTTCTTCCCCTTTAAGCTGGTTAGGGAGAGAAAATTTGTGGCAAACCTTGTCGCCCCCGGACGGATGATCTCACCCTTGCATGTCTTCCTCATGGTATCGAGCACCTGGCCGTGGTTGTAGATAAACTTCGTGATGAGTCTGCACCCCTTCACGGTCTCATCGATGCTCTTCCTTTTTCTGATGTCATGAAACATCAAGTCGATGCAGTGAGCAGCGCACGGTGTCCAGTACAAATTGTACTTCTCCATCAAATCTTGACCGGCTCTTTTGTAAGCAGCGGCGTTGTCGGTCACAATTTGCACGACGTTATGCGGGCCGATCTCCTCAATCACTGCAGAAAATATCCTACCCAAGTAATGAGCATTTTTGGCGTGGGAGGATGCGTTGATTGCCTTGATAAACACTGTCCTCCCCGCCGAAAAGATCATGATGTTCAGGATTGACATATTCGTCGGTCCGGTCCAACCGTCCGACATGATCGTCACGCCAAATTTCCGCCACACAGGAATCTGATCCTGCTTGTACTTCTGCCACTCATCGTACTCAAGAGTCAGATACTTTCCCGCTATGTCCTTTGACGTGGGGTACGGGCATCCAACGCCTACACTCGTAAAATGCAATATTATTAATAGTTAACTTAATACATAATCGGAAATTCAAACAATCATAACAATAAACTCATAAATTAGGTTACCTGCTTCGGCTACGCAAAATAACATGTTACGGAAAATAAGATCGTCTGCGTGGCACCACGGAACCCCTTTGTGGATTAAGTATTTGGCTATCGACTTGCCCACCTTCAAAATAGTCTTCGGTAAAAACATTAAATCGAGTCTTTTCTGTTTTTTCGAAGGCTTGTCGAACAGCGCCGGAGTGGTGGCAGCACCGGCGCTGCTTGCACCGCCTCTGCGCTGGTCTTCTTCCCATTGTTTGGCCGCTGCCTCCTTACTGCTTTTTCTCACTTGCCGTGCTACTTCTCTTTCATAGTCCACCGGCTGGCTCTCGTCTTCATCAGAAGAATCATCAACGCTCTGGTAAATATTTTCCCGTATATTAACTGTCATATCGTGCCTCTTCTGCTTCTTCTTTTGGGCACTCTGCATAGTCTCCCTGATGAGGTTCCGCACATCGTTCGGGACTTCGGTACACGGCGCGACATTTTTGTTGTTATCGTTGCCGGCCAAATGTTGTTTCATTCTGGTGATCCCGCCACCTCTGATCTCTTTCCCGCAGTAGTTGCACTTGAAACCCGAGTTGTTGCTCGGATCCATATAAGGAGTACAATGCTCCCTCGCAATGTTGTCTTTACTCATCTTCAAATTTCAACCTAACAACAATAAGAATTACGAGACTAGTTAAAAACAACAAGACAAATCGCAAAAATAGGTACTTTTACCGCAAATAACAATTTTTATCTCAAAAAACAAATTAAATTCCACCAAAAAATCAGATTAATATATAAAAAAAACATTTACTATAGGAAAACACCCAAAAATATGAGTATATTACCTAAAAAATAAACGAAATAGAAACTTCAAACCCTTTTGCCGCAATTATGACAAATTTCGAAATACCTTCAAATCTGCAAATAAATTCCACCAAAAAATCGGATTAATATTTAAAAAAATATTTACTAAAGGAAAACACCCAAAAATATGAGTATATTACCTAAAAAATAAACGAAACAGAAACTTCAAACATTTTTGCCGCAATTATGACAAATTCCGAAATACCTTCAAATCTGCAAATAAAATACACCAAAAAATCATATTAATATTTCAAAAAGTATTTAATAAACGAAAATACCCCAAAAAATGAATAAATTACATCACAAATCACAATAAGTATATTTTGAATTTTTTGCCACAATTATTAAGAAATTCGAATTATACTCAAATCTACCTAATATTATACAGAAATCTACCTAATATTATACAAAAATCTGCCTAAAATAATGACAAACTAATTTTCATCAAGAACATATCAAAAAAACAACTCAAAATGATAAAAATATCAATCTTTACCCATTGTCATACATAACTCATATGAACTATTAAGTCTTTAGTTTTGGAACTCATACAAATCTTCTCAAATTCGTGAAAAGAAGTACATATCAAAGAAAAAATGCAAGATTCGTATAGATCTACCAATATAAGTCCTAGATCTACCAAAAAAATCGGAAAAAAAACGAAGAAATTAGGTCAAAAACGTTAAATAAAAACTTTAGAAACATATGCCAAACAATCTCGAAATCGTTGAAAAGAGTGGAAGCAATCGAAAATTGTTGCTCTTACCAGTTCGAAAATCGTTGCTTGGCATAACCTTGGTCGTGGGTCCGGCGAGAACAGCGAGAAAAGAGGGGTTTCCCCTCTTTTCACCAAAAAAAGAATAATATATACCTAAGAAAATGTTTTTTAATTTCACCGAAAAGTACCTAATTTTAACACTGAAAAAAACAAAAATCGACTGGTAAATGTCTTATCGATTTTCGAGATAATCGTCGAAAAGCTTATAAAACGATAACTGTTAGAGCCGGCAACTTACCGGTAACTACCGAAAAGATCGAAAATCGTCGAAAATGCGAACCTTGTTTGAATGTCTCTTTTCTTTTTCTTGAGTGAGGATGCATGAGGCTATTTATAAGCATCCAAGAGTGATCAAGGGGCAACATGGCTACGACATGAGTTAAAAAAGAAATCACCATTCGCTTAGATGAGGCACGTTGCCCATCTCCCATCAGTTTGATGTGTTTCATACATATATATAAATAATATAATGAGGCATGTTAATGATTATTTGATATCTTGATAAGAATTTCATGACATGATGGCATTGGTATCCAATCGCTTAGTGCCTTCTACCTTTCTTTCATACATACATATATATATATATATATATATATATATAAGTCTGATTACACATGGATATATAAATCATGTGCATGTATATTTTATATGCATATCAATTATATATATACCTTATTATATAATTTATATCATCTTTATTTTATTTGACTTTTTGTAATTTTGGGCTTTATTTTTTAGTGGGCCGTTAATTTTTGTAAGCCGCAAAAATACCCCAATCGTTTAGTGCCTTCTACCTTTCATACATATATATATATATATATATATATAAAAGTCTGATTACACATGGATATATAAATCATGTGCATGTATATTTTATATGCATATCAATTATATATATACCTTATTATATAATTTATATCATCTTTATTTTATTTGACTTTTTGTAATTTTGGGCTTTATTTTTTATTGGGCCGTTAATTTTTGTAAGCCGCAAAAATACCCGTAACATTAACCCCCTAGTTTTTTGGGAGGCTTTGCCTTGCGGAAAATTATTTTTCTTTGTCGCGGGATTTTAATAAACGGGCTTTTGCCGAATTTTTAATCTACGCTTTCTTGGATATGGGGGCGTCTCCGGAGATAACATTCCATTTATGTTTACGGGGTCGTTTCGCAAGATACCTTACCGTCTTATGCTTACGCTCGTGGGGGTGTCCCCAGATATCACCTACCGTGTATTTACGGGGGCGTTCCAGAGATAACCTACCAGCCACGCTCGCGTTTGTTGGTTTGGCGACTTTTGAAATAACCTACCGTTAATGTATATGGTTGTTTCCCTAGGAGATAACCTGCCATATTTTCTTTGAAAATAGCGGTGAGCTTGAGAGCTCTTTTTATTATTATTATTATTATTATTTTTTGTATATGGGGGCGTCCCCGGGGATAACATTCCGTTTACGTTTACGGGGGCGTTTCGCGAGATACCTTACCGTCTTACGCTTACGCTCGTGGGGGTGTCCCCAGAGATCACCTACCGTGTGTTTACGGGGGCGTTTCAGAGACAACCTACCAGCCACGCTCGCGTTTGTTGGTTTGGCGACTTTTGAAATAACCTACCGTTCATGTGTATGGTTGTTTCCCTAGGAGATAACCTGCCATATTTTACTTTTAAGTAAAATGAGTGAGCGTGAGAGCTCTTATATATATATATATAAGATGTATGGGGGCGTCCCCAGAGAAAACACTTTGCTTACGTTTATGGGGGCGTTTCGTCAGACACCTTACCGTCCTACGCTCTACGATCGTGGAGGTTTCCCTAGAGATCGGCCTGCCGTGTGTTTACGGGGGCGTTCCAAAGATAACCCTATAGCCACGCTTGCGTGTTCGGGGTCGGCGTCCTTTTGAAATAACCTCCCATGTACGTATTTGGGTGTTTTCCTAAGAGATAACCTTCCACATTTTTTTATTTTTTATTTTTAGTAAAAGGAGTGAGCGTGAGAGCTCTTTTTTCATAACTTTTTGGGAGATAAAACACTGAAAAACGAAGACTAGTACCTTGGGGGACACTTCTTTACGAAATCAGTGTACCTTCAAGGGTATCTCTTGGAATTTAAAGAAATGGTAGAGTAAAATACGAGTTTACTTGGAGAATCGTTGGCGTCACCGAGATGAAATCTAAGGTCACTGCCGTGATTGAGATAAATTTTGAGGTGACTCGGTAGTGCGGAACGTGATATGAAGAGCTCTTACGACGTATGTTTCGCGGCGTAGAGATGATGAAGCGCTGTTGTGGAGACCTGTTTCTTTTTCCTTTTTTGTTATATATATATAATATATACTTATGTGTGTGTATATATATTCGTGTATCAGCTTGGCTTGCTGAGCACGTTTGTTTTATATATATATATATATATATATATATATATATAAAGATAAAAGCAGATAATTACGCAGATATTTTTTTTTTTCAAACAAGAGGTTTCTTCCCTCTTGGACGCCAGACGGAGGTTGATGACGTCTCCGATGGAGCACCAAAGTCGTCCTCGTCGGCATTTAGTAGTGGAAGCGCCCGGAGGTATTCTTTCTCGAAGCTCTTGGGCTGGCGATGCTCCGGCAGATTCGGTTGGCGCCGAGATGTCAACCCCCCGGCTGCGCGTGTGCGGAGCTGCCTGGCGTAGTTCCCGAACTGTTGGCAAGCTCGGAGTGGCGGGTGAGCCTCGAGGCGGGGTTTGTCTGCGTGTGGTCTTGCTGTGAAGTCGAAGCGATCACGACGGCGAGGATTCCGATTCCGATCCCGGCGCCGGCGATGTCGTTGCGTAGCCCGTTGACGTGGGGCTGGTCGTGCACGGAGTAGCTTGGAGCAGCGGGCTTACTTTGCGAGTGGGCTGGTTTTGTGTGGGCCTTCGTCGTGGTGCCGGGGCGCTTTGGCTCGTCGGCGTCGTGCTGGTCGTTTTGCCGGGGAAGCATCGTGGTGAAGTTTAAGCGAGGGTCTTGTGCGTGCGAGGCCTGGACAGCGGCTAGGGTTGCTAGCGCTGCGTCGAAATTCTATGGCAGCCTCGTCGGCTTACAGCAGCGAAGTTCCCCGGGATGGAGACGACGAAGCCTTCGCTGTGTTGTGGCCTTGCTGGAAACCTGCTTCCTTCCTTGCTCTTTTATTTATTTTTTTATCGCATTCATATATTTGTTTTATGTGTATAATATGTATATTTTTGTATATATATACATATGTATCAGGGAATTATATATATATATATATATATATATATATTATAAAGATATATAATATATTTATCCGCTTGATCACATTTTTGTTTTGTTGTATATATATAGGGTACATATATCTAATATATATATGCCTAATATATATTTGCTTTCTTTTTTGTGTTTGTTGTATATATATGTACAAGTGTATATATATATATATATATATGTGTGTGTACGGCGTAAGGTTCTGCAGCGTGGCAGAAACTTTGTCGGCAGTGTGCGTGCACCATATTTGGTGTGGAGCGACCGTGGTGGTGCTGCGGTCGTTGAGTGACCGAGAAGGCTCCCAGGTCGTCGAATGTGCTGGTAGGAACTCGAGGCTTAAACTTGTTGGGAGCCCCTCCTTCTAGCGCCAAAATGTTAATGCTCGAAAATGGATCAACACTAATGCGGCCCAATTCGTGGTTTTGGGCCGGGCCCAATGTCCGTTTAGCAGTCGGATCGGGCTTAAAACATGATTTTCCGCCTTCGATAATATGCTTAAGGACATAAAAAAAAGAAGAAGGGGTTTTATAATATATGATGCCGGACCTCGTCGCTTGTAACGAGGCTGCCTACGTACCTGTTTTAACGGGATCAGGTCATCACGTAGTTCAAATTGAGCTTTGAGAGCTTTTATCGCTCTAGAGAGCGTTTTAGTGAAATGTGTATAGTTCCGAGTTCGAATGGGATCAGATCCGTTTTTTTTAGTTTGAAGCTTCTATTTATAGAAGGATTCGGAGGCCTCTAAGCAATTAAAAATAACTTTATTAGGCCCCTGGGCAATTATGAAATTGTTGTAAAAAGTAAGCGTGCTCGTTTAAGCGCGCTCATTTATAGGGAGCCCATTTCTAGGGCGCCCATTTCAAGCGCGCCCATACTTTTTGGGCTTAATATTATTTTGGGCCCTATTTTTGGGCTAGGCAAAAATATTCATAACACTTAGTATGAAAATTATAACGTTTTAGTGGCTTCTAAGTTCCACTTTGTGAGCTTACATTTCAAAAGTTGGGTTTGTCATTTGTTTTGACAACTTATGCATATGTTTAATTTATGTTCCAAGCTGATTTCAATATTAGTCTCGCAAATAACATACAAAAAATTAAAATTTACAGAATTTTATTCATCACTTATAAAACTATTGTTAATTTGTTATTATGTGCATCGTCTTACATGTTCAAAAGTTTTCCTATTAAATTTAGACGGACACTACTATTTCTACATATAATTCAAAAATAATTGTTATGTTGAACTTTTATTCAAACTTACACACAAGTCATATTTTTATAAAAAGCATCAATAACATTATATAATAACATTGAGCAATTATTAAGTTCCATATCGATATTCATACTCAAATTAAAATAATAAATGTATATGTTTTTAGTTCAATGTTTCAATATAAATTTACAAATAATTTACGTCGTAAGTGCGGTGCCAGTCTACTAGTTTGTCATTAAGTTTCGTTGATTTTTTTTAGATTTTAGAACCAAAATCTAAATGTTAGCACGATTGTACCACTCTTTACTTTGTAGTTTTGTCTTTTATGTAATTTTTTCGTCAATTATTTTAACAATTACAATTTGAAATTTAAATTTATACTTCATACAAGGAGGTAAAATTTGTGTATAAGTAATTACAACCTTAACATAAAAATTATTTAAACCTTTATATATATTTTTTTTATCTTTATATATATATATATATAACCCTCATTATGAATTTTGTCATTGCATAACCTTTGATTTTATATTTTTGTCTCTATTTAACCATTTAAGGGTACTTTTGTGATCTGACACAAGAACAATACAAGGACGGACAAGTATGTAAAATGAGAGACTACGTAAAGACAAAATTGCAAAGTCGAAGATGTGATATAGTCATTTTTACAAAGTAAAGGTAACATAAAGATAAAAATACAAAATTAGGGCTGTTAATTACTGTTTGTAAATTTTTTTAATATAAAATATATTTTGACTGGAGAAGACATTTTTTTGGTTATTCATTGTTGAAGAAAATAAGAAATCAAGCTCTGTCGCTTGTGTTGGTCGAGTTCATAGCTTGTCCAATTTCCGCTCATTCCGTTTATACGACCGTGTCTACACCATATTATTATTCTTTAACAAAAAAATATTACACGTGGATATTTTACTGAATAGTCTCGGAAAAGATTGCAAGTATGAGTCAAAACACAACGGTTCTAAAAATCAAATCATGTTGTTACAACTTACAACTACACACTCCAAATATAATAAATTAGAGATATTCCGAGAGAGTTGACGGGGTTTCTTATCCCCTTGTTAATTGATAATCTTAATTAATCACTTAAAGAGTACACAACCCCCTAATCTTCATGGTTGATTTTACTTATAAAATCACAAATCACTATTCTTAGGCCCACAAAACATTTGGGACCATAATAAATTAAATTGAATTGGTCCAATATTAAAAGACGCCATAGAAAGAAGAAGGAAACATCTCATCTTATTACGTAATGAAAGTAACTTGGTTGACCAAAGCAACTTTGACTTCCTTGCCCCCCAAGCAACTCTCACTATATAACATTCGTTTCATTCCCCAAGCAATTCACTCTCAATACCAGCTTATAAAGCTTTCATTGCTCATACACACACACACACAAATACATACATAAATGGCTCGTTTCTCAGCTCTAATAAGCTGCTTCTCGGCCTCTAATTCAGCTCAAGTGTCTGATAATACAAAATCTGCGAAGAAAGTGGCGAAGTTGTCGTCGAAATCGAAGAAAGGCGAGATCAGCAAGTCCAAAGCGCCTATTGTCGTTTCATATTTCCCCGTCAATTCTTATCTTTCTCGTTTATAGACTCTTTGAGAAAGAAAAAGAAAAAGAGTGTTTTTTGTGATAAAATTAGCTTGAATCTTAGAACCATTTGGAGTATTTCTATATTCTATATGATCTTGATTCTTCCAAGTTCATCGGCTTTAGTTATTTTTAGGAAAAGGAAATGTTTATTATTTTGGAATATTTGTTGTACATACATACTAGTTGCGTGTTGTAATCTCATTTGTTTCAATTATTTTAAGTAAAAAACTATGTGACTTTTGAGTCTATATATATCAATCATCAATAACCAATCACTTTGACTTTTGACTTTTGGACTGTTGAAGTTTCTTGGCTTGCCCAGCAAGGAAACTGCCTCACTAACTTGTTCATCAAGTGCTAAAGTAATCCAATACACTAATTAAAAAATACTCGTGTCTGATTCTATGTTTTTTGTTTAAGCTTCGATCTTCTATGGATGAATGAGTAACTTGTAGTTATTTACTTAGTTGAAAATAAATACAAAGGAAAAGCAAGAATGACATTAATATTATTAAAGAGCTGGCATGTTATAAAAATACGGAAGTAATATGACTGTTATAAAAAAATACAAATAAAAATAAAAAGTCATTAGAAAGTGAGCTGAGAATGAGTAAGAGGGAAATTGGAAATGACATGAAATTAGAAGATTCAAAGACGGCAAATAAAATACAAAACGTAAAAACGACATAATTACACCCCAAATGACAGGAATAAAACGACAAGAAAACGAAATCAAACAATAATAATTGGTTATGTTAGTGGTTGTTTTCTCATGCATATTGTAGTTGATGACATGAAACTATATTTTTTTTCTATTGGTAGTAGTAACGAAAACCCATATGTAATACTTATATCTATATGATCAGATCGATAGAATCGAGACGGATATATTTTTCAAAATCTAACAAAAAATCCATCAGTATACACATACCGTTTTCGTTATGCCCGTAAAAGACTTACGGGTGATTTACGGAATTTAAGACACTTGTTGAACGATACTTTGATGTTGTAGGCATAAGCGGAACTAGGATTTAAACTTCGGGGTGGCTGGTTTAAATTTGTAGTGCAAATAAAATGGGTTTATTTGTAAAAAAAATTAAACATTAGTACAAAAAAGATCAAAAAAATTAAAATAATTTGGGGGTGGCTTTAGCCCCACTATCCTTGTGGGTAGTTCCGCCAGTGGTTGTAGGAAAGTTCTTAAAATAATCTTTTGTGATCTTGATGTTCTACGTCATGGAACTAGGCTCTGGAAACCAAATCACGGGATAGAGATTGCTCCACGGATTTGTTGCGTGGACAGGTTATTCGAGCCGAGCCATTGCTGCAAGAGTACCCTATATCGTCAAAATTGTGTTTTATTACTCTATCAAAACCTTTGGCATGCCGACTGTATACCAGCGATAAATACTGGCATAAATATGCCAAATCATGTCACTACTAGGCGCTTCAAACATAATAGATATCTCGAAGTAATTATCAAAAAGAAGTAAATTAGAAGTAATTATCATAATAGATATGTCGAAGTAATTATCAAAAATAAGTAATTATCGTAGTCTCCTCACCATCAAGATAATTCGTGGATATTTCATATAAACTCCGAAAGACTTTGTGGATATATTATGATGCCGATATTATCGGTTTGGCATTCATGAATGCATGGGACCGCAAGATCGACAAATCCCGCTATTCCCGGAAGTGAACAACTCGACTTGGCTCTTTATTTCCAGAATAAATTATGTCTTTATTTAGCTTTTATTTGGTCTTTATTATTATGGAATAATTATCCCATGTTTGTGGCATTTGATTGTCAATTTGGGATTTGCTTCCTTTCTTGTCGTTTGCTCTCCTTATACACCTTTCACAATTGCTGGTCGAATACGACGATGGAAGACAATAACAATTTATTTTAATTGTTATTGTATTAAGGAAAAATAGCGGCATAAGTACCCAAAGTGTTTGAAAATTTGACATTAAGTTCCCTTTTTTTTTTTGGTGGAGAAAGTTGCCAAACTTTTATTTTGTGTATACCGTCATAATTTTGTCTAGAACCTAGCCACATATCATGTTTTTAAACCCATTAAATATACCATTGTTTATCATTGATAAATCATTTTTTTTTCCAATAAAAATGGTATATTTAATAGGTTAAAAACGTAACAGTTATGCGTTTCGGGGCGGAAACATGACGGAATATACAAAATAAGAGTTTGAATACTTTCGCCACCTAAAAAAAAGAATGGGAACTTAACTTCTACTTTTCAAACACTTTGAGTACTTATGCCGCCATTTTCCCTTGTATTAACGACATTGATACTTATGTCGTGAATAAATTAAGATCTAACTCCCAAATATTGTAAAATTTGAGCTCTTAGAATTGGTAAAATTGAGAGTAGAAAGTAGAAGCCACTACAAAACGACATGCCATCTCGAGCACCAAAGCCGTCATCTCAAGCACCGAAAACGACATGTCATCTCAAGAACCAAAAAACGACACGCCAACTCAAACACCAGTAAACGACATCATCTCTATAATACGACATGGTTTCCGAATCATTTCTTTCCGGCAAAATACGGTATTTAAAGAGAAATATAAAAAAAGAAATATTAAAGAAACAGAGAAAGAACATAGTAATTCACTCACTATCCATTGCATTCAAATATTTTGTATTTATTTATTTATTTTTAAAATTAATTAATTAGAGAGATCGAAGAAAGGGCAAAACTGAAGCTCCTTCAGATCACAGAGACACTCCATCTTCGCAGCTTCTTCTCCGGCGACCTCCTCCGCCGCCGATCAATCCCTCCTCCGATTCCGATGTAATCCGAAGCTTCGACACTACAGAGAAGCCGATTCGCCACCGCAGATCGCTGAGAATCCACCGTCTCTCTCGCCGCTTCGCCGACTCCGATTCCGATTCCGATGTGATGCAAACCCTAAGCCACCAAGCCAAGCGCCGCCGATCGATGACGCCGAAGCCGACCATCGCCTTCTTCAACGCCCTCCTCGTCTTCCTCTCCCTCCTCTTCGTCTTCTTCCTCCTCCGCCAATTCTACCCCCATGTCTCGCTCCCTTCCTCCTCCTCCGCCGCCGTCTCCGTCTTCTCCTCCTCCGCCGCCGCCGCGACGGAGCGCCGGCACCTCTTCTTCGCCGTCGCTTCCTCCGCCAGCTCGTGGCCTCGCCGGAAACCCTACGTCCGCCTCTGGTACTCGCCGAACTCCACGCGCGCTGTCGTCTTCCTCGACCGCAATGACACGGAAGGCTCCGAGGCGGATCCGAGCTTGCCGGAGACGGTGGTGTCCGGCGACACGGCGAGGTTCCCGTACACGTTTAACGGAGGGTTGCCTTCGGCGGTTCGAGTGGCGCGCGTGGTGAAGGAGGTGGCGGATCGCGGCGAGGTCGGCGTGAGGTGGTTCGTGTTCGGCGACGACGACACGATGTTCTTCGTGGACAATCTGGTGAAGACGCTGTCGAAGTACGACCACGAGCGGTGGTTCTACGTCGGGGCCAACTCCGAGAGCTACCAGCAGAACTTCAGGAACGCGTTCGGAATGGCGTTCGGCGGCGGCGGATTCGCCATCAGCGCGTCGCTCGCCAAGGCCCTGTCGCGGGTGTTCGACTCGTGCCTTGTCAGGTACGCGCATTTGTACGGCAGCGACGCTCGGGTTTTCTCCTGCGTGGCCGAGCTCGGCGTCGGGTTGACTTACGAGCCGGGCTTTCATCAGGTATGCATCTGAGTTTCTCTCTGAATTGTACTTGTGATGAGATTGTTGTTCTGAGGTGGTTTTTGGTACATGTTTAGATCATTTGCTTGCATTAAATGGGACCATAAGTAGTTGAATTTGTCAAAGATTAGGTTTTTATGTCGTGCATTTGTGAGATTGTTGAAGCTATTATCAATGGAGTTGTTTTGTAAAGACTGTACTTTCAAGCTGTGACCACAGTGTTGTAATTAGATTCAACAAGGCATTTATGAAAAATTAGTGATTGGGTCTTCTGAGTAATTAAAGCGGAATGTGTTAAAGACTGACATTTATCATGTCCCTTAAAGATTAGCATGTTATGAAATGGCAATCTTAATGTGGTTCGATTCAGGATTTTGTTAACTTAGCCGAGTCTTTTCGCTGTTTCCTAATCTTATCTCAACCTTGGGTTTTGATTCAGGTTGATGTACGTGGGAATTTGTTTGGTCTCCTCTCTGCACATCCTCTCTCACCTCTGCTCTCTCTCCACCATTTAGACGCCGTGGACCCGATCTTCCCAGACCGAAACCGCTCCGAATCTCTGAGACATCTCTTCGAAGCCGTGAACGTGGACCCGACAAGGATACTGCAGCAAATGGTCTGTTATGATAGCTCTCACTCGTTGACCGTATCTATAGCTTGGGGTTACGCAATTCAGGTGTACGAAGGCAACAAGCTTCTGCCGGATCTTCTCTCGGTTCAGAAAACCTTCACGCAGTGGAGAAGGGGCATGAACGTTGACGCAACTCGGTACATGTTTGACACTAGAGATTTTCCACGAGCTGAGTGTAAGAGACCTTCAGTGTTTTTTCTGAAGAGTGTCAGAGCTAATACTAATGGCGTTGAGAGCAAGTACGTTAAATCCCGCGCGGGTAATTGTCCCAAACCGAAGGCGATAAAGAATTTGGAAACTATTACAGTCTATTCCAAGAAGCTGGAGCTTTCTGCAGAAGAGGTAATATTAATATTTGCATTGTTGTTCGAAGCTTTTTATGTGTCCGATTGTTATCTTTTATTCTTTTTTTTTTTTTTAATTTCTTATATTTTCAGATGAAGGCTATGCGACGACAGTGCTGTGACATTTTGCCGGCTTTTAACGAATCAATGGTAATTAACATACACGAATGCCGCGACGACGAGTTAATTGCTATGCATTCATAGCCCGCGCTCGCAGTTCTGGCTCTCGGGAAGATCGAGGAGTCAATGCGATTGTCAAAGCTCATTAGCAATTTTGGGTCAACTGATTGCAAGCTCTTAAGGTAAATATTGCAGTGATGGTTTCTTCTTAGGGAATTTGAAATCACGATCTTCATTCACGTAATTTCCGGTAAGCCATTTGGTTTTACACAAAACTAAGATGTGTCGCAACTTCTTATGACAGGGATCTTAAATCAAAAGGAGCAATGATCGATCTGTCTCGGTTTTGCGAATGTCGGGTCAACTCTGCCAAGAACAGTTTAACGATGTCGGAGTCGTTTTTGCCCGTGATTTTACGAAAAAGAGGAGCCGAAGCTCTGAAACGAACAAAAGAAAGAAAGGGTAATTGTTTGTTTTGATAATTAATAGTTAGATTATAATACTACAATTCACACTAGAAATAGTGTTTAATACTTTTTTAACATCAAATTTCCAGAGTCGTGGAACACACGCCACACTTTAAGATCAAAGCATTAACAAAAACTGGAATTTCTTTTCTTGCGTTGCAAGTTTCCCATTTACGATTTACGAACAAGTTTGGCATTGAGGGAAATGGTTATTTCGTGAATGACGTGTGATTATTTGCAGATAAATGTTATTTATTTTTTTTAAGCATAACACGTTGAATATCATTATACTTTACGTTATGTATGAGTATCCCCAATTTCACGTCAGATCCAATCTTGACTCTTTTTTTCTTTAATTATTATTTTAAATTTATTATCAACTTGGGTTGACTGGAAAATTCCTCATAACATAATGGTCCTCTTTTCTTTGTTCATTACTTGTTTATCAAATCATAAACTCCAAATACATGAGCAAATTTCTACCAAAAATGGAAGAATTCGAAGAAAAAAAAACTCTTAGTTACGAATGTTAATTGGCAGTAAAAAGGGAATGTTGCACTTCAATTTTTTGATAGCGGATGTACTTGATTAATGTTTACGAGCAAAAGTAATGATATTTTTGTACATTGAAATATAGAATTTCACAAACTCGATATCTAAAGTTGAATAAATTAGTATTACACTATGCTTCCACACGTGAATTTTGTTGATGGCTTTATTAAGCAGATTTCATGGATCAACACATGGAAACTAAACTAAACTTAACTTAACTTAGAGAGTGAATTTCGCAGCTCCAAAATCAACACACATTATTGTTATTACTATGATATGATGATCAACACACAAACAATTAGCAGTAATCTGAAGTAACCCACAATGCAGCCTCTCAAGGCACACCAAAAGCGAAACACGCGCATCCTCGCCGCCATCGTATCCTCCCTCTGCCTCCTCTACCTCCTCCTCCCCCTCTTCCTTCTCGCCACCCCTCGTTCGCCGCCCACAACCCTCCCCGAGCCCCCCACCGGCCTCCAACACATTGCCTTCGGCATCGCCTCCAGCAAGCGATCCTGGCCCTCCCGCAAGGACTACGTCAGCACGTGGTGGCGCGCCCCCCACACGCGCGGCTGCGTCTTCCTCGAGGAGCCCCTCGACGTAAACAGCGCCGGGGATGAGTTCCCGCCCGTGTGCGTCTCGGAGGACACGTCGCGGTTCCGATACACGTTCCGGGGTGGGCAGCGGTCGGCGATCCGCGTGGCGCGCATGGTGGCGGAGACGGTGGCGCTGAACCTCACGGACGTGCGGTGGTTTGTGTTTGGCGACGATGACAGTGTGTTCTTCCCGGAGAATCTGGCGAAGACGCTGTCAAAGTACGATCACAAGCTGTGGTACTACATCGGGACGAACTCCGAGATTTACGAGCAAAACACCGAGTTCGGGCTGGGCATGGCGTTTGGCGGGGCCGGGTTCGTGCTGAGTTATCCTCTGGCGAAGGTGATGGCAAAGGTGTTGGACTCGTGCATCGAGCGCTACCCGCACGTGTATGGCAGCGACTCACGGGTGTACTCTTGTATGGCCGAGCTCGGGGTCGGGTTGACCCGCGAGCCCGGCTTCCATCAGGTAACCCAAATAATGTAATGAAGATATGGGTGATAATTACAAACAAAGTTTTCATATCTGTTTGTAAACCCTAAATCTTATATAGGCTTTAGTAAGTTCAACGAGCCCAGCAAAAATCGTTTCATTAGTAACATTATTCGTGAATAAAGTATATAATATTTTTTATAATTATTTTGAAATTGTATAATTTAACATGTTCATAGTATTTTTAAGATATTAAGGAAGAAATCGAGACATCATAGTCTCATAGATCTCACATTCTAAAAAATCATATAAAAGTTAATTAATTCTGTAATTTAAAAAAAAAAATAAAAAATCATTCTGTAACGCTCACAATTAACTTGAGCATCTTAACGTTCGGGACAAATCTCGGTAATTGCAGAACACTCAGTCGAGTCTTTGACGTTTCGTACCAGTAGAGCCTACTAAATTTTCATGTAAATATCTATAATCGACTGACACATGGCGGTTTCAGATGGACCTCCGCGGTGACATGTTCGGGCTGCTGGTGTCGCACCCGGTGTCGCCACTGGTGTCGCTGCACCACTTGGACCACATTGACCCAATCTTCCCTGGTGAGGCGTCTCCCAAGGATGCTCTGCGCCGCCTCTTCCGCGCCGCTGCCGCCGACTCGCAGCGCATCCTGCAGCAGACGATCTGCTATGACAAGTGGTACGGGTGGACCGTCGTCGTCTCCTGGGGCTATGCCGTCCAGATCCACGGCCGCCACGTCCAGCTCCCGGCCCTCTTTCAGGTCCCGGAGACGTTCCGCAAGTGGAAAAACCGCAACACCGTCCTCGCTGGAGTCTTCACGTTCCCGACGGCCCCGCCCGACCCCAACCCTTGCCGGCGCCCCACCGTGTTCTTCTTCGACGGTGTTGAGTCCTCTCCAAAGCGCGGGATCGAGACGACGTACCGGAAAGCCTTCGCCAACTGCTCGGCCGACGAGAATTCGCCGAGGAAGCTTGAGGAGGTGAGGGTGTTTTCTCAGAAGCTGGAGCTTGATGTCAAGCAGGTACGTTACATTCAAGCGTTTCACATTATTTTTCAACCTATATACAATATTATCTCTGTTAAATTAATAATATGGAGACCAACAAATTTCGTTATATTATCGAATATTATTTAATAGCATTCTTCTTAGTCAGGATCAGGCAGAAGTATAATTTAACGTTGTACTTTATCTTTGGATAATCTATGTCAATGGTCTTTTGTCAAGAAACCGGAACCGGACCAGGCCAAGACTTCAATAAATCAGGCTGGCCTGGTTTTAGTATTTAGAAATAAAAATTTTAATTAGTAAATTAAAAGTATTATTCAATTTTATCATTTGAAGTTTAGACTAGGTTTATCTCATAAACAAATAAGTTTGAGAATATTTTTAATAACCGAATCAGCCATAACCCGGTACGATTTCATCCAGAGTCCCCGGTCCCAGTTTAACCCCTTCTCTTTCAGTTGCAGGCACCGCGAAGGCATTGCTGCGATGTGTTGGAGTCCGTGACGAATAATGTCATGGACATCTCCATCAGAGAATGTCGAAACGAAGAGCTCGTTCACATGCCTTGAAATATTATTTCATATTCATCAAATTCAATGTACTATACTCTATAGTCAACTCATATGAAATTTCATTTTTATTTTCATTTGTATTCCTAGAAATAAATAATACAACAGCGAGATGCAAATCACTGATCAATATGATCCAGAGCATGAAATAAAAAACGACATGGATTCTCAATGTCGTTCCGATAAGATTCTCCTACCTCTTTTATCTTCTCTTTCTGCTCTTCCTTTTCCATCTCGGTGAAGCCCGGGTATTCATGTAACTTCACCGCTGGAAACTGCATGTTGGGAAGAGCCGATCACCAAAATACAGAGCATATCCTCCGAAGGCGGCTTCACCGGTCTCGTCCAATGCAAGGAGAAGACACGTCAGCCAGGGACTGCCAAGCGACACGTAACGATAGATCAACTATTTATTAGTTAAGCATCATAGAAAGCCATCAATATATAAACTAACAAAGAACTCACATATACCTTTATCTGAATCAAATCAAGAATGTTTTGGCGTTGCTGTTATCAAGCCCTGAAATGTCGATTATACCCTTGTCAAAGCCTTGAGGCACAAGCCGTCTCGCTTCCATCTCCGAGCATAAAGATGCCATCAACTCGTTTTTTCCAGCTTCCAGCAAACCCGAACAAAACTTATTGAATATATCTAAATCCAGAACCACGGATCTCTTGAACATCTCCCTCAGAACTAAGACGGCTCCTTGAAAATCTTTGTTCTTGCAGAAGGTAGAAACCAACATCCCAAAAGTACTTTGATCAGGATGAAAACCGCACCTTATCATGCTTTTGTATAGCTTAAACGCACGGTCAGCGTTTTTCCTTACACACTGCCCGGTAATGAGGGCAGAAAACGTCGATGCATTTGGGACTAAGTTTTCCTTCTCGAGATCCTTAAATAGATATGCCGCTTTCTTCGTTTTCCCTTGCTTGCAGAGCCCCAACATCAAGGCATTATAAGTCAAAATATCGGCTTTGACTTTAAACCTCGACATCTCGTCAAAGAGTTGACTACTCATCTCACAGTTTCCCACTTGGCTGTACCCGTTTATCAAGCTATTGTACGTTACGGTATTCGGATCCACCTTCATGCTCTTCATCTCGCTGAAAAGCCTATTAGCTTCTTGTAATTTTCCCTCTTTACAGAAACCGTTGATAAGCGTGTTAAACGTTACCACACTAGGCTGCAAATTACTCTTTGCCATCGAAGATTTGAGATTCATAGCCGAGCTCATAAGACCTTTATTACAGTATCCAGAGATTAAAGTGTTATAAGAGACGACAGTAGGGAAAAATCCCATGTTGGTGATGTCGGAAAGCGTCTCCGAAGCCTTATCTAATTTCCCCGATTTACAGTAAGCACGAATGATCATGTTGAGCGTGAAGACATTGGGAGAAATCCGGTAACGACGCATTTCTCTGTAGAACCCTAAAGCAATATCAACCCTGTGAAGATTGAGCAACGAACTCAAGAATGCATTGCAGGACTCAACCGTCGGCAAAAACCCGTACTCTTTCATACTGGAAAATGTGTCCGTGGCGTTCCGGAATCTTCTCAAGTGTGCGAACGTCTTGAAAAGAGAGTCAAACACAGAAGGCGAAGAATTGCAGAGGCGATACGAATACAAAATCGCCTCGAACAGCTTAGAAGGAAGCTCGATCGAATCCGAGGGAAGAACAGATCTCAATATCGACTCAGCAGATTTGAACATCTGGTTTCTTGTGAGGATGTGGAGCATGATTGAATTGGTTTCAAGGGTGTGTAAACCGTGATTCCGCCATCGCACCCAGTTGAAGAACTCAAGCGAAAGCACATGGTCCTTCTGAATCTTCAGCAACACGAGTTTCACTCGAAACGCCGTTAAGCCGCTGGACAGAGAGTCGAGCTTAGTCCAGTCAGAGTGAATGAGATGGCTATGCGCAACATTGACGAAATCAAGATCTTGTCCTTTGGGCTCGGGAATCGTCCTGTGGGGGACCGGTAACGGATTCCAATTCCTTCTTGTCAAAATCCCGGGCTCGAAAAAGCCGGGATCTTTATCGCTCACGGTTATGACAGTGGAAAACCTGCGAAACCGGAATCTACGCATACTGAGGAATTTCATCGAACAGCTGGCAGTCAGAACTTTCTCTCTAGAGTTTCTCCAATATTGATGAGAAAACAGAGTCCCTCCAAGGCTCATTAATCAATAAATACCAAAAGTTTCATATTTATAGAAAAAAATACTGATGAGAAACTATAACACAACCCCAAAATGTAATGTTTTTCTTCTTCACTTTGGATAAACGACAACTTCGACGACACCACACACACCAGAAGAAACTTGGTCAAACACAACACTGACTTCTGTTCTGTAATTAATATGCGAAACGACATGCTTGAGGGCGGAAAACGACATCTCACAGATTCTTCCTACAGTGTTAATACAAAGACATCTCAGTCTTTTTCTTAACTTGTTTACAAGACTAGCATGGGTATTATCCCCCGAACCGAATCGAAATCGAAATCGAAATCGAAATCAAAATAAAAAGTGCTCTATAATTAATCGGAATTCTCCGGTGTGACAATTCAACTAGATGTTTGATAAATGGGTTTATCAAACATCTAGTTGAATAGATTGCACGTTTTGACTTTTGAGTTAACAACTAGCATCATTTATTATATGCATGCATGACACTCTTAATTATGCAATTTTCAGTAACATATATAGTAATAGTATACGTATACGTATACGATGAGTAATATATTCTATGCTTTTAATTTTATCACTTACTAACCTATGGATATACCATGCTTTTAATCATTTACTAACACTACTATGGTTCATATCATATTTTCACATAAAAGATTATCTATATCTCACGCAGTAGCGGAACCGCTGAGCCTTGTATGAAAACAAAATGAAAATAGCATACCTAACTATATTACTCATTGTACACAAGGGGTAACCTTTTAAAAATATTTTAACAATGATCAGAGTCTCATACCAATAATCCTTATATTTGAGTAGATTTAATTGAGCCATGAGCATAAAGTAAACAAACTAAAAAATCGAAGAAAAAAAAAAAAAACTTTAAATGTGTACTTGACAGTCTGACGATGCTGACTGCGTTCTCTGATCTTCACGAAGTCCGTTCTTCTTATCTATGCGAATTCTGTGAGAAGATAGCTTCCAAAAGTCTTCCGATGTATGCTCCGGAACTTGATCGCCGGGATGCGTGGGCTCCCACTGAATAAACTCTAAACCCTAAAAGCAAAATACTCGAGAAAATTTCCCTAGAGTAATTCGCAAAAACAGAGAGAGGCGATTTTGAGAAGGAGGTGCCCAGGAGTGTGTGGTTTAGGGTTTCAGGCTACTCTATTTATATGGAACTGGCCCAACCACTTTTGAGAAATTTCATCAACCAATTTGAGAGATTGTCTCAACCAATTAGAGATATTGACTCAAATATTTGATTTAATAATTAAATCAAATAAAGAATAAATTCAAAACAATTTTTTTAGAAAATATCATATAAGATTTAATAAATCAAATCTTATATTTTTTTCAAGATTAAAAACAATTATATTCGAATAAACATAATTAAAAAATCATCATAATTATTTTATTGATTAAAAATTCCAGGAATCAATTCCCATATTTAATTTTCTCTCAATTTCGATTTAAATTACAGTGTCATGTCCGGTCGTAGCACAAAAACCGTTATATCCATAAATCTCAAACCGTTCGTCAGAATGACACGGTTCAAAAAGATAAATTCATCAAAATTTAATTTCCCACAACCCCATCGATGTAAAATAAACAAATTCAATCATATTTTTACAGTTTTGTATTTGACCAAAACATTGGTACTTTTGCCACTATTAGGATAATCAGTGATTCGTGACAACAATCACGAATCATTCCTGATTGGATTTATTTTATAATTAATAAATGTATTAAACATAATACATTTATTAATTATAAAATAAATGTATTATGTTTAAGATTTATTAATTATAAGATTTATTTATTAATTATGATTCGTGACAACAATCGCATGAATGTGTCTACCAAAATTCTGGGCGAAAAGGTTGTCGCGGCCGTTTTTGGTGTCGGATTCGTCAAGAGAGGTTGGCTGTGCTTCAGGTCGCTGTTGAAGAAGTGCTTCGACGGAGCGTGTCGTTAGAGCCTCCAATTGTTGACGGAATCCAGCAATCTCGTCACATTTATACACCTCGTCTAAGAAAGCATCGCTAACGGGTCGTCTCTTCGGCGCTATTGCGCAAGATCGAGTGGCTCAGATACCAAGTGATATAGACTCGGTTTACAGGGAAAACGAAAAACACTCTTGATTAAGAAATGATCCATTTCCATTCAAAACAATATATAATCTGCTTCCTTCGTTCTCAAGGATCCATTTTGGAGCTTAATCCGAAAAGAAAAAAAAAAGATTGGTTTTGTTCTGCTAATACCCTTTCATTTATAGACTAACAATATCTTTTCTTCATTTATGCAATGTTTGAAATTTGAAAGGTGCTTTGTACAATTTCAGGGGACACTTTCTTCGGGGCAAGAAATAGCCGTGAAGAGGCTATCAAAAAGTTCCGGGCAAGGAGCGGAAGAGTTCAAAACAGAGGTCAGTCTTGTTGCGAAGCTTCAACACAGGAACCTTGTGCGGCTTTTGGGATTTTGCTCGGGAGGAGGAGAGACATTACTCGTCTACGAATACGTGCCGAACAAAAGCCTTGACTACTTTTTATTTGGTACGTTTTCCTCACTATCTTATGATATCTACTATATATGTATCTCTATCCTCACAATCGGGCAAAAAATAATTAACTTTTTTCACTGCTAAATGTGTAGATACCGAAAAGCGACGATTGCTAGATTGGCCAACACGTTGGAATATTATTACCGGGATTTGCCGAGGACTTCTATATCTTCACGAGGATTCTAGGCTTAGAATTATACACCGAGATCTAAAAGCCAGTAACATTCTCTTAGACGGAGAAATGAATCCAAAGATATCAGACTTTGGCTTGGCCAAAAATGTCGAAATTGATGAAACACAAGGAAACACCAAGCGAATAGCTGGAACGTAGTACGGTCATATTCATATTTCTTCTTAAGTTCTTGTGCAATTTGTCAACTACTATTCCAATGATCGTATTTTTATTGTTTCTTTTTCTAACAAATTAAACTTTTTCCTTTTCGATTTGAAGTGGCTACATGGCTCCAGAGTACGCAATGATGGGAGATTACTCTGTTAAATCTGATGTGTTTAGCTTTGGAGTACTGCTACTCGAGATCCTCCACGGGAGAAAGAACTCTAGTTTTCATCTAACGAGTTCCGCATCTACGTCCTTGATTGCATATGTAAGATCTTTTATACATTACAGTATATTTTTTTTTTCTTCAAAGAGTAGGGGGCTGAACCCGGTTTTTTTAACACCCGAACCCGGATTTTAAAAGACAAAACTTGGAAATCCGGGTTCGGGTAATTACCCGGTTTTTAAATGAAAACCCGGATTTTAAACCCGAACCCGGTTTTTTTATTAGAAAAAAAAAAAGTAAAACAAATACAAAGTTGTTAGTACATAAAAAAAATACAGAACCTAAATTCCGATTAACTTAATACATAACTTGGCATGTGATGTGCGGCATCAGTTTAAGTTTTTGTTTATTGTATTTGGCAAATAAAATACACGTATGTACGTACGTGATCATAGTGTCCTAGTCTGTAAGAGTCTTGCTAGGTGGATGGTGGAGTGGATTGAATTAAAAACTATCGTCTCTGTCTGATAAACAGATATCAGAAAAGCTACGTTAATCTAACGCAACACCAAAACAACTTGTCTCCCTCTCTCTGAAAAAAATATATCGTGTTTATCTAAGAGTGTGCTCTTGAGTGCGTGTGTTGAATATTTCTTGCTCGCTCGCTTCTGCACCAGCAATGTTTACATTATTTTATATAAAGGAGTCACTGATAGATATATGCATGCATGACAGGCTTGGCAGCTATGGAATGAAGGAAGAGGGCTGGAGTTGATGGATGAGCTTCTGGGAGATTGCTGTCCTCATAATGAATTTGTGAGGTACATCCATATCGGGTTGTTGTGCGTTCAAGAAGATGCAAACAACAGACCGCCGATGTCGACCGTCCTTCTCATGCTAACATCCGAGTCTCCCAGACCTGAACGATCTCCGATCTCGGTTGGAAGACTCACAATTAGCGACAGTCAGCAGGAGTTATGCAATGAAGTATGCTCAGCAAACGGCTTGAGCCTCTCTAACTTTGATCCCCGTTGATCTAGTTAAGCACAGCAAAGTCAAACTTTGAATTCCCGCTCTATTTTTTTTTTTTTTTTTTATATTTTGTATTTGGTTTGAGTCTTTATGTGAGCAGTAAGAAGAACTGAGATTCTGGAAAAAAGATTCTGAGGCATTGTTTGGATTGGATTGTGTGTGTATTCTTTTCTTTGTTGGGTTTGTGAAATTAAGCTCTGACTTGGTCAAGAGCACGTGGGAATTGATTAAAGCGATTTATTATATATTCGGCTGCTTTATTCAAGTATGAAGGAGTTGAAATATTAAATTATTTATTGTTGGGCTGATCCAGGCCCTTGTAAATTCAAATCACCACGTCGTTTAAATTTCAAATACTAAACTTTATAATATTTTATCAAGGAATAATTAGTGTTTTAGAGACTTGTTCGAGATTGATTTATCTAGCACATATAACACTTTGATGCAATTTACAGAGTCGTGAGGTATCTTAAGAAGACTCTAGAAAAAAGTCTTATGTTTATAAAGAATAATTATTTAGACATTGAGATCTTCACTTACGCATATATTGGGCTAGGAGTTCTATGGATAGGCGCTCTACAACAGGATATTGTTCATTCTTAATTAGGTGAGAGAACTTAATTAGGTGAGAACTTGGTTACATGGCGGAGTAAGAAGTAAAGCGTGATAGCTCCGAGAAGCGCAAAGGCTGAATTTAGAGCTCTTGCGCATGGTATTTGTGAGGCTATATATGAGTGAAGAGATTTTAAACGATATTAGAGTGATCTTCATTCCACGACATGATTTTGTTTTGTTTTGTTTTTTTTTACAACATGATTTTGTTTTGGTTTTGTTTAATTCATTTTTATTAATTTAATGGTTTAACTCTTACCGTGACAGGTAATTAAATTAGACGCGAAATCAGCTCAAATTAACCGAAATACTTTTTTTTTTTTCTCTACCAAAAAAACACTACAGTATATTTCCAAATTACTACGAATGCGAAAGTTTGTTGAATTAGACGTAAATACCAAGAGTTTCATATTTATAATTAATTGGTGTGAAACTTTAACACAACTTCCAATGTAACATGACTATATAAAAGTTATGCCACATGAGGCTGGTAAAACGACAACATGTTTGTGAGAAACGACAATTGAGTGATTTTCTATCCTCGACAAAGCACGTACGTATAGGAAACGTTGTATAATAATATAATAAAAAGTAACACAAATCATTTTTCTTGGCATACACACAGAGAAGAAACGTTGACTTCTGTAATTAATATGGGAAACGACATGTTTCGGGGAGGAAAACGACATCTCACAGATTCTTCTTACACCTCAAACATGTTCATACGAAACATGTAATGAACAAAAGTGCGAAAATAAATAATGATATTGACTAACAAACTGGTGAGAACTACGTCAATTTGTCTTTTGCAAATCATCTAACAATTCTCGTGTTCGCTCTCTCTTTCGAACTCACCACTAACAAATATCGGCCACTACAAGATATACAAGTGAAATACCTAAAATACCCTCATTGTATTCAAGATGATCTTCAAGTCTTGTATTATTTAGCAAAGAAAAAAAAGTCATTCGACTTTACGATCTTTTTCCGCGCTTTCCACAAATTAGGATATAAGGTTTCATTGATTGTTAGTAACGTATTTCTCAATCTTAAGAGATTGCTGTTTAATATTGTGAATAGCTTTTTTTTTTTATTTCTCTTTTGCTAGATATATATAGTTCTCAAGCACTCTAAGATTCAAAATCATAATAATCATATATGAAATTAAATAATTGTTGCTCTGTGTAACTCAACGTGTTTCAAGTGTATCAGTGTATATCTCATCTCAACGTCACTTATAAATGTGCAGTTGGAGAGTTCACGGGTCTCCATCTCCCTGTGGGAAAGTCTTCATGGTGAAGACAATCGAGGAATCACACAACTGCCAAACATGTTACAACGAAGTGCATGTGTCTTATTGTTGGATAGGTGAAAAGCTTAATGATGAGTTACGATTGACGTCTAATATGAGTTTGAAGACAATGAGGTTTAGATTAAAAGAAAAATGGAAGTTGACGACTGTTGAGTCACACACGTTATACAAAGCACGTTCTCTAGCTACTGGTGGTAAAAGAGAAGAACATGATAGGCAATATGTTGGATCCCAATTCACGGATCTGCAAAGAACACGAATAACACCAAAGAAATCGAACAGAAAAATAAAGGACACAAACTTTTGGGAGAAGAAATTCTCTTGATTAATAATCGAAGGCAATACAAGAAGATAAACTCAAAATTCTAATGGACTCTACACTTTACAAAGTGTACATGCTAGGTATATTTATAGCCTCACATAAGCGAAACCCTAGCTAACCAAATCGCACAAAATTAGGAAACTACCCTAAATAATCTCGCCGAATCTTTGGCTTGATTTGCTTGCTCCTCAAGCTACGTGTCTTCCTTTTCGGGTAGAGTTTCCCTTTCCTGCCCGGACAGTCTCTCTGTCCCCGAGCTGACCTGCTCGTATGCTCCGGGCTGAGCTTGCCTTCTATCCGGACGTTCTGCTCGTGTTCACCCGAGCTGGGCTGAACGGCTGTCCGTCTTCTGTTCTGGTCGGTACCCGGGCTGACTCCTCGCAAGTGTTTCTGCCCGTCCTGGGTTCTGGTCGTCATCCGGACTAAGTCAAGCTTAAGCTCACATTCTCCCCCGTAAGCTTGACTTGCTTCCACTCTCTTCATTCCGAGCAGCTCTCTCATCTCCTCGAACTTGACTCTCCCTAGAGCCTTGGTAAGGATGTCTGCCCATTGCTCCCTCGTGTTGACGAACTCCACGATGATCTCTCGCTTCTCCACACACTCACGAATGTAGTGAAACTTCGTGTCAATGTGTTTGCTCCGTCCATGGAACACTGGATTCTTCATCAACGCAATTGCAGACTTGTTGTCCACGTAGAGAGTAGCTGGTCTCTGCTCGGATCCGGTCACTTCACTAAGTAGCCCCTTCAACCACATAGCTTGACATGCTGCTGCGGTTGCCGCCATGAACTCTGCTTCGCATGAGGATAGAGCTACTGTCTGCTGCTTTTGAGACTGCCAGGTGATCAGGTTTCCGTTGAGGTAGAACGCCATCCCTCCGGTACTCTTCCTGTCATCGATATCACCGGCCAGATCACTGTCCGTAAAGCCGACTAGTACTTCTGCTCCACTTCCTCTATTGTATTGGATCCCGTAGTCCGTCGTGCCCTTCACGTAACGCAAGATGTGCTTCACCGCCTGCTGGTGTGCACTCGTGGGCTTCTCCATGTATCGACTGACTATCCCGACTGCGTGTGAAATGTCTGGTCGGGTGTGGGTGAGATACCTCAGGCACCCGATCACGCGTCTGTACTCCGTGGGATCCACTCTTCTCCCTTCAGCATCCTTCCCGAGCTGCAGCTTCGCCTCCATAGGGTACTTGCTCGAGTTACAGTCTGCCATCTCGAACTGTTTAAGGATCTTCTTCGCGTAGGCCGACTGCTTCAGCGTAATGCAGTCCTTCTTCTGTTCCACCTCTAGACCGAGGTAGTACGAAAGTAATCCGAGATCACTCATCTCGAATTCGGCCATCATCTGCTGCTTGAACCCATCTACGCCTCTTGCGCTGGATCCTGTGACGATCAGGTCGTCCACATACACTCCCACGATCAGAGTTTCCTGCCCGGTACTTCTGGTGTAGACTGCCTGCTCGCTCAGACACTTTGTGAATCCAAGATTTTTCAAGCTCTTATCAAGGCGGATGTTCCACGCTCTTGGCGCTTGTCTCAACCCGTACAGGGCCTTGGATAACTTGTACACCTTCTGCTCCTTGCCCGTGACGCCGAACCCCTCTGGTTGCTTGACGTACACTTCTTCTTCGAGGTCACCGTTTAGGAATGCCGATTTGACATCCAGATGGTGAATTTCCCAACCTCGATGCGCTGCTAGGGCTAGGATGAGTCTGATCGTATCCAGTCTAGCTACTGGAGCAAAGACTTCTTCAAAGTCTATGCCTTTCCTCTGCACGTAGCCTTTAGCTACCAGCCTTGCCTTGTGCTTAAGGACATTCCCCTCAGTGTCCTTCTTCAGCTTAAACACCCACTTCAGGCCGATGGGCTTGTGACCTTTGGGCAGGTCGGTAAGCTCCCATGTCCGGTTCTTCTCAATGGACTCCATCTCCTTCTTCATTGCTTCCTGCCACTCCTGCTCGACTGCTGCCTCCTGGAAGCTGGCTGGTTCTTCTGCACACAACAAAGAAAGTTCCTCCAGGCTCATCTCCACTTCTTGAGTCTAATCGTAGACGTCTGCTAGAGGTCGGAATCCTCTTGGGCCGTCTTTTATGGAGGAATCTCCCGAACTGGACGGGCTGGTCCTGCTCGGACTTGGTGTCCTGGGTGTATCCGGGGTGGTCTCTCCCGGGCTGGGTTCCCTCGTTTCAGGCAAGACTGTTCCCGAGCTGGGTGTTCCAGGCTGCTCCTGCTCGGCAACATCCTGGTCGTCTTCGACAATGAACTCCACTGAGTTCTGCTCGGGTTCTCCATTCTCGTCGCGCCAATCCCACTTCATCTCCTCTTCGAACACAGCATCTCTGCTCACTTGGAGTCTGCCGCGTCGTGGATCGTAGAGTCTGTGTGCCTTGCTTCCTTCTTCAACGCCAAGGTACACCATCTTCTGACTTCGGTCGTCCAGCTTCTTGAGATGTGGCCCCGCAATCTTCACATGTGCGGTGCATCCGAACACTTTCAAATGTTCTAAGTGGGGTTTCTTCCCTTTCCACGCCTGGTAGGGGGTACGCTCTCCTAGCGCTTTGGTCGGCAAACGATTGAGCAGGTAGACCGCATGTCTTACTGCTTCTGCCCAAAACCGGGCTGGAACTTGCATGCTCTTGAGCAAGCTCCTTGCTGTGTTCATCACAGTTCGGTTTCGTCTTTCCACCACGCCATTCTGTTGGGGTGTGTGGGGGTGCGGACAGGTGACGCTGAATTCCTTCCTGGTCGCAGAACTCTCCGAACTGCTGGGAAGTGAATTCTCCTCCTCGGTCTGTACGCAAGACCTTTAACCTATGCACCGAGCCATTCTCCACGATCTTCTTGAACTTCTTGAAGACCTCAAAGGCTCCGCTCTTTTCCTTAAGCATATAAACCCACATCCAGCGACTGTAATCATCAACAAGTAAAAGAAAGTACTTGTTACCTGCCAATGTTGCTGGGGTGACTGGACCACATAGGTCTGCATGCACCAACTGTAGGGGTCTCTCTGCTCGGAATTTGGCCTTGATCGGAAACGGTATCCTCGCCTGCTTCGCGATCATGCAGCACTCACATAGCTGGTCGGGGTGTTCTATCTTGGGAACCCCGAAGGCCATCTTCTTCTCGCCCATCATCTTGAGCGCATGAAAATTCACGTGTCCGAGCCGTGCGTTCCATAGCCAAGCCGGGTCCGCCATCGATGCCATGAGACAGACGGGCTGGCATGTCTTCAGGAGAATCTTGTAGAGTCTGTTGGGTGTTCGCTCCACCTTCATCAACAGCTCTCCTTCCTTGGTCCACATCTTCAGGTAGGACCCTTGCAGCAACACCGTGTTCCCGATCTCAGTCATCTGTCCTAGACTGATGATGTTGCTTTTCAACTTCGGGATGAAATACACCTGGGTCATCAGACGCTGGTCGCCATTCTTGCACTCGAACAGGATCGACCCTCTGCCTCTGATCTCTACGACTGATCCGTCGCCGAATTTCACGCTGCCCGTGATCTTCTCATCGAGCTCTTCAAACTTAGCTCGGTCCCCAGTCATGTGGTTGCTAGCTCCGTTGTCTAAGTACCATATGTCGGTACTGACCTTCTTCTCTCCGTCTACGAGGAGGTTTGCAATAACCTTATCCTCGATGAGGAAAACCTTCTCGCTGGTCTCCTCCGGACAGGTCTGCTCGGCCTCTGGGCTGATCGGCACACTGATCACTTCTGCCCGGCCTTGGCGTCACACTCGCCATTCTGCTCGTCCAGGTGCGTTTCCTGCTCGGCAAACAACAATGCCGGCTGGTCGTCTGGGAATCTTGCTAGATTCGCCTCTTCGCCCTGGTTCCTGCTCCGGCACTCAGATGCAAAGTGCCCAAGCTTCTGACAATTGTAGCACTTCACTGTGCTCTTGTCTCTCCTGGTCGTGCCTTCCTGACGGGTAGATCCACTGCCGCGACCACGCATGTCCCGACCTCGACCTCGTCCACGACCTTGTCCGCGTCCTCGGACTTCTCCACCAAAGCTGTTCCGACCTGAGGGTCTTGTAGAAAACTCGGCTCCCCCGGTTTTTCGCTGTCTGGCCGTCCACTCTTCATGCGTGAGCAGGAGGTTCTTCTCCTCGTCTTTGTCACCGTAACCCCGAAGTCTCTCTTCGTGGGCCTTGAGACGACCAACAACCTCCTCGACCGACATGGTCTTGAGATCGCCGAACTGCTCGATCGATGTCACGATCTGCATGTACCTGTGAGGCACTGCTCGGAGAAACTTCTTGACGACGGTGGTCTCCTCCACCTTGTCTCCCAGCGAGCGTATGCCGGTCACAATGGACGTGAGCCGCATAGCGAAATCATCAATTGATTCGCTCTCCCTCATCCTCATGACTTCGAACTCACTCTTCAAGGTCTGGACCTTTGCCTCCTTGACGCGATCTGCGCCCATGTGCATGGTCTGAAGAGTTTTCCATGCTTCCTTCCGGAACTGCTTGGTAGATAGCGGCTAGAGCCATTCTTTCCTTGCGCCCTTCGACACCGCCGTTCTCTACGGCTTCCCATACTCCCTGCGCCTGCAGATTCACCCTCATCTTCAATGCCCACACGGCGTAATTGCTCTTCGTGAGCATGGGGTAATGGAGTGTAACTGTGCCTTCTCTGGTCTCAGGTTTCTGCGCAACCAGAACTCCGTCGATTGGTGACTCTGATGATGAAGACATGTTCTTCGATTGAATCTCTGATACCACTTGTTGGATCCCAATTCACGGATCTGCAAAGAACACGAATAACACCAAAGAAATCGAACAGAAAAATAAAGGACACAAACTTTTGGGAGAAGAAATTCTCTTGATTAATAATCGAAGGCAATACAAGAAGATAAACTCAAAATTCTAATGGACTCTACACTTTACAAAGTGTACATGCTAGGTATATTTATAGCCTCACATAAGCAAAACCCTAGCTAACCAAATCGCACAAAATTAGGAAACTACCCTAAATAATCTCGCCGAATCTTTGGCTTGATTTGCTTGCTCCTCAAGCTACGTGTCTTCCTTTTCGGGTAGAGTTTCCCTTTCCTGCCCGGACAGTCTCTCTGTCCCCGAGCTGACCTGCTCGTATGCTCCGGGCTGAGCTTGCCTTCTATCCGGACGTTCTGCTCGTGTTCACCCGAGCTGGGCTGAACGGCTGTCCGTCTTCTGTTCTGGTCGGTACCCGGGCTGACTCCTCGCAAGTGTTTCTGCCCGTCCTGGGTTCTGGTCGTCATCCGGACTAAGTCAAGCTTAAGCTCACACAATACTCATTGAGTGTATATTTATTTTGCCCTAACGCGGGAGCTGTACAAAAAAAGACGACAAAGAAGAGAGGAAGGCCTCAATCTGAGGTAAAACTTAATTGAGTGTATATTTTTTTATATATATAATTGTTAATAACTATTTCATTTTCTTTAACAAGTATTCTTATAACGGCTTTTGTGTTGTATTTAGCGAGTTCAACAAGTTAGCTCTACACAACCTTTACCCAACCAACCAAATGATGTTGATTCTCGGAGTTCAACTCAACCATTCATTCCTCGTTCAAGTGGCATGCAAAAGCTTCAAACAAAGAGACATGAAGAGTTTATGTAGTAATTAGATATGGTTATTTTCCCCTTTGAAGTCATGATTTTTGTCACTTTGCTGCAATTTTGGCTAAAAACATGACTCTATGTTGTTCTTGCTTCAAATAAGTTGTTTATGTTGGTCTTTAATTTTTAATGAACCTTTAGCGGATACTTGATGATATATTTAATTGTTTGAAAAAAATTATTTGGTAATTATGAAAGCGGGTGTATTTTGGCCTTTTTTTAATAGATAGTATATTTTGTAAAAAATAAATAAACTAGAGGGTATATAAAAGCAAATTTGGAAAATTGTGAGTAAAGGGTAGTTATGAATTTTTTAAAATTAATTTTAGTAGAGAGTATAAAAAATAAACTAAAATAGACTTTGATGGTATACTTTAGTTGTTTTTGAAACTTGAGGGTATATTTTTGTTAAAACTCAAAGTTGCGAGTATAAAAAAGCAAATTTCCACACTAAGATAAGAAGATAATAATAACGACATAAGTACCATAATGTACAACCTATGATAGACTATACAATATTCAACACCCCCCCTTCAAGCTTGGTTGTATATGGTGTATAAACCAAGCTTGGAACATAGTTCATCAAAGAAAGCTCTTGGAAGGGCTTTGGTGAGGATGTCAGTGATCTGAAGTTTGGAAGGAATGTAACTCAAGTTGACGATGCCACCATTGATCTTTTCTGAGATGAAATGTCTATCAATCTCAATGTGTTTAGTCCTATCATGGTGAACAGGGTTCTTTGCGATGCGAATTGCAGATTGACTATCGCTGAGCATTTGAATAGCTTCAGAATGATCCATCCTTAGCTCTCTCAAGAGCCTCCGGATCCACATTCCCTCACATATCCCTAATGCGAGGGCACGATACTCTGATTCGGCACTACTCCGAGAAACAACAGATTGCTTCTTGCTTCTCCAATTGACAAGATTTCCCCAGACATACGAGCAATACCCAGACGTTGATCTTCGGTCGGTGGCTTCTCCGGCCCAACTAGCATCTGTGAAGATCTTGATCTCACGAGATTCAAATTTTCGGAATATTAAGCCATGACCGGGAGTAGACTTCAAGTACCTTAAGATTCGGTTTACGGTTTCCAAATGCTCCTCGTTCGGGTTGTTCATGTGTTGGCTTACAACACTGACAGGGTAGGCAATGTCTGGACGAGTGTGAGACAAGTAGATGAGTTTGCCGACAAGTCTCTGATATCTCCCTTTGTCGACAGGAGCACTTTCAGTGCCGTGAGAGAACTTTTTGTTCGGATCCATCGGAGTGTCAACCGGCTTGCAACCAAGAAGACCAGTTTCGTGGAGTAAGTCAAGAACGTACTTCCTTTGAGAAATGACAATGCCTTTGTCAGATCTTGCTACTTCCATACCCAAGAAGTATCTCAGAGTTCCAAGATCTTTAATCTCGAACTGTGTTGCGAGTACTTGCTTTAGCCTGATGAGTTCCTCCGAGTCATCACCGGTCAAGATAATGTCGTCAACATACACATTGAGAATTGCAATCTTCTCATTGTTGTTCCGTTTGACGAAGAGAGTGTGATCGGCTTGGCATTGGAAGTACCCATTGGATGTGACGACTTTGGTGAATTTCTCAAACCAAGCACGAGGAGATTGCTTTAAGCCGTACAACGCCTTTTTCAACTTGCAGACTAAGTGACGATTGAAGTCTTGTTCAAATCCCGGAGGCATATTCATATAGACTTCTTCTTCAAGGTCGCCATTTAGAAATGCATTTTTGACATCAAGTTGGAATAATGGCCAATCTAAATTCACGGCAAGAGAAATGAGTACTCGAACCGTATTTAGTTTGGCCACCGGAGCAAAAGTCTCTTGAAAATCGATTCCTTGAGATTGAGTGAAGCCCTTCGCGACAAGTCTAGCTTTGAATCTCTCGATACTTCCATCGGACTTGTACTTGACAGTGAAGACCCATTTACACCCGACAGGGCGTTTTCCGCGTGGTAATTCAGTGAGGCTCCATGTTCTGTTGCTATCAAGTGCTCGGATTTCTTCTTCTACTGCATGTTTCCATGCGGGAATCTGAAGAGCTTCGTGAATAGAGCTAGGGACCTTGGTGTTATCAAGGCTAGTGATGAAAGCTCTATATAACGGCTGCAACTTGTTGTAGGCTACGTAACGTTCAATGGGATATTCAGTGTTCCTATGAACAGGTTTCTTACGAATGCCTTTCCGGATAGCAATGGGGAGATCTGAATCATCTACCACGGGTTCAAGTATTTCCGTACCTAATGGATTAGTCGAGGTAGAGGGTGTCGGATCCGGATCTTGGCCGATTTGACGATGTGTGGCGTCCTCTACTTGTTCAAGAGATCGAGATGAGCTAGGAAGTGAGTCTGTGATATTTTCGACAACCGGAAGTGGAATGGGAGTCAAAGGAATTTCTGATGCTGTACTCAGAAGGTCGAGTGGTCGAATTGAAGGTGATGAGATTTCGGGTTGAGTGTCTTGATTGCCTTCCCAAATTTGAGATTCCCAAGAGTTCTCCCCCTGAATGTCGGATTTGGGGAAAAAAGACTCACCTTCGAAGAAAGTGACATCCATTGAGTTATAAATAGTGCGGGTATTAGGGCAATAACATTTGTACCCTTTTTGATGTAGAGAATAACCCAAGAAGATGCACTTAATGGCACGAGGATCAAGTTTTGATCGATTTTGTTTGTGAACATGAACAAAGGCGGAACACCCGAAGACCTTTTTTGGTAGGTCGGAAGAGAACGTCAAGAGATGTGGGTGAATTTGAGTGAGAACTTGACGAGGAGGTTGGAAATTTAGGACACGACTTGGCATACGATTAATGAGGTACGTTGCCGTGAGAACAGCGTCTCCCCAAAAGTGTTTTGGAACGGATTTGGCAAACATTATGGAGCGAGAGACTTCTAGAATGTGTCTATTTTTTCGCTCGGCTATACCATTTTGTTGTGGGGTGTCCACACATGAACTTATGTGAACAATTCCCTTTTCAGACAAGTATGGCGAGAGAGTTTGATTGAAATAATCTCGTGCATTGTCCGTGTGAAGGACGTGAATATGGGTATGGAATTGAGACTCAATCATGGAGTAAATTTTTTTTAAAATGGGGGCAGTTTCCGTTTTATCTTTCATGAGAAATGTCCACGTCATGCGAGAGTGGTCATCAATGAATGTGATGAACCATCGAGCACCACTTATATGACGTACCCGTGAGGGCCCCCAAATGTCACTATGAATCACTGAGAATGGTTTGGATGACTTATAGTCGATGTCACGGAAAGAAGATCGAATATGTTTTGCAAATTGACAAACTTCACATTGATAAGAGGACGACTTTATGCTAGTGAACAAGTGTGGAAACAATTTTGCAAGATATTGGAAATTTGGATGACCGAGGCGATGATGCCACAACATGACTTGTTTAGCGATAGGCAAAGAGGTGGAGTTTGTGTTTAAACTAGACACAAGGCTTTGACCTGAGGTTTGAATTTGGTTACCATGAAAATTTGTGTCATAAAACACGTAGAGTCCACCACGCATCTCGCCTCTACCAATTTCCCTCTCGGAACCCAATACCTGAAAATCACAAAATTCGGCAAAGAAACGAGTCATGCAATTAGAGTCACGAGTAAGTTTACTGACCGAAATAAGGTTGCACTTGATCTTCGGAACAAAGAGAACATATTGAAGTACAATGTTCTCTGATATTCGAACCGATCCGATTGCTTCAACCAGTATAAGTGTCCCGTCAGCGGTCTTAACAGAGGAGTGACTTGTGTTTTGCTCGAATGTGAGAAAATAGTTTCGATCTCCTGTCATGTGGTCTGTTGCACCTGAATCAATGATCCAAGATTTTGGTTGTCGGATTTGGAAGAGACGATCGGATGTCAAGCTAGTACGAGCATAAGTATCGGTAGAATTATCGACACTTGGATTTTGTAGCTGCTCAAACCTTGATCGGGTGATGATCTCATTTACAATTCGATTGAAGTCATCGACAGTAGGATGAGAACCCGTAATAGGCTTTGATGAATCCGTGCATTTTTTTAGTTTGCCGTGCAATTTCCAACACTTGAGTCTCCAATGACCATGAACATTACAGTAATCACACCAAGGACGCCCCCGACGTGGTGTTGAAGGAAGAACGTGAGCACCCGATTCGACATGACAAGACATTGTGGTTGCAAGGATGAGCAGAGAAAATTTTTATTTCTGGAGGCACCAAATTTTGTGCAAGCACACAGAAAGTTCCCCGAAATAGGAGAGATGACCACTAGAATAGGTAGCTTTCGACAGCGAGTTCCAACAATGTGACGCTCGAGAGACTTGCAAATCTGAGATTTGCGCCAGTGATGGAATCGCTCACTGCGACTCGTGAGAAAGCGAGCTTCGCTGAAACGAAGAAGCTTCGCTGGAGGTCAAAAGTATTAAAGCTGGGCTAAAAACTTGACTTTGGCATTTCACCAAACACCTGGAGTGCAAACCACTCAGGGAATAGATCTACAGATCTTTTGATTTTCGCAGGTCCAATTTGTCCAAATCTGGAGATCGAGAGGCCTCGCTGGAGAGAGGATGAAACCAGCGCTGGTCGGAGCTGAGAGGTCGCGATGGTCGGAGCTGAGAAGCAAACTTGGCAGCAACTTAGTAATCTGAAAACAGATCTGAAAAGAGCTTCCAAGAAGAGGACGCGAGTTGAAGGTTTCACGCCGGAGAACATAGACACCCTGAGGATGGAAGCTTGCACGCCCACGCCGGAGATGGACGTCCAGAGATGAACCGATGAACGGGGTCAGAGAAGACGACCGCAGGAGAGCTGATCTGAAGAGTTTCACCGGAGAGAGGACACAGCGGATGAGATGCACGCTCGCCTGAGAGAGGGGCCGGAGAAGGACGGCCGACGAGAGGTGGCAGCGGCGAATTCCGGCGAAGAGATTTGAACTTTCCTAGAGCTCTAGCTCTGATACCATGTTGAATAATTTGGGAAAGTTATATTTTCCATTATGGGAAAGTACCATAATGTACAACCTATGATAGACTATACAATATTCAACATATATATATATATATATATAAAAACTGCGGCTAATGTACCCAATGTTTGTTTTTCTGCGGACTTGTACCCAATGTTTATTTTCGACGGCTAATGTACCCAAACTTTATTCCGTTAGATTTTTTCGTGTTTTCTGTCACTTGACCATCAACGAGTGATATGTACACTTTTCGTATTTTTGACATAACTCACTCAGTTTTTGTCCAAATTTTACGGACGACCTGTTAATGCTCGAAAATGGATCAACACTAATGCGGCCCAATTTGTGGTTTTGGGCCGGGCCCAATGCTCGGTTGATGATTGGATCGGGCTGATTCTTCGTGGCTGAGGTTGATTCGTTGCCCCAGGCGAGGCGACTGAGTCGGCGATGTCTTCGTGGCGATGCGACTTGTCGTTGTATGGCGGTGAGTCCCTGCAAAATGAACAAACGATGACGGACCTCATAAGATGAAGGCTGCCTACGTACCCAAATGGGATCAGGACATCACGTAGTTCAGTGTTAGTGGGTGTTCAAATGGGGTGAGACGTCTGATTATATGTCTCTGAGGGGCCGGAGGTGTTTTTCGATACATTTCCCTTTGTTTCCTTTTCCGAGAACGCCCTACGGATCTGGAGAGAAACGAGAATAACGTCGCTCCCGAGCTAGGCTCACCAAAGTTCGTTAGTCTCAGACCTCGTCTCTTTTAAGGAAATATTTCACTCCTCGAGCAGGGCTCGTCAAAGAATCGATCCCGGACCTTTGTCCTTAGGAGAGGGAATGAGACGCGAACTTAGAGTGAGGCACAGAGGGGGACTTTGTTGCTCGTTTTACTTCTCCATATTAGTCGGGAAATTTTACTTTGGAAAAGGTGATAAAAATGATAAACGGAATATTTCCGAGATTGAGAGAAGCTCGGATTCGTCCTCTTTTTCTTTTCCTGAATTCCCCTCTCTAGTGAGGAGTGATATGATATTTATAGGAAATGAAAGAATAGCAAAGGGGCAAAATGGGGTCGCATGCTTGGTGATGGGTCTCTGCCCGGTATCATGTATCAAGGGGTTCCTTTGATTATATATATTGTTATGTGCATTTTTCGTAACATATAAAAATTGGGCCCCCTTTGGCAAAGGTCAAAGCCCGTTAAGAAAAGTCAAAGCCTGTCATGGTAAGTCAAGGCCCATCACCAACGGCAAAATCCCGGGACCGAAGAACTAAGACATTGGCGAGGCCCGGGGTCCAAAAGGCGATGAGGCGACGAGGCGACAAGTCGACGAAGCGACGAGCCGACGAGGCGACAAGCCGACGAGGCGACAAGCCGACGGGGCGACGAGGCGACAAGCCGACGAGGCGACAAGCCGACGAGGCAACAAGCCGACAAGCTGACGAGGCAACAAGCCGATGAAGCAACAAGGCGATGAGGCGACAAGCCGACGAGGCGACAAGCCGACGAGGCGACAAGGCGACAAGCCGACGAGGCGACAAGGCGACAAGCCGACAAGCTGACGAGGCGACAAGGCGACGAGGCAACAAGGCGACAAGCCCCCTCGTCATAACTTGATGAGGGCGTAACTTGTAATCATTCCACACGATGAGGAGATCCGAGGCCACGAAGATCTCCGGGAAATCCTCCTCCGGATTTCCCCGAACACAACAAGCGGACTCGCGGACCTTGTCCGAAGACATCAAAGACGAATCAAGAAGCACCGACAACCCCTTCTGCAGAGGAGAAACTCGTAAGCCCCTGGAGGTGCAATATTCAGGGAATTCGCAGACCCCTGAAGGTGCAGTTATCAGGGAATTCGTAGGCTCCTAGGAAGTGCAATTTCAGGGAGTTGGTTTTCCTATAAATAGGAGCCTTCTCCCCTTCATTTCCACACTCACTCACAGCTTTCTCCAGAGCATCTCTCTCTAGCTTTCTTTCTCTAAAAATTCATCCACTCCTATAGGAGGAAGGACTTGAATAAGAGCTGAGATCGATCTAGAAGCAGAGTCGTAAGCCTGAGAAGAAAGGTTGTTCGACGAGTCAGCTAAAGCGTCCCTCGAAAAATGGGTAACCACGCCACCACCTGTGAGGTCGACAAAGGAAGAAGCATCCCTTCGTCATGATAAGGCCCCTCGTCGTACGAGGCCACCTACCCCGGCAAGGTCGACAAGGGAGCACACCTCGTCAGGTCAAGGCTCTCGCTGTACTTCGCCCACATAAGGGAAGTTCGACAGTGAGTTCGCCAACACCAACGAGGTCAACGAAGAACACATCACGCCGGTAATACCCAGCCATCAGGCCAAGGGTCACCCCCGCGCCGCCAACAACGGCACTTCCGACGAGTCAAACCACATCATCATTCACCCGCCGTTTATCACTAACCCCGAACTACGTGGGACCTGATTCTCTTAAACTGAGATACGTAGGCAGCCTCGCCCAACCATAAGCGACGGGGCACGTTCCTATTCTACCTTTTTTTGCAGGTCCTCCCTCGCCATAGGAGCTCGCCAAGGAAGGAAAAGCACAAAGAATCATCAAGATTACCACGGAGCTTCATCAAGACTGGAGTTCGCCCAGAAGAGGACATCGCCAAGACAAGGACTCCGCCCGGACGAGGAGCTTCGCCGTGAACTGGACTTCGTCACCACCAAGGAAGTTCGCCGAGGATCGTCAACGACAGCCCGGAGACTCATCCAAGACGACGGAATTGCCTCCAGCTTTGACGACCAACAGTCAACCCGCGTTGACTCAGCATTCAATCATCCTTGTGTTCAGCGGGTCAATCTCGGGACCCGAACCTTGGATCCGACTCTAAGTTAAATCCATTTTTACGTATTGACATATATATATATATATATATATATATAAAAATAAATGTGCGATGAACAACGTATGTAAGTGTACATACATGAGTGCAAATTGCACTTCTCTCCTTTCCCACACATCAATTATATATATATATATAATTATATATATGTGTTTTATATTATCTTTATTTTATTTTGTTAGAATTTTTGTTATTTTGGGCTTTATTTTTTATTGGGCCGTCATTTTTAAGGCCGAAAAAATACCCGTAACATTAACCCCCCAGTTTTTTGGGAGGCTTTGCCTTGCGGAAAACAATTTTTGCTTTGTCGTGGGATTTTAATAAACGGGCTTTTGTCGAATTTTTAATCTACGCTTTCTTGTATATGGGGGCGTCTCTAGAGATAACATTCCATTTACGTTTACGGGGGCATTTCGCGAGATACCTTACCGCCTTATGCTTACGCTCGTGGGGGTGTCCTCAGATATCACCTACCGTATGTTTACGGGGGCGTTCCAGAGATAACCTACCAAGCCACGCTCGCGTTTGTTGGTTTGGCGACTTTTGAAATAACCTACCGTTCACGTGTATGTGTGTTTCCCTAGGCGATAACCTTACATATTTATTAATTTGGAGAAGACAACAAGCTTGAGAGCTCTTTTATTAATAATAACTTGGGAGTTATAACGCTGAAAAGTGAAAACTCGCCCCTCGAGGGACGCTTTTAGAAAGATGAACAAGACAGTGTACCATTCAAGGGTACTTCTTGGAATTTGGCTTTTGCTTTCTTTCCGATTGCTTATTGATAGGATTTATCTTCGTGCGATGCTTTGAGCACTCGGATTTCGTGCCTGAGTCACCGGGGTTTGAGACCCGGCTTTTCTCAGTCTTTGTGTACTTGGGGCCAGGTCGTGTCATCCTGATGCGCTACGTATCCTGGACTTATCACAAGTTGCGCGTCGTCAAGCGTTCGGTTTTGGGCCGAGTAACGCTTCCGGGGCGACTTAGTGTACATGGAGCCAGATCACGCTTTGTTGAGCGCTACAAGATCCTGGTCTTATCGCAAGCTGCGTGTCGTCAAGCGCTCGGTTTTGGACCGAGTAACGCTTCTGGGGCGACTTGGTGTACTTTGAGCCGGGTCGCGTCATCCTGATGCGCTACATATCCCGGACTTATCACAAGTTGCGCGTCGTCAAGCGTTCGGTTTTGGGCCGAGTAACGCTTCCGGGGCGACTTAGTGTACTTGGACCCAGGTCACGCTTTGTTGAGCGCTACAGGATCCTGGTCTTATCGCAAGCTGCGCGTCGTCAAGCGCTCGGTTTTGGACCGAGTAACGCTTCCGGGGCGACTTGGTATACTTGGAGCCGGGTTGCGTCATCCTGATGCGCTACATATCCCAGACTTATCACAAGTTGCGCGTCGTCAAGCGTTCGGTTTTGGGCCGAGTAACGCTTCCGTGGCGACTTAGTGTACTTGGAGCAAGGTAACGCTTTGTTGAGCGCTACAGGATCCTGGTCTTATCGCAAGCTGCGCATCGTCAAGCGCTCGGTTTTGGGCCGAGAAACGCTTCCGGGGTGACTTAGTTGCCTATGTCGGCTGGATCGAGATCCAGGCCTTTCTCGGTCTTTTTTTTTCTATCAAAGTAATCTTGCGAAGGTTAGGAGGAAACTTTCGGAGGCATCAATTCTTAGAATAAGAAAAAAATTTATATATATCATTTGGCGCTTCTTGTGGCGCTCTCCTTTTACATATGTTGGTCATCGGGGCTATTCTCGTGCCAGTGGTACATCTAGATTTTCGCAGTGATGGACTCGGCTTTTGGCCATTTTCTTAGCTTCAGGTCGGATCTTAGCTTCGGCTAACTTCTTAGCTTATGGTTGGATCTTTGCTTCAGCTATCTTTTTAGTTTCGGCCATGTCGCGCTCACTGATGATACTGCTTCAAGTGCTCGACGTTCCAGGGTCGGGGGATTTTGCTACCCCCCATCTCCTGCAATCAATATGTTCCATCCCGGATCACTTTGGCGACCCGGTATGGGCTTTCCCAAGTTGGTTCGAGGACTCCGGCGCCGGGGACTTGGGTGTTTTGGCCCACTTTTCTCAGGACCAGGCTTCCTTCCAAGAAACGTCTTTCCTTGACTTTGGAGTTTTAGTAGCGTTCTACAATCCGCTTCTGGGCGACCAGTCGAGTGTAGGCCTCGTTTCATTTTTCTTCGATGAGGTCGAGCTCTTGCCGCAGGGCCTCATCGTTGCGTTTTTAGTCGAAGAATTCGACTCGCGGTGAGGGGACGCTTATCTCGGTGGGGATGACCGCCTCGGCGCCATAGATTAGGGCGAACAGGGTTTCACCCGTGGCGTTGCGTGTGGTAGTCCGATAAGCCCAGAGTACTGAGGGTAGCTCTTCTGCCCACTTTCCCTTCTTTTCGTCGAGTTTCCTTTTCAGGATAGTCTTGATGTCTTTGTTGACTGACTCGACTTGGCCGTTTGCTTGGGGGTAGACGGGCGATGAGTATGTGTTGTTGATTCCGAGATCTTGGCAGAAAGCTCGGAGGTCGACATTGTCAAACTTTTTTCCATTGTCGGTTATCAACGAGGCAGGGATCCCGTGCCCGTATATGATGTTGCGCCAGATGAAGTTCGTCGTAGTCTTCTGGGTGATCTTTGCGATCAGGTCTGCCTCAACCCACTTGGTGAAGTAATCGATGGCCACTATCGCATACTCGACGCCTCCTGGGGCTTTTGGCAGCTTCCCAATCATGTCGACTCCCCATTTGGCGAACGGACGCGGAACCATCTCTGGGCATAGCGGAACTGCGGGCTGGTGAGGCACCTTGGCGAATCGCTGGCATTTGTCGCACTTGCGGGAAATCTCGTTTGCGTCTTTCTTGAGGGTCGGCCAGAAATAGCCTTGCTTAAGAGATTTGAGGGCTAGGGATCGTCCAGCATAGTGGTTGCCACAGATTTCTTCATGGATTTCTCGGAGGACGAGATCGGCGTCGTCCTTGGTAAGATACTTGAGAAGGGGCTGCATGAACCCACGTTTGTAGAGATTGCCGTCTTGCATCACATATCTCGTTGCTCGGAGCTTAAGTTACCTTGCTTCATTTCGGTTGGCGGGGAGAATGCCACGCTCTAAGTACTTGACGATCGGTGACATCCAGTCGTCCTCTACTTCACTGGTGATGGCGAGGATCTGTGTTTTCTCGATGGACGGGAGTTCCAAGGCTTCGACCGGAACTTTGCCCAGTTCTTCGTCGTCAGCTCTTGATGCCATCCTGGCCAACGTGTTGGCCTCGGAGTTCTCCGCTCGGGGTATCTGAGTGATTTCGTACCATGCCAAAAACTCCAGACGACGTTGCGCCTCAGCGAGGTAGGCCGCCATGTTTTCTTCTTTTGCCTGGTATTCGCCTTCTACTTGTTTCACGATTAGCTGAGAGTCACAGTGGATTCGCAGGTTTCTCGCTTCGAGTTTTTGAGCGATCTGGAGTCCGACCAATAGCGTCTCATATTTTGCTTCGTTGTTCGTGGCGTTGAACCCGAAACGGATGGCGTAGCAAATTTTTCTGCCTTCAGGGCTGGTGAACAGGATGCCTGCCCCCGAGCAATGGGCGTTTAAGGCGCCGTCGACGTGAAGGCTCCAGACATGTCCGTCGGGGCTTGATTTTTGTTTGGCCGTCTGGGGCAGCTTGTCGAGTTCTTCCTTGGTTTCGACCTCCGCGTCATACGTGAATTCGGAAATGAAGTCTACCACTGCCTGCGCTTTGATAGCAATCCGGGGCTGGTACTCCACACCGTATTCTCCCAACTCCTGCGACCAGATTGCTATTCACGATGAGGTGCCTTTGAGGAGCGTTTTGCGTACCGGGTGCTCTGTCCGTACTATGATCTGGTGAGCTTGGAAGTACGGGCGAAGTTTCTTGGCTGTGGTGATCAGCGCGAGTGCCAGTTTCTCGATCTGCGTGTAGCGTGTCTCGGCGTCGAGGAGAGCTTTGCTGACGTAGTAGACCGGCATCTGCTTCTTTTCCTCTTCTCGGACCAAGACAGCGCTGACGGCCCTGGTCGAGACGGAAAGGTAGAGGAATAGGGTTTCCTCGTCCTTAGGTTTCGACAATAGAGGAGGCGACCCGAAGTAGGCCTTCAATTCTTGGAAAGCGGTTTCGCATTTCTCATCCCAGGTGAAGTTCTTCCCGACCCGTGGCTTTTGACACGAACCGTCCTAGGGCGTTGATGCATCCGTTGAGGCTTTGTACTTCTTTGATCCTTCGAGGGCTCTTCATCTCGATCAGTGCTCGGATCTTTTCAGGATTTGCTTCGATTCCTCGTCGGTTGATGATGAATCCCAGGAATTTCCCAGACTCGACCCCGAACGCGCATTTGGCAGGGTTCAGCTTCATCTTGTACCTTCGGAGGAGCGTGAAGGTTTCTCGAAGGTCTTTGACGTGGTCGGCTTCCATTAGGCTCTTGACGATCATGTCGTCGACATAGACCTCCATATTTTTTCCGATGAGTGAGGCGAACATCCGGTTGACCAAGCGCTGATATGTGGCTCCAGCGTTCTTGAGCCCGAATGGCATGACCTTGTAACAGTAAAGGCCGCGGTCGGTGATGAACGTGGTGTGTATTTGGTCGGGCTCGTGCATTCGGATTTGGTTGTATCCCGAGTACGCATCCATCATGCTCATGAGCTGGTGGCCGGCGGTCGCGTCTACCAGCTGATCGATCCTCGGGAGAGGGAAACAATATTTTGGGCACGCCGCGTTGAGGTCGGAATAATCTGTGCAGATCCGCCATTTGCCGTTAGGCTTTTTGACCATCACGACGTTAGACACCCAATCTGGGTATGTAACTTCTTTGATGAAGTCTGCAGTGATGAGCTTGTTGACTTCGTCGTTGATGGCTTGATATCTCTCGGGATTGAACGCCCGTCGTCGTTGTATTTTTGGCGCCTTTCCTTTCTTAATGTTAAGTCTGTGGACGACGATTTCGGGGTCGATGTCGGGCATGTCGGCATATGACCAAGCGAAGACGTCCTTGAACTCTCGCAAGAAGGCGATCAGCTGCGTCTTGATTATGACGGGCAACTGGGCACCGACCGAAACGGTCCTTTCTGGTTTTTCTTCATCCAGCGTGACTTGGGTCACCTTGGAAGAGGGTTCCATCGTGGGTTTGCGTCTGTCGTCACGCGGGTCGAGCTCACTAAACATTCGTGCCTTCTCGGGGTCGGGGATGAGATCACCGCTTAGCTGTTGGATAGTGTGGATGACCAATTCATTTTTCTCAGCCCTCGTTCCTTGGGCGTAACAGGTTCTTGATTCCCCCTGGCTTCCTCTTAGGATTCCTATCCCGTTTTCCGTTGGGAACTTTACGAGTAAGTGAAAGGTGGAGGTGATGGCTTAGAGCTTGTTGAGAGATGGCCTACCCATGATGATGTTGTACGATGATGGCCGGTCCACCACGAGGTATCTGATCATTTTGGTGACCATAGCCCCGTCTTCCGACCCAAATGTTGTTGGAAGGTCGATGGCTCCTTCGGCAAGGACCGGCTTTCCGTTGAATCCGTAGAGTGGAGTCTTGATAGGTGCCGGGACGAGCCCCCCTAGACTCATGCGTTCTAGAGCCGCTTTGAAGATGATGTCGGCCGAGCTTCCATTGTCGACAAGCACTCGTCTTATTTGGTTGTTGGCGATTAGCGTTTCTACCACGATGGCATCGTTGTGAGGGTGTGAGACGCTTCGAGCTTCTTCTTCCGTGAAGGTGATGGCTTGGCTGGGAAACACCGTCACTGAACTGGTTAGGTTCGTGAGATTGACCTGGTGTTCTTCGTCGCTGCCTTGCAGGGCTCGAGCGTATCTCTTTCGCTTGTTGTTGGAATCCCCAGTCTCCGGCCCACCTAGGATAGTGAACACGACGTGGTATTGAGGTATTTTGCCTTTGGTTTGCTCTTCGTCTTGGCGGGATTTGTTTGGGTAGTCGTCTCGGGATTGTTCACCTTCTCGAGGCGGAGGGTCGTCGGTTTTTCCGCTTCCCGCCACGAGTTTCTTGACGAACTCCTTTAACTGCCCGTCTTGGATGAGCTGCTCGATTTGTTTTTTCAATTGCCAGCATTCTGCCGTCAGGTGGCCGTGATCCTGGTGGTACTCGCAATACCGACTTTTATCTTTGTTGGCCTTCTTGGGCATAGGCCGCGGAGGGCCGAACTTTTCTTTATGGAGACTGAAGATTGTCGCCGGTGACACGGTCAGCGGGGTGTAATTCGCATCCCTTCGGAAACCATCTGCTCGCTTTGGCCACTGTTTTCGCCCCTCAGAGTTCGGTTGCTGGCGTTGCTTCTTTCTCTGAGGCTCGTTATCATTGCCCCTTTGGTCGTTACGGCTCTGCTCGTCTAAGCTAAGCTGGCTTCGGCTGACGAAGTATTCATCGGTTGCGATATCTTCTGCCGCCCTAGCCATTAGTTCAGCCATGGAGGTAGGCCTTTTCTTGACAAGAGAGCGCGTGAATTCGCTCACCGGGAGACTGTCGATTACTGCGGTGACAGCGTCGTCGTCGGTGTAGCTAGCGACTTTATTTGCTTCCTCCGTGAACCTTTTTAAGTAGGTCTGGAGGGATTCGTCTTTGCGCTGCTTGAGGGACCACATGTACGATTTTCCCTTTCGCTATGTTATTGAGCTGGCAAAACGGGAAATGAAGCGTTCCTTCAGCTCTTCAAAGGACTCGATCGACCCCTTGGGGAGCCTCTGGTACCATTCGAAGGCTGGTCTGGCGAGGGTGAGGCAGAAAGCCTGGCACATCGTGGAGGGCGAGCATCTCTTCACCCGCATAGAAAATCGGTATTGCACCAAATGGTATGTGGGATCGCTTGTGCCGTCGTAAATGAGGTTTAGTGGGAATCGGAGATCCCCGACGAGGTCTTCGTCGAGCAAGTGGCTTGCGAGAGGGGAGATGATTCCCTCCGCCATGCTTCTTTTGGCGGGGTCAGTGCTGTTGGCGGCGGCGAGTTCTCTTATTTCTCTTCTCAGCGCCTGGACTTTGTCTTTTAATTCGGCGTCTGACGGGGGTGCTGTCGGGCCAGGTGCTGGACTTGCATTGGCTTCTCGCGCCATGTGGTGGGCGGCGAGATGAGCAGAACTTTCAGACCTTTCAGATTGGGCATTGCCCGAATCCTCCTGGTAGCGGGCCCTTTCCCTTCGTCGCTCAATGTTTCGTCGAAAGTCTCCTTCGTGGTTGGGACGATTCAAATGGTGGCGGAGGTCTTACTCGTCCTCGGCGCGTATTCGAACGGGTGCCTGCTGGTGACGGTGGTTTCTTCGCGCCCTAACGCTCTCGGCGCCATCCTCATCTTTCCCTAGACAATCGAAGACTGATCGTCGGGTCGTTTGTGACTGTGCCAGCTCCTGAATGTCTTGACGGCCCGGTTACGTCACAGGTGGCCTTCGTTGTGTGAGTTCGAGGGCCTCATCTTGGCTCTCCTCTTCATCGATGGCTTCGAGGTTGACGTCGTCGCGGCCGAGGTGTTGAGACATCAGGCCAGTTAGCCGAAAGACACTGTCTTCTAGCCGGGCCAGCCACTCTCTCTCCTCGTTGACGGCAGGCTCTTGACGAGTGCTTGTCTCGGGCTGGTTTCTCACCTGAGTTCGGCGTGCGTTAACCTGATACCGAGTGTTGAGAGCAATACTTCCCGTAGAGTGGGAATTTGTGCCTTCTGTCGATTTTGACATCGTGGCTTTTTAAGAAAAACTGGGTAGAAGGGTACTCAGAGGTTTATGATTTTGCGGCACCCCTCCTTCTAGTGCCAAAATGTTAATGCTCGAAAATGGATTAACACTATTGCGGCCCAATTTGTGGTTTTGGGCCGGGCCCAATGCTCGCTTGATGATTGGATCGGGCTGATTCTTCATGGCTGAGGTTGAGTCGTTGCCCCAGGCGAGGCAACTTAGTCGGCGATGTCTTCGTGGCGATGCGACTTGTCGTTGTATGGCGGTGAGTCCCTGCAAAATGAACAAACGATGCCGGACCTCACAAGATGAAGGCTGCCTACGTACCCAAATGGGATCAGGACATCACGTAGTTCAGTGTTAGTGGGTGTTCAAATGGGGTGAGACGTCTGATTATATGTCTCTGAGGGGCCGGAGGTTTTTTTCGATACATTTCCCTTTGTTTCCTTTTCCGAGAACGCCCTCCGGATCTGGAGAGAAACGAGAATAACGTCGCTCCCGAGCTAGGCTCACCAAAGTTCGTTAGTCTCAGACCTCGTCTCTTTTAAGGAAAGATTTCACTCCTCGAGCAGGGCTCGTTAGAGAATCGATCCCGGACCTTTGTCCTTAGGAGAGGGAATGAGATGCGAACTTAGAGTGAGGCACAGAGGGGGACTTTGTTGCTCGTTTTACTTCTCCATATTAGTCGGGCGATATTACGTCGGAAAAGGTGATAAAAATGATAAACGAAATATTTCCGAGATTGAGAGAAGCTCGGATTCGTCCTCTTTTTCTTTTCCCGAATTCCCCTCTCTAGTGAGGAGTGATATGATATTTATAGGAAATGAAAGAATAGCAAAGGGGCAAAATGGGGTCGCATGCTTGGTGATGGGTCTCTGCCCTGTATCATGTATCAAGGGGTTCCTTTGATTATATATATGTTGGAATTTATTAGTAATAAATGACCAATAAATGTTCTAATAAATGAGCTAGTATAATGTGTTGAGTGGAGAGTAAATGTGGGAATGTGAAAAGTCCCACATGGATTAATTACAAAGAGTTTGTGCAATATATAAGGAAAACAATAGTGATGTGAGCTCAACATGTGGCATAATGATGAGTATGCCACATGAGTGCCGTGTGGAGGCGAGGTGGCGAGACCATGCCACCTCACACTTTCGCAACGCCGCCCTCGCCGGTGTCGCCACCGGCGACACCGGCTCGGGCTCGGGATCGGGGTCGGGTGCGTGGGCGTAGAGGCGCTAGTGGCATCTTGTAGGCGCACTTGACTTCTCTCCTTTCCCACACATCAATTATATATATATATATATATAATTATATGTGTGTTTTATATTATCTTTATTTTATTTTGTTAGACTTTTTGTTATTTTGGGCTTTATTTTTTATTGGGCCGTCATTTTTAAGGCCGAAAAAATACCCGTAACACGACCTATGGTTAGAAAGATAGAGATAGATCTACAACTTTTGTGTTTTAAGTTTTGTAAAAAAAAAAAGTTTTTTATTATTCTAAAAATTTCAATTACAATGTAAAACTGGACATTAGTTTAATACAAAAATTTTGTTTCGAGCAAATTTTAATATACTTAATGACTTTTTATGATTAAAAATTAAACTACAAAGTTGTAGATAAATCTTTTATCTTTCTAATGGTAGTTTAGTTATAAATTTTGGACAAAAAAAGAGTGAGTTATGCCAAAAATATGAAAGATGTGATATGAAAAAAGCTTTCGTATTTTTTGTATAACTTACTCATTTTTTGTCCAAAATTTATAAATAAACTACCGTTGGAAAGACAAATTATTTATCTACAACATTTTAGTTTTACGTTTTATCAGAAAAAATAATTATGTATATTAAAATTTTCTCGAAACAAATATTTTGTATTAAACTAATATTCAGTTTTACGTTGAATTGAAATTTTAGAATAATAAAAAACTTTTTTTACAAAAATTAAAACACAAAATTTGTAGATCTATCTCTTATCTTTCCAACCGTAGGTTGTGCATAGAATTTGGTCAAAAAATGAGTGAGTTATGTCAAAAATACAAAAAATGTACAAATCACTCGCTGACGGTCAAGTGACGGAAAATACGAAAAAATCTAACGGAATAAAAATTGGGTACATTAGCCGTCGAAAATAAACATTAGGTACATAATCCGCAGAAAAACAAACATTGAGTACATTAGCCGCAGTTTACCCTATATATATGTGATTTAGAAACTTGTTCTTTTAATGTTTCTTTTAAGAACTATAGAAACTTATAGTGCAAATACCATAATATTATATTAATTGGAACTATTTGTCATTCATTATTAGCTAGATTTTTATTTAATGGCTTGACTTTTGGGACTTCTAACTTGGATTATACATTAAAAATTCAACAATTGAACTAGAGTTTTCCCGTCCATACATGTCTATTTTCTGCTTAGATATAGAAACGACACATAAGCATCCATAAGGAAAATTATTAGTGACATTATTGTCTTGTCTTATAAGATTTTTTTTTCTTCATAAAAACGACACATAAGCATCAGATTTCTTAATCTTTTGAAAGATGTAATAATTTTGATGTAATATTGCCCACAGACAAAGGCACAAGACTTGGACTTTGACTTAAAGTCGATTCATTTGCGGAAAAAATATCCACATGCTACATAAAACATGAATTATATTTTCTGTCTTTTTTAGCAAAACTTCTTAATTATTTACAAATCTTAGCAAAAGTAATTAAGTTTTATCTGCTTCATTAATTCTTTACTGTGAAGTTCTAAGTGGTCATGATCACATGATTTTTTTCTACCTTTTGATGGGCATATTGAGCTACAAGAACTTCAAAAGTTGATAACAATATTATGTTCTTGCATAGTTGCCAAAACGTGTTCTACAATGAAAATACTAACTAAGGCACTATAAGTCATTCATATTGCCACAAGATCAAAAAAAAAAAGAAAGAAAACACTGTCGACGTGAGCAAAAGCGTGAAACTTCAAGGTAACAAGTTAATGAAATAAACTTAATTACTTTTGCTCAGATTTTTAGATTATTGGACAAGTCATGGTTTTGTACGTAACATGTGGCGGTATTTTTTGCCACAAATATTCCCTTTCTACGTTCACTGAAATTTTGTTGCCTTATTATATCAAGGCTTCACTTGTGAGCATGGGAAAGCAAAAGCCACAAGCAATCACAGAAACCATGAACTTGCCTGTTTTGTTCTTCGTTCTCGCAACCATTTGCTTCTCTTACTCCGAGCCCTTTTGCCATCACAGCGAGAGGCAATTGTTGCTGCAATTCAAGGACAGTTTGGCCATTGAGAAGCATGCTTCTTCTGCTTATCCAAAGACTGATTCTTGGGGACGGAACGGAAGCGACTGTTGTGTTTGGGACGGTGTCGAATGCGACGAAAACAACGCAAGCGTGATCGGCCTCGATCTCAGCAGCAGCTATCTCTACGGTTAGAACGACTCAAAAGCATCTCTCATTCTTCATTACTTTGGTGCTTGCTTTATATATGCTTTATATGCTTGCTTTGAATTTATAATTACTTTGGTGCAAGAATTAACTAAGGAACCTTCCCTAGCTAATTCATTTTCACGAACATTTCCGTCGACATCATATGTTTTTCTTAACAACCGAGCATCGATCGTCCTATCGATCTTTAGGTTGCGAACACTCGTTCTAAATTAACGCTGAAGATTTATCATGTAAGTCTGTACTATATATTTATTCTTCACTATTAGTTTCAAGATCAGGTAAACATGATATATACATGACAATAGAGTAAATATTACTTCATATCTCTATTATAATAAAACATTATCTCAAGTGCCTTTATAAATTATTGACCAGTCAACACTTCTTGTAGACAAAAATCCCAACATATATAGCACAAAATTAAATGGACTATTACATCCCTAAAAGTAAAGTATAGTATGTTTGAGAATATGATGCATGTTTAATTAACTTCAATTCTTGAGGTTATTTAATATGATATTTTTTTATTTTTCAGGTACAATTCCATATTCCATAGGAAAGCTTCAATTTCTCCATCATCTAGACCTATCCTTTAACAATCTTAGCGGCCAAATACCACCTTCTCTCGAGAATCTTACCCAACTCCTTACATTGGAATTGCACAACAATCATCTTAGTGGTCCAATCTCACTTTCATTTGCAAGACTAGTAAGTCTACAAACCATTATGCTCGACGGAAATAACTTAAGCGGAGATGTTGATTTCGACATGTTTCTTAGTTTGAAAAACCTTACCGAGATTGAACTATCCAATAATAGGTTGTCGGTGTTAATGAATCCTAGCATAAACGAGACGCTTCCGCAATTGGTTTGGCTAGGACTTGAATCTTGCAATCTAACCGAATTCCCAAAATTCCTCCGGCACCAAAAAAGACTCGAGGAATTGTACCTCGCGCTCAACCAAATAGGCGGGAATGTTCCCAAATGGTTGTGGAATATGAGCACAAAGACTTTAGAATATTTAGGCATCCAAAGAAACTTTTTAACCGGCCAGCTTCCACCGGTACTTCCGTTTGTCAACCTGTTATTTCTTCTTCTAAATGACAACTCGTTCACAGGATCATTACCGGTTCCTCATCCTTCCACTTTTATGTATAAAGCTAGTACTAATGCTTTTGATGGAGAAATTCCAACTCTATTCTGCAATCTATATTCAGGAAAAAGTCCTCAAAATTCTACAATTAGAAACCAATTGGAGGTGATGGATCTAAGTGGTAATAGATTGCAAGGCAAGCTTCCGCATTCATTGGTCAATTGCACGATGCTTCTGTACCTCAATCTCGAAAATAATAGGCTCGACGATGTTTTCCCGCACTGGCTAGGGACTCTTTCGGAGTTGAAAGTTCTCCTTTTGGGATCAAATAGATTTCACGGAGAAATAATAAAACCCGAAGAAGCCGAGAGATCTTATATTTTTCCACACCTACAGATTATTGTCTTGTCCTACAACCATTTCAGTGGTGTCTTGCCATCTCAGTACTTCCATTGCTGGAAATCCATGCAAGCGAGCGGCACGGCTAGGAAAGCCGAGTATTCGAATGCAACTATAAGCGATGGGAGTACCGGGAACTATATAAGCTACTTTAGAATTTCAATACAAATAAAAGGTGTGAATAGACACTATGATATGATCAATGAAGAACTATCCATCGTGGACTTGTCGCACAACAAATTCACTGGTGAAATTCCAGATATCATTGGGATTCTTAAGAGGCTTATTTCTCTCGACCTATCAAACAACAGTCTAATCGGAAGCATACCATCATCGTTGGAGAGCCTAAATAAGTTAGAATCACTTGATCTCTCGGCCAATAGACTCGCTGGAAAGATCCCTCAAGAACTTACCCGACTCACTTTCCTTCAATACTTCAACGTCTCTTACAATCGTCTCGATGGGACAATACCGCAACCAGGCCAACTGAGCTCCTTTGCAAGCATTTTCTACGAGGGAAACTTGGGATTGTGCGGGATTCCATTGCATAACAAGTGTAAAGCCCCAGGACCGCAACCTTCGGCTTTCGAAGAGGAGCACGAGGACTCGTCGTCTCTTTTTAACTGCGGTTGGAAAGTTGTGGCGATGGGATACGGGTGCGGATTCGTTATCGGATTACTCATTGGAAAACATGTGCTTGCTAGATGGCAAAGATGGTTTCCCATGGCTTTTCGGGTATAATTGTATAGTGGTCAATATAATTTATTTAGGATTTTCTCCCGTGATCAATATTTTTTTTTCTGATTTTTCAGGTAAGGATTTTCAAGTGAACGGGACGTCTTTTCGTGACTTTTCAAATAAGAATGTTAAAGTAATAATAATCGACGGGGTGTTTTGTACCAGAACATTTTGGATATTCTTGTTTGTGTTTGTCTTGTTATGATCAAAATTGTATACATATAGTTTGGGTAAGTTTAAACGATATTTGAAATAAAGATACTTAATTTTGGATATGTCTCACTAACTTGATCGAGCAGTTTGTTTAATTTATTATTTATTCATTAAATATGCTTGACTTTCCTATGTTGTAAGGATTAAAAACATTTATGTATAGCTCTCTCAAACAGAAATTGATAAAATTAGATTATTCAACATTAATGTATCTCAACTCAACGAAGACTTGTCCGTCATGGATTTCTCGTACAACAAGTTCAACGGCCGAATTCCAGCGTCGACTATAGGGCCGTTGAAAGGACTTCATTCTCTCGACTTGTCAAACAACAGACTCAGCGGTCACATTCCATCCTCATTAGAGAGCCTCACAAAGCTAGAATCATTGGATCTCTCCACCAATAAGCTCTCTGGGATGATTCCTCAATACTTCAACTACGCGTACAACCATCTCACAGGGCCAATTCCACAAGCAGGGAAACTAACCTCCTTCAATAGCACTTGCTAGGAGGGAAACCGGGGGTTGTGCGGGATTCCATTACAAAACAAGTGCGAAGCTTCTGAGCCACAACCGCCGTCTTTTGAAGAAGAACAAGAAGACTCATCATCTCCTTTTAACTTCGGCTGGAAAGTTGTGGTGATAGGATACGGATGCGGATTCATAGTCGGAGTACTCATCGGAAACATTGTAGTTGCGAGAAAGAAAAGATGGTGTTCCATGATTTTTCGGGTAAAACTTTTTCAAGTGACCTTTATGTTTTTCTTTGAATTTCTTTTCCTTCAATTTATAGTATTTTCTCACGTACGTGATCAAGTACATGTTTTATTTCTTATTTTTTAGGTAAGGATTTTCAAGTGATGGGCATGGCTCTTTTTTGTGACTTTTCAAATAAAAATGTTTACGTGATCGAAGTGTTGTTATCTCTTTGCTCACAGGCTAAGAGTATCGCTCTTGTTTTAGTTTAATTGTTGTACCAGAACTTTTTGAATATTAATGTTTGTATTGTTATTGATTAAACTTGCATGTAGTTTTACCTATAATTAAACCAAATATAAAATAAAGTTATATATTTTCATTAAGGGAAAATAACAGAATAAGTACCTAAAGTCTTTGAAAAGTTTACACTATGTTCTCTTTTTTTTTTTTTGTGGTAAAAGTTGTCAAACTCTTACTTTGTGTACTCCGTCATATTTTCGTCTAGAATAGCGCCACGTGTTACACTTTTAAACCCATTCGATATACCATTGTTTATATCATTGATAAATCAATTTAATTTTTTAATTAAAAATTGTATATTTAATAGGTTTAAAAACATGACACGTGATACAGTTCGAGGCGGAAACATAACGGAAGACACAAAATAAAAATTTAGCAGCTTTTACCACCCAAAAAATGGGAACTTAATGTCAACTTTTCAAGCCTTTAGGAACGAGCCATCTCAATTCCATCTCCGAGCATAAAGACGCTAGCAACTCATCGTTTCCAGCTTCCAACAAACCCGGACAAAGTTTATTGAAGATATCTAAATCCGGAACCACGGATCTCTCCAACATCTCCCTCAGAACTAAGACAGCTCCGTTCGAAATCTTCGTTCTTGAAGAACGTAGAAACCAACATCCCAAAAGAACTTTGATCAGGATAAAAAAAAAACCGCACGGTCAGTGTTTTTCCTCACACGGCACGGTCAGGGTTCCTTGACAAGTTGTTTACAAGTTCTTTTGTGAACAGGATTTTATTTTGGTTATGTGCTCTTATTATGCTTAATTCATTTTTATTAATTTAATGATTTGAATATTCACAGGTAATTAAATTAGATTTTAATTAGTGTTTTCCCTTGGATATTGAACCCGTGAAATCAACCCAAATTAACCAAAATAAAATATTTATATATTTTGCACTCTAGCTATATATGACTTGCGTACCAAGAAAACATTACATGACTTTGTTTTGTACAAGTTCAGCCCAAAAACAACCTTAGGAAACGACACATATTAGTCACCCACGTACATACCACTGAGAAGAACGACAACTAATTTGCGAAAAACGACAATGGAATGATTTTCACTCCATGGCATGTGGTGATTGAGGTCAAATATCGACTTCTGTAATTAATATGATATTATAATAGAAAAACCCAAAAAAGCCCAAAAAAAACACTTAAGTTTAAAAGAAATGCCCATAGTTTCATAAAATTAATTTATACCCACTAATAATTTTGTTTGGACTATATTACCCTTATTATTAGTTATTAATTTTAATTTTCGTTTATTTATTATTAATTATATTTTTATTTTCGAAATTATTTTCCTATAATTGTGGTATTTGACAATTTCCTTAATTATTTTTTTCTAGAAAATAGAATTTTAAGTATTGCACGTCTCTCTCTCTCTCTCTCTCACGATATCATCGCCGGATTAATACCTCCATCGCTAGATTCTTATCGATCGTAGAAGAGCGCGTCGAAGTACAGACAACGTCGCTCGCTGCCGCTCCATCACCGCCAGTCTTCTTCTTCTGAGGCGAATCTTCAAATCGCGATTCACAAATCCCCAGAGCATCCGCCATTGTTCGAGGACGCTCATGCCTTGGTTTCCACCGTCGCGTAGCTTCCCGTTGCCTCTCCGTCGACGCGAAGGTCGTTCGCGCTCAGAATTTCATTCGCCCAATATCGTAAAGTGATTTACTATTATAAATTTGTAACTTAAATTACAATTACAGGTATAATGATTTACTATTATAAATTCGTAACTTAAATTACATGTACATGTATAGTGATTTACTATTATAAATTCGTAACTTGAATTACAATTAAAATTACATGTATAACTTCGTAACTTAAATTCATAAATACTATTATAAATTCGCAACTTAAATTCGTAACTTAATTTACAATTACAATAAGATCTATAAGTTTGTAACTTAACTTCAAATAATACTAGTATAGAGTCGTAACTTAAATTACAATTAACTTAATGGGGATTGAACTCATAAAATACGTAACTCAAGGAAATAAAACGATTTTACGTATAGCAATTTTTAAGGAAGTAAATTTGTTTTAATAGTGATCAATCAGTTATGTATTTATCTATTTTTAAGGAAAAAATATCGATCAATATTTTATTTTAAGTGTAATATAATTGGTAGAATTTTTTGAAATTTTGTTTCTAAAATTAAATTATTTTAATACTGAATATATGAAAATATTTTGAAAATTAATTATGGGATTTTTAAAAAATCAATAAGTTACGTAAAAATCAATCAGTTTGCTACATTTAAGGAAATTTTTTATTTTAATTAAAAAAACGAAATTAAAAGTTAAACATTATTAAAAAAAATAAAAGGGTATATTAGTCCATATATCAATTTGTTGGTGGTTATGATTACCATAATTAGAAATGGGTATTTTTTTGAAATCTTGAGTCACAAATGGGGATTTGCTTCATTTACCCTTTTATAATTTAAGCAAACAAATCACTAAAGTTAAATAAAGAAAGTATCCTAACTTAGGGTGTGTTTGTTTACATTAAGATTAAGACGTCTTAATCTGAATGTAAATCTGAATATTAAGATGTGACATCTGAATCTGAATGAATACAAATTAAGTCTGTTTGTTTTTTAGATCTGAATACAGATCTGAATGCATCTTTATTTTTTCGATAATAGCATTTTTTTATAATCAATTTTTTATATATATTTTATTTTAATGATTATTTGATTTATTTATATTAATAAATTTGTAAATTTATATTTATAAAACGTAAAATTATATATAACATTTTAAATATATGAACTAATAATATATCTTTCTAACTTTTAGTTATAAATTTAAGATAATTTTATATTTTAATATATTTTTATTAAAAAATCAAAATTCATATTTTTTTTAAAACGTCGAAAATATATCTTTCCACCTATCATTGGATTCGACTTGTCTCAAGTTTTCCAATGGTATTTTTTATGACTCCATTGTAGATATATAAATAAAGTTATGGAGTTTTGAAGTTTTTTGTTAAGAAAGTAATTAGGAGAGAGAATCTGAATGCCATTAAGTTACTTTTGCAAATCTGATTCATTAAGAGGCAAAAAGATGCATTAAGATGTTTAAAAAAGAAAAAAACAAATGCACTTAATAGACTTAAATCTGGCCCATTAAGATTAAGAGGTCTATTAAGTGCAAACAAACACACCCTTAATTTGTCGTGTATCTTAAAATGAAATTATATTTATATTGACTTTGACTGGCGTTCGGTCTTTCAACTTGGAATGACATAAAAAGTCATCAACGAAATAGCACCAATGTTTCTCCTAATGTTCTGTTTTTTTTTATTTTATTTTCTTATTCGATGATATCTAAGCCATAGCTTATAATATATCGCAGAAGACTTCAAACGTTGACTTGGTCAACTGAAGATTGAACATAAGTGGCGTACCATCAAAGAACATTATTGTAGCAGCATGCATTAACTCTATACAAACAAAACAGCAAGACTTAGAAACTTGACTTGGTTTCCTTTTGTATTTATAATACTTCTCATTAGCTAAGAGTACAGAAACCATGAAATCGCCATTGTTGTTCTTCGTTCTTCTCGCAACCCTTTGTTTCCCTTTCTCGCAGCCACTTTGCATAGACAGCGAAAGGACATTGTTACTGCAATTCAAAGACAGTTTCGCCATTGAGAAGTTTGCTTCTAGGGCTTATCCAAAGACCGATTCTTGGGGACGAAACGGGAGTGATTGCTGCATTTGGGACGGTGTCGAATGCCACGAAGACACTGGGCGTGTGATCTCAGCAGCAGTTTTCTCTACGGTTCCATCAGCTCCAATAGCAGCCTTTTTGGGCTAACTCATCTCGAGAGGCTTAATCTTGCGGATAACCACTTCAATTTCTCAAAAATTCCTTCTTCAATCGCCCGTCTCTCGAAACTCACACATCTCGACCTTTCTAGGTCCGCCTTTTCCGGCCAAATTCCACACCAAATACTATCATTGTCACGACTGTCTCTTCTTTGTTTGTCTTCCGATGTTGATCTCGCAACGACAGAAAATCGGTTGCAGTTGAAAAATCCTGGCTTCCACAGCCTAATCGAGAGCCTAAGAATGCTCAAGGAACTGGATTTCAATTTTGTTGAAATATCAGCCGGAGTGCCCGACTCATTGGCGAATGTTACTTCTTTGGAGATTCTCAGTCTGGCGAGTTGCGAGTTGAAAGGTGACTAATCAAATCTAAAATTTTCAACTTAGTTCAATACGAGGCAACTTTGATGGCCTTGTTTTTAGCTTATTTAAAATATGATAACGTATTTAACTTCTTTTATTGTGTAACTTCTTCAGGTGCGATTCCATCTTTCATAGGAAAGCTTCATCGTCTCCGTGTTCTAGACCTTTCGAGGAATGGATTTAAAGGCCAAATACCTTCTCTAGCTAACCTTACCCAGTTAGAATTTCTAGATCTAGATTCGAATGATTTTGAAAGTGGGAATCTATCTTGGCTTGGTAGCCTCCCGAAACTACGTGTTCTGTCAGCAATCGAAACAAATCTAATCGGTCCACTGCCATCTTCTTTAGGGAATCTAACACGACTTGTTGTTTTGAGATTTAACAACAACCAGTTTAGTGGTCCGATTCCACTTGCATTTGCAAGACTAGTAAATCTAAAACGCTTAATCCTTCTTAACAATAATTTAAGCGGAGAAACAAATTTTGAAATGTTTCTTGGCATGAAAAATCTTACCGATCTCGGGCTCTCCGATAATACGTTGTCGATTACAATTAAATCTAGCATAAACGGAACGCTTGCACAATTTGTTTGGCTAGGACTTGCATCTTGCAATTTAACTGAATTCCCAAAGTTTCTGAGGCACCAAAAAACACTCTTGTTACTTGATCTGAACAGCAACCTAATAGGTGGGGATATTCCCAAATGGTTTTGGAATACGAGTACACAAACTTTGCAATGTCTACACCTTGGAAACAACTATTTGACGGGTTATCTTCCGCCAGTCCTTCCGTTTGTCAATCTGTGTTTCTTCACAGTTACTCTAAACTTGTTGAAAGGAGCAATCTCAATACCTCCGCCTTCCATTGCTTGGTACGTAGCTAGTATGAATGCTTTTGATGGTGAAATTTCAACTCAATTCTGTAATCTTGCTTCATCAAGAGAAACCTCTGTAGTCAAGAACCAATTGGAGGTGATTGATCTAAGAGGTAATAAGTTGGAAGGCAAGCTTCCACATTCACTTGCCAATTGCACGATGCTTCGTTACCTGAATCTCGAAGGCAACAAGCTCGATGATGTCTTCCCGCATTGGCTAGGCACTCTTCAACACTTGCAAGTTCTTCTACTCGGATCAAATCGATTTCATGGAGAAATTACAAAACCAGAAGAAGACAAGTTTCCTTTTCCACAGCTTCGGATAATTGTTTTGTCCTACAACAATTTTAGCGGCGTGTTGCCATCTCATTACTTCAGGATCTGGAAAGCTATGCAAGCAAGCCCAACAGAAACGGATGCAACGTATTCGAGTGTGAGTTCAATCACAAGGAGTGGGTCTATTCAGACTTTTGTTAGAATTTTAATAAAGATCAAAGGTGTGGAGAGGATCTATTATAAGCTCAATGAATACTTGTCCGTCATGGATCTCTCGCACAACAACTTCATCGCCGATATTCCAACGACTATAGGGACGTTGAAAGGACTTCATTCTCTGGACTTGTCGAACAACAGACTCAGCGGTCACATTCCATCTTCATTAGAGAGCCTCACAAGGCTGGAATCGTTGGATCTCTCCGTCAATAAGCTCTCTGGAATGATTCCTCGAGAACTCACCAACCTCAATTTCATTCAATACTTCAATGTCTCATACAACCATCTCGCAGGGCCAATTCCGCAAGCAGGCCAACTAACCACTTTTCCGAGCACTTGTTACGAGGGAAACCCGGGTTTGTGTGGGATTCCATTACAAAACAAGTGTGAAGCTTCGGAGCCAGAACCGTCATCTTTTGAAGAGGAACGAGAAGACTCATCATCTCCTTTTAACTTCGGCTGGAAAGTTGTGGCGATAGGATACGGATGCGGATTCATAGTCGGATTACTCATCGGAAAGGTCGTAGTGGCGAGAAACCAAAGATGGTTTTCCATGCTTTTTCGGGTAACAGTTTTTTCAAGTGATCTTTACAATTTTTTCTATGATTTAATTTTTTTTGTTAGTATTTTCTCACGTGATTAAGTATACATGTTTTATTTCTTATTTTTCAGGTAAGGATTTTCAAGTGATAGGCATGGCTTTTTTTTTTTGTGACTAATCAAAGAAAATGTTTACGTGATCGACGTGTCGTTATCAAATAGTCGTGGCGATAGAGTATCGTTGTTGTTTTAGTTTAATTGTTGTACCAGAACTTTTTGAATATTAATGTTTGTATTGTTATTGATGAAACTTGCATGTAGTTTTGCCTATAATTAAACCAAATATGAAATAAAGTTATATATTTTCATTAATTAGAAGAGTTTAAGCATAATTATTAGCTAAGGAAGTCCATTTACCATTCATTCTTACAAAAGCAAGAGATAAATATAATTCCATATTTATTACAATACATAAGAGAAATACAAAGACAGCGAACTCTCTATTAAAATCATATCTTGCTGGTCGTAAAGTCGTCGCTCGTGGCTTCCCAAATGGTGGTTCCGTCGCAAGTGCAAAGTGTTTTGTAGTTCTCACCGACACCCGCGCTTCTAGCGATCACCGCAGCTGCGGCCCTGGAATCCGACCGACCTTCTGTTCGGTAAACCACTATGGACCGTCCAATCAGATCGCCGACTCTCAGCTTCTCTTTGACACCCGAGAAAAAGGCTTCACCTTTCTCGTCCGCGTTTAATGTTCTCAGGTCACCAACTGGCTGAAAACAACAAACCAAACAAACGAATAAACAAACGGGCATAAAATCAAGAGAAGAGAATTCATGTGTATAAATAAATATATATATATATAGAAAGCAGACCTCATTGGCAGGTACTTCACTAGTTGGATTGAATACATTGCCAGTGCTTGCAGCCCCATTCGTGAGATCCCCGAATTCATTGATAGACCAACCATGTTTTCCCGGGGTCAAACCGCTAAACTGGGCTTCGACCCGGGCCAAGCCCATATTCACCTGGGCCAACCGGACCACCCCAAAGATCTCCGGGCCCTTAAACTCGGCCACGGCTGCCGAAACCAAGAAATCTGCACGGCAAGCGGCAAAAACAAAAAAGAACCAGAAACTGAATCACACACCAAACTCAGTTCATAGTACAAAATATAAACCGAAAACGACACGAGAATCCAACCTTCGGGCACGCCTTGCCCGATCAGCCTGGCTTTCCGGCCCGTCTGCTCCAGAGCTTCGGTCATGGTCTTCACGGGCGTCGACCCGAGGATCTTCACTACCTGACTGCTGAGATCCACTTCAACACTTTTAATCCCTAATCCAAATCATAAACATGACAATTAAATTGCTTAGACCTAGTACCCACCAAAAAGTCCCAAAAAAGTAAATAAAAATAAATAAAATAAAATAAAATAAAATAAAAACCTACCATGAACAGTCTGCAACTTAGTTTTGACAGAGTTGACACATCCCTCGCATTTCATATCAACCATGTACTCTGTCTGCAATCAAAATTCGAAACCCTAATTGAATATTCCCTGATTACAATCTGCCCCAATTTCACATAAAAAGCAAGCCTTGATTGACTCACCAGAAGCTCAGGCAATGAAGCTCCGTTCTCCGCGGCAAAAGTCGCCTAATTCAACATTCAGATTGAAAAATCAAGCGAATCGAGAATTGGGGATTGTTGGGTTTCAGACATACCTGAGACGACGACGTTTCTTCCATTCGGAGAGCTCTGATTGGCTGACACGCGACTCTGCTGAGGCCAAAGCGGTTTGGGATAGGAGAGAGAAAGGCGAGGTCTTCTCTGGATCGAGAGGAGGAGAGAGAGAGAGCTAACGGAATAGCAGAAGCTACAACAATGGCGGAGGAGGAAGACACCGCCTTGAGAAATCCCATTTCTGAATTTTATATACAGATTCATTCTTTATCACTATTTTTGTTGGTTGGTAACGTCTCTGGATTCTTCCTGCTGACTCATATTTCTGAATTACATTGTCGATAAACCGCGACCCGAATCGGGATTTTAGCGTATATCGGTCGGATCTCTCGGTCACATTTATTTGCCTAAAACGATTTCTTTTCGGATATTCGATAAAAACGCATAAAATGGTAACGACTAGTGAGGAAATTCTACCAAGTGACGACAAAGTGCGGTTAGCGACTAAGCGCCGCATTTTCATCAAACAATTGCAGTATTTTTTCGGGCTTTTCCAAAATTGTAGCGGGAATTGGGTATCGGTTTCTCGAAACTTATTGGTTCATTGAGTAAACAACATCGAGCTGAAACTGTACTCGAGGGCCGGAATTTTCAACTGTTAAATTAATATTATAGAGAAAACTACATCCCAATAGTGTTTTATTTTGGAGCAGAGGCCATGCATTAGGTGGAAAATAATATATAAATAAAATAAGGGCTCTATAGCCATATAGCTAAACTAGAAAAACTATTTTGCAAAATAGTCAACCTTTTGATTAATATTGCCAAATAGTCAATCAACCACATTAATAAATCACGAAAGGCCGTATTACCCTTGTATTAATATGTATTAACTATATTAACGTGTATTAACTGAGTTAATTTATTTAAAAATAAATTAATTTTTTGTTAAAACTTTAATCACGATTTTTTATTTTTAAACAAATTAACTCAGTTAATACACGTTAATATAGATTTTCTGTAAAACAAGTAAATGTTCTTATTTTTAAGAAAAAATAACTTTGTTAATACACGTTAATATATTAAAATGGTATTATAGATATAAAATATGTTATTAAATAGTCACCTCATCAATTTGGCTATTTTGCAAAGAAAAAGGAAAGGTTGGCTATTTGGCTAATCAAACGTTTCAATTTGGCTATTAAGAGCTATTTCTCATAAAATAATTATAAAGAGTTGTGATGGCTTTGATCGTTGACTCGGAAAATTCATACGACATAACATATTGGGCTGGGATTTATTCATTGAATTGCTCTTGAAACCAAGCCCATTTCATCATCGAAATTAAGCCCAATAGGCCCACTATTTCTGTGGCCCATTATTTTTGCTGGCTCATCATCGAATTTAATGTTTTTATTTTTATGGTGATATAAATTTAATTTTCTTTCACTGAACTTTCGTAATGTTCTCTATTTTTCTTCAACTTTTCATCAACTAAATTTTCATCAACTTTTGCAATTGATTTATCAAAATTTACAACATTTTGGATGTGTTGTCAACGAAAATTCCATCACTCTCACATCCAAATGAAAACAGTAAATACTTATATGACTATTAACAAATGAAAACTTGAAAACATAGCACTTATATTTTAGTTTCCAAAATATTTTACAAAACCCAGTCTACAGGACTTGCAGTCTTTTGGCAATTTGGACCGAAGATTTTAACCTCTAACGAATTTGGACTTTCACCAAATGCCACAAGGCTTCCTCTTTGAAAAATAAAGTTTCTCGTACAAGGCCCTCTCACTGACAGCTTCGGACAGTAGTCGTTCCGATGCTCTCCAAGGTTATGAGCCTATACCTCGACCTAGCCTGGCCTCGGTCAGCACCCTCCGATTCTTGTCGCCTCGAAGGTAATACCATCGCCATACGCGATGATTACCACCCCCCCCCCCCCAAACGGCTCCAACGACGATACAAACTACCTCATCATTCCTCAATTTACTACTACTCACGATGAACTACGTGATGATCTGATTCGTCTGACGATACGTAGTCAGCTCTGCTATAGTGACGGGGTGGGACATCAATTTTTTTTTTTTTTTTGCAAGTCCTCTCTCGCCACCCAAGCGCCACCGAGGAAGGAGAAGCACGTCGAGGATCGCCACACGGCACGGAGGTCATTCAAGACGAAGAATTCGCCTCCAGCGAGGACGACCTCTAGTCAACCCTCGTTGACTCCACCCCGACTACCCATGCGACCACAGAGTCCGGCCCTGGACTCGAACCGCGGGCCAGGTTCTACGTTAATCATTTTCGTACATTACAAAGAATATATTTTTAATTATTTTTTAAAAGTATATAATATATAAATCTACGAAAATTTAAATAATATAAAAAGCAAAATTTATAGATATTAATGTACAATGTTCCAACCACGAGCACTTTTCACACTGAAAAAAAAAAAATAAGCGTTAAAATCACCCATTAAATAAGTAAAAATAATAATAACGACGTAATATACACTCAAGTTTTCACACTTTTTTTTTTTTGGAGTGTGTACTTAAGTCATTAATCTGCTATTAGTCCAAGACCCTATATAAAGTAAATGCTATTAATTAGACCATCAAGTATTTGTGTCACGTCATCGATATGTACGATATGTAGATCATGAAATACAATACATATGGGCAAAAAAGATTAGGTTCAAAGAGATACGGTTGAACCTCTGTAAATTAATAAGGTTGGGACCAGAGAAATTTATTATATTATCGAGTTTATTAATTTATCGAGGTAAAAATTGAACTATGTTAGTATAGTCGGGACCGGAGAAAATTATTAATTAATCGAGACTATTAATTTATCGAGTATTAATTTGTAGAGGTTCTACTGTATGTAAAGTATCTTCATTGTCACCGGAAGCGGAAAGAGTCCGCGGCCATAGAACGTGGCCGACCCCGTACGTAACAACAACGCTTTGGGCATCTGTCACAAACTTTGTTCCCGGAATCGGAATGTGTGAGCGCTAAAACAATGTAAGGGGGGATTTGTTTGTATTTATTTGCTAATCAAGTGTGTATATATATATGGGTTAATTGCGGCAAAAATACCCAACCTTTGGTCAAATTCTCTGCTGTGTATACAACCTCCGTAAATGGCGGCAAAAGTACCCAAACTTGACATTTGGGAGTTGAACGAGAAAATCTGCCTATGTGGCAACCAGCCTTTGCCACGTGGCATGCCACATGGCACTTGACCGCCACGTGGCATGCCACGTAATTATTATTATTTAAATAATTTTTTTAAAAAAATATATTTTTATTTTTAAACAAAATTATATTTTATTTTTAATAATTTTTTTTCCAATAATAACAAATAATGAATATTTAAATTTAAATATTTATTATTGGTTATAATTATATATTTTTAAAAAAGTGGGTAGAACGAAATAAAAATCATCGCTCACAGTTCACTTGAACTCTGTTTCCGATCCGGTTCACGCGTCGAATAAAATTGTTTAATATGTTTAGTAATAATAATAACTAAAAACACATACAATTTTTTTAAAAAGTCAAGACATAATTAAATACACACCACTTATTCAAAAACAAAAAAATAGTAGTCATATTTATATTTAACAAAAATATATATTTATTTGTTTGCATGACCTATTTTTTTGTGCTTGAATTTTACAATAATAATTGTTTGATATGTTTTTTTATTTATAAACAATTATTATAATAAAAATAGTAGTCATGTTTTTTTACAGCAATAATAATAATTTTACATATTAAACAATTATTATTATTGTAAAATGCAAACACAAAAAAATATCATGCAAACAAATAAAAATATTTTTTTGTTAAATATAAATATGACTACTATTTTTTTGTTTTTGAATAAGTAGTGTGTATTTAATTATGTCTTGAATTTTTAAACAATTTGTATGTGTTTATTAGCTATTATTATTATTATTATTATTAAACATATTAAACAATTTTATTCGACGCGTGAACCGGATCGGAAACGGAGTTCAAGTGAACCTTGAGCGGTGATTTTTATTTCGTTCTACCAACTTTTTTAGAAATAAATAATTATAACCAATAATGAATATTTAAATTTAAATATTCATTAATTTTTTTATTGAAAAAAAATTATTAAAAATAAAAAATAATTTTGTTTAAAAATAAAAATATTTTTTTAAAAAAAAATATTTAAATAATAATAATTACGTGGCATGCCACGTGGCGGCCAAGTGCCATGTGGCATGCCACGTGGCAAAGGCTGGTTGCCATATAGGCAGATTTTCTCGGTCAACTCCCAAATGCCAAGCTTGGGTACTTTTGCCGCCATTTACGGAGGTTGTATACACAGCAGAGAATTTGACCAAAGGTTGGGTATTTTTGCCGCAATTAACCCATATATATATATATATATATATATATATTCCAATCCTAAATGTTGAATTGAATATAAAACGTGCATTGCTTTTGTAATCATTTTTCTCCTAAATTCAAACTTCATAGTGATTTTTTCTACTCTCTATCAAAGATGATATAGATAGATCTTAATATCTTACCATCTTATAACATTAAATAGAAAAGGTGAAATAACCGGGACCGGTCTTAACGCAAAAATAATATGCTGGCAAAATGCACTTAATATAAATAGAAATTTCTCACTTAATTTATGTACCCCTTGCTTAATAGGTTTCCGTAAAAGTGAATTTTATTTTGCTTTTTGGGTGCGGGTTGAAGAAAGGCCAAAAAAATCGGCTATCTTGACCAAAGATGTCTGAATTTTTCGATAATCTATGACCAAAATAGCCGAAATATTCAGACATCTTAGGCATGTTTAGCTATGCATGAAAACACACGTTAATAATACAAATTAATACCTAGCTAAGACCCTAACCTCAAAGTTATATGGTAAATAATGTATGAAATAAAGAATTCCGAAATATTGATGTTCAATAATGCAGAGTCCTTCTAATCAATCCAAATCAAACGCAAAAAGACAGAAACAGATTCAAAGACACCATCATACTATATTGACATCACGAGCCCTGGAATTTTTGGCACTTCTTCTCAGATAAATTCAATCTGCATATATTATTATATATAATTAATTCACCGAATGTGTATATATAGATATTGTATATGTAGTACGATCTATTGATATGAACCCTAATAATATATTAGTTTTTAAATGAATCAGCAGTGACCCTGTTGACCTACATGCACGTGGAATAACATACATACTATACAAACACCAAACTACAAAAAATATATAAAATTAGATAGTCGCTGGGTGTAGTGACTGTAAAAAGAAAATATATATATTATATACATCGCTCACGGGTTTTCCTTGTCGTAATCTTGCAATTATCGAGTTCTTCATCGGCAGTCTCTCACTAGACTGAACTCTATCTCTCTCTAACCATGTGTTATAGCCAGAAATAATAAAGTCAAACAAGTGTTTGACATTGCTTATTCAACTTATTTAAATAGTCTTGTTCGAATTCGAACCATGCATGGAAATGTTCCTTTACACCATATACTTTGTGAAAGAAACTTATCGCAACTGAAACAGTGTGTATCAAGCATAACAACTTGGGAATATATCGACACACTTTTAAACAATATAAGTATATTTACTTATATTTCAAAAAAAAAAAACGTCAAAGCTATAACATTTCACCTATCATTGGATTATTCTCGATCGGCTTAAGCTTTCCAACGGCAGAAAATATGAGTCCATCAGAAGTTAAAGAGAAAATAATGAAATATATATTAAAATATTTATATGAAGAGAGAGAAAGAAAAAAAGTAATATGGAATAAAGGAAAGAACACATTTTTATGTATTTTTTGTATTCTATGTAAATTTCAAGGCCACAAAAAATATATTTTGAATTTGTTTTCTAAATACATAACCAAACGTGTTTTGTGACACTGTTTTATAGAATTCGGATTTATAAAAACATAACCAAACGGCTCCTTAAATAACATCATTAGATACCAATTACAGGTTGATCATCTTGATAATTGTGTATCGGCTTTTCATAGCATTTTCGGTGAATAAGTCTCCGTAACTCTCCGTGATTTGATAAAAGAAAAATATTTATAATAAATTTAGTGCAAGCCAATATATATATATATATATATATATATATATGCTCATATCCTGGGGCGGAGCCACTTGTGCACGAGTGTGTACACGTGCTCCGGCTGAAAAAAAAAATTGATTTATGTATTTCTTAAAAATAAGTATATGTATAAGAAATATATTAATGTGTTAAATTTGTCAACATAAAAACTGCAGCTTAGTGGCAAACTCTTTGGTAATGAGAATACTAAGGGCAAGAGTTCAAATCTCAACAATGAATCTTTTTACTTTTTATTTTTAGCTTGGTTTTCAAGTCCCCAAGTGACATAATATGTATTGAAGGTTGTTTATCAATTTTTTTCCTTCATCAAATATCAATCATATACTTATCTCCTCTATTATTAAATTGACATAAGTCTTTAATGTTTTTAATTTATGTTATATTAAATCTAAATAAAAAATAAAAATTATTAGAAATATTCTCTTCTATAATTATATGATAATTAAGAATTTTTGCCATGTATAATTAACTTTTATTTTATTCAATTAAACTCAATAGCAACATAAGTAGCTATACTTATCTATACCTTTTGATTTTATTTTTTATTTAGTTGTACAAAGATTATTTCAAAATATTATTTATAATAACTTCTTTTAAATTACTTATACAAATATAATACCCATAATAAATTTTAGACCCTAACGTTTGAATATTATATTCTATAAGCAATATTGTATTATGTAGTATGTATGTCGGATTACGATATTCTATAAAAAGGACTATAAGTAGACTTTCAAAAGATTCAAACACAAATGTACGTCAGATTATGATATTCTATACTAAGTACTATATGTATATTTTTAAAAGATGCAAACGCGACATCGTATTTTATACTAGGTAACATTATATATTTGTCTTTTAATAGATGTTATAATGTTATTATGTAATTTTTTTATTATTATTTATGCATGTAAAAAAATAGTTACTTGTGCTTCACCTGAAATAAAATTCTGGCTCCGCCACTGCTCATATCAACCTACAATGTATAAAATAATTGCATCACCTAAAAGTCTAATACATACAAATTAATAATGATTCTCAATATAGGGGAAACATTTAGAGCCCATTAAATTAAATTGTCAATATATAAAAAATAATATATGAATTATATATGCAAATGTAAATATGTAATGTGTATAGAAGGAGGACTTTTGAGGACGAAAAGGCCAAAGCCAAGAAGACAAGAGGAATAGTATAAGACTCATCAACTGTACAATTGAATTGGCTTCATCATCGTCCAAACTCTTTGGTTTGTAGCTCATCACATTATTCGTACCACACTCTTCTCCTTTCACTGCAAAATAACTTTATAATGTTAAGAAATGTTTAAAAAAAATTCACGATGATTATTATTATAATTTTTATGATTTCTCAGAAGATTGTGCTCTCTCGCAAACATTTAAATAATCCTCGCTTGTTAATGATTAAACAAAAGTAGTTTTTCTAAATTGGTGATGTTTTTTTTATTATTATTATTAGAGATTAAACTTAAAATCTTAAATTACTAGCTAAAACAAAAATATTCAATTACTTGACCTATCCCAAAATAAATACTCGATGTTAATGCACGAAAATGGATTAACAGCGAACTCGATCCACGATTCGACGCAAGGCCGGACCCTCTAGTCGTGTGGGCGGTAGTGTTGAGTCAACGGGGTTAACTTGGTCTTGGAGCTCTTTTCCTTCTTGGATGACTTGGCAAGGGCCGAGTCGTCGTCTCCGGCGAGTCCTCAAAAGAGCCGTCACATAATAAAGCATAGGTGGTCTTTGCAGCGACGTCCTTGATGGCGAGGTGCTCCGCGAGTCGGTATGGCGAGGTGATTCCGAGCTCTGTCTTCATAATCCGACTAGGTGTCTAATTGTTCTTGCGATCCTAGCATCGAGATGTTCTTGAGAGGTGGACACCAATAACACGTCTAAATGTTTACAGAGGGGGGACCTCCGAACACTTCTCCAGCGCTTAACATTAGTACAGTTGTTATTAAAGAGGGTCTGGAATTTCTCAACGAAGAGAGTCAACACGGTGGTGGCTAGAAAGAAGTTTTGGCGGAGTGATGGTGTCAAGCCCCTAGGTGGTAAGGATTCACACAGAAACTATCCTAATTGAGTACTAGGTCAAAGAGAGGTCGTCGGGATCTTCCAAGTTCACCGTCTAATTCGTCAGGAACCTTTTAGGATCGTTGTCGCCTCGCCTAGGACCTTTTAATGTCGTCGTTGCCACATTAGGTAGTCGGGCACCTTTTAAGGTCGACGCCGAGGATTCCCTATGGTTGTCATTGCTTTGTCAGGTCGCCAGGGACCTCTTAAGGTTGTCGTAACCTTGACAGGTTGCCTAGACCAACTCTTCGAAGGTGGTCTTCGTCCATCGGACTTCGTCTTTAAGGGCTTTGTATAATGGGCGTAGACTTGATGAGCCCTGGTTTGAGTTAAAAAGTCTTGATGTTTGTCAATGATCATTGGTTTTTTCCTTTGAACCCATATTTTTTATCATCTGAAAAATACGCATAATAATATAAAATTTAGGATCCGGTCCTTATCTAATTTTGCACGTTACCATAAATTATTATTTTTTTCATCACATTAACATTTTTTATTATTTATATGTATCATCTACCAGGTAAAAGAAAAGTGTCGCATAATATATGTAATTCGAAGCTAATAGGATTAGCATGTAAGTATATATATATATATAATAAATATATAAAACGCATGTCACGTCACGTGATCTTAGGTGAGTGAGAACATTGATGTGTAGCCGTAGACGCTATGTATAGGAAGCCGTTGAACATGTTTGAAGTTTGAACCCTAACCCTAATCAATGAAAAAAACAATATATATGTTATTACCTCGGTAAAAATAAATAAAAATAAAGTTATATATAGAGTCTTGAAGTATGCAAAAGAACAAGAGATAGAACAAGCCTGTTTAGCCCTAAAAACAATATATAAAATCAAAAGCAACAAAAAGAAAATAAAAAAGTTATCTCTGCCTTGGAACTTACCCTTTGGCTCTTTTCTCACCTCTCTCGATACCCTCTGCTCTCTTTTCTCACCCACAATATCAATAATAATAATAATATATTTACTAATTTTCTTATCTGCCAAACATCTATTACATTATAAGGAGAGTTTTATACTTTACTGCACTTTGCTCCTCTAGTTTTAGTTTTTGTTTCTTTTGTTTATATTCTAATATACTCTAATTTGTACGCAATACATGACTTATCCGATAGTGTTTCATTCATAAATTATCGAAAGAAATCAATATACACAAAAATATTTGACTATCATAATAACAAACTAGTTCTCAAAATTAAAATTATGATAAAATCTCACAAAGTTAGTGAAATAATAAAATAATACAGATAAAAATACTACGGACAATTTAACATTTTTCGTCGCGTTTTAGTGCATATGCAACAAACGCAACATCTTGTAAGAGTAAAACAACTTTTTTTTGCGATAAAGTTAAATTCAATGAGAAAAATTCAAGGGCCATCTGTGCAAATTTTCTATCGAACAATCGCTAGAGAAGTTTACGCTAAAATCTTAAATTCCCGGGACAAATTTCGCCATTAAAAGAAACTTGAGGATCACCATTGCCAATAATCAATATTTATTAAATTAAAAGAAAGCTCGTATGAAAGTCAAACATTTCTCAAAACCTCACTTCTTCACTTCACTTCCTATATATTCACACTCTTCATCTCTCTCTCTCTCCTCCGTTCTCTCTCTCCTCTCCGTTTAGCTTCAAACGGTAAGCCCGCGTGAAGCCATGCGAAACCCGGAACCCGACGGCGACGCGGCAGAGACGCCACTGCACGGGTTCCGCATAAACGACAACGCGGACATCCTCGCCGAGGTCCTCACTCGCCTCGACGGCGCGTCGCTGGGTGTCGCCGCGTGCGTCTGCCGGCTCTGGCGCGCCGTCGCGCGCAACGACGCGCTCTGGGAGCGCCTCTGCTTCCGCCGCCACGCGCAGCCGCCGCCGCAGTCGCTGCGCGCGGTGGTGGCGGCCCTCGGCGGGTACCGGCGGCTGTACATGGTGTGCGTGAGGCCGGTCCTGACCCGGCTACGGGGCGGGCCGGGCCGGGCGTGGACGAGCCGCGACGAGGTCCAGCTCTCGCTCTCGCTCTTCTGCGTTGACTACTACGAGAGGCTCGGGAAGGTGGACACGTCAGCGCCGGCGTCGCTCATGTTCCTCTGCAACACGGTGAACGTTTGAACTGTTGACTTTTTTCACGGGAGGTTCGTTTGACCGGGGATCGGTGTCGTTTTTGGTCGAAGACTGTCGTATTGTTAGTTATATACGTGAAAATTATTATTCTAAAAATCAAAGTGAATAAATGAGAAAGATTATTCTTTTATTATGTCACGTTGTATTTTTTTTTTTTCTTTTTCATTATATTTAATTATTCTTTTTTTTTTTCAAATAGATTGGTATTATATTTGTGGGAAAGAAAAAAAAAAAGCTTACTTATAGTTTTAGGCTTTTAACTAGCCTTCAAATATGAGAAAGTGTATTTTATATTTATATTAAAGATATTATCGGCATAAATATATATAGTTATTTAGAGGCCGGCATTTTTATCATATATTGTTACATTATCGAGTTCTTAATGTTTTCGAGATAATCATTCCGTTCACAAGATGACAAGTACCGTTAAGTTTATTTTTGTTTGGCATTGACACATATTTAAACTTAACGGTACTTGTTGTTTGTTGACGGAATAATCATTAAGTATCTCCTAGCTGAAATTAATTAAGACACGTTTTATTTTATATTTAGATAAAATTTGGACTATGTCGTATTTTTAACAAAAATGGGAACTTATGGTGTTAATATTATTTTTTAACGACATGCATTTTCTTAATAACATAATTACCACTATGCATGTGTTCTTTTAAATACCCAATTGCAATTTTACCATCACTTGATAAAAATCTATTTTGGTTAATAACTGAATACATTAAAAAAAAAAATTATGAGAAACTTAATATTTGTGCTATTTGTTTTACTGAAAATGAATTAGCTTTCAAATAATAATCCTTATTTTGATTGCTTCCAAAAACATAAGTTTATATTATTTGGTGGACAAGCTCTGTGTGGGACAACATTCTACAATAATATATAGTTTATAATTTCTATATTTGTTTGGCTATATTATTCTTAAAACGAGAAAGGTGTATGTGGACTTGACCCCAATATCTAGATATATCAGAATATTATTCAATTGGATACTGCCTTTTAATCCATATTCAATATTTTAAAGAGATCAAATTAAAGAAAGAAAAAAAAAAGAGAGAGAGATCATAAAGTTAATAAAAATTACACCAGCGAATAATTTTTTATACTAAGAAAAGATATTGATTCTAGTTTACAATTATTAATATTCATTTAAATACGTTGTTATAGTTTTATATCAATAATAGATATTAATAATTTTATATCTTAATAATAAAAATCTTGAAGAATATTATCTTATGTATTCTTTGATCACTTCATATTATAAATCAAACACAAAACCACAACGAACAACAAATCTACACATAAACTATTCATCAGAGATTCGGAATTTTTATAAAATCGAAAAATATTACAAGAAAATAGAGCAAAATGTGAAATATATACTAGTTGAATCTATTGATAACCAAACAAGCTTGACCTAGTGGTAACTCCACTACACCTCCATTCAAGAGGTCAAGGGTTCAAACTCTATGAGACTCAAATGAGTGCCCCTTTACATATGTAAACTTGGTCAATAGTACCACATGTTCTTACACTGAGTATATCTAATAATGCGAGAGTGTATTGTAACCTTGATCGATAATGCAAAAAAAATAGAAAAATAGAATTTTGGTCATAAACCCTAAAACTTAAGAAACACTACTTAACTTATAGGGTAAACTGTGGCTAATGTACCAAATGTTTGATCTTCTGCGGATTATGTACCCAATGTTTATTTTCGGCGGCTAATGTACCCAATGTTTGATCCGTTAGATATTTTCGTGTTTTCCGTCACTTGACCGTTAGAGAGTTATCCTCCTCTATATGTACACTTTTCGTATTTTTAACATAACTCACTCATTTTTTGTCCAAATTTTATGCACGACCTATGGTTGGAAAGATAAGAGATAGATCTACAACTTTGGTGTTTTAAGTTTTGTAAAATCAGTTTTAGAAAAATACGAAATTTCAAATACAACGTAAAACTGGACATTAGTTTAATGCAAAATATTTGTTTCGAGCAAATTTTAATATACTTAATGACTTTTTATGATGAAACGTAAAACTAAAAAGTTATAGATAAACTTTTTATCTTTCCAACGGGTGTTTATTTATAAATTTTGGACAAAAAATGAGTGAGTTATGCCAAAAATATGAAAGATTATTTTGCATCACATCTTTCATATTTTTGGTATAACTCACTCATTTTTTGTCTAAAATTTATAAATAAACACCCGTTAGAAAGATAAAATATTTATCTACAACTTTTTAGTTTTACGTTTCATCATAAAAAGTCATTAAGTATATTAAAATTTGCTCGAAACAAATATTTTGCATTAAACTAATGTCCAGTTTTATGTTGTATTTGAAATTTCGTATTTTTCTAAAACTGATTTTACAACTAAAGTTGTAGGTCTATCTCTTATCTTTCCAACCATAGGTCGTGCATAAAATTTGGACAAAAAATGCGTGACTTATGTCAAAAATACGAAAAGTGTGCATATAGAGGAGGATAACTCTCTAACGGTCAAGTGACGGAAAACACGAAAATATATAACGGATCAAACATTGGGTACATTAGCCGCCGAAAATAAACATTAGGTACATAATCCGCAGAAGATCAAACATTGGGTACATTAGCCGCAGTTTACCCTAACTTATAATATATATATATATATATATATATCAATATATAAACTTAGCTGGTAAGCTACAATACATTTATGAGTGTCAGAATGTAAATTTATTTAATTATTATAAGGACATATAATTTCAGTAAAGGCATCGGAACCAAGCATCTTAGCTGGCCAAATGCGTAGTGATAGTGAAGCTTCATTGTGCCAAATTTCACTGAATTTTATTGTCCTTTTCTTTTTATACACCACCAAATCTTTGTCCTAGGTCCTTCAAAACCCTTTTACTGTTTTTTTTATTATAAATAAAATAAAATCTGTCAATTAAGTCCTATTTGTTGTCACACTCAATAGAATATCAAACCGATCATATAGAATATCTGAGGTCAATCTAATAATGTATCCTCACCACATTTCTTTCAGTCAAAATTACATTTCGCCGCTTCCCTAGTCTATCGTATTCCGGCCACTACGCAACTTGGCCATGGCACTCGCGGCCTCACGGCCGAAATGGTCGTAGTAAAGGTTTTCGAACCATCGGGCCGGATTCTTTTAAATGAATCATCAAAGTTTCCGATGCACATCATTCAATATCAATGACTCAAGAGACTGGAAAATTATATTCTGATTGGGCCAATTCTGAAACCCAATTTAATTTTCAGGGATTGAATTAAAAACACATAGTTAAACTTAAAATGGCAAATTGGTGTTTAAAATAGATATGGGCCACAAAAAATTTGATTGAGACTGGATAAGGCTGATAATCTAGAGAGTGGTCCAATTCATATCAATGATCATTGACTCATAATGTTACTATTCCAATTTCAATCTTGTAAGTTGTAACCCTAGGTAGTCTCTACATAAAAGAAAAATTAATAGTTTTCATGTATTTGTTGAATAAGTATTTTTAAGAATAATGTTTTGAATTGGACACCCTTTATTTTTTAATGATAGAAAAAGAATAGAGAAATCAATTCCATCTTTGAAATCAACATCTTCCACTAAATTGTGTATAAAAATTACAACCATGCTTTAAGAAATATTTCATTAGCTTATAAAAATTAATATGATTTGTGTAAAGACAAATGGAAGTATTTGGTGTGATAAAGTCAATAATATACTATTCATAATGTGTGTGTATATATATATATATATATATATACACGTGTGTGTGTATATATATATATATATTCATTATGACTTAATTATTGGAGTGGTGTCCAGTGTCCACTGGCCGCAATCCACTCGCCTCGGCGGTTTTACTTAGCCGTGATTTAGGAGTGAACAAAAGAAATTATTAATCATATTTTTTACCGAATACCGATTAGACTGCAAACTGAATTAAAGCGGTTAAAACATAATATACCAAAAGAAACCGAATAACCGGATTAGAATAAAATAGGGTTTTCGGTTTTTATATAAAATCGCAACCGCATACCCGTTTATACCGCTTTATTACAAAATCTTATATTATTTTTTTATCGGTAATAATCATGCTTATCACAATGTCAAAAATAGTATTTATGTCATTCTTTTGTCCAACGATTATAATATGGCAACATTTGTTATATTGTGTAGTTGTGAATGGTAAGAACTTAACCTTACTTTTATTAGTATTTTTTTGTTATTATTTCTTGCTTCAATGTTGTAGGGACTTCTAAAAACTATTTCTATGTTATTTATGTATTTGGGGACTTCATTATTATTTTTTATAATAGTTATGTGTAGTGTATCTTAGAAGCGGTAAATGTAGTATAAAATTGTTATTATCGCAATCGAAGCCGAATACCGTTTATACCGTAAATGCGGTTTTCTTCTTAAAAAATAAGGCATTCGGTTTTCATTATAAAAATACCGAAATACAGTATTCAGACTATTTTTTGTCAAATACCGCACCGAATACCCGCTTGTTCACCCCTATAAGTACGTGAAATTGATACTATGCATTTTATATTGTCAAAATACAAAAATACATCTATTGACTGTTCTAAATATGTATTTATTATTTGTAAATATTCCGTCCATTTTTTATCTAATCGACAATTCCGGTACAAAACATATAAAGGAATGAAAATCTCTGTAATTTCTTTAATGGGGTCAATTTCGCACATGGCTTGTTATCGAGGGACAACCGAACCCATTTACTATTAATAAAATAAAAAATCAGAAATTACATGGTGAAAATTGTGAATCGATTCTATATAATTTGTATTTTATAGTATAATATATACAATTAATTTCAGACAAAATGATAGAAATAGCCCTTGATGTTTAAGCCTAGTATCAACTTGGCCCCTGATTTATCGAACAATGGCATGCCTTCCCCAATAATACTTCAAGTGTCGGCACTTTCAGCCCAACCTCTCGTACTTATATTTATTAAGCATTTGATGATTTATTGATATAATACTGTACACTATATTAATATATATATATATATGTGTGTGTGTGTGTGTATTTACTTTCCATAATTTAAGGAAATCAAAATGCAGAGTAATCTTCCCGGTTGTAATACTGCATCACCATTAAAATAAAATTATTGAGGGGGTAAGTACTAATTAATTAGCCAAAATATAACATATAACAAGTTCAAGGAAACTGTATTAATTGCTCTAATTTTTAAGAGCGATGTAATCAATGGTTATGGAAATATAGTCACTTAAAAATTACACATTTAATCCCGATATTTTATCGAATAACACTTTTGATATCCGTAACCGCGTTATATGGTTACAACTTAAAGGATAGTTGTGTCGGCTAGTTGTTTTTAATTTTTACTCCGAATTCAATTTAAGATAGTTTAGCGGGTAGCGGACCGAGTGTGTTAATTTTTGCGGAGCGGTTACTATTTTCGAAATGGGAATGAGAAATAAGAAAGCTTAGTTCGAAATTGCTGTTAAACTAAAAACTAGATAATAAGTTACTCAATGAAATGGTTTGTTAGTAAGAAAATATATAATCATGTCTTAGTAAACATATGAACAATAGAAAATACAGTGCTCAATAAACTAAATGATAACAATTAACGCAAACACTATGTCTCAAAACAGCATGATAGCATCAATAATAATATCATAAAAATAACATAATATTTCATTTGTAAAACTAGGAAAAACTCAAGGTTTCCATTTAAATCGACTTAAAATTGAGTTTAAGACTTTACCAAATAATATCTTGGAGTAAGATCCTCCCAAAACTTAGTATTATAGACATAAGAACTTAATATTCTTATGGTAGAAACTCAACCTTTTTTTATTTATTTATTTCACGTTCGAAGTTCTTAACTTTTGCGATCTTTTTTTAATTCCGTCCACTTTTCCAATTGATTTAACAAAATTTTAGATATTCTGTTAAGTCTTAGACACGTGTCACTTCCGAGAGAGAGGGAAGTTGTTCACGGAACATCCAAATTATCTGCAATCAATAAAAAAAAAGTAAATGGAATTGTGTAAGAAGCAAAACAGTGAAGATGAAAATTTCAACTGCGAAAAAAAGACATGATTACAAACAGTATAAAAATCAAAATATTGAGTATTTATGCCGGTTAACCTCTCTCTCTCTATATATATATATCATACTTATATAGCCAAACAACCAATAAAAAATTCTACCCCACTTGAGTTTGCATTGCCAAATAAGGGGCTCAATAATTTTTAGTACAAAGCTATGATCATATCTGGTCCAATGACTCAGGCAAGGGGAAACACAGACAGACAGGACCATCTGAATTTGAATTCACATATATTATACACAAAATTATATATAAATTCCTTGAGTTGCAAAGGCAGTTTGGATTTTGGAAGTTGCATTGCATGGGGATGTGTCTCTTGTTTGAGTGTTTTGTAACATCACTTGCCCATACCATATCTCATCTCTTCTCCTTTCTTGCCCTAATTCATTATCACAAGCTTCATTGAGATAATACGAGAACAAGATTAACGACGACCGGGCTCTCCGACGGCCTGCATGATCTCGGGTAAAATCGTAAAACGTCTTAAAGAGAACAACCGAGTCAGGGATCGGACGATATCCAAGAAGATCTCAATGACATTGGTATTCAAACAGGTTGTTCCATTTCCAAGTGAGATATGAATTCAATAAATATGACACATTAATATTTCATAGTTGTTGAAATGAAATACTAGATATATATGTTTCACACAAATGCACTAAATGACTTTAAATAACCATATAATCTCCCTCAACTCAAATAAGAGCAATTGATACTTTCATCAAGTTTTTTATTTTTGATTGAGTAATATAATTGGAAATTTATTGGATTAAATTAAAATGCAATGTAGGAAGAAAGCTTTGGAGAGGGTAAAAGCATAAAAAAAAAAAAGGAATAAATGTTGTTGCCATTTTCATTGAACTTTTCTCTTACCTAATATTAGCCCATAATAATGAGATGATCCAATTGCAAAATAATAATTATTATTATATACCCCAAAAAAACATAATAAATAAATTAAAACCCTTAATTCCATTTCTACCCATTACCAAATATACCCTTCTAAACTCAAACATAAAAAAGCAAACTTTGATATATATATATATATATATACATATATATATATAAACACCGTTTACTCTCATTTCTTCATCAAAATTACAACGAAATTAAAAAAAAAATCCAAAAAAAAAAAAGAAATCATTTTTATCGCCAGTAATTCTCGTCCCATTTCCGATCAGTACTCGTCGGAATCCCCCATTTCTCGCCGCCGATTCGCCGGAACAATCCTCGATTCCCGATTCGCCGAAACCCTAGGCCCCTTTACCTTTGGTACTTGCTGCTTCTTCCACTACGGCTTGTGTAATTGCTTATATAGATGTATATATATAATGCGTTTTCTCTGTGTTCGTGCTTAAGGTACAGTGAGATTCACGATTAGCTCGAGCTCCGAAGCACACGTGGCGATCTGGTTCGTCGTCTTCGCTCTCTCCACTCCTGCTCGGCTTTCAGTGAGTTTCTTTCTCGCATAATAAAATCTCTCAGTGCCGTACTGTTTTTTGGGTTTTCGAGAGTGGGATTTGAGCTCCGAGTTCGCCATTTTCGTGGGTTTCGATCTCTGCGAAATCGGATCTCGATTTGGGGGTTTTCGGGAGCGGACTTGATTTCGATCGTGGGAACCGAAGAACATGGACATTTTTGTTTTTGTGTGGGTTCTTCGCATTTACTGTAATGGAGATTTGGAGTTCGAATCTTGCTGTTTGTTTGATTAGCGTAAATTCTGGGTTTTTATTGCCATTGAAGTCATAATCCGTGGAAAAACGTGTGACTTGGTCAATCTCGAAGCTCTTTTTCAACAGTGTTTAAGCGTTACTCCTTTGATATTCGCAGAGATGGTTATCTGGGTGAGCTTGAGGATCGGGTTTGGTCGGCGGCGGAGCGGCGCGGCTTGGTTGTAGCTTTTCTTTTTCGCCTTTCGGATTCTGGGTTTGGATGTGATCTGAGTCCCGCCATGGAAGCGAACAGGGAGGAAGCTCTTAAGGCCAAAGAGATTGCTGAGAAACGATTTTCCGAAAGAGACTTCGCCGGGGCGAAGAACTACGCTTCGAAGGCCAAAACGCTGTTTCCCGGGATGGAGGGGATCTCGCAGATGGTGGCGACGTTCGATGTTTACTCTGCTTCCGAGGTGAAATTTAACGGCGAGGTGGATTACTATTCGGTACTTGGGTGTAAGCCCTTTGCGGATAAAGACTCGGTGAAGAAGCAGTACAAGAAAATGGCTGTTCTGCTACACCCGGACAAGAACAAGTGTGTCGGCGCTGACGGCGCTTTCAAGCTCATCTCCGAGGCGTGGACCATGCTGTCGGATAAGGCGAAGAGGAAATCGTATGATCATCAGAGAAGCAAACAGCAATCTGGGACAGTTGTCGTTAATCAGACGAATGTATCGTCTGCTTCGAATCTCGATACTTTCTGGACTGTTTGCACATCGTGCAAAGTTCAGTATGAATATCTCCGGAAGTACGTGAACAAGAGGCTCTCTTGCAAAAACTGCCGTGGCGTTTTCATCGCTGTGGAGACCGGTAAGGCCCCAGCGAACGGGTCTTTCCCTTACACTCCTTGGTCGTATGCTCCAAACGCTAGTAACGGCTATGGAAGCCATGGATCATACGATGGGGTTGCGTATGTTCCTTCGAACACCACCTTCTTCGCGGGAAACGGGGTCTCAGGATATCACTCTGGGCATAATAATTACGAGTACGTTTCAAACGTGTCTTTTCAGTGGTCTGGAACTTCCGTCGCAGCTGTGGGTCCCACCGCACCGTCTTCCGACAGTCTGTATCACAGCCATGGAAATGTCAACGTCACAGGAGCACATGTCAAATCAAAATCGAACGGAAAACGCTCTGTGAACAACACTGGTGCGACGGTTAATTCGTATGCACCCACTAATGAATCTCTTGGATCTAATTCAAAGATTATCAGGCCTGACAAGAGAAGGAAAGTCGTCGTGGATTCCGAATTTCGAAACGGGTATCTCGAAAACGAACTAAAAGTTGCTTCAGAGATGAAATTAGAGAACGGAAATAGCACATATGTGCCGGATCATAAAGTCGTTAGCAACTCCGCCGAGGTTAAACGTTGCTCTGCCGCCCCGGCTTTCGATGCCAGAAAGTTGCTGGTGGACAAGGCTAGAACGGCAATTCTGAAGAAACTGGAAGAGCTGAAGCTGCAATCAGTAGCGGAGGCCGAGGCTAAGAACACGAAAAAAGTCAACTTGGAATCTGGTCGCCACCTTAAATTCAAGGAAGCAAACAAAAGAATAGTCAACTCGGAGAATCAAATCCCGGTTTCGATCACCGTCCCTGATCCCGATTTCCATGATTTTGACAAAGACAGATCGGAGGAATGCTTCAAACCGAAACAGATTTGGGCTCTCTACGATGAAGAAGACGGAATGCCCCGTTTATACTGTCTGATACGCGAAGTCATCTCGGTCAAACCCTTCAAGATCCTCATCACTTACCTAAATTCCAAAACCGACACGGAGTTCGGCCCGGTCAACTGGCTGTACTACGGCTTCACTAAGTCCTGCGGAAACTTCCGGGCTTGGAGTTCCGATGTGGTTGACCAAGTCAACGTCTTCTCCCATGTGCTGACCCGGGAGAAGGCGGGCCGGGGCGGCTGCGTCCGCCTATACCCGCGGGTCGGCGATGTCTGGGCCGTATACCGGAACTGGTCAACCGAGTGGGACCGGTCAACCCCGGACGAAGTCCGACGCCGGTACGAGATGGTGGAGGTCATCGACGAGTACGGCGAGGAGGGCGTTTGCGTCATTCCGCTCGTGAAAATCTCGGGTTTCAAGACGGTCTACGGGAGGAGCCCCGAGAAGGCTGCGAGCCGGTGGATTCCGAGACCGGAGATGCTGCGATTCTCCCACCGAGTCCCGTCGTATTTGCTCCGGCAAGAGGAGAGCGGCTTGTCTGAAAAATGCTGGGATCTCGACCCAGCTGCCACGCCGGACGATCTGCTCCATACTCCGGCGGACTGAGAAAGGGTTAAAGAAGAAGCTTAGGTTCAAGTTCAACTGTACAAATACGGGTACACTTCGGGTTTTAGAGACCGACGCAGGATTTAACCCCACCGGAGGAGGCAGATTAAAATCTATTTGACTGTTTGTTTACTTCCCTACGATAATAGTTTTTTTTTTTAATATCTTCTTCATTAGTTGTTGTAACTCGTATTTAATTTAGGTAACATTAGATTACCGAGCCGATTGCGGCTTCAAAACGACTCTGAGATTGTTGTCGCCGGTATCGCTAAATTACGGGTGCGAAAACCCGACAACGTTATGTGAAACCCTTCCGTCTTTTCACCTATCTTGCTGCTCCGCTTCGTTTTCGTTTCAGACCATGATCTCTTGTAACTGGAACTCGAAGCTTAATAGTAAGCATCAATGGCAATGTTCCATGTAATACGTTTCTTTCCGGTTTTGTCGTAAACGGTTTGAGTTTCGAAACCGCCATATCGGTTCTGGTTCATACCTATTCCGATTTTTTAGCCTCAAAATTCAAACTTTTAAATGAATACCGGGAATCGATATTCAAACCGATAACGGGTCAACTTTATTTAACTACGTCGTACAAATCGATTAAAATAAATTAAACATACGAAATGGAGAAAAGATTATTAAATTAAGGGTCAGAGATGCAAATAGCTTGAACTTCATCATCAATGGCGTCGTCAAGTCTCAAGACTCTGTGAAGAGAAGCATGGACAGCGAAAGTGATCCACTGCTGAGATCTGCAGAAACTGAAGAACTCGCCTCCGATCCGACGAAGAAATCAATGAATGCTTATCACTGGCACAAAGTCGCCGCTCTCTCCGGTACTCATCGTCGTCAAAGCACACACCTTCTTCACTTCATCAAAAAAAAAAAAGCCCTAATTTTGTTTAATTTGGGGAAAATTCAGGAGCTGCAGCAGTTGGATTGGGAGCCTATGGTGCCCACATGTTCAACCCCCAAAACCCAGCTTACAAAGAGGTCCAATTCCAAATTCCAAATTCCAAAAGAAAAAAAAAAGTTTTGATTTTTTTTTAATTTTTTTTTTTGAAATTTAGTCTTGGTTGTGAACGAATTGCAGGTTTGGCAAACGGCTTCGGTTTACCACTTGGCGCACACGGTGGCTCTGCTCGCTGCTCCTGTGACCAAACACCCCAACATTGTCTGTCTGTCCTCTTTCATTAGTCAACCGCTTCATTGTTTGACTTTCATTGATCTCCGTCTGTATTTTTTGACTTGTGTGTTTCAGTTCGGAGGCCTTTTGACTGCTGGGATTCTCACATTCTCCGGAACGTAAGTCCATTTATATTCATTCGTGTGTTTTTGGAGATTACAAAGTTGTTGCCTTTTGTCAATCGAGATTGATCGAGTTCGTAGATGTAAGATTGCGTTAACCTCTGACGGGTTGGTCTAGTGGTAAGGCCGATACTTGGGTCCACCAGGTTCGATTCTTCCTGGACGCAACAATTGGGTCCACCAGGTAGTCTCCTGGTCGATAATGGCAGCCGTCCGGGCCCCGTGATTACTAGTCGGTGAAAAAAAAAACCGATACAACTGTTATATAAAAAAGAAATTTAAGGTTACACTGAGTTATAAGAAAACAGTATGATTTTTGTTGCAATATATTGTTCCCGGTGTTAAGTCTATCGAATACAAAATGGTTTTTGCGTTGTCGGTCGAAAGATTATCTAGGCTCGGTATTTTGGTGTCCGTTTGATTGAGAATATTGTCGTTGAAATTGAAGCGTGCAATTTGTGCAGGTGCTACGCTGTGGCGGTGCTAGAGGACAGAAAGTACTCGGCTTTGGCGCCCTTTGGCGGCTTTGCGTTCATTGCGGCTTGGACCAGCCTGCTCTTCTAAGCTCTCTCAAATTCAATAAGCTTGTTATGTTCCCATTTGGAATGGAATGTAAATGAAGAAACCACATTATATAATGTCGAAATTTGTTTGCAATAAAAAAAAAAATACTTTGTATAATATTTTGGTTGATCACTAGAAGATGCTACTTTTGGTATATTGCGTGTAATTTTAACATGGATCGTATGGTTGTTATTCGGCAATTGAAACGGGCCCGGGTGGATTTAGGATATGGATTTTCAAGGCGGAAAAATCTCGAAGGGGCGGAATTAGGAGGAAAAATTAAAAATGGAATCAATTTTAGATTAAAATGTTAGAAATATTGAGCTTCGATCGGGCCCCGATGCCCAAAAACGCTTCTTAGCCTGCTCAACATTTTATTTTTTTAGCCGAAACCCAACAAGTTTAAAAAAAGAAGAAGAAGCAAAAGATGAATTTTAGGGGGCCCGGCTGGGCAACTACGGGCCGAGCTTCATCGAGCTCGGGAAACCATGGCCCGAAATCACTAATTTTGCTTAACGAGTTTATTATCGATTGGTTACCTAACATATGATGGTGTCACATTTTGTTGTTATATAGATTGTTATTCGGCAATTGAAACGGGCACAGGTGGATTTAGGATATGAATATTCAAGGGGGGGAAATCTCGAAGGGGAATCCCGCGGAATCAAAATCTACCGATGGCCGAGCGGAAAAATCTCTAAAATATTCAAGGTGAATTTAGGAGGTAAAAATTCAAAATAGAATTAAATTTTAGAGTAAAAACGCGAGATATATGGGCATCGAGCGGGCCTTGGTGCCCCGTCCCCCGATGCCCAAAGACGCTTCTCGGCCTGCTCAACATTTTATTTTATTTTAGCAGAAACCAACGGGAATGGTAAAAAAAAGTAGAAGCGAAAGACGAATTTCAGGGGGGCCCGTGCTTTATCGAGCCCGGGAAACCATGGTCCGAAATTACAAATTTACTTAACGAATTTATTATCGATTGGTTAATTAAATCATAAAATTGTGAGAGAGTGTTTGTTAGATTACCTCCAGAACCCGTTAGTTTTGACCCGACCCGACCCGACCCAATGAACCGAGTCCGACGGAGGGAGAGAGAGAAATTTCCCAAGCTCGATCCTTTTTCTGAATTCTGATCGTCCTCTCTTCTTCTTCTTCGCCTCCGATCGTTGAGCGTTGCTCTCCTTGTTTGATCCATGTATCAATGGCGCAAATTCGAGTTCTTCGAGGAGAAGCTGGCCGGGAAGTGCGCGATCCCCGACGAAGTGGAAGGCAAGATCCAGTGCTGCTCCAGCGGCAGAGGCAAGCTCGTCGTCGGCTCCCACGGCGGCGCCGTCAGCCTCCTCGATCGCGGCCTCAACTTCAACTTCTCCTTCCAAGCCCACTCCTCCGATGTCCTCTTCCTTCAACACCTCAAGGTTCGCGAACATCACCACTCAGCTTTCTGCTTCTGTTCTTCGTTTTCCTTCTTCTAGGTCAAATCTCTTCTGAATTAGGCTCACAGACAAGTATGATAGCGATTTTTGTATAGTTTCTGGATTTTTTCTGTAATGCTTCTAAATTTCTATAAATATTTGCATTGTTTATAGATGATTGATGTGGTATTCGAGGTTTATGATAATTTGAAGCTGCAATTTTTTCTTCTTTTACGCTTCGGGATCGTAATGTGAGTCGATAGCCTGATTTATCTGTTGGAATTATTGCCTGTATTGATAGCAAAGGAACTTTACGGTAACGATTGGCGAGGACGAACAAATTCCGCCGCAGCAATCTGCTATGTGCCTCAAAGTGTTCGACCTCGATAAGATGCAAGCTGAGAGCTCGAGCTCAACCGTTCCCGAATGTATCGGAATCTTGCGGATTTTCACCAATCAATTCCCTGAAGCGAAGGTCGTCCTCTGCTCTTGTTTTCGACTCTGAAACAATACGTAAACTTATGTCATTAACGGTTAAATTTTGAAAGTTTCCGTCTGATTCTGCAGATTACTTCTTTCTTAGTTCTAGAAGAAGCTCCGCCGATACTGCTTATAGCTATTGGCTTAGATAATGGTTGCATTTACTGCATCAAGGGGGACATTGCACGAGAGCGTATAAGCCGTTTCAAGCTGGAGGTGGAGAGTTCCTCTGATAAGAGCCAATCGTCCATTACTGGTCTTGGATTCAGAGTGGACGGTCAAGCCCTTCAGCTATTTGCTGTGACTCCGGCTTCAGTCAGCGTGTTCAGCTTGCAAAATCAACCCCCGAAGCGGCAAACGCTGGATCATATGGGATCTGTCGTAAATGTTGCGATGAATGACCGTTTAGTATGTGATGCTTTGAAATTCTGTATTGACTATCAGGATTTTTATCGTTATCCTCATTTTTAATATTTTCCGTTATTTTCATTGAATCAGCAATTGGTAGTTGGTCGTCCCGAGGCTGTTTACTTCTACGAAGTTGATGGTCGTGGTCCTTGCTTGGCCTTCGATGGAGAGAAGAAATTCGTAGGGTGGTTTCGTGGGTATCTTTTGTGTGTTATTGCTGATCAAAGAAACGGGAAGAACACGTTCAACATCTACGACCTCAAGAACAAGTTGATTGCTCATAGTCTCGTGGTTGACGAGGTTTCTCACATCCTTTGCGAGTGGGGAAACATAATACTCGTGATGGCTGACAAATCTGCTCTATGCATTGGAGAAAAGGATATGGAAAGCAAATTGGACATGCTTTTCAAGAAGAATCTTTATGTAGTGGCGATCGACATTGTAGAGAATCAGCAGGCCGATGCTGCTGCAACAGCAGAGGTACGAAGGAAGTACGGTGATCATCTGTATAGCAAACAAGACTTTGATGATGCCATGGCTCAGTATATTCTTACAATCGGGCACCTCGAGCCTTCTTACGTGATTCAAAAGTTTCTAGATGCCCAGAGAATCCACAATCTCACAAATTACTTGGAAAAATTACACGAGAAAGGTCTTGCGTCGAAGGACCACACCACTCTTCTTCTAAATTGCTACACCAAACTTAAAGATGTCGGCAAATTAAACATCTTCATAAAAAGTGAGGACAGTGTTGGAGAGCACAAGTTTGACGTGGAGACTGCGATTAGAGTTTGTCGTGCTGCCAATTACCACGAGCATGCAATGTATGTTGCTAAGAAGGCAGGAAGACACGAGCTTTACTTGAAAATATTGCTTGAAGACCTTGGGAGATATGATGAGGCTTTGATTTATATCTCGAGCCTTGAACCGAGTCAAGCCGGGGCAACCATTAAAGAGTACGGTAAGATTCTCATAGAGCATAAGCCTGATGAGACGATAGAGATCCTCTTGAGACTTTGTATGGAAGACGACAGTGAATCAGCCAATGTCGGTTCTTCAAACGGAACATACTTATCCATGTTACCTTCTCCCGTTGATTTCCTCAACATTTTCATCCATCACCCACAATCCCTAATGGGATTTCTCGAGAAGTACACGAACAAGGTCAAAGACTCGCCCGCCCAAGTTGAGATCCACAATACGCTCTTGGAGTTGTACTTGTCATATGATTTGAATTTCCCATCCCTGTCTCAATCCAGCAACGGAATTGACCACAATCTTAGGGTGAAATCAAGTATTGATGGCGAAGATTCAACGAACAATACCGAGCGGGTCGAAAGACAGCAAAAGGGTCTGCAATTGCTGAAGAATGCATGGCCGTCGGATCTTGAACAACCTCTTTACGATGTTGATCTTGTGATAATCCTCTGTGAAATGAACGGATTCAAAGAAGGGCTTCTCTATATATACGAAAAAATGAAACTTTACAAAGAGGTGATTGCTTGCTATATGCAGAGTCATGATCACGAGGGACTAATTGCATGCTGCAAAAGGTTGGGGGATTCAGGGAAAGACCCGTCACTCTGGGCCGATCTGCTGAAATATTTCGGGGAAATTGGAGAAGATTGCTCCAAAGAAGTGAAGGAAGTCTTGACTTACATAGAAAGAGACGACATTCTCCCTCCAATTATCGTTCTCCAAACCTTGTCCCGAAATCCTTGTTTGACAATCTCGGTTATCAAGGATTACATTGCTCGGAAACTTGAACAAGAGTCAAAGTTGATCGATGAAGACCGGCGAGCTATCGAGAAGTATCAGGTCAGCGCTTATTTTTATGCTTTCGATACTTTATTGAATGAGGTTTACTAAATTTTTGTGATACTGACTTTCATCTTTCTCATATATTATAAAAATTTATACTGAACAATATATATCAACTTTGCAGGACGATACAACGACGATGAGGAAAGAAATTGAGGATCTGAGGACAAATGCGAGAATATTTCAGCTGAGCAAATGTACTGCTTGCACTTTCACCCTTGACTTGCCAGCTGTACACTTCATGTGTATGCATTCGTTCCATCAGCGCTGCCTCGGAGACAACGAAAAGGAATGCCCCGAATGCGCTCCCGAGTACCGATCCGTTCTGGAAATGAAAAGAAATCTCGAGCAGAACTCGAAAGACCAAGACCGTTTCTTCCAGCAAGTGAAGACTTCCAAAAACGGTTTCTCCGTCATTGCTGAGTATTTTGGAAAGGGGATTATTAGCAAGACAAGCTTGGGAAATTCTCAGACAGGTACCAATCCTTCCTCGAGCGCTTTTTAAAGGGTTTTTTTATTTATTTATTCAATTTTGGTGTTATCGGGATATTCGGGTGAATTTATATGGGTGTTTATTGTAAATTGTTCATCCTTAGCAAAAACCATTGTTTTAAAAGGCGTTTCCAAGGCGCGCCTTGAGGCGCGCCTCGGCGAGGCAAAGAGGCCAATCGCCTTTTTTAAGACGCCTTTCCACCGCAGCTCAAGGCGGACGCTTTGTCTCACGCATCACGCATTGAGGCGTGAGATTTCGAGGCGTGATATTGATGCGTTTAACATTTTTAAATTGGGCTAATTAATTTTTTAAAATATTTAAAAAGCCCATATTCGTGTAACCTAATAAAAAACCCTAAAAGCCTCTTCGTATGTCTCATTAGTATTATTAATTACTATATATATAATATTATATGTGCTATGTCGATTTTTATTTTATGGTTATTATGAGTTTTTGAGACATTTTATGCTTATGAGACTTTTATGTTGTTTTGTTTTGGACTGATTGAGTTTTAGATTTATGTTATTTGAGGATTTTATTATACCTTATGTTATATATATTTTTATAATTATTTATATATTATAATATCGAGGCTTACGCCTCGATCGCCTTGAGGCTTACGCCTTGAGGCACGGAAGGAAAAACGCCTCGAGGCTAAAAACCGTTATTTAAAACCTTGGCAAAAACCTTAAGTTTGATGGGATTGGTTTCATTCCCCAAAAATGAGAGTTCATATAATAATAAGATGATTGTTGGCTTGATTTTTATTCTTAATTTTTCGTCCGAGAAAACGACATGTAGAATGATGTAATATTCCTAACTTATTCAGAGTGTTTGTTTCTCTTCTGTGAAAGGGTATTTTCGTCCCCTTTTTTTAATTTATAAATAGCAATTGACAACAATGCCTCCTCAACTTTTACATGTTGGTACATTGTCGCCTGTACTTTCAAAAAATAGCATATTCTTCCCTAAGCATTAAAAAAAGACGATATCTATACGTGTGCGCGTTACTGAACTCGTTTAGGGTGGGGATATTTCATCAACTTTATTATACTACATAGTTTTTCTTTTTATAATTTCGCGGGATTACTGTCACAACTGATCTGGTTCGATGTTTGATTATTAATACACATTTGAGTAAGCCATGTGCTGACGGGAAGCATATTTACTGATATCATATGAAACTTTGATGTAAAAATAAAATAAAACTCACTCATATGATATATAAATATATAGTATATTATATGAGGTACGTAATCTTTTGAAGATGTTGGTTGGGTAGTTGTGAAAGAGAAGCTACCACTTTGAATGTTTTGTTTACATATATTCAGTCTGTTTTATTGCTACCCAACACTCATAAATCACTTATTTCTCATATATATATATAATTATGATGATGAGTATACAAAATATCTATCTACAACGTTACCAAACCTTGGATTCTATCTCTTGGAATATTTTTCTTTAGCTTTCGTGAACAGAAGATCTCTCTAGCTGGTAAATAGTAAATAAATGTGTCAAGTAGTAGAAAGAAACATTTAATACCACACATACATATATATAGAAGTGATCTGACAAGAAAAGGCATACATAGTAATAATAATGCAAGTGTTTGGTGAACAATCGTTGTGTTGTGTGCAAAACAAATGGAACCAAAAGCGTAGTCCAAAGCAGAAGAAATATAATTATAATTATATTATATATGAGGGATGGATTAAGGGGCCACATATAGATACACAAATGATCTTCTCTCTTTCTTTCATGCATGCATGTAATTGTCTTCCATGTGGCATTGTCTACCATCCATGGTATTGGTATTGGTGACCCATCATCTCAAAAGCCCTTCAACTTCAAGAAAGTTGAAAGTGGTCATTTTTCAATTTAACTATCTTTTTTTTTAAATGATATAACTATTTTTTTTTTCCTTCAAAAAAAAAAAAAAGTGGTCGTTTTTTAACACAAGGAGAAATGTACCAAAACCTAATTTAGAGGGCAATTAAGTCAATTACTCTTATCCAAATGAAAATGTTCCCCAATCATTAGGCAAGTATGAACACTTGCTCATCAATTTGAAAAAGATACATATATATGTAACTTCTTAAAAATATAGGATCACAAAAAAAAAAAAAATGCATAAAAGAGGTTGAAAAAGCACATCAAGGTTCTATCAAGTTACAAGCACAAATCTTGAGAGATTCAAGGCGAAAAAAAGTTGTGTTCCTATTTTTCTGTTCTCTAAGTAAAAGAAGAAAAATTTATAAATACATACATATATAGGAAAGATATATCTATCTTCAGGGTTCCAAATTCAACGAAACGACCCGCGATTGTCTGTTCCGCTTTGCCACCTTAACGAAGACCGCCGAGAGGCACGACGGGGCCCACCACGGGCTTCGGACCTTTTGCTCGCCCTTTAAACAAGCCACTGAATATACCACTGACTTGGTTCAGCATAAATCGGTTATTTAAACAAAGCTTAAAAAAGTTGTAAGGTGTTCGAATATGTTACCTTTAATCCGTCTAAGTTCCTTGCATAGCGTGATGAAGTCGCCCCATTTCATGTGGCACCGCCTAATAAACCGAAGAATCTGTTCGGTAGTAAACATGGACATTCCTTCCAAGTATTCTCCATTGACACCATTTTCCTTGAACACTTGCCGATAGCCGCCTAGATTAATCTCCTCCAACCATAAACCAACATCCTGAAAAAGAAAACAAGAGCGTAAGGCATACATTGGTTCTTGGCCGAAGAAAGCCGCTACCTTTCACCTCATTTGCTAAATCTGAGATATCAAAATACATCGCAAAAGAAATACGGAAAGGAAACAGAACGGTGAAATCAGGGTGACAATACGGATTCTACCGTTCCGTGCATTCTACAAAACGTAAAGGAAAAGCTGATGCACTAACGCCCCTCCATAAAATTTAACACTAATCTTAAAGTCTTCCTCCGAAAATAATCTCAGCCCGACGAACCGATATACCGCCCCTATCACACCACTGCAATTTCAAAATTTCGTCTAAATTTCCAAGCGTATTTCTAGTTACAAACTCCCGATAAATTTCGGGGCGTACTAGCTATCTCTCTGCCCCCAAACATGAATTCCAAGACAACTGAAAGTGTTCATGCATAATTGTTTCCGCGCAATTCTTCGAAGATTCGCGTCTCAAAGCGACGAACAAGGCTAATAATTCATACTTAGTCAAAGACAAAACCCAGTAAGCTCTCAACCTAAAAGCAATACGAACACTCACAGTAGTCTCCACTAAACTCTACCCAGAATCCATAAAGCGAAACCCTAACACCCAAAAGCTGAAACAACAAATAATCATCAAGATCCAAGCGAGAGAGAGAGAGAGAGAGTTGACCTCGACAGTCCAAATGAAGAAATCGAGAGGCTCAGGCGCTACTTCTCTTCTGCTCATCTCCCTGATCAGGCTTGCGAATCACCAACCAACACAAACCCAGATTTCAGAAACCGATTGGACCCTCGAAGAACAGCCGGAGATTCGAGCTGGGAGTGGGGGAATCTGCACTTACCGTGGTGGCGATGAGAGAAGAGAATCTCTACGTTTGATTCGGAGGCGAGAGAGCGAGCATGGCGAGAGGAGAGAGAGAGAGCGATGAAGAAGAAGAAGAAGGAGCCTTTTCGCCACAAATTTCTCTGCGTGTCTCTTCGCTCTCTCTCGCTCGCATGTATTTATGACGTCATAAATCATTTTATTTCTTTCTTATTTTATATTCTTTTCCATTTCTCACTCTTTCACTACATTTTGGACTTTTGCGGGTTATCTATTTATTTTTTTTATATATTTTTTATATGAATAAAGTAAAGTAATTTGATGACTGAGGACTGAGAAGGACACAAGATTTTGTTCTTTACATTTTACTTTAGGGTAATTTGCAAATTGAGTCACTAGACTTATCTACGTGTGTGTAAATAAATACTTCAAGAACTATATATTGACAAAAATACCCCCTTGAATTCAAGATTGCGAGCATTGAGCGGTTTAATCCCTAAACCCGTAATCCGCAACCGGTTTTAATCCGATGCGGTTTTAAAAAAATCGGTTCCGTTTCATCCGGTTTAAATACAATTTTATTTTTTAAGCGTTTTCAGTCCGGATAGTATAACGGTTTATAACCCGTATTTCTGGGTTTTTTTTTTTTTGCACCCCTCAGAGTGATGAAGAAGAAGGAGCCTTTTCGACACAAGATTTTGTTCTTTACATTTTACTTTAGGGCAATTTGCAAATTGAGCCACTAGACTTATCTACTTGTGTGTAACTACCCCGAGAACTATATTTTCAACAAAAATACCTCCGTGAACTCAAGATTGGAAGCATTGAGCGGTTTAACCCCTAAACCCGAAACCAGTTCCAAATTTAATCTACTTTAATAGAATTTCGTTCTTTTTAAGCAGTTTCAATCCCGATACGGTTTAAAACACGTAATTCGTTTTTTTTTTTGCTCTCCTAGAGCCCTTCATAAATTCAATTAATATGCATTATTTTTATAACGGCATTGCTCACTCTAGTCGTGCAAAAATATCTTTTGAACTTGTGATTTTGGACTATACCGTTGACCATAAGTCGAAAGAGAGGCTTAATGCTTAAATCTTGAGTTTATGAGGTATTTACTCACAAGTTGATAAATTAATAAGGGCAAATACACAAATTACTCTTTACTTTATAGTGCATAAAGAGTACACATACTTGTAAAAGGAATGCTTTAGTTTAGCTAATATTATGTAGCTAAAGCTTTATTTCTAATAACGACAAAGGATAATCTTGTCAATTATCATAACATAAAGTTTTGACCCCACGTTTTTTTTTTTTTAACAAAGCATGTATCTTTTCTACAAAGAAGTGTTAACTTGTAGTGCTAATTAGCCAAGGCTTTAAAGTAGAGGGGTCATGTTACAAATTAGCATATTTGAAAAGGTAATTAAGTGAATAATGCAATGATTAATTAAGAATGTTGGGAGGGTCACTAATGGACACACACACCAATATATATGTTAAATGTTACGTTACATGCCTCGTTGTTGCTTGGTGGTCCCATCTTGTGTGCCCCACACGTGTCTCCCTTTTTCCATTATTTGACCTTGTGGGACCCACACCCATCCTCTCCCATCCTAAAATTAAGATTCAAATAATCTGATTTTATTTTTCTACTTTTTTTTAGTGGAATTTTATTTTTATACTTTTATAGTTCTAACTTCTAAGACTAAATTATTCGTTTTTCGGTTCTGTTTTCATAATTATTATTTTTTTGATAAATTCTGTTTTCATAATTATTGATAATAAATGTTGTATTTTATGCATTTTTTCCTTCTCTTTTAGATCCCGAAATTGGGTTTCAGGATCAAAATCGATTTAGCAATTATTGAATTTTATGTTTTAATCATATTTATACGAGAAGAAATCATAAAAAATATTAAAAAAACACGACCCGCCTCAAGATAGCAGTTAAACTATATAATTGTCATACAAAGAAAAAAAAGTGAACGTTCGAATATTAATCGGAAAAAATAAATTATAAGCGCTAAAATCATTTACCGGTAGCGGTTTTATATAATTATATGCAAATTAAATCTGATAATAAATACTAAACTACCAAACTAAAGTATTTTTGTTCACACATATATATAGGGTTAATGACGGCAAAAATACCTAAAGTTTGGTCAAAGAACCCCTCGTGTACCCAAAGTCTAAAAGTGATGGCAAAAGTACCCAAAGTCACATTTGGGGCGTTGACCACTCCATTCTCGTAACGCAATTAACTTACATGTTAACTCTGGCCACGTGGACAAGCGTGGGTTGCTCACATTGCAATTTTTTGCCACGTGAATGAGTCCACATTAGTCTCGTTTATGACAAAACAACGAATTAAACCCTTAATTGGGCTCGTCCACGTGACAAAAAATTGCCATGTCAGCAACCCGCGTTAGTCCACGTGGCCAGAGTTAACAGGTAAGTTAACTGTTGTTGATGTCGGATTTGGTCAAATCCACCCTCAACACAACTCGTGTCGTTTTGTCCCATAAACGACACAAGAGAAGGCGAGGAAGTTCATCGCCCGAGGGTCAAGGAAGGCGCATCCTCGAGGAGGATCATCCGCGAGGAGGTGTGGCTAGCGTAAAAGCCAACTGCGATGGAGTGTCCCATCACGCTTAACGAGGAATTTCGTCATGATGGTCTATGCAGAGCCGAATGACGACTAATAGGACGTGCATTTAATGAAGCCGACCTACTCACTCAATGAGAAGCGTCAGCGACGAGGCTTGCAGGGCCGAATGACGGCTGACGAGATGCGCATTTAATGAGGCTCACCTACCCGTAATGACAATCTCCTTGGAAGTGACATAAAGCAGGGATCAACCTTGCTTCCCTCAAATGACTCTGGGAAGCGAATGATTAAAGAGAAAAAAGGCGGGAAAGACGCAAGGAGGACATAATGTAAACTCTATAAAAGGCAAGAGAAACCTCATTTGTAAAGGGGGGAGGGAGAGACAAAACCCTCATGAAAAGGAAGGCTCCCGGGAGCAAAGCCGGGAGCAAGGAGCGGGAAGGCTCCCGGGAGCAGAGAGCAGGAGAGAGCCCGGGAGCAAAGAGCAGGAAGGCTCCCGGGAGCAAAACAGGGAACAAAGACCCGGGAGCAAAGACCAGAGAGAAAGAAGAAAGATAATGCTAACCACATTGAACTACGTGATGACCTGATCCCGGTATACCGGGTATGTAGGCAGCCTCGCTGAAGTCGGCGAGGTGCGGCATCAAATCATATCCTATTCTTATCCTTTTCCTTCAATTGTCCAGCTATTCAACGGAAGAAAACCGAGCTCATTTCGGAAAATACAATAAAACAGAGATATTCATCATTTACTATTGTTTATTTATTATTTGGTGAATGTCTTTGTGACTGGAAAAGGGTGGTGAAAATCCCCCTCTACAACTGTGTTACGAGAATGGAGTGATCAACTCCCCAAATGCGACTTTGGGTACTTTTGCCACCACTATTAAACTTTGGGTACACGAGGGATTCTTTGATCAAACTTTGGGTATTTTTACCGTCATTAACCCTATATATATATATATATCCGGTGAAAAATATAATATAAAATTAAAGCATTAAATTCATTATCTGGTCTGGTCTGGTACACCAAAGCAAAGCAAGGGTCCTTACTAATTGCTAAGTGTGCACTCGTCCGCACAGGATAATTTTGAGTTCGAAGCGTGGATTCGGAGAAATCAAAACCCTAAATCCCCAAATTTCCCTCCATTTCTTCGACTCGAGATGTTCTCGCCTGGGACCAAGCGATCCACCGCCATCGCTCGCAGAGACTCCGCCAATGGAAACTCGCCGCTAATCGGCTCTCCGCTGACTGCTCTGGGCCTCGCCGGCGCCGACGATTCGAGCCCTCATCGGCCCGCCACGGGTACTCCCGCCCCGTGGGCTCGCCGCCTCTCCGTTCTCGCCAGGTGACGCTTACGTTTCAAGTTTCGCGTTACTTCTTAGGTGATCGGAGATTTACGAACTGATGGAAATGGTTGGAGAAGTTCGTTGAAATGATTATATCAACTTTTTTTTTTTCTTCTGAATTTTCCATTTTTAATCTTGTGTTGAGCTTCGAACAACTATGGTGGATACTGCTCAATACTCACTGGTTAAAGTTTTTTTTTTTTTTATTCCAAATTCGAGGTGAGCCATGGAAATTTATGAATTGTCTTGTAGGATTCGTGGTTTTTATTAATGTGATAGTTAGTTGATTGTTTTTTTTCCCTACCTTCTACGTAGAATTCCAGCAGCGAATAAGAATGAGAAGAGGGACGAGATAGATCCGACTAAACCCGTGTATGTTGGAGAATTTCCGCAGGTAGTTCGTGATGAGCAGACCAGGTTATTGCAGAAGCGCGCTCACGGTTCGCTCTACTGACTCCTATTATAATCCATTTCTGTTATTTCTTCATAAGAAGACACAGAAATTCCTTATGTTTTTCATGTTAAATTAGCCTTACGTTTTCCCGTATTGTTCTGTTGGCAGGTGATGCGATTATATCTGCTGGTTTGGAAAAGGAAACGTGTATAGCTTGGATGATCATTGGAAGTAGAGTCTTTATCTGGAGCTACCTATCTCCTGCTTCGTCAATGAAATGCGTCGTTCTTGAAATTCCGCACAATGTTTTAGAGAAAGGAGATATTGATGCTAAAACTTGGATGCTTTGTTCCGTCACTTGGGATAGAACAGCTGGTAGAACGAATAAACCTGTCGACCATCTCAACCGTGCTGCAATTATATTGTGTAACAGAAAAACTTGTGCCGTTGTCTACTGGCCCGACGTAGAAGCAAAAACAGCTCCAGTCACCATTGTTGGATCATATGATGAATCAGAAGTGACTTCACCTTTTAACAAGACTTCTACTTTGAATAATAAGCAAAACTCTGGATCTTTAAGCTCTTTGATTGCTTCCGCAATCCACGATTCTCATCATCATTGTGCGGTGCTTGCTTCTAGTTCAAACGGTGAATTATTGCAGTTTCTATGTAGTCCATCCGGCATCAGACGCCATAAGCTCGATATTGCTCAAATTACAGGTAGCAAAGGGTACCCAAGGTCCCTGGTATGGCGTTTTTCACACCCTTTAGCTCCAGAATCCAGAAGGGAGTTTTTTCTTCTGACTGAAAACGAGATTCAATGCTTTAGTATCACGCTCTCTTTTGACGTAAACGTGACAAAGGTTTGGTCACATGAAATAATTGGGACTGATGGCGATCTGGGTATAAAAAAGGATCTGGCTGGACAGAAGCGTATTTGGCCTCTCGATGTTCAAGTAGACAGTCATGGCAAAGTTATTACCATTCTAGTCGCCACATTCTGTAAGGATCGCGTAAGCAGTTCAAGCTACACACAGTATTCACTTCTGACGATGCAATATAAATCTGGGGTTACAACAGAGAGAGCCCATGAAAGAATCCTGGAGAAAAAAGCCCCGATCCAAGTGATAATTCCAAAAGCAAGAGTTGAAGACGAAGATTTCTTGTTTTCTATGAGACTTCGTGCTGGAGGCAAGCCTTCAGGGTCTGCAATTATACTTTCCAGCGACGGGACTTCTACAGTGTCGTACTATTATAGAGGCTCTACTCGTCTCTATCAATTTGATCTTCCTTACGATGCTGGTAAAGTTCTGGATGCTTCAGTTCTTCCTGCTGTTGATGATGGTGAAGAAGGGTCGTGGGTTGTATTGACGGAGAAAGCTGGAATTTGGGCGATTCCTGAAAAGGCTGTTGTTCTTGGCGGAGTTGAACCGCCTGAACGAAGCTTATCTCGTAAAGGTAGTGTAAAATTAGAAGTAAATAAACTTAATCAAAATAAATTTTTAATTAATCTAGGTTTCATCTACAGGTAGCTCTAATGAAGGATCTGCACAAGAAGAGAAAAAAAACCTCACGTTTGGAGAAATTCAAAGTATGAACCCTAGAAGGGTTAGCTACGAATCACCGGATTCTGGAGTCAGACAAAATGCGTTTACAGGTGTTATTGCAAAACGAAGCACCAACGATGAAGAATCAGAAGCTTTGCTGGGTCAACTCTTTAATGAATTCCAGTTATCTGGGCAAGTTGAAGGCTCTCTTGAAAAGCTACAGAAGTCAAGAGCATTTGAAAGAGGTGAAGAGACTAACGTTTTTGCAAGGATGAGCAAATCGATCGTCGACACCTTAGCCAAACATTGGACAACAACTCGAGGAGCCGAGATTCTGGCGATGGCTGTTGTGTCTTCTCAACTCTTAGATAAGCAGCAAAAACATCACAAGTTTCTTCAATTTCTTGCTCTGTCAAAATGCCATGAGGAGCTTTGCTCTACACAGCGTAAGTTCAAGAACCTCAGTCTTATCTTCTATTCAAAAGTCTATAAATCATTTAAATTATGTGTTTCGTGATTCCATTAGTTCGGTATTCTTATTTATAGGGAATATTTATGATTCTAGAATTCAATTGTTATTACTTTTTTTTTTCCTTAGTTCATTTATTAGGTAGTAAGTTCTATTGATCCATCAGTAGATAAATCACAAAATAATTTAATTGCTAGATAATTTACTAACCTTTTTATTGCACTTTGCTTGGTGGTAAAGGCACTTAGAGAGCTTTAGTGCAAAGTAGATGAAGAGACTGAAAGCAGACGAGAGAATTAACTCTTCAAGCTTAATTTTTATTTATTTATTTTGTGGCAGGATATGCGTTGCAGACTGTTATGGAACACGGTGAAAAGCTCGCTGGAATGATTCAACTGAGGGAATTGCAAAACGTCATCAGCCAGAACCGTTCCAATCAAGAGATTCATACGTCAGGTGCGCTCTGGGATCTTGTGCAATTAGTGGGTGAAAGATCTCGCCGGTCTACCGTACTTTTGATGGACCGAGACAACGCCGAAGTATTCTACAGCAAGGTTTCAGATCTCGAGCAAGTGTTCTATTGCTTAGACAAACAGCTCGAGTACATACTAAGCTCGGAACAGCCCTTTGGAATCCAGACTCAGAGATTGTCCGAACTTTCCAAAGCGTGCAGTGCAATTGCTCAGACGGCTATGCATTATAAGAACGAGCATTATTTATGGTATCCTCCTCCGGAGGGTATAACGCCGTGGTATTGTAAGCCTATGGTACGGAACGGGACGTGGAGAATTGCTTCCTTCATGCTTCAGCTTTTGAAAGAAGCTTCTTCACTGGATATGGCTGCAAAATCCGATTTATACACTAATCTCGAAAAGCTGACAGAAGTTTTGCTTGAGATGTATAACGGAGCTGTCACCGCGAAAGTCGAGCTCGGTGAAGATCATAAAGGTTTGTTAGACGAGTATTGGAGTAGGAGGGATGTGCTGCTCGGTTCATTATATCAGCAGGTCAAAGAATTTGCGGAATCAGGGGAACAGGTTATTAAACTCTATCGATTATTTAGTTTTTAGGTTTTTTATCACATAAAACTGCTAATTAGAAGTGCCATTACAAGTTTCGTGTCATTTTAATATCGTGATTGACTAAGTTTATAGACCATGACCCGCCTAATGAATGGATCCTGTTATAAATTATTCATGTCTTAACCCGTGTAACTCACATAATTGATTCTAGATCATTAAATGTTTAGAGTTATGTAACTTATTTTAATAACATAAGATTCTTAAAACAAATTTACATCGTTATGTTTTCATCAATTTAACAACATAGATAATCCTTGATAAGTTAATAGTATACACTCAATTTACATAAACGGGATTTTGTTTTAAAAAAAAAAAAAAATCGTTGAACTTCGTATCTTATCAGGGCTTAGGCAGAGAAACCGGCGAACACAAGGAAGCAGAGCTAAGAAAGTATTCTTCGCATTTGCTGTCAATCGCAAAACGGCATGAATGCTACAGTTTGTTGTGGAACATATGCTGTGACCTTAACGATTTAGAGCTGCTACGAAATCTGATGGTACGGATTTGGTCGACTATATTCATTTGCTCTGTAAATTTCAATATTTATCTCCATTTGTGTCTATAAATTATATTGCAGGCTAGATAATAGCTACAATATTGCATCTTTATAGAACTGAAGTTGAGACATTAATGACGATCATGAAAAATATTTACCCGCGGTATTTAGTATGGTATCACGGAATCCTTTTTTTTCCGGAAATCTGAACTGCGAGAGAGCTAAAAAGTTTTCTGATGTTTCTTTTCGGTATATAGCGAGAGAGCATGGGACCGAATGGAGGATTCAGCTACTTTGCTTTTAGGCAACTATATGTGCGTCGGGAGTTCTCGAAGCTTCTAAGGCTCGGTGAAGAGTTTCCAGAAGAGCTTTCTATGTTTCTAAAGCGTCATCAGGATCTTATGTGGCTTCATGAACTCTTTCTTCATCAATTTTCTTCAGCTTCCGAAACTCTTCACTTATTGGCTCTTTCTCAACATGAGAACACCGCATCAGAAGCTGAAGAGGGAGTGGGCATGGGCTGTGTACCAAAGTTACAGGACAGAAAGCGCTTTTTGAATCTTTCGAAGATCGCTGCAATTGCAGGTGATTTTCCATTTATAATTATTATTATTTTTAAATAATTGTTTTTTTGTTCATTGTTGTGAGATTTCGTTTTGCATATGAATCTGTGACTAAAAATCAAATTTGCCAAAAACAAACCTCGAGACACCAACCCGTTTCTAACTTAGCGATGCAACATATTTTTTTATGAGATCTTTATGGTGGAAGCAAACCGGATTAGGACTTGTACGTAATGATCGCTTAAGGTCAATTCACCCGGTTATGATTGTTCTTTTACATGCTCAACTTATAGGTGATGGTGCTGAGGCAAATGTGAAACGCATCGAGGCCGACCTGAACATACTTAAGTTGCAAGTAAGCTACCGAACTCATACCTGTTTGCTAGTTCCTGAAGATTCTCGGTTATTTCGACTTTACTCGCTATAATGTTCAAATAGGTTTTTGAATTATTTAACACCAAGTCTTATCAAGGCATTGCAATATTGTGATTATCATCTTATCATCCTTGATTTTGTGAAGGTCATTTTCATCATTATGAATTGCAGGAAAAAATCATCGAATTCCTTCCCGACGATGAAGCAAAGAAATCCGTGGCAGAGGGGCTTCTCAGCCCGGAAGATCTCATCAAGCTCTGCCTAGAAACGACAAACCCCGAGCTCTCACTCTGTGGGTTTGACGTGTTTACTTGGACGAGCTCTTCCTTCCGAAAGGCCCGCAAGAACCTTCTGGAAGAGTGCTGGAGGAACGCTGCCGATCGCGACGACTGGACCGAACTCTTCCGTATGTCGGCTGTCGAAGGCTGGAGCGACGAGGAGACCTTGCAGAATCTGAGACGCACCGCTCTTTTTAGGGCCTCGGAGAGGTGTTATGGCCCATGGGCCGAGACTTTTGGAGACGGGTTTGACCAAGTGTTGCCGCTGAGGCACGATTCGGGACCTTCGGTGGAGTCGATTCTGATGCAGCACAAGGATTATCCTGATGCAGGCAAGTTGATGCTGACGGCGATCATGCTGGGGAGTTCGCCGGACGACACAGGTGACGATGATGGTCCCATACCGATGGAATGACAGTAGTTTCGATTTTCTTGAATGAATTTTGTAATTTCCGTTCTGTTTCCGAGTAAATATCGATTTATTTTTTCGTAGTTGAAAATGGTTATTATGTTTGTTGCTCCTTGTTTAAGAGTTAGTGAGCTATTTGTTTGTAGTATTTTACTCTCTATTAGTAACTAATGATTATATTTAGATTATCTTACAATTATCAATTTATATCATTTAATCATTAAATTGATATAAGGACAAAATTAGGTTTTTATTTATTAATAGATATTACAAATAATGAGTTTTTATTTCTTTATTATTATCCAATTTCTCATTAATAAAATTTTGTGTTTATTTATATAAAAGCGAAAAAATATAAAAATATCTAGATAAATAAATAATCTTGTAGAAGATAAAAACACAATAACTGGCTCCTGTGATTCTCGGCCACGTGTGCAGTGGGCCCCACAAGAACTCTGTGGTCAGAAACCAAACGCCCAAAGCGCCACGTCACAGGAAGATCACCTCGTACGCCACGTGGCGAGCAGAGAGCCTCCAGACAACCCAGAGAAAATCTGGAGGGAAATCCAAGAGCCAATAGGAAGAGGCTGACGTGGCAGTCTCCCAATCCGAAAGAGTGGATAAAAGGTCTCCGCTTTGCCCGAACTCAAATCACAACTCACTCACTCCTCAATTCAATCCTTCCTTCCACAAAAAAAAAAAAAAAAAGTGTGAGTTGTCATGGCCGCCACGTCAGCAATCCAGCAGTCGGCCTTCGCCGGCCAGACCGCCCTCAAGCCGGCCAATGAGCTCGTCCGGAAGGTCGGCGCCGCCGCTTTGGGCGGTGGCCGCACCACCATGCGGAGGACCGTCAAGTCCGCTCCCCAGAGCATCTGGTAATTCACTTGTCGATATAATATAAGTATTACGAGACACGAAACCCGGAATTAGTCACAATTACGGGTTCCGGTTTAAAATAAATCGCTAGCCGTTGATCGATAAAATCTATTTTTTTCTTTGTTGCCGATACCATTTAGTAGTTAAACCTATAATAAAACCGCAAACGTTTATTGAACCGGTCTTAATTATCAAAACCGAGATCGGTAAATACCGTTGTTGAACCGTTACCAAAATAGGAATATTAAAATGAAATATATGAAATGGGCAATGCTATAAAAATGGTTTGATGATTTAGAATAGTTATATCTTTACTAAACGTTTCTTGCGCTACACGGCAACAGGTACGGCCCGGACCGCCCCAAGTACTTGGGCCCATTCTCGGAGCAAATCCCGTCCTACCTGACCGGAGAGTTCCCCGGCGATTATGGCTGGGACACCGCCGGGCTCTCGGCCGACCCCGAGACCTTCGCCCGCAACCGCGAGCTCGAGGTGATCCACTCCCGCTGGGCCATGCTGGGCGCCCTCGGCTGCGTCTTCCCAGAGCTCCTCTCCAAGAACGGCGTCACCTTCGGCGAGGCCGTCTGGTTCAAGGCCGGCTCCCAGATCTTCTCCGAGGGCGGCCTCGACTACCTCGGCAACCCCAACCTCGTCCACGCGCAGAGCATCCTCGCCATCTGGGCCTGCCAGGTCGTCCTCATGGGCTTCGTCGAGGGCTACCGCGTCGGAGGCGGCCCGCTCGGCGAGGGCCTCGACGCCATCTACCCCGGCGGCGCGTTCGACCCCCTGGGGCTGGCGGACGACCCCGAGGCCTTCGCGGAGCTGAAGGTGAAGGAGCTGAAGAACGGGAGGCTCGCGATGTTCTCGATGTTCGGGTTCTTCGTGCAGGCCATCGTCACCGGGAAGGGGCCGATCGAGAACCTCTCCGACCACCTGGCAGACCCCGTCGCGAACAACGCCTGGGCTTTCGCCACCAACTTCACCCCCGGAAAGTGAGAGATGTAATGTAAATGTGTGTTGTTATTGAAGCTTGTTTCTCTGTAACTCTTGTCATATTTTACTAATGGAAATCATGCTTCTTAAATTCCTTGGGCTTTTTGTTCTTAATTCTTGAAAATTAAAACGATAAAATTAAACAAAAATCATGGCTTATATATAAAGCATACACCTACAAAAAAAAAAATTAAAAAAAAAATCGAGTGTTTTTAGGTAACGTTCGAACGTGAGGGACAAATTCCGATAATTGCACTACCACGCGACACTTATTCAAACTGCTTGTACAATGATGCAAATATATAAGCAATTAAGTAAATGAAGAGGAAGACTAGTATATTTCTGACCTAATAAAAATACATTAAAATAGGTCAAATGTTATATACAATAAATCAACTTAATTAAAATTGCATAAATTAAAAAATAATACTAATAAAATACATTAAAATAAGTGAATAATTTGTTTTCATTATTTGACACATGAGGTATTATGCCATTTAATTTTAAAAAAAAAATTAAAATCATGGTAACCCAAGGTTTCCCTCGGTAGGCCACGGTAACCAAGGGTATCTCAAGGTTTCCCTTCGGTGGGCCACGGTAACCTAAGGGGGTAACCCAAGGTTTCCCTCGGTAGGCCACGGTAACTAAAGGTAACCCAACGTTTCCTTCGGTAGGCTACGGTAATCCAATGTTTCCCTCGGTAGGCCATGGTAACTAAGGGTAACCCAAGGTTTCCTTCGGTAGGCCACGGTAATCAAATGTTTCCCTCGGTAGGCCACGGTAACCCACGGTAACTAAGGGTCCAAGGTTTCCCTCGGTAGGCCACGGTAACCCAAGGTTTCCCTCGGTAGGCCATGGTAACTAAGGGTAACCCAAGGTTTTCTTCGGTAGGCCACGGTAACTAAGGGTCCAAGGTTTCCCTCGGTAGGCCACGGTAACCAAGGGTAACCCACAGTAACCGAAGATTTCTCTTAACCAAAGGTAACCCACAGTAACCGAAGATTTCCCTCGATAGGCCATGATAACCCACAGGTAACTAAGGTTATCCTAAAGTTTCCCTCGGCAGGCCACGGTAACCCACGATAACCCACAGTAACCGAAGATTTCCCTCGATAGGCCACGATAACCCACGGGTAACTAAGGTTATCCCAAAGTTTCCCTCGGCAGGCCACGGTAACCCACGATAACCCACAGTAACCGAAGATTTCCCTCGATAGGCCACGATAACCCACGGGTAACTAAGGTTATCCCAAAGTTTCCCTCGGCAGGCCACGATAACCCACAGTAACCGAAGATTTCCCTCGATAGGCCACGATAACCCACGGGTAACTAAGGTTATCCCAAAGTTTCCCTCGGCAGGCCACGGTAACCCACGATAACCCAAAGATTTCCCATTAAAGAGCGAGTGGGTATTACTTGAATCATCAACACTAAAGCTCTCACCTTTTCCGCCATTGAAGCACGATGCTGAAGCTCGCGCCTCCTCAGAGCTCTCTCCACCACCAACCCTTCTCTCCGATCCTCCATGGCTGCGAGACCCACGGCGATGTCAAGCGCGCGCACGCCCTCTCCCTCCGCACCGGCGCATTCCACCACCCCTCCATCTCCGCGCGCCTCCTCGCGCTCTACGCCAGCCCGCGCGTCAACGACCTCGCCTACGCGCGCTCCGTCTTCCGCCTCATCGCCGACCCCGACCTCATCTCCTGGAACGTCCTCCTCAAGTGCCACGTCGCCAACCACCGCTCCCACGACGCGCTCGCGCTCTTCGGCGACCTCGTCTCCGGCTGCGAGTTCTCGCCCGACGCGTTCACGTTCACGAGCGCCGTCAAGGCCTGCGCTCGCCTCGGCGCCGCCCAGGAAGGGAAACAGATTCACGGTATGATTTCCAAGCTGAATTGTGGAGAAGACAGGTTTTTGCAGAGCAGTTTGGTGAATATGTACTCGAAGTGCGGCGAGATTGGGTGCGCGCGCAAGGTGTTTGATGAAATGAGTGAGAGGGATTTGGTCATGTGGAACTGCTTGATCGATGGGTATGCGCGGTGTGGCGAGGTGGATCGCGCGTTGGAGCTGTTCGAGGAAATGCCCGAGAGGGATTCGTTCTCGTGGACGTGTTTGGTCGACGGGTTCGCAAAGAGCGAGAGAGTCGAGATGGCTCGCGACGTGTTTGACCGAATGCCGAACAGGAATTTGGCTTCGTGGAACGCAATGATTAACGGGTACATGAAGGCCGGGGAATTTAAGATGGCACGTCGTTTGTTTGATGAAATGCCGAATAGGGATTTGGTAACTTGGAACTCGGTGATCTCGGGTTACGAGTTCAACGGGAAGTTTAACGAAGCTTTGTGCTTGTTTACTGCCATGTTGAAAGAGGGTCTAGACCCTAACGACACTACTTTGATCGGCGCTTTGTCTTCGGTTTCGGGATTGGCTGCTCTTAGTAAGGGAAAATGGGTTCACGGGTTAATGGTGAAAAACAGATTCGAACCGGAAGGTGTATTGGGAACTTTGCTTATCGATATGTATTCGAAGTGCGGGAGCGTTGAAACCGCTCTAACCATTTTCCGAATGATATGCCGGAAGAAAATAGGGCACTGGACGAGCATCATAGTCGGGTTAGGATTGAATGGAATGTCAGATCTTGCACTTGAGCTATTCTCCGAAATGCTCAGAGCTAATTTGCAGCCTCACGCCATAACGTTTCTTGGGGTTTTAAATGCTTGTAGCCACGGCGGATTGATTCATCTCGGTCGGCACTACTTCAACATGATGATACACAAGTACAAAATCGAACCAACAATCGAACACTATGGTTGCTTTATCGACATTTTATGTCGCGCTGGAAATCTCGAAGAAGCAAAGGAAGTTATCGCGAAAATGCCTATGAGACCGAACCAAGTAATCTGGATGAGTTTATTGAGTGGTTCGAAGAACTCTGGAAATGTCAGCATTGGCGAATTTGCCGCTCAGAGATTGATCGAGGAGTCACCGGAGACAATCGGGTGCTACGTTGTTCTCTCCAATCTGTATGCCCTAGCCGGTAAATGGGACAAAGTTGCTTCGGTGAGAGAGATGATGAAGAAGCGAGGGATCAGAAAAGAGGCGGGAATCAGTTCCGTCGAGCACAAAGGCGTTCTTCATGAATTTGTTGTGGGTGATAAATCGCATTCTCAAACGGAAGAGATTTATTCAAAGATGAGCGAGATGAGAGAGAGGCTAAAATCCGTAGGCCATGTTCCCGATACGAGTCAAGTGCTACTATGTATCGAAGACGAGAAGGAGAGAGAAGCAGAGCTGGAGAATCACAGTGAGAGGCTGGCGATTGCATTCAGTCTGATTAATACAAAATCTTCGAGCCCAATTCGGGTCATTAAGAACCTCCGCGTCTGCAACGATTGCCATTCCGTGACGAAACTCTTATCGGAAATCTATCAACGGGAGATTATCGTGAGAGATAGCAGCCGGTTCCATCATTTCAAGAACGGGTCGTGTTCATGCAAAGATTTTTGGTGATTCCCGTGTTTGTTGCGGGGTGTAACCATTTCTCATTAGTAGGTTTATATTTAGGTATTCTTGAGTTGTTTTAAACTTTTACGTAGAGACCAATGTGCTACTTTTTAAAAGAAAGAAAACATTTTGTCATACGAAGTTCAACCGTCATTACCGTCAATTATCTCTAATCCGAAAAGTTTCTAGAATCTTTCCCCTAACAACAAAAGAATCAGTTACAAGCCTCCTTAAAGTATAGTTCAAAGAGTAAATTACACAAAACGATTTGTAAAAATCACTCTTAAAAACTAAATAATACGTTGGGTAGGAAATACATACATGGAATTATCAATATTTATGAATTTAGAAGGTAAAAGGGTAAAAATGAAAAATAGAGTTGATTCATGCCACATTATATTATTTCAGTCAACTAATAAATTCTTGAATTAAAGCTCCATTGTAAATATGTAATTCAAGAAGCAACTAAATACTACCAATAAAGATGTCGTTTTGTGAAGGCTCCATATATACTTGTGTATCTCTACCAAAAGCACTTTCAAAGTGTTTGGTCACCTCTCTCTCTCACTCACTTTGGCCTCTTCTCTTTCTCTTTTCCCTTTGGCTTCAACTTGCTTTGGCCTTTCCTCTATGAATTGAAATGGGTAATTTTGGGAAATGGTTTTAACATAAAAGAAATGTGTTTGTTTTGGTTGAAAGAAAAGGAGAAGGAGAAGGAGACACCTTTGATCACATGGGCAGGTAAAATCTTAGGGTTAATTGCGGCAAAAAGACCCAAGCTTTGGTCAAATTCTTCACTGTGTATACGACCTCCGTAAATGGTGGCAATAGTATCCAAACTTTGCATTTGGGAGTTGACCAACCATTTTCGTCCAGAAACACTATGCAACCGTTAGACTGATGCCATGTGGCTAAAACCCACTCGCTGATAGGGCAAATATATGCCACGTGTACTGGACACGTCAGCATTTGAAATAACTCAAAAAATCAACATTAATTTAAAAAAAAAAAAAAACAAAGCAAAACGTGTTGTTTTGCACGAGCCTCAGTGAAGTAGGCGGCGATGCACTATCTTATTTGTTTTGCTTTGTTTTTTTTTTAATTAATGTTGATTTTTTAGTTATTTCAAATGTTGACGTGTCCCGTACACGTGGCATATATTTGCCCCGTCAGCGAGTGAGTTTTAGCCACGTGGCATCAGTCTAACGGTTGGCTAACGGTTGCAAAGTGTTTCTGGACGGAAATGTTTGGTCAACTCCCAAATGCAAGTTTTGAGTATTATTGCCGCCATTTACGGAGGTTGTATACATAGTGGAGAATTTGACCAAAGTTTGAGTCTTTTTGCCGCAATTAACCCTAAAATCTTATGCAACTCTTTTGTCGCCTTGCCTTTTGTTGCCCCAACATGACAATCAATCATTTCCAACTTTACATCACCAATTACCTAAAGAGTATATAAAAAAGATAATTGATATTTATTTGTGAACTAAGAATCAAGGATCGAGGGTCGGATACCTGCAGATTACAGATAATACATCATTATAAATCTTTTACGTTTCCTTGATCCGGAGCCAAAGGGACTGAGTAAGTATAATTTAAGGGTAAAAATAATTTAAATAATGAAATTTTTGAGTAAATTTTTTCGAACTCTTTTTAGAACTTTGGGGGAGACTACAACCCCCTTTGAATTTTACGTGCGTCCGCGCTTGTCCGTGATTAATTGACAAGAGATGAACGACGGAGACTCGAGACTTGCTTAATAGTTAATACACAACATAGCACAAGTTACATTAATCTCTTATATTAATGTATCTATATATTTATAATATATATATACTTGTGTGATACAAGAGAAGAGAAGAGGGAAGAAAAAAAAAATGACCTTCCAAGTTCCAACCATACACACCGTAGGAAGAAAAAAAATTATTTATAATAAGCAAAACAGAGGAACAAAACAGAGGAGCAAAACAGAGAAGACAAGACAAGAGCTTTTTTTATTCACAGATGAAGCGACGTGTCGATGTCTGAATTGTCGAAGCTGGCCGAGGCGGCACCGTCGTGCCGCGTCGTACCTTGCCTCGACTGAAAGCCGAGGCCGAGCGAGAGCGGCTGATCTTGGGAAGTGGCGGCGGGCCTAGTGTTGGGAAATACCATGTTTGGCCTGGGAGATGGAGATGCCCTCTCATTCTCTGACAACATTCTCAAGAGCTCCTTCTCTTCTCTTCTCTCCTTGACTTTCTGCAATTGCCTGAACCTTTCTTGCAAGAGGGCTATGGAGGAAGAGGCCTTTGTTGTGGACTCACCACTTTGCCTTCCCATTGGAGATATGAGAATGAAAGCTTCTAAATTTGGGGCAAAAAAGAAAGGATTGTGTATATATATAGGAGGAGGGTTGTTATCTATTTGATGCTAAAAAAATAATATGAAAAATTGAGAGGTGATGTGGGATTGCATGAGAATCAAGGAGTGAGTGAGCAAAGTCCAAAGAGAAAGAGTGTAAAGGACTTTTTTGAAAGGGAAAATGGGTGGGGGAGAGACTCCAAATTTAAGAGAAGTACATGACAATTATGCCCCCCCGAACTTTGCGAGTTAATCCGGTCTGCCTCTTGAATTTTAGTTTCGGGCAGAAATGATCTTGTACTTTCGAAAAATATAAGACACAAAGTTTTAACCTGTGAGCAACGCATGATTTGCTCTCGAGTATTTTTAGCGATTTTATCATTTTGCTCAAATCTTGTGAGATTTTCATCTAAACAGTGGATAACTAGGCTCGTAGATTGATTCGCAGTAATATCATAATATACTATATTGATCGGTTTTAGCAATCAATTGAGAAGGAAAAAAAAAATTATTCTAGTAAGTCATATGCTGCGTACAAATTAACACTTTTTTTAAAATTCGTAGTGGGTAATTTGCTACTTTTCAATAGAATAGGAGCCAATGCGACCGAAAAATAAAGTTGGAGGGTATTATTGGCAATTACTGCTTTGAGAATTGGAGAGTAGCATTTGGAAGCTAGCTCTTGTGGGGAATCAATGGTTAGGTAATGGTTGTCTTTTAAGATTGAGCTTCTCATGATTTGAGGAGGATTTTCCCTAATGCTTGACATTGAAACTTACCCTTGTGTTTTTTTCTTCTTCTTTTTTTCTTTTCAAAGTCTTTTTGGGTGGATTTTTATATGGGGAGACGGTGACTAGAAGAATATATTTTGGAGGGTTGGTGCCTTTGATTAGGACCCTTGCACATGGATGAGTGAAAGAATCCTAGCTCAACAAAATCTATTTGTTTTAAAATTAAATAAACTATGTGTTGTTGCATGCATTATTTGCGAGCTCAAGTCAGACATTGTCATTAAGTGTTGTATAACATATTCTGATTTTTAAATTATACCCTTTAGTCAACAAGATTGCACAAAACATTCCCATTCCTATTAGCTAGCTATATCGACCTTAGTCTTGTGTCTCGATATAATTATTTTTTGTCGATTATCTGCTCGGAATAATCGTGGAAACTATATATATCCGCTAATATATTATTCATAGGCGTCCGATACCGAATTCACAACATATACTTTGTATTTTCTTAAGGAATCAGAAGTCATTCCCCACGTGACGCTGTAAATTTAAGTAATAATCTTCGGTTCTAGCGAAAAGTATTATCCGAACAAAAACATTATAGAAATTCAAAGAAATATTGCATTTCATTCATCAATTAAGTAATCTATACTACTAGAAATACTTGACTTCAATTCGTGTCATGTTAGAAAAAACGCAATGCATATATAGATTATAACCGAAGAACGGAACAGACATATCTAACATAAGCGGTATCCATCTTCAACGATTACGACATGCTTGTTTGTAGAATAATAATGTCTTTGACATTAATGGTTGTGGGAACTTTTGAATGATAATGGAAAGAGGAAGAAGACAAGAGGAAAAGAATAATGACAGCAATTATATATATATATATGTATATGTATATGTATATATCAGCATACAAGTAACACAAACGAAGCACGCCAAATCACATGAATCACAGCAATGGAGACAAAGAGAAGACTGTGTGGATGCAAACCCTAAATCTTGGAACACGGCCAATTGTATCAATATCGTCGTCAACGTCTCCTTCGTCCGCATCCTCTCGGCTTCCTTCTCAGGAGCGAGTCAACGTCGAAATGATTTCAGACGAGGATCCGATGCTCGAGATCATGCCATTGAGGCAGCTTGTTACTTGTGTGTTGGTCAACTGATCAGGTGAGCACGTACAGTGATGACCGTTATATAATTTATATATATATATACTAGAGTATGTCGTTTGAGCGTTTAATAATTCACATGTTATATTTACTATTAGGGTTTAATTAGGATGTCTACTATTTTATGCTAATTAATTATTTATAACTTCGAGGAGATTGAATGATGATTATAAGATATTATACAATATATGACACACATTGATATGGAAAATAATCATCGGTGTATATATAATAATAATAATAATTCATAGAAGGACACGGCACGGCGTTGTTCAATGCACGATCGGGACGTACCCGATCCGCTTGAGGTCACTGCTGAGCTCGCCAATCATCTGGTAAATCCTGTCAGACTGAGGGTGGGACTCGTCGAACGCCGTGAACTCGTGGACCCCGCCGTCCACCTCGACAGAGCTGGCGCCCGGCGGCTTGCGCGCCCCCGAAGCCCGCATCCGTGTCCTCGTGCTGGCGACGCGGTCCCACTCGCCAGCCGCCGCATAGATGTTCGCCAGCGCGGAGAAGCTCCCCGGGTCGGCGGGCCCCTGGCCCACGAGCCTGTCGAGTACCTCCCTCGCCAGCTCAGCACGGTTGTGCGCGCGGCACGCCCCCAGGAGGGTGCCCCAGATGACTGCGTTGGGCTCCACAGGCATGCCTATCACCACCCCGAAGGCCTCGTCGACCCGCCCATCACGCCCCAGCAGGTCCACCAGACAGCCGTAGTGCTCCACTCCCGGAGCTACTTTGTGGTCTTTTTCCATGGAGCGGAAGTGGAAGAGCCCTTCTTTGACCAGCCCTGCGTGCGTGCACGCGCAGAGTACACCGACGAAGGTCACCGCGTCTGGGACGAAACCTTCCTTATCCATCCTTGAGAACAGCTTTAGTGCCTCCTCGGCGCGACCGTGGGTCGCCAGGCCGTGCAGCATTGCATTCCATGAGACCGTGTCTTTGTTCGTCATCGCGTCGAATACTCGGTGAGCTTTGTCCAAGCTGCCGCACTTGGCGTACATATCAATTAGGGCGTTGGAGACCTGCGTGCAGCACTCGAGCTTGTTCTTCTTGATTGACCGGTGGAGTTTCTCGCCCAAGCCGAGTAGGCCTGACTCGGCGCAGGCAGTAAGGATGCTGATCGCCGTGCCATTGTCGGGCTTGAAGGCAGCGTCTTCCATCTGATCATACAACTCGGTCGCCTCGCTGGCGAGCCCTTTCTTAGCGTACCCAGAAACGATGATGGTCCAGGTGATTAGGTTTTTCACCGGCATCTTATCGAACAAAACCCTGGCCATGTCGATCTCCCCAATCTTGCAGTAACCGGAGACGATCGTCGACCACGACACGACGTTCCTCTCCGGCATCCGCTGGAAGAACTGGAACGCCTCGTCGAGCTTCCCCGCCCTGGAGTAACCGTCGAGCATCGTGTTCCAAGTGCACAGATCCCTCTCGGACATTTCCTCGAACAGCTGCTGCGCGGCGCCAACCTCGCCGAACTTCACCAGACCCCCGATCATGGTGTTCCACGAGACGACGTCCCTCCTTGCTCCCATGGCCGCGAACACCTTCTTCGCCGCGCAGACGCCCGCGGCCCCGGACTTGCAGTAGCTGTCGATCAGCGAATTGGGCACGAAAATGTCGGCGCAGAAGCCGCACTTCTCGACGTGCCCGTGAAGCATCCGAATAACCGGCAGCAAGCTCTTGCCGTAGCACGCTTGCAGGAGAAACGAGTAGGTGAAGTTGTCCGGCGAAGCCCCGTGGCTCAGCTGCATGGAGAAGAAGAGGTCGAAGGCCTGGGAGGGCTGGGAGTTGAGCGCGTGGGCTCTGATCATGGTGTTGTAGAGGTGGGCGTTGGGGTGGGGGCTCTGCTCGAAGACCTTGGCGGCGACCGAGACGTGGCCGCAGCGGGAGAGCGCGGCCACGAGCTTGGGGACCACGAAGGGGTCGCGGTGGAGGTCGGCGCGGAGGGCCCGCGCGTGGAGCTCCTGCGCGTGGCGCAAGCTGGGACATCGCTGGACCTCGCAGAGCTTATCCTCCAAGGCCTTCCGAGACGAGACCCATCTCGGGGTTCGAACCGGGAAGCACATTTGCATCCTTAACGAGGATAAAGTTTTCCTTTTTATGACCTCTCTACCTAGAATCACAAAGTCAACGTATATATATATATACACACACACATATTATATACAACGTTTTGACACCCTTGTTCTTCTACCATCTTTTACTCGTTATTCGTCCCGTTACGCCGTCGACGAGGCTGGGAATTTTCCGGCTCTTGATCGACTATTACGTCTTCCTGCAAAAAGTTAAAGAAGAATCAGTACGTACCGGTTTTTTTGTCAGCCGCGGAACTAATTATAAAGGAGAATCGGGTTGGTGAAAACCGATAGTGATACTAGAATTCGAAAAATCTTGAAGAGCCGAGAGTTCTCCAAATAAAATTCCCGATATTAAATACCGGTTTCCGGCCTCGGGGGAACCCGTAAGAAATATAGTAAATTGAGTCCGTATATCTTTTTTGCAGTGTCGTCGGAACTGATTCTCAAGACGACCAAATCACCCGACGACCCCTCCCTCACATTGCGCAAGAGCCTGCAATAGTTGTATGCATTGGCCTTGCCTCGGTTTTCTTATAAAGAAAATAGCGAAAAGATTGTCATTTCTATGCGACAGTTTCGTCTTCTGAAACACTAACGCCGACTTGGGGGTGGCTGAAAACACGCTTTATGTATTTCTTTTCAGCTCCGGGTAATCCCAGAAGACAGTGGTTCACGTGCAGTTGAACTTCTCCGACAGTGGCAGAGGAGTAAATTGTAATTACGATGGATGCTTCCACCGACGGTGTTCTCAATAGGAAGAACCGCCTTATCAACTAGCCACAGTTCAACGGACTGCTGAAATCAAATCTACACTGATCAGTCGCTGAAACCCGAACAAGTGCAATAACGGCCGAGACTACTAAAAGGTGAAAAGTTTTAAACTTGAAGGCAACTTCAAACTGCTCACACGGGACGGTTCTGGACATTAGGTACGCTTTCAGTGCAGCGGTCTCGCTATACGGTCCCGGTATGTCCGTAAAGAACAATGTGGATGATCAGAACATTTACCTGGTACGCCACGTGCCCTTTCGTTCCATCGGAAGGATCCTTAATAAGACCGGTTGCTGTCAATGGCTCTGAAACCCGGATCGCAAGACATGCGTCGGACACATCCTGGAAAGATTAGCATAAACAAAACATGCGGACGGGAATTCACTTAGGCTGCCCAACCACAGCCTAAGTGACGCCTTTTGTGTACGTATCGGGCTTTTTACGGGTTTTACTAAAATACTTAGCTAAATCATAAACTTAATTAACGTAAATAATGCAATTCAAAAGCACGTATCTAGCTAGCATAATCACATTGCAAAAACAAAAACATTTAATTGATAATATGAAATTAACTCCTCAAGAACTTCAAAACATCATAATAAGCCGAAACAATATGGGATTTATTACGCATATATATATATATATAATCAGACTAATTTTATATATATAACTCCTCGAGAGTCACAAATTTACAACAACCATGTTCGCATGAGACTAATTTTATGAAAGCTTCGGTTTGTCCTCAAGCTACTTGATAATGAACCAGAATCTCTCTCCCCTGCAAAAAAAAAAATAAAAAAATATATTGCCATATGAAACAGGGTTTCAAGAGGGTCGCACAATGAAGGAAAAGCATTATCAAAATGATAATGAGTAATTTACACGCATACAACAGTAACACGAATTTACACGCATACAAAAAAAAAAAAAAAAGGTATTTTCATTTAGTGATTTTATTTTTCTATCCTCATTTCACATTTTATGTACCTCATTTTATTAATAGAAAAAAGGATACTTGCGGGTAAAGTACCACAAAGGGTGTCATTGTATGGGTATATATTAAAATTTTATTTTGTCGTGAAAAATTTGAAACTTATAATAGGACTTTTTTAAAAACTTTTGATGATAAAAATAAAATTTAGAGCTTATATTAAGACATTTTTTTAGTTTGCAAGAAATTTTTTCCACCACAAAATAAAATTTAGTTTTATTTTACTTAAGTAAGCTCTGTAAAAAATAATAGACATAACATATTTTTATTTATCTTTATAAAGATGAATTTTCCAAAAAAGTTAAACCAAACACAATTTTTATTTTTCGATTAAAAAAACAGTAAACAATCGCATTTTCAAAACGTAATTATAAAACGAAAATGAACCAAACTATTATTCTAGTTACAGGGACGAAACTGAAAACATTTTGAAAGCAGGGACAGAAATGAGACACGACAAGAAATACCGGGGTGAAAGTTGCATGATCCCAAAGTAGAATATAACACTGGATCATCTTCTCCAGAAGCTTCCCAAACCCCTAAACCCTACAAACCTTCGCCATTCGCCGACCAACCTCCTCCTCGTCTTCTTCTCCGCCGCGATGCACCGCCTCTCCCGCCGCACCGCCTCCTCCCTCCTCCGCCACGGCGGAGCTTCCACGCGCCGCCGCGCCGCGGCTCTGGTCTCCGGCTCCGCTTCTCTTCCCAATACGGTACGATGACGCTTCTCACCGACTTCGTACTTCTGTTACTCAGTTTCCGAGAGGATTAGCTTCTTCGTTTGGTGTCATTGTCTAAATCTGCGAGCTTATGTTACGATTTATGCGTTCCAGAGAATCTTGGATTACCGAATCTAGCTAGGTTTCGGATTGTGAATTGTTTGTCTGATTCTACCAGATTCAGTAATATACATTTCGTTGAGCTTGATAAGAGTGGTCGAGTTTCTGAATAAGGATTGAGATTTGTAGCTGTATATCGGATTATGATTCCTTGTTGTCGGAAATGTTCGATTTTGTGTAGGTTTCGGAGAGAGAAACCGAGCAAAGATGGTTCTCGGCTCTGATCACCGGGGAGCCAAGAGTGGCGAATTCTTCTCCTGGGTTGAAGTTGAGAAACGGCATGTATTTCGGAAGCCGATACGAGTCAACTGCGGTGGCCTCTGACTCATCCTCCGCCGCAGCTCCAGCTGAGAAATACGAGTATCAAGCAGAGGTACGCTGATTATTCATCGTTTTCGCTCAAGCTATAACTGTTCTTGGTTAAGTAAATGAAAAAAACGGCGCTATTCTTCGCAGGTCAGTCGCCTTATGGACCTCATTGTGAACAGCTTATACAGTAACAAAGAGGTGTTTCTCAGGGAGCTTGTAAGGTATTTTTTTTTTGTGTTTTTTGATATTGTGATAGTTTTTTTTTTTTTTTTTTTTTCTAAATTATGTTTTCCGAGTACAATATGATTTGTTTTTAGTACAGAAGTGAACGATATCATTTTCATTTTATTTTTCGCCTGGTTCTGGACCCCAAAATGGGCCAAGATCATCGATTAGAATTTCAAACGTAATATTGACCTTGAGAGAAGCGTTTGTAACCTTTAGTACGGGCGTTGTGTAAATGATAATACTGAACACCTGATGCTATTCTGCGGTTATGAACGTTTGTAACAGTAATGCAAGTGATGCTTTGGACAAGGTGCGCTTTATGAGTGTTACAGAGCCCGAGCTTTTGAAAGATGGAGGCGAGCTTGATATCCGCATCCAAACTGATAAAGACAATGGAATCGTGACTATCACGTAAGCTTTTTCCCACTTTTGCATTTTGAGAAACTTATACATTCGTATAGCAAACTAAAATTCCGGCACTTTGTTGAAATCGCAGTGATAGTGGCATCGGAATGACTCGCCAAGAACTTGTTGACTGTCTTGGAACTATTGCACAAAGTGGTACTGCTAAGTTCTTGAAAGCATTGAAGGTATTCCAGATTGTAGAAATAAAATTGGAAGCTAATATTTTGGAGTTTAGAGTAATTTTTGAGCTCATGAACGATTTTTTTTTTTACAGGAAAGCAAGGACTCCGGCGGTGACAGCAATTTAATCGGTCAATTTGGTGTCGGTTTCTATTCAGCATTCCTAGTTGCCGATCGGGTATGTTCCGCGAAGAGAAGTGTAGTTTATGATATTGATTTTCAAAAATACATCTTTACCCTAATCGCAACTAAGAAAACGATTGCAATAGTAATTAACTTAAACTAATTCATATACATATGTAGTTGTTTTTAAAGAATACTCCCTGACTTTCTTTATATCTACAAATAGAAAACAGAAGATAGAAAAAAAGTCCCTTTACATGTTTTGCAACACTTGCGCAGAAGTATTTCACTTTGTTTTACCATTATGCCCTTCTTTGCTTGTAGATTGTTGTTTCAACAAAAAGTCCAAAGTCTGATAAGCAATATATATGGGAAGGAGAGGCCAATGCCAGCTCATACACCATCCGTGAAGAGACAGATCCCGAGAAGATAATCCCGAGAGGGACACGCCTCACTTTGTATCTCAAGGTCATAACTCATAAGTAATCTTCTTTTCTTTTGAGGTAAATTTGACTTTTAATTAGATAATAACAATTTTATATATATTTTCAGAACGAGGACAAGGGCTATGCTCATCCCGAGCGGATTGAAAAGCTTGTGAAAAACTATTCTCAGTTTGTTTCTTTCCCGATATACACTTGGCAAGAAAAGGGATATACGAAAGAGGTATATTTTGGTGTATCTTCAAAGCCTTTTCTGAGTTGTGAAGAGTTTACTTTTTGAATATCCGAGTTGTTGACCTTGTTCTAGGTTGAGATTGATGAGGATCCAGCTGAAGCCGAAAAGGCCGATCAAGCTGAAACGACAGAGGTACTTCTTCTGCTCTTCACTGTTCACTCCTCTCCTTGCTGTTTATTTTTATAACTTTTTTTTTTCAGTGGTTTTACGAATGTATTCTGATTTTTTTCAGAAGAAGAAGAAAACAAAAACCGTAGTGGAAAAATACTGGGACTGGGAGCTTACGAATGACACTCAACCAATCTGGGTAAGTTTGTCATTTCCTTATATCTTTATGTATAAAATCTCTTATGTGTATTCTTTAATTATATGCGTCATATTGTTTCCGTATGCAGCTTCGCAACACGAAGGAGGTCACTACAGAGGAATACAATGAATTCTACAAGAAAGCATTTAATGAATATCTAGATCCGCTAGCATCTTCACACTTTACGACAGAGGTATACATATTATATCATATTTTTTTTCTCTATTGGGAAATGGTTTCTAAAAATTTACCTATTATAAGCATCGATTGCTTGAATTTTGACAAAAAATCATAATGTTTTGTATTGCAGGGTGAAGTTGAGTTTCGGTCCATCCTCTATGTGCCAGCTGTTGCTCCGATGGGAAAGAACGACATGATGAACCGAAAAACGAAAAATATCAGGCTTCATGTCAAAAGAGTGTTCATTTCAGATGATTTTGATGGAGAGCTGGTAAAAGATAATTCTTTTATTCGATAAATAGGAAATACACTGTTTTAATTGCAAGTTTGCTTAGTATTAATGGTCCCTATCTTCTCCGTGGTCAGTTCCCGCAATACTTGAGCTTTGTCAAAGGTATAGTGGACTCGAGTGATCTTCCACTCAATGTCTCGCGGGAAATTCTTCAAGAGAGTCGCATCGTAAGTAAATCAAGAAATTTGTTTCCCTAATTTGTTTACTTATTGAATTAATTGTTTTAACTTATATTTTATCAATAATTTTAAGGTTCGGATAATGAGGAAGCGCTTGGTTCGGAAGGCCTTTGACATGATTCTCGGAATATCATTGAGTGAGAACAAAGCGGTACGTCTTTATCTCTCTCGGTTTTTATAACCTTCTTAATTGTGAAATCATTATTCAAAAACGGATCGTTATATATTGACTGCAGGATTACGAGAGTTTCTGGGACAATTTCGGGAAATACATGAAATTGGGTTGTATCGAAGATCGCGAAAACCACAAACGACTTGCCCCGCTTCTCAGATTCTTCTCTTCTCAGAGCGAATCAGAGATGATCAGTTTAGATGAGTATGTTGAGAACATGAAAGCCGAGCAGAAGGATATTTACTACATTGCTTCCGATAGCGTGACAAGTGCGAAGAACACACCGTTCCTCGAGAAACTTCTCGAGAAGGATCTTGAAGTAATATTTCATCCTAAATAATTTTGCAGAATCGGTTTTGGTTATTTCACACATGCGCTTACTCTTGTTTCGTGATCTTATCGTTTTCAGGTGCTGTTCTTGGTCGATCCGATCGACGAGATCGCTGTTCAGAACCTGAAATCGTACAAGGACAAGAACTTTGTTGATATTAGCAAGGAAGATTTGGACATAGGTTTGCCTATCTATTCTTCTCTGTTAAATATACATCGGCTTTTGTTAAACTTAAAAGATAAAATCGCTATTTCGTCATATTGCCGTGCTGTCCCTAGAGGTTCTTAGGGCGCATGGTTACGGATTTTCATCAATTACAATTCGAAGTGATATTTTTGTCATTAAATTTAACGGGAACCGTCAGATATGATAATCACCCGAGTATTAACTGGGTCAATTTTGAATGTCTTTAGGCGAGAAGAACGAAGAGAAAGAGAAGGAGATGAAACAAGAGTACGGCCAAACGTGTGATTGGATTAAGAAGCGTCTCGGAGACAAAGTCGCGAGTGTTCAAATCTCAAACCGTCTTAGCTCATCGCCCTGCGTTCTTGTATCCGGGAAGTTCGGTTGGTCAGCGAACATGGAAAGGTAAAATTAGTCAACATTGACCTTAATCACCGCTTTGAGGAGATCAAATTAGAGCTAATTAACATTCTTGCAGACTGATGAAGAGCCAAACCGTTGGTGATACGTCGAGCTTGGATTACATGAAGGGCAGGAGGGTGTTCGAGATAAACCCCGAACATCCCATCATTAGAAACTTGAACGTACGGTTGACTTTGTATATGGTTGACTTTTAATCCTTTTCGGGTAACTTCCGGAATATGTGTGTTGAAGTTTATGTATTCTGTTGCAGGCTGCATTAAGTACGAGCCCAGATGATGAAGACGCTCTGAAAGCGATCGATCTTCTGTACGATACTGCGCTGGTTTCAAGCGGTTACACAGTGAGTTTCTTAAAACCGTTTTGTAATTATATTTATATTTAATATTCACTGTTCCTTTTTCTTGCTTAGTGTCGTTTTTTAAAACGAGTTTTGTTGATGCAGCCTGAAAATCCGGCACAGCTCGGCGGGAAAATATACGAGATGATGGGGATCGCTCTTTCCGGGAAATGGTCAACGGCTGCAAATATTCCCAGTGAAAGATCTAATCCGGAAATAATGGAAGCCGAGGTCGTTGAACCAGCCAAGAGCGTAACCGAAGAACGGAAATGAGGGTGACTAGATCATTTTCCGGGACGGTCTCATTTTTGTTAGTTCATGAAGTGTTTGGTGTTACAAACAAGAACAAAATTTGTGTTTGTGTTTTGGCAAATAATATCTTGACCGAGACCGAACTCAAATATTTAACATAAATATTCTATAATATACATTATGTTTTCTTAATATATAGGGTTAATGACGGTAAAAATACCTAAAGTTTGGTCAAAGAACCCCTCGTGTATATCCAAAGTTTAAAAGTGGTGGTAAAAATACCCAAAGTCACATTTGAGGAGTTGATCACTCCATTCTCGTAACCCGCTAACTTACCCGTTAACTCTGGTCACGTGGACAAATCTGTTTTGTTAAGTGTAATTATTAGGGGTTCAATTAGTTGTATTAAATTTGTTTTATTGTAAACGAGGCTTATGTGGGCTCGTCCACGTGCAAAAATTGTTCTGTCAGCAATTCACGTTTTGTCCACGTGGTCAGAGTTGACGGGTAAGTTAACGGCGTTACGAGAATGAAGTGGTCAACTCTCCAAATATGACTTTGGGTATTTTTACCACTATTTTTAAACTTTAGGTACACGAAGGGTTCTTTGACCAAACTTTGGGTATATTTGCTATCATTAACCCTAATATATATATATAATTACTTTCCAATCCGATATGTTATTTTTTATTATTATTTACTAGGTTTATGCATTTCGATAGATGTATAATATTAATTTCAATAGATGTATGATATTATGGCAAAAATATCTGGAATAGTGTATTAGTGAAAGCAATGGTATATTTTATTTTTCGTTGCGATTTTAATATTTTGTCAGAAATGTAAATTTTAGGTGCTGATACATGAGATTATATTTCTCCGTATAAGTTAATTTTTATAGAGAAATCGATAAATTTGCATGTTGAAATTGAAGATTGATGTAAATTATCCATTAAGATAAAAAAAAAAAAATCTATTACGAAAGTACATAAATTAATAATTATCTGCTATTTAAAAAATAAAATAAAATTTGTGAGAGTCAAGTCAACGCAGCTGTGTCTTAAATTGTTAGATACCCACGACTCGACTCAAAATTGAACTAATTACAAAAAGTCAAAGCAAACACTGGGCTCGAAATTACGAAAACGCCCACGACAGGTCACCACGACGAAAAATCGTGGAACGCGCCATAGTCAACTCTCTGACCCGCGACCGCCTGAGCCGGTCACCATCAAGCGTTGAAACCGCGAGCCGGCTCAGAACGAGTCGCGACTCAGTGGACTCCTCTCCGCTTTTAGGGCTCTTTTGCCGGTAAACTCTCCGGTTCCGCGTTCGAGGGCAAAATGGGAATAAACCTAGCCGAAGGACTAAGAAGAAGAAGGAGCGAGCGATTGAATCCCCAAATCCACTTCGATTGACCCTCCTTCGATTCGATCTGCTCTTCTCTCTGGTGAGTCTTCTTTCTGATCTCGATCCTGCTTCCTCCTTCTTCTGATCCTGTTTGTTTGCCCAGAAAACGAGTCGTGCTTTTCTCTTTTTCCCCTCTTTTACTTTTCGATTTCGTGCTTCTGTTGTGTTTCGATTGAAATCCAGTTGAATAGAGCTCGTCTGATCGTGTGTTTGAAGTCCGTCTGCTTTTGGGTTCTAGGGTTTCAGATTTGAATTTCGTGTGCTTGAAACTGGTCGAGATTTTTCTTTCCTTGTGTGCTTTGTATAGTGTGTAGTGATGTACTTTTTATTGTAGAAGCACATGCTTTAGGATTTAGTTCACTTGGATTATATTTTTCATCTCTGGCTTAGTAGTTATGTTTCAAGGTTATTCCCGTCACATTGTTTACCGTTTGAAGTTCCGTGATTTCCCTCTCCTCGAATAATTCGGAATTCGTAGTTAGATTCCGGTGAATAAGTTGATGAGAAGCTTATATGTGTTGATTCTTGGGTGTAATTACAGAGTAGCCTAGTTGGTATATGGGTACATCGTCTGGCTCAGATATCCATCATCAGCCGTCTTCGAAAATGCTTCCGCCGCGTCAGCAGCCACGCCCGAGTGGGTTACAGACCTCCCTCTCTCTCGTCACTTCCGAGGCCCGGCAATCCCCAGAGGAACCCAGGTCAAACTCTGACAACATTCGTGAGTCTCCCACCGAGAGTGCAAGCTCTCGCGAAACCTGGCCTGTCGCTGATGTGGCGAAGAAGGTGGAGAACGGAAAGGCAGACCACGACTGCCCGGAACAATCGGTCGTTCGCTGGGTTTCGAGCGCTGATAAGATGTCTCTCCGCGATATTGCGAGAGAGAGGGTCGAAATCATCTCTGAGAAGATGCATCGCCTTCCTGATGAGTTTCTAGAAGAAGTGAAGAACAGTCTCCGAGTCATCCTTGACGGGAATGGTGGGACACAGCATCGGGACGAATTCTACATTTTGCAGAGGCTTGTTCAGGGAAGGAGCGATTTAACGGCGAAGACATTGATTAGGGCACACCGGGTTCAGCTCGAGATTCTGGTCGCTATAAACACAGGAATTCTAGCGTTCTTGCATCCGAACGTTAGTCTCTCTCAGACCTCTTTAATCGAGATTTTTGTTTACAAAAGGTGTAGAAACATTGCATGCCAAAACCAGCTTCCAGCTGATGACTGTACCTGCGAGATCTGCTCCAACAGAAACGGGTTCTGCAATCTGTGCATGTGTGCGATCTGCAACAAGTTTGACTTTGAAGTCAACACGTGCCGGTGGATCGGTTGTGATCTGTGTTCTCATTGGACCCACACAGATTGTGCTATCCGTGATGGGCAAATTAGTATGGGCCTTTCGGTTAAAAATGGGCCCGGCCCATCTGAAATGCTGTTCAGATGTCAGGCCTGTAATCGGACTTCGGAGCTGCTCGGTTGGGTCAAAGATGTTTTCCAACACTGTGCTCCGGCTTGGGAACGGGATTCCCTGACTAGGGAGCTCGACTTTGTGAGCAGAATATTCCATGGCAGTGAAGACCAACGAGGGCAGAAACTCTTCTGGAAGTGCGGAGAACTCAAAGAGAAACTAAAAAATGGTCTTCTCGAGTCAACTGCTGCTTGCCGTGCGATATTGACTTTTTTCCAAGGTACATATCCGATCAATTATTGGACTTTTTTGACGATTTCACATAACTAGCCTCCGAAATTAACTAAATACCACTTAGCTAATGTAGCTCTTAACTAATTAAGAAATAATTAAATGACCTCTTCTCTACTTTTCTTATTAGTGAACGAAACACTAAGTCTCGGTCAAATCAGTATTTTAGTTGGTGGAGATCATAATTATCCTCTCTTTCATTATAAAATAACAGAGCTTGAGGTTGACTCGAAGAGTCTGGAAAACGGGGAAGGCGGTCGGCTCATAGCTCCTCAAGAAGCGTGCAACCGAATCGCCGAAGTGGTGCAAGAGGCCATAAGGAAGATGGAGATGGTGGCCGATGAGAAGATGAGAATGTACAAGAAAGCCCGTCTCTCCGTCGAAGCTTGCGATCGCGAACTACAGGTACATTCTAAACCCACATCCCACTTGGGACCCGCCGCTGAAACCTTTGAGCCCACAGGACAAGACGAAGGAAGTCTCCGATCTGAAGGTGGAGAGGCAGAAGAAGAAGCTGCAGATCGAGGAGCTCGAGAAGATCGTACGGCTCAAACATGCGGAGGCCGACATGTTCCAGCTCAAAGCCAACGAGGCCAAACGTGAAGCCGATAGGCTGCAGAGGATCGCGTGTGCAAAAACCGACAAATCAGAGGAGGAATATGCCAGCAGCTATCTGAAGCAACGCCTGAGCGAGGCCGAAGCCGAGAAGCAGTATCTTTTCGAGAAGATCAAGCTTCAAGAGAGCTCACGGGCCTCGCAGAGCTCGGGCGACACCTCGCAGATGATGATGTACTCCAAGGTGCACGATCTTCTCTACAACGGGTCGAAGACGGATTCGCCTTCGGGTGAACGGAATCCTTTCAGGAAGAACCCGTGAAAGGTACTTCGATAGAGTATGTATTCGATTTAACTCGGTGATTGAAATTGCAATCTTCTTGTTGTATTTATCTGGAACCTATTTTGTTGTACTTTAACGTTCACATCACTTTGCATAGAAATCTAGACTTCTTATATATATTTCCTAATGTCCGTTTGTTTAGAATTACGTGTTTGTTTTCATTAAGATATGTCTTAATTCGGTGATCATATCAAGTGCTAATTCTCGGGTTAAACCTTGGTAGATTAAACTTTTGTGCGAATCGGTCTCGAGCTTATTTGTTGGGGCAGATCTGAAATCCGAACTGAAAACTTGACGCAAATTCACGAAAGTGTGCACATTTTTGTACGTTCCGGTCGTATTTATAAGTGTAACATAAGAAATCTGATTCCTTTTTTGGTTTGGGTCTTTTTTATGCAAAACTTTTTGCTCGGGGCTCAATCGCGCGTCGGCAAACGAGTTCGGGATCTATAAGCGTCAATTACTCTAAAATATAATGAATAAAACCAAACTCATATTTCTATCGCAATATGGAATCTTTGAGAAAGAGATGGATTGGATTATAATTTATAGCAAGGTGTAAAATTTTGCGAAATTCGTGCGAAATTCCGACCGATTTTCGTTTTCCGCAGGTAAGCAAAACGAAAGTCCTGTCGTTTCGCTGGTTTTTTACCATTTTTCTCGTAATTCACAGGGGCACGTGGGTGAAATTTCGTTTTTTGTTTTTGTGAGTAAAAATTGCGAAAAATGGTTGGAATTTCGCAAAAAATCAATTTTTTGGTGGATTTCGACAAAAACACCGATTAAACTTTCGGCAAAAATAATTATACCCATCCCACCTCGCTATGGTGGTGGAACATTTGTGTGAGTCCTCTCCCATCCACAAAATCCTATGACCCAAAGGGCCTAAGCCCTTGTCCCTAATATTTGGTATATAAACATCACCAAACTCTTGTCATCTATCAATGTGGGACTTTTTTATATTCAACTAATATCACACATTCACACTTAACATACACATACACTTCAACTAATATTTTACACTTAACATACACATTAACTTCACCTAACATACATATACACTTAATATACATATTCATATAATATTATACACTTCAACTAATATTAAATTTGTTAACATACATATACAATTAACATACATATTCACTTCACATAATAATTTGACTTAATATTATACACTTCAACTAATAAAGTGACTTAATATTATACATTTCACCTACATATTTAAGTTACAAATGTGTTTTGTTGTATACAATTATGTCTTGTATTAATTAAATATGTAGTTTTTAACCTATATAAATATCTTGCTTAAATACTCAAATATTTTTTACAAAATATTCGTCGAAGACCCATCAGCATGCGGTATGCCCATGAAAAAAGTGCGGTATATGCGGCATGCCCTTTTTTTACGATTTGCCCATCGGCATACTCATCGACAAGCGATATATCCGTAAAATAAAAAATGCGAAACGACATCGGCAAGCGACATTTTAAACCTTGATTTATAGTACCATAATTTTGAGAAAATGACTTATACCCATTTTATTATATATATACATATATATATATATATATATATATATATATATATATATATATAAAGTTTAAACATCTAATATTTTCAGGGTTTGATTTGAAGAATACCAAGCTTTATCCTTTTACATTTTAGAAAGTTTTATTATTTATTTTATCTTATGTGATAGTGTTGACAAAATTGGAAATTGTCTCATGTGATGTGATATGCACATATATATATATATATATATATATATATATATATATATATATATATATATATATATATATATATAATGATTAATTCACTCGGAACTCGAAAAAAGATTTCAGCAAATAAGAAGCATAAAAAAATGTGCATTACTACCAAAACTAATAGCTATTATTAACATTGCAAATTGATGTTAATAAGTACAAAATACACAATTTATTTAATAGGTTTGACTTTGACCAAAGAAATCATTACTTTTTTATAATAATATGTAAATAAAAGACACAGCACAGTCCAAGAAAGAAGATTGCAAGATCTTCAAAACCATATTTTTTTTAGCGTTAATGACGGTAAAAGTATTTAAAATTTGATCAAAGAACCCCTCATGTAAACAAAGTTTATAAGTGGTGGCAAAAGTATCCAAAGTCGTATTTGAGGAGTTGATCACTCTATTCTCGTAATGCAGTTAACTTACTTGTTAACTTTGGCCGCGTGGACAAACATGGGTTGCTGACATGACAATTTTTTGCCACGTGGACGAGCCCAATTAGTGGTTTAATTTATTGTTTTGTCGTAAACGAGACTGATGTGAGCTCATCCACGTCGCAAAAAATTGCTATGTCAGCAACCCACGTTTATCAACGTGGCCAGAGTTAACAGGTAAGTTAACTGCATTACGAGAATGGAGTGGTCAACACCTCAAATGTGACTTTGGGTATTTTTGCCACCACTATTAGACTTTGGGTACACAAGGGGTTCTTTGACTAAACTTTGAGTATTTTTGCCGTCATCAACCTTTTTTTTTATCCTATAGTAACCTTATAGGTCATTTCTCTTCCTTTTTTTATAATTATTTAAAACATATATCGTCGTTTTTGTGCTAAACGACACGAACGAAAGATGAAAGGCATACCAACGACATATCTCGATATAACGGAAAACGACAGCAAAATTCATGGAATATCGTCGTAGATATATCGACGTAGATATATCTTTTGGGCACGTCGTAGATATATCGACGACATATCCCGATATTTAAAAACATGTATTAGACTATTACCATAAAGCCCTTACCATAGATTTTTCTTGGGGAAACAAAAACAGAAAAAGCAGTACTGAAAATCTGAAATACTGATCCTCTGTAATCTGTAGTTCTGTGACACTCAAACTACTAATTCATTTTCTACTTTTAATATTTATTAATTATTTTTCTGAAAAAAGATTGGTCTAGTCGAAGAGCTAGAAGAAGCTATAATAAGTTGAAACTGATTGACATAAAACAAAAAATAAAATAAAAAAATTAAAGAATGTTTGAGTGTATAGTTGTTGCAAGTTCCAACTAAGTGTTAGTACTGTTTTGGCCTCATCGATGTCTTTTACAAGTAGTCCCAAAAATGTGGATCCGGATTAAAACCCGGATCCACTTTTTTTTTTTTTTTTTAAGTCGGACCCGGAACTATCCGGGTCCGGAAAAAGTCGGACCCGGATAGGTCCGGTTCCGGCCTTTTTAAAAATTAAAAATTAAAAAAATTAAAAGCTATAATCTGGGCCGTCGATCTCGCGATCCGACGGCCCAGATTAAAGGACTACACATTAAATAAACGAATTAAATAAATAAAAAAATATTTTTAAAAACCCGGAACCGGATTTATCCGGGTCCGACCTTTTCCGGAACCGGATAAATCCGGTACCGGGTTTTGGGCGGCAAAAATATTTTGGTCCGGTCGGGTACCAAATTTGCTCACATTTTTGGGACTATTTACAAGGCACGTGGCACAACTCTAGCGGCTTTGGTTCGATTTTGAATCAAATTTTTTGATAATGCTTTATTTCTTTCATTCATCTTGTGAAAGTCTTTGTTTCTTTGGTCAAAAATTACGTTTAGAAGAGTTATATTTAAATTTTAGAGTAAAATTTTATATGTATTTGCACTAAAATTATATAAAACTATACCATGTAAGAGGGAGCGAAAATTAATAAGTCATAAATTTCAAAATAAAACGATACATTGAAATTATAATTATATAGTGAATTATAACTATTTTTTTATGAACTTTCGGTTTATGAAAATAGTTCATTACGGTCTCAATACGATTAGAATTCTACATGTTAGTACGGTCTCAAAATATTAATATAATTTTTTCTCCAATATTTAAAACTTTGCACGTCTTAAATTATCGATTCGTGATTTTTATTCTCTAGTTTTGTAAGTTGTAATCATTTTAGTATACTTATAGTTAAGTAGAGTACAAAAAACCATAAGATTTTAACAATGTATCTCTAGCTTTAGAAGACAAATGAAAATAATTGTAATCATAAAAAATGTCGCTAAAAAAATTAAAAAAAATATGCTTGGACTAGGAATTGAACCAAGGCTATAACTTGGAGGAGTAACTTTAAGAGTAAAATGATTCCACTACACTCTAGTGACATTATGTATACAAATGTTATGTTTATTATTTATATATAAACATAATAATATAAATAAATTTAAATCAAAATAACGAGCTCGGACCAAGCGGGGGCGGCCCGCTCCGCCCTTGAATAGAATACTACAAACTTTGCACAAGACAATGGTGAAATCGGACTCAGATATCGGGTTTTTTTAGTGTTGTTGGGTCTTCGTTTTGAAGAGTATCCGGCTGAGAACGAGTTAAACTCAAGTCGGTTTTGAGTTTTTAAAAATATTATAATTAGTTAGTTAATTAAAAGTAAAAGCACATCTTTACAGTTACTAAAAAAAGGTTCATTTTTTTTTATCTAAAACTTTTCTGTATGTTATTAAAATTTAAAATAATAAATCCAATCGAAATCGATATTAATATATATATATATACTAAAATTTGAATTTAACTAAACTTTGGAGCCGGATTTTTCATGTTACATTGCAATAGAGCCATTGACTATTTGGATCAAATATGCCGTTATGTATTCATGATAATAAAATAATAATAATAAAAAAGTGTTGTGAGTTGTAATTTTTATTTAATTTATGGATTTTTAATATTGAAGTGTGAGTGTGTGACAATTAAATGGTGTACTTTTTTAGCTATAATTATTTTTTTATATTTAGTAGGGTCATGGCTCATTAAATGAAAATGGCTGTATCTTCGGATAATCAGATCTACAATAATTTTTTGACAAAAAAAAAGATCAAAACAACAATTACTATTTACCAGCCACGAAAATAATTATTATAATTTGTCTCTCATTTTCTTTATTAAATAATTTTGTAAATGAAAGTTGTTATGGGTATTTTTCGGAGCCTCAAAATATTAAGGCCTAGCCCAATAAACGTATTTTTTCGAGCCAAAGGCCCATTAAGACCATCCAGGTCTTCTCCGAAAAAGTCAACTCGGACCTGATTTATAAAGTCAATGGGACGAGCCCAAAAAGTTAACTTAAACCCGACCCGGGAATACTGACGCGGGATCTATTCCGAAAACATGTCTTTAGGGGTCGCTGCGACCCCTAATAAGTAAAGCATGCCTTTAGGGGTCGTTACGACGCCTAATTAGGGGTCGTTGCGACCCCTAAAGATAAAAACATAGTTTTAGGGGTCGCACAAGGCTCTCTATAAATACGAGATCCCCCACCACAATTCGGTAAGCTTTCTCAAGCCAAAAAACCTCTGCTCGCCAATCTTACTTCCCGATCCTAAAGTACTCGACTAATGTTGAACGTCGGAGCGAGCCACCCCCCCTCTGCCCTCCTTGAGAGTTCACGTTTTTTCACTCTCTTTTCAGGATCGGAAACGGAGGCGGATTATCAAAGGCGAAGAGGAGCTTCAAGCCCTTCACGACCATCGTACGGTCATTGGGCCCGGCCCAAAACGAAGTTATGGGCCGCTTTTCAAGTTAATTGCGGCAATAATGCACAACCTTTGGTCAACAGGGGTTTCAGGTCCCCAACCTTTCAAAGTGTGGGCAAAAATACACAACATTTGTTGAATGTAAAATCCGTTGGTCCTTCCGTTAGGGATGTTAAATTATGCTGATGTGGCATCGTTAAACTGCCAAATGGACTGCCAACTTGTAATATTAATTACATAACTTAATTAATAAGAATAAATTAAATCAAATTTTAATTATGATTAAAAAAAAATTAATAATTTAAATTAAATAATTTTTTTTTACTCCCCCCAAAAATCTAACAGACTCTTCGTCGAACATGACTAAAATTTTGAAAAACGACAGATGATTAAACACAACTAAAATTTGCAAAGATTACATAACGACAGTTTATTAGAAACGACTAAAATTTTGGAAAAACGACCGATTATTAAAAACAACTGTAATTTAAAAAACGACATAGTAAAGATGTGAATAATATTGAAGCATGAGTTTAAAAATAGGAACTACGCGTTAAAAAAGTATTGCTCGTTAATTTAAAGTTTTAATATATTTTTTGAATCATAATTAAAATATGATTTAATTTATTCTTATTAATTAGGTTATGTAATTAATATTACAAGTTGGCAGTCCATTTGACAGTTTAACAATGCCACATCAGCAGAATTTAACATTTCTAACGGAAGGACTAACTGATTTTACATTCAACAAATGTTGTGTATTTTTGCCCACACTTTGAAAGGTTGGGGACCTAAAACCCCTGTTGACCAAATGTTGTGCATTATTGCCGCAATTAACCCTAATAATTATATAAATCGGCATTAATCATGTGAAACAAGCTTATCAATGCTTGCAAATAAACTTTGAATATATATAAAATAAAATAATACGCTAGTGGCATTATTTATTGGCCTAATTTATCGCTCAATACTTAAATTATGATATTTTATAAACACAATAAATTGCAAATTAAGACATTTATGTGTGTAAGTTGTTAATTATAAAATGACTAATTATTCTCCACCTGAAGCATGTGCGTGACTTAAAATATAACAAAAATAGTCAATTATTTAAATATAATAACAGAGCTTATTATTGGTATTTAAGTCTTCCTAATAATAATAATAATAATAATAGTAGTAGTAGTAGTAGTTGTAGTGATCCATTCAATTTAAATACCACTTATTCAATAATCAATAGAGCCCTCTCTAGCCTTAAGGACAAATCAAATTTTGGTAATTGCTCCATGATAACATGTTAAAGAGAAATTTTAATTATGAATTACAAAATGAAAAGAAAAAACTAAATTGGATTTTCAACCTAATTTTTAAAAACAAAAATTACATTTTAATTTTTTTTTTCGATACTCAGAAGTAGAGGTGAACATTTTAAACCCAACCCGATGGTTCAACCCAATCCGAAAGAGACTCGACCACAATCTAACCCGCCCAATCTAACCCGTTCAAAATTGGGTCGGATCGGGCCGGACCCGACTATTATTCGGGTCGGGGTCGGGGCCAATACCTCGGGTTGGGTCGGGGTCTCCGACCCGACCAATATAATTAATAGATATTTCATATTAATTATTTTTTATTTTTATTCAAGTAATACAATCTTTAGTCTTTTTTTATTTATTTATAATTCTACAATTTATTTGCATTCAATGATCGTTCAACCTCTCATTTTCAAATCTCAACACAACTCTTAGTTATCATTTGAAATCTAGTTAGTACTAATTAATTATTATTTGAATATGCTTGAATTTATTTAACATGTTTGAAAATAAGTAATAATCTTATGTAATCTAAAATAGCTTGTACGTTTCATTTTAAGTTTCTTGATAGGTTGATTAGAGTTTTTGATTAATTCAAATATGTATATAATTTGTTTAGTGTATGTTTATTTGATTAAATTTGTTTGAGTTATTTTTACTTGAACTTTGAGTTTCCTTGATGCATATTTTTCATATTATTTTTAATATAAACTTCAAATTTTAATTATTCGGGCCTGATGGCCCAAATTAATCCAACCCGATTTTTATCGGGTCGGTTTGGCTCGGGCATTTAAATTTTTTGGGTCGGATCGGGCTTTGTTTTGGTAACCCGCTGTGAGCGGATCGGGTCCATAAAAAAACGTCGCGGCGGCCCAACCCAACCCAACCCAACCCATGCTCAGAAGGTTAGTTTTGGTACATGCTCTTGAATTCATCACGTACACGTACCATCCAATTTATGTTAAAAATATGAATGAATGGACATGCATCACCTCCGCACTAATTTATTTTTATTTTAATTATTTCAGTATCTCTTATATTCACATTTTTTATGAAGAAGTTAGTATTGTTTTACTAAATTTTAAGTACTTTTCTCGTTATAAAAGAATTAAGGTAACTACTAGTGCAATTATATATATAGTATAACCTCCATATAATTTATTGTCGGAATCAGAAAATTTTATATATTATCAATTTTATTAACTTATCGATGTATAATTTAATGATCATATTAATTAGAATAAAGACTTTATAAAATATATTATTTAATTAAAATTATTAATTTACTAATATTGTACTCTAACTCTTATGTATGCATGCTATTGGCTTCAAGTCTTTTATTGAAAATGCATGGTTGGATTGGACTTATATAAGCACAACAAACACCTCTACGACTCTTTTTTAATTTTTGTTTTCTTAAGAATGTTGATTCGAACTCCACATGCATTTATATTATATGCAAGATATATATATATATATATATATATACACACACAATATGCTCCATATCATAAAGTGAAGCATCACAAACCAATGTCTTTTTTTGCATAATCCGATCTTCAAGGCGATACTGTTTTCGTGCAATGACCTATGAAGAAAAAAAGGTGACATATTTAAATAATAATAAGGTATCATATCATATCATATGTTATAAATAATAATAATAATAATATTTATGAAGAATCTTTATTATCTTCGTTGGATACCCCACCATCATGTTCATCACATGGCATGCATGTACAAATTAATGAGCAAGCAAACTTGATTATCATTATTAGGCTAAAGTAACACTACTTGCAATATTATTCTCTACTATTTTTCCTAATTTTATATACAACATAACTCCTAATTATGTACAATATATATACATATTTTGTTTGGGTGAGGTTCGATTACAAACACGAAGCAATAAAAAACGACATGCGGATTTTTATGTTGAAAAAAAAATAATTTCCTATACATCTAAACTTCTTACGTAATTAACAAAAACATATCATTTGGTCCTAAATTGAAACCATTGCATGTTGATTAGTAATTAATAAGTAAAGATTATACGTTACGTATTATCTTATATGATTTTTCACAAACATAGCTGATAGCTAGGACTAGGAGAGATTAATATCTTATATTATCAAGTTAAAGTATTTTTTTTTTGTTCATTTTCCATGTAACACGTTACATTATTCAGTATTCGTTGTATTTACTATTTGCAATAATTTTTAAGTTTAAAATTGAAGACTTTTGTCGGAGGAGTTGAATTAATGACGTGTATATATATAAATAGCAAATGCCTAATATTAATAAATGTGAAGAGGTCTCATTGTGGGGTCTAATTCAATTATTGATTGTTAAATGTGGGCCCTTTTTTCTCTTATTAACCAATGAACATTAAAATGTATTTTCTTTTTTTGTTGGAATGTAGTTTTCCTTGGTTAGTAGTTAGTACTTAGTACAATATTTCATACAAAATTTCCCACTATGCTATATATAATGAATAATCTATAATAGATTGTGGTTTTTTTTTTTTTTTTTTTAAAAGGTTACAATTTTTTTTTAAAAAAAACATGTATTTAATGTGGGCCGTCGTATCACGGTCTAACAATTCAGTTTCACTACCGTTGTTTATAATGCAAATTTCTATATTAAGAAAAATTAGCAAAAATTTCAATTTTAAAAATAAATTCCTATAAAGGCCCTCCATATTAGCCGGACTATTCAAGACCTAAGCAAATAAAGGCCGTTTGGATTAGGGATGTGCAAAATAACCGGTAACCGAATTTTAAAACCGTAACAAAAAATTATCCGGTTTAAAATAACCGTAACCGAATTATTTTGAAAACAGGTTAAGGTTAACCGTATCCGGTTTCAAACAGGATAAGGTTACAGGTTATTTATTTTTCAAAACAAGTTATTTTAGTAACCGGTTTTTGTAACCGGTTTTAATATTAATTTTTTTATTTAAATATTTTATAATTAAATTAAGTAGGGTTTTCTCTCTTTCCGTCAAAACCTCTTCGACTTCTTGCTCCTTTTTTTTTCTCGCCTACCCTTTCTTCTTTCCTCCTCCTCGACTTTCTCTTCTTTTTTTCTCGCCTAGTCTTCTTCAGTTGTTTTATCGTTCTCTCCTTGATCTTGTTCACTATTTATTATTGTTATGCTTCATACTATTTATTCAAGTTTCATTAGTATTGTCCATTTGGACCTTCAATGTTTGATCGTTGTTTATATGCTATATTTTTTTTAATAAAAAAACAGGTTAAGGTTATTAAACAGGTTAATTAGATTTTTATAACCGGTAATTAGGTTAACCGGTTTCCGGTTAACCGGTTTCAAAAACAGGTTAAGGTTATTAAAACATGAGTAACTGGAATTAGGTTAAGGATACCAAATAGTGAAAAATAAACAGGTTAACCGACCGGTTGCAGCCCTGTTTGGATGAAAACCATTGTCTCGTAAATTTGCAATTTAGTTCATTATATTAAATTTTTTAATATAATGAAACTAAATTATAAATAAATAAACAAAATTATGTATGATGAGGACAAATTGCAAATAGAAACAGTAATTAAATAAGGTTTTCCGTTTTCACATTTAAATTCTTGTTCAATTGAGAGATCTAGTGGGCTATATATATCGTCAATTCGTCATAGATGTGATCAAATGGGGTAAGATTAGTATTTAACTTATTTAGACAAAAGGTTTGGCTTTTCATAGTAGACAAAAATAATTAATATTAATTATAAATGCGTGTACTTCTGTACTTATGGATTAAAAAAACTACAAGCTTCTTGCATTAAACAGGAAAAGATCGACTTTTGGAAGTGCTTAGAATTCACTTTTTGAGTCTCTAAATTTCGTACCATTTTCCAAACATTTACATAAATACAGGGTCAAATCAACCTAGTTCTTCTAAGAATTATCATTATAAATCGAATAATTGGCACTAATGTCCTTCAAATTTGCCTCATAGTGCATTTTATTATGTGAACTTTAATTTTTGACATCATTATTCGTTGCGACCTCTTAAAAATTGCATATTGCTTTATATGCATTATAAAATGACAAGATGTCAATTTTTGATTAATTTGAAATTAATCGAATGAGATCAATACATTATACTATGAACATATTTTGAAATAAGTCATGTGCTATACAAAATTAATATCTTTTGTTATATTTTAATGCGTGAAGTTGATATGTCCGTGACAGTATAAAAGATCTCGAGAGCATCTCTGTAAGAACTTAAGTTAAATGAGCAAATTGCACCCGACGAACGAACGAAATCCCTGAGAATATTTGTATCAATTACTATTATTATATTCTAGAAACTAAAGGAGTTTCTAGCATATATAAACTAAAGGAGTTTATGGCATATAAAGATCATATTATACTTTCTTAAGAGCCATAAAATATGATTAGAAGCTAATTAATTGTAAATTAATGATGGTGGTGATTAAAAATAAAATATAATAAGTAGAAGTCGCTTTTGTGTAGTCATATTTGATGTGTATTTTTGTGATAATCTATAAGAGTATGGTCACAAATTTGCATTATTATAAGATGGTGGGTAAGGTATATAGCCGACATATTATTTTCATGGATACCCACATTACCTAATTGTAATATTATTAAGAATGAGGGAAATGCGAATGTCGATTTGTGACTCAAGGTTTTTAAAAAATGCCCATTTCTAATTATGTCCTTCTAGTTAATTCACATTAATCTTAATTTTGTTTTTTTAATTAAAATTAAAAAAACAAATTTTTTTCTTTAATGTAGCAAACTAAATAAATTAAAATAAATCTTTCCTATTTTTAGGATTAAACAAATATTACTTGAATTATTCTTCCCTATTTTAACGTTTGTAACAAATCCTATTTTTGATTTTTTGGTCCATATTAATCAGTATTAATTTTGAATTTTTCTCCCGTATTAATCAGTATTTTAAAAATAAAATTTCAAGTTATTTCTCTGCACTTTTACGAACTTGTAATTATATTTACGTAACTATATTTACGATTCTATATTTACGATTCTGTATTTACATTAAATAAATTTACGAAATTTTAATAAAGCTGTAGTTATAAAACTGTAAATATAGTTACGAAATTTCAATATAAGAATGAAATTGTAATTATATACGAAGATAGTAAAATATTTTCGAAGTTAATTTTGTAACTATAGATACGAATACGTAACTATAAATACAAAAATGTAACTACATATATAAAACTGCAATGGTAAATGTAATTACAAATATGAAACCGTAAATATATTTACAAAACTGTAAATATATATACCAATACCAAAACTGTAAATATATATACTCATATTAATACCAAATATATATACCAATACAAATACCAAATTTAAACTGTAAATATATATATACCAATACCAAATATATATTCCTTTAAACTGTAAATATATGAACCTGTTGAACATGTTAGAACTGTAAATTTATTTACAGCGCGCGACACAACGAGTCGGACGACGGACGGACGCTCCAGCGACGTCGTTCACGAGCTTCAGCGGCGCCGACGTGCGGTCCCTGTCGTGCCCTGATCTGTACAATCTTTCCTGAACGGGCCTCCTCCGCAGCTGCCGACGATGAACGCTCCGGTGACGTCGTTGTTTTCAGCGCCGCCTTTGTAGCCTTCTCCATGCTGCTCATCCGCCCCGCCCTAAGATGGGATGTCGACATCAGCGCTGCTCATCCGCAGCCGATGAACGCTCTGGAATTCGACGATGATCTTCACGGTGGAGTGACAAAGGAATTCGACGACGACAACAACACCAGAGCGATGAAGGAATGCAACGGCCACATTGCGAATGTTAACGGAAAAATTAACTGTTTTATGCCAAAATCACAGTCAACGCACGTTGGGTATTTTTGCCGCAGTTTTAAAGGTTAGGTACACGGGAATCAGGTTGACCAAAGGTTGAATATTTTTACCGTAATTTTTCCTTTTCTTTAAATCTTAGTTGATTTTTTAGCATGGTTTATTTTATTATTAATTATTACTATTGTTATTTATATATATATATTTAAATAAAGTAATAAATAGTGCACATTTTAGGAATCTGCAATGCCAGCTGCTTGGTGAACTTTTTACACTCTTCACCCGATTAATTCCCCATTATTTCCACTATAATAAGTTATTAATGATATAAATTAAAAATATGATAGAATACTTTTTTGGTAAAAAATATATGTAATTACAAAGATAACAAGACTTCCAATGAAAACAAAAAGTCGAAAACTCGTCAAAATTATAATGTCAAAATAATTATTATCTTATATATATATAAATAAATGATCCAAACACTCTTCTAAAAAAAAAAACTACAATTTTTAATGGCGTAAAAAATGTATAAAAATATTAGTGTAATTTTATTTAAAAGTAAAAATGGACCAAAATGCCCATCTTGATAAAAACATTAGTGGTGTGTTTGATGACTAAAATAATAATAACAATTGAGTAATTTTCTCTCATCTTTATTAAATTAAATTAATGAAATGAAATAGTTGTAAGCTCACAAACACTGAGAGGAGCTGTCTCTTTCAAGTCTTACAGAAAAGCATAGGTGGGCCATTCTGCAACAATTATATGACTTAAAGCAAGCTTTGATTTAACTTGGGTTATTATTGTCTCTTTTGTTTTCCCATTTTCATAATTTATTTATTTATTTTTGGGTTTTGTTTGCTTGTTTTCTTCTTCCCCACCAGATGATGAGATAATCATGTGCCCAACCTAATTTCCACTGTTCATCACCAAACTGGAGAGAGAGAGAAAGAGACTCTTTTTTTTTTTTAATTTACTTTTTTTTTTGTCACCCAATCTGATCATTGATTCCAGTTGGAACTCTGGAGAAACCAACTGGGTCTAAAGTTACTCTCCAAAACTCTCTCTCTCTCTCTCTTTAGCAGCTTGCTTTTTTGTTGCAGAGAAAGCTGTGAGTGTGGACATAAGCCAGATATGGGAAGGTCTCTCTCTCTCTCTCCTATCTTATTGAATGATTCCCTCAGATAGAGAAGAGGAGAAACCAAGGTGAAGATATTTCAAGCCTCTTCAGGCTCAGCTTTCTGTTCTTCAGATTCAAGCTAGCTCTTTGGCAAAGCTCGAAAATGGCGATTCTTGTGAGAAGTTGATATAAAGCTTCGATCTTTTCGTCGTTGGGAATCGTTTTGAATGTTCTTCGAAAGTGGGTTCTGGGTTCGGCCACCATGTCCCTCGATTCCAAGCTCTCGAGCATCAATGGAAGACTGCCTGCGAAGTTCAAGATGAAGAGGGCAAAAGAGTCTTTTCGCTGGCCCACCCGCGTGAGGAAGTGGATCAGAAGTGTATTGCTGTTCTGGTTCTTTGGTGCTGTCAGTGTCGGGAGTGTTCTGCTCAGCTTGAGCTTCGCCTTTAATGGAGTTTGCGAAGATGGCAAGTTCAAGATTCAAACTTTCTCGTGCCCAGAAACCCTAACAGTGAGCAAGTATTTCAATGTTTCCCAGAATCTGCTTCTTGGATTGGCTTCGGACTTCTCTGAATCAGATCAGGTTTAGTGCTTTACAAATATTTTCTTATTTACATCTATGCCCTTTCATGGCCAAGTTTTTGAGACTCGAAATGATATATTTAATCAAAATAGTAAATATAACCGAAGGTAGTTAAGTGTTGGATCATTTAAACACGAAGCCTCTAGTATTTTAGATTAAGAAGTTAAGAAATAAATTTTGGTATAAATTTTGTGTTTTTATACGTTGTTTCTATAGTTTCCGTGTAATGAACATCTTGTATTTGAAGTAATTTTGTTATTAGTCATAATTTTCTTCTTTAGGACATGGAATCGGGTAGTTTTAGCCCGCTTTTCCGTTTATCAATTTGTATTGTTCTCTTCAGTCTCTTACGAACGAGATTGCCGTTAGTATGAAAACTCATATAAGAGTAGATTGGTAATTATGCCAAGATGTTCTAAGTAGTAAAATTCGGTAGGAGTGTAAGTTAGACATAAGTTTTCGATGATGCTCGGTACACGTGTTTTTGAATTTTGCATTGCAGAAATTATCGGTTTTGTTAGTTCTCAAGTTTCCATTATCGATATCTGTAGATATAGATGTAGAAATATTTACAAATGTTGCCTTGTTCGATCATTTCTTACAGATGGTAACATTGGAGTGTAGTAAAGGACCAATAACCGGAACGATGGCAAATTATGGCATTTCTTGTTCTGTGAAGATCTTGCGCTCGGAAGAGTTAGGCTCAAGAAAGCAACTAAATATGGTTGCGAAAAATGGCAAAATGACGAACGAGTGCCCTTTTGGTCAAGAAGAAAGCATTGTGTGGGGGCGGTACTTTTCGTTGTTAAAACACAAATATGTATTCTACGTTGTGAAATATGTAATTTCGGCCACATCTCATATTTTTCAAGAGGTACGGTTTCTGATGCTTTGAATGAAGTAAATTTAATGGTGGTACTACAAATTGCTTATTACATTTTTCCGAAATCTGCATGTCAATCACCTCTCTCCGCATTCACACGTAACGGCAAATCGTCTTGAATCAGATTTTTTTTCTTCGTATTTTTGAATTTCTTTTTTCTTTCTCTCTTTAGAATCCCTTCCAGTCAGGTCAGTATCGGCTTTTTCGAGACTTGATTAAGGAACACTGGTGGGTGCTCGTTATAGTTGCATTGAGCTTCAAAGTAGCTTCGGATACGTGGCATCAAATGCTACTTTGTGAGCAGCCACAAAAACCGCCACTTCTGAGCCTTGGTCCTCCAAAGGGGGCTGGAAAATGGATGAAAGTACTTCTCGTACTGTTTTACGTGGCGGGGGTAATGGTGTCAATATGGCTTTTTTGGCACTTCAGCACAAAAGACACGTCGATGAGAGAAGAAACGCTTGTCAATATGTGTGACGAGCGGGCCCGGATGTTGCAAGATCAATTTAATGTTAGCATGAACCATGTTCATGCTTTAGCCTTGCTTGTTTCCACCTTTCATCACGGTAAAAAACCTTCGGCAATTGATCAGGTAACTACTCGGAATTTGTAATTGAAACTATGCGTTACTGTTGGAAGTTATCAAACCGGTTTCGGTACTGGTGTCCACTGTGTTGGACCATTTCATGCGTACATGACACGATTAAATGACTTTCTATTTGGTTCGTCGTTTTGCAGAAAACTTTTGGCGAATATGCAGAGAGAACGGCTTTCGAACGACCACTCACGAGCGGTGTGGCTTATGCTTTGAAAGTCGTTCACTCGGAAAGAGAGCAGTTCGAGAAGGAACACGGGTGGACTATAAAGAAAATGGAAGATGAGGATCAAACTCTCGTCCAAGATTGTGTACCCGAAAATTTGGATCCGGCACCGGTAAAAGATGAATATGCCCCTGTCATATTTTCACAAGAAACCGTGTCACATATCGTATCCATTGACATGATGTCTGGAAAGGTATGCTTTAGGCTGTGAAGTCTGGAAAGTTTTAATTTGTTTTGTTTCATTTTTGTAATTTCATAAAAGCATGCTTGATTTCTTCGGTTTGTTTTATTTCTAAAATTTAGGAAGATCGTGAGAATATTCTCCGAGCAAGGGCTACTGGAAAAGGAGTTCTTACATCTCCTTTCAAACTGTTGAAGTCAAACCACCTCGGTGTTGTGCTCACTTTTGCGGTCTACAATAAAGACATGCCTTCGAGCGCCACTCCTGAGCAACGAGTCGAAGCCACAATGGGGTACTCATGACAAAGCTTTTTAATTTTTTTTTACCTATTCATGAATGCTTATTCTTATTATTGATTAAATTAAATTTTATATAGATACCTCGGAGCATCTTATGATGTCCCGTCGCTGGTGGAGAAGCTTCTGCACCAACTTGCAAGCAAGGAAACGATCGTTGTGAACGTCTACGATACAACCAATGCGTCGCATCCTATCAATATGTACGGTGATGATGTCATCGATACCGGTTTTTTGCGCGTTAGCCCCCTCGACTTCGGGGATCCACTGCGCAGCCATGAAATGCATTGCAGGTTAGAATGATCGTGTTTTGGAAGTATAAATCTCGTAATAAGTCAAAAGTCAAACTTTCTTGACTTGACTTGACTTGTCGATGTTTTTATGTTTTTCTCCGACCAGGTTCAAGCAACAACCTCCTTTGCCTTGGACGGCGATAAACGCATCTGGGGTTGTTCTCTTGATCACTTTTTTGGTCGGTCACATCTTTCACGCAGCGATAATCCGCATTGCTAAAGTCGAAGCGGACTACCGTATGATGGTGGAGCTCAAAGCTCGAGCGGAAGCTGCTGATGTGGCAAAATCTCAGGTGCGTTTTACTTTGTCATACCATATAGAGTGCCAACTCAGCACTGCAATATCCAAAGCCTAATATGGTGCATTTGCATGATTCTTGTTATTATTGTATATGAATAAACCCATTGCTGAATTTCCATCTTATGCAGTTTTTAGCAACCGTCTCCCACGAGATCCGGACACCGATGAACGGTGTTTTAGGTAATTTGGAATTCATTACATACAGATAGTATTACCCTAAAGTTTCACTTTCATATAGAGTAAATGTTAGCAATGCTCCCTCAACTTTTCTCGTTGCTGCATGTTGGCCCCTCAAACTTTGAAAAAGTAGAATATTGCCTCCCACTCGTTAAAAAATAACAAAAATGTTAAACATGTCTGCAACACGACTTATTTCAAGGTATTTTAACCCTACGAGAACTAGACTTCTTGATTGCGTCACAATAGTAACATAATCTAGTATACTGATATCGTTCGGTAACTAATTCATAAAGATAATATCGTGTCGGTCATGTTGCACAAAAGTGAACATTTTCCGTCTCCTTCAATGTGTTAGCGGCAATGTGCTACTTTTTTTATTAAAAAAAAAGTTTAGGGGGTTCAGGGGTAAAGTGCACCAAAATGAAAAGTTCAGGGGCATTAATGCCATTACGCTTTCAAATATTTAGTAGTATGATACAAACCAATTTGCTTTTCAGGAATGTTGCAAATGCTTATGGACACAGAACTTGATGCCACTCAACAAGACTTTGCCTATACCGCTCACGCTAGTGGAAAAGACCTAATTTCGCTGATAAACGAGGTACTTGACCAGGCCAAGATAGAATCAGGAAGACTTGAGCTCGAAGACGTGCCTTTTGATCTCCGAGCAGTACTCGACAATGTTCTCTCGCTCTTCTCGGGAAAATCCAACGAAAAAGGAATCGAGGTAAAAGTGAAATCTGAATCGATTTAATTAGTTACTGGAGTTTATGTTGATCCTAACACCGTAATGATTTTACACGAGAGAAGTTGGCGGTTTATGTCTCGAGTCGGGTTCCTGAAGTTGTGATCGGTGATCCGGGACGTTTTCGACAGATAATCACCAATCTTGTCGGAAATTCTATCAAGGTCAGGGGTAGTTCTAGCATTTTTTTGTCTTATTTATACACATGATCTAAGCAAACTTTTTCCAAGAACAAGTAAAGAAAGTTTTGGTGCCTAATTTTCATTTAATTTGCAGTTCACCAACGATAGAGGACATATTTTTGTCACGGTGCATCTAGCAGAAGAAGTGAAATCCGCATCCGACACCACGGAAGATACGCTTAAACAACGCTTGGGCTTCGTCAAAAGCAACTCAAATCAAACACCCGATACATTGAGCGGATATCCCGTGGTTGAGAGATGGAAAAGTTGGGAACAATTCAAAAATCTAGTCAACACAACGTCAGAAGAATCCGATTCGGTCAAGCTGCTTGTGACGGTCGAAGATACTGGCGTGGGGATTCCAATTGAGGCACAAGATCGCATCTTCACGCCTTTCGTTCAAGCTGATAGCTCCACATCTCGAACGTATGGAGGAACAGGAATCGGATTGAGCATCAGTAAGTGTTTAGTCGAACTTATGGGTGGTGAGATAGGGTTTGTGAGTAAACCAGGTACCGGAAGTACGTTTGCATTTACGGGATGTTTGAGAAAAGGTGAAGCGAGCTCTTTAGACCCTAAGTGGCAACAATGTGATCCAAATACTCTTGAATTCCGTGGACTAAAATCGTTAGTGGTGGATAAGAGTATCGTCCGAGCCGAAGTTAGTCGATATCATCTCGAAAGATTGGGCATATCTGTAGATATCGCTTCTGACATGGAATCTGCATGCTCTAATTTATCCTCGGCCTCTAATCACGGGTATTTTTAATTTTTCAATATTTCTTTTATAGTATAACTTAGATAGTTTGATCTAAATGATGCTCTTCTTTTTGGGCAGCTCTTTGACCAGTTTGGCAATGGTTCTCATTGACAAAGACGTTTGGGATAGGAAAACATGTCGAACATTTCAACAATTGTTGCAACGTCAAAGACAAAATGGTTCCACCGAAACCTCCACAAACACGCCAAAAATATTTCTATTGACGACCTCAATCAGCCCGAGCGAACGTAATGCGCTCAAATCTGCCGGTTTGGTAGATAATATACTGGTCAAGCCTCTCAGGTTAAGTGTTCTTAATGCATGCTTTCTAGAAGCACTAGTAAGTGGCAAAAAGAGCACTGTAAATAGAAAGAAGCTTCCGACTCTGGGCACTTTATTGAGGGAAAAGCGGATTTTGGTGGTCGACGACAATATCGTGAACCGGAGAGTGGCTGAAGGTGCCCTCAAGAAGTACGGAGCACTTGTAACGTGCGTGGAGAGTGGAAAAGCCGCTCTCAAAAAGCTCGAGCCACCTCATGATTTCGACGCTTGCTTCATGGATCTCCAGATGCCCGAGATGGACGGGTAATTCAGTTTCTCTCTAAATTTGTTCTAGAGCATTATTTGTTAATTAGTAATTTGTGTTCAAGAAGACCCGTGTTTCATTTATTAATGAAGTGTCATCGTTCGTTTGAAAAAACAAGTTTTGCGAAACAATCCTTGTAATTAGGAATGAAATCAGTCTTCTAGTGTTTTCCACTATGAAAATTCTTCTGTTTTTTTACTTAGTTTTGAAGCAACACGAAGAATACGATCCAAAGAAAGCGAGGTGAACGATAGAATTGCGTCCGGAGAAGCATTGCCCGAGATGTACAGGAACGTCTGTCATTGGCATACTCCGATTCTGGCTATGACCGCTGATGTTATTCAGGCGTCAAACGAGCAATGCATAAAATGTGGAATGGACGATTACGTGTCAAAGCCGTTTGATGAAGGTCAGCTCTATTCGGCCGTGGCCCGTTTCTTCAAGTCATAATCAATAGAGATCATTGGAAATCGGTCAAACCCTAATCCAGATTTCAATGACCATGAAGAAAGAGGCCGATCCGGTTTTGGGCCTAATCTTGCTCATAATTCCTTTCGTTGTTCATACACAGGTATGAGTTCTTAATTTCTCATTTCCGACTTATACGTTGAACAGTTCCGTTATCTCAAAAGCTGTTCTAAATTATGTCTTTTTCTTTTTCTTTCAGATCGAACAGGGGCCGATGTCCCACCATTCTCTACTATGAACGACCTATGCCGATGAAACTTATTAAAACGTGTATAGCCTGCATATTTTTTCGGTTCTTGTATAGTGTACTCGAACTCAAAATCACGTCTAGAGTTAGTTAAATGCCGAGATTAGCCATTTTTTGAACGTTGATCGAATAAATAACTTTTTGTCTTCCTAGGATTTAGGAATAGCGCGCCATTTAAGAAACCGATTTTCGCTTTGGGCGTGGAGGATTGAGATGTTTCCTTCCGTTGGGGTTTTGTAGGATCTGTATATGTATGTGTGTATATGTTAACGTTTGTACATTAATGTTACATTGTAACTAAATGTACCTTTGAGCGTTACCATATGGAGTACTACGTGTATTTTATTATCATTATTTTTTTTTGGAATTTTTTACGAATCCCGGAATCTGGAATTCCGAGTATGAACCGGAACCATGTAAAAAATTACAAAGATAACACCTTTAAGTAAATGATATATTAATTTCGGATCTTAATATTTTTTCTCCTAAAATTAAATATTTAAATAGATTCAATACCTGCCTCATTCATTACTCGTATTAAACGTGTCCAACATGCTTAATGAAAGCTTTGATCGTATTTGACCTATTTAACTAATTGTAGTATTAATAAAAAGTATATTAATTCATTTTATACTAATTTAACCTAATTAATATATTTGAATACTAGTTTAACAAAATTATACTTCCATTCGGTGAAGATCATAAGGCACGTGTTTAATATATAATCATTTTTAAAACAATTAAACAAACAAATAATTTATCTTAAATCGTGTATAATAAAGTCTCATCTTATTCTTATTCTTGTGTTCGTGCAATTCCACTCTTATTTTACTTTGTTCATATAGACTCATTATCTAATAAATATGGATCAAACTTAATTATTTTAAGTTGTGTCCACGTAACAAAAAATTGTCATGTCAGCAACCTACGTTTATCCACGTGGCCAGAGTTGACGAGTAAGTTAACTGCGTTACGAGAATGGAATGATCAACTCCCCAAATGCGACTTTGAGTACTTATGCCACAACTTTTAAACTTTGGGTACACGATGGGTTCTTTGACCAAATATTAGGTATTTTTGCCGTTATTAACCCTATATATATTAATAAAATAAAATAAAATAAATACTATAAGTCCGTGAAAAGCAAGGCTACAATCTCATTGAATCAATAGTATGTTTTTTCTTCTTCTGAAAAACAGGGAAGAAAGGTCCGAGTTGAAGCTACTAAACAATGTCAATTATTTACGTATAAGGTCTCTAGCCCAGCCAAACGTACCTAATCATGCTATTCTAAAACTGATTGTGGAGCTAGTTTTCCCGCATTTTTGGCTTATTCTCGTAAATGGGCCTCCAACTTCCCCTAACCACCCGAGCCCGAGGGGGCAGCCAGCGTGCCGCAACGGGGGCCTCTTGGGCGGGAGAGGGGCAGGCGGTAGCTCCTGGGCGGGGGAGGGGGCTGCGAACGGGGCAGCGGGGGCCTCCAGGACAGGCAGGGTATGCAGGACCTCTAGGGTGGTCGGGGGCGGCAGCCGGGCAACGGGGGGCCTTGGGGGGGGGGGGGGGGGGTAGTAGGGGCCTCCGGGGCGGGCAGGGGGGACGGGGCCTCCAGGGCAGGGTGAGAGGCGAGCGGACCAGCGGGGGCCTTAGAAGGGGAGGGGGTGGAAAGCGAGGGAGGTAAGCCTCCGAGGCAGGCGGGGCTTCAGGGACGGGCAGAGCGGTGTCTGCGAAAATGACGCATTCACTTGTCACACTTGTTCCAGCAAATGCATTTTTCTATTACATAAGGAAAAAGTGGCCTTTGGATTCAACTATGGGACATCTAATACTTATACCTGTATAATTTTCATGAAAATGGAAAATAGGGTTGGGTTGGACATGAATATCTTCGTTATGATTCAAGAAACGACAGTACCTCACATCTATTGCGACAATCATCATCATAAACAATAACAAAGTATCGAGGATTCAACCTCAAAAATCAAAACGACAAGAATATAATGAAACACACACCTTAAACTTTCTAAGAAAAAAAAAAGATAAACAATGGTTCTCTTACACATTCAAAATCCAGAATAGTCTTCTTCTCCACTAAGAGGATATTCTTTTGAGCTCTCCAACCGAGCTCAGTGACGGAAATTGCACTTCTTCAGGTAAATTGTCCTTCGGGAACCCGGGATTTGGCTAAAACATTAGCGACCACATTATATTGTCTAGGTGTCCACCTAACCGTGCCGGAGGGCGACACCTTCCTTAACAAAGAGACAATTCGAGCTAAAACCGTTCCTTGCATGCTATTGAGAGAAAGCCCGCTAGCAAGTTAGATAGCACATAGGCAATTAGATTCTACCACTGAGATTTGCCACCCCCGGTCATGGACGAATTGAAGCCCGTGGAGAATGGCTAAGCATTCCGCCGTAAGAGCCGATTCCACGCCGTCTTGTCTCGCGGCTGTGACTCCAAGCTTCGTACCCCGGTGGTTCCGAATCACCATCTCACCGCGGCTTGCCCACTAGCCACCGCCCAGGCCGCATCCACGTTGAGAGTAAGTCCACCGTTTGCCGCCACGACCCATCTCGCTTGCCTTTCAGGTTTGTCAACCACCGGGCACGAATCTGAACATCACGCGCTCTCTTTGAAACTTACGAACCATCCCGCTTTTACTTCAATCAACACATTCGGGCGTTTAGAGTGGTTTTCAAAGAATCTAAGGTTTCGGTCTTTCCACGACGCCCACAAAAGACCGCAAAAGAGTTCTAAATTCGGCAAAGAAAGGCTATCTAACGCCCTTAGGTAAAGCTTCTTACTAAAATCGTCCCTGTTTTCTCAACCCTACTTTAGATCGTTGGGATTCGCCATTTAGCTTGTGCTCCCTCGCATACCCAAATCGCGTGGAGGCCTTCCTCCGGGAGCACTCCGTAAAACTTGCAAAAAGGCCTCTTCCTCGAAGCGCGCCAAACATTCGTAGAGCATCGAACCACATCCTCCAAATTAAGTGTTTCATTTTTGGCAGAATTTGAAGTCCCCACATAATCTCTTATCATTGTGGGTCTTGAAGAGCTAAGCACGACGCACCATCCCGGCAGGGCAGGAGGCGTGGCGAGCGGGGTGGCGGGGCAAGCAGAGCATCCTAAGGGGGGGCTCGCGAGCGGGACATGCGAGGCTTTTGGGACGGGCGGGGCTGCGTCCACGTAAATGACGCATTCATTTGTTACACTTGTTCCACCAAATGCATTTTCCTGTTACATAAGGAAAAAATGACATTTCAATTCAACGTTGGGACATCAAGTACTTATGCCGCTATAATTTTCATAAAAATATGGTTCGGTTGGACATGAATATCTTCGCTAGGATTCAAGAAACGACTGTACCTCACATCTAATGCGACGATCATCAACATAAACGACAACAAAGTATCGAGGATTAAACCTCAAAATTCAAAACGACAAGAGTATAATGAAACACACACCAGAAATTTTCTGAGAAAAAGAACAAGATAAACCCCGGTTCTCTTACCCTGTCAAAACCCAGAATAATCTTCTTCTCCACTAAGAGGATCTTCTTTTGAGCTCTCCGACCGAACCCAGTGACATAAATTGTACTTCTTCAGGTAAATTGTCATTCCATTTGTTTGGAAATTAATGGTGCTCTGTTTCGTTGGTTATTGCTGAGTTCTCTTTTCGGTTCGAACCTCTGTTATCTGTACTTGTTTATGATCTATTTTTTTATTTATTTTTAAAATCACCTTTGTGGAAGAGGGTTTCGAAGGAAATTTATTTATTTAGACTTTGAAGTCCATTTTTTGTTCTTCAATAATCTTGGTAAATGTTTTTCAACGAATTTATAAAAATGGTTAAATATGAAAGATTATGCATGACTAACAGGGCAATACAGTTGGATTTCTGCTTGTTCATTGCATATGAGCTTTGTTTTAGGAACATAGCAAATTCTCATTAGTGCGGGTTGGAATCCCGTTGAATACAAAGTTCAAGCCACTCCGGATATTACAAGACCAAAATTCCATGGTACGTTCGGGAACCCGGGATTTGGCTAAAATATTAGTGACCTCATTAGCCTGTCCAGGTGTCCACCTAACCGTGGTAGAGGCTACTTCCACGTAAATGACACATTCATTTGTTACACTTGTTCCACCAAATGCATTTTCCTATTACAAAAGGAAAAAATGGCATTTGAATTCAACTTTGGGACATCACGTACTTATGCCGCTATAATTTTCATAAAAATATGGTTGGGTTGGACATGAATATCTTCGTTATGATTCAAGAAACGACTGTACCTCACATCTAATGCGACAATCATCAACATAAACGACAACAAAGTATCGAGGATTCAACCTCAAAATTCAAAACGACAAGAGTATAATGAAACACACACCAGAAACTTTCTGAGAAAAAGAACAAGATAAACCCCGGTTCTCTTACCTAGTCAAAACCCAGAATAGTCTTCTTCTCCACTAAGAGGATCTTCTTTTGAGCTCTCCGACCGAACCCAGTGACATAAATTGTACTTCTTCAGGTAAATTGTCCTTCCATTTGTTTGGAAATTAATGGTGCTCGGTTTCGTTGGTTATTGCGGAGTTCTCTTTTGGGTTCGAACCTTTGTTATCTACACTTGTTTATGATCTATTTTTTATTTATTTTTAAAATCACCTTTGTGGAAGAGGGTTTCGAAGGAAATTTATTTATTTAGACTTTGAAGTCCATTTTTTGTTCTTCAATAATCTTGGTAAATGTTTTTCAACGAATTTATAAAAATGGTTAAATATGCAAGATTATGCATGACTAACAGGGCAATACTGTTGGGTTTCTGCTTGTTCATTGCATATGAGCTTTGTTTTAGAAACATAGCGAATTCTCATTAGCGCGGGTTGGAATCCCGTTGTATACAAAGTTCAACCCACTCTGGATATTACAAGACCAAATTTCCATGGTACGTTCGGGAACCCGGGATTTGGCTAAAATATTAGTGACCTCATGTGACGACCCGGCCTAGCGCCGACCGCTACGTCTTAAAACTTACTTACTTTCTTAAGATTTAATAAAACTCTTTGTTACGAAAATATAGGAATAATTTTTTTTTTAAACATCATCTCACTTGTGCACCTAAGCATGTACGTCTTAAACTTCATATAAGAAATTTAAGATCAACACTTCAGCATAAAATATTCATAAGAGACCATTATTTGGAAACCTTCAAAAAAAAAAAAAAAAAAAACATGAGACCTTCCTAAAACTGTGAAGGCTTGTTAAATAGTTTACCAAAATCATTTTTGAAAAGTCCATTATAATGGTTCATACTCGTTAACTCGGATTTATGAATCCGAGACAATCATTCCATACGTAAATTCTTAACATAGGGAGGTAATATAATACCTTAATCCTAAAACATAAACCGTAGTTATTAAAACATACGTCAATTAATTTGCTCATCAAAACATGCGGAAACTTTAGCGGTTACCCATCCTAACCCATAACCACCGCGCGCATCACCGTTCCTTCGCGAGTCCACCATAACAAATTCATGCCATGGGTTTCTTACCTACAGCATGAACACATATTACGTGAGCTTACGCTCAGCGAGTACAGACATTATCCTCACAAAAACATATGTCAATCATACATATATGTATGTCCAATTATGCTGTATTATTGGTTACTTTTGAAAACATTTCATTCCTCTTTCCTTTAAGTGGCTCAAGGGATTGGCCCTGTCTTGCCTGGTGATAACCCATATGTGTATGTGCCAATTTCGCGCAGCCGCAGATGGTCTGAGGGTTGCAAGGTCCCCAGCCAACACGACCTTGGGCTTAAAGCCCCATACATAACATGTTTATACCCCTATCGGGTGGCACGACACGAGCTTTGAAAACATTGGTCATCTTTGTTAATTAAGGTGACCCTATTATGCCTACATGCATTATGACATAAATCAAAGCTCATTCAATCATTCTTCCCATCATACATTCTTTTCTTTTCCAATATCAACACTTGGAATAACATGATACATTAACATCATAGGATTCACAATGATCCATATAATCATATCCATGTCCATCAAGGACCACACATATCAATCATTCATGCCTTGGAGTCAATGCTCCCAATCAATCATTCATGCATCGGAGTCAATGCTCCCAAACATCACATATATTCATGTCTTGACATATTTCATCTTTTCATTTGAAAACTATTCATGCTGTAGTGAGATCTTTACTCACCTGGTGTCCTCGCTGAACTTCAAGCTACAGCCTATCACACTTATGGACACCTTACTTCCCTGTTTAATCTGACCAGACGACTCGTCAGTCTTTTGGATCCAGGTTTACATGCATGCTCTACGTTGCTAGAATTCTAGGGCACTAAGGTTTCGACACTATCCGATTTTGTATCAACACGTTCCTTTGTTTAAAGATCTACGTAATATTGTACGACTTAACTTCAAGTAAGTGTACAAGTATATTCATGCCGTAAAATCATCATTTAAGATTCGTATCTTTTTTTTTTTTACATAGAAACTATTCCTTTCATTAATAACTCCTTGAGTTTTGTCTTATCATATTTCGTAAACATAGCCTTTATCTTGAAAATCCGAAACAACCTCGGTGTGATCATTTTCATAATCGTAAATTATTTAGAGCTCCTAGGTTATTATCTTAACCTATGAGTTTTATTTTTAATATCATAGCCCCATTACCCGAAATTGAAACTATTTTTATTGTTCGGGTCACAATTCTACCTCAAGGGTAGAATAGCTTGTATATGCTTGCTTTATAACCTCTATCCGGTAAACGAAAACTCATTTTAACATAAAACCAATTGTGATTGCTCTAAACTTGACATTATAAAGTATTTAGTTCATTTCCTGAAAATAAAATCCCTTGGTAAATCATATATATGTATTTTTAAGCATGAACTCAAATCTGCCCTTATTTATGAAAAATAGTTTGCGACATCCGGTGTGTGATTTTTATAAAATCAACCAGGGCTTGTTTTGGAACAAAACCAATTCACATGTCTCTTTAACTAACCTAAGAATAACATATATTTTTATCCCACCAAAATATAAACTATAGATCATCGTTTTAAGCATTTTACTAACATAGTTCACAATCTGTCTAAAACCGAAAACAGATTTGCATGTCATTACTCCGTGAATTGTTTTGAACTAACCAGAGTATATTTTTCAGTAAAACCAACTCTATTAATTCAATAAGGAATATACCTATATCATATAATTTTTATACGAATTTATAAAAATATTAGGTTGGTGAAAAACGTGTTCTAAAACCAAACTTCCAGATCTGTCTGGAAGTGAAAACAGTTTTGCACACGACTAGTGCACGACTCATATCTGAAAACTCATAACTTGGATGGATCCAAATTTTCAGTATGTTATACTAGACACATATATATATCTATAAATAGGTCATTTTCCATATTTGGAGTTCATTTGGTCTGGTTAAGACCCCTACAAAATCGGACTTCATCAAAACCCTAATTCCAGCAACATGCATGTCATTCAATCATCATCAAACATAAGGCTCTTGGGCCAAAATTCATGAAAATATACAAAACCATTCATGCATGTCTTACTTAAATAATAAATAAGCATGAAACTTAGTATGATAACCATTCATCAAAAGAGTGAGAGTGTTTAGATTGAAGGTTATACCTTTCTTGAATTTTCTCCAACAAAGTTAATACTTGTGTAGTTGGAAACTTAGGTGCTCTTCACAACGACCTTAGCCTAGAGAAGGCTGGATTTTGAGCTAGGATAAGAGAGAACATTATGAACATAAGTTCATATCTTATGGCAATGAAGAAAATCAACATGCAAGAGGTTTTCCTTACCTCTTTCCTTGGAACTTTGAGCAATGACGCGGTTTGAGGGATAAATGGAGCGTTTGAGATCGGATCTTCACGATTCTTTCTCCATGATTTCGTGGCCTTAGCACACAACAAGATGGAGTAAAAATGAGCATAAATTTCAGAGAGAAAAACGTTAGGGAAATCAACATGCAAGAGGTGTTCTTACCCCTTTCTTCTTCTTGGAAAAGTTGATTTTTGAGGTGTTCTTGGAGGGTTTCTTCAAGAAAATGCTCTTAGGGTTTCTTAGAGAGAGATAGAGGGCTGAAGAGAGAGATTCTTTTCTGGTCTAGAGAGAGAAGAAAATCGTGCAAATGAGTGGTGTGGTGAATAGACAAGAGCATCTCTCTCATTGAGTGCATAAGACATGTCATAATGAGTTTTTGGGGTTTGATCTTGTAGAGCACTCAAGTCTCTCATTGGACCTTCTTGGAGTGTTGTGGTCGAATTTAGGGCTGATAGAAGAGTTATTATGGTTCTCATGCACTCCTATGAGCCCATTGGTTCATTTGGGAGGTGTATAAGACAAGCACATAAGACAAAATGACCTTAAGGCTTCTTTTGATTCCTAAGAGTCTTTCTTCAAATTTCAGCATACATTAAGTGTTGAGCACGTGTATGGGCATCAAGGATGAGTTTAGAATGTTGAAAATCGGATTAGGGGCATAATTGTAACTTTTTGGAAATTTTGGGCCATAGTGCAATTTTTCAAAAAGTTGAGGACCTTGATGAAAATTTTAGTTTGAACGTACCTATCTTTAACAATTTTTTTTTTCATAGAGATTCCAAAAATGATATTTTTGGTTTCATTTTGGACTCGGAAATATCCATTCCGGCTTAGTTGACTTTTTAGTCAACTTTGAAGATACTTTGCTTAAAATTTAAATCATATTTTCCCCTCATGATGAAATGGTTTATATCATACATTTTGTCTCTTTATTTCTCGGTATCATTTCTTACTCATAGAAACTTATTGATACGAGACATCATTCTTCCAATTCCGGAAGCTTTTATATTAACCCTGCCTTAATGAGTATCTTATGCGGATCCCGAAATGACTAGCAGATGTGCTAACAAGCATAGCGGGAGTACTAGCGACATAGCGGTAGTACTAACAAATATAGCCGGAGTACTAGCGGGATAGCGGTAGTACCAACAATCATAGAGGTAAGTACTAGCGGCATAACGGTAGTACGAACAAACATAGAGGTAAGTACTAGCGGCATAGCGGTAGTACTAACAAACATAGAGGTAAGTAACATTACTTGTGTCTTACGGAAATTATTTTCCGTCCATCAAATTTTTAAAGGTGTAATGCATAACACCTAGACACTCACAACAAATATCATCCATAAGCTATCATTCAATTATCATCAAAATGTACCTTATAACCAAAGGATACAATATAGTATTCTTTAAGGTTCTAGGTGTTAGAAAATCGGGTCATTACAATCTACCCCCCCTTAAAGAATTTTCGTCCCGAAAATTAGAACAATCCCGGGTATTTTTCCTTCATTTCGTCTTCACGCTCCCAGGTGGCTTATTCTACCTTCTGGTTGCGCCACAAAACTTTCACTAACGGTATTTCTTTGTTTCTTAATACCTTAGTCTCCCGGGCCAATATCCTAACCGGCATCTCTTCATAAGTCAAATCTTCTTGAAGCTCTATAGGATCAGGTTTTAACACATGAGAGGGGTCCGAAATGTACTTCCGTAGCATTGACACATGGAAGACATTGTGCACCTTCGACATATCCGGAGGTAAGGCAAGTCGATAAGCAGCCTTGCCGACCCTTTCAAGTATCTCATAGGGACCCATATATAACATATACAAACATAGAGTTCACCTCATTCAATAATAATATATTTTAAGATATATCATATAAATTTTTGAACATAATATATATTTATTTGGGCCCAGCGTACGTACCATTTGCGCAAACACCTACGGAGACCGGGGGAGCTACCCACCGAGACCACCCGAGGCAAAGATGCATGATGTAAATATGTTCAGAGGCATCGAACAAGATGCATAACGTAGACACATTCAGAGGCACCCAATATGAGTCATTAAAAGTCTCGGTACGACGCTTTTAAAAAAATACTTTTCTTATAGAAATATTTGAGTATGTTGTATGTATCAGTCTAACAATATACGCATTAAGAGATCTTCACGATCACATAGCAAAAATTCACATACACATCACAAAATTCAAACATAGAGATAAACTTACAACATGTGATGCAATAATACATTTAAAAATATATCTTATAAATGTTTAAAATAATATATCTTCATGTAAATTGTCCTTCTATTTGTTTGGAAATTAATGATGCTCTGTTTCGTTGGTTAATGTTCAGTTCTCTTTTGGGTTCGAACTTCTGTTCTCCCCACTTGTTTATGATCAATTTTATTTAAAAAAAAAACCACCTTTGTGGAAGAGGGTTTCGAAAGAAAATTATTTATTTAGACTTTGAAGTCCATTTTTTTATTCTTCAATGATCTTGGTAAATATTTTTCAACGAATTTATAAAAATGGTTAAATATGCAAAATTATGCATGACTAACAGGGCAATACAGTTTGATTTCTGCTTGTTCATTGCATAGAAGCTTTTTTTTAGGAACATATCAAATTCTCATTAGCGCGGGTTGGAATCCCGTTGAATACAAAGTTCAAGCCACTCCGGCTATTACAAGACCAAAATTCCATGGTACGTTCGGGAACCCGGGATTTGGGTAAAATATTAGCGACCTCATTACACTGTTCATGTGTCTACCTAACCGTGCTAGAGGCTGCGTCCACGTAAATGACGCATTCATTTGTTACACTTGTTCCACCAAATGCATTTTCCTGTTACATAAGGAAAAAATGGCATTTGAATTCAACTTTCGGACATCAAGTACTTATGCCACTATAATTTTCATAAAAATATGGTTGGGTTGGACCTGAATATCTTCGTTATGATTCAAGAAACGACTGTACCTCACATCTAATGCGACAATCATCAACATAAACGACAACAAAGTATCGAGGATTCAACCTCAAAATTCAAAACGATAAGAGTATAATGAAACACACACCAGAAACTTTCTGAGAAAAAGAACAAGATAAACCCCGGTTCTCTTACCCAGTCAAAACCCAGAATAGTCTTCTTCTCCACTAAGAGGATCTTCTTTTGAGCTCTCCGACCGAACCCAATGACATAAATTGTACTTCTTCAGGTAAATTGTCCTTCCATTTGTTTGGAAATTAATGGTGCTCGGTTTCGTTGGTTATTGCTGAGTTCTCTTTTGGGTTCGAACCTTTGTTATCTGCACTTGTTTATGATATATTTTTTTATTTATTTTTAAAATCACCTTTGTGGAAGAGGGTTTCGAAGGAAATTTATTTATTTAGACTTTGAAGTCCATTTTTTGTTCTTCAATAATCTTGGTAAATGTTTTTCGACGAATTTATAAAAATGGTTAAATATGAAAGATTATGCATGATTAATAGGGCAATACAGTTGGATTTCTGCTTGTTCATTGCATATGAGCTTTGTTTTAGGAACATAGCAAATTCTCATTAGTGCGGGTTGGAATTCCGTTGAATACAAAGTTCAAGCCACTCCGGATATTACAAGACCAAAATTCCATGGTACGTTCGGAACCCGGGATTTGGCTAAAATATTAGTGACCTCATTAGACTGTCCAGGTGTCCACCTAACCGTGCTAGAGGCTACTTTCACGTAAATGACACATTCATTTGTTACACTTGTTCCACCAAATGCATTTTCCTGTTACATAAGGAAAAAATGGCATTTGAATTCAACTTTGGGACATCACGTACCTATGCCGCTATAATTTTCATAAAAATATGGTTGGGTTGGACAAGAATATCTTCGTTATGATTCAAGAAACGACTGTACCTCACATCTAATGCGACAATCATCAACATAAGCGACAACAAAGTATCGAGGATTCAACCTCAAAATTCAAAACGACAAGAGTATAATGAAACACACACTAGAAACTTTCTGGGAAAAAGAACAAGATAAACCCGGTTCTCTTACCCAGTCAAAACTCAGAATAGCCTTCTTCTCCACTAAGAGGATCTTCTTTTGAGCTCTCCGACCGAACCCAGTGACATAAATTGTACTTCTTCAGGTAAATTGTCCTTCCATTTGTTTGGAAATTAATGGTGCTCGGTTTCGTTGGTTATTGCTGAGTTCTCTTTTGGGTTCGAACCTTTGTTATCTACACTTGTTTATGATATATTTTTTATTTATTTTTAAAATCACCTTTGTGGAAGAGGGTTTCGAAAGAAATTTATTTATTTAGACTTTGAAGTCCATTTTTTGTTCTTCAATAATCTTGGTAAATGTTTTTCAACGAATTTATAAAAATGGTTAAATATGAAAGATTATGCATGACAAATAGGGCAATACAGTTGGATTTCTGCTTGTTCATTGCATATGAGCTTTGTTTTAGGAACATAGCAAATCGTCACTAGTGCGGGTTGGAATCCCATTGAATACAAAGTTCAAGCCACTCCGGATATTACAAGACCAAAATTCCATGGTACGTTCGGGAACCCGGGATTTGGCTAAAATATTAGTGACCTCATTGGACTGTCCAGGTGTCCACCTAACCGTGCTAGAGGCTACTTCCACGTAAATGACACATTCATTTGTTACACTTGTTCCACCAAATGCATTTTCCTGTTACATAAGGAAAAAATGGCATTTGAATTCAACTTTGGGACATCACGTACCTATGCTGCTATAATTTTCATAAAAATATGGTTGGGTTGGACATGAATATCTTCGTTATGATTCAAGAAACATCTGTTCTCTCCACTTTTTTATGATCATTAAAAAAAAACCACCGTTGTGGAAGAGGGTTTCGAAAGAAATTTATTTATTTAGACTCTGAAGTCCATTTTTTTGTTCTTCAATAATCTTGGTAAAAGTTTTGAATTTATAAAAATGGTTCAATATGCAAGATTATACATGACTAACAGGGCAATACAGTTGGATTTCTGCTTGTTCATTGCAAAGGAGTTTTTTTTTAGGAACATATCAAATTCTCATTAGCGCGGGTTGGAATCTAGTTGAATACAAAGTTCAAGCAACTCCGGCTATTGCAAGACCAAATTTCATGGTACGTTCGGGAAACCGGGATTTGGCTAAAATATTAGCAACCTCATTACACTGTCCAGGTGTCTACCTAACCGTGCTAGAGGCTGCGTCCACGTAAATGATGCATTAATTTGTTACACTTGTTCCAGCAAATGCATTTTCTTGTCACATAAGGTAAAAATGGCATTTGAATTCAACTTTGGGACATCAAGTACTTATGCCGCAATAATTTTCATAAAAATATGGTTGGGTTGAACATGAATATCTTCGTTATGATTCAAGAAACGACTGTACCTCACATCTAATGCGACAATTATCAACATAACGACAACAAAGTATCGAGGATTCAACCTCAAAATTCAAAACGACAAGAGTATAATGAAACACACTCCAGAAACTTTCTGAGAAAAAGAACAAGATAAACCCCGGTTCTCTTACCCAGTCAAAACCCAGAATAGTCTTCTTCTCAACTAAGAGGACCTTCTTTTGAGCTCTCCGACCGAATCCAGTGACATAAATTGTACTTCTTCATGTAAATTGTCCTTCAATTTGTTTGGAAATTAATGGTGCTCGGTTCCGTTGGTTAATGTTGAGTTCTCTTTTGGGTTCGAACCTCTATTCTCTGCACTCTTGTTTATGATCATTTTTTTTTTTAAGAAAACCACCTTTGTGGAAGAGGGTTTTGAAAGAAATTTATTTATTTAGACTTTGAAGTCCATTTTTTTGTTCTTCAATAATCTTGGTAAATGTTTTTTAACGAATTTATAAAAATGGTTAAATATGCAAGATTATGCATGACTAACAGGGCAGTACAGGTTGATTTCTGCTTGTTCATTGCATAGGAGATTTTTTTTAGGAACATATCAAATTCTCATTAGCGTGGGTTGGAATCCCGTTGAATACAAAGTTCAAGCTACTCTGGCTATTACAAGACCAAAATTCCATGGTACGTTTGGGAACCCGGGATTTGGTTAAAATATTAACGACCTCATTACACTGTCCAGGTGTCCACCTAACCGTGCTAGAGGTTGCGTCCACGTAAATGACGCATTCATTTGTTACACTTGTTCCACCAAATGCGTTTTCCTGTTACATAAGGAAAAAATGGCATTTGAATTCAAGTTTGGGGCATCAAGTACTTATGCCGCTATAATTTTCATAAAAATATGGTTGGGTTGGACATGAATATCTTCGTTATGATTCAAGAAACGACTGTACCTCACATCTAATGCGACAATCATCAACATAAACGACAACAAAGTATCGAGGATTCAACCTCAAAATCCAAAACGACAAGAGTATAATGAAACACACACCAGAAACTTTCTGAGAAAAAGAACAAGATAAACCCCGGTTCTCTTACCCAGTCAAAACCCAGAATAGTCTTCTTCTCCACTAAGAGGACCTTCTTTTGAGCTCTCCGACCGAATCCAGTGACATAAATTATACTTCTTCATGTAAATTGTCCTTCCATTTGTTTGGAAATTAATGGTGCTCGGTTTCGTTGGTTAATGTTGAGTTCTCTTATGGGTTCGAACCTCTGTTCTCTGCACTTGTTTATGATCAATTTTTTTTTTAAGAAAACCACCTTTGTGGAAGAGAGTTTTGAAAGAAATTTATTTATTTAGACTTTGAAGTCCATTTTTTTGTTCTTCAATAATCTTGGTAAATGTTTTTTAACGAATTTATAAAAATGGTTAAATATGCAAGATTATGCATGACTAACAGGGCAATACAGGTTGATTTCTGCTTGTTCATTGCATAGGAGCTTTTTTTTAGGAACATATCAAATTCTCATTAGCGCGGGTTGGAATCCCGCTGAACACAAATTTCAAGCTACTCCGGCTATTACAAGACCAAAATTCCATGGTACGTTTGGGAACCCGGGATTTGGTTAAAATATTAGCGACCTCATTACGCTGTCCAGGTGTCCACCTAACCGTGCTAGAGGTTGCGTCCACGTAAATGACGCATTCATTTGTTACACTTGTTCCACCAAATGCGTTTTCCTGTTACATAAGGAACAAATGGCATTTGAATTCAACTTTGGGGCATCAAGTACTTATGCCGCTATAATTTTCATAAAAATATGGTTGTGTTGGACATGAATATCTTCGTTATGATTCAAGAAACGACTGTACCTCACATCTAATGCGACAATCATCAACATAAACGACAACAAAGTATCGAGGATTCAACCTCAAAATTCAAAACGACAAGAGTATAATGAAACACACACCAGAAACTTTCTGAGAAAAAGAACAAGATAAACCCCGGTTCTCTTACCCAGTCAAAACCCAGAATAGTCTTCTTCTCCACTAAGAGGATCTTCTTTTGAGCTCTCCGACCGAACCCAGTGACATAAATTGTACTTCTTCAGGTAAATTGTCCTTCCATTTGTTTGGAAATTAATGGTGCTCGGTTTCGTTGGTTATTGCTGAGTTTTCTTTTGGGTTCGAACGTCTGTTCTCTGCACTTGTTCATGATCAATTTTTTTTTTAAAACCACTTTTGTTTAAGAGTGGTTCGAAAGAAATTTATTTATTTAGACTTTGAAGTCCATTTTTTGTTCTTCAATAATCTTGGTAAATGTTTTCAACGAATTTATTAAAATTGTTAAATATGCAAGATTATGCATGACTAACAGGGCAATACAGTTGGATTTCTGCTAGTTCATTGCATATGAGCTTTTTTTTATGAACATATCAAATTCTCATTAACGCGGGTTGGAATCCCGTTGAATAAAAAGTTCAAGCCACCCCGACTATTACAAGACCAAATGTCCGTGGTACGTTCGGGAACCCGGGATTTGGCTAAAATATTAGCGACCTCATTACATTGTCTAGGTGCCCACCTAACCGTGCCGGAGGGCAACACCTCCCTTAACAAAGAGACAATTCGAGCTAAAACCGTTCCTTGCATGCTATTGAGAGAAAGCCCGCTAGCAAGTTAGATAGCGTGTAGGTAATCAGATTCTACCACTGAGATTTGCCACCTCCGGTCATGGACGATTTGAAGCCCGTGTAGAATGGCTAAGCATTCCGCCGTAAGAGCCGATTCCACGTCGTCTCGTCTCGCGGATATGACTCCAAGTTTCGTACCCCGATGGTTCCTAATCACCCATCTCACCGCGGCTTGCCCACTAGCCACCGCCCAGGCCGCATCCACGTTGAGAGTAAGTCCACCGTTTGCCGCCCCGACCCATCTCGCTTGCCTTTTTGGTTTGTCAACCACCGGGCACGAATCTGAACATCACGCGCTCTCTTTGAAACTTGTGAACCATCCCGCTATTTCTTCAATCCACACATTCATGCATTTGGAGTGGTTTTCAAAGAGTCTAAGGTTCCGGTATGTCCTCGATGCCCACACAAGACTACAAAAGAGTTTTAAATTCGGCAAAGAAAGGCTATCTAACGCCCTTAGGCAAAACTTTCTTACTAAAATCGTCCACGTCTTCTCAATCCATCTTTGGATTGTTGAGTTTTGCCATATAACTTGTGCTCTCTCGGAACCCCAAATCGCGTGGAGGCCGTCCTCCGGGAGCGCTCCGCAAAACTTGCAAAAAGGCATCTTCCTCGAAGCGCGCCAAACATTGGGGGAGCATCGAACCACATCCTCCAAATTAAGTGTTTAATTTTTGGCGGAATTTGGAGTCCTCACATAATCTTCCATCACCGTGGCTCTTGAAGAGCTGAGCAAGACGAACCATCCCGAGTGGCCGATCGCGCGAGTTAGTAACTATACCGAGCCGTATAATGTCCGTCCTCCTTGTAGTGCCAAACCAAGCGATCACAATGGTCTTCATTTCCCAATGGAATTTTAGCTATTGCGTCGACATCGTACCGGTTTAGAACATTTTGGAGCAATTGATTGTCCCATTGTCCTTCTATAATGAAATTGGCAACTCTCCACGGGTACCCGTCATTGGGCTCTTTGGTTACCATGGTGAACCCCAGCGCTCTCGGATTCTCGCTCTCGGGCTCTTTGAGAGAATGCCCTTAAATTACCGTTCTTGACTTGCCACCTAATGCCACGTCATTATAGATCCGGCCCCCAACAAAAACTCTTGCAAAAGAACGAAAAATGACACTTTCTTTCGAAATCGAAAACCGAGGAATTGGGAAAGTATTTTTCCTTGAGAATCTTAACTATTAAGCATTCGGGGTGTTGGAGGATACGCCAAGTAAGCTGTCCCACAAGAGCCCGGTTGAAATCGCCAAGGTCCTTGAAACCGAGCCCCCCATTCGCTTTCGGTTTTGCGATTAGCTCCCACCCTTTCCAATAGATCTTTCGCTTCTTCCGTGCCGTCCCATCAAAACCGGGCAATCGATGGTTGTGGATGGAAGACGAAAAAGGCTCATCACATACGTCGATATTGCTTGGATCACCGTTTTCACAAAAACCTCCCTTCCCCCCGCCGAGAATAATTTGGCTTTCCAAGCCCGAAAGTGCTTATCAACTCGGTTCGTGATATCCACTTTCGTCTCCTCACGCGCGAGGTAAGATTCAAGACTATCCACCACGCGCATGTTAAGGCCTCTAGAGGAAAGTGCTTTACAAAGCTCGTGGGCCCACCTCCTTCCAAAGAGGGATTTCAGCTTCGCCTTCCAGCTCGGCTCACTGCTCACTGCTCACTGCTCACTGCTCAGACCTCATCTCTTCGATCGTCCACAGAGGTACCTCGGGTTTTCTTCTGTGATTGAAAGAGGCATTAAGCTCTAGCTTGCTACAGATTTTGAATTTCTCTATTGTTTCAATCACAAAATCATCAAGTACATGTATAAATTTGAACAACAGGACTTCAAATTCCTGTTTGCCTGTAAAGGGTTTGTGTGATTTGTATTCGTTGAGTTGAGCGTAACAAGTGTTCGCTGAAATGCTTTGCTTTGCTTTTCCCGGATTTCGGTGCTGTAATGTTGGTCAGTTTATGTCATCGCCATTACTAAAGATCACTGGCATTCGAATTCGTTTTGACTCCTATCTTTTTAATTTCTCGGTACAGAAATGAGCGGGAGTGTAATGGCCACTTTCTCACCCATTGCTCCTCCGGAATTCAAGCGTCCTCGAAATGTCATTTCTTCTTTGCCTTTAATTGGACTTTCATTATCTTCGCGTTCCTCTAGAGCGAGCAGTATTCGCTTCGTAAGCTCCTCTTTTCAAACATCACTCGTCACGAATCGTGGACGTAAGGCGGAGTTTACATGTCGAGCCGCTGCAGAGTACAAATTTCCCGACCCGATTCCTGAATTTGCCGAGGCAGTTAAGTCTCTTTTCCGAATAACGTTTTTCACCTGTCTTGTTAATCTCTAAGTTTTAGTGGCGTTAATCTCGGATTCTCTCACGTACTGGATTTCAGGAGACGGAAAAGTTCAGGAAGCATCTCATCGAAAAGCTCTCTCAGAAAGATGTGTACGAAGATTCAGCCGAAGAAGTTGTGGATGTCTGCACTGAGGTAATATTATTTAAACGGGTTGACTTTTAAGTATATTTCGCCGTCTTATACAGTCCGAGAATCTTAAATTACGAAAAAATATTCATAATTGTCATTATATGACGCCTCTCAAGTTTTCAGGACTCAATATTTATTCGTAACGTTTTTCGGTTGTTCTAATTAGCCAGTGACGGAACTAGACTATCTGATTCATGGGGCGGAAAATCTTTGGGAGGAAAATAAGCATAATTGAGGGTAAATTTTGTAAGATATATATATTTATGGGTAAAATTTTGAAATGTACTAAAATTTAGGGTTGAACGATATAAATAGTCTACTACGACGACAATCTTTGTTTTCAAATAAGTACATTTCGTTTTAACATTATTACAATATTGAAATTTGTTAATTCAGATATTCAGTAATTTCTTATTAACCGAGTACGGAGGTCCGGGAACGCTTTTGGTGGTGCCGTTCATCGATATGGCAGATACGGTGCACGAGAGGGGATTGCCCGGAGCGTCCCAAGCGGCTCGTGTGGCAGTCAAATGGGCGCAAAGTCACGTCGACAAGGATTGGAAGGAGTGGACTGGTACTGATTGACTCAATTAGGGTTTAAAGCCATTTGGGCATTGGAAGATATAGTTTGTTATTATTTGGTCTTTAGATAGTTTGGAATTTGGATGCAGATTATAGGTTTTGATCCAACAGTTTTGGTAATTTATCTCATGTGTTTATTACCCTCCCAACATTCAAGCTTTTTATTTTTTATTTTTGTAGTATAAGTTTTAGCTATCCTAAATAAAATCAATCCAATTAATAGACATTTGGGTATACCATGGTTTCAAAGCCCGCTGATCGCCTTTTTTTTTTCTTCGGCATCCGGTCTCAGCCAGGAGTCGAAGCTGGTAAAAAAAATTACTTTTAATATAAAGGTTTTAGACTTTGACGGATTGACTAATAATATTAGGACGTGTATAGCCTGCAAATTTTTCGGTTCTTGTATAGTGTCCTCAAATTCAAAAATCACGTCTTGAGTTAGTTAAATGCCGAGATTAGCCATTTTTTGAACGTTGATTGAATAAATAACTTTTTGTCGTCCTAGGATATAGGAGTAGCGTGCCATTTAAGAAACCGATTTTCGATTCGGGCGTGAAAGATTGAGATGTTTCCTTCTGTTAGGGTTTGTTCCAAGGTTTTGTAGGATTTGTATATATATTTGTGTATATGCTAATGTGTTGTATATTAATGTTACATTGTAACCCAATGTACCTTTGAGCGTTACCATATGGAGATGTATATTTTATCATCATTTTATCTTTTTTATTTTGGAGGGTTTTACAAATCCCGGAATCTGAAAATCCGAGTATTAACCGGATCCGAGTATACTTTTTCGGATCATGTGCAATATATTATATTAAGACCATAATATGATGTATATATTAATATGCACTATTTGAAATTCAATTAAAGAAACTTCTAATTTAAATATAACATTTTACATATTGACTTCATTTTCTTAACACTTAAGCCCCTTTATTTGTCCTTAGAGAATAAACAGGCGTTACTCTTTTCAGTGTATGAATGTGAAGCCCATAATCTTATGTTTTATGGCATATTGTTGCCCATTACGTTCGGAATCTGCATGTGACACCCATGTATGTAGGATCTTTGCATTATAATATATATATATATATATATATATATATATATATATATATATACATTTATATTCCTTTCTTCAAATTGAGAATTGTACCTTTCTCGTGATACTATATATATGTATATGCTGGTAAGTAAGTGCATGTGTTTATTTATGTAATCACGTGACTGCTTTTGTCCAATCAGAGAACTTATTCGATTTCATATATATATAATATATGAAATGTGTGGTATAAGTATCCAAACTTGTATCAAAGTGCGTTGCCATATTTTTAATCTCTTTTTTAGCGGCAATAGTACTCAAAGGTTACAGAATAGTGTTTGCGTCTAATTTTTTTCAATGTCTTGTTAAGGTTTATAGTAAGAGGAACAAGTGTACGTCCACGATTAAACTCTAAACAATTAATTATTCTAACAAGTTGAGACGTAAGTGTGTCTCTAGCTTAACATATCTTAAATTGGAAGTCGATGTCGTTTGTGGCCTTTGGAAACCATTTTAGCTAACAAAAAAAAGAGAGATCGAGAATATTCTAAAACGTACCCTTGGTATAATATAAGCACTTATGCCGCAAATATCCATATAATCACAGGCTGATCTCTCTCTCTCGTTGCCTCTCTCTGACTTCTCTCTCTCTCTCTATATAGTTATATACAGTCTCACACACTTATGTAATATATAGCCAAAGATGTCAAGCTATATAGTAACTGTATCAGTGTCCTTGCTGTTTCTCTCAACATTTGTACAGAAATCAGGTACTTTTTAACTTCTAAACTTGCAGTGTACATCAAATTACTACCTCTGCTTTTGCTTCTGTTATTTTCATGATAAAATGCTTGGCCATTCAGAGCTCACATAAAGGAAAATTATAAGTAATAACAAAAAATTAAGAGGTAATAAAATGATATAGTATAATTAAATTAAGGAGTAAAAATGCACTTCAAATAAGGTTTAGAGGGTGTTTGATTCCAATTACTCTAATATTGATTTTTTTTCTTCGTGTTTTTCACGGATAGAGTCTTAAATCTCAAGGATACAAATTCAAATGCTCGATCAACTGGACAAAATAATTAAGATAACAAATTTAAATATCAAATGTCTTCGAGGTCTCATGATAATGTGTGTGTTTTTGTTTGTTTTGGGCACGAAATTTTGTGGTTGTTATAAAAGACTGCGAATACGAGCAATGGTGCATAGCTGACGAGCAGACCCCAGACGACGAGCTCCAGGCGGCACTGGACTGGTCGTGCGGAAAAGGAGGAGCCAATTGCAGCGACATCCAGAAGAATAAACCTTGCTTTTTACCCGACACTGTCCGATCTCACGCCTCGTACGCCTTCAACAGCTACTTCCAGAGAGCCAAGCACAAGGGCGGGTCGTGCTACTTCCGAGGCGCTGCGCTCATCACCGAGCTCGATCCGAGTAAGTCCCGTTTTATTATGTAAATGAATTCGCGAGAAGATGAGGTTTATGATAAGGAATATAATTGTTGAAAAACGGTTAAAGAAAATGAAAATCAAGCACAAGATAATGTATATATACTATGCAATATTTGGACCACTAGTTACTAGAGATATTAATCTTGTCTTTTTCTTTCATTCTTTGAAAAATGATTTATATATGAAATTACTTAGTTATTAAGTAATGTTTAGATAGATATAGATATATCATTGTGCATATATATATATATATATATATATATATATATATATATATTTTATAGTGCTGGAAAATTATGCAAGTAAGAGGTCTACAGTTACATTTAAGATTTAACCATATGAAAGACTTTCATGGTTTAATATCGTTCACTATTTGTATATGTAAAATATTTTATTGTGTTTTCATCTATTTTTTTATTTTATTTTATTTATGCATCTATTGAAATCATATATATATACTATATATTCCTATTTTATGATTGGGATTCGCCTGGTTCAGATTGTCCCGATAAGCAAATCATGGCATAAATTTAGGCAATTAACCCATGTGAGCTTGTTATAGTTATAATCAAATGACAGAGAGATAATGCATCTAACAATTTACAAATCAAATAATTATTCCAAAACACAAGTTCAACGTTTTCAATTCCCCTTTTTACTAAATCTTTATAATTATTTCTCAAACTGTATTTTATCTCATTTTAGACAAAACTACACTCTTCTCTACCTGAGGTGAGAAATTGCTCGATTCTATTAATAAAACAGTCAAGCTTTGTGCCAAAAATTGTCAACCCATACCCGAAAAAAAAAATATCAAAGCTAAGACGATATTGCCCAACTAATTTTTAATATTGTTTAATTATTACATACTATTTTATTTTACACTTTAATTGTTTTTTTTTTTTTTTTGAATACCAGAAACTGTCAAACTTTACTCATAAAATTGTCAAACTTTGTGCCAAAAACTGTCTAAAATGACAGTTTCTCAACTCAAGTATAGAAAATAATATTTTTGTTCAAAATGAGGTAAAATACAGTTTGGGGAATAATTATTCAGATTCATTTTAATGGGGAATAAAAAACGTTGAACCTGTGATTTGGGGAATATTTTTTCAAGTTATATATATATATATATATATATATATATATATATATATATATATATATATATATGGGTTAATGACGGCAAAAATACCCAAAGTTTGGTCAAAGAACCCCTCGTGTACCCAAAGTTTAAAAGTGGTGGCAAAAATACCCAAAGTCACATTTGAGGAGTTGATCACTCCATTCTCGTAACGCCGTTAACTTACCTGTTAATTCTGACCACGTGGACAAATTTGTTTTGTTAAGTGTAATCATTAGAGGTTCAATTAGTTGTGTTAAATAATATTAATTAGGGGTTGAATTCCTTGTTTTGTCGTAAACGAGGCTGATGTGGGCTCGTTCACGTGGCAAAAATTATTATGTCAACAACCCACGTTTGTCCACGTGGCCAGAGTTAACGAGTAAGTTAACGGCGTTACGAGAATGGAGTGGTCAACTCCCCAAATGCTACTTTGGGTATTTTTGCCACCACTTTTAAACTTTGGGTACACGAGGGGTTCTTTGACCAAACTTTGGATATTTTTGCCGTCATTAACCATATATATATATATATATATATCACGACTAGCTAGTAGTCAAGGTAACTAAAGTGAAATAAGAAAAAAATTAAATTTATAAAGCTATTTGATCATAACTGAATAAATAATTACGTAGAAAGCTAAGACGATATTGCCCAACTAATTTTTAATATTGTTTAATTATTACATACTATTTTATTTTACTCTTTAATTGTTTTTTTTTTAATACCAAAAACTGTCAAACTTTACTCATAAAATTGTCAAACTTTGTGCCTAAAACTGTCTAAAATGACAGTTTCTCAACTCAAGTATAGAAAATGTTATTTTTGTTCAAAATGAGGTAAAATACAGTTTGAGGAATAATTATTCAGATTCATTTTAATGGGGAATAAAAAACGTTGAACCTGTGATTTGGGGAATATTTTTTCAAGTTATATATATATATATATATATATATATATATATATATATATATATATATATATATATATCACGACTAGCTAGTAGTCAAGGTAACTAAAGTGAAATAAGAAAATAATTAAATTTATAAAGCATGCAATTATTTAATTTGTAATAGCATTAGTAACAACTTTAGATGATTATAAATATTAGTCAGTATTCGATAACAATTTTTGTAATATTATTCTATAATAATTGAATAAATAATTACGTAGAAAGCTACATATGTGTATACTCACAAAGTGTTGACAATTGTGTACAATGACTAATCATATCTTTTAGTTCGGCCTCTAATTACCACATAATTTATTGACTAATCACTCTTTAAAATACTGATAATTTCTTGCTCTTATTCCTCTAATTTATTGGGGGTACGTATCAAAGATGTCATATTACTTTTGAGATTATGTTATATATATCCAGGTCACACAATTTGTTTGTGATATGTATATATATACATAGGGTTAATGATGGCAAAAATACTCAAAGTTTGGTCAAAGAACCCCTCGTGTACCCAAAGTTTAAAAGTGGTGGCAAAAATATCCAAAGTCGCATTTGGGGAGTTGACCATTCCATTCTCGTAACGGCGTTAACTTACCTGTTAACTCTGGCCACGTGGACAAACGTGGGTTACTGACATAATAATTTTTGCCACGTTAACGAGCCCTCATCAGCCACGTTTACGACAAAACAAGGAATTAAACCCCTAATTAATACTATTTAACACAACTAATTGAACCCCTAATGATTACACTTAACAAAACAAATTTGTCTACGTAGCCAGAATTAACAGGTAAGTTAACGGTGTTACGAGAATGGAGTGGTCAACTCCCCAAATTTGACTTTGGGTATTTTTGCCACCACTTTTAAACTTTGGGTACACGAGGGGTTCTTTGACCAAACTTTGGGTATTTTTACCGTCATTAACCCTATATACATATGAAGATTAGCTTATTTTATGACATTATCTTTAAATTTTGTGTTGACTATCAAGCTTACCCTGTCTTTCATATATATTATGCGGATTAATTAGACCATTTTAAAGAGATAATAAATGTAAAATCATTAGGGTTTTGAAGTAATAATTGCTTAGTTAGGTTATCAAGAAAAGATTAGATGATATGAGGCACTGATTAATTATATTTTTTAATCTAACAAATGTTATATTTCTTTCTTATTTATTTATATTGGCAAGCTATGAATGCTTGTGAATTTAATTGAATCTATTTTTTATTATACTAATTATTATATTACCGTTTGATATTGTGGATAATATGTTGAAATTTACGTGCAGGTTACATCTCATGCCACTATGAATATCTTCCTTGATCTGAAGCTCAAATCATTTTTTAGGTTAAGGGTCATCTTGTCATCATAAAATGATTACAGATTTTACTCCTGATTTTTTATTTTACTCTATGAACGTAATACAATTTGTAAGAGTTTACCACTTTGTACTTTTTTTTATATCATTTTCGTCATATTATTGAAACAATTTAAGTCATGGGATCATATTATATTATCAAGTCAAAATTTCCTTTGTATGTATATGTCAAATATTATATACAGTATGCATATAATAATTTTATATAAAATAGTCTTTGTCTAGGAAACCACAACCCACGCTTAACAATAATTCATTTTGGTCTTCCAAACCCTACCACATATTCATACACCATTTTCTCAAACGACCATTGATCTCGATTTCAGTCTTATACGATTCATAAAAGTTGACTTTCAGTCAACGAATATATATCCAATTTTAGATTATTATAATCTCATTAAATTAATACTCTATAAATTAATAATCTTGATAGAATAATACTTTTATTATAATGTCCCGACTATAACTAACATTACTAAATTTTACCTTGATAAATCAATACCTTTAATAATGTAATAAATTCTCCGATCCCACTAATATTAAATTTTATAGAGGTGTACCAATATATGTGAGCTCTTTCACATATGAGAATAACTGAACTGGTTTGTGCCAAGACTGAGTCATTTCTTCATGTAATAAATGTTGGGTTTTTCTAAGATATTCCGCATCTCCGGAATCGGAAATTCCGGAGAATCCTAAAAAACAATACAATCGAGATGACATAGCTAAATCAAAATAATACAAACAAGTTTGAGAATATATTCTCTACAGAACGCTCCTTACTTTATTTCCGATCGGATCTCCACGTTGTACGCGCCGTTGATGATGCGCCTAGCTTTTCTTTATGCTCCACGTCGATCACAAGCCGCTCAAATGTTCGGCCTCAACGTAGTCCACCACGTCGACAATTGGAACACCTTTATGGCCGAAAATCACCCTCTCCGAATACTAGTTCTTCGAGAATGATTAGAACACGAACAAGACTCTCGGGGATAGTAGAACTCGAGCTTTCACTCTCTTTGAATAGTGATGTGAATAGTAATCCGTGAATAGTATTTTGGTGGTGATGTTATGAGAGATGGTGCTCAAGTTCTCTATTTATAAGGAGATGAGAATCATCTCCATTAATGAGAATAATCACCATTAAGGAGAATGATATCCATTGTATCTCATGTAATTAATAAGTTTCCTTATTATGAAGATCTCATCTTAAGGAAAGAGATATATATAATTAATATATTGATTAGTCAACTATATTAATTACACATGATTTTATAATCAATACAGTGATCAATCTCATTAACTCACGTGAACCTTTATGGAAGGTCCAATCCCAAATCTTTGGGTACTTATACCGCAAAGATCTCTTACAATAAACACAAAAGTCAAGACGTATAATAATATTCAATATTCAAGCTTACAAAGACATAGACTTTGAAGATGCCAAAAATAATTTGTATATCTGAAAGTTTGGAGTAGTGAATATAAATACAAGACTTACGATATGTGTTTCTACTTTTTGAATTTGTGTTGTTTTATTTAGTTTGACGAAGACCAAGAAAAATATATATATATATAAGAAATACTTTTGTACGACATGTTATAACTTATAACTAGCTAGGTCTAGGACTAGGAAATTCGTAATAATTTGATAAATTAACAACGAATATATATAGGGTTAATGACGGCAAAAATATCCAAAGTTTGGTCAAAGAACCCTTCGTGTACCCAAAGTTTAAAAGTGGTGGCAATAATACCCAAAGTCGCATTTGGGGAGTTGACCACTCTATTTGTGAGTTTAAGCGTGACTTGGCTCAACTCCTAGCAGAAATCTCGCGGGCATAAACCTCCCTAGCAGGAATTCCCCCACCAATGAGCTCCCGACCAGGAATGCCCCTAGCAGAGATGAGGGGGAGCAGAAGTGCTCCCTAGCAGAAAAGGACCCTAGCAGGATTCTCCCGGGCAGAAACGGAAAACGCCAGAAGTACACAGAAGCTATTCCAGGAAGTTGCCAAACTTGAGGAGCAAGTTTAAAGATACGATTTGGCTTCCTGATTTGATTTGATTTGGTTTCCCATTATGTTAGGAAACGTGTAAATTGTAAAGATTTGATTGAGTTTATTTTAGGAAGTTTAGCTAGAGTTTAACTTTCTTGTTTCTCTATAAATACAAGTCTTAGTGTTTTTCGAATGTAACTCCATTATTGTAATTTTTGCCTTCGAATTATCAAAGAAAATTCTCCCAAACTTTTTCTTCTTTCTTTTTGTTTCTTGTTCTTCGTTTCTTTTGGCAGATCCATTCCCATTGCAAACCAACACTATTCTCGTAACGCCGTTAACTTACCCGTTAACTCTGGCCACATGGACAAATCTGTTTTGTTAAGTGTAATCATTAGGGGTTCAATTAGCTGTATTAAATAGTATAAATAAGGGGTTTAATTTGTTGTTTTGTCGTAAACAACTAAACAAGGCTGATGTGGGCTCGTCCACGTGGCAAAATTTGTTATGTAAGCAAACTACGTTTGTCCATGTGGCCAGAGTTAACGGGTAAGTTAACGGCGTTACAAGAATGGAGTGGTCAACTCCCGAAATGCGACTTTGGGTATTTTTACCATCACTTTTAAACTTTGGGTACACGAGGGGTTCTTCGACCAAACTTTAGGTATTTTTGCCGTCATTAACCCTATATATATATATATATATATATATATATATATATATATATATATTCTTACATACCATTATTCTAATACAGAAATCCCTTGAATTTGCCAATAAATTCCTTGATAAAATCATTGACAAAGCTCAATTACAAAGGCTCTTAGGAAGTTTAAATTATGTCCTCGATTTATGCCCAAATATAAATAGACTTGCAAAGTCATATGACTGAATATATACATATATATATATATATATACATATATATATATATATATATATATGATAATATTTAGGTAAAGTATCTACAATTCTGATTGAAAATACAATTTTACGAAAATTCGTAAAGAGTAATATATAATTATATATACACACCAACATGTATCCAAGGAAGCGATGTATATTGGATCAAGCCCCGCCCTATTTACAAAAAAAATATAATAAAAATGGACGATAGCTCAAAGTCTCACGATAAATTAAAATTTTATATACAATTCTTTTTAATTTTTTTAATTTATTATATCTTAATAAAAAAAATATGTGCCCCAATATCTGCCATAAAAGGACTGAGCCATAACAGATGCGAAGCTATACGACTCAACTCCATAATTGTTCGGACATGTCATGTGGACAATTAGTGAAGTTTCCTTTTCCAATGATTTGCACATCGCAGAGCTCCCGCAACGATGTGGTGGACGAGATAGAGGCTCGACACTTGTGGAGCTGTGATCCGAAGCCAAGACGTGCCCTAGCCGCATGCAAATCGAAGAGAATCGGCCACAAAATATTAGTTGGCAAAAATATCAAAGGTCTGATAAAGTATCAGAACTGTCTAATTTTGATTCTCGTTGTTAATAATTTAGATTATTCGATCGAGGATATCCCGAGATTTATGTCTCGAGAATGAGATAAAATCTCAACAACAACAAAAAAACCCGCAATATTATATATATATATTAATAATTTAGATTATCCGATCCAGGATATCTCGAGATTTCTGTCTCGAGAATGAGATAAAATCTCAAAAAAAAAAAAAATGCAATATCATATATATATATATATATATATATATAAATAAGTAGGAGTGATCTAAGACGTAAACACGTAGCGATTCCATGCAACATCTTTATTCCTACAAATAACACGAATCATATTCTTTCTAATAAAGTTAATTATTTCCACCGTAGATGTCCCAAAGGCATGCTATTTTGAGCAAATCAGGACACAAAATGATAACTTGGGGTCCCATGTGTGACCCATAATAGTATCCTTACGAGTCACCTCCAAGCTATCTTCAGGAACCTGTTTTCATTTTCTAACTTTGGGAATCAAACACGAGGGACAAAAGCTCCAAAAATTTGTAAAATATATTATAATATATATATATATGTGTGTGTGTGTATATGTGATAGGCATGGTCGGCAAATTGATAAGGAAATATGGCTACAAAGTCAAGCTTCGTGATCTCTTTGGTTTCTTCGCTTACTTCACTTTTGATGTATAGTAATTCTGAGACACAAAGTTGCATTTGAATGATATATGTCTCATTATTTTTATAGGTTCGAAGGGAGATCTAATTGGAGTGTGTGTATATATATATATACACACATATGTCGATGTAGTGCCATACAACATACTATGTTAGTTTATGATTGCTGCAATTCAATTCGAACCATACATGTAAATTCACACTAGGCTTATATAAAAATATTTTTACATGCTTGAAAAATGAGTGATATTAACTATATATGTATATATCATGCTTTTAAGGCATGCATTAATTGCATGATTAGAATAGACAATATGTTGAAACTAAAACTCAAGAGTACTAGAAAACAAAATCATAGCTAATCTAAAGCTTAAATCCTTTTGGTTGCATTATTGATTCAACACTTTATTTTTAATGACGGCAAAAATATTCAAAGTTTGGTAAAAAAATCCCTCGTGTACCCCAAGTTTAAAAGTGGTGGCACAAGTACTCAAAGTCGCATTTGGAGCGTTGACAACTCCATTCTCGTAATGCAGTTAACTTACTCGTTAACTCTGGCCACGTGGACAGACGTGGCTTGCTGACATAACAATTTTTTGCCATGTGGACGAGCCCAATTAATTGTTTAATTCGTTGTTTTGTCGTTAACAAGGCTGATGTGGGCTCGTCCACGTAGCAAAAAATTGATATGTCAGCAAGCCACGTTTGTCCACATGGCCAGAGTTAACGGGTAAGTTAACTGCGTTACGAGAATTGATTGGTCAACGCCCCAAATGTGACTTTAGGTATTTTTGCCATCACTTTTAAACTTTAGGTACACGAGGGGTTCTTTGACAAAACTTTGAGTATTTTCGTCGTCATTTACCCTATATTTTTTTTAAAATAATAAAATGAGGGTATAATTCATCTAATTAATATGCCAAGTGGAAACGTATATTTCATTCTTAAGTTTTATATATAAAAAAAAAAAAAAGAAGAGGAAACGAGTAGCAAATACTTGTTCGAGTGCTTTTGAAATTCTAAAATATGATTGTTTAAGTAATTAAATAGTCATTTCTTATGTTAAACGTGTAAAAAGATTATCGTGTGTTCATTGTTATCTTAATTTTTTTTAATTAAGATAGTTTCTATATATTTTAGATAACATTTATAAATTCAAATATTAATCTTATATTATTAATATTATGACATCGGTTATTCCGTTATTAATAAATTTGAGACGGTTATAAAAAAAAAACAACTTTGATTAGATTCCGTTTGATTGGTTGGAAGGAATTAATACCAATAGAAGTGGATCACTAATAATGAGAGCAAAGACATAAAGGTGGGTTTGGGTTGGTTGATGTCACTTAAGCTAAAAGCAATAGTAAGCGTTAAGCATAAATCACAAAGTTATCTTTTGACACGTGCGCATATATAACTCGTAGAAATTTCTATTTTTATTTCCTTTCAGATTCGAAGTGTTTTTTTTTTGGGCTATGTAATTAAAGTTTTCATACATTTATAATTTCGAATGTGGAGCGTAAAACTATTATCACCACCAGCCATGATTTTTAGACATATGCGGGCTTGAAACATTATCATCAGAGCCGGTTCTGGGGACAGGCTGACTAGGCCTGTGCCTAGGGCCTCACAGAAATCAACATATTTTACACTAAGCCAAGGGCCTCAAAATTAATATAAAAGGGCCCAATAATTTAACGTTGAAAGTATAAACATATCATTTACTAATTATTTTATTTAATACCAACCTCCTCAGAGATTGTGGGCCCAATTAGGAGTAGTGAATAACCAATTAGCTATACGTATTATAAACTTGTTGCATCAATTATAATATATATATATATATATATATATATAAACTTGCTATTGTTAAGAACCCTGACTCACTTTTAGAATTACAGACATACAAAGGTCACGGCTATTAAGTCATAACTCAATTTATATTTATATTTATTGATTCTTCACAATTTTTTTCACATAGTGAAGAGAGAGAGCATTTTTTGTACTTTATCTTTTATATAAATCCAACTTACTAAGTGAGAATTTTTTCTTTAGTTATAAAAATGTTAACAGCATAAGTATTTATTTTCTTTCAAAAAGTTATAATCATTGAGAAATAAATATTTGGTATTTCTTAAAAGATATGGATTAAAATAAAGAATAATAATTTTATATTTCACAAAGGCCTATGTTATATTTCGCCTAGGGCCTCTAAATACTCAGGGCCGGCCCTGATTATCATTACCAAATAAATATGAAGAAAAAGCAAATAATATGCGACATATAAATACAAAAATATACACTACATACAAAACACGGTGGCAATGCACCGACTTGACGGGTTAGGATAAAAATTCTCGGGAGCGGGGTCTAGAGCCCCCTTGAGATGCGTCATGACGATATTATTACATGTTTTGATAGAAGAAAAAAAAAAGATTTACACATCTTTCTGTTTTACCAAGGATTATAAAGAAAATTACACAAAATTCCAAATCCTTGGAGATTGAGAGAAATCAAAATTGAAGGGCTGAAATATGATAAGAATGATGATAAGAATACATATGCTTTGAGTTTGAGGGGACAAGAAAACATTAATATTAATATTTTGAATTAGGGTTTGGAATCATTTGCATCATAACATTAATTGAATTTACCATGATTTAATATTCCAAAGCACAAGACGAATGGATAATTTTCGTCTTTAAAAAATGTCCCATTAATTATTTTTAATTGCTCTTCTAGAAAATGAATATCTTTTAGATCTATTGCAATCCAAATCTTGTACCACTTATATATTGTAATTTGTATCCCTTGATTAATCACTTTAATATTAAGCATGCGCATAAAGTGATGAATATATAAATCAAATTATTAAATGCATATTAACCACGAGGAGAGAAATTTGTGTGACATAATAACATGCATGCAATCAACAATTGATTCAGTTTTATCCAAATAATATATTATTTATAAACCTCTTTAGTTTTTTTTTATTTATTTATAATTATTTAATTGTTCAAGTTCAAGGTGTGCTTGTAGTAGTTGGATTTTGCGTCACCATAAAAGAAGCAACAATAATTTCGAAAAGCTAAAATTAATCAGAATAATAGCGTCATTGACTAAATTTATTACATTTTTATTTACTTTAGTTATTTCAGAAATATCTAACAAATATCTCGCATCAAAATTAGTGTCCTAATCTAATTTATTAGATGTTTAAGGATAATGAAAGTAACTTTACTTTTTTATGTAGTTTTATTAGCTGCTCTATTAATGGTCTTTAATGAAAAGAAATACTATTAATTAATAATATTGTATTGAATATTCACATTAAATTGCAAGCGATAATAATTCATTATAATCATATAGAGTTCTTGAAGACGTGGACGAACTAATAATTACCCATCAAAACGAGAGTAAAAAGCTAAAATACATTGAGAGTGTGAGACAAAAAAGTAATATATATTTGTGTATATAATAAGATACAATTAATCCCAAAAAGCTATATATAATTATATATATACATATAATTACTAGAGAGAGAAAGAGTGGAAGTGGACAAAAAAGAGAGAGGTGCATGTTAGCTGAAGTGGAAAGTCACCACTTTAGTTTATATCATTTATTTATGCTCTAATTAATATTCTCTATCATCTATCATTCTTTTAATAATTATTTTTCAAAAAATAGAATGATAAGATTAACTAATAGCTATGATATATTTACCAATTGAGCAGGATCATTATTTAAAATATTTTAAATTTCTGAATTTATCATTAAAGCTCCAAGCTTATAATTTTCTTGAATTATAATATATAAAAATCAAATTATAAAATCAAATTTTACATAAAAATAAAAATAAAAATATAGAATCTTGCGCTAAACTTATACAAAGACAGAAAAACATATATAATTTTTTTTAAATTATTTGTACTAAGCGAAAAACATATTTTTCTCATTATTTTGAAGAAAAAATTGATGAAGTTAGTAAGAAACAAGAATAATCTCTTTTACACTGAATATATCTAGTTGCATTGTAACATTGGCAGATTGCGCCACCGCCACGCCATTAAAAACAAAAAGAATACTCTCTTTTACATTAATTATTGATTTTCTTATTTAATTATTGATTTTCTATGTAAAAAAAAAAAAAATTCTCTCTTGTGAATTTTGTTTTGGTGACATTTCAACGCACACGTTTGTGTGTCTCAAACTCTCGTCGATTGGAATTGAATCTCTTGACTCATTGATGTTTACCTTTCTAAGTCTAAGCATTGCTTGGCATTTTGCTAACCTTATCATATTTTATTTTATTCTTCGGAATAAAAAATAGCGGCATAAATATCTCTATCTCATTCAAAATTATAAACATATTTTAAAACTTAATAATAGTGACAAAAATATCTATTAAAAATTGTTCAAATCCTCTTTTACGTTCTCATTGTCCAAACTTTAAATGACACATGTAGCGCAGCAATGACGCCATCTCGTTATCCATTTCAATCAAATTTTAACGTTTTGCCAACGTGTATCACCATTTCAGCCAAATTTTACGTTTGGAATCACTGCAAATTGTGAAGAGAAAAATGCTTGGTAGTACACGACGTGTAGAAAAAAAAAAAAAAGACTTCGGTGGTTCACATGTTGGCAAAACATGAATATTTAGTTGAAATAAAATAATGGTGCGGCATCATCACCGCGTCACAAGGTAACGATGACGTAAAATAAACCAGTAAATTTTTAATTAATAACAGTTTAAGCATTTTTGTTATTATTTATAAAGTGGCGTTCACTTTGCAGTAATTGGTGGATCGTTATCGTAATTGCAATAAGTTAGAAAAGTATTTATGCCGTTATTTTCTCAACTTTGATTTCTCCTCTCCCACTAATAATATAAGAAATTAGAATTAAATACACCGCGTTTATCCTGACTGAGAGAGTGTGTCAGCATTCACCACTGTCTTCAAACTCGAAGCTTTCCATCTCCAAGCTCGCCATTGCTTGCTTACTTACCTGGGTTTCTCTCTTCTCTTTCCAGTTTCGAACTGGGATTTTGCTTGTCTCTTCGACCTCCTGAAAAGCCATACCTGGTCAAACATCAAAACCCAGTCTTGCTTGCTCGAATGACTTCTTCTTCTTCACTTTCCCAGAATTTCTTTGTAGATTCATGAAATGGCTCGCCGTCTCTTTGCTGCAGATTTTCCCAATTCAGAAACCCATCAGAGAATCAATTCAATGGCTTCTTTGCTGATCGTCGAGCAGATTCCGTGACGCTGCGAGATCGAAGGAACAGAGATTCGCCATTGGAGCCTACGATGCAAGCTTCGCAGAAGCGCCGAGCGATGGACATGTCCGACAAGCTCCGTTACTATCCGCTTCGCGGGTTTCTCGCCGGCGAAGCCCAGCCGGGCTGCGTTGGCTTTCCGGCGGAGAGCGGGTCGTGCGTGACGGACGACGCTGCCGGCGAGCTGAAGTGCCGGCTGAGGGAGATCGAGAGCGCGATGCTCGGCCCCGACAACCCGATAGTCGCCACGCGCTACGACAGCAGCGGCGCGTGGGGCGCGTCTCAGGTTGCTGACGCGCACGAGAGCGAGGACTGGGCGGGGATTGCGGACGCGATCGCGAAGAGGGACGTGAGGCGCGTGCTGGTCTCGTGCGCGAAGGCCGTCTCCGAGAGCGACGGCATGATGGCGCAGTGGCTGATCGACGAGCTCCGCCGCTTGGTCTCCGTCTCCGGTGAGCCGATGCAGCGCCTCGGCGCGTACATGCTCGAAGGACTAGTCGCGCGGCTCGCTTCCTCCGGCGCAGCCATCTGCAGTGCCCTCACGTGCGCCGCCCCGGACCCGCACTTGCTCCACGAGCTCTGCCCGTACTTCAAGTTCGCGTACATGTCGGCCAACGGCGCCATCGCCGACGCCATGAAGGGCGAGTCCTGCGTCCACATTGTCGATTTCCGCATCGGTCAGGGCAGCCAGTGGGTCACGCTCATCCAAGCCTTCGCCGCCCGGCCCAACGGCCCCCCGCAGATCCGAATCACCGGCGTCGGAAATGGTCTAAACCTAGTCGGGAGACGGCTAGCCCGGTTGGCGAAGACGTTTAATGTTCCGTTCGAGTTCTGTGCAGTTTCGGGGCGGGAGGGCGTGACCGTCCGTGCAGGGGAGGTGGTGGCTGTGAACTTCGCGTTCGCGCTGCATTACGCGGCGGACGAGAGCGTGAGCGTGCGGAACCGGCGCGACGGGCTGCTGAGGTTCGCGAAGGGGCTGTCGCCGCGGGTGGTGACGGTGGTGGAGCAGGAGGCGAACACAAACACAACCCCGTTCTTCGCGCGGTTCGTGGAGGCTGTGGGGTACTACGGGGCGGTGTTCGGGTCGATGGAGGCGTCGGGGGGGCGGGAGAGGATGGGGGTGGAGCAGCAGTGGCTGGCGCGGGAGGTGGTGAACGTGGTGGCGTGTGAGGGGGCGGAGCGGGTGGAGCGGCACGAGCTGCTGGGGAAGTGGCGGGCGCGGCTGGGGATGGCGGGGTTCCGGGCGTACCCGCTGAGCGCGCTCGTGAACGCCACCGTGAAGCGGCTGCTCAAGGGGTACGGGGACAAGTACACGGCGGAGGAGAGGGACGGCGCTCTCTATTTGGGCTGGATGGACCGCTTTCTCGTCACTTCTTCCGCTTGGCAATGACTTGTCGTTTTGCTTCTTCCTATGTGTCGTTTAACGAGAAAAGTGTCGTTAACGTTGAGAGATGAAGAAATAAACTAAACGGGTTTCGAAAAATATTCCGATTTTTCTTACCCATTTTTAAGTATACACAGCAAAACCGAGAGCCACTGGAATGTGAAGTTGAGGCTTGCGGATACATGACGGGAAAGTAGTCGGCTACAGTACACTTTCCCGTCATGTGACCGCTCTATCTGCCGTTTTACTAGGCAGTCGGGATGCGTGCATCAATAAAGTAGTATTTTGAGGCGGTTTAATCCCTTTACTTATAAACTACAAAAATATTCCGCTCCAAAATACTACTCTTACTTTATAAGTACTTTGTCGGATTGCAATTATCCTTATTTTTGAACTATGAAAATCATGATTATTGAGGTTATCAAGCAAGAATAATCAATAAAGAGCGTACATTAGGAGGAGTCATCGATCTTGTAAGAGAAAATTTATTAGTATATGGCTATTTGAGAATGTGAATTAGAAGAGATTGTCATTGCAAATTAAATGCCTATCTTTTTGTCTTATTCGGGAGGTAATGTGAACTAGAATTACCTCACAAACATATTCATAAAATCCGACAATTGGTATTTTATAAATAAATAAATAAAAACGTAACTAAGATAGCTTGATACAGTGATAAACCCATTACAAGCCTCCACGAGAGGTCTTAGATTCGATCTCATCGAGACACATAACATTTATTTTATAAAACAAGTACTCTTGACCAATAGTGTTACTCTAATAATAATTATTATATTTTTTTAAAAAAAAACTTCCGATTAATGAGTTGTCACATCGTTGAGCTGGGGCGTGTCTTGAAAATTCTTACCGATAGTTACCGTAAGCAGTGCTCGGCCGTTGAACTCATTAAGATGCTCATTCAGAACATTGAAATGGTGAGTTTGTCATGCCATCTTCTAACGATTATGCATGTGGTGTTGCAGATGAAAGATCTCGTGGAAATCCCATCACACAACTGCGATAATCTTCCGATCCCTCGGTGTTGCTGTCGTCGGAGCGGCGATAGTTTCTGGCATCTATTTGCTCTTCCAAAACATTGTTGATTACCAAGTTTTAAATTTCTTTTATACATACATCTTCCGAGTTTGATTTAATTTTTTTATATACAATTCAATACCTTTACGAGATTATATAAACTTGTTTAATCTGTAATGTTCTCATCAAATTACGAGATTATGTAATGTTTAACCTGCGATATGAGTCTTGGATAATTAAAAATCATATGGATAAAGATCATAGTATACACCTGTTCCAATTATTTTATTTATTTTTTTTATGAGAAAACTCAACTTTATTGGAATATTATGTATGAAACGTACATGAAGCAAATCTACAAGGCTAAAATATTTAATTTGAGTGAGATAAATAATTCTACACACATCGCATATTGACAATACACATGATTCCCCAGAGGCCACAAACGCAAGGACATCAACTATAATTTAGTGTCTAAGATTAGCGATAAGGTCCGATCAGCCTCGGACGGGTTCCGAATCCGGGTTTTTCTTCTCGCTTTTTATACTATTGACGACACAGGCGTTGTTGCCTTCTGACTTGACAACGGGAATATGCTTATTAACGGGATTGTTCTCTTTCTTGACACTCGCATCACTGGGCGCTGGTCTACACGCTAACTTGCTGTTCGGTTCTTCTAATTCACTTCCGTGTTCTAAGATAGCATCAGCGACCAAATCGAGAGAGGCGGAGTTACCCTGAGACTTGGTGGTCGAGTCGCCGGCGTTGTGGGTGACGATCCTCACCTGTGGCATATCGTGACTGTGTTGCCCCTCGTATGTGGTCATCACCGTCTTTGGGTCGTGAGACGCTCTTTCAACGTGCTTCTTCATGGGGCATCCCGAATTTGAGCATCGATAGTAACTCCTGTATTATAGTTAGGAACTGAGAGTCTGAGTCGGGATTATTTGCCTCCTAAAACAGCTATCAAGGACGAGAAGAGTACAAACCTCGGATTTGGATTGCCTTTTACAAGCTTCTGTCCGTATTTACGCCATCTGTACCCGTCATTCACGATATCAACTTCGCTCACAGTCTGAATCACAACTCTAGGTTCATTTGTTGGCTTATCCGGGCCAGAGGTTTTCGGATAATCTTTGTCTTTTTTCCTGTTTTTTCCCCCTAGAGTATCAGCGAATGTTCCGTTTAAATAAATTTGTTATATATATCAAAGTACTAAAACTTACTGTCTCTTTGAGTCTGGATCTTCCTCGGTATGGACATCAATTTTCGCCTTGTTTGATAAGACTATCTGCTTAGTACTCTCCTCGGCTACAACATTTGGAACTTGACGGATATTTACAGGCTTAGTTTGAAGAGATGGTTTACTTTTCTCGTCCGTCGAAGTGTCTGCCAACCAAGGCCGATAGAGCTAGTCAAACAAAGCATCACTTGGGGACCAAAACGTAAAGAAAATTTGACTTTTTTCTTACCTTTTGCAGTGGCCAAAGAAGGGTCTTTCCGTCTTTCTTCAACAATGGACACAGCAAAACCGACAGCCACTGGAATGTTAAGTTGAGGCTTGGGGTGATCATGTTGACCCAAGTACACGATGTCGACTACTTTCCCGTCATGTAACCGCTCTATCTGCCGTTTTACCAGGCAGTTGGGATGCGTACATCTGTAGTAACTCCGTACATATTCGTTTCCTTTGACGAGTTTTTGCCCATATTTTCGCCAGTTATATCCATCTTCCGACACTTTCTTCTCGCGTATCGAAGATAAAGTGCTTCCTTCCATACCAGATTGCTTGGGCGACGCCTTTCCTCCTTCACCCAATCGCAATTTATCCATTTTCTCGGTTTTGTTCAATGGAAGGTCACCTTTTACGCCTGGTTGCGGCGTAGAAACCCCATTACTCGGATTATCCTTCAATGCATGATTTTCAACATTGGAGTTCGGTCTATGCTGCAGCGTAGCCAAAGGGACCTCGTCTTTTACCGTTTCCCCAATTGGAACCATGTGAAAACAACTCTCAGAAGTTCATCAACGAGTCCGCAGTAAAGTCAAGATTCCGTCACTAAACCCGAGCTTCGTCTTCAACCTATATTCATGTAAAAACGACTGAATTCGGCTTAACCAAACAACATGGACGATACATAAGATACATAAATACGGAAAAACCACACACACACACACACACACACACACACATATATATATATATATATATATATATATATATATATATATATATATATATATATATCAACTACAAGAATAATCATTTGAAGAATTTACAAGTCCAATATAAAATATTATCTGCTCCTCATACAATACAGCTCTATTTGAATCGGCAATGTAGAGTTTGAAAGCATATGTATCGATATTATATATATATATATATATATGAATATAAATCCTCGAGTCTTTCGCAAACTTTCTAGTAATGGACTAATGGTTGACTAAAGTAAAATTCCCAAATACGAAGACAATCCACACCATGCGAATTCCAATCCTCTTCACCAAAATCACGACTTTCAATTCATCGTCCAAAGCCAGTATCGAAATTACACTCATAGAATGGCGAATTAGGAAAGATAATCACATCAATTCCACACACGAGCATCCAAAATCATCTCCACCAGCTGAAACGAGGAAATAAAAAACTTGACCTAGAAGATCGGACTCTTCGAGCAAAGTCAAACTGACCTTCGATTCCCGAGCTGAACGACGACCCCGGAACACGATCAGAAGCTCAGCTGTGCTCTTCCACCGGAGACTCCGGCGACGGAGGGAATTGAGCTCCGGCGAGGTCGGAGCTAGAGAGAGAAAGCGAGGAGAGAGAAAGGGGAATCGTATAGAAGAAAGTCTCTAATCCACTAAGCATAGAGAGAAGGAGATAATGTTTGGGTGTGGTCGAGTGCACCAGAGAATCCGTGTTCCTCGTTTTAAGAAGCTTCTTAATGCTTTTTTTTTGGGAATAAATAGATTAAGTAAATATTAATTTTTAATTTTAGCAAACAATGATTAGAATTGGAAGTAGTTTTTTTTTTTTTTTTGTTGAGAAAATTGGAAGTAGTTTCTTTAAGAGTAGTTATTAATTTTAACAGCTAATAATCATACATAAATAGATTATCTCTTCTCAATCATTATTGAAAAATCCATGATTAACAAAACAAACATGAAGAATTTTCTATATCAAAGCATTATGATTTAAAATCTAATTAAATGAATTAATGACATGAGATCAAAATAATTTATTATAAATTGTTGATTATAGATTATAATTTTGAGTTATTAGTGTATTTAATATTAATTTAACTAGATTCTATTTTTATCAGCACAATTATTTTATTAAAGTAGCTAAAAAAAGAAGGTGATCGTATGAAAACGACATTAATTCATCGTAGTTGAGCTCAATGATGAATTATGATAAAAACATGTCGTTTTTTAGTTACTCGTGTACATATGTCGTTTTTCTTCTTGGTACAAGTTAGATTGATTTTGAAGAATTGTAAAGCGTGGAAAACATTATTGGTGAAGGAGAGATTCGGTATATTAAACTTATGAATTGATTACAAGAATAATTGACCATAATGCTCCCTTTAATTTTTTTATGGCAATGCACTTTGCCCAATTAATTAATTAATTAATTTTATTTTATAACAATGTCGCTAAACTTTAAAAAGAAAATACACATTAAACAACGACGAAAAATAGTACATTATACTCAATAAATGACTTATACGATAATATTTTTGTTAACCATTCATAAAACGAGATCTCTACACTAAATTACGAGACTGTTCTGAAATTTAAAACAATTAAATTTTAGTACTCTATAAAAAAGGGGTTTGAATTAATTTTTTCGTAAAATTGAAAAACAATAAAAATGGAAGAGAACTCCCTAAAAAGAGTAGAGAGTTTTTCAAATGTTAATGTATTAGGGTAATTCTGCTAATAACTTAAAATAAGTAGAAAGTTTGAATTAATGGAAAAAAAAAAACACAGGTCAATGTGCTATTTTCAAAAGTATAAGAGGTAGTTCTGCTAATAACTTGAAATACAAGGGCCTATTAGTAAAATTTGAAATTCCGTATAAATTGCGAATTTCAAGAAATCCCCAATTCTCTTTCCAAATCCCTAATTCAGAGCTCACCGTTTTCCAATCGAAATCCCAATCCCTAAATTCGAAGCAGAAGAGAGCAAGAACGATGCTTCTCTCGCCGGGACAATCTCCACGCCGTGTCTCGTCTCCTTCGCCGTCTTCTCCCCAACCGGAGAAGCCGACCACTTCCTCTGCGATCGCCCAGGCAAACCCTAGGCACAACCCCAAGGTCCTCGACGAGGATTCGTACGTGGCGGCGATCGAGAAGATCATCGAGCGCGACTACTTCCCCGACATTTCGAAGCTCCGCGATCGCCTCGACTGGCTCGAGGCCGTCAAGACCGGCGACCCGATTCAGATTCGCGACGCCCAGTTGAAGATCATCGAGCGCCGGCAGAACAAGGTGAGTGCTAACCCTAGCTCCGCAGCGTCCGATCGCAGAACGCAGACTCCGGGCTCGACTTTCGTCCGGAGTTTCACCCCGTTCGATGAATTCGGGGGCAAAGTCCAGCAAACGCCCGGGGCTGGGGGTTCTTCCGGTGGGGAAGAGCCTCAGGTTGGCAATAACGGTGTCGACGGGTCGTTGACTTTGGACGAGTTCTTCAGACGGTACACGAGTGAGGATAACCATAGCTTTTCGAAGATCGTGGAGAAGGTGAATCGGAAGAGGAAAGAGCGGTGGGGATTCTTGACGGCCGGCGAGAATGAGACAGAGGGTGATAGAGCGATTGAGGATGTGAAGAGGGATAGGATTACCGACGGATTTGGCACGTCGGACCAGCCGGTGAGCACGTTAGACAGTTGGAAATACACGGCGAAGAATCTGCTGATGTACCACCCGGCCGACCGTGGAGAAGTGCCGTTGACTGTGGAGGAACTTGCTGTGAGGATGAAGGGTTTAGAGAAAGGTATCAACCGGTCGAACACGAGGTTCCATGGAAAGCTCTTGGATTCGAGGCCGAAGGACGATGGTACTGTCGAGCTGCTTTACAACATGGTTGCCGGTGGAACTCCGATACCGATGGATCGAGCGGGGGACAAGGCAAAGAAATACGATTTGGACGATCTGAGAAAGACGCCAAATCCGTTCTATCTCGAGTCGGGGAAGAAAGCCGAGAACGGCTACAGCTTCGTGAAAACGCCGTCTCCGGCTCCGGGCGCCGATGAGTCACCGTTCATAACGTGGGGAGAGATCGAAGGGACGCCATTGAGGCTCGAGCAAGAAGATACGCCGATTGATATTGGCGGTAGCGGTGAAGGGCCTCACTACAGAATTCCTCACCCGCCAATGAGAGACGAAAAGGCTCATTCTTTATCACGAGAAGCTGCTCGGAAGCTTAGAGCGAGATCAAAAATGTTTCAGAAGCCACCGTTGCCATCACCGGCCAGAGCAGGTAGTGCAAGTCCCAGTGCGAGGACTCTGTCTCCGGCGGCTCAGAAGTTCGTGAGGAACGCGATAGCCCGGAATTCATCTTCTGTTGATGAAACCCTTCGCGCAAGTTACAGAGGCTCAAGCCCGGGACTGGCCACTCCGAAGGGCGGGCGAAGTGTCTCGAGGCTTGGGAGAGATAGTGCCCGGGTCTCGAGATCGCCTTCAGTGCCAGAGAATTCCAATATTCCGTGGTAATTTATATCTTTTACGCTCACCAGAGAGTTAATTCCGTGCCTGTTGTTTTCGAATACATGTATAAACAAGTTTGTACTTTCCTTTAAATGATAATCTGGTTTTCCCTTTTTGCTTGTTGAACTTATAATTTATACGAGACTATCTTTGAGTTTTCGTGCTCCTCAAGAAATGATTAGGGTTTTGTAGCGTTGACTTGTGGTATACGTTACAACTGGTCTGCAAGAACGTCGTAGCGTCCCATGAATTCTCGTTTTTCAAATGTTTTTTTGAATGAGTTTGTGTGGATGATGGATATAAAGCCCGTAGCACGGTTTCAAAAACTGAGGTTCCGTCTTCATTTTTTCGCTATATTGGAGGGAATCGTGTGTAGTTTGAATTGAAATACCAGTGGTATACTGAAAAAATACAGAATATGGATGGATTGTGAGTGAAGCGGTAAACGAACAAGCGGTTTTTGTTTGGGCCAAAAGTTGTTTAGGCCTTCAAAACAACACTTGCATTATTATCCGGCTTATCGTCGGCCTTCGAAACGTCATTTATTATTACATATTTGTATAATTCAAATATGCCGGTAACCGGTATACCTTAGAATCTGATTGGCAGAAATTGAAATTTATAGTAAATATTTATATCCTACCCGTCGGTTTACTTTTTTCGAACACTGAAAGCTCGCATTTACCGTTATTCTTGTAATGGAGAATTAAGTATCATAAACTAAAAACCTTAACTCAGCAATATTAATTGACGGAGATTCGGGTCTCCTATCGGGAATATTACATCATGTAAATAGAATCGGAAAACCGTTTCTGATTGAAAAAAATCTGAATCCATCATGTACTTACAAGATTCGTTGAAATGCCTAAAACAAAGAAATATAGTAGAACATCGATTAAATAATATTTTTGTAAAATCACGACTCTAAGCGGTGGACCTGGCGGTGACTATTATTTTGTTCGTTTGCAAATATAAAAGATTATATATATATATATATATATATATATCACGTTATCCTCTACAAGGCTTTCTGTTTTCTCATAAAATTAGCCGTATCTGTAAATTAATTATTAATTCAAATAAAAGATATTTACTTTAAAAACAAGATTATCTAAATTAAAAATAGAATAAAAAGTTGGCTATTTACGCCGTCGTTTTCCGAAACCGTCTGAAGAATTCCCAGCTCGATCGATTGACTCCTTTTCTCTCTCTCTCTCTCTCTCTCTCTCTAGGTATTATTCACTTCTCTCTCTATATCTATACATGTATTTCTTCAATTCAATTGCATGCAATATATATGCATGTATGTATGTATGTATGTATACGAGAACGAATGTATTCTGTAGCGAAACCTCGAATCGAAGCGATCATCATTCGTCTTCCATGGCTAAGCGTCCTAGTCTCTCTCTGTTTTTGTGTTACTCTACGGGAAGAACAGCTTATGAAATCATGCTTTTCGCATCGAATTTTTAGTGTTTGTAGAGATTAGAACATTCGAATAGCTTTCAATGGTTTGAATCCGAGCTGAATTTGATTACTGTGTTCTTGTTGACTCACTCGTTTAAATGCTTTATTTTCGTTGATTTAATTTCGTTTTTTTCGATTTGTGCGTGTGTGTTTGTTCTTTCGGTTGCAGTTCGATATTCCGGTGAGGTTGTTCTCTAAAGATGCCGGGTGAGGATAAAAATGGCGTCCTGCTCCCCCACAGCGAACAGTTTGTGGAGGATGATCCGACCGGGCGGTACGGGAGGTACGACGACCTGCTGGGCACCGGGGCGGTGAAGAAGGTGTACAGGGCGTTTGATCGGAAGGAAGGCATCGAGGTGGCTTGGAATCAGGTTCGGGTGGGTCGCTTCGACCCGATGCTCATTGCTCGGATCCACTCAGAGGTCGAGCTCTTGAGGAGGCTAAACAACAAATTCATAATCGTTTGCTACAGCGTGTGGAAGGACGTTGAGCGCGGCAACATAAATTTCATCACCGAAGTGTGCACTTCCGGGAACTTGCGGGACTACATTAAAAGGCATCCCCACGTGTCGACCAGGGCGTTGAAGAAGTGGTCGAAGCAGGTTCTCGAGGGGTTGGAATATCTCCACAACCACGACCCCTGCATTATTCACAGAGATCTCAATTGCAGCAACATCTTCATCAACGGCAATACCGGTCAGGTACTAATGTAAACTAGGATCGCGTTCCCGTACAAACCTTAGAGGCAAGAGTAAGGGCATTTTAGGTATTGGTGCTGAAGATAAGATTGTGGGATTCTATATAAGAATTAAGCGATACATGTTGTGGAGAATATTTGCCTTGCTCTCGAAGGAAATTTGTTTCGGGTTATTTAGTTGATTATCAAGAGTGCTCGGGAGTCTTCGTTTTTCGTAGATTCCTGTCCTATATTTTCTGTTTGGTTTTGCTTCCGGCTCTGCATGATGCCAATTAAACTGGTTTATCGGGACGTTTGCTAGATCGAAAACCCAATGCACGATTAGCTGGTTTATTTCATTTTTTATCTTGACATGCCAAGATTTCCAGTGATCTTACTGAAGTATCACCCTTTCCGATCGCAGGTTAAAATCGGGGATTTGGGATTCGCAGCCATCGTGGGCAAGACTCATTCGGCGCACTCGGTGATAGGCACACCGGAGTTCATGGCGCCGGAGCTGTACGAGGAGAACTACACGGAATTGGTGGACATCTACTCGTTCGGGATGTGCTTGCTGGAGATGGCGACGAAGGAGATTCCGTACAGCGAGTGCGACAACGTTGTGAAGATCTACAAGCGAGTCACGTCGGGAGTGAAGCCCAAGGCCATCGACACCGTGGAGGATCTGACGGTCAAGGCATTCATCGAGAAGTGCTTAGGCCTTCCGAGAGCCAGGCCCTCTGCCTCGGAGCTCCTCAGGGACCCGTTCTTTCACGAGCTCCAAGAGTAACTACGAAAACACCCTTCGTTATTCTAAAATGTGTAAATTGATGCTCTTCAATAATAAAGTTGTAAACATAGTTTTTAGTTTTTTCGAATTTTTTAAACGTCGCAAGGGAATCTAAACCGTTAAAGTTCAGTCTGATTGACATAATTGTAGTTTATAATCTTACTATATATTGTATCGAATTTGCCTTCAATTATTTGATTGCGAAGATTAGGGCCTTCGGTTTTCGGTCTACTATTTGTAAAATACTGCACTGAAGACCCGGTTGTTTACTGCGAGCAAAGATCCCATTGAGCCAGAAAACGACAACCTTGCCTGTTCGGATCAGGACAAAACGACAATCAGTTTAAGTCATGAGTTTCTTATACTCTCAAATAATAGATTTTCCTTCTATTTTTCTATAAATAACAATTTTTCTTCTTTCTTGAGAGATGGGAATTTTCTTCTTTATTCTTTTTCTCAAGAAAATTAATTACAAAGATAATTTTTTTCGCTCAATATTTTCTTCTCTAAAATAAAATCGATTCTTATCAATTATAATTTATGAAGTATTTCATTATTAGTCAAAGGCATTGGACATGGAAGAGTACGGTATTGATAATTTACTGTTTTTTCTTCACGGGTTTTCTCGTCAGCAATTTATGCTTTGAATATGGATGTTTTTTAACCAGGTTTGTTTGGCGTAGTGATAACTCTATTACATGCCTTTCCAAGAGGTTCCGAGTTCAAACCCCAAAGGACGCAAATGTGTGCCCCCTTTACATATGTAAACTTAGCCAATAATATCACATGTTCTTACACTGAATATATTGTAAGCATTGTTCATAGGGACTCCATCCCGCTTGAAATTTAATCGAAATGTTTATTGTTTCTATATAATATATATATATATATATATATATATATATATATATATATATATATATATATATATATATATATATATCTAGTAACGCGAGTGTGCATTGTCATTACAAATTTTCAATATCTAGTAACACCCAGAAACGCTTTGATAGTGCGTTACGCCTAGATCTAGTCCTAGAGATCTAGGGTTTCTCAGAAACCAGTACAAGAAAGAAGACGAAAGAGAGAAAAGGAGATCTGAAGAGTACCTGGGTTTCGGGAGAAGCCGGAGGAGCTGAAGAAGCCACGGAAGCCCGGTACTCGGCGAGGGCAATCTCCATCTGCCACCTCTCCATCTCGTACCTTGGGTTGTTCGGTCACCTGCTTCCTCCATCAGTTGCCTCCTCTGAGAGGCGTACTTCCACAGCAGAGCTTGATTGGTAGCGGCGCGGGTCTGGCGAGCCACTGGAGCGTCATCGACAGTCGGCGGAGTCTGCATCGCCTGAGAGGTCAGAAGAGAGTGAGGGAGAAAGGTCGAAGAGGAAGAAAGAGAAAGCTTTTGCGATTGTAAAGAAATTCTCGACAAACCCTAATCAATAAAGTGATGGTCTTTATCTTTGTCGTTCACGAGTTAAACTACTTGTCGTGTTACTTCGTGTCGTGATATTGAGTTCCTGTCGTGTGTGATGTTTGGTGTCGTTTGGACACTCATTTATCATTTGGGCCGAGTTGTGCGTGGGCTTGAAGGAGTGGGCTTGTTGTTTGGGTGGCAAAAGTCCCAACAGTAACATTATAACATATTGACATAGCATGTTACTTTTTGATATATTATAAAGAAAATTATAAAGAAATAATAATATATATAGTATCTTATTTGTGAATGGTAATCCATGTCTTACAAAACTTCTATTTAAAAAATAAAAAGAAAATCAATCTATGTAATGCATGTATATAGAATTATGGATCTATCGAATACCACCTATCTTTTCATATTCAAAAGTCATAGATCAATTAAAAAACATTTAAATAATAAATATTAGTTAAGGTGAAGTTAATTAGAGAGAAAGTTAATTAAGGTGAAGTTAATTAGAGAGGAAGTTATTTGTTGTGTCATAAAAAAAAATTCAAAAATCTCATAATAAAGAGAATGTGAAATCCTCTAATTCTACTTCACCATATCACCTTAAAGCTCTTAGAAAAGACTCAATATTATTTTGCCACATCACATGTGAGTTCCTCCTTTTATAATATATAGATTATCCAAGTCAATTCTCTTAAGAAACTATATATTACTGACAGCCTTCATAAGATATTACTGACAGCCGGCAAGTACAAATATCATGATAATAAAACATACACTGTATCACTGTAATTCTTTTCGGTTCCATCGAATATAAATGCAAAAGTATTTTGTTTTTAATAGCGACGACACACCTAACCTAATTTCTCTTAAATTTCAAGAAGGCATGCAAGATAATGCAATCACTACAAGCATAAATCTTGTAATAACTAAGTTAAAAACCAAGCAACAATTAAGACGAAGCATGTCACTCCCTCCTGTATTTGTCGTTTTTAGTTGGGGTCCTAGGCTAATTAAATTTTAGGACCCCCTAAAATATGTAAAAAATATATTTTATATTTATTTAAGTATGCAACAGTATATCTAATAAAATTGAGGCCCTTAAAATTTGGGGGCACGTGGCGCCCGCCTTACTCGCCTATAGTCAGGGCCGGATTCCATAAAACTCACCTCTCTCGTGAAGTTGATCATTTAATTGTCATTAACGTCTAAGTTCTTGGAAAGGTTTTGTTGTATTTTTATTATTTTATAAATCAATAAGTTCATTAAGCAAAGTTTTGGGCATTAATTAAAATCTCATGGCAGTAATAATAATGAAAAACCCTCTAAGGCCGAGGCCCAGCAGGCAGCAACGGTGGAGAGGGTTTTGGCAGATGTAGGTCGGTGGAGCCGGAGAGAAAGATCGCTGATGCTGCGTCGGGGGAAGATAAAAGAGTGCGAGTTGGCAAGGGAGAGGAACTTAAGAAGCATCATTCGACTCTCTTTCTGGAAAAAATGCGAGCTGTCGGGTTCTGGAGAATAATCTGAAGAGATGTTAAGAAATAATGTTTGTACGAAGAAAGAGATTGACCAACAAAATGATCGAAAAGGTCCATAGTACGCTTAAAATACATAATTGGGCTCATCGGGCCGAAATCTAAATTAAACGAACTCGGGTTACAAACTCTAACAAGAAACAGACATTATTATATACTTTGTTTGCTCTAGTGTCAGGTTATCATTCAAATTTATTGATGAATACCAATGAGTTTGTATGAAAAAGTACACACACAAATTCACATGTTTATATTTTATAATATATCACACTCGTGCACTAAAAAGAAATTAGGACTGAGAGAGATTGTTGGCAAAAAGACCTTAATCCAAAGCAAAGATCCGAGTTTTAAGAAGCCGTGCCGTTTTGGCTATTTGCTCCAATTTTACACAAACTTTTTTCATTATGCTTAGCCCACACTTCATCTTCCTCGTCTATGACATATTTCCATGAATTCAATTCAATTTTTTTTCTTCTTCTAATTTTTCTATTATTCAATTCAATTCCCAAAAAATCTTCAGTGCTTTGTCATTGAGATCTGAATCAAATCTTTCTTAAGTCATCAACTATTTAAAAAAATAATAGTAATAAGAGTTACTTTGTAATTGACCCTTTGCATTATATAGTTATGGTTGATATTTAACATATCACTCAACATTCATAAGAAATTGAGAGAATAAAAGAGTAATTATGGGCATGTTTTCATGCAAAACGCTACTTATAAACTATATATATATATATATGAGTATAAACTCGACTATTAGAAGACGAAGAAAAGACGATGAGAATATTGGGACAAGGTAGTTATATACATTAATATATATGTAGATAAAATTTAGGGATATTTGCAAAAGTGCCACGAAGTACTTCTTTATACGTGACATATTTCAACTTTTATTTTATCGTGGCAATAGTTCCAAAAAAAAAAAAAAAATCCAAAAAAAGAATTACGTGAGTTCCAAAAATTGCATTTTATTGTGGTAAAAATTCCAAAAAAGGTCCTGCCAGCGAGTTCAAAATACGGCAAAACTACATTTGGTTTTTTTTTTTTTTTTTTCTGGAATTTTTTCCACGGTTAAAGGAAATTTGTAATATGCGCCGCGTACAAAGAAGCACTTTGTAGTACTTCTGCCGCAAATATCCTTAAAATTTATTGGTGTAATTAGATTGTGTGTATAGACATCAAGGTGAGAAAGATACAAGGTTTGTTACGCAAGGTTCACATGGAAATGAATTCGATAATTGGGTCAAGAATTCAACACTCGAGAAATATAAGAGAAACTCCCTTTTTTGCAGCCTTAAGATTTGGACACTCACTCACTCGTGTGCATTTGACTTTTGACTTCACATTGTTATTTATCTTATACCAGGCCATAAGAAGGTGACACTCTCTTCTCATTTCATCGATCACTACATGTTTAAGCTTCGAACGAACCATGTTCATGGAAGCTCCTTCCTCCAAAAATAGTTCAGTGGCTTCAAGCCCTTTCTCTTCTCCTAATGTTGGAGTGTTGCTCAAGATTAGAGTCATCTCATGGTAAGAATATATATATATATATATATATATATGTATATAGTTTGTTATACAATTATAAATATATGTACTGAGAAATATTAATGTTACTTTTCTTGATCTTATTAGGAGCCAAGAGACTGGCTTGCCCGTCACGGTTTCGGTTCGAGTAGGCGACAAAACCTTCAACCTTCACAAGGTTAGAAAGTTAATATAGATGAAACGAAACCGGAGATTATGTTTCTGTTTTCGATTCCGGTTTTTGAATTTTTAAGTACAAAACACGGAAATGGGAATTCCCCTTCCATATCCATTTTCCGTTGTCTCTGGTAAGGAATTCCGTTTTCCGACCGAATAAAATAACATCACTAGTAGTATATAACTTACTATATACATAAGATTTTGGCTTTTGGGTGTCATTTGATTTGATCTTTATTTATGAATTTTGTTCTTTTTTTTTTGGATATATTATGAAATTTATAATTTATATTTTAACTACTTAACCGGTTTTTGTTTCGATCTCGCAGCATCAACTGGTCGTGAAGAGCGGATACTTCAAAAGAATACTTAACGACACAACCGAACATGACCTCCCGGAGGATTTCCCGGGAGGCCCCGAAGCCTTTGAAATGCTTGCGTTGTTCCTCTACGGCGCGTCAACGATGGTAGACCCTTTCAACGTCGTGTCCCTGCGCTGCGCAGCGGAGTTTCTCGAGATGACCGAAGAGCACTCCCACCAGAACCTCTGTGAGCGCTTCGACCGTTACTTAAACCAAGTCGTCCTGCAGAGCTGGGACGACACACTCATTGTCCTCCGAAAATGTCAGTCGCTACTTCCTCTCTCCGAGGAGCTTCTCATCGTCGGTCGCTGCATCGAGTCTTTGGCCTTCATGGCCTGCATGGAGATGCTCGATCCCGATCGTCGCCGGGACCCACCATCGCCGGAAACCCCGGGTCCTGAACTCTGGATCAAGGACCTCTCCGGCCTTCCGTTCAGTTTCTTCAAACGGGTGATCGGATCGCTTCGGAGACAAGGCATGAGGGAGAGGTACGTTTGCCCAATCATCGTCTTCTACGCTAACAAGTGGATTCTCTCTGAGACTGACACCAGTGACGACGGTTTATCGTCGATCCTTCAAGGCGTTCTCGAGCTTCTACCAATGAGGGACAAGGCTAGTAGGGTAATTCCGATCGGATTTTACTTCGCGTTGCTCTGGAAATCGCTTGAGATCGGCTTGAGAGACGAGAGTAGAGCCAAGTTGAAAGAGCTCATAGTATCTTCATTGCATTTAGCTCAAGTTTCCGATTTTTCGGTTCCGATGCCTGAGAAGAAATCTGTTTCTCGGAGCTTGGAAGTTGCTACAATGGAGAGTATAATCTCGAGATATGCCTTGCTAAGTTCGGACAAAGACAAAGACAAGGACAAGGATCGTAGTCTTTCGACGAGAGATTCGACCGTTGCGGATTTGTGGGATTCGTACCTATCGTGGATAGCTCGTGACCACGCAATGGAGGCGAAAAGATTCATAGAATTGATGGAAAGATTGCCGGTTTGTTACAGACAGAATCATGACAAACTCTACAGAGCTATTAGCACCTTCCTGCAGGTACGCTTTCTCCTTCCGAATAGAAGAACGCGAATCCGGGCAACATAAGTTTAAGTAATCCTTCTGTCAAAAAAAAAAGTTTAAGTAATCCTGTTAATGTTGGAATCGGATCGGAATTTATGATTCTGTGTTAGTAAGGATTCTAAACTCCAATTCCTAATAAAAGACCCGAGATATGAATTCCCGGAGCCTAAATACGTTCCGAATGCCCATAATAATCTCCAAATTCGGATAATATATACAGAACGGGTTAATATTTTTGGGAGAACGGAATCCGAGAATTCGAATTTTGAACACTGTGGAACCGGAATTTCTGATTCCATACTAATTAAGAACCGGATCTTCCAATTTCTCTTTAAAGAACGGTTTATACCGCGTTTAAATTTCTATTTCAACCGGGCAATTCGACTAAAAACCGCATGCTTATGATCTCAGGCGCATCCCGACATGTCCCAAGAGCAGAAGGGCCTGGTCTGCAAGAGCCTCAGCTGCCAGAAGCTGTCGCAGGAGGCGTGCATCGACGCGGTTCAGAACGACATGATGCCGCTCCGCCTCATCGTCCAGGCGCTCTTCGAGCAGCAGCTCAACACCCACCAAGCCTTCAAAGACTGCTCCGACTCATTCCGCTACCGCGGGGAGCAATCCGGAAGCCTCTCGGCCCCGGGATGCCAATTCTCCAGAAGCATCAACCCTGGCGAGAGCCCTTTCACGGAAGGAGCAGACCCGGGGAACGAAGCCAAGGCTCGGATTCCTGAGTTTTCGAGGAAGGAGTACGAGTCAACGAGCTTCAGAATCCAGAATCTCGAGCAAGAGCTCATGGCGCTGAAGAGAAGCCTCCAGTGGCAGAACATCCAAAAGAACAAGAAGACGGGGAGAGAGCCGGAGAACCAGGAAATGTTCGGAAAAGACGGGAGGTCTCCGAGCCGGAAGTCAAATCAGATCGGGCAAGTCACGAATTGCATTGGATCTGTCGATTTCGCTTCGCAGAGACGGTGCGTGAACCGGTTGCTCAAAGTTTTCCGCCGGATAACCTTGTTCGGGAGCCGGAAACCGAAGCGGAAACCGAGCGCCAAGCCCATGTAGGAACATTACTGTCAGGAAATCACGGTTCAGTCATATGATGACTGAATACTTCTCTTCTCTATAAATTTTGCATGTTCACTAATTTTTGTCAGTAATAGACAATTATACCCTAAACTTTGCATGTTGGTACAGTTTGACCCCGGACTTTTATTTTTGACAACAATACCCTACATAGTTTCATAAAAATAACAACTTGCTCTATGGACTTTTGTTTTTGCTAGGGCTGTAATTAAAACCCGGAATCCGGTTTTAAATCCGCATCCGCACCCGCATCCGATTTTAAAATCCGAATCCGAATCCGAAATCCGGATACGGATATCCGGATCCGGATTTAAAATCGGATTCGGATAAGGGTTTTGGTATTTAAAAATCCGGATATCCGGATCCGGTTTAAAACCCGGTTTATTTTAATATTTTAATTATTTTATTTTATTTTTTTTATGTTCCTAATTAGATTTGTTCGGTTTTTTGGACAACGGGAAATATATGTAGACTTGTACGGGTTTTTTAGTGGTTAAAATTAACTTTTTATCTTTCTTTTTTTTAATAAATAAAAACCGGATCCGGATATTCAGATAATATCCGGATCCGGTTTCAAAACCGGATTCGGATACCGGATCCGGGTTTTGAAAACCGGATATCCGGTTTTTCGGATCCGGATCCGGATATCTATTTTCGGATATCCGGATTTTCGGATCCGGATTCGGATAGTTCCGAAAAACCGGATATCCGCTCCGGTTACACCCCTAGTTTTTGCATGTTACTTTCTAATATGTACGAGGTAATATTCCATTTTGCAAACGTATAACTGGTATTTCTGCCAAAAATTAAAAGTTCAAGGGGCATTATAGTCCATTAAAAAAATAGAAATACTATAACTGAAATACATCAACACAATTACATATGAGAAAGTCCAAGAGACCCCAAAATATGCATATTATTACTTATTAGTATAAACTATAATCACTTTTGCCACAATTAAACTAGAGAAGTTGCCCCCACAATCTTGTTCCTCGCAATCCCGACCGCCACGTGTCCTCCGACGTAGTGCCGACGGCAGACGGGCATGTACAGGTCAGCGCCACCAATGAGTTCGGTCCGGTTGTCGTCGTTCTCCTGAAAGTGAAGAACGCTTTACTACCGCAGAGATCGCACCGAGCCGTCAGCTTAGTGACGGTGTCCGCCAGCGGGATCACATCGAGCACCGATCCGAAGCTTCGCCTGAAAATCACCCGAAAAAATGTTATTTTTATAAATAAAAAAATTCCGGTGAATTTGAAACAAATTTTAAGCTTAATTACGCCTTTTCGCCCCTCGGAATTTGAATCATAGATCCGTCATTGTACTTAACTGCTTAATTCTCTTTACCTCCGGTAATCACCATCGAGCCCGGCGAGAATCACGATCTTGCCGTCGTGATCGGCCGCCTGGCGGCAGAAATCGTAGAGATCGTCGAAGAACTGAGCTTCGTCGATTCCGATCACATCCAACTGAAGAACAAACAAATCATCAAAACCCAGCTTTAAAAAAACAAGAAATTGAATTGAACTAAATCAAAACATATAATTGACCTTGCGATAATCGTCTTCTCCGAGATTCCGCTTGAACGACGAGAGATCCTGAAGAACCCAGCACGGGAACTTCTCGCCGTCGTGCGTGACGACCGAATCCTTGGCGTACCTCGTGTCCTTGCTCGACTTGATCACCGCGATCTTTCTGCAAAAAGTCCAATTACAATTCTCGGAGCTAAGTAGCGAATAGATCGAACTTCGAATTCAGTAATGGCGCGAAATCGAGATCGATTGCGAACCTTCCGTTCCCGCTCTCGGACCGGACGCGGCGGAGGAGCGAGGTGGTCTTGCCGGCGAACATGGGTCCCATGATGACGTGGACCTGTCCTACGATGTTGTTGGAGAGTGCTGAAGACGAGGCCATTGTTGGTTTCTGTAAATGCTCTGCCTCTGTGGAAGACAGAGATTGATGCAGAGACAGTGTATCTATACGTGTATATATATATATATAGATATATTATATATATTTAATTTTGAGTATTTTTGGCGGGAAAGAGAGTTGGGAAATTTGGTCGGAATGAATTATTGGCCAATCAGAGAGCGTGGTTTCGTTGACTTTGGGGAAGACTGGAGTTAGATAACTGTGTGACGCGTCGTACCTGATTAGAATAGATTGTGGGCTTCTCTAGCACGCTTGACGCTTGCTTGCCTGAGACACTTTTACGAGAAGTGTTTTTTTTTTTCTCGTAAAATTAAATAAAACAAAATTTTATGGAGGCGGTTTTTGCCCGCTCAGAACTGTCCATGCGGGTTTGTCCCACCAAGAACGTTATACGGGTAGGCCCACATGCAGGGTGCCCGTCCCACGTAGAGAGCACTAATTAGAAGTGTCTTAGGTCTAGTTTGCCATCAAAATCAAAGTATGTCCGGACCCATAGATCTCGACCCATCCGCATGTTGCCCGTCCCACGTAGAGAGCACTAATTAAAGGTGTGTTGGGTCGAGTTTTGCTTTTGAGTGCCATCAATCATCAAAGTATGTCTGGACCAGCAGATCTCGACCTACCTGCAGGCTGCCCATCCCACATAGCATAGGCGGAGCCAGAGCTCTGACTAAGAGGAGGCGAAATTAATTGGTTTTAAATTTCATAATAAAACGAGATATTGAAACTACTATTAAACATTGCATTATAACTATTTTTTATGAACTTTCGCTTTATGAAAATAGTTCATTATGATCTTTATATGATTAGAAATCTACATGTTACGTTCTCAAAATATTAATATAATTTTTTTGTTTCAATAATTAAAACTTTGCACGTCTTAAATTGATTAGTGGTTTTTATTCTCCAATTTTATAAGTTGTAATCATTTTAGTATACCTATAATTAAGTAAAGTACAAAAATACCATGAAAAAAGAAGTTATAATCATAAAAAATGTTGCTAAAAAATATTTAAAAAATATGTGGGTTTGAGAATTGAACCAAAGGCTATAACTTGGAGGAGAACTTTAAAAGTAACAAAATTCCACTAGGCGATAGTAATATTTAGTCTACAAATGCTATGTTTATTATGTATATATACACTTAAATGATACGAATAAATAAAAATAACGTGTTCGGACCAAATAGGGGCGGCCGCCCCCGCTCCGCCCCCCTTGGCTCCGGCCCATAGAGAGCACTAATTAGATGCGTGACAGGTCGAGTTTGGCTTTTGAGAACCATCAACTTATGTCCGGACTCGAAGATCTCGGCCCACGATTTTGTGGACTAAAAGTATAATTTTTTTAGGGTTATTCACGGTACCAAACTCTTAAAAGGAGTAACAATATTCTACTTTTTTGTACGATAAAATATAATTATTTTTATATTATATATAACAAAAGTACTTATCAAGTCTTATATATATTATCAGAATTTTAGTATTGTGTTTGGCTAAATTTTTTAGAACTTATTGTTGACGGCAAAAAATACCAACAAACAGTCACGAGGATCTCTCCTCGAGTTTAGAGAGAGGAGTCCGGGTTTAATCTCTTTTAGTGTTAAGAATCGGCAAAAAGAGAATGATAATCGCTATAAATTCTTTGTGTATTTTTCTATTGATGGAATCTCGGATTTATTTTTAATTGATTTTTGAAAATTTTATTAACATATAAAAAACATTATAATCCTTATAAATAGGGAAAATATTAATTCTAAAATACAGATTTGTTTTTAATTTACTTAGTTTGCTAAATTTAAGGAAATTTTTTATTTATTTTTTATTTTAATTAAAAAAACGCATTATAATTAAATGTGGTTTTAAGTTAAACGTGATTAAAAATTACAAGGGCATATTAGTCCATATTTTAATTTGTTGGTGATTATGATTACCATAATTAGAAATGGGCATTTTTTATAAACCTTGAGTCACAAATAGACATTTGCCTCATTTACCCCTTATAAAATGATAACGTTTCACGGTGATTTTTTAATTTTATTTTTGTTATCAATAAGTGTGAACAATAACCCATGGCCATCTTGGATAAGTTAAACCTAGCAATATACAAACGAGAAACGACAACCGAACTAGGAAACCAACCGGGAAAGTCTCCTAATAGGGAAACCAACGAACTAGGAAAGTGTCTAAAAATAATCAAAACGACAAACGACAAACACTACATTAATTAAATTAGATTCGACAAAAAGCAATAATAAAATAACCCGCTCCTTCCTTGACTTCTAGCCACTTGTTGACGCTTCTCCCTTCATCTTCCGTCGATGATACGTGTACCGAAATCTCGGGTCCGTATCATGCACATCCCAACGGGGCCGCTTTTCGGGATTCCTCGTCGATTTCATCAGCGATTGCATGAATGGATGAGGCTCCATACGAATTAGATCTTTGGGATCGAAGTCTTCGTCGTCATCATCGATCCAACCGAAAAAGGCTTTCCATTCTTGCGTGTGAAGCGAAATTCCGGGTCAACGAGTTCGAACAGTTTGATATTTTCAAAGTCAAACTTCATCGTTTTCGAAGCCGATACTTCTTCTTCTTCTTCGATAGATTGGAAGTTATCGTCTTGAGCGCCTGAAAAAATATATTTAACATTCTTACTGAAGAAACCACGGCTCAACCCAATGGGAATTACTGTTGGAAATCACGTCTCTGATTCCGTGTTAATATATTTAAACCATTGTCAATGTTTGATAAAAGTCCTTAATGCCTCTTCAGTCCTAATTCTCGCTCCCTACTCCCAGGTTCAGTTTCAAAATCATTAATCTTTGACGCTCTTCGTCCAGATGGTCCTTTCTCTCCCACGATGGGATGAATGATGATGCGTGACCGAGTCTGACTACCAACGTCTTCAACACCTTCCATTGTCCGGTAATCTTAGAACTTTCAATATTAAGTTCATGATGAAATGCTTACTTCTTTTGAGTAATTTTTATCGTCTCAAATACGGATGTCGATGATGTTAATTGTGTTTCGTTTTGTCTATTTTTTTTTTTGTTTCTTCGCTTGCAGGTTATGCCGATTGCCAGCTGCATACCTTTTCCCTTTTGTAGCCTCTTAGGTGACAAGCGTGATCAAAAGTAATTCAGTTTCATATTTTTTTTGCTTCCTAATCTTTCAATATCATGATGTTACGAAGAACTTTACCCTGTCATTTTATAGATTCATGTGGAATTTTCTCATTGATTTTCTTCATTCTTTTTTGGTCTGACCCTAAAACTTTGATCCCTAGGACATCGTCAATGGAGCTCTAATGATCATCTACATCCAGGTTTGTTATTCTTCACTGCGAGTAAATTATTAACATTGAACCCGGATTTTGAAAAACAAATATAATATATATTAAAAGTATTTTTTATAGTTAATTTTTATAAATAGACAAATTATTTAGTTATACAAGTGTAAGAAATCATGACTTGATATATAAATAAAAGAATCTATTAAAACTTCAAAAGGCAATTAAAACCCTAAATTTCCACGTAATGCTGAATTTTCGGTGAGTGCAATCATACATTTTTTATTTTTATTTTTATTTTTTTACATTCTCTTTCGATGCATATATTACTTGGTTATGGCGATATTTCTTATCTGGTAACAAACTTACACATGTCTTCATGAGGTGTTGACAGTTGTTTTCACGAGAATATATATATATATATATATATATATATATATATATATATATATCATTTACACCACATCTTACACGTCCACGTGGCATGCAGATACATACCCAATGAAATATGTGATTAGGTCAAACATAAATATATGTAATTTACGCAAGTTTAGAACTCTCTTTGGTGTGATCAAACAGCGTATTATACGACCATTGAGGATCGTTCTCTCTCTATATAGAAGATAATAAAAATTATTTTGTATTTTTCGAGCTTCTCCGTTTTGAGATATGGCCTCCTAATGGCGTTTTTGGGCTGAAATTAAATCTATATATATAAAAGGGCAATGATTTCGGGAATCGTGTCGGTCAAAAACCATCAATTTTAGCCTCATTCTTTTTTCTCCTTTTTTTGAATTATTTGTTAATAGAAAAATAATAACAACAATTCCAATCAAATAATTATTTTCTAATTTTTTTTTCATACTTTTCCAATTAAAAAATACGCTTTTCCAACTACAAAACTGCTCGAATATAGATTTCATCCCAAAACCGTTCGAATGCATCACACAACTGTTCGAAGAGTTGTAACTTTTACGACATTCCATATGATTTTAAACAGTTTATTCACTATATTCCTCACTTCAATCTTCTTGCTTCTAATAATTTTTTCCAACGACTCCTCTCCAAGAGCATACAAATACTTTCCCGGAGTTTGAGACTCCTCACTTCAAGGTTTGTTATTCTTCTCTTAATGGTTTAATTTTTAAATTTTATTGTACTTTTTTTTTTTTTTTTGTTGAAGAGGACTTTGATTATATAGGGAATAATATCAAGGGCTTTCTTGGGGATGCATGCTTCGTTCATTTCATGAGCTCTAAGCATCACCATTTCCTCAACGGTTAAGTTAGTTAGTTAGTTTGTTTTTTTTTTAATCTATTTTCCGTTAGCTTCACGGATAATATTCATGTGGAAACTGATCAGATTGTACATAATTTTGAACAAAAGATGCTTGATTGAGCAATCCACGTTCATTTCAAATTTTAAACCATATCTCTTTCTTCAACAACTGCAAACCGCAAAGTACGGATTTCATTTTCTTCTTCAGTTTTTTGCCTTCAAAGTTCCATAGTCTTTGGTTTGCGATAAATGGCTTTCGGGTAATTTTGTTTCTGATGTGTTTAGTCTTCTTCAAACTACACGAGGAACCCCGAATTATAATACAGTAGAGGTACATTTTTGATAACCACTGTCCTTTTTTTTTTTTTCTTTTTTTGAAAGAAAAAGAGCCTCATTAAACCCTCTGAGTCCCCCACACAGGTGCGGCTCGAGAAGGAAGAGTACTCCACATCACATTACCAGTGGCCGTAGCCAAACAAGCGTCCCGAACAAGGGTCGGGACTCCCTCGTTACAACCAGAGTCACGCACCATAAGAGGTGCAATACAAGGCGGAACAGACTCTAACCAATCAATATTTCTTCTAGACTTAATTGCGAGTCTAGCAAGGCCATGAGCGACTTCATTACAACATCTCGGGTTAAAGTAGAACACTGCAGACTCAATCTGAGTAGTTAAGCGATGAATATCTGAAATAATAGAGCCTAAGGGTGTGTTTGTTTACATTAAGATTAAGACGTCTTAATCTGAATGCAAATCTGAATATTAAGATGTGACATCTGAATCTGAATGAATACAAATTAAGTCTGTTTGTTTTTTAGATCTGAATACAGATCTGAATGCATCTTTATTTTTTCGAACTAAATTTTTTATTAGCTTTAATAAATGCTTATTTTTTAAATAAAAATACAAACATAAAATTAATTTAATTATCTGATGAAATGTAAATAATTTTTTAAACACTAATTTATATATATTTTTATAATAATAACACTAATAATAATAATAATTTATAATAAATTTTAATATAATACATTTTCTTAAATACTTCAACTTGAAAATGATACATTATAGGCAAATTCTATCGTATAATAGCATTTTTTTATAATCAATTTTTTTTATATATATTTTATTTTAATGATTATTTGATTTATTTATATTAATAAATTTGTAAATTTATATTTATAAAACGTAAAATTATATATAACATTTTAAATATATGAACTAATAATATATCTTTCTAACTTTTAGTTATAAATTTAAGATAATTTTATATTTTAATATATTTTTATTAAAAAATCAAAATTCACATTTTTTTTAAAACGTCGAAAATATATCTTTCCACCTATCATTGGATTCGTCTTGTCTCAAGCTTTCCAATGGTATTTTTTATGACTCCATTGGAGATATATAAATAAAGTTATGGAGTTTTGAAGTTTTTTGTTAAGAAAATAATTAGGAGAGAGAATCTGAATGTCATTAAGTTACTTTTGCAAATCTGATTCATTAAGATGTTTAAAAAAGAAAAAAACAAATGCACTTAATAGACTTAAATCTGGCCCATTAAGATTAAGAGGTCTATTAAGTGCAAACAAACACACCCTAAGTCAGACAGAGGAATAAACTTACTGTTTAGGGTCTTAATGACCCCTAAGCAGTCAGATTGGATGCGAATTTTCGACCATCCCTGGTCACACGCCCATTCAACCCCGCGGCGAATAGCAGAAGCCTCCGCATGTTGGGGGGACAACCCGTGCGTATAGAAATTAGTTCTCGACGCGAGAACACAATTTTCATGGTTGCGAGCCACCAGGCCAATGCCATAGTTGTCCTCCCGGCTGTCAATCGCGGCGTCGACACAAATGTCGACATAGCCTGCCTCAGGGGGCTTCCATGCTGGAGCAGTAAGGTTGTTATCCTTCTTCGGATTTTCAAGTTTCTGCGCCTCACTAAATTCTGAGAGGTAAGTGAGCGCCCCTTCAACAATGTCTTGATGAGACCTCGATTTACTACCGTTCACCACATTATTTCTATTATTCCATATTTGCCATAGAAGAAAAGAAAATAATGCCGACTCACTTGGGCTGAGAGATGTAAGAACAGATGCGATGAGACATAGATGATCAATTCCTGGTTCGGACAGATCCAAAATACAACTCAACCCAGCTAGTTTCCAAATTTTTCGAGTAAATTTGCAGCCCCAGAAGCAATGACCAACCGTTTCATTCTCAAGATGGCAAAGAGGGCATCTCGTGTCCATCTGAATTCCACGGCGACAGAGAATGGTACGAGTGGGCAGAACCTTTTTGCATACCCTCCACAAGTGTAGTTTAACTTTCGGAGGGACCGCAATCTTCCAAATCTTGCACCACCATGTCGCTCCGTTGTTAGAAGAAGATGTAGATCCAAGATCATACGTCGAGGCGAAACCAATTCGATATCTGCTTTTGACCGAATACTCACCGTTCGTAGAATAATGCCACATGATCACGTCTTTTTTATTGTTGTCAGCCCGAGGAATGCTAAGGATGGCCGAGACATCCTCAGAATCAAACATTGCCCTAATGAGGTCTTCGTCCCACTCTCCCGAAACCGACTTCAGCTCACACACACGCATATTCGGAGGAAGAAAAGGGGGATCAATAAGACGAAGAGAACCAATCCTCGGAATCCAATTGTCGCCCAAAATATCTACACTCCATAGCCAATCCTCCAGCGGGAACCCGCCAAAATGATGGATCGGGCCCAAAGGAGACTCCTCCATACATGAGAAGGGGACGAGCCTATCCGTGCGGACAAAGCATCCCCGTTTGGGTAATAGCAAGCTGCAAAGACTTTGCCCACGAGCGAATACGGGGATCGGATGAGGCGCCACATATTCTTCGTGAGTAAGGCTTGATTAAAGCATCCCATATCTCTAAAACCCAAGCCCCCCTCGCACTTGTTACGACATAACTCGATCCATTTCGACCAGTGGATCTTTCGATTATTGTTGCCGTCTCCCCACCAGAACCCTGCACAAATTTTATGGATGTCTCCAATGAGACTAATCGGGAGGCGGAAACAACTCATAACATAGGTCGGAATGGATTGAAGAGCAGCCTTAATGAGAATCTCTCTTCCCGCTTGAGACACTTTCGTACCCCTCCAACTTTTAACTTTATTCCAAACCCGTTCCCTGACAAACGCGAACAACTCTTTTTTCTGACGCCCCGCAAAAGCCGGGAGACCGAGGTAGCGTTGGTGGCATTCAGTTTTTGCGACCCCAAGGCAATGGGCGATCCGTATTCTTTTGGCTTCATCCACGTCTTTACCAAAACATACGTCTGACTTGGTATAGTTAACCATTTGACCTGATGCCTTCTCATATATTCTCAAACAGTCACGAACTGTTTCAGCTTCATCCTCCGATGTTGTGAAGAAGATGAGGCTGTCGTCTGCAAAAAATAGATGAGAAATCCACAAACCTTCCCCTCCGAATCTAAGCCCAGTAAGGATATCACGTTCCTCCGCATCACGAAAGAGACCCGAAAGACCTTCTGAGCAAAAAAGAAAAAGAAATGGAGATAGCGGATCTCCCTGACGAAGACCTCTTTGCGGAGTAACTCGTCCACAGACAGATCCATTAATATTGAAAGCGAAAGAGACCGTCGTGACACAACACATTATCTTATCGATCCACTTTGTTGCGTAACCCAAACGAGTCATCACAGCACGGAGGAATGACCATTCCACTCTATCATAAGCTTTAGCCATATCGAGCTTAAGGGCCACACACTCCCCATTACCAAACCGCCCTCGTCGCATCGTATGAATCCCTTCGAAGCCAATCATAGCGTTATCAAAGATTTGCCGGCCACCCACAAAAGCACTCTGGTACTCAGAAATCGCCAAGCACATAGTTGCCTTAAGGCGATCTGTGAGGCACCTTGAAACAATCTTGTATATGACGTTGCAGAGACTGATGGGGCGGAAATCCCTCACCCTTTTCCCTTTTGGGATCTTTGGTATAAGGGTGATGATTGTGTTGTTGAAGTCCCTAACAGATCTCCCGTCATTCAAAATCTCAAGGCAAACCGTAGTCACCGTTTGGCCAATAATATTCCAAAATTTCTGATAGAAAAGAGCCGGAAAACCATCAGGTCCAGGGGCTTTAATAGCTTCCATTGAAAAGATAACATCTTTCACATCCTGAGCCGTGAAAGGACTGAGAATATAATTATTCATTTCTGCTGAGATTTTGGGGGATATTCCGGCCAATGCCGCCTCAATGTCTCCTTCAGTAGGCCGATTGGATGTGAAAATGGAGCGAAAATAATCCGTAACAACCTTAGTCACCCCTTCATCTTCACTTTGCCACACATCAAACTCATCGAATAGGCCATCGATTTTATTTTTTTTCCGACGACCAGAAGCCCGCTGGTGGTGGAACTTCGAGTTGATGTCTCCGTGCTTCAGCCAAATTGCCCGACTACGTTGGCGCCAGAATGATTTCTCTTTTTCAGCAAGAGAATCAAGTTGTCGCTCTTCTCTTCGGAAAGAGTCCCAATCCAAATCCACGCTCGCGTCACTAATTCGAGCAAGAACTAGACGTTGCTTCTCAATTTTATCCTTTAACTCTCGAAATTTTCCACGTCCCCAAACACGAAAACCATCACGACAGAAATTCAACCCTTGCTTAAGCTGCCGATTGCCCGAGCCCAAGCTAGTTGAGCCCCAGGCCGTTCGAATCACTTTTTCGCATCCCTCGTCGAGCACCCAAGCTTCTTCAAAGAAAAACCTCTTTCGGTTTCGCTTTCTATGAGGGGATTCTAAATCCAGAGCACCTTTCGAGTTGAGAAGCAAAGGGCGATGGTCAGAGCTCCAGAAGTCAAGATGGCGCACAACAGCATTAGGAAAACGATCAACCCACTCGGAGGTGCCTAAGCACCTATCAATTCTTTCCTCAACAGTTCTTGTGCCAGCCTTTCTTCTCCACGTAAAGGGTTCTCCAACATAACCTATATCATGCAAATCACACTCGTCTAGACATGTTCTGAAGTTTTCAACCAGATTAGGGTCGCGAGCGCAACCCCCCTTGATTTCACTATTAGAGAGAACTTCATTCAGGTCACCTGCACAAAGCCAAGGGCCATGATGCATAAAACAGAGGCGCCTAATCATCTCCCATGAATGTTTTCGCTGATTAGATACTGGGTCCCCATAGATGCCTGCAAATCTCCAGTCATCTTCATCATCGCATTGAAGAACCCCTTCGATATGGAACCTTGAGAAAGATCCCAGCGAGAACTTTATGGAGTCCCGCCAAAGGAATAACAGGCCTCCACTCATACCAACGCGTTCAACGCCAAAGCATGCATCGAAGCCAAGCTCCATACGAACTCTTTCGAACTGTCCGCGAAGTAATTTTGTTTCAGACAGAAAGATAAAGTCAGGCCTAAATTTTTTCACATGAGCGCACAGGGCTCCTAATGTCCGAGGGTTCGCCAACCCCTGGACATTCCACATAAGGCCTATCATTGGGCTCGGCGACCCTGATCCACAGGGTGCGCCGCTTCAGATTCTGTTGTGTCGGTGATGACATCCACTTTTGAGGAACAGACCATCGACACGATATTCACCTTGCCGGTATGCTCCGCTAGGTCTTCCATATCACCATGAATTGAAGTCATGGTCGCCTCCAAAAGGAGTCTCTCACAAAGGAGTCAAAATAACGTAACAAAAGTCTACGTCAAACCAGCCCAAGCTCGGCCAGTGAGAGGCTCATCACAAGGTCCGCGGGCGAAGAACAAAGAACCGGCTACAATCGTAGCATAATAAGCACCAATCTACAAGCAATGAAAAAAGGAACACAACCAGCAAAGCCTAAATCCAGTGACTAAAGCTAAACAGGGCTCGTTCAGAGACAAATCCATCACATTAGAACACTAGCTGAACAAAGAGAATCATGTTCCGATAGACAGACACATCGGCAGCGAGGGCAAGTAACGAACTCACCAGCAACTCAAGAACCACGGAGAGAACAACACGAGGTCCTAAAAGAGCTCCTGCTCCTCAGGCGAACCCGCTTGCTGACCTCGCCTCTGACTCCGTCTTCCCGAAGCTCTCCATAGATCTGCAAGAGAGCAGGCCTCTTCCGGCTCAACCTCACGACTCCACCGCCGGCAACGCGCAGCGGATCTGCTTGAACCCAACTCCGAGCTTAGCCAACGTGCAACCTCAACACGAAGCTCCCACTCCAGATCTGACGAGCTCGCGCAGCTCACAGGCGAAAAAGAACAGACTCTAATCGCGAGCTCCGGCAACGAGCGCACCTCCACTTCCGGCGACAACCAGATCTACGCGAATCTCAGTCCCTGAACAACTCTTTCTCTTGCTCAGAGATCTCCAAGCTCAGGTCCGAGATCTCCAGCTCCGAGGGCCACCCATCAATAATCCACTGTCCTTTTTCTTTTCTAAGCTCTAATGTAGCCAAGTATGCACTAGGAATATTGATTTTCTCTATTTATTTATTTTTTTAGTTTATTTTGCAACTTTTGTAGTCCCGTTACATGTTCCTCTATATAAGTACTTTGCTCGGTCATCAAAAAAATTTAGGAACTTATAAAACTCATATTCGCTATCTATCTTTAATTAAATTTGGATATTTTTTAATGTTTAGCTTAACCAAACACAATTTCATTCGTCATCTTCACCATCACAACACACAATTGCCTCAGCTCGCCCCACTGTTGCCTTGGCTTTGCCTCATTGCCGCCTCAAATCGAACATACAATGCGTCATCTCGCTGTTGCCACAACTACGGATTTATAAATGAGGTCTTTTCTAGATTTGAAATTTGTTTATTATGTATTTCGAGGAATGTTGGAACTAAAATATTTTGTTTCGCAGTTGAGAATTTTGTTTGCTTTTTTTTTCCTATTGGGTTGAATGTTATGGATCGATTAGAGGGTTTAGAATTTATTTTTTATTTTTACTTAAGTCAATATATAAGCAAAAAAATTATTTTATTGTACAGTCAAACTATAAAGACCAGATGGAAATTCGACATCAATTCTTTTGCGATAAAAAATTTCAGATTTGTAAGAAACATATCCCTGCATTTCTTTTACTCATTAGATTCACTTTCTTTCTTATCGGTTTATAAGCTTGTCTGTTACATTTTTGTTGTTAGTTATCTCTTCGAGGAATACACATCAAGCCAACGCCTTTTAACCACACAGAGCTAAACTCGGCACAACAGTCGAAGATCAACTTTAATTTTTGCTTACTTGAGGGAGCCAATTTTAATGTGTTTGTGAAGGGAGTTGAATGTTTGTATATGATACAAGTTGTGGATTACTCGCACACCACGGTAATGTTTTTCTTTCTAAAGTTTAGGAGAAATATATTGGATTGGATGAGTTTTGATTTTAAGGTGTTAAAATTTGATTTATAGATTGATTTTTTGCCCGTTTTCTCACTGTATGTGGATGTCTTTGATTTTTTTTTTTTTCATCTTTTTTTTTTTTTTTTCCTTCTCTAAAGCTAGGATTCTTGGTTTTTAACAAATATGGATTTTTTTTTCCTCCTGATACGTTATATTTTCTCAATTGGATTCACTTAGGGTTAGAAATATATTTATTTTTAAGATCTTTTTTTTTTTTTTTGGTGCAGAAACATTGTCTTAAACCTACTTATAAGAAGTACCTAAATCAGATTATAAAAAGAACAAGATTATGTTAGAAATTAGCTTGAAAGAATATGCAATTATTAAATTCTTTGGCAACCTTTCAGAATATTTTGTAATTTATTGTTATATGACACGTCTTCTTTGAGAAGACGGTATTACATTTGTTAAATACATGAAAATGAACATAATGCAGACTTAAAAAAAATTAAAGTAATTGATTTTATTTATTTTTAAAGTAATTAAATGCCATGCTATATAGTATTTGTGAAAAAAATGCCCCAACTTAATTAAGCCTTAAGTAATTAATTTTATTTGTTTTTTAAAGTAATTGATTTTATTACATTAAATATTTTGTAATTAAAGTAATTCAATATTTTTGTATGTGTATAAAAAAAAAACGGAAGTGAGAACATTTGTTTTCAGTGTGGAATGGAAATTATGGTTTTGTTTATCTTAATAAATTATTTATTCCCCAACTGCAATATTAATTTCATTACTTAAATTATGGTTTTCAGTGTGATATTAAGAAATTGTTAATTTTTTCCGCAAATCATTCTCTGCTTTTCCTTAATTAAGGCTTTTTTCCTAATAATTCATCGTATTATATCTCTTTGCAATGTTATATAGTATTTGTGGCAAAAATGCCCGACAATAAAATTGTGAAAATCTTAGAGAAGAAAAAAAAAGTCTCCTCAAAATGTGATCAAACTTGTGTTACAATTCTAATTCTAATTGAATTGTTATTTTTCTTGGTTCCTTAGCAAAGAACTTAGAAGCACAAGATTTAATTGGAATCTTTTAGTTATTTCATGAAAAATATATTGCATAGTGCCAGAGTCCAAGTTAATGAAACAAATTCATACTCATCATTATACCTACTAAATTGTTTTAGTTAACACAGTCAGTTTTATAAGATTATTCATTTGTTTTTATCTTTCTGGTCTAAACAATAATTGACTGATTGATGATATTTTATTGACAATTTCAAGCCTTTGAACTAGGGGTGCAAGCGGACCGGGTACCCGGATTTTTTGCCATACCCGCTACCCGGATCCGGAATCCGGGTTTTTTGAAATTGAAACCCGGATCCGGATATTTTTACATAAAAACCCGGAAATCCGGATCCGGGTTAAAACCCGGTTTTAAAATAAAAAACCGGTTTTTAAACCCGGATCCGGTTTTTTATTTATTTTCGGTTTTAAAATCCGGTTCCGGGTTATAACACAGATTTGAACCTAAATTTTATATTTAAAAAAAAAAAAACTTTAAGTAATTATAGCCAAAATTAAAAAATCAAACTATATCATAAACATAACACATATACTTACAAAAACTGATAAGTAATTAACATAATAAATACATGTAATGTTTTATACTATTAGTATTGTGAGAGAAAAAAATTATATCAATTTGGACTAGAGAAACAAATTATTAACCTACAACATTAGTTTGGAGTTGGATGAGAAACAAATAAATGAATATTTCTCTTGATAGAAATTCAATATGTATTTTTTTTTGTATGAAAATTCTAAATATTTTTATGTATTTATTTAATAACCGGGTTTTAGTAAGCTACTATGCGGGTTCCGGGTTTTTTATTCTCTAAATCCGGTACCCGGAACCGGTTTAATCCGGATGCGGTTTTTTTAATAAACCGGTTCCGGTTTAACCCGGATTAATACGGTTCCGGTTTATTTAAAATACGGTTCCGGTCCAGATGCGGTTTAAAACCCGCATTTCCGGGTTTTATTTGCACCCCTACTTTGAACTATTCTCTCTCTCTCTCTCTAATATTTGTTTGATTGATATTCACCGAGCATGAGCATCAAGCAAGGACCACATTTAAATAAAAAGCCTAATAATAGGATCGTTCTCTCTCTCTCTCTCTCTCTCTCTCTATCTATATATATATAACAGATAATATATTGTGAGTTTTACTGGCAAGGCAACAAACCCTATCAATCAAGTAATCCCGAGCGAGGTATCATATTATTATTGGTTAAGTTTTTGTGGTTTGAAATCTTATTAGTTTTATTGATTTGTTTCTCTGAACCGAAAGTAATAAATTTATTATTGATTGTTTATGTGTTGACCACCAGATAATTAATTAAGCATGGCGAAATACAAGTTCAATAAGATCAATGTGGTGCCACAAGAGGATGACTTCATTCAAATAATCCGCTCCCGCATTTACATTCGACGGAACATGTCGTTTTCTCTTTCCCTCAATTTTTACTCTAAAGAACTCAAGCATTTCAAAAGAGATTTTGAGAAGAAGCTCTCCGCAATCCTGGACGAGTTTCCCGGTCTCGACGATGTCCGTCCTCTTGACGGTAATGGCCTTCTGATCAGCACGGACGACTATCAGACTGCTCTCGATCTGATAAGAGAAGCGTGGGATCGTATCAGTAATATTTTCACGAATCACATGAAGATGTTGAGGATCGCAACTCATGATCTTGAGGAATACGCGGGTGAGGAGATTGCTGCTCTAGGGAAAACGTGCATGGAGATCAGAAGGATCGTTCCGAGTCTGGCATACTTGGAAGAGACGAGACGCCGCTTGGCAATGCTTCCTACCATTGTTGATGATCTGAACGCATGCGGGCTTCGTCTCCGTCTCATCTCTGGAGAACCGAGTACTGGCGTCGTCGATCCCGACTTTCAAGAGATGCTCGAAGAGCTAGTAGCGCCACAGCACGGCGATATAAGCACAACCAGAGACTCAAAATATTTTGGACAACTTTATGCATTAGTTGAGCGTGAGATGAGACAATTAGCTGCTAATAGAAACTGAAACGAAGCTTTCACTTGATTTTGCATTACATTTTGCTTCACAAGTTTTTCGTCTCTTTTATAATATTGGCATTTGTCACATCTTACTTTCATTAATAAGCTCGAGATTACTCTCTGTATTGTCGTTTCATTTCAAATAATATTGTCGTTTCTCTGTTATCACATTTTCTATATTTTGGCTTTGGCTGTGGCGCTTTTTGGCTCATCTGAAGCACTCTATAACTATTATAAATTTTACCGATTTAATCTAATTTTTTAAATTTTAGTGAGAGGAGTGCTGACGGCAGACGGGCATGTACAGGTCAGCGCCACCGATGAGTTCGGTCTGGCTGTCGTCGTTCTTCCTGAAAGTGAAGAACGCTTTACTACCGCAGAGTTCGCACCGAGCCGTCAGCTTAGTGACGGTGTCCGCCAGCGGGATCACATCGAGCACCGATCCGAAGCTTCGCCTGAAAATCACCCAAAATTTTGTTATTTTTTTTTATAAAAAAATTCCCGTAAAATTTAAACAAATTTTTACGCTTAATTACGCCGGTTTCACCCTCGGAATTTGTATCATAGATCCGTCATTGTACTTAACTGCTTAATTCTTTTTACCTCCGGTAATCACCATCGAGCCCGGCGAGAATCACGATCTTGCCGTCGTGATCGGCCGCCTGACGGCAGAAATCGTAGGGATCGTCGAAGAACTGAGCTTCGTCGATTCCGATCACATCCATCTGAAGAACAAACAAATCATCAAAACCCAGCTTTAAAAAAACAATAAATTAAATTGAATGAAATTAAAACATATAATTGACCTTGCGATAATCGTCTTCTCCGAGATTCTGCTTGAACGACGAGAGATCCTGAAGAACCCAGCAAGGAAACTTCTCGCCATCGTGCGTGACGACCGAATCCTTGGCGTACCTCGTGTCCTTGCTCGATTTGATCATCGCGACCTTTCTGCGAAAAATCCAATTACAATTCTCAGACCTTTCTGGATAAATGCCGGTGGTTCCCGACCATTTGCCCACGTAAACTTATCGCCATAAAATCCAAGTCCTCCAGCCCAAAATCCATCAAGACTTCATGGAAATCATCCCCCACCCTCTTTTTCCCCATCAAACAGGATCTCATTCCAGTCGCCCCCAACCAGCCATGGACTTCCTAAGAAGATCCTTACGCTGCTCTGGTTTGGGATTACCGTAAAAACCTGTGAATCTCCACTCCCGACCGTTTCTCTTAATCATAGTGCAGAAAACGAGAAGACAGCTACAGACACATTCTTTGACCGCCGCTTTTCCCTTTGCTGTCGACAACAAGATGGCCTTCCAGTCTCCAACTGTTGCAACTACGATTCTTTATTTTGGTTTCAGAAATAAAGAGGACATCCGGAGACTCGTCACGAACAAGTCTCTGGAGATCGGGGTTGCCCAAACCCCGAGCGTTCCAGCATATGATACTCATTGCGCTCGGCGGGTCTGGCACTCCGCGCCAGCACCCGCCGATTCCGGTTGGTCATCGCCTTCTGCATAAAGCTGCTCAATCTCCTCGCTATTCTCCTGTGCTCGGGACTTGAGAGTGAATTTTGCCTCCTCCTCCGAGAGCCCCAAACAGTGGACCAGGCCTGTCTCATCCTTGCTATTGCATGCATCCGACCCCGGGCCAACCGCCTTGCTGCTCTTCTTCTGCCTCGACCTAGCTGACCTCGATGATTCGTTTTTTCTCGGGGGGATCCGTCAGCTTTCAAAGTATCCGACAGAAGTTCAACTCGCCTTTTTTTTCGTTCCTAGAGGATCAGCAACACATTCGAGATTTTTTGGAGGAATATGCAATGTAAGAGTAAAAATATATGTATATATTCCTTGAGCTATATTTATACAATTTAAGACATATAACTTATTTTGCAAAAAATAATACGTGTGTATAATGAATTAAAATTCAACTCTTTTTATATTAGCCTATTTGGACTTATATTTTAGAATTCGTCTAATAGCAAAATTAGTCAAATTATGTAAAAAGATTTGTTAGTATTTTTCAATAACAATGGTAAATCATTCAAGAGCAACTTACGACTTTGATTCACGTTTTCTTCTGCCACATATTTCATTTCAATATAATTTGTCTTGACTACGTAATTATATCACTCCACTTTATTATATGCGATTATCTAAACCGAATGAGATTTCTATTAAAGTTTAGTTTTGGAGTTGTAGTACTATGTTAATCTTTTTAGTTTCGTAAAATATAGTAGAATGTATTTTTTTTTTAACAATCAAGACATGATATTTGAGTTATTGCAAATCTAAAAAAATTATTTTCAATTATTATGATAGAATAAGAAGAAAAGAATGTGCTTGATGTAGGTAATTAAATTACAACACAAAATTAGAATAAAATATCTTTTTTTAGTATGTTCATCAAAAAATATAATATTAGGAAGTGCCGCACGAAATTTGATATAAAAAAAAAACGTGTTTTTTTCCTATATATATGAACACGTATTCTTTCTAGCATATATCCGCACGAAAAAGAACACGTATTCTTTCTAGCATATATCCGCACGAAAAAGAACACGTATTTGTTTATATTGCACATAATGAGGTATACAAACAGTTTTTCGATATAATTGTTGTTGAGGGCGATTTGCACCACCCTTTTTCAGTCACAAAGATAATCAAAGAACACAATAATAATGATGAACAGTGAATATCTCCGATTTATTATGTTCCCGAAAGGACTCGGTTTCTTCTGTTTGATAGCTGGACAATTGAAGGATGGGATTACAATGAACTCTCTTAAGACTCTTTTCTCTCTATGGATTCTCACGGGATAATTTCTGGATATGTGATAATGAAGTTTACATGCATATTTATAGGCTTAGGGTTTCACTAATTTGTGTGAATTTAAGCTTAACTTGGCTCGTTGCACAGAGGAAGTCAGCCCTGCTCGGAAACGCGAGCAAGTCCGCTCGGGAGATGCGAGTAAGTATGCTCGGCGATGCGAGCAAGTCCGCCCGGAAGACGCGAGCAAGTATGCTCGAGAAGGTGCGAGCAAGTGTGCTCGAGGAGAGTTGTGAGCAAGTGTGCTCGAGAAGGAGCGAGCAAGTGTGCTCGAGGAAGGGGCGAGCAAGTCTGCTCGCGGACAGAGAAGTTGTCCGAGGAGAAAAAGCGAAACTCTACCCAGAAAAGGAAAACGCGTAGCTTGAGGAGCAAGCAAATCAAGTCAAAGATTTGGCGAGATTATTTAGGGTAGTTTCCTGATTTTGTGCGATTCAGTTAGCTAGGGTTTCGCCTATGTGAGGCCTATATAAACCTAGCATTGTACACATTGTAAAGAGTCGAGTAGAGTTGAGTCCATTAGAGTTTTTTCGAGTTTATCTCTTTATCCGTGAATTAGGATCCAACAAGTGGTATCAGAGATTCAATCGAAGAACATGACTTCATCAGAATCGGCAATCGGAGATCTGGTGGTGAAGAAACCAGAATCCAAGGAAGGCACAGTGACGCTCAATTACCCCATGCTCACGAAGAGCAATTACGCCGTGTGGGCGTTGAAGATGAGGGTAAATCTGCAGGCGCAGGGACTATGGGAGGCCATAGAAGGTGGCGATGCCGAAGGACGCAAAGAAAGAATGGCACTCGCAGCAATCTACCAGGCCGTTGCAGAAGAAATCATTCTCATGCTCTCCGAGAAGGATTCCGCAAAAGAAGCATGGAAGACGCTTCGGACTATGCACATGAGCGCTGATCGCGTCAAGGATGCCAAAGTCGAGACCCTGGGGAGTGACTTCGAGGTCATGCGGATGAAAGAAAGCGAGTCGGTGGACGACTTCGCTCTGAGACTCACGTCCATCGTGACCGGCATACGCTCGCTAGGAGACAAGGTGGACGAGAGCACCGTTGTCAAGAGATTTCTACGTGTGTTGCCTCGCAGGTACATGCAGATAGTGACGTCAATTGAGGAGTTCGGTGATCTCCAGACCATGACGGTCGAGGAGGTTGTTGGACGTCTCAAAACCCACGAGGAGAGGCTTCGGGGATACGGCGACAAAGGAGACGAGAACAATCTCCTTCTCACGCATGAGGAATGGACGGCGAGACATAGGAGAACCGGGGGAGCCGAGTCCTCCTCGAGTTTTTCAGGACGGAACAGCTTCAGTGGAGAGGTCCGAAGACGTGGTCGAGGCAGAGATTCGCGAGGACGCGGAGGCAACTCGAGCCGTCAAGAAGGACCGACGAAGAAAGACAAGAGCACAGTGAAGTGCTACGCTTGTCAGAAGCTCGGGCACTACGCATCGGAGTGCCGGAGCAGGAACCAGGGCGACGAGGCGAATCTAGCGAGATTCCCAGACGACCAGCCGGCATTGTTGTTTGCCGAGCAGGTAACGCAGCTGGACGGACAGAACGGCGAGAATGAAGCCGAGCAGAGCTGTCCGAAAGAAAGGAGCGAGCAGCAGAGTGGCAAGATCGAAGCCGAGCAGAGCTGCTCGGAGGAGGCCAGGGAGCAAGTCTTCCTCATCGAGGACAAGGTTTTTGCAAACCTTCTCACTCACGACGAGAAGAGAGTCAATACCGACGTATGGTACCTTGACAACGGCGCGAGCAACCACATGACCGGGGATCGAGCTAAGTTTGAGGAGCTCGATGAGAATATCACAGGCAATGTGAAATTCGGCGACGAGTTCGTCGTAGAAATCAAAGACAGAGGGTCGATCCTGTTCGAGTGCAAGAATGGCGGCCAGCGTTTGATGACCCAGGTCTACTTCATCCCGAAGTTGAAGAGCAACATCATCAGTCTGGGACAGATGACGGAGATCGGGGAACACAGTGGTGCTAGCCGAGTCCTATATGAAGATGTGGACCAAGGAAAGAGAGTTGTTGATGAAGGTGGAGCGGACACCCAACAGACTCTACAAGATTCTCCTGAAGACGTGTCAGCCCGTCTGTCTCATGGCATCGATGGCAGATCCGGCTTGGCTATGGCACGCACGGCTCAGACACGTGAATTTTCACGCGCTCAAGATGATGGGCGAGAAGAATTTGGCTTTCGGGGTTCCCAAGATAGAACACCCCGACCAGCTATGCAAATGCTGCATGATCGCGAAACAGGCGAGGATACCCTTTCCGATCAAGGCCAAATTCCGAGCAGATAGACCCCTACAGTTGGTGCATGCCGACCTTTGCGGTCCGATCACCCCAGCAACTACGGCAGGCAACAAGTATTTCTTTCTACTTGTTGATGACTTTAGTTCTGGATGTGGGTGTTTATGCTCAATGAGAAGAGCAGAGCTTTCGAGGTCTTCAAGAAGTTCAAGAAGATCGTGGAGAATAGCTCAGCGCACAGGTTGAAGGTCTTGTGTACAGACCGAGGAGGAGAATTCACTTCCCAGCAGTTCGGAGAGTTCTGCGACGAGGAAGGAGTTCAGCGTCACCTGTCCGCACCCCACACGCCTCAGCAAAACGGCGTAGTGGAAAGACGAAACCGGACTGTGATGAACACAGCGAGGAGCTTGCTCAAGAGTATGCAGGTTCCGGCCAGGTTTTGGGGAGAAGCGGTGAGACATGCAATCTACCTGCTTAATCGTTTGCCGCCTAAGGCACTAGGAGAATGCACTAGGAGATTACTGATTCCACACTCTCCTCATAATCTTTATTAGAACATTATTGGAAACACATATTCCAACTATTGATCCTTCCATATTCGAAGATATAATATTCTTTTGTCAATCACGGAAACTGATAATTTATGATCCTTTGATCAGTATCAATCATTAGAAGCAACTTGCTGCTGAAAAGTTAGATTCACAACTTTCCATGCAAATGTTTAGGAAAAGATCATAAATATTTATTTAAAAAAAATCACGCAATAAACATAATCGTACTCATTGGTAGTGGTAATATTGCTAATACATGCACATTATAAATCGAACGACAAAGAAAAGAAAAGAAAAACAAGTGGGAATGCTTCAAAATTCCAATTGTCGGAATGAAGAAAGAATCGAAAGAACATGTAGTAATAAATGCTATAACTTCGATAAAAAGGAAGTCAATTATTGATACAAAAGGTTTTCTTTTGGAGTTTGCAACACATTGAATTTGCCCAAATGACTACAAGAACATGATCGATCGATCGATCTATCTATCTTGTTCATCAATTCTCTTTGTGCAGCCAAAAAGTAGACTACTCTTATCGTAAGCAGAGAATGAAAGCGAATGCGTATAATATCAGATCTCTGCTATAAATTAAGTGGTTACTTCAAGGTTGAATAATAAGCATAATATTATACATTGATCCAATGTGATTTAGGGGGCAGACTTCTGAGGTTTTCGAGCATGGGGTAAACCCGTGGCGAGCCAAGACGATTTCCAATAAAGACGCATGCAACTCCCGAGCCATGTCGTTCATAGAATAAACTTCTCATGCACAAATAAAAAACTCACTTTTATAGTAACTATCTCAATAAATCTTTTACTATGTAGAAGAACAATCGGAGCCGTTGTCAGAAAGCATACAAATTTTTTAGAGATCAGATAATAAGATAATTCACGGCTTATTCCTTGTAATTCTTGATTGACGAGCCTAACATTTGTGACAAAACATTAAAATTTAGTACTTAAGACTACTTTAAAGCTGCACTTATTGAAACTTCGTCAAATTGACCTCCCGTTAGAGCTGCAACTCGCGGTGTCGCAACGAGTCGCGACATAGTCGCCAAAAATTGTCACTGTAGAAGTCGCGACGAGTCGCGATGGGGGGAGGTCGCGATGGCTACGAGTGAGAGAGAGAGGTTACTATGTGAGACAGCGAGAGGGAGGGAGAGAGAGTCGCGATTATGCACCGAATCGCGACTGGTCGCGAACCGCCGGAGATCGCCGCGACGAGTCGCGAACGGCAAGAACTGGTTGTGATGTGAGCTCTACCTCCCGTCAATTTTTTAAAAATTTATCATTATTTATCTTTTTATATATAAAAAAAATTACTTCAATATAGTTCTATCTTTTTAGGGATCTTTGTCTAGCTCATCAGAGAAGGCAAATAAAGAAAATACCACACATTCAAAGTAAACTAGTATGAAAAGAATTATGATCACACAACATATGATGTGAAATGTGAATAAACCAAGTGGGCCTGGACCTAAGCCCTCCTGACTTGCTGACACTCTGCGGGCCCACAACCAAGATACGGGCTCATATTTTTGGTTTTAATTTCCTTCGTCAGTCATAATGTTTTCATGCTATATAGTATATAAACTGTTATTTAACACAGTTAATTATATATATATATATATATGATTTTAATAGCTTATTTATATCTACAGATTATAAAACTGTTATTTACAGTTTTATACAGTTTATTATTTATAAAATTTAATTATTTAAAACAGTTATTTGATTAAAAGTACTTTTAAAAAAAAAACTTAGGTTCCAAGAAAAAGGGCAGACGGTTCAAGTTATCGATTTTGACGGTTTACTGATTACTGGTAACCAATCATCAAGATGGCCATGGGTTTTTTGTTTTGCACACATATTTTCATACAAATCGAACTTATCGATGGATTAATCGGCTATCAGTTGATTTATCGATGGAAAACTTATAAAATATTTTCATACATATTTTCATCCATAAAATATTTCCATAATACAAAATACTAAATATACTTTTTCCGCAATAATTGAAAACCTCAAATTACAAAACAAATTATGTCAAAATCAGAGTTTCAAAATTATATACAATGTTACAAAATGAAATTATAAAAAAAACAAAGAAATAGTTCTATTTAACCAATTTCCAAAAAAAAAAAACATACACTTTTACCGTAATAAGGTCACAATTCGGAAAACCTCAAATTACAAAAGATATTATGTCAACCTCACATTTTAAAAAATTATATACAATGTTATAAAATGATTTTACATAATTTTTTTTTTTTGAATAACTAGCTCAACCTAACCAATAAAAAAAATGTACTTTGACCACAATAAGGTCACATTTCGGGAAAACGTCAAATTAAAAAAATAATTATGTCAAACTCACAGTTTCCTGATTATATACAATGTTACAAAATGAAATTACATAAAAAAAAAAGTTGAAAATATATCTCAAATTCACCATTTTATGATAAATTGGTACTTTTGTCGCAATTAGAAAAATTTGCATAAGCCCTAAAATACAACCCAAATATGCAAAAAGAATAATATAAAAATCACACAAACCATCTTAGTTCATCTATATTCCATCGTACTTAAAAAAAATATCAACGACAAAATTTGATTCAAAACCTAAAATGTACAATTAAACTAATATGAAACTCAAAGTTTAACTTTCATTCAACCAAATAAATTTCTAAGTAACTACTACAAATATAGAATAGAATTGTGAAATTTGACATGATTCATACATATACAACATTGAAATTTCAAAACACTCAAGATCCATTAAGAAAAAACCCTAAAAATACCTTTAAATTCTAAAATTAAAAGAAGTTGGAACTTTTGCCGCAAAAAAAGAAAAATTCACACCAGAGTTGACTTATCGTTTTTGACCGAAAAGTGCCTAGCTTTTCGAGAAAATACACTTGATAAGTTTGAGAGATAAGTAGCTTGCTTTTTGAATGGAAAAATCGCGATAAGTATAAAACGACAACGATTAGTGGAGATAAGTTACCGAGAAGTGGTTTTCAACGATTAATCGCTCGATTATCGCGAAAATTGATTCCTTGGTTTAGACTTTTAGATAGATAGTAGCAGATTTTGTTATGTGGTTCCACTTTAAATATAAGCATATGTTATTTTCGTAATCTTTTAAAACATTATACTCTTCTTATTGTTTTTCTTATTTTAATGTGATGGTACACATATTCTTATTTGTTTATAATTTCTTACATATCAAAAAATTACGCATACACATTTATTAAAAATGATATTTATATAATATAAAAACTCACAATTTTAAAATAGTATTCTCGTTTTGTTTTCATTTTTCAGAAATTGATTTATGAGTATTAATTTTAAAATTTGGTTTTCGTTTATTTTCGAAATTGCGTTTCGTAAGCAGTATTTTCTAATAAGAAAAAAACGTAAACTGTGTTTGGTGATTAGTATTTAAAAAAAAAAATTGAACTCATGTGACATATTATGCTAATCTATATAAACATGTAACATATAAACCAAATCATCTCCACTTTTACGAAGGAGAAAATAAGTTTTTTTCATTTCCAAATCACCCGCACTTTTACACTAAAAGACAAATTATTTTCTAAGACTAAATAAATAATTACTTTGCACTAAACTAAGTTTCATTTTCAATTTTCATTAACGAAGAGAAAACAAGAAAATGATTTTTATAAACTCTACCAAACCCAAATTGTTCTTCCCTATTTGAGTAGCAGGTTTGTGACCTAAGCAAATGTTAGTCGAGCATCTCAATTTAAATAATATATTTTATATTATCACATATGGAAGAAAAAAAAATCAAATTTTAGGTTGGTTTTAATTTTTAAAACGGTTATTTTGTAATTATTAATTTTATGAAGTGAAAAAAAAAAATGTCAGAAATGCCTTTTGCTTGCACTTATCTTTCAATTGTGTTTTTTTTTTCTTTCTTCCTTTCAATGTTGTTGTCACTGCAACTAAGTATATGTTTATTGACCGGTGGTTGTTAAGGAAAAAGAAGAGAAGAATTATCATTTCATTGATTTATATAACACGTATAGCTTGATAGTTTTCATTTTTCAAAAGATATCTTATTTGTATTTGCTTCTATCTGTGAGCATAAGCTTGACTTAGTCCGTCACACAGAGGAAGTCAGCCCGGGTACCGGCCAGAACCAAGGACGGACAGGAGTTCAGCCCAGCTCGGGTGAACACGAGCAAAACGTCCGGATAGAAGGCAAGCCCGGTCAGAGGCAGACGAGCAGGCCAGCTCGGGGACAGAGAAGCTGTCCGGGCAGGAAAGGGAAAGTCAGCAACTACCCAGCAAGGAAAGCGCGTAACTTGAGGAGCAAGCAAAGATCAAGTCAAAGATTTGATAGGATTATTTAGGGTAGTTTCCTGATTTGGTGCGATTTGGTTAGCTAGGGTTTCGCCTATGTGAGGCTATAAATATACCTAGCATGTACACTTTGTAAAGAGCTGAGTCCATTAGAATTTCGAGTTTATCTCCTTGTATTTTGCCTTCGATTATTAATCAGAAAATTTCTTCTCCCAAATTTTGTGTCCTTTATTTTTAGTTCGATTTCTTTGGTGTTATTCGTGTTCTTTGCAGATCCGTGAATTGGGATCCAACAAGTGGTATCAGAGCTTCAATCGAAGAACATGTCTTCATCATCAGAGTCACCGATCGACGGAGCTCTGGTCGCGCAGAAACCAGAGACCAGAGAAGGCACAGTTTCACTCCATTACCCCATGCTCACGAAGAGCAATTACGCCGTGTGGGCGTTGAAGATGAGGGTGAATCTGCAGGCGCAGGGAGTATGGGAAGCCGTAGAGAACGGCGGTGTCGAAGGGCGCAAGGAAAGAATGGCTCTAGCCGCTATCTACCAAGCAGTTCCGGAAGACGTTCTTCTCATGCTTGCCGAGAAGGATTCCGCAAAGGAAGCATGGAAAACTCTTCAGACCATGCACATGGGCGCAGATCGCGTCAAGGATGCTAAGGTCCAAACCTTGAAAAGTGAGTTCGAGGTTATGAGGATGAGAGAGAGTGAGTCGATCGACGACTTTGCTATGCGGCTCACGTCCATTGTGACCAGCATACGCTCGCTGGGAGACAAGGTGGAGGAAACCACCGTCGTCAAGAAGTTTCTCCGAGCAGTGCCTCACAGGTACATGCAGATCGTGACATCGATCGAGCAGTTCGGCGATCTCAAGACCATGTCGGTCGAGGAGGTTGTTGGTCGTCTCAAGGCCCACGAAGAGAGACTTCGGGGTTACGGTGACAAAGACGAGGAGAGGAACCTCCTGCTCACGCATGAAGAGTGGACGGCCAGACAGCGGAAAACCGGGGGAGCCGAGTTTTCTACAAGATCCTCAGGTCGGAGCAGCTTTGGTGGAGAAGTCCGAGGACGCGGACAGGGTCGTGGACGAGGTCGAGGTCGGGACATGCGAGGTCGCGGCAGTAGATCTACCCGTCAGGAAGGCACAACTAGGAGAGACAAGAGCACAGTGAAGTGCTACAATTGTCAGAAGCTTGGGCACTTTGCATCTGAGTGCCGGAGCAGGAACCAGGGCGAAGAGGCGAATCTAGCGAGATTCCCAGACGACCAGCCGGCATTGTTGTTTGCCGAGCAGGAAACGCACCTGGACGAACAGAATGACGAGTGTGACGCTAAGGCCCGGGCAGAAGTGATCAGTGTGCCGATCAGCCCAGAGGCCGAGCAGACCTGTCCGGAGGAGACCAGCGAGAAGGTTTTCCTCATCGAGGATAAGGTTATTGCAAACCTCCTCGTAGACGGAGAGAAGAAGGTCAGTACCGACATATGGTACTTAGACAACGGAGCTAGCAACCACATGACTGGGGACCGAGCTAAGTTTGAAGAGCTCGATGAGAAGATCACGGGCAGCGTGAAATTCGGCGATGGATCAGTCGTAGAGATCAGAGGCAGAGGGTAGATCCTGTTCGAGTGCAAGAATGGCGACTAGCGTCTGATGACCCAGGTGTATCTCATCCCGAAGTTGAAGAGCAACATCATCAGTCTAGGACAGATGACTGAGATCGGGAACACGGTGTTGCTGCAAGGGTCCTACCTAAAGATGTGGACCAAAGAAGGAGAGCTGTTGATGAAGGTGGAGCGAACACCCAACAGACTCTACAAGATTCTCCTGAAGACGTGTCAGCCCGTCTGTCTTATGGCATCAATGGCAGACCCGGCTTGGCTATGGCACGCACGTCTCGGACACGTGAATTTTCACGCGCTAAAGATGATGGGCGAGAAGAAGATGGCCTTCGGGGTTCCAAAGATAGAACACCCCGACCAGCTATGTGAGTGTTGTATGATCGCGAAGCAGGCGAGGATACCGTTTCCGATCAAGGCCAAATTCCGAGCAGAGAGAGCCCTACAGTTGGTGCATGTAGACCTATGTGGTCCAGTCACCCCAGCAACATTGGCAGGTAACAAGTACTTTCTTTTACTTGTTGATGATTATAGTCGCTGGATGTGGGTTTATATGCTTAAGGAAAAGAGCGGAGCCTTTGAGGTCTTCAAGAAGTTCAAGAAGATTGTAGAGAATGGCTCGGTGCATAGGTTAAAGGTCTTGCGTACAGACCGAGGAGGAGAATTCACTTCCCAGCAGTTCGGAGAGTTCTGCGACCAGGAAGGAATTCAGCGTCACCTGTCCGCACCCCACACACCCCAACAGAATGGCGTGGTGGAAAGACGAAACTGGACTGTGATGAACACAGCGAGGAGCTTGCTCAAGAGCATGCAAGTTCCAGCCCGATTTTGGGCAGAAGCAGTAAGACATGCAGTCTACCTGCTCAATCGTTTGCCGACCAAAGCGCTAGGAGAGCGTACTCCCTACCAGGCGTGGAAAGGGAAGAAACCCCACTTAGAACATTTGAAAGTGTTCGGATGCACCGCACACGTGAAGATTGCGGGGCCACATCTCAAGAAGCTGGACGACCGGAGTCAGAAGATGGTGTACCTTGGCGTTGAAGAAGGAAGCAAGGCACACAGACTCTACGATCCACGACGCGGCAGACTCCAAGTGAGCAGAGATGCTGTGTTCGAAGAGGAGATGAAGTGGGATTGGCGCGATGAGAAGGGAGAAACCGAGCTGAACTCAGTGGAGTTCACGGTCAAGGACGAGCAGGATGTTGCCGAGCAGGAGCAGCCCGGAACATCCAGCTCAGGAACAGTTTTGCCGAGCATGAGTGAATCCAGCCCGGAAGAGACCCCAGATACACCCAGGACACCAAGTCCGAGCAGGACAAGCCCGTCCAACTCGGGAGATTCCTCCATAAAAGACGGCCCAAGAGGATAAGTGGAGATGAGCCTGGAGGAACTTTCTTTGTTGTGTGCAGAAGAGCCAGCCAGCTTCCAGGAGGCAGTAACCGAGCAAGAATGGCAGGAAGCAATGAAGAAGGAGATGGAGTCCATCGAGAAGAACAGGACATGGGAGCTTACTGACCTACCCAAAGGTCACAAGCCCATCGGCCTGAAGTGGGTGTACAAGCTGAAGAAGGACACTGAGGGGAATGTCCTTAAGCACAAGGCAAGGCTGGTAGCTAAAGGCTACGTGCAGAGGAAAGACATAGACTTTGAGGAAGTCTTTGCTCCAGTAGCCAGACTGGATACGATCAGACTCATCCTAGCCATAGCAGCTCATCGAGGTTGGGAAATTCACAATCTGGATGTCAAATCAGCATTCCTAAACGGTGATCTCGAAGAAGAAGTGTACGTCAAGCAACCAGAGGGGTTCGGCGTCACGGGCAAGGAGCAGAAGGTGTACAAGTTATCCAAGGCCCTGTACGGGTTGAGACAAGCGCCAAGAGCGTGGAACATCCGCCTTGATAAGAGCTTGAAGAATCTTGGATTCACAAAGTGTCTGAGCGAGCAGGCAGTCTACACCAGGAGTACCGAGCAGGAAACTCTGATCGTCGGAGTGTATGTGGACAACCTGATTGTCACTGGATCCAGCGCAGGAGGCGTAGAAGGGTTCAAGAAGCAGATGATGGCCGAATTCGAGATGAGTGACCTCGGATTACTTTCGTACTACCTTGGTCTCGAGGTGGAACAGAAGAATGACTGCATTACGCTGAAGCAGTCGGCCTACGCGAAGAAGATCCTTAAACAGTTCGAGATGGCGGACTGTAACTCGAGCAAGTACCCTATGGAGGCGAAGCTGCAGCTCGGGAAGGATGCTGAAGGGAGAAGAGTGGATCCCACGGAGTACAGACGCGTGATCGGGTGCCTGAGGTACCTCACCCACACCCGACCAGACATCTCACACGCAGTCGGGATAGTCGGTCGATACATGGAGAAGCCCACAAGTGCACACCAGCAGGCGGTGAAGCACATCTTGCGATATGTGAAGGGCACGACAGACTACGGGATCCAGTACAACAGAGGAAGTGGAGCGGAAGTACTAGTCGGCTTTACGGACAGTGATCTGGCCGGTGATATCGATGACAGGAAGAGTACCGGAGGGATGGCGTTCTACCTCAACGGAAACCTGGTCACCTGGCAGTCTCAAAAGCAGCAGACAGTAGCTCTATCCTCATGTGAAGCAGAGTTCATGGCGGCAACCGCAGCAGCATGTCAAGCTATGTGGTTGAAGGGGCTACTTAGTGAAGTAACCGGATCCAAGCAGAGACCAGCTACTCTCTACGTGGACAACAAGTCTGCAATTGCGTTGATGAAGAATCCAGTGTTCCATGGACGGAGCAAACACATTGACACGAAATTTCACTATATTCGTGAGTGTGTGGAGAAGCGAGAGATCATCGTGGAGTTCGTCAACACGAGGGAGCAACGGGCAGACATCCTTACTAAGGCTCTAGGGAGAGTCAAGTTCGAGGAGATGAGAGAGCTGCTCGGAGTGAAGAGAGTAGAAGAAAGTCAAGCTTACGGGGGAGAATGTGAGCATAAGCTTGACTTAGTCCGTCACACAGAGGAAGTCAGCCCGGGTACCGGCCAGAACCAAGGACGGACAGGAGTTCAGCCCAGCTCGGGTGAACACGAGCAAAACGTCCGGATAGAAGGCAAGCCCGGCCAGAGGCAGACGAGCAGGCCAGCTCGGGGACAGAGAAGTTGTCCGGGCAGGAAAGGGAAAGTCAGCAACTACCCAGCAAGGAAAGCGCGTAACTTGAGGAGCAAGCAAAGATCAAGTCAAAGATTTGATAGGATTATTTAGAGTAGTTTCCTGATTTGGTGCGATTTGGTTAGCTAGGGTTTCGCCTATGTGAGGCTATAAATATACCTAGCATGTACACTTTGTAAAGAGCTGAGTCCATTAGAATTTCGAGTTTATCTCCTTGTATTTTGCCTTCGATTATTAATCAGAAAATTTCTTCTCCCAAAATTTGTGTCCTTTATTTTTAGTTCGATTTCTTTGGTGTTATTCGTGATCTTTGCAGATCCGTGAATTGGGATCCAACACTATCACCTTGTAGGTCATAAAATAAATATTACTCAGTAACTATATTTTATTTTGAGAATAAATCTTTTGAAACAATCTATCAGTATTTATTTTTAGGTTTCATCTTAAATTTCCTTACTCCTTCGTCGCTCTTCAACCGTAATCCGCCGTCAAAATCGCCACTGATAAAGCCTTTATATGTATATGTATATATAAATGTATTGTTTTATTAATATCCGTTTATACAATGAAAATGGATTAAGTTTTTTAAACCTAAATATAGTTTTTGTCATTTTCGTTACAGGTTCACACATCAACAGTTTTTAATTACAAAACACAACTTACAATAAATAAATAAAAATACATTTCTTTTAAATTTACATATTGATGATTGAATGCTAGTGAGTGATTGATAAAATTATGGATTGTATAAGCTATAAACAAGTGGTCCCGTGATTTAATATCTATAAAGTATCACTACATAATATTATGTATGTTGGCCTAAAGAGGAAAACAAAACAAATATATTATGTGAACAAATATATACTCAGGAGGATTCAGGAACACATATATTTGACAACGTAAAATATATAATGGAACTGATAGCATTAATTTAATACAGAAGTGCGACACACAGACACAACACCAGTAGATTAAAAAAAAAAAGGACAGAAATGCGATAAAAGAAAAGACGGAGCATGCTCGACGTCGACGACAACAAAGAGGCTTGCTCAATATTCCTCACGGCAAGTGTTATGATCGTTGAACTGTCAAAGAAATGCCCACATCGCAGCAGCTTCACGACTCTCCGCCCAGCCGGAATATCCGAATTATCATTCGTAAATATAGTGAACCAACCCGATGTCGTTAGGGGGCTGATGATGAAAAAGGACAGGCTCGCCATCGTAATCGAGAAAGATGTCGCTGGCATGCAGTAGAGTCGAGCGTATCTCGAATTTTGAAATCGGGATTATATATTTGCAGTAGTCCAGTCTTTTAGGCAATTAAGAACTCCATCGACGACACGTGAAGTGACAAAGGCGTTACCTAAGGTTTGCACTCCCTCGCGTTTCAGGAAATCACCGAGTATTGGATCACTGAAAACGTTGATTGGATGTAGCGTTCGGTGTTCTTCCTCGCTGCTGACTGGATCACTCGTACGTACTTGTTGGTGAGTTCGATCGAGGGTGAGCGCACATTCGTCCTCGTCAACTACGTCGTCTCCAACCTCGAACGGAAAGCTGAGATGGCCCAATGTAAATTCGTGTTTCACTTATATACAATACTATTACTAACCTAGAAATAAGTTTGAGTTGAAAATTTGATCGAGCACAATCGTGTAATGTAATTTACTCGTAAACTGAAGCACTATCGATGAAAAAAATGTAAGCCAGGGCAAATATATTTTAATTTTAATTTTAATTGCCAACTACCATAACTAAAATAATAATTATATTTTAATTTTTTTTATAAAAAAAAACTGAGTGAGAGATGCTATATTCTAGCGACATTTATCGATGGATTAATCGGTTATCGATGGAAAACTTATAAAATATTTTCATATATATTTTCATACATAAAATATTTTCATAACATAAAATACTAAATGTATATTTTCTTCAATAATTGAAAAACGTCAAATTACAAAACAAATTATGTCATAATCACAGTATCAGACTTATATACAATGTTACAAAATGAAGTTACATAAAAAAAAAAAAAACAAAAAAAAACAAAGAAATAGCTCAATTTAACCAATTTCAAAAAAATATTTACTTTTGCCGTAATAAGGTTGCAATTCAAGAAAACGTCTAATTAAAAATAATTATGTCAACCTCACATTTTATAAGTTATATACAATGTTATAAAATGATTTTACAAAAAAAATAAAAAAATAGACTAACTAGCTTAACTTAACTAATTTCTAAAAATATGTACTTTTGCCGCAATAAGGTCATAATTCAGAAAGACATCAAATTACAAAAATAATTATGTCAAACTGACAGTTTCCTAATTATATACAATGTTACAAAATGAAATTACAGAAGAAAAAAATTAAAATATATCTCAAATTCACTATTTTTAGGAAAATTGGTACTTTTGTCGCAATTAGAAACAATTTGCATAAACCCTTAAATATAACTCAAATCTGCAAAATTTTTAATAAAAATCACACAAACCATCCTGATTCATCTATATTCCATCATATAGTTAAAAAAAATAAAAAATCAACTACAACATTTGATTCAAAACGTAAAATGTACAATTAAACTAATATGAAACTCAAAGTTTAACTTTCATTCAACCTAATAGCTTTCTAAGTAACTACTACAAGTATAGAATAAAAATATGAAAAATTGACATGATTCATACATATACAACATTTAAATATCAAAACACTCAAGATCTACTAAAAAAAACCCTAAAAATACATTTAAATTTCGAAATTAAAAGAAGTTGGAACTTCTGCCGTAAAAAAGAAAAATTTATACTAGGGTTGACTTATCGTTTTTGACCGAAAAGTAGCTTGCTTTTCGAGAAAATACACTTCATAAGTTTGAGAGATAAGTGACTTGCTTTTCGAATCGAAAAATCGCGATAAGTATAAAAAGATAACGATTAGAGAAGATAAGTTATCGAGAAGTGGTTTTCAGCGATTAATCGCTCGATTATCGCGAAAATCGAATCCTTGATTTCAACAAAATATTTATTAAACAAAACAAATAACCAAATAACCAGAATATTCTGAATTTAATTTTCTGAAGATGAATATATTATTATCGAATTCCAAAAGTACAGGCACATGGGTCACAAGTACTCGTGCAGATATTTATCTATATACATACACAGTACAGTACTATATATATAGGGAAACTTCATAAAATGACCTTCAAAACACCACAAATTTTTTTATTACACCTCAAGTTTTCATAATTCTAAAATCAACCTTTTTAAATTTTATGTACCAAAATACCCTTAGTTGTGTCCATTTTTCCGGACGCGACTTTTCCATTTTTCAGGAGGCATTATGTCCATTTTTCAGGAGGCATTATGTATATTTTGAAAGGGTATTTTGGTACATAAAATTTAAAAAGGTTGATTTTAGAATTATGAAAACTTGAGGTGTAATAAAAAAAATTGTGGTGTTTTGAAGGTCATTTTATGAAGTTTCCCTATATATATCACATAAAAGCTCAGCTGCTTTCTGGTGGGATATTGATATTTGATTCTAGCCACTGTAAACCTGGGCATACGGGCGGGCCCCACGGGCCTCGGCCCGAGCCCGCCCGAGCCCGCCCGACCCGAGTAATTGTCAGGCCGCGGGCCCCGTGCCCGAAGTCCAGCCCGAGCCCGAATCCACCTCGGAGTGCCCGCCCGAGCCCCCGCCACCTTTAATTCTTTTTTTTTTTTTTTAGAAAAACTTAATTGCAATCTTATCCCTCATAAATGCAACATGAGTGAGGTAGGTACTAGGTAGGCAAACTATTGACTACTGTAAGTCTGTAACCTAATAATAAACTATAATATTGTGATAGACTAATAATAAACTATACTGTAATATAATGACTAGTGTAATATAATCTAATGAAACTAAATATAACGTGACAAATGACTAATTGACTATACTCACTTACTCAGTATACTGTAATATAATGTAATGTAACAAAAAATAAAACGTGAATAGTGACTAATATAAAACATATAATATTGTAAGTAATTATAATATATAACCCGTAACCTCTTTATGTAAGACATGTAGATAATGAAAAATATTAATTATATTACTTGATAAAGACGTAACAAAAATGGTGTGGTTTTTATAGATAAAAATGAGTAAATTAATTAATTATTATTTTTGAAAAAATAATTTGGTAAATATAACCGTTTTAATTTATTTATTACTTTCTTAAATTTTTATTTTTGGGGGCTAAACTAGCCGTTATTAGCACTAAAATAGTAAAATAGTCGTTATTAGTGTACTTCTTCTGGTACTTATACCTACTTATTTTATCAATTAGTGTCAACCCCGTTAAATGAATTGGTACTTTTTCCTGCCCCCTTTGAAAATTCCCTTAGCCATTGATTTGCAGCCACTAAAATGATCCAATGGTCAACATGTTTTTTTTTTTAAAAAAAACATTGCAACCCGTGGGCATTATAGTCAATAAAAAAAAAAAACAGAAATACTATTATTGCTTGGTAACATCAATATTTACGAACTTTTACATATATATGAGAAAGTCCAAGTGACCCCAAAATATGCATATAATTAGTGTAAACTATAAACACTTTTGCCACAATTAAACCAGAGAAGTTGCCCCCACAATCTTGTTGCTTGCAATCCCGATCGCCACGTGTCCTCCGACGTAGTGTTGACGGCAGACGGGCATGTACAGGTCAGCGCCACCGATGAGTTCGGTCCGGCTGTCGTCATTCTTCCTGAAAGTGAAGAACGCTTTATTACCGCAGAGTTCGCACCGAGCCGTCAGCTTTGTGACAGTGTCCGCCAGCGGGATCACATCGAGCACCGATCCGAAGCTTCGCCTGAAAATCACCCGAAAATTGTTATTTATTAAAAAAATCCCGTAAATTTTAAACTATTTTTACGCTTAATTACGCCTGTTTCGCCCCTCGGAATTTGTATCATAGATCCGTCATTGTACTTAACCGCTTAATTCTCTTTACCTCCGGTAATCACCATCGAGCCCGGCGAGAATCACGATCTTGCCGTCGTGATCGGCCGCCTGGCGGCAGAAATCGTAGAGATCGTCAAAGAACTGAGCTTCGTCGATTCCGATCACATCCAACTGAAGAACAAACAAATCATCAAAATCCAGCTTAAAAAAACAATAAATTAAATCAAAACATATAATTGACCTTGCGATAATCATCTTCTCCGAGATTTGGCTTGAACGACGAGAGATCCTGAAGAACCCAGCACGGGAACTTCTCGCCATCGTGCGTGACGACCGAATCCTTGGCGTACCTCGTGTCCTTGCTCGACTTGATCATCGCGATCTTTCTGCGAAAAATCCAATTACAATTCTCAGAGCTTAGTAGCGAATAGATCGAACTTTGACTTCAGTAACGGCGCGAAATCGAGGTCGATTACGAACCTTCCGTTCCCGCTCTCGGACCGGACGCGGCGGAGGAGCGAGGTGGTCTTGCCGGCGAACATGGGTCCCATGATGACGTGGACCTGTCCAACGTTGTCGGAGAGTGCTGAAGACGAGGCCATTGTTGGTTTCTGCAAATGCTCTGTGGGAGACAGAGATCGATGAAGAGACAGTGTATCTATATGTGTGTATATACATACATATTCCCTATATATTTATTATATATTTAATTTTGAGTTTTTTTTTTGGCGGGAAAGAGAGTTGGGAAAATGGAGATTCAAATTTGGAGGGAAAATTTGGCCGGAAAGTATTGGCCAATCAGAGAGCGTGGTTTCGTTGACTTGGTGGAAGACTGAATGTAGATAACTGTGTGACGCGTCGTACCTGATTAAAATAGATTGTGGGCTTCTCTAGCACGCTTGACGCTTGCTTGCTTGAGACGCTTTTATGAGAAGTGTTGTTTTTTTCTTTCCTCGTAAAATTAAATAAAACAAAAAAAATTGGAGGCGGTTTTTGCCCGCCCAGAATTGTCCGTGCAGGTTTATCCCACCAAAAACGTGGTTCGGGTAGGCCTACATGCAGACTGCCCGATCCACGTAGAGAACACTAATTAGAATTGTCTTAGGTCGAGTTTGCCTTTTGAGAGCCATCAAAATCAAAGTATGTCCGGACCCATAAATCTCGGCTCACCCGCATGTTGCCCGTCTCACGTAGAGAGCACTAATTAGAGGTGTGTTGGGTCGAGTTTGGCTTTTGAAAACCATCAACACACTGTCCAGACTCGCAGATCTCGGCCCACTATTACGTGGACTAAAAGTATAAATTTTTTAGGGTTATTCACGGTACCAAACTCTTAAAAAAAAAAAGTAACAATGTTCTACTTTTTTTTTTAGTCTAATAAAATGTAATTATTTTTATATTACATATAAGACAAGTATTTTTATTACCTAACTTATATAATATATCAGAGTTTTGGTGTTTTGTCTGGTTCATTTTTTTGGAACTTATCGTTATCTTTTGAAAGAAAAAAAATGGTATTTATGTCGTGAATATCACATTTCTTTATAACACGTTTTCCCCAATAATTTTTTGTTTACACAATTATAAAATATTTTACAAAAGTTTCAGTAGGTACTTTATAGACTATATTGGCTATAGATATATGCTCAAGATTATCAAATATATAGATAATATATGGTCTAAGACAAGATCTATAATTCTATTTGCTAGCTAGTGCGTTGAGCATTTAGTAAAAAGAAAAGAAATATATTGCCAAATTATCTTTTCCAACAAGGTTCGAATTTTTCTCGATAATCGTCGATTATCCATCTTGCCGGTAGTCATCGGCAAATATTCCACGCTAATCGATTATCCGTAAAAACAGTGGAAAAATAACAAAAAATTAGGTACTTTAAAAAAATTGCACTTTTATAACAATTTTTGGCAAAAGTACCTTGAATGCAAAAAAAATTGTTTTAGTATGAAATGATTTTATTGAGTATGACATGATTTTATTTGAGTATTTACACATGTGAGAATGAGACTATATTTTAGTAAATACATACTTAAAACTATTTTAGTGACTTTTCATTGATAATCCTCGATAAGTGTGGATAATCCATCGATAATCCTCGATAAGTGTCGGTAACGATAAACTATAGTTTTATTAGTTTTTTTTATCGATAATCCTCGAAAACGACAACCGATTTATCAGCAAAAATGACATTTTGAACCTTGGTTTCCATAACTTAATTTATTTTTCTTAATTTCCATTTAATAATTGTAATGGTGTGACTATTTTGTTTGGACTCTCAAGTTGGAAAGGTATAATCTCACTCCACTAGCATTGTATATATATATCTTTAGATTTGAGAGTATTATGATATGCCATTAATTTTTTTATTTATTATTTTTTTCAGTCTCAACTCTCAAAACACTAAGAGTCGATTTGTTTGGCTAAAAATTGTTTTTATGTGCCGCCTAGAGCCGAGCAAACGACGTCGCCAGTGACGACGCGACGCGTCGCGACGCATACAGTGCCAGTCGCGACGCGTCGCGATCTCGGGCTCTGGTCGCGACGCGTCAGGGCGTGATCCGCGTGAAGCGATCGACGGCCCAGATCTTGCCACGTCAGCGATCCGCATGATTTTGTCCTTTTGGGGCATAAATAACACACTTTTTACCCGAATTTTATTCCCCAACCACAATTATTACCCACTTTACTCGAATTCCAACCCTAAAATTTCAAATTTCAATATTTTTTCACCCACTTTCTCCTCACAATTATTCACCCACTTCACCCACCACAATAATTATTCACCCACCCCACCCTCTCCTAAAACCCTATAAATACCACCTCTTCCTCCCTCATTTCCTCACCAACAATCTCTCAACTCTCTCTCAAATTCTCTCAACTCTCCAAGTTTTTTCCACTCTCAATCTCCAAAGTTCCAAAGTTCTAAAGTTCCAAAGTTCCAATTTTCTAAATTCCTAAAGTTCTATCATTATGTCTCGAAGAAGCGGCGGTAGTTCCGGGGGTCGAAGGGCGGCCAGGAATTTGCAACCCCAATTTCTACAAGGGGGAACATCGGATACTTGTCCCGACGACTACATTCCCGTTAGGCTACCGGCAGAACTATTCCCTTTCCCTCACAATCCAGATTATCCCGACGATACAGTACGGTCTCTAAGACCTAGTCTAGTCCGGGCGGTGGCCCAGCACCACGCCAATCCCGACCGTGTGCCCCCAGAGTTGGTCGACGCGGTGGCTCAATGTAGGGGGGAAATAACGATCCTTTTTTCAATCTCATGTTACGGGAAGGTGCCGAATACGGAGCTCAAGGTCCCGAAGGTGCCGATCCCGACGAACCTCAAGGTCCCGAAGATGCCGATCCCGACCAAACTCAACGTCCCGACGACTATCAAACGCCGCCCTCGATCCGTGGTTCAAATATCGGGGTGTACAACCGCGGTTCTCCTCAACCTTCCAATCAAGATAGCGGTGAAGCCTCCGTTGCCCGTCCTCGACGAAGTCGACGTCCTTCTACCGGGTAATAACCTTTAATCCTTTTTTTATTTCATTAATTATTAATTTTTTATTAATTAATAAGTTAGTACTTAATAATAAATAATAATTAATAATTAATAAGTAATAAATAATAATTAAAAAAAATAATTGAAAAAAAATAATTAATTTTTAATAATTAATAATTATTAAATAATAATCACTTGAAAGTCTTAGTATGCTCTGTGGTTGCGGTTCCGACTGATCTTCCACATCAGAAACGATTTTCTTGAGATTTAATTATCATTTAATCATATTATCTTAATTAATTAATTTCGTTTAATTTTTTTTACGATAAATATTATAGTTTAATTATTTTAGTTTAATTAATTAATTTGTCACGTCTCTTGAAAGTCTTAGTATGCTCTGTGGTTGCGGTTCCGACTGATCTTCCACATCAGAAACGATTTTCTTGATATTTAATAAGTTAACGGGATTAAAAATGGTAATTTGTATGTGTGGTGATTATTATAAAGTTCTTAATGGAATACGGTGTCTTAGAAAGATTGGTTTTTAAATAAGGTTTGCTTTGCAATCTCCTCCAAGCTAGCCTGGGAACTCTACATATCTAATGCTTTTTAGACAACAATACACGATGGAACTCTACATATCTAATGCTTTCAGTTGTTTGTAGACAGAGATTACCGTTAAGCGCTTTCCTCCTCACCGAACTAGAGGCCTCGGAGCGGATCACGGAGGCAGAATGGGAAATGGCCCAGAAATTCACCCAATTCCTTAAACCTTTTTACGCTGTTACTTTAAATTTTTCAAACCAAAAACAACCTTCCTTGAATCATGGTCTTTCGGGTCTTTACGAAATTACAAACACTTTTTCTGAATTCGCAAATGACCCTGTTGTTTCGCCCATGATTGAGGGAATGGTTGCAAAATTCAAAAGTTATTGGGATCCACTCCCTTTTTCGTATTGTTTCGGTGCTATCTTGGATCCCCGTATTATGTTTACGTTCGGGCCTTTGATGTCAGCAATCGGGACAAACTTAGGGGTGGATTACACTGATTATATTAAGGTTGTTAATGAAGCTTTTTATGAACTTTACAGTGAATACGACCGGCGGTTCCCACAGTTCAACGTGGAGGCGGAGCAAAGGGCAGTTATGGAAAGCCCAACCAAGACCGGCCTAGCATTTGTCCGGAGACTGAAGCAAAGACTGGATCGCGGAGAAGCATCGGGATCCGGTACGCCACCGGCACGAGCGGAGGAAACGGACGGTGCCCCGCAAGAACTGAAGCGGTACTACGGCCTGCGGATCGACGAGGACTCCGTCGAGTTCGATGTGATTGGATGGTGGAAGAATCAACGGGAAAGATTCCCGATATTGGCGAGAATGGCGAGGGATATACTGTCCATCCCCATTTCCAGCGTTGCTTCGGAGAGCGCGTTCAACTCGGCTCAGCATATAATCGACGACCGGAGGGCGTCAACAACTCCCACACACCTCGAGCAAGCGGTGGTGTTGAACGATTGGATGTTCCGCAACCCCACCATCGCCCAACGGACCGAGCCAACCGACCTAGAGCTTATGACGCAAAGGTTTAACGACTGGTTCCCCGAGTGACGCAATGTAAACGCCAATATGATGTGCTCTTTCCTCTCTTGGTTTTATGTCCCTAAGGAGGGTTTTACGAGAGAGGTTTTAGTGAGGCATCTTGTAATATTTACACTGAATATTTACAACTTCTTCCACCATATTGTAATATTCACAATGAATAATACAACTTTTTTTTTAATATCTTGTTTTATCATATTTACTTATTTGTTTTAGAATTTTAATAATTATTAATATGGTACACGTACATACTTATTAACATATATTACAACTTAAAAATTAACTTATAATTTAAAATTAATAATATGTTACACAATAATAACATACTAAAATATTAATTTTGAAATAAATAAAGTTTAAATAATAAGTTTACATAATTTAATACTTAAATTCGGATAAAAACTAATAAAATTAAACATTGGAAACAAAAAATAACTTTTGCCGCAGCCCTTTTTTTGGTCCTTCCTCGCTAAATCGCGACCACGTCGCGACGCATCGCGACCAGGCACGCCACGACGCATCGCGACCGGCCAACTCGCGATTTTGGCGACTTTAGTCGCGATCGGTCGCGATTGGCTCGTGTGCAGCTCTAGTGCCGCCACAAGCTTTATAATTAGGGCTCTATAGTCATTTCTCTTATAGGGCTCTATAGTCATATAGCCAAACTAGAAAAACTATTTTGCAAAATAGCCAACCTTTTGATTAATATTGTCAAATAGCCAATCAACCACATTGATAAATCACGAAAGACCGTATTACCCTTGTATTAACGTGTATTAACTATATTAACGTGTATTAACTAAGTTAATTTGTTTAAAAATAAATTAAATTTTTGTTAAAATTTTAATCACGATTTTTTTATTTTTAAACAAATTAACTCAGTTAATACACGTTAACATAGATTTTCTGTAAACACAAGTAAATGTTCTTATTTTTAATCAAAATTAACTTTGTTAATACATGTTAATATGTTAAAAGGGTATTATAGGTATAAAATATGTTATTAAATAGCCACCTCATCAATTTGGCTATTTTGCAAAGAAAAAGGAAAGGTTGGCTATTTGGCTAATCAAACGTTTCAATTTGGCTATTAAGAGCCATTTCTCTTATAATTAAAGTAGTTTTTGTTTTATTTTATTTTTATGTAAGAGCCTGAATCGTTCATCCGCCACGTCCAACCGCTCAGCTTCTTAATTATATAAAAGGTTTGGTTAGGTAAAAAAAGTCTTAAGTTTTTTATATTATTATTTGTTTTTAACATTTTATTTAGTGTGATTGTCTTGTCATCGAGGATACAATCGATGATACTTTTAATGTTTGACCTTTGTAAGTTGCAAATATAACGATGTAACCACGGTTTTCCTCCGTCATATGTGAAGATTCTATTAAAAAAATACACATAATAGCTCATCCGTGCCTCTTTCTTTTCGTAATTACCGAAATCCCCAAACCAAGTGAAGAATACAATTATTCGGTGGCGACAGCAAACCAACTCATTCCGACTTTGAAAAATTGAATAGCAAACATCTTGAACATTTTTTTTGAAAGAATTTTCTTTTTATTTTTTCAACGACAAATTAATATCAATTGCACCAATTAGAAAACTATGAGTAATCTACTCGTATCTAATAAATTTTTTAGTTCAAAACATCTATTTCGTCAAATACGTCTTTAATTTTTAAATAGAAACTTTCATATCATCTATATCATATTTTGGTTAATTGATGCTGAAAAATGGATCAAACACTCTAGCGGCCCAAAGCTGAATATTGGGTCGGCCCATCACAGTTTGTTGATTTTCCTAAGCTAGAGGCTTGATTCACTGTTCTTTTGGAATCTGGTGGATCGGAACCTCGTCTAACCATTGGCCCCGAACGGGGTCCTCCATACATGTTACCGCAGAGCCTTCGAATGGACAAGGGGTTATAGGTTGGTGACCGATAAGAACAGTAAGCGTAGGGCAGCGGTCGACGACCGGGATCTTGCGGATTCTGGCAGATCGGACCCTCCGCTACCAGTTGGCCCAGAACCGGGGCCTTGTACCTGTTACCGCAGAGCCCTGAACGAACTAGGCTCGGGTTACAGGTTCGTGACCGCAGAGATCTGGAACCCCTATAGGGCAGGTCGACGATCAAGTTTGGAGTAGTCGACGGCAGGAAGAGCTGTGGGTGATGGTATATGATGCCTCACCTCGTCACATATAGCGAGGCTGTCTACATACCCACTTGTAGTCTAGTGGGATCAGGTCATCACGTAGTTCAATGTGGTCGTTACGAGGAACGTACCTAGGCTTGCCCGAGTGAGTCGGGGGTTGATGGCGGAGACGAGAGTCGTATGGCGCTTGGACCTTCTTCTGAGGAGTCGGCGATTCCTCCGGTTTGTCTGGGATTCCTCTAGCGCTTTCGCTCTAACTAGCTCCTCCGATCCGACGTTAGTTGGAAATTTATAAAAAGAGGAGAAAATGGTGATTTTATAACCGTTGAGGGCGTTAGAATCGAATGTCTCATTAGAATCGAATGTCGTTTTTATGAAATCGAGATCTTATTTCTAGGAGGTCTAGGGGCCTATGTGCAATTAACTTTGAAGAGCCCATGGGCAGTAAAATATTCATTTTTAACCCCCGGGCGCCGTGGCGGGGTGCCATGGCGCCCTGCACGCACCGTCACCGGCCTTCTAGAGTCCCCACGCGCGCAAGGGGCCTCCACGTGTGCTGGGGGCGACATGCGCCTGTGCGCGCCTCAACGTGCATGCACGCGCATGGAGGCGCGTGAGGGCGCCGTAGCACTCGTGGGCGCACGTCCCAGTGTGTGGGGACGCGTGGGCGTGTGCCACGGCGCCGACGCGTCCCGGGGCCATTTTTTGGCCTCTCGAGGGCGCATTTATTTATTTATTTGAATATGTTCTATATTTTGGGCCCTTCGTTTGATATAAACGGACTTTTGAAAGGCGTTTCAAGTCAAAATCGATCTATTTAATAATAAAAAAATGAATTAAATAATTTCCCTTTTGTTAAATAATCTTTACAAAAATACTAGATAATAAACGGTAAAACAAGTTCATATCATCTATTACATATATTTCCATTCAACATCATGACTTCTATAATTAATTAATTAGAACGAAATTTTAATAACATTAATATATATAAAAAAAATGTCACACAATACTTGCTGGCGTGTAACTTATCAATTATCATTACTATATTTTATAAAAAATTATTGGGTTAATGGTGGCAACATAGATTCAAATTTTATTTTCACTAGCATATATATATACTCAAGTACAATTTACTTTGGCTTCAAATCAATATGCCCAAGTTTAATTTTACTGCGATTTCAATTCATTTAGTCTTTTTTTCCTTAACGGTATTAAGTGCCATTAAATTTAAGTTCTTTTGTCGACCAAAACTTTTTTTTTTTCCTTTTCATTTGAATCATATTATTTCTTTCTCCGAAATTCAAAACCTTCAAAATATTGATGAAGATCCATCCATGACGGACGAGCCATCATCGGCGGCAGTGACAATGACAGCGCAGTAGCATCCGTCGTTGTCGGTGGTGTCGTTGGGGAACTCGCTAATTCCGATAGTGAACCAGCTCATAAAATATTGAAACCACAATGAAATTTGAATTTGAGTATATTGAAGTCACAATAAAAATAAAATTTAAGTCTATGCCGTTTCAATTAAATATAAATTAGATATATATGCCCACTATTAGCCCTAATTTATACAGCTATACAATCGATTTTATTTAATGAAAGTGGAGAATAAATAAATTAGAATGAGTTTATTGTATATTGTTATCGATAAGACAATAACTTGCAATATTGTTCAATCTAAACCTTGACGTTGAATTGTTTGTTTTCCACTAATATCCATAAAATGCATTATCTTTAAAACTTGGAATACTGCATGGTGACGTAAATGAATTAATATATCTAATTAGCACACAAATTTGCAATTGCTAACGGGTGATGGACAGCTGGATTTCTACACACACACACACACACATATATATATATATATATATATATATATATACCTTTTTATTTTTAATAATAATATGAGGAATTGGGTTCAATTTAATATAAGCATTTGCCTTTTGTTGTCAAAAATCAAGAATAGGGCCCCATGTTTGGTCTCGATCGGTTTATAAACGAAGCTTGGATAGCTGGCCGAGGAAAAAAAAAAAGAGATATTGCATGGGATAGCCAAATTGAAATGTTTGATTAGCCAAATAGCCAACTTTTTATTTTTCTTTGCAAAATAGCCAAATGGTTATTTAATAACATATTTTATACCTATAATACCCTTTTAACATATTAACGTGGTTAATTTGTTTAAAAATAAATTATTTTAAAAAAAAAAAATAATTATTTTGTTAAAATTTTAATCACGATTTTTTATTTTTAAACAAATTAACTCCGTTAATACGTTTATTAACGTGTATTAACGGAGTTAATTTGTTTAAAAATAAAAAATCGTGATTAAAATTTTAACAAAAAATTTATTTTTTTTTTAAAAAAAAAATAATTTTTTTTTAAACAAATTAACTTCGTTAATATGTTTATTAACGTGTATTAACAGAGTTAATTTGTTTAAAAATAAAAAATCGTGATTAAAATTTTAACAATTTTTTTTAAACAAATTAACTTCGTTAATACGTTTATTAACGTGTATTAACGGAGTTAATTTGTTTAAAAATAAAAAATCGTGATTAAAATTTTAACAAAAAATTTAATTTATTTTTAAACAAATTAACCACGTTAATACACGTTAATACAAGGGTAATCCGGTCTTTCGTGATTTATTAACGTGGTTAATTGGCTATTTGGCAATATTAATTAAAACATTGGCTATTTGGCTAATTAGAGTTTGAAGTTTGGCTATTTGGCTATTTGCGCCAAAAAAAAAATCCTACCTTAAACCGGTTCCGGTTTTAGTATAGTTAATTTTAGTTTTAGGTTTTATTTTAGTCTTGGTATTTTTTTTAAATCAACGTACGATCAAACAATGAATACACAACCCTAGACAAGCTATGAGCAACGATATTCGCAGATCTCGAAGCAAAACCAAAACGCACTTGAGAAAAATGTTTTGACAGCTCTAAACAATCAGAGACGTCTAACACATCAAGTCTTGATACTTATCTACTATTATTGAAGTCAAGGTGTTAAATTTCCCGATTTTCCATGGAAATATCGACCGATTTTCGTTTTTCGAGGATATGCGAAAGGAAAACCCTTTCGTTTCGCTGGATTTTTACCATTTTTCGCGAAATTCGCATGGGCACGTGGGTGGAATATCGTTTTTCGTTTTTGTGAGTAAAAATTGCGAAAAATGGTTGGAATTTCGCACAAAATCATATTTTTGGTAGATTTCGACAAAAATACCAATTAAACTTTCGACAAAAATAATTATACACGATCACCTAATAATTTAACTTAATATTATACACTTCAAATAATATTATACACTTAACATACATATTAACTTCACCTAACATATATATACACTTAATATACATATTCATTTAATATTATACACTTCAACTAATATTAAATTTGTTAACATACATATACAATTAACATGCATATTCACTTAATATTACACACTTAATTAACATACATATTCGCTTCACATAATAATTTGACTTAATATTATACACTTCAACTAATAAAGTGACTTAATATTATACATTTCACCTACATATTTAAGTTACAAATGTGTTTGTTGTATACAATTATGTCTTGTATTTATTAAATATGTAGTTTTGAACCTATATAAATATCTTGCTTAAATACTCAAATATTTTTACCAAATATCCGTCGAAAACCTCATCGGCAATTGGTATGCCCATGCGAAAAATGCGGTATATGCGGCATGCGGCATGCCCTTTTTTTACGATTTGCCCATCGACATACCCATCGGCAAGCGATATATCCGTAAAACGGAAAATGCGAAACGACATCGGCAAGCGACATTTTAAACCTTGATTGAAGTTTAGAGTTTGTTTCTAGCTCAAATCATCGATGTTGTCAACACATGTTTCAAATGTTGAAGGTGAAAGCCAGAATTTCTTATCTCCTTTTTCGTCCCGTCAAGTATTAATGGTGTTGTGGGGTATTTTTATATTTAATAAAGGAAAATTATTTAATTAATTATTTCTTTATTAAATAAATCGATTTCGATCCCAAATCGCCCTCTGGATGTCCGTTTTCGTAAAATGAGGTGTCTAAAAACTCCTAAAAATATCAAAATACTAAAAAACGCCGTAAGTAGTATAAAAAAATGGCATCGGAATGCTCCCAGCACCCTGAAAAGGGATCGGGAGCACTTTGGGCCCCACGCGTCCCACATGGCCAGCTCACTCGCGCCACGTGGACCAGGCCCTGCTCACGCGCGCCACAACGCCTCTCCACGCACCTGCGTGAGGGCGCGTGGAGGGTCGGATGAAGACGTGGCCGGCGTCGATTGGTCAACCACACTGCAGGGACCAGAAAAACTATATAATATTAGCCCAGGGGCTTCCCAGAACAGTTTTTAATTGCATATAAACCCTCGAACCCTCCTATAAATAGGAGCTCAGTTCATTCAAACGATAACTCATTCAAAACCGCTATCTTCATTTCTAAAACTCCCGCTCTATCAAATATTATAATGTAGAGCGTCGGAGGTGGATACGGGGGCAACCCCCCCCCCCCCCCCCCCCCCCCCCCCCCCCGGGACCAGAAAAACTATATAATATTAGCCCAGGGGCTTCCCAGAACAGTTTTTAATTGCATATAAACCCTCGAACCCTCCTATAAATAGGAGCTCAGTTCATTCAAACGATAACTCATTCAAAACCGCTATCTTCATTTCTAAAACTCCCGCTCTATCAAATATTATAATGTAGAGCGTCGGAGGTGGATACGGGGGCAACCCCCCCCCCCCCCCCCCCCGGTTCTCCATGACCTCGGGTGTTCTTTTCCTAAGATTTGGAGACGGACGAGCTGGTTAGAGCAGGAGCCCTGGAGAAAATCCTAGTCTGATTTGCGACCTTCCGTATTGAGGTTCTGGATCCAGGAGGTCGTTGTTCTATTCTCTAATCTTATATCTCATGGAGATATACAAATTATATGGATAAGCTGGGAGACCCGGACCAGGGCCGGTGATATGGGTAAAGGGTCTGATCTTCTGGGATTCGCACTGTGACCTTCCCTTCGCAGGACACTAGTAATTCTCAGTGGTCACCCAACCTGTAACCCGGGCCTAGTCCATTCCTGGCCTTGCAGTAACAGGTAGAGGACGACCCGGGAGCTGGGACCGCGATTAGTGGAGGGTCCGTCTGGCCCAAAAGCGTCAGGAATCCATGCTCAAAACCAACAAAAGTCAACAAACGACATTGGACCCGGTCCAACACAAATAATTGGACCGCTACAGTGTGTGATCTAATTTTCAGCATCATCAAATGGCATAACTAAGCTCTCAAAGGACAAGAAACTCAATAATAAACTATCTCGTGTTATTTACATGATCATATTAATTTTGATGAGTTGAGACCTACTTCAAATACTTCAGGTGGTTGATAGATTCACAATATTCTTTAATTTTGTATAGGTTTGAACATATTCAATTAATGGATATCCTAAATGATATTGAAAATGAACAAACAATTCAAATGAAATTATTATATATGGTCAATAGCATATACCCATGCATATAAATATATATATAATATATTAACATGATAAGCTAGCTCTTGCTATTCCATGATCTTGGCATAGAAAAGTGTCATATATGCATACACTCACACACACACACACACACACACACACACACATATATATATATATATATATATATATATATATATATCATGGACTAGCATTATTTCCACCAATCTCGTGCGCATATAAAACCACCTAAAATGGGTCGTAGTCCATTTCCCATTTTTTAATTTTTAAAAAGTACAAAATTTATCTTAAACTTTTATATTTTTTTTCATTTTAATATTCAATTTTTTTAAAATCTTAATTATACACACTTAGCCTTTTTCATGATTCTCAACTCTTCTAGATCCGCCACTATTATCTATATATATATATGATTATATGCTGCACATATGTGATCAGCCTTTATAAACCTATAGAATTTCCCACAACTTGCACACACCCAAATCTCCATTTGACCTCACTCAAATCAATATAACACAAGATGATGAAGACCATACACAACTTTGCTTCGTTTTGTAGCAAACTAAACCCCTATTTTCCTTACAACTTTCTAAAGAGATCATTTCACATTCTACTCTTCAACTACGATACTTTCTTTATCCAACTTTCCTATTTCATGATCGTATCTCTATTAGGGTATTTATCTTTGAGTGTGTTCACCAACACAAGAATCAAGCCAGTCATGAGTGGCTCCAAAGAATTGGACTTGTTCTTCACTTCCGTCTCCGCAACCACCGTTTCCAGCATGTCCGCCATTGAAATGGAAGCTTTCTCAAACTCCCAGCTCGTAATCCTCACCATCTTGATGCTCTTAGGTGGTGAAATCTTCACTTCCTTGCTCGGGATTTACATGCGAAATCTTAAACTTCGCAAGAAGATGATCCCTAGAAACCCTAATTCCCATGCAAATGTCTTCGTCTGCGACGTAAAATCCACACCAAGCTTAATATTTGATGATATAGACAACACACATCTAAAGCTAAACTCTATCAAGTACTTATGTTATGTGGTCTTAGGTTATCTCTTCATAGTTCACACACTCGGTTCTGTCTTCATCTACTCTTACTTCACTGCCCTTCCTCATGCAAGACAAGTTCTTGACTCCAAAGGGATCAAAGCTCAAACGTTTTCCGTCTTCGTAACCGTGTCATCTTTCGCGAATTGCGGTTTCGTCCCGACAAATGAGAACATGATCGTCTTCAGGAAAAACTCTGGCCTCCTGTTGCTCGTCGCTTCACAAGTGCTCTTGGGGAACACTCTGTGCCCTATTTTTCTTCGAATTGCGATCTGGGTCGTCACGAAAATGACGAAGAGGAGAGAGTTCGTTTTCATGATGAGAAACCACGGCGACTTGGGTTACGGTCACCTTCTTTCTGGGCTTCACACGGCCTTTCTTGCCCTAACTGTTCTAGGGTTTGTGGCGGTGCAGTTCGTGGTGTTTTCCACCATGGAGTGGAATTCTGAAACGTTGAAGGGTTTGAGTTTGTACGAGAAATCTGTGGCTTCTTTGTTTCAGGCAAGGTTTAAGATATATAGTAATAAATTTATCCTCCTTTTTTTCCGATATATATTAAATAAATTATTGTTAAAGATTCAATGGTTTTTCATTGATTTATCCTCTTTACCGTTGATAAGAAATAAAGCGGAGATAATTTATCCATACCAACAAACAAGCGATAAACGATAGAGAAACCGAAGATAACTCCCGATTACTTAAACCCCGGTAATTCATTTTTCAGGTAATAAACTCAAGGCATGCAGGAGAATCCGTGGTTGACATCTCTTTGATATCTCCAGCGATCTTAGTACTATTCGTCGTAATGATGTAAGTTTTATTTTAAATTTTTAACCTAACTATTACTATTCTATACGTTATGTCATTTTCCTTATTCTCACCACTTCGAGTTATGATTTGGTGTCTTATATAGTTTAATTACTTAATCAATGTGGCGTTCCGATTATATATATAAGTCGCTTTCTAAGCATAATTCTTTATATATATATATATATATATATATATATATATATATATATATATATATATATATATATATAGTGTAATCGCTATCCAAGCATAATCTTTATATATATAAATATATATATTATATGTGTGTGCTTGTGTATGTGTGTGTTGTAAGTTGTAACTGGGGGAGCACACACAATATTTATATAGGGTTAAATGACGGTAAAAATACCCAAAGTTTGGTCAAAGAACCCCTCGTGTACCCAAAGTTTAAAAATGGTGGCAAAAATACCCAAAGTCACATTTAGGGAGTTGACCACTCCATTCTCGTAACGCCGTTAATTTACCTGTTAATTCTGGCCACGTGGACAAATCTGTTTTGTTAAGTGTAATCATTAGGGGTTCAATTAGTTGTGTTGAATGGTATTAATTAGGGGTTTAATTCCTTGTTTTGTCGTAAACGAGGCTGATGTGGGCTCGTTCACGTGGCAAAAATTATTATGTCAGCAACCCACGTTTGTCTACGTGGCCAGAGTTAACGGGTAAGTTAAGGGCGTTACGAGAATGGAGTGGTCAACTCCCCAAATGCAACTTTGGATATTTTTGCCACCACTTTTAAACTTTGGGTACATGAGGTGTTCTTTGACCAAACTTTGGGTATTTTTGCCGGCATTAACCCTATTTATATATATGGCTTAGGGTTATGTACGTGATAGTAAACAAACAGTGACACCAAGATGTATATATATCATGATCCTAAAACATTTAATAGTCCCGTGGTATTAAATTTTACGGCGTGCCTGCGCCATGTCGTTTTCAAGCCATGACCGAAAACGAAATCCAGCCAAAATCGCTGTCGTTTTCAACTTTTCGAGGAATGTCGTTCGGTTGCCAGTGTGCTTTATGCGTATTGTTTGTGTGTAAAAGCGACAAAATATGAAGTGAAAATCGGATAATACTTAAGTTTCGGATGAAAGCACTACAAATGCCATATGGAAGAGTTCGAATTCGAAAGAAGCTTAATTTGTTCTGCATTTACTTGTTAGAGAGAAGATAGGAAAAGAGAAAGTGGAGTCACTTCATCGATACAAGGAAGTGGACCCACAACATTTTCTATTATTTCGTTCATTTTGGACTAAGGGAAAAAAATGTGGGCCCTCATTCACATTTTGTTTTTCGTATCAACTTCTTACTCTACTAGTTTTGCCAAAACATATTTATATACATGCTTATAAATATATTATATATATAGATATACATTACCATATTTCAATAGAAATCCGAGCTTGGACAACCACTTCTTTCATTATTTTCTGACTTTTCTGTCGATATTTTTATCGACATGCGGCATGCTCGTGAAATTTATGATATGCCCTTTTTCGGACTTTCCAATCGACATGCGGCATGCTCATAAAATAGAGGGGGTGAAACAGCGTCAACATCGGCATTTAGAACCTTGTTTAATAACCCGAGGGCATTATTTGATGCACAAAAACCTAGAATATTTAAAGATCCCAATACATGAGAAGGAGCTATATATATAGACTCCATTTTTTATTTTTGAAAGAGGTAGCGAGAAGGAATAAAGTTAATGGTCCATTAATTCGCAGTGATTGAGGATAAGAATATTGGATTCCATCGTATATATTGCACTACACAAAAGAAGCTTCACTTAATATGGCAACTCATTATTATTTTTACGAATTTCCTAAAGGAATCTCACTATATATAACTACAAATTTCTAAATGAGACGGGCCTCAGTAAATTGGTTCATCATAGTGATATAAAGTGTGTGTATAGTGTAGTATAGTGTAGTATAGTATAGTATAGTATAGTGTATATATATGTGTGTGTGTGTGATTTTCGGGGAAAATTCTTTCATTTTTATGGTTTGTTTCTACTTTCATATCTAACTAATTTCACTAGTTCAAAAAATAAATCAAGTTTTAAAACTAATTTTCAACTGTATATATATATACCTCTACTTTCTCAACCTTTAGTAGATTAAGTTTCACAAGAACTATATATATCGGGAGTTTAAGCTAAATAACCAACTTGATAGTTTAAAATTGACAAAATAGCCAATGTTTGGTTAATATTTGTAAAATAGCCAATTAACCATTATAAAAATAGTCATATTAACCATTATAACTATATTAACCATTGACAAAATAGTCAATGTTTGGCTATTTTGCAAATAAAAATCTTATGTTTGCTAAAATGCAATGTAAACATATGAATATGGCTATTCATTATAATTTCTCATATATATTATGGTCGTTATATATATGACTCTATGTACTTTAAATTTCATCATGAAATTTATGTGTGTGAGCTTCATGTTTTGTCTATAATAAATTCTTAAAAATACCTTGAATTTACTAGAACTTTGACTTGACATCACCATATGCTAATTACTTTGTATATCTTGTTTTTAATTAGGTACCTTCCACCATATACTTCATATCTTCCCATCACGAAGGATAAAAGAGATGTTGATATTCATCATCATAAGAGCTTTTTGGAGAGTTTGATATGCTCAAACCTCTCATACTTAGCCATTTTTGTGATCCTAATTTGCATAACCGAGAGAGAGAAGATGAAAAATGACCCGCTCAATTTCAACGTGCTCAACGTTACACTAGAAGTAACAAGGTAAGATTTCCTTCAATATAATTCAAATTAAGCCCACTACAAGAAAGAAGGTTATCAGAGACTAATTAATTAGTCTCCAATTAATACCTAACAAACAGTCTCAAATGAGTATCCGAAACTGATTGTCAATTTCCCGGGCTAGTCTCGGATACCTAATTGCGGATGCTAAAATTTGATTCACAAACAAAATATGATTAATCAAACAATGCACAAGAGTGAAAACCGAGCAGATTGACCAGTAATTAAGTAAAAAACGTGGGCGGCGAGCAGCCATTGATCAAACTTCAAAGCTTTGACTTAAAAAGCCAAGACGTAACATTCAACCACGAGAAACCGAGAGGACTTACCGAAGAAACATTTCATCGTCGCTGGACGGGAGCAAATCCGAAGAGAGCCCGGAAGAGGAAGATCAAAAAGGAGAATCAAGAAAGATACACAAATCAAGTTCGAATCGAATTATCTCAATCACAATTCCTTTTAGAAATATTAAATATAATTCTAAATATAACAAAATGGTGAGAAAGAATAATAATATTATGAGTGTCCACTAAGCTACAAAATAATCGGAATGGAATATATATCACTTGTATAGATAAAGCTAACAAACATATATAATTCTTAAGAACAAAAACAAAATAAAGGCACGATCTTCCGTGATTCCGAAACTCAGATACGAAACGCAAATGAGAAAACTATGCCAAATTCAATATACAAACACTATCTCCAATAATAATATGATGAAGAGAAAATTATGTAAAAAAAAAAATCGAAGGAAAATCCACGATCTTCATGAACTTCGAACGGCTTTCTTCTAAAAGTGATTTTCAGTCTCAAATACATGTCGTGCTAGAGTATCAGTGAATATATCTGAAATGTTCTTATATATATTAGCTTAATTATGAAATTATACAAATTGTAGGCCAATGTCATTATACTCTTATAATGACATTATTTATATCATGTGCTAGTGATGTAGAGTGTTATTGAACGATTAAAGGAAACACAAAATTATCAAGCAAAGCCGTTTTTTTTTTCTTTTGCAAAAACAATCAATTACATTCATGAAGACTAGTATTTATAATGCATGAAAATAACTTAGGTAAACTTAGAAAATAACAACTAGTAATCAGGGGCGGACCCAGGATTCTAAGTTAGGGGTGACGAAACTACACATAGAATAAATTATGTATGTAGTATTTTTACGAGGTAGCGAACGAAAGTAATAGCTTCTTAATTAAGACTTTTAAATTCAATAGTGATTTTTATTAAGTAGGTAAAAAACTATCAAATTATTTTTTTTATTTTATTATAATTTTTAAATTAAGTATCATTTATTTACTAAAGTTACTTTATATAATAATATTTATTAATATGTATCAAATTAAATAGCCACTAAATTTTAAAATCTTAATAATTCTCAAATTGCTTTATTCATAATTATATATATATAAATAAAAGAATTCACTAACGATAAAAAAAAATAAAAAAAATAGTGGGTTCAAAAGGTTTGAGTTGTAATAAAAAGACTAAATTGAATTATATATATATATATATATATATATATATATATATATATAAAAATAGTGGTTCAAAAGGTTGGTGGCAGAGCTCGATCTTGAGGTTGGTGTAGGAGAGGGAGATATAACTCTGGCTTCTAACCATTGAACCAAATCTAATTCTAAATATAATTGGGGACATAGTAAAATATATAGATAAATTAAATTTTAATTACAAATTATACCGCAAATATTTTTTACCCGGACGAGCCGGGGGTGACGTTAGCCACCCCCAAACATGCCTAGGAAATACCAAATTTCAATTAATTACCTAAGAACTCATAACCTAGGAAATGTAAAATAATGCAGGAAATATAAACTATAAATTAGCCGTTAATTAACGATGCGGTTTCCGAATCATTCTCCGCATCATTCTCAGTCAAGAAATAATCAATTTAAAAGTGATCATAACTTCATAAGTATCCAAAGTAATAATAATCGTTCATATCTAGCTATTATAAATAAAAAAACGAAACATAATATATGCCGAAATTCAATTTGGAAAGAAAAACACACGAAAAGTATAAAAGAAATTTACTATGTTAAAAAATGTTACAATCGGGAAGAGAGAGATTTATGTAGAAATCAAACTTGAGAAAAAAACCCGCATGCGAAGTTTTAGAAGAAATTTAATATGATATAAAAATGAGAGAGAGAGAGATAGAGAGAGAGAGGGGCTAATAACGAGCCCGGCCAAATATAATCGGGTCATAAATACTAATTAAATAAAAAAAACTGTTATTTATTTATTATTGGTGAATATTAATTTTTATTTTATCAAAAGGGATTGAACCCGAAATCCTTATACACCCAAGGCATTTAAGTGGGCCACAGTTTCCTTAAAAAAAAAAAAAAAAAAAAAGTTGGCCATAGTTAATATTTCACGAAAAATTCGAGTACACTAAAATTAAATTACAGATAAATTTCTCATAAATATATATGGTTGTGTGTTGTGATATATATATATGTGTGTGCAGTGCGTATGGAAATGTTGGTTTTTCAAGTGGCTATAGCTGTAAACGACAAGTAAATCCAGACGCAAATTGCAAAGATGTATGGTATGGTTTCTCTGGGAAGTGGACTTCTCAGGGAAAATTCATTTTAATTATTGTCATGTTTTTTGGAAGATTGAAAAAGTTTAATATGCAAGGTGGAAAAGCTTGGAAGCTCTTCTAGAAGAATTATATATATATATATATATGTATGTATGTGTGTATGTATGTATATCAAGTATGTATTTCATCGTTGTTGTGACTTGTGATGGTGTATGCGTAGTTATATATACTTGTTTAGTTTGCTAGAAATTTGATATTAAAATTTGTAATTCATCGTTTATATGTATGTATGTCAAATATGTAATTCATCCTTGTTGTAACTTGTAATTGTGTAATTAAACTTGTTTAGTTTATGGGTGAATGACGGTAAAAATATTCAAAGTTTGGTTAAAGAACCTCTCGTGTACTCAAAGTTTAAAAGTGGTGGCAAAAGTACCTAAAGTCGCATTTGGGGAGTTAACCACTCATTTCTCGTAATGCAGTTAACTTACCCGTTAACTCTGGCCACGTGAAAAAACGTGGGTTGCTGACATGGCAATTTTTTACCACGTGGATGAGCTCAATTAGGGGTTTAATTTGTTGTTTTGTCGTAAACGAAGCTGATGTGGGCTCATACGTGGCAAAAACTTGTTATGTCAGCAATCCACGTTTGTCCAAGTGGCCAGAGTTAACAAGTAAGTTAACTGCATTACGAGAATGGAGTGGTCAACACCCTAAATGTGACTTTTGGTACTTTTACCACCACTTTTAGACTTTTGGTACACGAGGGGTTCTTTGACTGCACTTTGAGTATTTTCGCCGTCATTAACCATTTAGTTTATTAACAGTTTGATATTAAAATTAAAATAATAAGGAGTTATTTCTCTCATTTTCCCTCCGCTCCTTGTATGTGCGGAAATGGTGATTCTGAAACGAGGAAAAAAAGAGGATTACGACTTTGGTGCGTTATATATATATTATTCCCTCACCAATATAAATTGATAAAATATAATATGTAAAGAAATGAGAATTTGACGAGATGACGCACGATTGAGCTTTCGAGATATGGTAGAAAAGATGATAGAATTTTTGTATCAGAAAACATCATATTGTTTTTGTTTATTAAAGTTGATATTATATCAACAAATAACTAATTAATAAGAATTTTGGTGAAGCTCTGGGATGTAATTAACTAATTATTATATTTTTTATTTTTTGGGTTAGAATTATTTTGTTAATTGAATTTGTTCAATGAAATATTAATTTCCATTGAAAATACTTTAATGCACTTTGACATTTGACATATTTCATAAAGTAATAATATGAACTTAACCATTTTATGTAATGGTCACCAAATTAATGTTAACTTATGTCCATGATTTCTTACACAAATGTAGTAGTAGCATATATATATATATATATATATATATATATATTAGAACCTTCTAGAAAATATAAAAATTATAAACGACAACTCATTTGAACCAACGACAATTAGAAAACAAAACGACAGCATTACCTTTAATTACAAGAAAAATCAGTTCCATAACCCTTATTTAAATCAATCAGATCGATCAAGCTCGTCCAATGAAATTAACGTATATAAATTCGCAAAACTGGGAAACAAAATTGTCTGATCAGATGACCCGAGCGCGATCATCACTCGGCGTTAAAAATGAAAATTTTATTTCTCTGTAGCAAAACTTATATGGTTTATCATGTTGATGTTAGACATGTCTAGGTGTACAAAGTATTTTCTAATACTATAAAATCAAAGTCACAATATAAATTCTTTATATATATATATATATATATGGTAATTATGGATGTATAACCACGGTATAAAATTCCGCGAAATTCGTGCGAAATGTCGACCGAAATTCTTTTTTCGACGAAATAAGAAACGAAAGTCTGCGGTTCTCTCTGTCGTTTTCCGGAATTTTGCGACATGTTGTGGGAACCCCCATTTTGCTGCCCAATGTTGTTTTTGTGAAGGAAAACGGGGAAAAACTGTGCAAATTTTCTTAAAAATCTAAAATTTCGTGGCAAACATACCAAATAAAACTTTTGACAAAAATAATTATGTTTGTACAACCCAACCCAGCCCCCTCACGCCACGTCACGGCTGGCGACGGCGCGCATGTACCAAATTTTTGGTATTTAAACCATTCCAAACTCTTGTAATCTAGAAATGTGAGACTTTTTAATATTCAAATAATATTATAGACTTCACTTCACCTACATATTCACTTCACCTAATAAATTAACTTAATATTATACACTTCAAGTCTTCAACTAATAAAGTGACATTTGTCTTCAAGACTTAATATTATACATTTCACCAACATATTTATTTAAGTTACATATGTGTTTTATTGTATACAATTATGTCTTGTATTTAAAAAAAAATGTAGTTTTGAACTTATATAAATATCTTGCCTAAATACTCTTTTTTTTTTTTCCAGAATATCCATTGAAAACCTCATCGGCATGCGGTATGCCCATGGAAAAATGTGCGGTATTTTTGGCATGCGGCATGCCTTTTTTTTCCGATTTTTCCATCGGCAAACGATATATCTGTAAAATTGAGATTGCGAAACGGCATCGGCAAGCGATATATATATATATATATATATATATATATTCTGATATAATATATAATATATATATGCGTATTTTTTTACTTAATAGATCCCAAAGTTCTTGATCTCCTCTAATCATATATGTCTAGCACAATATGATTATATAGAAATTTTGTTGCTTCCAAGCAAGGTTCGAATTTTCCTTGAATATCCTCGATAATCGTCGATTATCCGTCTTGCCGGTAGTCATCGACAAATATTCCATGTCAATCGATTATCCGTAAAAACAGTGTAAAAATAATAAAATATTGGGTCGAGAAAAAAAAATTGCACTTTTCAACAATTTTCGGCGAAAGTACCTTCAATGACATGATTTTATTTACATTTTTTTTAGTATGACATGATTTTATTTGAGTATTTACATATGTGAAAGTGAGACTATATTTTATTTACATATATAAACTTAGTAAATATATTCTTAAAACTATTTTAGTGGTTTTTCATCGATAATCCTTGATAAGTGTCGATAATCCATCGATAATCCTCGATAAGTGTCGGTAAAGATAAGGTACAATTTTATTAGTTTTCCATCGATAATCCTCGAAAATCCATCTATAATCTTTGAAAACGGCAACGGATTTATCGGCAAAAACGACATTTTGAACCTTGCTGCCAAGCACTCGGAAACTCGACCGTTATGGCCTTGATTGGCAGTAAAAGCGTGCTTCAAACCCGAGAATACAAGTCTCTATTCTTTCGTCTGTACAGCCAAATTACACTTATTAGTCAAGAAAAATAATATTACTCTATGATTTTTTAAAAATCCGGATTAAAACCGGATTTGGATACTGGATAGTACTTTTTTAAAATCATGTTATTTGATATCCGGTTTTATTTTCTGGTTTTATAATTAATTATTTTTTTCTTAAATAAGTTAGGGTTGTACGGTTTTGGTGGTTGAGACATTGAGATGTACAATTTTTTGGTGATTGAGACAATGGCAAGATATATACTAGATTTGTATCTCATATGATTGGTAAGTTTCCCTTTATGAAAGATCTCATCTATATAAGGGTATACGATATATATGATTAATGGGCTTGATAAATCAAATAAGTCGACCCTATTAATCACATTTGATTCTCTAATCAATGTCATATGAATCAACACATTAATTCACGTGGGCCCGTCTACGTCCAATCCTAAATCTTTCGGTACTTATACCGCAAAGTTCTATCATTTCGAGCATAGGAATATGCCAAAATGAATCTAATATATCATATTTACAAAATTATCGGAAAAGATTTTGTATTGAAATGTGTTCCCGATCTCGAATTACTGCTATAGCAACCCCACAACACAACGTAAAACTTGAAATCTAGGTAGAAATTGCAATATCCCGACCAACTTGAAATCTAGGTAGAAATAGCAACCCCAAATTAGTCAATATAAGGAGAATTCCCGAGCCCAACGAAAGACTGCCGAGAAAAAGACAAAGAAGTTGTCGAAGCCGTCGCAAGCTCTACTCTTTTTTTTTTGTCGGATAAAATACCAATACTTTTATATTATATATATAAGACAAGTACTTTTATTAGATTTTTGGTACCTGTCTTATATATAGTATCTGGAACTTTGATACTTTGTCTGGCTATTTTTTGAAACTTGTCGTCATTTTTTGGAAAAAAAAATGATACTTATATTGTGAATATCACATATCTTTATAACACATATTTCCCTATAGTTTTTTTTTTTTAAATATAACATCACATATCTTTATAACACATTTTCCCCTATAGTGTTTTTTTCATATAATTATCAAATATTTTACATAAAGTTTCACTAGATACTTTATAGGCTAAATTGGCTATTGATATCTGCTCAAGATTATCAAATATATAATATATATAGTCCAAGACAAGATCTATAATTCTATTTATACTAGCTAGTGGGTTGAGCATTTGCCATTACTTTATAGAAAAAAGTAAAGAACGTCTATGTACTGCCAATTATCATTGGCATAACTTAATTTATTCTTCTTAATTTCCATTTAATAATTGTAATGGTCTGACCATATTGCTTGTACTCTCAAGGAGAAAAGGTATAATCCCATTCCACTATATATGGTGAGTTTTGAGAGTATTATGCCATTTATCTATTGCTATTTTTCAGTCTCAAAGACACTAAGAGTCGATTTGTTTGGCTTAAAATTGTTTTCGTGTGCCGCCACAACCTTTATAATTAAAGTAGTTAGAAATTGGCCTCCGACCTGCACACATATATATGTGATAAACTTCGACAATAAAGAATAAAACTAAGTACCGAGCTCGAACAACATGAAGATATATACAAATAATCTTACACGGTCGTGTCCAACAACACACAATCACCCATCCATGCCTCTTTCTTCCCGTAATTACCGAAATCCCCAAACCGCGCGAAGAATACAATTATTCGGTGGCGACAGGAAGCGAAACTCATTTCGACTTTGAAAAAATTGAACATCAAAGATCTCAGACATTTTCTTTTATTCTTGTCGACGACAAATTAATATCAAGTGCACCAATTAGCTAGAGAACTATGTGTAATCTATTTCGTCAAATATCTCTTTAATTTTTAAATAGAAACTTTCTTATCATCTGTATCATGTTTTGGTTAACTAATGTTAAAAACAAGCTCATAACGAAATTTTCACCACAAATTGAAGACGCTAGCGTGTAACTTATCAATCATCATTACTCTATTTCATAATCTATAGGGTTAATGGTGGCTTATATACTTATACGTAATTGAGACAACATAGACTCAAGTTTTATTTTCAGTGACAAATATACTCAAGTTTAACTTTGTTGAGACTTTAATTTATCCAAGTTAAATTTTATTGCAGTTTCAGTTCAATTCGTCTCTCTTTTTCCTTAAACGCCATTAAGTGCCCACTAAAATTGAGTACTTTTGCCGCTCAATTTTTTTTTTCTTTTTCATAGAATCATCTTCTTTCTTTCTCCGAAATTCAAAACCCTAAGAATATCGAGGAAGATCCATCCACGACAAACGAGCCATCATTGGCGGCAGCAACAGCGACAGCGCAACAACTTTTGTCATCGTCGGCAGTGCTGTTGAGGAACTAGGTGATTCCAATATTGAAACCACGGTGAATTTGAACTTGGGAGCATTTAAGCCAGAATAAGTTTGAACTTGAATATGTCACTGAGAATATAACTGGGTCTAAGCCGCCCCAACAGAGTATATGTCACTATTAACCCTGATTTATACAACTATGCAATTGATAATTATTTCATATGAAAGTGGAGGATAAATAAATTAGAAAAAGTTTGGCATATATAGTTATTGATAAGACAACAACCTGCAATATTGTTTACTCTAAACCTTGACGTTGAATTCTTTGTTTTCCACTAATATCCATAAAATGCACTTTTTTCAACATTAGGAATATTGCATGGTGACGTAAATGATAATTAATTTCTCTAATTAACACACAAATTAGCAATTACTATCGGGCGATGAACAGCTGGATTTCTATATATATATATATGTATATACCTTTTTATTTTAATAAGGGTAAACTGCGGCTAAAAGATAGATCTACAACTTTGGTGTTTTAAGTTTGTAAAAAAAAAGTTTTATATTATTCCAATATTTCAATTACAACGTAAAACTGGACATTAGTTTAATACAAAAAATTTTGTTTCAAGCAAATTTTAATATACTTAATGACTTTTTATGATGAAATGTTAAACTACAAAGTTATAGTTAATTTATAAAACTTAAAACACAAAAGTTGTAGATCTATCTCTTATCTTTCCAACCGTAGGTTGTTCATAAAATTTGGACAAAAAATGAGTGAGTTATGTCAAAAATATGAAAAGTGTACATATCACTCGCTGACGGTCAAGTGACGGAAAACACGAAAAAATCTAACGGAATAAAGTTTGGGTACATTAGCCGTCGAAAATAAACATTGAGTACATAATCCGCAGAAAAACAAACATTAAGTACATTAGCCACAATTTACCCTTTTAATAATATGAGGAATCGGGTTCAATACAATGTTAGCATTTGCCTTTTGTAATGCGTCTTATGACTCTTATCTATAGGGTGAAATTTTTAGCCGCCTGAGAGCATAGTTTCGCCCGGGTCCGGCTCGACTTTGTTATGAAAACAGGATTTTTGTTCACTACAAGAAACTAGGTTTTTGCCGGCGCTTTTGTTAAAAATCGATTGGGTCTCAGTTTGTAAACGGAACCGGGAAGCTGGTCGAGGAAAAAAAAAAACAAACATATCCCAGCTCAAACCAGTTCCGGTTTTAGTATGATTAATTGTAGTTTAGGATTTGGAGTTATATTATAATCTTGGTACTTAATGTACTGTTGAAGTCGGATCTTCTATGCGTACGTACGGACCATTATCTCCTTTTTCATCCCGTCAAGTATTAATGATCATTAAAATGATGCAAACTAATGGCATGACTAATCAGGCTCTCACAATATTTCCTTTTAGTATGATTAATTGTAGTTTAGGATTTGGAGTTATATATAACGTTCTAACAATATTTCCACCAACCCTTGTATAATGTGCACTAAGGTTTTAAATGCCCCGGCATCCCTTTTGTATACTTTCAGCATATGCCCGTTTTTTCAGAGTTGCGATATGCTCATAAACAGTTATAACATATTGTTATGCGTGAATTTTTCATCATAAAAACTAGGGGTGAAAATTTTGTAACCGTTTCCCGGTTTTGTCCCGGTTCCGGTACCGATCCCGGAACGGTTTTCAAAAAAATAAGGGAAATTTAGTTTGAAACTGGGAACCGGTACTTCCCGGTTCACGGTTTATGGAACCGGGAACTGGAACCGGCACTAGAAGCAAAATTTCCCGATTTTTGGTACCGGTTCCGGTTTCAAACTACATGTAGTTTTAGATGTTTTGATGTTATGTTGTTTTTAAATATTTGGAAGGCTTATTGTAGTTTTTGGGTTATATGTCATTTTTTATGACTTAAACTACATGTAGTTTTTCGTTATTAGGGTTTAATATTTACTATTTTCAATTCTCGACCCTTTCAATCTCTCTTTTCATCCATCGCGCCATCATATTCTTCTCTTCGCCGAGAACCGTCCACGGCCGATTACATGTCTTCGTCTTCCAACTAGAAGATTTCGCTCGCAAGCAAAATGAATGTCTAGTGTTAAGTTTTTGTTTCGGCCCTTGACTTTTGTCTCGTATTAAGTACCAAATTTTTTCACGAATCTTTTCTTACTTTTTCCCGGTACCGGTTCCCGTTCCGGTTTTCAAAAAAATAGGGAAATTTACAACCGGAACCGGGAACCGGTACCAAAAATAAAAATCCCGAATTTTTGGGATAGGTACCAAAAACAACTAATTTCCCGATTCCCGGTTCCGCTTTCACCCCTAATAAAAACTATGGATTCTCAAGGGATAAGTCAAGGCCCGCCGATTAAGTCAACACCCCTTGGCCCAATACGAGGCCCAAATATCTGATCCAAGGCCTAGTAAACTCGGCCTCAAATACGAAGATTCTGAGACACTTCAGACAACATTCGTCTCGATTTCCAAATAAAACAAATATGTCTTTGATGAGGTTAAAAACCTACAATTAATGAAGTAACACAAGCAAAACGAGCTTATCGAGGCATTATATTCGTCCCCTAGACTAAATAGGCCCCGTTACACGAGCTCACGCGAGCTTGGGACAAGAAATCGGCCAAACTCGCCCTCTCCTAGGAAATGACGCTATTTTATGGCATTAAATGGGCTAAATGCTTATTTAATTCATAAAGGAGCCCAAATGCGTGAATAAAGCTCGTTTATTTTCTACAAATAAGGCTTATACCTCCATTATTTCACATATTCACATTTACAGCTCCCAGTGAGCCAGAGCCAGAGAAAATTTGAATTCGCCCTTCTCCCTCTCTCCTTCGGAGTTCGTCGGATTCTCCTAGCTTGTCAGGACTCGACCTCTCCTTAGCTGAGAGCTCGACCTCGCAACTTAACAAGAAATCTTCCTTCCCTCGTCGGGATTTTGTTATCTCTGCTCGATCGTCAAGGACTCGTATACCCCCTAGTCAATGGAACTCAACGTAAGCCGCTTGTCAGGGCCACTAGCAAACTAACCGACTAACCCTGAACTACGTGATGACCTAATCTCACTTGGGTATGCATCCTTCTTTTAGACACGGTGTTCGGCATCAATTTTTCTTTTTTGCAAGAACTCCTCGCCACCAGGACCTCGCCGACCCGGATCCCCTCGCCAAGTGGACTCCGCTGGTCTGGATCACCTCTCCAAGGACGACAACTTATCTCAGGCCGAGTCATTGAGGAAGGATTTAGTTTCAAGACCTAGTCAACCCTCTTGATTCCACACTTACCACCCACGCGACCATCGGGTATGGCCCAGGCTCAAACCATGGTCCAGGCTCTACGTTAAACCATTTTCGAGCATTAACATCAATATGATGTATTATTTTAATTGTATTCCTATATTTATATTTTTTATAAGTTACAAGTATAAGTCTTATTTTTATATAAATACAACTATAACATATCATTATGACGTCTTATTATTAGTGTGAATTTTTAGTTATTTATTTTTTATAGTGATAGTTTAGTAAGTTTGAACCTATATAAAAATCTTGCTTAAATACACAAAATTATTTTTCAGAATTTCCGTTAATCTTCTCATCGGCATGCGGTATGCCCATGAAATTTATGCGGTATTTTCGCCATGCAACATGCCCTTTTTTTTGGATTTTTCCGTTGGCATGCGGAATGCCCGTAAAATGGAGAGAGTGAAACATCGGGGAAAACGACATTATAACACCTCGATGTGTACATATAAAACCACCAAAAAGGGACGGTAGTCCACTCTCAAATTAAATAATAAAATAAGCATCCAAAATTTATCTTAAATTTCTATATTTATATTTTTACTTTTAAATATATATATATATATATATATATATATATATATATATATATATATATTGTTTACATTGAGATGAAGACTAAAATGTTTGAATACGAATGTGAATCTTAATAATAAAATGTGACGTCTAAATTTGGATGAATAAAAATTAAGTACATTTGTTTTTAAGATCTGAATGTAGATCTTAATGCATTTTTGTTTTAAAATTAAACTTTACTATGTACTTATTAATAAATTTTGGTTATTTAATACAAAAATAAAATTAAATATTAAAATAATTAATTTAATAAATTTTGAATATTATAGTTTTCATAAAAAAAATTAATTGACAATATTTTATAATTAAAAACTAATAATAATTTATAATGACATACAGATATAGTAAATTTTATAAAAATTTATCTGTAAAATATTACACTATAAATAATTCTATCATCTATTAAAACTATCTATGATAATTAATTACATGTAGATTCATTATATAAATTATTTAATTTATTTTTATTAACAAATTTGTACATGTATATAATATTTTATAAATGAACAAATTAATATATTTTGAAAACTTTAAATTATAAATGTTTACTAATATTTAAATTTTAATATTTCTTTAAAAATTAAAAGCATCAAAAATATAAATTTCCACTTATCATCGGATTCCTCTTGTCGCCAGCTTTTATTTATTATGAGCCAATCAAAGGTTTAAAAATAAAATTATGAAGTTTTTAGTTTTGTGTAGGAAACAAAAAAAATAATAATATAAATAAGTAAATAAATAAGATGATATGTAGAAGAAGAAAGATAAAAGAAGGGACAAGCGAAAAGGAGAGAGAATATTAATGTCATTATGTTTAATTTGGGTCTTTAAAAAGTGACTAGTAGACCCATTAAGATGTGTAATAAAAATTATAAAGAAAAACAAATAAATACTCTTAGTAACTTTAAATCTGATTCATTAAGATTTAAATGTTCATTAAGTGCAAATATATATATTTATATATTACACATCATATCATATGCTCCATCATTAGCATATGTGATCTGCCTATATAAACCAATAGAACTCCCACAACTTGCACGCACCCAAATCTCCATACTCAAGTTATTCTTATCACTCAAATCAATATTACACGAGATGAAGACTATACACAACTACTATGCTTGTTTTCGTAGCAAACTAAACCATTATTTCCCAAACAACTTTCTGAAGAGATCATTTCACATTCTACTCTTTAACTATGATACTTTCTTCATCCAACTTTCCTATATCATGATCGTATCTCTATTAGGGTATTTATCTTTGAGTGTGTTCACCAACACAAGAGTCAATCCGGTCATGAGTGGCTCCAGAGAATTGAACTTGTTCTTCACTTCCGTCTCCGCCACCACCGTTTCAAGCATGCCCGCCATTGAAATGGAATCTTTCTCAAACTCCCAACTCATAATCCTCACCATCTTGATGCTCTTAGGTGGTGAAATATTCACTTCCATGCTTGGAATTTACATGCGAAACCTCAAACACCGCAAGAAGATGATGATCCCCAGAAACCCTAATTCCCATGCAAACGCCGTCGACGACGAAAAATCCACACCAAGTGTATTATTTGATGATATAGATAACACATTTCTAAAGCTTAACTCTATCAAATACTTAGGCTATGTGGTCTTAAGTTATCTCTTTGTAGTTCACGCACTCGGTTCTCTCTTCATCTACTCTTACTTAAGTATCTCTCCTCATGCAAGACAAGTTCTTGACTCCAAAGGGATCAAAGCCCAAACGTTTTCCATCTTCGTAACTGTGTCATCTTTCGCAAATTGTGGTTTCGTCCCTACAAACGAGAACATGATAGTCTTCAGGAAAAACTCCGGCCTTCTGTTGCTCGTCACTTCACAAGTGCTCTTGGGGAATACTCTTTGCCCTATTTTTCTTCGGATCTCAATATGGGTCGTCGCAAAAACGACGAAGAGGAGAGAGTTCTCTTTCATGATGAGAAACCACGACGAATTGGGTTACGATCATCTTCTTTCTGGGCTTCACACGGCCTTTCTTGCCCTAACTGCTCTAGGGTTTGTGTCGGTGCAGTTCGTGGTGTTTTGCGCCATGGAGTGGAATTCAGAGATGTTGAAGGGTTTGAGTTTGTACGAGAAATCTGTGGCTTCTTTGTTTCAGGCAAGGTTTAAAATAGCGATAAATTATCCTTGTTTTTTTATATAAAAAAATATTGATAAACCATCGATATTATATACATTATTGTCAAAGATTCATTGGTTTTTCATTGATTTATTCGCTTTGCCATATTGATAAGCGAAGCAGAGATATATAATTTATCGATACCAACAAATAAGCGATAAACCAAAAGAAATCGAAGATAACTCGCGATAAGTTAAACCCCGGTAATTCATTTTTCAGGTAATAAACTCAAGGCACGCTGGAGAATCCGTGGTTGACATCTCTTTGATATCTCCAGCGATCTTGGTATTATTTGTCGTCATGATGTAAGTTTTATTTTAACCTATTCTATACGTTATGTCGTTTTCCGTTATCTCACCACTACGAGTTATGATTAGTCTGATAATCAATGTGGCGTTTCAATTATATATATATGTGTGTGTGACTAAATTACTAATCACTAGTTAATCATGCATGATATGTGTAGTCGCTTTCTAAGCATAAACTTTTTTATATATATATCTAGTGATATATGTATATATATGGTTTAGGGTTTACTTAAACACTTTGAGGAATAATTATTGAAAGTTATTAAAATAAGAAATAATTTCGTTCAAACTTGTGTTTTTGGACATACAAACTGAAATTTCTCTATATATAATCTTTATATATATATATATATATATATATATATATATATATATATATATATATAGGGAAGTTTCGTGTATGTGTGACGGTTGTAACTGGGGGAGCAAGAAATAAAACGCGATTATATAGCACACACGATATTTATATTTGAAAGATTAACTAGTGATTAGTAATGTAGTCACACACATATGTGTATATATATATATACATATGTCGTTTTCCTTAATCTCACCACTACGAGTTATGATTAGTGTCTGATAATCAATGTGGCGTTTCAATTATATATATGTGTGTGACTAAATTACAAATTACTAGTTAATCATGCATGATATGTGTAGTCGCTTTCTAAGCATAAAATTTTTATATATATCTAGTGATATAATCATAGGCGGAAGTATGTTGTGAGTGAGTGGGGCTCTAAGCCCCACCACTTAAAAAAATCTATGCATTATGTTCCTTAGTTTCTTCTTTTTTATAGTGTAAATTTTCATATACATATATTTATGCGCGCGCGTGTGGCTTAGGGTTATGTACGTGATATATAGTAATATAACGAGGGCATATAGACAAAAACCTAGAATATTTAAAGATCTCGATACATGATAGAAGTAGCTAGCTAGCTATATATATGGATTCCATCGTATATATTGCACTACACAAAAGAAGCTTCACTTAATATAATTATTTTTTTCTAGAATGAGGCGGACCTCAGTAAATTGGTTTATCATAGTGATATAAATTGTGTATATATATATATATGATTATCGTGGAAAATTCTTTCATTTTTTTATTTATTTATGGTCTGTTTCTATTTTCATATCTAACTAATTTCACCGGCTCAAAAAATAAATTAGTTATATATATAGAGAGAGGGAGGGAAACTTCAGTTTGTATGTCCCAAAATACAAGTTTGAACGAAATTGTTCCACATTTTAATAACTTTCAATAATTATTCCCCAAAGTATTTAAGTGAAGATCAAAAGTGTAAACAATATTAAAACTGTCTAACTGAAGAAAAAAAGTGTTTAATTAAAGACTCAAAGTGTCTAAATCAGTTATATTGAAAAAATGTCTAACTAAAGAACAAAAATGTTAAGTTTGACTAAAAGTGTTTGGAGAATATATTATGGTCGCTAAATATAAATATATATATATATATATATATATATATTATGTATCGGTCGTTATATATGACTCTATGTACTTTAAATTTCATTATGAAGTGTGAGCTTCATTTTTGGTCTATAATAAATTCCTAAAAATACCTTGAATTAATTAATACTTTGTCTTTCATTGAAAGTGGAAATGATTATTTACAATGTACACAACGATCTATGTCATATAATTGGATTTGATTTGATTTGATATATCACCATATGCTAATTACTATGTGTATAATGTAAATTTATAGGTACCTTCCACCATATACTTCATATCTTCCCATCATGAAGGATCAAAGAGATGTTGATATTCATCATCATAAGAGTTTTTTGGAGAGTTTGATATGCTCAAACCTCTCATACTTAGCCATTTTTGTGGTCCTAATTTGCATAACCGAGCGAGAGAAGATGAAAAATGACCCACTCAATTATAATGTGCTCAATGTTATCATAGAAGTAATAAGGTGAGTTTTCTCTCAATATAATTCAAATTGGCGGTTGATATTATACAAACTCTATAGGCCAATGCCATAACACTTGTATTATGACATTATTTATCATGTGCTAACCTAGCTTGTCAACAAGTATCCAAAATAATAATAATAATAATAATAATAATAATAATAATAATAATAATAATAATAATCGTTGTTTCTTCTAGCTATTATAAATCAAATACGAAACATAATTTATTCAGAAATTCAATTTGAGCTGAAAAAAATACGACAAGTATAAAAGAAATTTAATATGATCGAAAAATGTTATAATCAAGGAAAGATATATTTATGTAGAAATTCAATTTGAAGAAATTTACTGTGATCGAACATGTTATAATTAAAGAGAGGGTGGGCTGATAACGAGCCCGGCCAAACATATTCGGATCACAAATACTAATACTATTTAAATAAAAAAAATATTTATTTATTTTTGGTGAAAAAAAATCACGAGGGATTGAACCCGAGATCCTTATACACCCAAGGCATTTAAGTGGGCAATAGTTAATATTTCGAGATTAAGTTAATTTACGCATAAATTTCTCATAAATTTATATATATATATATATATATATGGTTGTGTGTTGTGATATATATGTGCAGTGCCTATGGAAGTGTTGGTTTTTCCAGTGGCTATAGCTGTAAACGACAAGTAAATCCAGACGCAAATTGCAAAGATGTATGGTATGGTTTCTCTGGGAAGTGGACTTCTCAGGGAAAATTCATTTTAATTATTGTCATGTTTTTTGGAAGATTGAAAAAGTTTAATATGCAAGGTGGAAAAGCTTGGAAGCTCTTCTAGAAGAATTATATATATATACCTATGTATGTATGTGTGTATGTATATCAAGTATGTATTTCATCGTTGTTGTGACTTGTGATGGTGTATGCGTAGTAAGGTGACTTGCTAAAAGTTTGATATTAAAATTAAATAAGTAGTTATTTCTCTCATTCTCCCTCCTTGTATGTGCCGAAATGGTCATTCTGAAACGAGCAAAAAAAAAAAAAAAAAGAGGATTACGCCTTTGGTGCGTTATTATTTCCTCACCGATTAGAAATTAATAAAATATAATATGTAAAAGAAATGAGAGTTTAACGAGATAACGTACGAGTATTCGAGCTATAGAAAAATGATAGAATTTTGGTACATCATTTTGTTTTTGTTTATTAAAGTTGATATTATATCAACAAATAACTAATTAATAAGAATTTTGGTGAAGCTCTCCAATGTAATTATTTTTGTTTTTATTTTTTGGGTTAGAATTATTTGGCTCATTGAATTTGTTTGGAATATTAATTCCCATTAAAACTACTTTAATACACTTTGACATATGAATATTTGGTATCAGAAAACATCATTTTGGTTGATGCATTTTATGACTTTTAAATACAAAAGTTATTTTATATAATTGTGTCTCTCATTTTCTGTTAATTTATTTTTCTTTGACAATTTAACCATTTTCATTAACAAATCTCGTTAACTCATAAGGAATTAGAAATTTCATCATTCTTTTAATATGTATTTTGTTCAATTTTTTTCCTTTTAATATAAAGATAAGTAATAAATATGAACTTAACCATTTTATGTAATAGTCACTAAATTAATGTTAACTTTTGTCCATGATTTCTTACACAAATGTAGTAGTAGCATATATATATATATATATATATATTTCTTATAACCATTTTACGCTGAAAAAAATTGGCACCTTATAAAAAAATATAAAAAATAAAAATAAAAAATCCTAAAACGACAACTCTTTTGAACCAACGACAATGAGACAACAAACGACAGCATTGCCTTTAATTACAAGAAAAATCACTTCCATCGCCCTTATTTAAATCAATCAGATCGATCAAGCTCGTCCAACGAAATTAACGTATATAAATTCGCAAGACCGGAATTAAATAAAAAATGTCTGATCAGATGACCCGAGCGCAATCGCCGGCTTCGCAGATAAGAACCGCAGTGTTTGGGTTGACCAGATCGGCTAAATGAGGCTGAGCAGTTCGATATTCTCTTTGCACGAATGAGGCTGCTTCGGGTGCGCGGTCGGCATCGACGAGCGCTAAACAGCATCCTCGAAATCCCGCACCGCTGAAGCGCGCGCCTAACACACCGGGAGCGCGTAGAAGAATTTCGTAGAGTTGAATCAATGGTTCCGAACCTGTGGAGAAAAAGTAAAGTGTAACTTTCCAGGCATTCCGAGATTAAGAAGTTAATCAGATTAAAATAAAATGAAACTAATATATAAGGCTCTAAAAATCCGACGAGAAATCTTGTAATTGAAGTTTGCGTTAGTTTGGAAGGTCGTAAAAATCCATGTCCAATCGTGTTTTACGCTATGGATTCAAGTACGGTTCCACATAAGACCATCATTTAACACGTTTTAAATGTTCATCTTTAAATATCTCAAGAAAGTCGGCCTCGCATTCTTCTGACTCACACGCGGAACGTTCGGTAACGAAACCAAATTTGAGGGAAAGAAAGTAGAACGAAGTCGTACCGCATTCATAATTCTGAATAGAACTCAGACCAGAGGCGGTAATGAGCAATCCAAAGTCCTCTAAATTTCCGGAAGCCCAAGCTTCAAGTCCTGAAATACTCAATCATCTTGTGACCATCGAAATGCCAGAAATTGAATGTAGTGTATACGGACTATTTTATTTTTAATCCGAAAGGAAAGGGGTAAAAAAAGAAACCTTTCTTGACGCGCAAATTTTCCGAAAAATAATGCTCGGCTCGTTTAGCTAAACTGGGCTCTAATTTGCTCTGCAAAAGATAACTGATATATGAACTCATCAAATGCCAAAAAGAAGTCAGAAAAAATATAATTTGGAGCGAAAAAGCTTATGATGCCAATGTACTTACTTTATGAGCTTCATATTCTCCGTGTTCGACTGTTCAACGAAAACCAAGAAAAAAAAAACAAATTGATTTAGCATTACTATCAGGGGTGGACAGAGGATACAAATTCTGGGGGAACGAAGTATCGTGGAGGGGCTGAATAAGCATAACTAAGAGTAAAAAAATTAAAAAATTAAAAATTGGGTAGTTTTAAATATTCTTTAAAACCTAAAGTTGTTCCGGCGAAGTACATCAAATTAAAGTAAAAGACGCAAAGTGCATCAATGAGCAAAGTACCAGGAGTATTCATGCCAATTATTCCAAAAAAAATTAAATCGGTCCATTAACAAACAGCTGAAATCTAACCGTTAGAGAGAAGAGGCTCCGCAGTTTCTCTTCCTAAAGCACTGCGGAGAAAGATGCAATATTATAAAACTACTTATTGGACAAAAAACCCCGACAATTAAAAAACGAAGAAATTTGGAAAGAGCCTGAAGAAAATGTCTTTTTAATCTTTACTGAAGAAAAGGGAATATGGTCGTACTCTAGTAGAAGTTTTGCTGCTTCCAAGCACTCGGAAACTCGACCGTTATAGCCTGGATTGACAGTCAAAGCGTGCTTCAAACCTGAGAATGCAAGTAATATTTTGTACGCTTTCTCCTTATCATTCTTTTGAAATTCGGGATAGTGCACAAGTCTGTGTTCTTTCGTCTGTACAACCAATTTCACTTATCCGTCAAGAAAAATAATATTACTAAAGATGTAAAACCGAAAATAACTCACGTGATTTAGCTTGAAAAACTTATAAAGTACCTTGCAATTCATGCACAGAAGACAACCATGGCTTGAAAGTAATATGGCGGATTGATCCAATATGCCGTTTTTCAGACCCAAATAACCGTTCTCAATTAGCCTATATATATATGATCATAAGAACCATATCAAAGAAAAAATATTTAAATATTCAAATACACTTACTTAATGGAACGCAAATAATGATAATTGAGAAGAATACTTACCTGTCATACTCGATATTTTCCTCGGGAGATACCTTTAAATTGTTTGCTGTTTCGAGAGCCAATAGGTAAGCTACTCCAACCTGATAAACATATTAGGAACATTCATTTACACTTCCTCGTGTTCATTTGATCCGTCCGTTGAGAACATATCTTTAGAGTTATGTCGATAATAATGATTAGAAAATTAATCTCTTTTTTCAAGCAATAATATTATAGCAATATTTGAACTAAGAAACTTACCGCAGCAGAGGAGCTAAGCCCTGAACTGTCAAGACCCTCGGAACCACATATGTACCCTATGATGCCCTGCAAGAAGTTCATAAAACGATACGAATTTATCAAAGCATTTTGATTAATTAAGCTACGTATTACATGATGGGAAAGTTCTTACAGGGTATTGATATGAGTCAATATCTTCAAGATTTAAAAAATAAAAAATAAAAACACGATAAACCAATGTTTTCGATAAAATATTTTTTACTTATGAAGCTTTAGATTTTATCACGGATAGGTCTGTTCAGTAATTCAGTTAGGGTTCACACGCCATTATTATGATATACATGAAAATTTTGGGTTCCTTAGACAAGAACGGTAAACGACAAGGGATATGAAGAAGGATTATAAGAGAGTTCTTAGGGGTTTGAATTGAACTAATTATTGTAATTCCATTTTAATAAATCAATTAAAAAACAAACAAATCGAGTCGTAACCTGTAACAGAGAATTGCCTTTATTCTGAAGTGCATATATTGCTCCTCTTGCATAATTACCCCAATTGCATTCTTCTTGATCTTTGCCAGAGTCTTTTGCATCGCTCTTACTGTTCGAACCGACACCGTGTCTCGGATGCTGAACTTCATCAACACTAGAGAAAACAAAAATACCCAACGATGAGAATCAATAAATGGTAGAAGAGTTAAATACGAGTCAAGAGCACACGAGAATTACAATACAAGCATACACACACGAAAGCATCCCGTATATCTCAAAACAAAACATAACGACCTACGGACAAAAGGGTAACCTATCAGAATCTAACATAAGCGGTCACCGTTAATAACTTTGATGATCCAAAAAAGTGATGTTCATACGGACTTTGATGATGTTGAACTATCCCGGGACTGTGACAAGCACGCGCTAAATATGATTTGAAAAAGAAATTAATGTCAGAAATTCCCCGTACCTGAACTTTACTTCCCCTTTAAACTGCCCCGATCGTAATACAATCTGCAAAAACGATTTCAACGATGAGAATCGCCAAACGGGATTCTGTAAACCAGTGCAATAAAAATCCAAGATCTTAACTTTTTCAACCTAGAAAAAAAGCTCATCATTAACAATGTTATTACTTCGGTCCGAAAATTTTCGTCTAAAGAGTGTCTATGCATTACACCTGAGTACTGCCAGAAGGAACAAAACCCAGAAGAATTCCCTTATCGATCGTCATCGCCGACACCGTTCCTCCCTGCAGAGGCCAAATTGTGAACCAAAGCTGAGCTCTCAGTCAAAATTGAAGCTAAAATCCTAGAATTGAGCAACGAAATCGAATCCGGCAAAGAGAATTCGGGGCCAGTTCAGGTTCAGAACCGCGGGTGTCGCATCAATGGCGGGATTCGAGATCCGAAAACCGAACGAACCTGATGATCAATATGAGCACCCAAGGGGCAAATCCGGTACGGCGAAGCCACGACGCGAACCTCCTCAGCTCCTCTCCCAGCCATCTTCGAAACTATCTCTCTGACATTGCTCAACTGCGACAATGGCGAAATCAGAATCAGATCAGCGTATAGAGCGTTGCACGAGCTACAAATTGAAGCTGAGAATCGTAAGAGACCATGAATTTCCGACACTGAGAGCGAAGCGACGATGCAAAGTACCTCTGTCTCCGAGGGCCACGAAGATCCAGTCATGGTGGCGAGTGGGTTTGGCTCAGAGCTTCGACTGATCAATGGAATCTGCACTGTGATGAGACGGAGAGAGAGAAGAGAGAAAAACGGTATTTATACCTTATTCTTTAAGAAAGTAAAAGGGTTAGTACGGCATAAATACCAATGTTTGTTCTTAGATTTTGGTTAATAGCGTGTTCTTATTTCTTAATGTTTATTTATTTTTATTCGCAAAAATATCAAGATTTTAGTTAATACTTAATAGTGGTGTATTCGTGATATTTATTTTATTTCCAGAAAATTAAACATTTGATTCAAGGTTCTAAATGTTGATGTTGATGTCGTTTCGCTCCCTTCATTTTAAGGGCATGTCGGATGTCGACGAAAAAAGTAGAAAAAAGGGCATGTCGCATGCCGACGGAAATATCGACGAAATTGAAAACTTGAGGGTTAATGACGGTGAAAATACCAAAAGTTTGGTCAAATAACCCCTCCTGTACCCAAAGATTAAAAGTAGTGGCAAAAGTACCTAAAGTCACATTTGAGGCGTTGTTTGACCACTCCATTATCGTAACGCAGTTAACTACCTGTTAACTCTGGCCACGTGGACAAACGTGGGTTGCTGACATGACAAATTTTTCCCACGTGGATGAGCCCACATCAGCCTCGTTTATGAAAAAACAACGAATTAAACCCCCAATTAGGCTCGTCCACGTGGCAAAAATTTGTCATGTCAGCAACCCACGTTTGTCCACGTGGCCAGAGTTAACAAGTAAGTTAATTGCGTTACGAGAATAGAGTGGTCAACTCCTCAAATGAGACTTTAGGTACTTTTACCACTACTTTTAAACTTTGGGTACACAAAAGGGTTCTTTGACCAAACTTTGAGTATTTGAGGGGTTGATTAACTCAAAACTTGACACAAAAACGATGGTGATTCGCTCACCGTGCTAAGAGGTTCGATAAGCTTTGATTGTACGCCTTCTTTTTAGATTAAATTCCAGTGAGATCTATATATTAGATTATCGGTTTGTTATTCAAGTATATTAGATGGATAAATGTCTCAAATGTGCATCTAGGCAGTGTACTATTTTCAAATGATTTTTCTTATTTTGTTGTAAATAATAATGACAATTTAACAACCACAAAGAAAAGACCAAGCTTGCTTGGCCAAGTGGTGACTTCACCACTCCTCTATTCAAGAGGTCATGGGTTCAAACCCTCATGGGACTCAAAAAGAGTGCCCCCTTTACATTATTGTAAACTTGGCCAATAGTGCCACCTGTTCTTACACTGAATATATCTAAGTCATGCGAGAGTGCATTGTAACCACTTGGCCATATACTTATTATACATTCACGTGTTTACGTTATATGGCAGCAAGGACTCGAAGTACAAAACTATAGCTTGGTATTGAATTTTTTGTGAAAACCTAAATAACATAACTAGAAGAAGAATCGATTATGATCAAAAAAATAATTCCAATGAAAAGGTAAATACGAAAAACTAAATAACGGTTATGTTTTTTTATTAACCAGAAACGGAAATTACATAAAGACTTAATCCGATCGAGTAACGAGAATCGGATCCGTTCCCTTTCACTAACGATTTTTGCTAATTGTATTTTATAATTAATGTATACTTTGCTCCTAATTTTTTTTAAGGAAAAGCTTTGCTCCTATAATTGTATGTAAGACAGCCTAAGGGAAGACATGTGTCAACTAGCAATTTGTCGATAATCTACTCCAATGTGGACACCACTAAGATTACATTATCAAACACAATACTCACTAACTAACTATTGAGTTATATAGTTTAATTTATAAGTTTTATTTAACAAAAATAAAAATAAATTTAATTTATTTATCTACATCATGTTTAAAAGCAAGGAAAATACGAGTCACAACATAATTATAACTAATTAAGAAAATATTTTCATAGTATAATTTTAAAAAAAATGTTATTTTTTTCTTATAGAATAATCAAAGACTACACCCATTATAATTTACCGACTTAATTCATTGGCCCAAAACTCACCGGCTTGGGTCCAAAACCAAGCCATTAGGTATCTCTCCATCATATCCTCATTCTCGCTTCGCCCCGATACCTTTGAACGCCGAATCGCGTTAGTTCTTTACCTAATACAAAAATTGTCATCATAAAAGGAACGAGTTAGAATAGTTCATGCCTCATGTTTTAAGTTGTTCAAGTCAATTATAGTGTCTTCTTCAAATAATTGATTCAAATCTCCTTCTAATTTATTTGGACAAATTGATACAAGTTTGGCAATTATTTTTTGGGATAAATTTCTATCTAGACTCAAAACTAGGGGATAACTTTATTTTTTTTATATATATAATATTTAAGAATAAATTTTGGGACTTTTTGGAGTAATTACTCAAATAAGTACCATATTAAATGAAAACAAGTATGTTACTGATTTGTTTGACTACGAAGGGGTGTAAAATTTGACTAAGGATTCTATTTAAACGGTCCTGATTTTAAGAGCATTAATATTCCTATCACAAGTACATACTCATAGGCCTAAATTTTACTTATTAGAATAGTAGAGAAATAAATATATTGCCTTAAAAATGAAAAAAAAAATCACATAAAATGAATCACCAACCTTGTACACACAATCATACAAGAGCCCTAGAATAATTAAAAAAAAATAGATATAGTACATACATTGCTCAAAATTAATGGTGAAAATAAAGGACCCAAATAAATTGGAATTTTGTCTGTGTTTTTTTCTTTCAAATCTTTAATTTCGATTTATTTTGTTCAAGAATTCGGTTCTTAATTTTTAATTATATTCGGCTAGAGACCTAATGCTTAAAACAATTTACCTTTTTAAGAAAATATTTTCAAAAATCCAGAACCGAAATCACCGATTCAGATTTTATACAGAAGGAAAAAAATAAAAACAGAAATCGAGGTACTCCCGTAACTACAAATTAAATTTTAATTTCACAAAATCAACTCCCTAAAATTTCACCATTTTTTTTTATAAAAAAAAATTGGTCTTTTTATTGAGTATATATAAAAAGGAATGAGCTAGTCCGACAAACAATCTTTCATTTTATTTCATAATATTGCAAAAAACCCATATTAATTAAAATTGAAATCCTAATAAATAAATGATTGTAATAAAAAATAAAATATAAAAAATGAGAGAAAATCTTCATCTTCGATTTGCAGAGACTCCTCTCTCTCTCTCTCTCTTATATATTCCTCACAGACACCATTGGTTATATGGTTGTGTGTTGTGATATATATGTGCAGTGCCTATGGAAGTGTTGGTTTTTCCAGTGGCTATAGCTGTAAACGACAAGTAAATCCAGACGCAAATTGCAAAGATGTATGGTATGGTTTCTCTGGGAAGTGGACTTCTCAGGGAAAATTCATTTTAATTATTGTCATGTTTTTTGGACGATTGAAAAAGTTTAATATGCAAGGTGGAAAAGCTTGGAAGCTCTTCTAGAAGAATTATATATATATATATGTATGTATGTGTGTATGTATATCAAGTATGTATTTCATCGTTGTTGTGACTTGTGATGGTGTATGCGTAGTTATATATACTTGTTTAGTTTGCTAGAAATTTGATATTAAAATTTGTAATTCATCGTTTATATGTATGTATGTCAAATATGTAATTCATCCTTGTTGTAACTTGTAATTGTGTAATTAAACTTGTTTAGTTTATGGGTGAATGACGGTAAAAATATTCAAAGTTTGGTTAAAGAACCTCTCGTGTACTCTAAGTTTAAAAGTGGTGGCAAAAGAACCTAAAGTCTCATTTGGGGAGTTAACCACTCATTTCTCGTAACGCAGTTAACTTACCCGTTAACTCTGGCCACGTGAAAAAACGTGGGTTGCTGACATGGCAATTTTTTACCACTTGGATGAGCTCAATTAGGGGTTTAATTTGTTGTTTTGTCGTAAACGAAGCTGATGTGGGCTCATACGTGGCAAAAAATTGTTATGTCAGCAATCCACGTTTGTCCACGTGGCCAGAGCTAATAGGTAAGTTAACTGCATTACGAGAATGGAGTGGTCAACACCCTAAATGTGACTTTTGGTACTTTTGCCACCACTTTTAGACTTTTGGTACACGAGGGGTTCTTTGACTGCACTTTGAGTATTTTCGCCGTCATTAACCATTTAGTTTATTAACAGTTTGATATTAAAATTAAAATAATGAGTTATTTCTCTCATTTTACCTCCGCTCCTTGTATGTGCAGAAATGGTGATTCTGAAACGAGGAAAAAAAGAGGATTACGACTTTGGTGCGTTATATATATATATATATATATATATATATATATATATATATATATATATATATATATATATATATATATATTATTCCCTCACCAATATAAATTGATAAAATATAATATGTAAAGAAATGAGAATTTGACGAGATGACGCACGATTGAGCTTTCAAGATATGGTAGAAAAGATGATAGAATTTTCGTATCAGAAAACATCATATTGTTTTTGTTTATTAAAGTTGATATTATATCAACAAATAACTAATTAATAAGAATTTTGGTGAAGCTCTGGGATGTAATTAACTAATTATTATATTTTTTATTTTTTGGGTTAGAATTATTTTGTTAATTGAATTTGTTCAATGAAATATTAATTTCCATTGAAAATACTTTAATGCACTTTGACATTTGACATATTTCATAAAGTAATAATATGAACTTAACCATTTTATGTAATGGTCACCAAATTAATGTTAACTTATGTCCATAATTTCTTACACAAATGTAGTAGTAGCATATATATATATATTAGAACCTTCTAAAAAATATAAAAATTATAAACGACAACTCATTTGAACCAACGACAATTAGAAAACAAAACGACAGCATTACCTTTAATTACAAGAAAAATCAGTTCCATAACCCTTATTTAAATCAATCAGATCGATCAAGCTCGTCCAAAGAAATTAACGTATATAAATTCGCAAAACTGGGAAACAAAATTGTCTGATCAGATGACCCGAGCGCGATCATCCCTCGGCGTTAAAAATGAAAATTTTATTTCTCTGTAGCAAAACTTATATGGTTTATCATGTTGATGTTGTGAGCATAAGCTTGGCTTAGTCCGTCACACAGAGGAAGTCAGCCCGGGTACCGGCCAGAACCAAGGAAGGATAGGAGTTCAGCCCAGCTCGGGTGAACACGAGCAGAACGTCCAGATAGAAGGCAAGCCCGGCCAGAGGCAGACGAGCAGGCCAGTTCGGGGACAGAGAAGCTGTCCGGGCAGGAAAGGGAAAGTCAGCAATTACCCAGCAAGGAAAGCGCGTAGCTTGAGGAGCAAGCAAAGATCAAGTCAAAGATTTGATAGGATTATTTAGGGTAGTTTCCTGATTTGGTGCGATTTGGTTAGCTAGGGTTTCGCCTATGTGAGGCTATATATATACCTAGCATGTACACTTTGTAAAGTGCTGAGTCCATTAGAGTTTGAGTTTACCTTATTGTATTTTGCCTTCGATTATTAATAAGAGATATTCTTCTCCCATAACTTTGTGTCCTTTATTTTTCTGTTCGATTCCTTTGGTGTTATTCGTGTTCTTTGCAGATCCGTGAATTGGGATCCAACAAGTGGTATCAGAGCATCAATCGAAGAACATGTCTTCATCATCAGAGTCACCGATGGAAAGAGCTTTGGTCGCGCCGAAACCAGACTCCAGAGAAGGCACAGTTACACTCCATTACCCCATGCTCACGAAGAGCAATTACGCCGCGTGGGCGTTGATGATGAGGGTGAATCTGCAGGCGCAAGGAGTATGGGAGGCCGTAGAGAACGGCGGTGTCGAATGGCGCAAGGAAAGAATGGCTCTAGCCGCTATCAACCTAGCAGTTTCGGAAGAAGTTCTTCTCATGCTTGCCGAGAAATATTCCGCGAAGGAAGCATGGAAAACTCTTCAGACCATGCACATGGGCGCAGATCGCGTTAAGGAGGCAAAGGTCCAAACCTTGAAGAGTGAGTTCGAGGTTATGAGGATGAAAGAGAGCGAGTCGATCGACGACTTTGCTATGCGGCTCACATCAATTGTGACCGGCATACGCTCGCTGGGCGACAAGGTGGAGGAGACCACCGTCGTCAAGAAATTTCTCCGAGCAGTGCCTCACAGGTACATGCAGATCGTGACATCGATCGAGCAATTCGGCGATCTCAAGACCATGTCGGTCGAGGGGGTTGTTGGTCGTCTCAAGGCCCACGAAGAGAGACTTCGGGGTTACGGTGACAAAGACGAGGAGAAGAACCTCCTGCTCACGCATGAAGAGTGGACGGCCAGACAGCGGAAAACCGGGGGAGCCGAGTTTTCTACAAGATCCTCAGGTCGGAACAGCTTTGGTGGAGAAGTCCGAGGACGCGGACAGGGTCGTGGACGAGGTCGGGGTCGGGACATGCGAGGTCGCGGCAGTGGACCTACCCGTCAGGAAGGCACGACCAGGAGAGACAAGAGCACAGTGAAGTGCTACAATTGTCAGAAGCTTGGGCACTTTGCATCTGAGTGCCGGAGCAGGAACCAGGGCGAAGAGGCGAATCTAGCGAGATTCCCAGACGACCAGCCGGCATTGTTGTTTGTCGAGCAGGAAACGCACCTGGACGAACATAATGGCAAGTGTGACGCTAAGGCCCGGGCAGAAGTGATCAGTGTGCCGATCAGCCCAGTGGCCGGACAGACCTATCCGGAGGAGACCAGCGAGAAGGTTTTCCTCATCGAGGATAAGGTTATTGCAAACCTCCTCGTAGACGGAGAAAAGAAAGTCACTACCGACGTATGGTATCTAGACAACGGAGCTAGCAACCACATGACTGGGGACCGAGCTAAGTTTGAAGAGCTCGATGAGAAGATCACGGGCAGCGTGAAATTCGGCGACGGATCAGTCGTAGAGATCAGAGGCAGAGGGTCGATCCTGTTCGAGTGCAAGAATGGCGACCAGCGTCTGATGACCCAGGTGTATTTCATCCCGAAGTTGAAAAACAACATTATCAGTCTAGGACAGATGACTGAGATCGGGAACACGGTGTTGCTGCAAGGGTCCTACCTGAAGATGTGGACCAAAGAAGGAGAGCTGTTGATGAAGGTGGAGCGAACACCCAACAGACTCTACAAGATTCTCCTGAAGACATGCCAGCCCGTCTGTCTTATGGCATCGATGGCAGACCCGGCTTGGCTATGGCACGCACGGCTCGGACACGTAAATTTTCATGCGCTCAATATAATGGGCGAGAAGAAGATGGCCTTCGGGGTTCCCAAGATAGAACACCCCGACCAGCTATGTGAGTGCTGCATGATCGCAAAGCAGGCGAGGATACCGTTTCCGATCAAGGCCAGGTTCCGAGCAGAGAGACCCTTACAGTTGGTGCATGCATACCTATGTGGTCCAGTCACCCCAGCAACTTTGGCAAGTAACAAGTACTTTCTTTTACTTGTTGATGATTACAGTCGCTGGATGTGGGTTTATATACTTAAGGAGAAAAATGGAGCCTTTGAGGTCTTCAAGAAGTTCAAGAAGATCGTGGAGAATGGCTCGGTGCACAGGTTAAAGGTCTTGCGTACAGACCGAGGAGGAGAATTCACCTCCCAGCAGTTCGGAGAGTTCTGCGACCAGGAAGGAGTTCAACGTCACCTGTCCGCACCCCACACGCCCCAGCAGAATGGCGTAGTGGAAAGACGAAACCGAACTGTGATGAACACAGCGAGGAGCTTGCTCAAGAGCATGCAAGTTCCAGCCCGGTTTTGGGCAGAAGCAGTAAGACATGCGGTCTACCTGCTTAATCGTTTGCCGACCAAAGCGCTAGGAGAGCGTACCCCCTACCAGGCGTGGAAAGGGAAGAAACCCCACTTAGAACATTTGAAAGTGTTCGGATGCACCGCACACGTGAAGATTGCGGGATCACATCTCAAGAAGCTGGACGACCGGAGTCAGAAGATGGTGTACCTTGGCGTTGAAGAAGGAAGCAAGGCACACAGACTCTACGATCCACGACGCGGCAGAATCCAAGTGAGCAGAGATGTTGTGTTCGAAGAGGAGATGAAGTGGGATTGGCGCGATGAGAAATGAGAACCCGAGCAGAACTCAGTGGAGTTCACAGTTGAAGATGGAGAAGGCGTTGCCGAGCAGGATCAGCCCGGAACACCCAGCTCGGGAACAGTTTTGCCGAGCATGAGTGAATCCAGCCCGGAAGAGACCCCGGATACACCCAGGACACCAAGTCCGAACAGGACCAGCCCATCCAGCTCGGGAGATTCCTCCATAAAAGACGGCCCAAGAGGATTCCGTCCTCTAGCAGACGTTTACGATCAGACTCAAGAAGTGGAGATGAGCCTGGAGGAACTTTCTTTGTTGTGTGCAGAAGAACCAGCCAACTACCAGGAGGCAGCAGCCGAGCAGGAGTGGCAGGAAGCAATGAAGAAGGAGATAGAGTCCATTGAGAAGAACAGGACATGGGAGCTTACCGACCTGCCAAAAGGTCATAATCCCATCGGCCTGAAGTGGGTGTATAAGCTGAAGAAGGACACTGAGGGGAATGTCCTTAAGCACAAGGCAAGACTGGTAGCTAAAGGCTACGTGCAGAGGAAAGGCATAGACTTTGAGGAAGTCTTTGCTCCAGTAGCTAGACTGGACACGATCAGACTCATCCTAGCTCTAGCAGCTCATCGAGGTTGGGCAATTCACCATCTAGATGTCAAGTCAGCATTCCTAAATGGTGACCTCGAGGAAGAAGTGTACGTCAAGCAACCAGAGGGGTTCGGCGTTACGGGCAAGGAGCAAAAGGTGTACAAGTTATCCAAGGCCCTGTACGGGTTGAGACAAGCGCCAAGAGCGTGGAACATCCGCCTTGATAAGAGCTTGAAGAATCTTGGATTCACAAAGTGTCTGAGCGAGCAGGCAGTCTACACCAGGAGTACCGGGCAGGAAACTCTGATCGTCGGAGTGTATGTGGACGACCTGATAGTCACTGGATCCAGCGCAGGAGGCGTAGAAGAATTCAAGAAGCAGATGATGGCCGAATTCGAGATGAGTGACCTCGGATTACTTTCGTACTACCTCGGTCTAGAGGTGGAACAGAAGAAGGACTGCATTACGCTGAAGCAGTCGGCCTATGCGAAGAAGATCCTTATGCAATTCGAGATGACGGATTGCAACCCGAGCAAATACCCAATGGAGGCGAAGCTGCAGCTCGGGAAGGATGCTGAAGGGAGAAGAGTGGATCCCACGGAGTACAGACGCGTGATCGGGTGCCTGAGATACCTCACCCACACCCGACCAGACATCTCACACGCAGTCGGGATAGTCAGTCGATACATGGAGAAGCCCACAAGTGCACACCAGCAGGCGGTGAAGCACATCTTGCGATACGTGAAGGGCACGACGGACTACGGGATCCAGTACAACAGAGGAAGTGGAGCAGAAGTACTAGTCGGCTTTACGGACAGTGATCTGGCCGGTGATATCAATGACAGAAAGAGTACCGGAGGGATGGCGTTCTACCTCAACGGAAACCTGATCACCTGGCAGTCTCAAAAGCAGCAGACAGTAGCTCTATCCTCATGCGAAGCAGAGTTCATGGCGGCAACCGCAGCAGCATGTCAAGCTATGTGGTTGAAGGGGCTACTTAGTGAAGTGACCGGATCCGAGCAGAGACCAGCTACTCTCTACGTGGACAACAAGTCTGCAATAGCGTTGATGAAGAATCCAGTATTCCATGGACGGAGCAAACACATTGACACGAAGTTTCACTACATTCGTGAGTGTGTAGAGAAGCGAGAGATCATCGTGGAGTTCGTCAACACGAGGGAGCAACGGGCAGACATCCTTACCAAGGCTCTAGGGAGAGTCAAGTTCGAGGAGATGAGAGAGCTGCTCGGAGTGAAGAGAGTAGAAGCAAGTCAAGCTTACGGGGGAGAATGTGAGCATAAGCTTGACTTAGTCCGTCACACAGAGGAAGTCAGCCCGGGTACCGGCCAGAACCAAGGACGGATAGGAGTTCAGCCCAGCTCGGGTGAACACGAGCAGAACGTCCGGATAGAAGGCAAGCCCGGCCAAAGGCAGACGAGCAGGCCAGCTCGGGGACAGAGAAGCTGTCCGGGCAGGAAAGGGAAAGTCAGCAACTACCCAACAAGGAAAGCGCGTAGCTTGAGGAGCAAGCAAAGATCAAGTCAAAGATTTGATAGGATTATTTAGGGTAGTTTCCTGATTTGGTGCTATTTGGTTAGCTAGGGTTTCGCCTATGTGAGGCTATATATATACCTAGCATGTACACTTGGTAAAGTGCTGAGTCCATTAGAGTTTGAGTTTACCTTCTTGTATTTTGCCTTCGATTATTAATAAGAGATATTCTTCTTCCATAACTTTGTGTCCTTTATTTTTCTGTTCGATTCCTTTGGTGTTATTCGTGTTCTTTGCATATCCGTGAATTGGGATCCAACAGATGTTAGACATGTCTAGGTGTACAAAGTATTTTCTAATACTATAAAATCAAAGTCACAATATAAATTCTTTATATATATATATATAGTAATTATGCATGTATAACCACGGTATAAAATTCCGCGAAATTCGTGCGAAATGTCGACCGAAATTCTTTTTTCGACGAAATATGAAACGAAAGCCTGCGGTTCTCTCTGTTGTTTTCCGGAATTTTGCGACATGTTGTGGGAACCCCCATTTTGCTGCCCAATGTTGTTTTTGTGAAGGAAAACGGGGAAAAACTGTGCAAATTTTCTTAAAAATCTAAAATTTCGTGGCAAACATACCAAATAAAACTTTTGACAAAAATAATTATGTTTGTACAACCCAAACCAGCCCCCTCACGCCACGTCATGGCTGGCGACGGCGCGCATGTACCAAATTTTAGGTATTTAAACCATTTCAAACTCTTGTAATCTAGAAATGTGAGACTTTTTAATATTCAAATAATATTATAGACTTCACTTCACCTACATACTTCACCTAATAAATTAACTTAATATTATACACTTCAAGTCTTCAACTAATAAAGTGACATTTGTCTTCAAGACTTAATATTATACATTTCACCAACATATTTATTTAAGTTACATATGTGTTTTATTGTATACAATTATTTCTTGTATTTAAAAAAAATATGTAGTTTTGAACTTATATAAATATCTTGCCTAAATACTCAATTTTTTTTTTCCAGAATATCCATTGAAAACCTCATCGGCATGCGGTATGCCCATGAAAAATGTGCGGTATTTTTGGCATGCGGCATGCCTTTTTTTTCCGATTTTTCCATCGGCAAACGATATATCTGTAAAATTGAGATTGCGAAACGGCATCGGCAAGCGATATATATATATATATATATATATATTCTGATATAATATATAATATATATGCGTATTTTTTTACTTAATAGATCCCAAAGTTCTTGATCTCCTCTAATCATGTATGTCTAGCACAATATGATTATATAGAAATTTTGTTGCTTCCAAGCAAGGTTCGAATTTTCCTTGAATATCATCGATAATCGTCGATTATCCGTCTTGCCGGTAGTCATCGACAAATATTCCATGTCAATCGATTATCCGTAAAAACAGTGTAAAAATAATAAAATATTGGGTCGAGAAAAAAAATTGCACTTTTCAACAATTTTCGGCGAAAGTACCTTCAATGACATGATTTTATTTACATTTGTTTGAGTATGACATGATTTTATTTGAGTATTTACATATGTGAAAGTGAGACTATATTTTATTTACATATATAAACTTAGTAAATATATTCTTAAAACTATTTTAGTGGTTTTTCATCGATAATCCTTGATAAGTGTCGATAATCCATCGATAATCCTCAATAAGTGTCGGTAACGATAAGGTACAATTTTATTAGTTTTCCATCGATAATCCTCAAAAATCCATCTATAATCTTCGAAAACGGCAACGGATTTATCGGCAAAAACGGCATTTTGAACCTTGCTTCCAAGCACTCGGAAACTCGACCGTTATGGCCTTGATTGGCAGTAAAAGCGTGCTTCAAACCCGAGAATACAAGTCTCTATTCTTTCGTGTGTACAGCCAAATTACACTTATCAGTCAAGAAAAATAATATTACTCTATTATTTTTTAAAAATCCAGATTAAAACCGGATTTGGATACTGGATAGTACTTTTTTAAAATCATGTTATTTGATATCCGGTTTTATTTTCTGGTTTTATAATTAATTATTTTTTTCTTAAATAAGTTAGGGTTGTACGGTTTTTTGGTGGTTGAGACAATGAGATGTACAATTTTTTGGTGATTGAGACAGTGGCAAGATATATACTAGATTTGTATCTCATATGATTGGTAAGTTTTCCTTTATGAATGATCTCATCTATATAAGGGTATACGATATATATGGTTAATGGGCTTGATAAATCAAATAAGTCGACCCTATTAATCACATTTGATTCTCTAATCAATGTCATATGAATCAACACATTAATTCACGTGGGCCCGTCTACGTCCAATCCTAAATCTTTCGGTACTTATACCGCAAAGTTCTATCATTTCGAGCATAGGAATATGCCAAAATGAATCTAATATATCATATTTACAAAATTATCGGAAGAGATTTTGTATTGAAATGTGTTCCCGGTCTCGAATTACTGCTATAGCAACCCCACAACACAACGTAAAACTTGAATCTAGGTAGAAATAGCAATATCCCGACCAACTTGAAATCTAGGTAGAAATAGCAACCCCAAATTAGTCGATAAGGAGAATTCCCGAGCCCAACGAAAGACTACCGAGAAAAAGACAAAGAAGTTGTCGAAGCCGTCGCAAGCTCTACTCTTTTTTTTTTTTGTCGGATAAAATACCAATACTTTTATATTATATATATAAGACAAGTACTTTTATTAGATTTTTGGTACCTGTCTTATATATAATATCCGGAACTTTGATACTTTGTCTGGCTATTTTTTGAAACTTGTCGTCATTTTTTGGAAAAAAAAAATGATACTTATATTGTGAATATCACATATCTTTATAACACATATTTCCCTATAGTTTTTTTTTTTAAATATAACATCACATATCTTTATAACACATTTTCCCTTATAGTGTTTTTTTCATATAATTATCAAATATTTTACATAAAGTTTCACTAGATACTTTATAGGCTAAATTGGCTATTGATATCTGCTCAAGATTATCAAATATATAATATATATAGTCCAAGACAAGATCTATAATTCTATTTATACTAGCTAGTGGGTTGAGCATTTGCCATTACTTTATAGAAAAAAGTAAAGAACGTCTATGTACTGCCAATTATCATTGGCATAACTTAATTTATTCTTCTTAATTTCCATTTAATAATTGTAATGGTCTGACCATATTGCTTGTACTCTCAAGGAGAAAAGGTATAATCCCATTCCACTATATATGGTGAGTTTTGAGAGTATTATGCCATTTATCTATTGCTATTTTTCAGTCTCAAAGACACTAAGAGTCGATTTGTTTGGCTTAAAATTGTTTTCGTGTGCCGCCACAACCTTTATAATTAAAGTAGTTAGAAATTGGCCTCCGACCTGCACACATATATATGTGATAAACTTCGACAATAAAGAATAAAACTAAGTACCGAGCTCGAACAACATGAAGATATATACAAATAATCTTACACGGTCGTGTCCAACAACACACAATCACCCATCCATGCCTCTTTCTTCCCGTAATTACCGAAATCCCCAAACCGCGCGAAGAATACAATTATTCGGTGGCGACAGGAAGCGAAACTCATTTCGACTTTGAAAAAATTGAACATCAAAGATCTCAGACATTTTCTTTTATTCTTGTCGACGACAAATTAATATCAAGTGCACCAATTAGCTAGAGAACTATGTGTAATCTATTTCGTCAAATATCTCTTTAATTTTTAAATAGAAACTTTCTTATCATCTGTATCATGTTTTGGTTAACTAATGTTAAAAACAAGCTCATAACGAAATTTTCACCACAAATTGAAGACGCTAGCGTGTAACTTATCAATCATCATTACTCTATTTCATAATCTATAGGGTTAATGGTGGCTTATATACTTATACGTAATTGAGACAACATAGACTCAAGTTTTATTTTCAGTGACAAATATACTCAAGTTTAACTTTGTTGAGACTTTAATTTATCCAAGTTAAATTTTATTGCAGTTTCAGTTCAATTCGTCTCTCTTTTTCCTTAAACGCCATTAAGTGCCCACTAAAATTGAGTACTTTTGCCGCTCAATTTTTTTTTTCTTTTTCATAGAATCATCTTCTTTCTTTCTCCGAAATTCAAAACCCTAAGAATATCGAGGAAGATCCATCCACGACAAACGAGCCATCATTGGCGGCAGCAACAGCGACAGCGCAACAACTTTTGTCATCGTCGGCAGTGCTGTTGAGGAACTAGGTGATTCCAATATTGAAACCACGGTGAATTTGAACTTGGGAGCATTTAAGCCAGAATAAGTTTGAACTTGAATATGTCACTGAGAATATAACTGGGTCTAAGCCGCCCCAACAGAGTATATGTCACTATTAACCCTGATTTATACAACTATGCAATTGATAATTATTTCATATGAAAGTGGAGGATAAATAAATTAGAAAAAGTTTGGCATATATAGTTATTGATAAGACAACAACCTGCAATATTGTTTACTCTAAACCTTGACGTTGAATTCTTTGTTTTCCACTAATATCCATAAAATGCACTTTTTTCAACATTAGGAATATTGCATGGTGACGTAAATGATAATTAATTTCTCTAATTAACACACAAATTAGCAATTACTATCAGGCGATGAACAGCTGGATTTCTATATATATATATATGTATATACCTTTTTATTTTAATAAGGGTAAACTGCGGCTAAAAGATAGATCTACAACTTTGGTGTTTTAAGTTTGTAAAAAAAAAGTTTTATATTATTCCAATATTTCAATTACAACGTAAAACTGGACATTAGTTTAATACAAAAAATTTTGTTTCAAGCAAATTTTAATATACTTAATGACTTTTTATGATGAAATGTTAAACTACAAAGTTATAGTTAATTTATAAAACTTAAAACACAAAAGTTGTAGATCTATCTCTTATCTTTCCAACCGTAGGTTGTTCATAAAATTTGGACAAAAAATGAGTGAGTTATGTCAAAAATATGAAAAGTGTACATATCACTCGCTGACGGTCAAGTGACGGAAAACACGAAAAAATCTAACGGAATAAAGTTTGGGTACATTAGCCGTCGAAAATAAACATTGAGTACATAATCCGCAGAAAAACAAACATTAAGTACATTAGCCACAATTTACCCTTTTAATAATATGAGGAATCGGGTTCAATACAATGTTAGCATTTGCCTTTTGTAATGCGTCTTATGACTCTTATCTATAGGGTGAAATTTTTAGCCGCCTGAGAGCATAGTTTCGCCCGGGTCCGGCTCGACTTTGTTATGAAAACAGGATTTTTGTTCACTACAAGAAACTAGGTTTTTGCCGGCGCTTTTGTTAAAAATCGATTGGGTCTCAGTTTGTAAACGGAACCGGGAAGCTGGTCGAGGAAAAAAAAAACAAACAAATCCCAGCTCAAACCAGTTCCGGTTTTAGTATGATTAATTGTAGTTTAGGATTTGGAGTTATATTATAATCTTGGTACTTAATGTACTGTTGAAGTCGGATCTTCTATGCGTACGTACGGACCATTATCTCCTTTTTCATCCCGTCAAGTATTAATGATCATTAAAATGATGCAAACTAATGGCATGACTAATCAGGCTCTCACAATATTTCCTTTTAGTATGATTAATTGTAGTTTAGGATTTGGAGTTATATATAACGTTCTAACAATATTTCCACCAACCCTTGTATAATGTGCACTAAGGTTTTAAATGCCCCGGCATCCCTTTTGTATACTTTCAGCATATGCCCGTTTTTTCAGAGTTGCGATATGCTCATAAACAGTTATAACATATTGTTATGCGTGAATTTTTCATCATAAAAACTAGGGGTGAAAATTTTGTAACCGTTTCCCGGTTTTGTCCCGGTTCCGGTACCGATCCCGGAACGGTTTTCAAAAAAATAAGGGAAATTTAGTTTGAAACTGGGAACCGGTACTTCCCGGTTCACGGTTTATGGAACCGGGAACTGGAACCGGCACTAGAAGCAAAATTTCCCGATTTTTGGTACCGGTTCCGGTTTCAAACTACATGTAGTTTTAGATGTTTTGATGTTATGTTGTTTTTAAATATTTGGAAGGCTTATTGTAGTTTTTGGGTTATATGTCATTTTTTATGACTTAAACTACATGTAGTTTTTCGTTATTAGGGTTTAATATTTACTATTTTCAATTCTCGACCCTTTCAATCTCTCTTTTCATCCATCGCGCCATCATATTCTTCTCTTCGCCGAGAACCGTCCACGGCCGATTACATGTCTTCGTCTTCCAACTAGAAGATTTCGCTCGCAAGCAAAATGAATGTCTAGTGTTAAGTTTTTGTTTCGGCCCTTGACTTTTGTCTCGTATTAAGTACCAAATTTTTTCACGAATCTTTTCTTACTTTTTCCCGGTACCGGTTCCCGTTCCGGTTTTCAAAAAAATAGGGAAATTTACAACCGGAACCGAGAACCGGTACCAAAAATAAAAATCCCGAATTTTTGGGATAGGTACCAAAAACAACTAATTTCCCGATTCCCGGTTCCGCTTTCACCCCTAATAAAAACTATGGATTCTCAAGGGATAAGTCAAGGCCCGCCGATTAAGTCAACACCCCTTGGCCCAATACGAGGCCCAAATATCTGATCCAAGGCCTAGTAAACTCGGCCTCAAATACGAATATTCTGAGACACTTCAGACAACATTCGTCTCGATTTCCAAATAAAACAAATATGTCTTTGATGAGGTTAAAAACCTACAATTAATGAAGTAACACAAGCAAAACGAGCTTATCGAGGCATTATATTCGTCCCCTAGACTAAATAGGCCCCGTTACACGAGCTCACGCGAGCTTGGGACAAGAAATCGGCCAAACTCGCCCTCTCCTAGGAAATGACGCTATTTTATGGCATTAAATGGGCTAAATGCTTATTTAATTCATAAAGGAGCCCAAATGCGTGAATAAAGCTCGTTTATTTTCTACAAATAAGGCTTATACCTCCATTATTTCACATATTCACATTTACAGCTCCCAGTGAGCCAGAGCCAGAGAAAATTTGAATTCGCCCTTCTCCCTCTCTCCTTCGGAGTTCGTCGGATTCTCCTAGCTTGTCAGGACTCGACCTCTCCTTAGCCGAGAGCTCGACCTCGCAACTTAACAAGAAATCTTCCTTCCCTCGTCGGGATTTTGTTATCTCTGCTCGATCGTCAAGGACTCGTATACCCCCTAGTCAATGGAACTCAACGTAAGCCGCTTGTCAGGGCCACTAGCAAACTAACCGACTAACCCTGAACTACGTGATGACCTAATCTCACTTGGGTATGCATCCTTCTTTTAGACACGGTGTTCGGCATCAATTTTTCTTTTTTGCAAGAACTCCTCGCCACCAGGACCTCGCCGACCCGGATCCCCTCGCCAAGTGGACTCCGCTGGTCTGGATCACCTCTCCAAGGACGACAACTTATCTCAGGCCGAGTCATTGAGGAAGGATTTAGTTTCAAGACCTAGTCAACCCTCTTGATTCCACACTTACCACCCACGCGACCATCGGGTATGGCCCAGGCTTAAACCATGGTCCAGGCTCTACGTTAAACCATTTTCGAGCATTAACATCAATATGATGTATTATTTTAATTGTATTCCTATATTTATATTTTTTATAAGTTACAAGTATAAGTCTTATTTTTATATAAATACAACTATAACATATCATTATGACGTCTTATTATTAGTGTGAATTTTTAGTTATTTATTTTTTATAGTGATAGTTTAGTAAGTTTGAACCTATATAAAAATCTTGCTTAAATACACAAAATTATTTTTCAGAATTTCCGTTAATCTTCTCATCGGCATGCGGTATGCCCATGAAATTTATGCGGTATTTTCGCCATGCAACATGCCCTTTTTTTTGGATTTTTCCGTTGGCATGCGGAATGCCCGTAAAATGGAGAGAGTGAAACATCGGGGAAAACGACATTATAACACCTCGATGTGTACATATAAAACCACCAAAAAGGGACGGTAGTCCACTCTCAAATTAAATAATAAAATAAGCATCCAAAATTTATCTTAAATTTCTATATTTATATTTTTACTTTTAAATATATATATATATATATATATATATATATTGTTTACATTGAGATGAAGACTAAAATGTTTGAATACGAATGTGAATCTTAATAATAAAATGTGACGTCTAAATTTGGATGAATAAAAATTAAGTACATTTGTTTTTAAGATCTGAATGTAGATCTTAATGCATTTTTGTTTTAAAATTAAACTTTACTATGTACTTATTAATAAATTTTGGTTATTTAATACAAAAATAAAATTAAATATTAAAATAATAAATTTAATAAATTTTGAATATTATAGTTTTCATAAAAAAAATTAATTGACAATATTTTATAATTAAAAACTAATAATAATTTATAATGACATACAGATATAGTAAATTTTATAAAAATTTATCTGTAAAATATTACACTATAAATAATTCTATCATCTATTAAAACTATCTATGATAATTAATTACATGTAGATTCATTATATAAATTATTTAATTTATTTTTATTAACAAATTTGTACATGTATATAATATTTTATAAATGAACAAATTAATATATTTTGAAAACTTTAAATTATAAATGTTTACTAATATTTAAATTTTAATATTTCTTTAAAAATTAAAAGCATCAAAAATATAAATTTTCACTTATCATCGGATTCCTCTTGTCGCCAGCTTTTATTTATTATGAGCCAATCAAAGGTTTAAAAATAAAATTATGAAGTTTTTAGTTTTGTGTAGGAAACAAAAAAAATAATAATATAAATAAGTAAATAAATAAGATGATATGTAGAAGAAGAAAGATAAAAGAAGGGACAAGCGAAAAGGAGAGAGAATATTAATGTCATTATGTTTAATTTGGGTCTTTAAAAAGTGACTAGTAGACCCATTAAGATGTGTAATAAAAATTATAAAGAAAAACAAATAAATACTCTTAGTAACTTTAAATCTGATTCATTAAGATTTAAATGTTCATTAAGTGCAAATATATATATTTATATATTACACATCATATCATATGCTCCGTCATTAGCATATGTGATCTGCCTATATAAACCAATAGAACTCCCACAACTTGCACGCACCCAAATCTCCATACTCAAGTTATTCTTATCACTCAAATCAATATTACACGAGATGAAGACTATACACAACTACTATGCTTGTTTTCGTAGCAAACTAAACCATTATTTCCCAAACAACTTTCTGAAGAGATCATTTCACATTCTACTCTTTAACTATGATACTTTCTTCATCCAACTTTCCTATATCATGATCGTATCTCTATTAGGGTATTTATCTTTGAGTGTGTTCACCAACACAAGAGTCAATCCGGTCATGAGTGGCTCCAGAGAATTGAACTTGTTCTTCACTTCCGTCTCCGCCACCACCGTTTCAAGCATGCCCGCCATTGAAATGGAATCTTTCTCAAACTCCCAACTCATAATCCTCACCATCTTGATGCTCTTAGGTGGTGAAATATTCACTTCCATGCTTGGAATTTACATGCGAAACCTCAAACACCGCAAGAAGATGATGATCCCCAGAAACCCTAATTCCCATGCAAACGCCGTCGACGACGAAAAATCCACACCAAGTGTATTATTTGATGATATAGATAACACATTTCTAAAGCTTAACTCTATCAAATACTTAGGCTATGTGGTCTTAAGTTATCTCTTTGTAGTTCACGCACTCGGTTCTCTCTTCATCTACTCTTACTTAAGTATCTCTCCTCATGCAAGACAAGTTCTTGACTCCAAAGGGATCAAAGCCCAAACGTTTTCCATCTTCGTAACTGTGTCATCTTTCGCAAATTGTGGTTTCGTCCCTACAAACGAGAACATGATAGTCTTCAGGAAAAACTCCGGCCTTCTGTTGCTCGTCACTTCACAAGTGCTCTTGGGGAATACTCTTTGCCCTATTTTTCTTCGGATCTCAATATGGGTCGTCGCAAAAACGACGAAGAGGAGAGAGTTCTCTTTCATGATGAGAAACCACGACGAATTGGGTTACGATCATCTTCTTTCTGGGCTTCACACGGCCTTTCTTGCCCTAACTGCTCTAGGGTTTGTGTCGGTGCAGTTCGTGGTGTTTTGCGCCATGGAGTGGAATTCAGAGATGTTGAAGGGTTTGAGTTTGTACGAGAAATCTGTGGCTTCTTTGTTTCAGGCAAGGTTTAAAATAGCGATAAATTATCCTTGTTTTTTTATATAAAAAAATATTGATAAACCATCGATATTATATACATTATTGTCAAAGATTCATTGGTTTTTCATTGATTTATTCGCTTTGCCATATTGATAAGCGAAGCAGAGATATATAATTTATCGATACCAACAAATAAGCGATAAACCAAAAGAAATCGAAGATAACTCGCGATAAGTTAAACCCCGGTAATTCATTTTTCAGGTAATAAACTCAAGGCACGCTGGAGAATCCGTGGTTGACATCTCTTTGATATCTCCAGCGATCTTGGTATTATTTGTCGTCATGATGTAAGTTTTATTTTAACCTATTCTATACGTTATGTCGTTTTCCGTTATCTCACCACTACGAGTTATGATTAGTCTGATAATCAATGTGGCGTTTCAATTATATATATATGTGTGTGACTAAATTACTAATCACTAGTTAATCATGCATGATATGTGTAGTCGCTTTCTAAGCATAAACTTTTTTATATATATATCTAGTGATATATGTATATATATGGTTTAGGGTTTACTTAAACACTTTGAGGAATAATTATTGAAAGTTATTAAAATAAGAAATAATTTCGTTCAAACTTGTGTTTTTGGACATACAAACTGAAATTTCTCTATATATAATCTTTATATATATATATATATATATATATATATATATATATATATATATATAGGGAAGTTTCGTGTATGTGTGACGGTTGTAACTGGGGGAGCAAGAAATAAAACGCGATTATATAGCACACACGATATTTATATTTGAAAGATTAACTAGTGATTAGTAATGTAGTCACACACATATGTGTATATATATATATACATATGTCGTTTTCCTTAATCTCACCACTACGAGTTATGATTAGTGTCTGATAATCAATGTGGCGTTTCAATTATATATATGTGTGTGACTAAATTACAAATTACTAGTTAATCATGCATGATATGTGTAGTCGCTTTCTAAGCATAAAATTTTTATATATATCTAGTGATATAATCATAGGCGGAAGTATGTTGTGAGTGAGTGGGGCTCTAAGCCCCACCACTTAAAAAAATCTATGCATTATGTTCCTTAGTTTCTTCTTTTTTATAGTGTAAATTTTCATATACATATATTTATGCGCGCGCGTGTGGCTTAGGGTTATGTACGTGATATATAGTAATATAACGAGGGCATATAGACAAAAACCTAGAATATTTAAAGATCTCGATACATGATAGAAGTAGCTAGCTAGCTATATATATGGATTCCATCGTATATATTGCACTACACAAAAGAAGCTTCACTTAATATAATTATTTTTTTCTAGAATGAGGCGGACCTCAGTAAATTGGTTTATCATAGTGATATAAATTGTGTATATATATATATATGATTATCGTGGAAAATTCTTTCATTTTTTTATTTATTTATGGTCTGTTTCTATTTTCATATCTAACTAATTTCACCGGCTCAAAAAATAAATTAGTTATATATATAGAGAGAGGGAGGGAAACTTCAGTTTGTATGTCCCAAAATACAAGTTTGAACGAAATTGTTCCACATTTTAATAACTTTCAATAATTATTCCCCAAAGTATTTAAGTGAAGATCAAAAGTGTAAACAATATTAAAACTGTCTAACTGAAGAAAAAAAGTGTTTAATTAAAGACTCAAAGTGTCTAAATCAGTTATATTGAAAAAATGTCTAACTAAAGAACAAAAATGTTAAGTTTGACTAAAAGTGTTTGGAGAATATATTATGGTCGCTAAATATAAATATATATATATATATATATTATGTATCGGTCGTTATATATGACTCTATGTACTTTAAATTTCATTATGAAGTGTGAGCTTCATTTTTGGTCTATAATAAATTCCTAAAAATACCTTGAATTAATTAATACTTTGTCTTTCATTGAAAGTGGAAATGATTATTTACAATGTACACAACGATCTATGTCATATAATTGGATTTGATTTGATTTGATATATCACCATATGCTAATTACTATGTGTATAATGTAAATTTATAGGTACCTTCCACCATATACTTCATATCTTCCCATCATGAAGGATCAAAGAGATGTTGATATTCATCATCATAAGAGTTTTTTGCAGAGTTTGATATGCTCAAACCTCTCATACTTAGCCATTTTTGTGGTCCTAATTTGCATAACCGAGCGAGAGAAGATGAAAAATGACCCACTCAATTATAATGTGCTCAATGTTATCATAGAAGTAATAAGGTGAGTTTTCTCTCAATATAATTCAAATTGGCGGTTGATATTATACAAACTCTATAGGCCAATGCCATAACACTTGTATTATGACATTATTTATCATGTGCTAACCTAGCTTGTCAACAAGTATCCAAAATAATAATAATAATAATAATAATAATAATAATAATAATAATAATAATAATAATAATAATCGTTGTTTCTTCTAGCTATTATAAATCAAATACGAAACATAATTTATTCAGAAATTCAATTTGAGCTGAAAAAAATACGACAAGTATAAAAGAAATTTAATATGATCGAAAAATGTTATAATCAAGGAAAGATATATTTATGTAGAAATTCAATTTGAAGAAATTTACTGTGATCGAACATGTTATAATTAAAGAGAGGGTGGGCTGATAACGAGCCCGGCCAAACATATTCGGATCACAAATACTAATACTATTTAAATAAAAAAAATATTTATTTATTTTTGGTGAAAAAAAATCACGAGGGATTGAACCCGAGATCCTTATACACCCAAGGCATTTAAGTGGGCAATAGTTAATATTTCGAGATTAAGTTAATTTACGCATAAATTTCTCATAAATTTATATATATATATATATATATGGTTGTGTGTTGTGATATATATGTGCAGTGCCTATGGAAGTGTTGGTTTTTCCAGTGGCTATAGCTGTAAACGACAAGTAAATCCAGACGCAAATTGCAAAGATGTATGGTATGGTTTCTCTGGGAAGTGGACTTCTCAGGGAAAATTCATTTTAATTATTGTCATGTTTTTTGGAAGATTGAAAAAGTTTAATATGCAAGGTGGAAAAGCTTGGAAGCTCTTCTAGAAGAATTATATATATATACCTATGTATGTATGTGTGTATGTATATCAAGTATGTATTTCATCGTTGTTGTGACTTGTGATGGTGTATGCGTAGTAAGGTGACTTGCTAAAAGTTTGATATTAAAATTAAATAAGTAGTTATTTCTCTCATTCTCCCTCCTTGTATGTGCCGAAATGGTCATTCTGAAACGAGCAAAAAAAAAAAAAAAAAGAGGATTACGCCTTTGGTGCGTTATTATTTCCTCACCGATTAGAAATTAATAAAATATAATATGTAAAAGAAATGAGAGTTTAACGAGATAACGTACGAGTATTCGAGCTATAGAAAAATGATAGAATTTTGGTACATCATTTTGTTTTTGTTTATTAAAGTTGATATTATATCAACAAATAACTAATTAATAAGAATTTTGGTGAAGCTCTCCAATGTAATTATTTTTGTTTTTATTTTTTGGGTTAGAATTATTTGGCTCATTGAATTTGTTTGGAATATTAATTCCCATTAAAACTACTTTAATACACTTTGACATATGAATATTTGGTATCAGAAAACATCATTTTGGTTGATGCATTTTATGACTTTTAAATACAAAAGTTATTTTATATAATTGTGTCTCTCATTTTCTGTTAATTTATTTTTCTTTGACAATTTAACCATTTTCATTAACAAATCTCGTTAACTCATAAGGAATTAGAAATTTCATCATTCTTTTAATATGTATTTTGTTCAATTTTTTTCCTTTTAATATAAAGATAAGTAATAAATATGAACTTAACCATTTTATGTAATAGTCACTAAATTAATGTTAACTTTTGTCCATGATTTCTTACACAAATGTAGTAGTAGCAAATATATATATATATATATATATATATATATATTTCTTATAACCATTTTACGCTGAAAAAAATTGGCACCTTATAAAAAAATATAAAAAATAAAAATAAAAAATCCTAAAACGACAACTCTTTTGAACCAACGACAATGAGACAACAAACGACAGCATTGCCTTTAATTACAAGAAAAATCACTTCCATCGCCCTTATTTAAATCAATCAGATCGATCAAGCTCGTCCAACGAAATTAACGTATATAAATTCGCAAGACCGGAATTAAATAAAAAATGTCTGATCAGATGACCCGAGCGCAATCGCCGGCTTCGCAGATAAGAACCGCAGTGTTTGGGTTGACCAGATCGGCTAAATGAGGCTGAGCAGTTCGATATTCTCTTTGCACGAATGAGGCTGCTTCGGGTGCGCGGTCGGCATCGACGAGCGCTAAACAGCATCCTCGAAATCCCGCACCGCTGAAGCGCGCGCCTAACACACCGGGAGCGCGTAGAAGAATTTCGTAGAGTTGAATCAATGGTTCCGAACCTGTGGAGAAAAAGTAAAGTGTAACTTTCCAGGCATTCCGAGATTAAGAAGTTAATCAGATTAAAATAAAATGAAACTAATATATAAGGCTCTAAAAATCCGACGAGAAATCTTGTAATTGAAGTTTGCGTTAGTTTGGAAGGTCGTAAAAATCCATGTCCAATCGTGTTTTACGCTATGGATTCAAGTACGGTTCCACATAAGACCATCATTTAACACGTTTTAAATGTTCATCTTTAAATATCTCAAGAAAGTCGGCCTCGCATTCTTCTGACTCACACGCGGAACGTTCGGTAACGAAACCAAATTTGAGGGAAAGAAAGTAGAACGAAGTCGTACCGCATTCATAATTCTGAATAGAACTCAGACCAGAGGCGGTAATGAGCAATCCAAAGTCCTCTAAATTTCCGGAAGCCCAAGCTTCAAGTCCTGAAATACTCAATCATCTTGTGACCATCGAAATGCCAGAAATTGAATGTAGTGTATACGGACTATTTTATTTTTAATCCGAAAGGAAAGGGGTAAAAAAAGAAACCTTTCTTGACGCGCAAATTTTCCGAAAAATAATGCTCGGCTCGTTTAGCTAAACTGGGCTCTAATTTGCTCTGCAAAAGATAACTGATATATGAACTCATCAAATGCCAAAAAGAAGTCAGAAAAAATATAATTTGGAGCGAAAAAGCTTATGATGCCAATGTACTTACTTTATGAGCTTCATATTCTCCGTGTTCGACTGTTCAACGAAAACCAAGAAAAAAAAAACAAATTGATTTAGCATTACTATCAGGGGTGGACAGAGGATACAAATTCTGGGGGAACGAAGTATCGTGGAGGGGCTGAATAAGCATAACTAAGAGTAAAAAAATTAAAAAATTAAAAATTGGGTAGTTTTAAATATTCTTTAAAACCTAAAGTTGTTCCGGCGAAGTACATCAAATTAAAGTAAAAGACGCAAAGTGCATCAATGAGCAAAGTACCAGGAGTATTCATGCCAATTATTCCAAAAAAAATTAAATCGGTCCATTAACAAAAAGCTGAAATCTAACCGTTAGAGAGAAGAGGCTCCGCAGTTTCTCTTCCTAAAGCACTGCGGAGAAAGATGCAATATTATAAAACTACTTATTGGACAAAAAACCCCGACAATTAAAAAACGAAGAAATTTGGAAAGAGCCTGAAGAAAATGTCTTTTTAATCTTTACTGAAGAAAAGGGAATATGGTCGTACTCTAGTAGAAGTTTTGCTGCTTCCAAGCACTCGGAAACTCGACCGTTATAGCCTGGATTGACAGTCAAAGCGTGCTTCAAACCTGAGAATGCAAGTAATATTTTGTACGCTTTCTCCTTATCATTCTTTTGAAATTCGGGATAGTGCACAAGTCTGTGTTCTTTCGTCTGTACAACCAATTTCACTTATCCGTCAAGAAAAATAATATTACTAAAGATGTAAAACCGAAAATAACTCACGTGATTTAGCTTGAAAAACTTATAAAGTACCTTGCAATTCATGCACAGAAGACAACCATGGCTTGAAAGTAATATGGCGGATTGATCCAATATGCCGTTTTTCAGACCCAAATAACCGTTCTCAATTAGCCTATATATATATGATCATAAGAACCATATCAAAGAAAAAATATTTAAATATTCAAATACACTTACTTAATGGAACGCAAATAATGATAATTGAGAAGAATACTTACCTGTCATACTCGATATTTTCCTCGGGAGATACCTTTAAATTGTTTGCTGTTTCGAGAGCCAATAGGTAAGCTACTCCAACCTGATAAACATATTAGGAACATTCATTTACACTTCCTCGTGTTCATTTGATCCGTCCGTTGAGAACATATCTTTAGAGTTATGTCGATAATAATGATTAGAAAATTAATCTCTTTTTTCAAGCAATAATATTATAGCAATATTTGAACTAAGAAACTTACCGCAGCAGAGGAGCTAAGCCCTGAACTGTCAAGATCCTCGGAACCACATATGTACCCTATGATGCCCTGCAAGAAGTTCATAAAACGATACGAATTTATCAAAGCATTTTGATTAATTAAGCTACGTATTACATGATGGGAAAGTTCTTACAGGGTATTGATATGAGTCAATATCTTCAAGATTTAAAAAATAAAAAATAAAAACACGATAAACCAATGTTTTCGATAAAATATTTTTTACTTATGAAGCTTTAGATTTTATCACGGATAGGTCTGTTCAGTAATTCAGTTAGGGTTCACACGCCATTATTATGATATACATGAAAATTTTGGGTTCCTTAGACAAGAACGGTAAACGACAAGGGATATGAAGAAGGATTATAAGAGAGTTCTTAGGGGTTTGAATTGAACTAATTATTGTAATTCCATTTTAATAAATCAATTAAAAAACAAACAAATCGAGTCGTAACCTGTAACAGAGAATTGCCTTTATTCTGAAGTGCATATATTGCTCCTCTTGCATAATTACCCCAATTGCATTCTTCTTGATCTTTGCCAGAGTCTTTTGCATCGCTCTTACTGTTCGAACCGACACCGTGTCTCGGATGCTGAACTTCATCAACACTAGAGAAAACAAAAATACCCAACGATGAGAATCAATAAATGGTAGAAGAGTTAAATACGAGTCAAGAGCACACGAGAATTACAATACAAGCATACACACACGAAAGCATCCCGTATATCTCAAAACAAAACATAACGACCTACGGACAAAAGGGTAACCTATCAGAATCTAACATAAGCGGTCACCGTTAATAACTTTGATGATCCAAAAAAGTGATGTTCATACGGACTTTGATGATGTTGAACTATCCCGGGACTGTGACAAGCACGCGCTAAATATGATTTGAAAAAGAAATTAATGTCAGAAATTCCCCGTACCTGAACTTTACTTCCCCTTTAAACTGCCCCGATCGTAATACAATCTGCAAAAACGATTTCAACGATGAGAATCGCCAAACGGGATTCTGTAAACCAGTGCAATAAAAATCCAAGATCTTAACTTTTTCAACCTAGAAAAAAAGCTCATCATTAACAATGTTATTACTTCGGTCCGAAAATTTTCGTCTAAAGAGTGTCTATGCATTACACCTGAGTACTGCCAGAAGGAACAAAACCCAGAAGAATTCCCTTATCGATCGTCATCGCCGACACCGTTCCTCCCTGCAGAGGCCAAATTGTGAACCAAAGCTGAGCTCTCAGTCAAAATTGAAGCTAAAATCCTAGAATTGAGCAACGAAATCGAATCCGGCAAAGAGAATTCGGGGCCAGTTCAGGTTCAGAACCGCGGGTGTCGCATCAATGGCGGGATTCGAGATCCGAAAACCGAACGAACCTGATGATCAATATGAGCACCCAAGGGGCAAATCCGGTACGGCGAAGCCACGACGCGAACCTCCTCAGCTCCTCTCCCAGCCATCTTCGAAACTATCTCTCTGACATTGCTCAACTGCGACAATGGCGAAATCAGAATCAGATCAGCGTATAGAGCGTTGCACGAGCTACAAATTGAAGCTGAGAATCGTAAGAGACCATGAATTTCCGACACTGAGAGCGAAGCGACGATGCAAAGTACCTCTGTCTCCGAGGGCCACGAAGATCCAGTCATGGTGGCGAGTGGGTTTGGCTCAGAGCTTCGACTGATCAATGGAATCTGCACTGTGATGAGACGGAGAGAGAGAAGAGAGAAAAACGGTATTTATACCTTATTCTTTAAGAAAGTAAAAGGGTTAGTACGGCATAAATACCAATGTTTGTTCTTAGATTTTGGTTAATAGCGTGTTCTTATTTCTTAATGTTTATTTATTTTTATTCGCAAAAATATCAAGATTTTAGTTAATACTTAATAGTGGTGTATTCGTGATATTTATTTTATTTCCAGAAAATTAAACATTTGATTCAAGGTTCTAAATGTTGATGTTGATGTCGTTTCGCTCCCTTCATTTTAAGGGCATGTCGGATGTCGACGAAAAAAGTAGAAAAAAGGGCATGTCGCATGCCGACGGAAATATCGACGAAATTGAAAACTTGAGGGTTAATGACGGTGAAAATACCAAAAGTTTGGTCAGATAACCCCTCCTGTACCCAAAGATTAAAAGTAGTGGCAAAAGTACCTAAAGTCACATTTGAGGCGTTGTTTGACCACTCCATTATCGTAACGCAGTTAACTACCTGTTAACTCTGGCCACGTGGACAAACGTGGGTTGCTGACATGACAAATTTTTCCCACGTGGATGAGCCCACATCAGCCTCGTTTATGAAAAACAACGAATTAAACCCCCAATTAGGCTCGTCCACGTGGCAAAAAGTTGTCATGTCAGCAACCCACGTTTGTCCACGTGGCCAGAGTTAACAAGTAAGTTAACTGCGTTACGAGAATAGAGTGGTCAACTCCTCAAATGGGACTTTAGGTACTTTTACCACTACTTTTAAACTTTGGGTACACAAAGGGTTCTTTGACCAAACTTTGAGTATTTGAGGGGTTCATTAACTCAAAACTTGACACAAAAACGATGGTGATTCGCTCACCGTGCTAAGAGGTTCGATAAGCTTTGATTGTACGCCTTCTTTTTAGATTAAATTCCAGTGAGATCTATATATTAGATTATCGGTTTGTTATCAAGTATATTAGATCGATAAATGTCTCAAATGTGCATCTAGGCAGTGTACTATTTTCAAATGATTTTGCTTATTTTGTTGTAAATAATAATGACAATTTAACAACCACAAAGAAAATGTATTCTCAATTTTTATTGAGTCTTGACTCTTGACCATATACTTATTATACATTCACGTGTTTACATTATATGGCAGCAAGGACTCGAAGTACAATACTATAGCTTGGTAATGAATTTTTTGTGAAAACCTAAATAGCATAACTAGAAGAAGAATCGATTATGATCAAAAAAATAATTGCAATGAAAAGGTAAATACGAAAAGCTAAATAACGGTTATGTTTAAGGTAAATACGAAAAACTAAATAACGGTTATGTTTTTTATTAACCAGAAACGGAAATTACATAAAGACTTGATCCGATCGAGTAACAAGAATCGGATCCGTTCCCTTTCACTAACCTTTTTTGCTAATTGTATTTTATAATTAATGTATACTTTGCTCCTAATTTTTTTTTTAAGGAAAAGCTTTGCTCCTATAATTGTATTGTATGTAAGACAGCCTAAGGGAAGACATGTGTCAACTAGCAATTTGTCGATAATCTACTCCAATGTGGACACCACTAAGATTACATTATCAAACGCAATACTCACTAACTAAGTATTGAGTTATATAGTTTAATTTATAAGTTTTATTTAACAAAAATAAAAATAAAATTAATTAATTTATTTATCTACATCATGTTTTAAAGCAAGGAAAATACGAGTCACAACATAATTACAACTAATTAAGAAAATATTTTCATCGTATAATTTATAAAAAAATGTTTTTTTTTCTTATAGAATAATCAAATACTACACCCATTATAATTTACCGACTTAACTCATTGGCCCAAAACTCACCGGCTTGGGTCCAAAACCAAGCCATTAGGTATCTCTCCATCATATCCTCATTCTCGCTTCGCCCCGATACCTTTGAACGCCGAATCGCGTTAGTTCTTGACCTAATACAAAAATTGTCATCATAAAAGGAACGAGTTAGAATAGTTCATGCCTCATGTTTTAATGTTGTTCAAGTCAATTATAGTGTCTTCTTCAAATAATTGATTCAAATCTCCTTCTAATTTATTTGGACAGATTGATACAAGTTTGGCAATTATTTTTTGGGATAAATTTCTATCTAGACTCAAAACTAGGGGATAACTTTATTTTTTATATATATATAATATTTAAGAATAAATTTTGGGACTTTTTGGAGTAATCTCAAATAAGTACCATATTAAATGAAAACAAGTATGTTACTGATTTGTTTGACTAGGAAGGGGTGTAAAATTTGACTAAGGATTCTATTTAAACGGTCCTGATTTTAAGAGCATTAATATTCCTATCACAAGTACATACTCATAGGCCTAAATTTTACTTATTAGAATAGTAGAGAAATAAATATATTGCCTTAAAAATGAAAAAAAAAAATCACATAAAATGAATCACCAACCTTGTACACACAATCATACAAGAGCCCTAGAATAATTAAAAAAAAAAACTAAATTAGATATAGTACATACATTGCTCAAAATTAATGGTGAAAATAAAGGACCCAAATAAATTGGAATTTTGTCTGTGTTTTTTTTCTTCAAATCTTTAATTTCGATTTATTTTGTTCAAGAATTCGGTTCTTAATTTTTAATTATCTTCGGCTAGAGACCTAATGCTTAAAACAATTTACCTTTTTAAGAAAATATTTTCAAAAATTCAGAATCGAAATCACCGATTCAAATTTTATACAGAAGGAAAAAAAAATAAGAACCGAAATCGAGTTACTCCCGTAACTACACGTTAAATTTTAATTTCACAAAATCAACTCCCTAAAATTTCACCATTTTTTTTTTATAAAAAAAATTGGTCTTTTTATTGAGTATATATAAAAAGGAATGAGCTAGTCCGACAAACAATCTTTCATTTTATTTCATAATATTGCAAAAAACCCATATTAATTAAAATTGAAATCCTAATAAATAAATGATTGTAATAAAAAATAAAATATAAAAAATGAGAGAAAATCTTCATCTTCGATTTGCAGAGACTCCTCTCTCTCTCTCTCTCTCTCTTATATATTCCTCACAGACACCATTGAGCCTCTCTCTCTCTCCGCATTTCCATGTCTCTCTCTGCTCCGTTCGCTAACTGAATTCGCATTTCGTAATCCAATTATTAATACAATTCGAAGCTGTAAGAACACCGAGAGGTTTTGGCCCAGAAAAAGAAGAGAGGTTTAAGCGACACCACAAACCAATAGTGCCTCCTCAGATCTTCGCTCTCCGCTAGATTTGCCATCTGGGTTTTCTCAATCGGTGGGTTTCCGATGGAATCTGATTTCCCTTTTCATTTTTGGTTGATGTTCGGAATTGGCGTCGAGCTTCGGATCTCGAATTGATTGATCGGCGACGATCGCGTCTTTCTAAATTGTTTCTGATGTTTAATCTGTGCTTTGATTCCCTTCGCAGGAAGCTCCTGCAATCTCTGGGCTCCGCCATTGCCGTCCAAAGATAGAGGTATGGCTTCGTTCCGCTTGTTCCGATTCGGGTATGCGGGAAAGCGCCGCTCTTTAGTGTTTAGATTCGGTTGCGTTTTCTATGGATTGATTGAGCTGCGGATCCGTTGCTGAATGTGCTCGGTTTGATTCGCATTATTGAGTTCGGGTTCTTTGGATGTGTAGAAATGGGGCAATCTGACAATGGGAAGCTCTTCATCGGCGGGATATCGTGGGACACCGACGAGGAGAGGCTGAAGGAGTACTTCGGGGCGTATGGGGAGATCGTCGAGGCGGTGATCATGAAGGATCGCACGACGGGCCGCGCTCGGGGGTTCGGTTTCGTAGTGTTCTCCGATCCGTTGGTGGCGGACCGAGTCATAAAGGACAAGCACAACATTGATGGAAGGATGGTGAGTTTCGAGCTTGATCACATTGTCTGATCCGCTTCGTGTTCTTGATTGAATTCGAATAGTAAAAGTTTGTTTTATCTTGATGCTCTTGTATTCGATTAAGCACTGAGCTGACAGAAGAGTTATCATCTCGGTTATCGAAATTGAGCTCCAAGTTTTGTTTTGTCGGATTTGTTTCGCTGGCTTTTACGAAAATCGAATTGATTCTTCGATTGAATTCGAATATGAAAATTCAAATGATCTTGTACTTCTTCAATTCAATTAAGCTCCAAAAACTGAATGAAGAGTGATCATCTCGTCTTACAATATTAAGCTCCATTTTTTTTTCGTTATCAGATTTCTTTTGCTTGCTTTTTTTTTTGTTCTAAATATCAATCGATTTCTCGCTTAAATTCGAATCCTTGAAATTCAAATAATCTCATGGTTCTATTATTTCATGAAACTCAAAGTCAAACGAGGAGTAATCATCCCATTTCTCAATATCCCTTCGTCAATTACACGTTAATCTTACATAGCTCTACTTTGGGTTTCATAATCTTGAATGGTTATTCTCAGGTGGAGGCAAAGAAGGCTGTTCCTCGAGACGAGCAGAGCATGCTGAGCCGAAGCAGTGGCAGCGTTCACGGGTCTCCCGGGCCGGGCCGCACCAGAAAGATCTTTGTAGGTGGTTTAGCTTCCACCGTCACTGAAACTGACTTCAAGAATTACTTCGAACAATTTGGCACGATCACAGACGTCGTTGTGATGTACGATCACAACACGCAGAGACCGAGGGGGTTCGGATTCATCACTTACGACACCGAAGAAGCGGTCGACAAAGTTTTGCTCAAAACATTCCATGAACTGAACGGGAAGATGGTCGAAGTCAAGAGGGCCGTTCCGAAGGAGCTGTCACCGAGCCCGAGTCGCAGTCCAGTAGGAGTGTACAATTACGGTTTGACTAGGGTTGGGAATAGCTTCCTCAACGGTTACACACAGGGATATTCTCCGACCTCGGTCGGCGGTTATGGGCTCGGGAGATTCAGTCCGATCGGTGCCGGTGGCCGGAGCGGAGTCACTTCTTTCAATTCTGGCTATGGAATGGGGATGAACTTCGAGCAACAGGGATTGAACTCGGCAAATTTCAGTAATACCCTCAGCTACGGAAGGGGATTGAACCCTTATTATCTGAATAATCCGAACCGGTTCCCAAATGCGGCTGGGTACGAAGGTAATAACGGAGGAAACAATTCGTTTTTTAGCTCAGAGACTCGTAATATGTGGGGACATGGCAACGGAGGACTTAATTATGCAACAAACCCTACGAATTCCCGGGCATTCATAGGATCTCCCGGGGCAATTGGAGGCAATGCATATGGTAATAGTGGAAGTATCAATTGGGGATCTTCAGGACACTCCGCTCCGGGAGGCGGGAACAATGTCTCTAACAACAATGGGCACCTCATGTACGGCGCCGGCGATAACGGGTATGGCAGAACCGCCGGCACAGCTGCAGCGTCGTCTTCGTCGTTTGCTGCGGCGAACGGAGGCTTTGACGGGTCGTTTTCTGAGTTTTACGGCGGCGGGTCAGGTTATGGAGACCCTACTTGGCGATCGGCTAACGCCGAGAGAGAGGAGACCGGCCCGTTCGCTTATGGGTTTGAAAACGCTCCCACCGATGCTTCTGCTAACAATCCTCCGGGCTATCTTGGTGGATATAACAAGAGGCAATCGAATAGAGGTAAGAGCTATCTATATATCTTAGATTTTACTCAAATTATATCTTTAAATTCCATGTGTCGGGTTTCACGTTTTTTTTTTTTCCTTTCGCTCATGCTCCGGTTTCTCTTGTCTTATACTAGGAAGTGTAAGCCCTCAAATGGATGAAGATTCGTTTTTTTCTTGAAGAACGGCCATTTTCGCACTTTTTTTCAACTGGAGCTCCCCATTTAGTAAGTCCGAGTTCGACAACCTGCAATCTAATTCGACTTTTGATTTGTATCATTTTTTCTTCCAGTAGTACTAGATTTCCCGACAAACATGTACGTTTTCGACCAAATAATTTGTTGATATCCATTTCAACCTCTAAAAGAATTCAAAGCACGCATTGTCATCTTAAGATTTCATGATCAATCTTCTCCTTTTGATCATGATCACTAATTCACATGTTCCGATTACGCAAAAAGTGATTAAGTGTTTCTTAATCAGTGAATAAAAAATTAAAATTTTCCATTCAAGTTCTTGATTTTTGAAAAAATATATTGTATGATTTACAGACTTCGTTTATGTTTCAGGAATCGCTGCATAGTACGAGCATTAGATGATCAGATAATCCGACGAAGCAGGTGTGGTTATTTTGCACACCCTCCTCGTTAATATGTTCCGGTTACGAAAAATTTGGTTAGTAAACGCTAACTGGAGAGCGTGTTTCGGAGGATTTAAATTAGAGATTAGAAAGAAAAAAACGTTACAGTGGATTTTGTGTTGAGGAATGAGTTTTTACAGTTTCTAGGCTCTTTTTTTTTTAATTTTTAATTTTTAATTTTGGTTGAGTGAGATGTAAAATCAGATTGCGGGATATAGTTTAAGTGTATCATGCATCTCTGGCGAGGCTACGATACCCGGAAAAAAGAAAAAAGAAAAAAACCGAAGACGAAGATAGACTAGATTGTTTTTGTCCTTACAAATTTTCTGTAATGTTTTTCTGGAAAAAGTTTGTGTCTTTCCGGTGAGGAATACTTTTTTTTTTCTTTTTGTATTTTTGCCCCATCATTTTGGTTTGTGTATCTCTATGATGTTATTTGTGTGAAACATTCAAGCGGTACCCATATAGGGACCCTTTTCAATAAGTTCTACTATATTATCATTCTTACTTTTTTTCACAATGTTTTTACCATCTTATATCTTTAATTATATTTTGTTTCTTGATTATAAATTGTGTCGTCGGAGTCCGATATATTCCGGACTCTGTATCTCTTATACAAAGTGAGGCGTCTTCAGTAAAATTAGTCGAAATAAATAATAAGGGCTTTGAGAGGATGATCAATTTTTTAACGGGTTGGCCCAAGTTTTCGTTTGAATTTCTCTTTTCAAGCCTCAAAAACCGAGCATGCCCCGTCGACAACTAGTAAAGAACTCGTTGAGTATTCCTTTTTTTCATTACAACGGTACAAGTAAACACCGTAATGAATTACAATTACGAATATGATTCCAGTCTATTACGACTACGATCAACTGATTTTAGTGAACTAAGCGCCATCTTATAGTTTCTTCTTCTTGTAAGCCAACCTTTGAACCTAGCGAGTCCTATCACTCCTTTGTCGCCATCCAGTCGACAATCATCCGCCGCAATACTCTTTGTGAGGAGGCACTCCTTATCCCGCGGGCAATGCAAGGGAGCGAGGCCGCCGGTCTCCTCAAATGTACCACGCCCGACGCGCTTCCGATCGCACACTTTGGCAAGCGCAATGGCTACCTATACGATGTGTGTACTTTTGAAATATATATATATATATATATATCTAATATAATTCAAGTGAAAGAGAGGCTCGAATATCTCCTAATATCATCCCAAAAGGTGAAAATAAAAAAAGGGGTGAAAAAGTAAGTGGGATTTAATTGGATCTCTCTCTTTATAATATTATATATATATATATATATATATATATATATATATATATATGTATACCCTTTTTAGGCCTTTTGTACAAGTGCCATGTGACCTCTCTATTCCATTTGCTTAGCATGCTTGGTGTTTTGTCCTTCTAATCCAACAAAAAGCATACAAATTTTTTCAAAAACAAACTTTATGTGAATTTTTATAAAAAAAATTTATACGTAAATATATACGTAATATATTTTTAGTAAGTTTTCATTCAATTATTTATGACAAAACTATTAAAGTAGAATATGTTAAATTGTTAATAAAGTTGAGTATTTAAGCTTATATTTTTGAAGTGCCCGCTAGAATCGGTATTAAAAGATACGACATTATTTTTCTTCTTTCGGAACCTTAATTTTCGTAAACAATGATCGTTTTTTAGTCTCTTGCTTCTTTTGCAAGTAATCTTTTCACCGAGGCAGTGCTGTTTGTTACTTGTTAGTTCACATCATTAGTAAGGGGATTAATTATGGCATGTTAATCATTAACTACTTGAAATTGACAAAGTGAGACATATGAAAATACAATACTTTGTATTATGTAAACATTAAGCTAAAAAGATCATGGTTAATCCTCAATTAGGTGAATGATTAATCATCTCTCACCCTTCTCGCAAGTAATGTATATTTTTTTCCACAAAAATACGTTGAAAAAGTTGGTGATTCAATGTAAATTTGAGAAGTTTGATGACATTTGTACTAATCATCATTGAAGATTGATTTAGGAAAATTAGTTTCCATTCATGAATAATTGAGTATTTACATCGCTAAAGCTATAAATGATAATAGCGTCAAAAATATTATATTGTACAAACTATCATAAACTATACAATATTCTACAATCATATTGATGTTATTCTTATTCATTAAAGTAGAAAAAATGCCCTGTAAATAAGTATCTTGAATATGTATGTTTCAAAAGCGTATTAGACAAGAACTATTATTATACATTAATTTACAAAATTATCCACATGTTACAAATATATATATATGACTAATGTTTCTGATTTTTTTTTTTTTTGCCTATTGATATTAAAATATTTGGCCTAAGTAATTAATTGTTTCTCGTTAACTCCTTACCGTAAAGTTTTACGTGACGGCTCATGATTTATAATTTTTTACCCTTTTTTACTATGCTTTTATGCATTGCGTAATGATATTAAAATATTTGGCCTAAGTAATTAATTGTTTCTCGTTAACTCCCTACCGTAAAGTTTTACGTGACGGCTCATGATTTATAATTTTTTACCCTTTTTTACTATGCTTTTATGCATTGCGTAATGATATTAAAATATTTGTCCTAAGTAATTAATTGTTTCTCGTTAACTCCCTACCGTAAAGTTTTATGTGACGGCTCATGATTTATAATTTTTTACCCTTTTTTACTATGCTTTTATGCATTGCGTAATGATGTTAAAATATTTGGCCTAAGTAATTAATTATTTCTCGTTAACTTCCTACCGTAAAGTTTTACGTGACGGCTCATGATTTATAACTTTTTACCCTTTTTTACTATGCTTTTATGCATTGCGTAATGATATTAAAATGTTTGGCCTAAGTAATTAATTGTTTCTCGTTAACTCCCTACCGTAAAGTTTTATGTGACGGCTCATGATTTATTATTTTTTACTATGCTTTTATGCATTTTCAATAGATTGTCACTATTTATTATTACTAACAATTTGTTTTATCAATAAAAAATCAGTTTTAGTTATACATCACTAAAAGTTATTGCTTTAGACATCAAAGTCAAGATGGCCGAGTTGGTCTAAGGCGCCAGTTTCAGGTACTGGTCCGAAAGGGCATGGGTTCGAATCCCATTCTTGACAATTTTTTTTTTTCAATTATAATTTTAATAAAATAAATTATGTTAACGAGTTCCCTAAGTTTGGTACATATATATTATATAATACATTTCCATGTCGAATTTCGCTGTTTTTTTTTAATTCGGAGCTTCGAATTACACAGGAATAAATTTTACAAAAAAATAAATACCCCTCAAATTAATTAATTCGAAAATCCAAAACTGCACAGTGCACAATAATCCTCCTCTTTTTTTTGCACTTTTATAATTAACGGTTTGACTTTGACGGAATTCTCTCCTAAACTATTTTTTTACGGGAGAACCTCTTAAAATTCAAAATTTTGTGCACAAACCCTCCATTCCCGTCAAATTCAGTTATCTCTATACGGGATTCTTCGCACGGGCCCGTTGAGAGATAACGAATTGGACGGGAACGGAAATTTCAAATTTTGAGGCTGCTTGTGCAAGTATATAAGTTTTGGGGTCAATTCCGCGAAATTGATAAATACGAGGGGCAATCTTACAAATTATGTATGTTTCTAATTGTGGATAATCCCACTCCCTTTGTCTTTGTCGGAGTTGACTCCGGCGATGAAGCCCTCTCTCTTGAGCTTCTCCTCCTTCGCTTTCCGGCAGAAAACGACCCACGAGTTGACCTCGAACGACACGCACCCGCCGATCAGCGCTGCAAGGCACAGGCAGTACCCGAGCTTCGCGTACGACCGTCCCTCTCCCATCGCCTCGAAGCCCTGGAACACGTTGACCACCCCGAGCACGACGCAAGAATATCCGACGAAGTGGTGGTACGACTTCCAGTACCGCCGGAACTTGTGCGTCGTCTTTGGCCGGAAGAGCAGCGCCAGCGTCTGCAGCGCACCCAGCCCGAATGCTGCAAATCCGAGCTTCCGGTGCAGCCCGTACGTGACTCCAGGCGACATGGCACCAAGCCGGACGCCGATCGCGAATCCTGTCGTTCCGAGGATGAAGCCCGAGAGCTGGATCGCCATGTGGACATAGAACCACGTCGGGCCGAGGGACTCCACGTGACGGAGGTACCGCGCGGTGACAGCGCCGGCCGGGAGGAGGAGCCCCCATGCGAGGGCGTTAATGGCACCGTGTAGGGTTCGGAGGAAAGCTGCGTTGTTGGGGGAAGCTTCGGTGGTTGCAGAGGACGAGGTGGAGAGGACGTCGATGGTCGCGGACGAGGACAGGTCGGAGGCGGCGGTCGGGTGGATGGTGGGGGAGTAGCCCTGCGGGTAAAAACCGATCAATTTTAATCGAATATTTGGCCAAATTCGGTACCCCGTTCCATAAAAATCGCTTATACCATTAACTGTAAGCGCTTTTATAGCCGGATAGGCACCGGTTACGGTTTTAAGCCTAAATCTGATAATCGTTTATATTTTAGAAATTTGTAAGAATATAAAACGGTATACAAGTAAATTTTATAGTTTATAGTTGTGATAATCGTTTATGTTTTTTTTTTCTTTTTTGAGGGAAGTTGTGACATTATGTTATTTTCAAGATATTAACGTATATTTATTTTATTTTTATAGTTAACAAGTTATTTTAAAAACTTTTTAAAGCTAATTATTCAAATAAAATGTTAGTTTCAAAATATGATTATAGTATTCTCATAATAATTATTAATATGTTATTAATCACTTTAACCGGTTGCATCCGGATTTACCAATAAAAAACCGGTTAACGGATTATGAAACGGATCCGGATTCACTACTACCTGCACGTAGAGGCCGCGGTTCCAGACGATATGGATCTTCGAGGAGGCGTTGGAGGGGAGCCTCAGTGCCGCATGGATTTGCACGCCGGCACCGGCACGGACAGAGGCGGTCTTTCCGCCACCAGAGAGAACAACGGACGAGGAGAGCAGGCGGACATCAAGGGGGCGGGAGAGGAGCGGCGTGCGCTGGAGCTTCACCGAGGCGTCAAGGACGAACGGCATTACGACAACCCCGCCAGAGTTCGGGTCACGGAAGGCGACAAGGGCCCGGGCCCCAGTCATGCCATGGGCGACCGGGTTGATCCCCCATCCGACCCAGCCCGACGGGGAAATGAACGAGCCGAAGAAGGCGAGCTCGAGCGTGGAGTTTGTGGCGTGGAACGTCCACGCGACGGAGGCGTCCTGGGTGGGGAGGGCAGTGCAGCGGCGGTAGGTTCGGGCTAGGGTTTGCGTGGAGCAGCGGGAAGCAGAGAGGGAAGGGTTGAAGAAGAGAGAGAGCGTTGCGATGAAGAGGAAGAGCATGTTGTTGATTGATGAATGAAAGAATGAATGAATGAGTTTGTGTTGATTTAATTTATGTGCGCTTTTGAGAGCGATGGGTGTCACAATCATGATGAAATATATAGTGCATTTGTGCGCTTTGCTTTCAAGTAAGGTCACATTATGATTTCGTAATTTAGTGACATGATAGTGCTACTCACACACATACACATACCAGCCTTGCAATTCGTGTCTCGTGTCGTATTCTTATATCGTGTCTTAATTGTTTTTTGTTAATTCTATATCGATTTAGACATCAGACCTCTCATATATAAATCGGACTGTGTCAATGTACTCGGTGCTCTCATCTCTTGACTGTGTCGATGACTTACTTGAGGATATCGACGACGCTCTCGGTGTTCTAGACAATATCTTCGACGTACACGACGGTGTCGGCAACACTGGTATATATTCTCGATGGTTTCGGTGACGTACTCAACGCTCAACGGCGTAATTGGCGTTTTCGATGTTTTCAATGACGTACTCAGTGGTGTTGGCGATGTACTTGGCGTTCTCGATGTTGTCGACGATGTATACTCGCGACCAAATACGTCGGCCACACCGACACTGTTGAGATCACCGAGTGCGTTGTTGAGTATGTCGCGGAAACATAACGTTAACTTTAGTTTTTTTTTTTTTGTGGATAAATTAATTTTTGTTTCACTAACTTTTTTAACTTTTTTTTACTGTTATTGTTTTTTTAATTTTTTTTATTAGTTATACGGTGCTTCGCATAAAGCACAAAGCTAGTTCCGCTACTGGACATGCCTTATAAATCGGACTCATCTATATCAATATCATTATTTTTGTTTCTATTTATTAATCCATTGTTGTAAGATAATTTTATTTAAGTTAGACTTGTATTTTGATTAATATAACTAAATAATTTAAATTTTCAAGGCTAATTAATAATATAATATATATATATATATATATATTATCTAAGTGACCAACGTAATTCAAAAAATAAAAGGGCGTAAACTTAATACATAACCAAAGAACTAATTAGGAAATAATTAATAACATGATACATCTTATTAAATTGGGTCGCTTCATCAATTGATCTCGTGAGTATGTCGTGCTCACTTATTATTTAATCGTGTTAATCGTATTCGTGTCTATTAAATAAATCCATATATGTTTAACGTTGATTCATTTAAATATATTTAAATTACGCCGTAATCGATTATCGAAGACAACAGCTTAGCAGCTTCATTAACACGCGATTGAATATTCATCATATACATAGTTAGTATTCGATCATTACGTCTACAACAAACAATCATATATTATTAGAAAATACGGTTATAATCATGAAATATAATTTGGTATAATCTCTTCAAGCAATATAAGGTTATTGTTATTATTTAATTATATAGGGACTACTTTTGAAATATCTTTATGTAATTTCAAGTAGAACCTCTATAAATTAATACTGTTGGGACTGGCAAAAAATATTATCTTATCGAATTATTAGTTAATATATAAATTAATAATTTATTAATTTATACATTAATGAAGAAAAAAAATTATTAATCAACTATGATTATATAAACATATTTATTAACAAAATATTATTTGAATTTATTATATCGAAAATATTAAAGTATCAATATTAAACATATCAAGAGAGACTATTATGATTTAAAAGGATTGTATTAGAGTATCAATTCTTTGATCAGCGAGTTGAATTATCACAATGAGATGGATGCTTAGTATCTTTTGGGCTATCCGGGAGAAAACAAAACTTCGGAGTTGTTAACAGACGAACAACTTATTGAAGGTATTGTTGGACAAAACAAAGATGGTGAAGTTGAAGATGAAAGTACCGAATCAGAGCTCGTTTCACGGAAGGATGAAATTGTAGCGGTGATCACTCTCAACAATTTTTTGCTTCAACATGAGAATACGACACCCGACCTTCTTAATGTTCTTCGGAAGCTAAGAGATGAAGTTCATGAAGACATCAATTTCAATAAGAATTTTTTTTTTACTATAGAATCATATTTTAAGACGACTACATGATTATTGGTGTAATGTTATCTTTTTTATTTAATGTGATTTCATAGTTATTTATGTTATATTTTATTTATATTGATTTTATAATTATTTATGTAATTTTTTTTATATTGAATTATTAATTTATATACCACTTGGGATCTATATACTTTCTAAAAAAAATATTATCTTATAAATTTAGCAAATTATTAATTTAGCTAGTTACGCTCGAGTCGGGACCGGACAAAAATATTATTTAATCGCGACTATTAATTTATCGAGTATTAATTTATAGAGGTTCTACTGTATGTCTTAATAAGAAATTGGTTTATTTTTCTTGACTTTGAAGTTAAGCGATTTGTATTTATTAAAGTAACATAAAGATTTTGGTGATATTCGCTAAGTTTGATTTTTCCCTCAACTTTGTTAATTAACACTAAACCCTTCTAATTTTTATTTTTTAGCGCCTAAGCCCTTGCTAGTCAGCTGCAAACTCATCCATATTTACAAATCATTCAATAATTGCTCAAATTTATTGCAAGAACCAATATTTTTATAGTGTAATTTGATATACAAATGGTGAATTTTGGTACATTTTTAAGAAAGCTAAAAAATAGTGAAAAAAAATTACAACATGAACTCATTATTCAACTCAAACAACATTACTAACAAGAACGACACAAATAATCAAAACGACACAAATGCTCCCTTTCTAACCACAAGTGAAGTGACATCCATAGTAAAATACGACGCTAATTTTTAAAACGACAATTATACTCGAAAAAGCAAAAATTTAAAGCTAGTATTAATATTTGGAGTAATGAAAACAAAAGGTTAATCTGTGCGCAAAACATTAAGTAATTTATCAAAGTTACTGAACATCATTAACGTGCTAAATTATGAGATTTGTACGAAACAAAATGAAATCCGTTTCTTGAAAATGATTAAACTAAAATTCTTTAGAATCATAGAAAAATAACAAAATTATAATGAAACACAGTCAACATTTTTCGTTATTCTTTTATGGGTATTAGCTGCATAAATACCAAAAATATTTGAAAAATTAACATTAAATACTCATTTACATTTCTCTAATCACGTTATAAACATATACTGTTAATTTCATTTTTTGGATCAACGTGAAAAGCGGCCCAAAGTAAGCTTTGGGACTGGCCCAATTACCGTACAATGGTCGCAAAGGGCTTGAAGCTCATTTCTTCGCCTTTGATGGGCTGGAAGTTGCTTCTGGATAATCCGCCTTCGTTTTTCGATCTGGAAAAAGAGAGTAAGAAACGTGAACTCTCGAAGAGGCTAGGGGGGGACCTCTGTCGCTCGCTCCGACACTCAACATTAGTCGAGTACTTTAGAGGATCGGGAAGTTAAACGGGTGAGCAGATATTTTTTTGGCTTGAGAAAGCTTATCGAAATGTGGTGGTGGGCTCTCGTATTTATAGAGAGCCTTGTGCGACCCCAAGGGGTGCGCTTTCCGTTTTAGGGTTAGGGTAAAGGCACGGTTTATTTTTTAGGGGTCGCTGCGAACCCTAAAGGCACGTTTTCGAAATAGATCCCGCGTCAGTATTCCCGGGTCGGGTTTAAGTTGACTTTTCGGGCTCGTCCCATTTAATTTATGAGTCGGGTTCGAGTTGACTTTTCGGGGGAGGACCCGGATTGCCTTCGTGAGCCTTTGGCATTTAAGCCTTTTTTAATGCGTTTATTGGGTTGGGCTTTAACATTTTTAATCTCCGAAATATACCTAAAACACTTACCAAACAACCCCGAAAAAAATACTTATCTATAACGTGAGAGAAAAATATTAGTATTTTGTCCAGCTAAAACAAAAGATGAGTATTTAACATTGATTTTTCACATACTTTTAGTATTTGTGGCACGAATAGCCTTTTTTTAACACTTAAAATAATATGCTACTTCTTCATTCAAATTAAAGAATAAAAGACATAACCGTCGAATATTAAAACTCAAGGGGCCAAAATGCACAAAGGAAGAAAGTCAGGTGGTATATCGTGCTAATAATTCTCAGCAGTAGTCGGAGAAGATGGTGAGCTTGGAGGGAGAGAAGGCGATTCTGGTGCCGTACACGGCGGGACACGTGGCGCGATACCACGAGTGGATGAAGGACCCTTCTCTTCTCCAAGCCACGGCCTCCGAGCCTCTCTCTCTCGACCAGGAGTATCAGATGCAGATCTCATGGACCCAAGACCCTCTCAGTACCATCCAATCTTTCTCTCTGTACTGTGATTACTGGGTTCTCTTCTTCTTGTTCTTCATCTTCTGGTTTTGCAGAGAGGACTTTCATCGTGCTGGACAAGGACCTGCTCGCCGGAGACTTCGCTCACGGAGACCCTCACGTCGAAGGTATCATCTCAGATTTCAGTGGCAAAAGTTCCCTTCTTTAAGGCTTTAGTAAGCTTAGTTTAAGGTAAGAGACGGAAACATTTAAGGGTTTTAGAGCCCACCGGCGAAAACCCGTCGGTTATTATACCCGTAAGATCGGCGGTTATTTATCGGTTTCTGGGCTCTAAAAAACCTTGGATGCGAGTCCGGATTCCGGGAAAAAGCTTCGTTCGTAAAGAGTTGATATGAACCCGTCGGTTATCGATATGCCCGTAAAATTAGACCATCGGGCGGTTATCGGGATATGAATTCCGGGGATGAGTAAGCTTAGGTTAGGGTAAAAGACGGGAAGATATAATATTAAAGTGTTGAAATTGAAAAAATTAAGGGTTCTAGAGCCCACCCGCGCCCGCCTAAAACCGTCAGTTAGTATACCCCTAAGATTGGCGGTTATCGGTTTCATTTTTTGGGGAAAAGTTCATTCGTTAAGACTTGATATGAACAAGGTTCTTAAACCCATCGGTTATCGATATTCCCGTAAAACTAGACCATCGGTCGGTTATCGGTTTCGGCGCTCTAAAGCCTTATATTTGCATAGTTTAATTTCCTAGAATTAACCCCTTTTTTTTTAGGGCCTCATTGGCTTGTGACCCGTCTCGAGTTTTTTAGTTTTGTTGTACGCTTATACAGAATGTTAACAAGACGAGCATAAACAAAAACATCTTATTTATCAGAACAAATAATTAGATTAAAAGACGATGAAAGGATTAACATAAGCGGTGCAAATTTTATCTAATATAAATGAAGAGTTGAACTTTATAATTTGTTCATTTCCTTGCCGATTCAAGTGCTTTTTCTTTTACTTATTTGCCTGCACCCGTTTCTTTCCTGCACGAGTAATTTTCCGTTTTCACTCTCTTTAAAATGGCAGCCATGATAGGCGATGTGAACATCTATATGAACAACCCGGATGATCCGAAAATGGCGGAGATCGAGATAATGATTGCGGAATCGAAATGGTAATCTGTCAACTCTAGTATCGTTTCACGGATTTCAATGTGATCTTATTTACCGTCATCCTTTTCTTCCTAGCGTAGCCGCGGTAAAGGGCTCGGAAAGGAGGCGGTCTTGATGATGATGGCCTTCGCCGTCGAGAATTTGGGAATCCATGTCTTCAGCGCCAAAATTGGATATTCAAACGCCCCGTCGCTTAAAATGTTCCAGAAAATGGTACGCCTTTAGTGATTGAACTTATAGAACCGGTACTTTTACAGATCGTATTGCAACGTTGGCTTAATTATAATCCGCCTGATTATTAGGGTTTCGAAGAGATATCCCGGAGTGAAATATTCCAAGAGGTGAGCTTCATTTAGCCGCTTCGAATAAATTTTTATTCAATTCCAGGTTTCCAAATATATACTTTTTTCTGTAATACATTGACAGGTGACTTTGGAGTTACGGGTAACAGAGGCCAAGCACGGCGAGCTGCTACATCTTATGGCTAACGTCGTTAAACACTCGTAACCTCGCCTTCGTAGGAGATTTGAGGTTATAATGCTCTGTAAATTTTTCATATCGTATTTATCATGATTGAAAAATAATAATTCCCAAAATATTAGGATCGTATCGATATTATAAAGCGATTTCGACCGTAATTTTGGCTAGTTAGGTTTTACAGTCATTATGCTATATCTATATATATATATATATACATATATTTTCCATGTGAAATTTTCGATTGAACATAATATCGGTTCGAGGTCGAATATAGACCGTACAATAGGTAACTTCCGAGCCACATAAATATAGAATTTAGAGTATCGAACTTCGAATTGAAACACTTTAAAACAAATTACTTATCGAACTAGGTTTGAGTACTCCAATCTTCTCTTGTCCTTGTCGCTACCCGGACGAAAAGTCAACTTTCTCCATTGACTGAACGTTCGGCCCTGAGGTCTGGTGCGCCTGAGGGATGCTGCCGGAAACCGAGTTTCCCGCTTGCCAGACATGGTTGACTTTAGCACCGTCGGTCAATGGGCCCACAACAGCGAAGATGGTCATCTCACCTTTGGCATACTCAGCAGAGATGTTCGAGACTCCAATGCTTAGAGCGCTCGGTTCCATTTTGGGACTGTAATCATTTATAGCCGTCGGATACGCGGTGATGCTCCCGTTAGGGCTTCGAAAGGCCACGATCGCCTGAGACCCCACCATGCCGCTTCCAGTAGGGTTTATGGCCCATGCGACCCAGCCCGTCGGATCTTGCGCAGCGCGATAAGCAATGTGAGCCCGTTTCGTCGACGGGCTGTAGGTCCAGTGGAGGTTCGCTTTCAAAACCGGCAGGTCTTTGCAAGATTCAAATACCCGGCTCTCCGAAAAGGTATGGTCGGAGCAAGTCTCGCCATGGGAAACGAGGATATGAGAGGCGACGATGAAGCAGATTGCTATGTATCGAGTCGAAATCGTATCCATCGGATCGTAATTGATGTAGAGGGTGAAATCTTAGAGAGAATATGGTGAAATAAATACATGAATATTGTAGTAATTATATATAGTTTGAATAATGTTCGTTCTTCCAATGTAATTTATTCATTTCCAACCTACCATCTAATCTTGGAGATTTTTCATTTAATTTAAGGCTTTATTTGGTGCACCAACGATGGATTCACACAAATCTTGTTTGACTCAAATTCTCTAAAATTAAAATAAATATATAATACACATAAAATTATAAAGGTATTTATCAACTTATATTATGTGGTAAAATGTTCATTGCTCATGACTCATTATTTTAAATCTACAAGTTTTGTGGTTTGGTACGTTACTTACTATTACCAAAAAAAAAAAAAATGTATCTAATTTTTTATATATATAATTTTTAATGTTTATGTTTCTCTATTACTATATATAATTTTATTTATAGCGATTTCATAATTATATATGTAATATAATTATTTTTATGTTTAATTATTAATTTATATATTAATTGAGACCTGCATACTTTTAAAAAAATTATTATCTCATAAATTTAGCGAATTATTAATTTAGCTAGTTAAGCCCGAGTCGGAACCGAATAAAAATATTATTTAATAAAAAATAGGGTTAATGACGGCAAAAATACCCAAAGTTTGGTCAAAGAACCTCTCGTGTACCCAAAGTTTAAAAGTGGTGGCAAAAATACCCAAAGTCACATTTGAGGAGTTGACCACTTAATTCTCGTAATGCCGTTAACTTACTCGTTAACCCTGGCCACATGGACAATTTTTTTTTGTTAAGTGTAATCATTAAGGGTTCAATTAGTTGTGTTAAATAGTATTAGTTAGGGGTTTAATTTGTTGTTTTGTCGTAAACAAGACTTACTTGGGCTCATCCATTTGGCAAAAATTGTTAAGTCAACAACCAACGTTTGCCCGCGTGACCAGAGTTAACGGGTAAGTTAACGGCGTTACAAGAATGGAGTGGTCAACTCCCCAAATGCGACTTTGGGTATTACCCAACGTTTAAAAGTGGTGGTAAAAATACCCAAAGTCGCATTTGGGGAGTTGACCACTCCATTCTCGTAACGCCGTTAACTTACCCGTTAACTCTGGTCACGCGGGCAAACGTTGGTTGTTGACTTAACAATTTTTGCCAAATGGATGAGCCAAAATAAGTCTTGTTTACGACAAAACAACAAATTAAATCCCTAACTAATACGTGGTTGCTAGGATAGCCTAGTGGTAATTCCACACCACCTCCAAAGTGGAGGTTGTGGGTTCGATCCCCATTGCAGCAAAACTGCCTTCAAAAAAAAAAAAAATCCCTAACTAATACTATTTTACACAACTAATTGAACCCCTAATGATTACACTTAACAGAAAAAATTTGTCCATGTGGCCAGGGTTAACGGGTAAGTTAACGGCGTTACGAGAATGGAGTGGTCAACTCACCAAATGCGACTTTGGGTATTTGTACCACCACTTTTAACCTTTGGGTACACGAGGGGTTCGTTAACCAAATTTTGGGTATTTTTGCCGTCATTAACCCTAGAAAATATATATGGGAGACGATTTCTTCTGTTTATAAAGATCTGAAAAAAAAAAAAAAAACGACAAGAATAAAAAAGGAAAGCTCAGAAGCGCCTTGTGTCGTCTGAAATCAGACGGTTGTGATGGAGCCTACCATCACGTCAAACGCAGATATCATCACCGCTATAATGTGCACCAGCCGGGAATCGAACCCGGGTCTGTACCGTGGCAGGGTACTATTCTACCACTAGACCACTGGTGCTTCTTGTCAGACTCGACTCTGTTTAATTAAATATTACTCAACAAAGACATTCAGCTACAATATATTTATTAATTAGTTAACTATAGGTATTATTAGGTTCTTAGCTAATAATTTGTTAAAAAAAATAAATAAAAAATAAATACACACGGGCGGGTCTATTTCGAGCTCGACACGAGCTTTACTAATGTAATGAGGTTCAAAATAAATTAAACTAAACCGGGACCAATCAATATTTTTCTCGTCCCTATTCCGTGTATATATTTTTTTTTCTTCGTCGTCTTTTTACAGAATTTTTAATTCAAATTTTATAGCGTCCATGCTAAAAATTATACTAAATTATTTATTGTTAAAAAAAATGAGACTTTTTTTTTTCTTTTCTTCTTTCTCTTTTTCCATCTTGCATATATTATTTGTTAAATTGCTATCAAAGATCAAACGACAACGAAGGACAGTGTCAAAGTAAACGACAATGCGTTTCACCAAGGAGGCGAGTCAACGGCTGAGCGTTGACCGCACTTCGTCTCCTTCCCCAGACACACAGCAAAACCTCCACCACACACAGACACAGGCACAGTCTCTCTCTCTCTCTCTCGCCATTGATGAAGATGTTCGTCCTTCAGAGAATGGCGAGCTTCCACTCCTTCTTCGCGCCCTCCTCTCTCCTCCCGAAGCCCTCCCATTTCCGCCACGCGCGCCTCCTCTCGCCGCTCACTCCCGCCGCCAAGGGAGCCTACACGCGCCGCTTCTCCGCCGTCGCGGAGACGAAGCTCGCGGAGAGCTCGGAGACCGAGAGAGTCGTTCTCCCCACCAATGAAGGCTCGGAGAAGCTCCTCAGGATTCGCCACACGGTAAGATCCAGGTGATGAGATGAGATTCTTCTTCGTGTGTTGATTTGCTTTCCTGTTTTGGTGGTGTCAGTGTGCGCATGTGATGGCCATGGCTGTTCAGAAGCTTTTCCCGGCGGCGAAGGTGACGATCGGGCCGTGGATTGACAACGGGTTTTACTATGATTTCGACATGGAGCCTCTGACTGACAAAGACTTGAAGAGGATCAAGAAGGAAATGGTGAGAGAATTTCCTCCTTTATATTCGAATTCAGCTCAGATTTTCAACAACAATCTATTAGGAAATGCATAAACAGGGTCAAACAATGAATTTAGCATGGTTCGGGGGCGGAATTTTCACATTGTGTCGGCTCTTATCCAATTGTGTCTTCGGAAATTCGTTCACGCTCATCGGTTTCTCAAATTTCTTCCTTTATATTCAAATTCAGCTCAGATTTTCAACAACAATCGATTACGAAATGCATAAACAGAGTCAAACAATGAATTTAGCGTGGTTCAGGGGCGGAACGATCCCCTTACTTCCACACTGTGTCGGCTCTTATTCAATTGTGTTTCTGAAAATTCGTACGCGCTCATCGGTTTATCAAAGCTTCTACATTCTAAACCGTAATAACCGCCTCCCATGTTTGGGTAATGAGTATTGGTTTTTCGGCTTATTCTTCTGTGTTGTATATCGTAGGACCGAATAATAAGCAAGAATTTGCCACTTGTGAGAGAAGAAGTCTCAAGGGAAGAAGCACAGAAGAGGATAGAGACTCTAAGCGAGCCGTACAAATTGGAAATCTTGGATGGAATCAAGGAAGAGCCTATAACGATCTATCATATCGGTAAGGATAATTTGAATTCCCTTACTAGCTAAAGTTTTCGACTTCGGGATCGGGTTTGAGAATTTTGCGAGATTTTAGGATGACGTGATATCTTTTTAGGTGATGAGTGGTGGGACCTTTGTGCCGGGCCTCACGTGCAATCGACCGGAGAAATTAACCGTCGAGCGGTCGAACTCGAGTCTGTGGCCGGTGCGTATTGGAGAGGCGACGAGAAGCGACAGATGCTTCAGAGAATCTATGGGACGGCTTGGGAGAGCGTGGAACAGCTAAAGGCATACCTTCACTTCAAAGAAGAGGCTAAGCGCCGAGATCACCGTCGCATCGGTCAAGATCTTGATCTGTTCTCTATACAGGTATTTTTACTGTAGGGATGGAACCGGTATTTTTTTTTTATTCAGTTTATTGCGATTTCTGCTACCGAAATCGGATATTCAGTGTTTCAAAGTTGAAGGCAGATGCTGGTTTTTATTGGTAAAACCGGTGTATTCGGATACCGGTTTTGAAACTGGTAGTACTAGTTGGTGTAAACTGGAGAAACGGTCTTAAGTTCATTTTGTGTAAATGGTTATAACCGGAGTTCAGGGGCTCACTTTTGGTGTTTGATGATAAATGAAACCTTTGCGGGTTTGATGAAACACCGAATACATGGCTTCCTTGAATTAAATCGAATTATTGGTTTTAAACTAATTTCTCTAGATATCAGGTGAAGTTTTTTCTTGGACTAATAGCTTGATGCCAGAATCATATACAGTAGAACCTCTATAAATTAATACTCGATAAATTAATAGTCGCAATTAAATGATATTTTTGTCCGTTCCTGACTCGGGCCTAACTAGTTAAATTAATAATTTGCTAAATTTATTAGATAATAATTTTTTTAGAAAGTATATAGGTCCCAAGTGATATATAAATTAATAATTCAATATAAAAAAATTACATAAATAATTATAAAATCACTATAAATAAAATAAAACATAAATAACTATGAAATCACATTAAATACAAAGATAACATTACATCACTAATCATGTAGTCTTCTTAAAATATGATTCTATAACATTAATTATCACTACTTTATGAAGCTATTGTTATTCCACTTTAATATCATAGGGCTCTTTAATATTTCTGTCATTGGAACTCTAGTAAAAAAAATTTAAATCATAATAGTCTCTCCTTATATTCTTAATATTGATACTTTAAATATTCTCGATATAATAAATTGAAATAATTTTTTGTTAGCAAAGATGTTTATATAATTATAGCCGATTAATATTTTTTTTTTCATTAATGTATAAATTAATAAATTATTAATTTATATGTTAATTAATAATCTGATAAGATAATATTTTTTTGTCAGTCCCAACAGTATTAATTTATAGAGGTTCTACTGTATATACACGATCTTTCAACTTAGACATTTCGGTTGAAAAACTTTACAGAATGATGCCGGTGGCGGTTTAGTATTTTGGCATCCCAAAGGCGCTGTTGTGAGGAACGTTATAGAGGATTTGTGGAGAAAAACGCACATTGACCGTGGTTACGATCTTCTTTTCACTCCGCACGTGGCAAAGGCCGATCTTTGGCAGATCAGTGGCCATATAGATTTCTACAGAGAGAATATGTACGATCAGATGGACATTGAAGATGAACTCTATCAACTCCGACCCATGAACTGCCCGTACCATATCTTGGTTTACAAACGAAAGCTTCACTCTTATCAGGAGTTTCCGATCCGTGTTGCAGAGCTCGGAACGGTTTATCGATACGAATTATCAGGAAGCTTGCACGGCCTTTTTCGTGTAAGAGGTTTCACACAGGTACAGAAATTTTCTTTTTTCATTTTCCTATAATTTAAATATGCATTATTAGTGTCATTATAAGTAAACTTTTTTTTTTTTTTTTTTATAAATACTGAATCGGGGTATCGTTCGATCATTTTTCAGGATGACGCTCATATATTTTGTCTGAGCCATCAGATCAAGGACGAGATTAGAGGTGTCCTTGATCTAACTGAGGAGCTACTACTTCAATTTGGCTTCGATAAGTACGAGGTGAATCTTTCGACGAGGCCGGAGAAATCTGTCGGAGATGACGATATTTGGGAGAAAGCAACTTCTGCCCTAAAAGACGCTTTGGATGATAAGGGCTGGAGCTACGAGATCGACGAAGGTGGAGGCGCGTTTTACGGGCCCAAAATCGATCTGAAGATCGAGGACGCTCTCGGAAGGAAGTGGCAGTGCTCAACTATACAGGCAATTCTTCAACTCTTTATAAAGAAGTAATTTTTGCTTATGTTTTCTAAACACTAATTACTGTCTTCTGCTCTCGATTGTCCAGGTTGATTTCAATCTTCCGCAACGGTTTAACATTACATATGTTGACTCGGATTCCGAGAAAAAGCGACCTATAATGATCCACAGAGCAGTGCTCGGATCTCTGGAACGGTTTTTCGGAGTCCTGATAGAGCATTATGCTGGGGATTTTCCGTTATGGCTTTCTCCGATCCAAGCTCGGGTGATGCCCGTGACCGATACTCAGGTACTTTTGTGTGAGTTGTTTTTTCTCGCCTAAACCAGTTTTGGGTTCGGTTTCAAGATCAATCTTTTTCCCAATAAATAGCCGGTTTTCCATTTAGGATGTTTAATCATCGATTGTTCGGTGTCAGTGTCGGTATTGATAGATACTTATGGATGATTCAGTCTCTAAGCAACTTTGAATCGTTTTCGCAGCTTGATTACTGTTACGAAGTAGCCAAGAAGCTGAAAGGAAATGGAATACGAGCTGAGGTCTGCCATGGCGAACGGCTTCCAAAGCTCATCAGGAACGCCGAGAAGCAGAAGATCCCGTTAATGGCGGTTGTCGGGCCCAAAGAAGTGGAGACTACCAGCCTCACCGTGAGAACCAGGTTCGTCGGAGATGTAGGAACGATGTCCGTCGACGATTTTATTTGTAGGGCCAAATCCGCCATCGAAAACCGAACATCCTTTTAAAAGTGATGTGTTGTATTATTTTTGGACGAAAACTTGATGAAATTAGTTGTGTTTTATACATTCTTTTGAATTGATGAAGAATGACCATTTTAGCCTTAGGAAGGGTATACTTGATCACTTGTATATACATGGACAATGAAGAGGCAATAATTGGTTATTTTTGGACTATATATGAATATAATAGGTGAATATTTCATATTATTTCTTATTGTTAATTCACTTCTCAATAGGGGTGGCAATTCGGGTTGCGTGTCGTGTTCGTGCCAGGTCTTAATCGTTTTTTACTTATTTTATCTAGACCTAGACCCGCCCCATTTATTAATCGTGTTAGAAGACGAGACCCAGACCCGCCCCATTTAAATAACGTGTTTATCGTGTCTACCCGTTTAACCCAATTAAAAGATTCATTTATTTATAAATAATAAATTAATTCAATTTATACTCATTTAACTTAATTTATTTAACTATATTATCGAAGATTTTAAAATTTTACTAGCAAATTTTTATGTTCATCAATTGTAAGACGTAATTAATAAAATAAAAACATAAATTTCATATATAATAAGTATTAAAACACTTAATAACATATATAAAATATAGAAAATGTAACTTTTTGCTCTTTAATCGTGTCTAATTGGGTCCCATCGTGTTATCGTGTTCGTGCCGTGTTTACCCGTTATTTAATCGTGTTAATCGTGTTCGACACGGTTGGACCCAGATCCATTTATGGTAGACCCAGACCCGTTTAAATCGTGTCGTAACCGTTTCGTGTTTCGTGTCCGGCCCCAAATTGCCACCCCTACTTCTCAAGCTTATAGAACAACTTGTATGCACGTGTAATAATAAGATGAGATGATATTTTTTGAATGAAATTTTCGGCCCCGAATCCCTATTTTGGTTCGGTCTCGGCCTGATTTTATCACGGAAATTAGTCTTATTTGTCAAAAAAGGGGGAACTAGGACCAGGCCGATGACAAGTATTTGCAGGGAAAATACTTGAATTATAACATTTTTTCGTACGCGTTTTTTTTTTTTTTTTTTTTTTTTTGCGGTAATAATGTGAAGGTGAGTGATGCTAAAAAGGCCTAAAAGGTGTTTGAATGTCTCTTTAATCGGAGTTCGATCTCTTGGACGTTTGTGCTTGCGTGTTTTCTCAGGCCAAACGGCCCACAAACTATTGCCGTGTTTGAATCTGATTGGACTCGAATTTAATTATTAGATAATAGGGTTTATTTGTCATTTACTAAGGCTTTATTTACTGTTTTATTGTTTTATCTTAATATCTGATAAATAAACCTAATATCTAATAATAAAAATCGAGTCGATCATTGTTATCGAGTTTTATTCAATAAAAGGCAAGGGGATTCATTGTTTGGTGAATTCCCGTTGGCCGATTTTACGGTGCTGCGTTTTTCTGCGATATTCTGGAATTTATAAATCCGGGATCCATCAAATTGGTATCAGAGCGTCGATCTTGCGACCGGGAATGACGGAGACTCGAGCAACGTCGGACGAATCAAAGGACGGGGACACTTTCAGCAAATTAGAGGCACTACTGGACAAGTTTTGCAGCAAGGTGGCCGAGTATGTGCGAGCTGCGATGAACGAAAAGATCGAGCAATCGGTTGCACGGACCGAGGAGCGCCACAATCGCACGGCAACCGAATCTAACGCCAGTGGCGTTCGGGGGTTCGCTGGAGATGCTGGGCGCTCTGCGGCAGCGGGAAAGCGAGCTGTCGACTCCGATTGCAGCAACACGTCTCCCGAGGCATCAACCAAGCGCTCAGGTTACACGGAAATCTCTCGAGGAAGCGACCAAACATGTGGACAGTGTCGAAGAGGCAAACGGACAGCGATTTGGTCGATCGGAAACCTCCAGATCCGGGCAAACGGTTTGGCGACGTACAAAAGAGAGACTCATGCGGTTTCGGGGTCATGGACGGAAATCACGAGGGGAGCAACGGGGTTAAGTTCGAGCTTGAGGACAAGCTCAATTTAGAGGGCGGAGTAGAGGTGTCAAGTGGGCCGGGTCGGCCCAGGCCCACCCGCCCCGACTCGCAAAAAAAGCGGGTTCGCCCCGCCCCGCATCGTTTTTTTGTGGGTCGGGCTAGACTCGCCCCTATCAAAAGGGTCAGGCTGGGTTATGCTTTTCTAGGCCCGCCCCGAACCCGCCCCGCCCCGTTCAAAAGCCCGCCCCGCCCCGAAGCCCACATAAACCCGCCCCGTGGCCAACTCGCCCCGCCCCGTTTAAAAAAGCCCACATAAACCATATTTTTACTTGTTTTACTGTTAATTTTTTTTGGTATTGGTCGCTTTCAATTGTCATTGTCGTTTTTTGGTGCCCTAATAAATCCAGTAATCCACCATATCGTCCACTTTTATCCTTTTTTCTTTTACAACATTGACTGATTGACAATGTTTACTAATAATTCAGTCATTTTTGTTTCTGATGTCGTTTGTAATTGTTATGTATCATTTGATAACTCTATTTTTATTTTATGGCAGTGACTGTGAGGCTCATAAATGATTTATAAAAAAATATAATAAAAATATTATAAAAATAAAAAATTACTCTAAAGATTTTATTGTTATAGAAATTAAAAATTATCTTTGTATTACATGATTTATTAATTTATTTTGTATATATATTCTACTTAATGTAGCTCTTAAATTTTTTAATTAAATTTTTTTAACTTTATTAATCAAAATTCGATAATCGATTATTCTCTAGTTTTAATTTTAGTTTGAGAATGAATTAATCAATTACGACATTGCGTGATTTCATGTATAAAACATAATTTCTTTATTCACTAGTTTCACCTTTACAATTCATAATTACTGGCCACGTTCATAAATCATTATTCTAATTTTATATTCAATAATTAATTTCAAAATCACTTATATCATTTTATTACTCAATTATCATATTCACTATTCATAATTAACCTTAACGTTCATTAATTTTAAACTTTCAAGTTATAATTCGCTAATCAATTTATAACTTACTAATCAATTTCATTATTCATGAGGTATAGACCTTCGGTTTGACGATTCACTAATCTCTTTCATATTAACTTATTCATTTAGATTTTATAATTGATTAGTTTCAAGTTTCAACTTTACAATTTATAATTATTAGTCACGTTCATTATTCACTATTCTAATTTTATTTTTCACTAATAAATATTAAAATCACGTATTCTCATTTTATTATTCACTTTCACTTTCATGTTCACTATTCAATCTCTACATCTTGAAATTCATGAATAAATTCAACATTCATTCATGTTATACTTTCAAGTTATAATTTGCTATTCAATTTCAGAATTTACTTATGAATTTAATTATTCACGAGTTCCGGTCCTTTCGGACTTTCGGTTAGATGATTCATTTCATATATTAAATATATTGAATATTGAATATTAAATATTAAGTATTAACTTACTTATCCATATTTAATTCTTGTAAAATTTCACTATCTTGTAAAATTCTTGATAAAATGATTTCGTAAAAATGTATTTACTCTCCGTAAAAATCCAACCCGTTTTGGTTTTTGAAAAGCCCACCAAATTCGACCCGTAAAAGCCCACTAAACTCGACTCGTAAAAGCCCACTAAATCGACTCGTAAAAAGCCCGCCCCGCCTCGCCCCGCGACATTGTGGGTTCGAGTTCATGGGCCGGGGTGGGCCTTGATGCCTTTTCCAAAACCCGCCCCGCCCCCCCCGCACATTGAACGGGGCGGGTTAAGCCCGCCCCGTTTAACATGCGGGTTTAACGGGTTGTGGGCCGGGTTGGCCCACCCCGGCCCACTTGACACCTCTAGGGCGGAGTAATGATGGGACTCGAATTTAATTATTAGATAATAGGGTTTATTTGTCATCTACTAAGGCTTTATTTACTGTTTTATTATTTTATCTTAGCGCTTTAGGTTTATTTCTGCTGCAATTAGTTGTGGGCTTAGGTTTTGATTGTCGTTGATAATGGGCCCACTAGGTTAGTCCACTAGGTTTAAATAGAGAGCTTGGTCGATTCAAGCGGGGTAATTCTCATGAAGGATCTTTGTCTTTGAGCAATGGACAACCTATCCGTGGTAAATTTGGAGCTTTTTTGTGGGCTTGTGTGGGCGGTTTGGAAGGACCGGAACCTCAAACTCTTTGAAAACGTCTCAAAAAGACCGGAAATGTGGGTTGAAGAGACGGTGGGATGGCTCGCAAGCTTCAAAGAGGCAACGAGCACCACTTTGCGGCCGAATATCGACAAACCGGTTCGACAATCCTCTTGGACCGGAGTGGAGGACGGGGGGCTTACTCTTAATGTGGATGCGGCGTGGTTGGAAGAACACGGACAAGCGGCGGTTGGTGGAGTCGTGAGGAACGCCCGAGGCATGGTGCTAGACCGGGGTTGGACAATCTCGGTGGTAGAATCGGATTGTCTTCGGGCAATCCAAATTGTCAACGGGAAGCTATTTAATAGTTTACAAGGACCGATTCTACGGAGCATTGAAGGCTTGCTCAAGAAAGTGGCGCCGGTGGGAAAGATTCGGTGGATCCCTAGACTATGTAACGAGGTTGCTAACTCGTTAGCAAAATCTCGTATCCCTGCGGGGACTTCGGACTTTTGGTCTTGTAATTGCCCGGAGTGGCTAGATTTGTACGTGCGGAGGGATTTAAGGCCCTAATCTTAATGAATTTATTTCCTTCAAAAAAAAAAAAAAAAAAAGAGAGCTTGGTCGAGTGTTTGAGGTGTGTGAGAATATTGTAGCCTTTGGCCGTCTTGCATCATGGAGAGCCTCATACCTCGCTGTCGAAGGGTCGGTCCACCATTGTTATCGAGTTTTATTCAATAAAAGGAAAGGGGATTCATTGTTTGGTGAATTCCCGTTGGCCGATTTTACGGTGCTGCGTTTTTATGTGAATTTCTGGAATTTATAAATCCGGGATCCATCAGAATCCTATCATGTTGCTATACTTTCGTTGAAATTAAGTACTATTATCGCAAGAATTTGGACTCAAGTAAAGTGCAACAAAAACGTTACTATTCGTCACGTATTTTCGATGCAAAGAATGAACTCAAGTATCAAAGTGCAACAACCGTTACTATTCGAGTTTTTAACCCACAATATTTTCTTTTGTTTTTTTGTTTTGTTTAACCACACTCAAGTTTTAAAAACAAACACAATAGTACCCGTTTCCGGTTTAATACCTAATTTTTTTATTGGTTGTGAAATGATCAAATATCCTAGGCGATTAGTGTTCAAGTTTCACAACATTTATATAGTAATAATATTAATTTTGAATATATATATATACATATATATACAAGTACAAATATCTTGCGCATATTTAGATAACAAGAAAAAACACACGATTTAAGTTCACAAATCTTGAAAACAAATGAATGAGCACCCATTAATCTATCTTGCAATGTGAACCTCAAAAGCTTCAATTCCAATTTTAGGTCCCAAGATTTAGTGGTCTATATCTTCCTTTCTTTTGCTATAAAATATTGCAACTCTCCTTAAAGTAATATCCAAATAGTACTTAAATCGTATCGAAAGAGAGAAAAAAAAAAAAAACCTCTATATTGAAATCCAAAAAAATAAAAAAATGGAGTGTAAGAATATTGTAGGAATTGTGTGTGTGTTGTTTATGATGAGATTGTTGAGCACAGAAGCTCAAGGAACAATCTTTAATGTCATGCAATTTGGTGCCAAAGGTGATGCTCTTACAGATGATAGCCAGGTATATATTATATGTATTATGCCATGATTTTTCATAACTTAGGTTAATTAAATTCCTTAGAGAAATTCAATAAAACAAAAAATCGGATTTCCATTTCCGTCATTTTCGAAAACAAAAATTTCCTTTTTTTATTTAATAGGGAAACATCGAAAACGGAAATGGAAACTCCCTATCTGAAAATAGCAAAAACAAAACATCAAACACGAGTTCCGTAATCAGATTTTAAAAAGATTTTAAGAATCTCGAATGGCGGAATCATATTTCCATTTCCGAATTTTTCCAAAAACGGAAATTTCTTTCGCCGGGAAACAACTAAAAATACTTACACAGTTTTTTTATTTATTAAAAAAGGCGATCGTAAAAGCCTGGAACGCAGCCTGTGCGTCGCCAACTCCGAGCACGGTTTTGTTACCGAGTGGGAAGTACGCGACCGGACCGGTTAAGCTTGTAGGGCCATGCAAGGCGGAAACCATCGCGTTCACCCTTCAGGGAACCATGCTAGCTGCGCCGCAGCCCGAAAAATTCACTGAAGACGGTTGGGTCGTCTTCCAATATGTCAACGGCTTGGTCGTCTCCGGCGGCGGAACTTTCGATGGCCAAGGCGCCGTGGCTTGGACTAAGAATGATTGTGCGGCTTGGTCTAAGGGTGGAAAATGCCATAAATTTCCTATTGTAAGTTTTCTTTACGTTTCTATCGCTCACATATTAAAATTAAATGCATGTAAAGATGAATATTGCATGACAAAAGTTTAATATATATATATATATACACATATATACATATATGTATATATGATCGTACACTCATAATTAGCTAGCCATGCATGTATGCAGATTGCAATGCACGTAAGCTTATAAAATAATTTAGAGAAGAGTAATTATCGTTATATATAAACGTTTAATTGAAACAAAATATTCTCCAGAGCATAAGACTGAACATGCTCAACAACTCGGTGGTCCGAGACGTGACGTCGCTGAACAGCAAGCTCTTCCACATGAACGTCCTCGGCTGCAACAACGTCGCGCTAGAGCGGCTCAAGATCATCGCGCCGGAAGACAGCCCCAACACCGACGGAATCCACGTTGGCCGCACGTTCAACCTCAGCATCACCGACTGCATGATCCAAACCGGCGACGACTGCATTTCCCTTGGGGACGGGAGCCAGCAGATCACCGCCGAGCGGGTCACGTGCGGGCCCGGCCACGGCATCAGCATCGGCAGCCTCGGCCACAATCCTGGTGAGCTGCCTGTCACCGGCGTCACCGTGCGCAACTGCAACCTCACCGGCACGCAAAACGGAGTTAGGGTTAAGACTTGGCCGGCTTCCGCCCCCGGACAGGTCTCGGATTTGCGGTTTGAGGATATCAACATGAATAATGTTAGCAACCCTATCCTCATTGACCAGTACTATTGCCCCTATCTCAAATGCCAAGCCGAAGTAAGTTCTTCTGAACTCATTTAGTTAATTTTATGTTTTAATTATAAACAAATTATGATCTTTAAATTCAAAATAATTAAAATTAAGGTGTCGAGCAAGTGTTAAATAAATTAGTTTAATCATATATATTTAATACTCAATTTCTATGGACGCCTTCGATTTTGTATTTTTGTCTTTATTTAGTCTCAAGTCTCTCGCCTTGTAAAATGATCACATGACACCTTTGAGTTTGTAATTTTATCTCTATTTGGCCCTTTTACGAAAATTCTGTTAGTTTCTAACGAAGAGTTCGGTTTTGGCCCGGGGCCATATAAGAACAAAATTATATTGTCAGGGGCCAAAAAGGAACAAAATAAAAGTTCATAGGTGTCAATGAACTCTTTGCCGATAAAAAAAATATTACTGTTGGTGTTGTAGATTCCATCTCACGTACAAATCAGCAACGTGGTGTTCAAGAACATCTTCGGCACGTCGGCGAGCCAGTCGACGGTGAAGATGTCGTGCAGCCCGGCGGTGCCGTGCCAGAACGTCGTGGTTAGCAACGTCAACTTGCGCTACACCGGCCCTCCAGCTGTCGGCCCCGCCTTTTCGGAATGCGCCAATGTCAAGCCTGTCCTCTTCGGCAACATTTACCCTCCCCCTTGTGCCAAGAAGGCTCATTTTCCCTAGACATTTGTAATTATATTACATATACGTGTATGTGTGTGTGTGAGAGTGTACATATAGATATACATATATAAATATATGTATGCATGTTCCTCTTTGTATATCGAGTACTGTTAGGGCTGCTTGAAATTGCGTTTCGTGTGGTGGATTTGCTGTAAAATTTTGTATGAATAATGATTTCTTTGAGTGTGATTATTCATTTTGTAATTGGTTAATTATATATGAATGAAGCTTGGCCTCTTTGTATATCTAGTAGTGTTAATTAGTGCATGTTCACTCTAAAGAAAATTAGACAATAGATCAAGATCAAAGAAAATAATTTGACACACACGATAATTATATATAATAAGTCGTTCTCGTCCATGAGGTGAGGTAAAGTCATTTGCCGCTTGAAATTTTTTTCCATTGAAATTTACTTTTTATTATAATCTAATCAAGAGTTTTTCAAGTATGTAAAAGCTACTTCACAATGGCTCTATGAGTATGTAGAGTAGTTCGGCTTCGCAATTCAAGTATAAGGAGTTTTTTTCTCACATTGAAAAAGTATAAGAAAATAAAGTTTTGAGTTTTTTCAATTTGAAAATTAAAATTAGGGTTAATTGCGGCAAAAAGACCAAATCTTTGGTCAAATGCTCTGCTGTGTATACAACCTCCGTAAATGGTAGCAAAAGTACCCAAACTCGCATTTGGGAGTTGACAGAGAAAATCAGTCAACGTGGCTGTAAGCCTTTGCCACGTGGCATGCCACATGGCACTTGGTTGCCACATGGCATGCCACGTAATTATTATTTTTTAAATAATTTTTAGTAAAAAAATTATTTTTATTTTTTATTTTTTTATTTTTAATAAATTTTTTTAATACAAATATTCATTATTGGCTATAATTATTTATTTTTAATAAAATGGGTAGAACGAAATAAAAATCACTGTTCATGGTTCACTTGAACTTCGTTTTCGATCTGATTCACGCGTCGAATAAAATTGTTTAATATGTTTAATAATAATAACCAATTAACACATACATATTGTTTAAAAAGTCAATAAAAAATAATTAAATACACACCACTTATTCAACAAAAAAAAAAAATAGTAGTCATATTTATATTTTACGAAAAATTATCTTTATGTGTTTGCATGATATCTTTTTTGTGTTTGCATTTTATAATAATTTTTTTTAATATTTTGTTTTATATATTATTCTTTTTTATTTTAAAAAAATTGTAATTAAATAATCATATGATTATTATTGGTTATTATTGTTAAACATATTAAGCGATTTCGTTCCACCTGTGAACCGAATCGGAGGTGGAGCTTAAGTGAACCGTGAACGGTGATTTTTTTATTTTTTTATTTCGTTTGACCCAGTTTTCTAAAATGAATAATTATATTTAATACTAATAACTAATAATGAATATTTAAAATTTAAATATTCATTATTGGTTATTAAATATTCATTATTGGTTATTATTGAAAAATAATTTAATTTAAAAAAAATTAAAAAAAATTAAAAAATAATATTTTTTAAATTATTTAAAAATAATAATTAGGTGGCATGCCACGTGGCAGCCAAGTGCCATGTGGCATGCCACATGGCAAAGGCCTACAACCACGTGGACTGATTTTCTCGGTCAACTCCTAAATGTCGAGTTTGGGTACTTTTCCCGCCATTTACGGAGGTTGTATACACAACAGAGCATTTGACCAAAGGTTGGGTCTTTTTGCCGCAATTAACCCTTAAAATGATTAACAATTGAGGTGTTTCATAAGAAAGCATCTTTCAGTATGAATTATAAAATATGATTTTTGAAATTAAACAGATATTTAAAAAAAAATATGACTTGGCTGCACATATTTCATGTATCGTGTTGTTGAAATTACTAGACTTTCAACCACCCATTTAGTGAAATGTGCCATTGAAAGTCATACTTTTAGCGGCTCATTTCGTGTTTGGGCCATGAGGTACTTTTGACGACTCATTTTCAGCGGCCCAAAAATGCGCCGCTAATTTTTATTTTTTTTTGGCTTTTAGGTAGTGACATATATATATATATATATATATATACATATATATATATATACATATATATATATATATATACACATTCAGCGGCCCAAAAATCGCGCGGCTGAAAGTGAAATTTCTTGTAGTGGGTAAGAACTTGTGAAAACTTAGATTTATCGAAATTCAATGCGATTGCAGTTAACTCTAAAAAAAACTGAGGCATTTTTGTTGAAACCTAAAGAATCGTTTGAGCTTTCTAAATTAGAAGAAAACATGATATCATGTTGATAATTAATTTATACTTTTATAATAAGACATATGAGACATTTTGGTCGTACGTCGCATTAATTAGAGAAAGTCTTGGGTAAATATTGTGAGCTTAAGCTTGACTTAGTCCGTCACACAGAGGAAGTCAGCCCGGGTACCGACCAGAACCAAGGACGGACAAGAGTTCAGCCCAGCTCGGGTGAACAAGAGCAGAATGTCCGGATAGAAGGCAGGCCCAGCCGGGGCAGACGAGCAGACCAGCTCGGGGACAGAGGAGATGTCCGGGAAGGAAAGGGAAAGTCAGCAACTACCCAGCAAGGAAAGCGCGTAGCTTGAGGAGCAAGCAAAGATCGAGTCAAAGATTTGACGAGATTATTTAGGGTAGTTTCCCGATTTTGTGCGATTCTGTTAGCTAGGGTTTTCGCCTATGTGAGACTATATAAACCTAGCATTGTACACTTTGTAAAGTGCTGAGTCCATTAGAGTTTATTCGAGTTTATCTTCTTGTAATTTTACCTTCGATAATCAATAGAGAAATTCTTCTCCCAAAAGTTCGTGTTCTTCAATTTCTGTTCGATTTTTCTTTGGTGTTGTTCGTGTTTCTTCGCAGATCCGTGGATTTGGGAACCAACAAATATTATACTATCTAGTTTTCATTCATCGGAATTTCGACCTAAATTTTCAAATTATAAATAAAATCAAGAAAACAAAAAATAAATCGTGATAGAGACAATATCGAATCTTTATCGACATATCACCATGTTGAGCATTCACTCACGTTCAACGTTAATAAGGGTTAACGTGAAGTCGCGATTTTCATTTCCCACTTCTGTTGGAAATAATAAATAAGGGTTAAAAAATGATAGTTTATAAAAGTTGTGCGCCAAACTCAGTTGGGTTAAAATTGTGAGATTGACTTGAAAAATAGTTGGTTTTGAATATGATATTAAAAGAAAATTGTAATCACGTCACTAGGGTTAGTTATGCAATAGAAAGAAATAAACCTGATGAAAACAATATCATCAACAAATTATCATTATCCATATGAAGAATTATAAAAACGTTTTAAAAAAAAGGAATAAAAAATTAAAAATTAAAGAAACACGAACAAAATTCTTTAGCTGCACTGCAAACAACTAAAATGACATTAAAATACTCCTTAAAAAAAAAAAAGACATTAAAATACTATTTTTACATTATTCGCTTCATTAGTTAAGCTTTATTACTGGGAACACTAGCTATCGACAATTTTTTTTTTTTAAAGTTATATATTGTTACTATATATGCATTTACAATAAAAACAACGTATTAAAAAACAATAAAACTAATAAGAACAAAATCATAAGCAAATTTTAAACATCCACATAAAAAATTAGAAAAACGTTTTAACAAATTTTTTTTTACAGAAACACCAACAAAATAATTTAGCTGCAAACAACTAAAATAACATTAAAAATACTATTTTTACATTATTCATTTAGTTAGTTAAGCTTTATTACTGGGAATACTAGCTATCCACTGTTTTTTTTTTCTTTCTTAATTTGATTTTATATTGTAACTGTATATGCATTTACATTATTAAAAATAGCAGGAGCTAAAAAAAGAGCGTTTCAATTATGCATTTTCCTTAATGAACGCAAGGCCATAGACAATTATTTGAGTGATCATTAGGGTTCTGAAACCCTTATAAATTGATGAGAATTCCAATGGAAGAAGCACGATTCATTTAAACCAGAAGCCTGATACACCAAGTGAGAGAGAGAGGTGAAATTATCACATTATGGGGCTTACTCACAACAAGAACGCGATTGCTTTCGTTGCCCTCTTGGCAATCGTTGTCACCGCGCAATCTCGCGTTTTTGATGTGACTAAGCTCGGGGCGAAGCCCAACTCCGATGTCACCTCGGTACGTTTGCTTCACTTCTTATTATAATGCATGTCCGATTATTCTTAACATGTCCCCTCAAGATCGTTGTTGATGTATGAGTTGTATTTGAATTAGGTCTTGGCCAAGGCTTGGAAAGACGCTTGCGCGGAGCCGTCAGCGTCCAAGATTGTGATTCCGAAAGGGACGTACAAATTGAACCGAGCGATGTTCTTGGGACCGTGCAAGGCTCCTATTGAAATCCAGCTTCAGGGAACCCTGAAAGCTCCGTCTAGCGCAAGCGGCTTCAAGGACGGTGACGGGTGGGTCACCTTTGAGCGTGTTGACAGGCTCACCGTGTACGGTGGCGGAGTCTTTGACGGAAACGGCAAGGCTTCTTGGGGAAAGCACTGCACTAGACTCAGCTATTGCAGCAAGCTTCCTATCGTAAGCTTATTTCGGATCTTATTATAAACCCGTCTATCAAAAAAACTAATTACAATGAGAAGATTAACTCATCACCTTATAAACGTGTTTTTTGAACAGAACATTAGGTTCAACTACGTGACCAACTCGGTTTTCAAGAGTGTGACATCCCTGGACAGCAAGCAGTTCCACATCATGGTTCTCGGCGGCGACCATATGACATTCCGCAACCTCAAGATCATCGCGCCCGAAGACAGCTACAACACCGACGGGATCCACATCGGTCGCTCCACAAACATCAACGTCACCGACTCCGTCATTGCAACCGGCGACGACTGTATCTCAGTCGGTGATGGGACGAAACAGCTTACCGTCTCAAAAATCGTGTGTGGGCCCGGACACGGCATCAGTGTTGGCAGCCTCGGGAGATACAAAAAAGAGACTCCGGTGGAGGGCGTAACCGTCCGCAACTGCACCTTCCGCAACACCTCGAACGGTGTCAGGATCAAGACCTGGCCCGACTCGTACCAGGGCGTCGCCTCTGACATGCACTTCGAGAACCTCATCATGGACAACGTCGGAAACCCCGTCTTGATCGACCAAGAGTACTGCCCATGGAACCAGTGCAACTTGAAGGTACTTCATTCATTTTTTACCTACTTTATTAAACTTGATTATATATGAATGATTATACTATGGTTTCATATTTTTTGCTACTGCATGCATGCACGTACATTTGAGTTCAAACCGTATAACGTTGGGATTAGAAGATATTCTTATATTATCGAGTTTATTAATTTATTAAATAATAAATTTAATATCGACATTGTACAAAAGTATTATTAATTTAATAGAGGTTCTATTGTACGTCTGCCATATCTCTATCACACGACCGCTTAATTGATAAAACTTTATGATGATCAGAAATCGTCGAAGGTGAAGCTTAGCAAGGTGAGCTTCAAGAACATCCGAGGGACGGCATCGTTCCCCGAGGCGGTGAAGCTCGTGTGCAGCGGAAGCTACCCATGCGAGAACGTTGAGCTCGGAGGGATCAACATCAAGTACACCGGTTCGCTCGGCCCGATCAAGTCGATCTGCAAGAACGTGAACCCCAAGATCTCGGGATCCATGAACCCAAAAGCTTGTTTGTCCAAGGCGTAATGATCTAATCATGATATTTAATCATCATTGATTTCCCGTCGTCGTGCTAATCTCTCTCTAGCTCAAAGATCACTGTTCTTACTGAACCTTTTGGTGATAGTGAATTAGGTTCTGTTGTAAGCGTGTACTTATAATTTTGATCATCAATAAAATATATCATCGAATGTTTCAATCATTTGTTAAAGCTTGGCTCGTAATATATATGCCAAAATAAAAGTCTATATAATATTTTTTTCCTTTATTCGTTTTATAAATTTAGCTATTAAGCCTACTATATTGGTTTTTATTGTAGCCATATATACATATTTATACTAAAAACAGTACAAGCTAAAAAAAGAGTATTTCAAATTTTCAATGAGTCATTTTCCTTATTCCACGCAATGCCGTGAAAAATCGTCTTAGTGGCCTACTTTCAATCCAGTTCTTTTGACCTTAAGCTTCTAAAATCACTATAAATTGATCAATTTTCTAATACGAAAAGCACTGTTCTTTCAAACGTAGTTAGAACAAGAGAGAAACTATATTACAAAGATGGTTCTAAATCACAACAAGAACGCAGTCTCTTTCGTTGCGTTTTTCGCAATAATAGTCGCAGCGCAATCCCGGGAGTTTGATGTGACAAAGCTCGGAGGCAAGCCTAATTCCGACGTCACCGCAGTATGTTTGCTTGAATTTTGATGGTAGATTCTTGATATGTCGCGCAAGATTATTGTCACTGTAGTTTTCAGATTTGGAAGGAAAAAAAAAATTACACGATATATATGTATATATTTTGTATTCTTTTTGCCAAAGATTGTATATAGGTTCAGGGTCATGTTTGTTAAGATGGTGATTCTTTTTGGCTCACAATCATGTTGAACATGATTTATGGTTATTTTTTGACCCGGTCTAGCGGTTTAAGATTAATGAATTATGAAAGTCTCTTTTTTCTTTTGAATGCGGGATCATGAATTAACATATCTTCGGAATCTTATCGTATTGATACATGAACTAATATTTTTTTTTTCCTTAGGTTTTGGCCAAAGTTTGGAAAGAGGCTTGCGAAGAGAAGTCGGAATCAAAGATTTTGATTCCGAAAGGCACATACACATTGACAAAAGTGATGCTCAGGGGACCATGCAAGGCCCCCATTGAATTCATGCTTGTCGGAACCCTAAAGGCTCCTTCGAGCCCGACCGGTTTCAAGATAGGCGAAGGATGGATCACCTTCGACAGAGTTGACCGCCTCACTGTGTATGGTGGCGGAGTCTTTGATGGTAACGGCAAGGCTTCTTGGGGAAAGTATTGTAAAAATAAGTATTGCGCCAATCTTCCCATCGTAAGCTCATGCTACTTAACATTATTCTAGGGCTAAAAATTATGTACATGGTCCCAGTTTTTTCCCGGGTCAAGCCGAACATTTGTAGAAAAATGTCAGGCTTAGTTTTAAAACCGAGAACTAGGACGTCCTGGTTCCCGGTTTGAGAACTGGGAACCAAAACCGGGATGAGACCTTTTTATTCCCAATATATGTCGCGGTTCTGGATTTAAATAATATATATATATATATATATATATATATATATATTGAGTTTTTATCATATGATAATGTAGTTTATGTCTTGATAATATCTTAGATCACGTGTTTCTATATTTTAGATTTTCTATTATTGATATTTGATTTTTGTACTTTCGACTTGATTTATTGTATTAGTTTTTTCATTTTGACCTTGTTTCGATTACCAGTTTGAAAAAAAAAAGGATTTATATAACCGGAACTAGGTACCCAAAAAAAAATCCCAGTTTTTCAGTACCGGGACAAAAAACAAAAAAAGAAGGGGAAATTCTCTGTTCCGGTGTCACTCTTACATTATTGTTTTTATTGGTTTCAAGTGTTGTCCGGATGGGTGGGCGGAGGTTGCCCGCTCTCATGCATGCTACATTTGGGCAGCCCACACGCTCATCCAAGGGAAATAGGGCAAATTTTCCTACTCACCCTTTTTTCATTTTAACATATTAAATAGATTAGTTGAGACGGATTGCCCATCCGCACACCAGGCGGGCTGGTTTTTCCTGCCCATGAAGCATCACTGGGAAAAGCAGCCCGTGCTTAGGTCATACCTCGATATGGGTTGCTCCCGGGATCTCAAAATGTGGAACGAGCAGACCCACTCGTGGGTAACCGCCGGTCCTAGACACTTGCATGAATTATGTTCACTAATATTATTATTTTTCCTTTTGGAACAGAACATTAGGCTTAACTACGTGACGAACTCGGTTTTCAAGAGCGTGACATCGCTGGACAGCAAGCAGTTCCACATATTAGTTTTCTATGGCCACGGCCTCGAGTTCCGCCACATCAAGATCATCGCGCCGGAAGATAGCATCAACACTGATGGGATCCACGTTGGTCAAGCCACCGACGTCAACATCACCGACTCATTTATTGGAACTGGTGATGACTGTGTCTCGCTCGGTGAAGGGGTGAAGAGGATAACGGTTATGAGGGTCACGTGCGGGCCCGGCCATGGTATCAGCGTGGGCAGCCTCGGACTTTACCCTAAGGAGATGCCCGTAGAGGACGTGATTGTCCACAATTGCACCTTCATCAAAACCCCCCAAGGCGTCCGAATCAAATCCTGGCCCGGTGCCTACAGCAATATTGCCTCTAACTTGCACTTCGAAAACCTCATCATGAAAAACGTTGGAATCCCCGTCTTAATCGACCAAGAATATTGCCCAGGGCGCCGCTGCAACAGGGTACGTCACTTTCTCACCCATATTAATGTTTTGGATCCTAATCCTATACATTTTACTTTTATATATATATATATATATATATATATATATATATATATATATATGTCATCTCGATTACGTGTAACGAAATTGATAAGATTAGTTTATGCCATGTTCATATATGATGATCATCAGAATGTCCCGTCGAGAGTGAAGATTAGCAAAGTGAGCTTCAAGAACATCCAAGGCAATTCGTTGACGCCGGTTCCTGTGAGGCTCGTGTGCAGTGCAAGCAATCCTTGCGAAGACATTGAACTCGGAGGCATTGACATCAAGTACTCCGGTCCGTCGAGCAATTTCAGGTCACTCTGCCGGAACGTGAAGTATAAAGTCACGGGATACATGCATCCGAAAGCTTGTACGAGTACCACATAAACCCTAATCTTGTCATAGTTTAGGGTTCTTAGAACCACAAAAGAGCTTGCATGAAGTTTTGATGTAGTTAATTTTGATATCAATAAGATTAGTTATGCTATTTTCAGTTGATAAATTATGATATATACACAACAAACATGGCCGAGAAAGATTAATGTAAATATGTAAAAATTAATTATCTTTGAACATAAACTAAATTCCATATGATCCATTAGACTCTTTTGCATCAATCAATAATAAGTAGTTGATGGGCCAATCCAATAATTACCTAATTAACGAATCATTAATCCAAAAGTCAATGTTAGCACATCTAAAAATATTGTCCCAATAACCTAGATAATGATCATCAACCGACTTAATATTAGAAGCTAAAAGAATAATAAATATATAATTATATGGGCATGCTTGTGGACGATAAATGATAAGCTTGCTCATGCATGAGATACGTACGCAAGTAACAACTGTTTTTAATTATTTCGATATATAAATATATATATATATATATATATATATTATTAATGCTTTGATTAATTATACAGCTAAGAAAGTGAATCAACCATAACAATAGTTAAGCCAATTATGGCCCACTTTCCATTGTTGACTGTTGAGACTTAAAGCCTAATTTAATTGGTAATAAACTAGTCATAATAAACAAGTAATAATAATAATTTATCCTTCATTTATGAAGTATCATAAATGATCGATATATGCAAAGGTAATATCTAAAAAAGGGTATACTATTAAACATTATGCTTGTATAGTAAATGATCAGATGTAAAAGAATTACATAATAATGTAATGAATCATGTGAAGTTTAATTATTACATGTACTAACTACGTACGTGTTCGAGCATTTACATTGATACGTATATATATATATATAAAAAATTATTCAATTGTGATGTTCTGAATCTTAATCCGGGAGACTTTTGCCGGCGTCATTTTTATCCTGCCGGTAAATGTCTAAACGCTAAGCTCGTGATCGAAATTCGTTATAACCATACTTATTAGTTATTAGGCTCTTTTGATCGACAATTTAGCTGTCGGAACATAGCATATGCATTTCAAATTTTAGCCGGTTTCTCAACCGCACGACGACGATATCTTTCAGCGGTACAAACCGGTGAAAGATTTCTTTCATTAATGAGATACGCAATTGGTTATTGTTCATAATTAACAGGGTCATCATATTTATGTCACATAAAGACTGAAGTACGAACACCATAGTTACGTCAACCTCAACCCATTTATTTGGTTGGCCTCAAAGGTGGGTCCCGTTTTACACTTAGAGTGTCCGACGGATCGTGATCATGGGATTGAGGTTCTGTGGGATTTAGTCCCTACCGGTGGTCCGGTGTGAGTCCTCGTGACTCTTTTTCTGCTGCGCTTGCCTTCCTCGGAGGCCTGCTTTAGCTCAAATGGATACCAGTACAGATGATGAGCTCATTGCCCCCACAATCTCCCTGTGTGCTGAGGATTTCGGGGTGGCAGAGGGCTGCCCCCGAGACTCCGGAGAGGGGGGAGGCGCCTTAATCTTGCTGGGAAAGGTCCTCTCGTCCAAGGCATTTAACCGCAACTCTCTCCTCGCTGTCTTGAAACGCGCCTGGGACAAGTTTGAGGATTGGTCTTGCACGGAGATTAAACCCGGTTTATTCAAGTTTGGATTCAAACATGAGAAGCATAGGGAGGTCGTCCTCTCTAGACGCCCATGGACTATTAAAGGCTCTCATCTACTCCTAGAAGATTGGCCGATGCACCTGCCCTTAGCAGAAGTCCGGTTTGACACCAGCCCGTTTTGGATTCGCTTACTTGGTCTTCCTCCAGCGATGATCTCAGAAGCTTCCTTATCCCGGATTGCCAGCCATTTCGGTGAAGCTTTGGACTGCAAAACCGGACGGGACGCTAAGTTTGCAGCCTATGCAAGACTTAAAGTTCGTATATCAGTATCCAAGCCACTGAATGCTGGATTTTTCCTAGACAGGAAGAATCAACGTCCGATTTGGATCCAAGCAAAATATGAGAGCATTGGTACCTTTTGCTACCGATGTGGGGTTCTGGGTCACGGGGCCTCCGAGTGCCACCGAGAAGAGGAGACGTGCATCGTCAAGGCCGGAGTGAAGGCAGTTCCGATGTTCGGCGACTGGATTTCGGCGGGATCCAAGGAGGAAAGCTGTTTCTCGAATGGAGGAAGGGCCAGATCTCACCGGCCGGATTCTGGTTCCGCGAAAGAGGACGATCACCACGCGCCGATGACGGACACCAATCCCGAGAAGAACCCAGAAGTCAACGTGGCGAAACAGGACCTGAGCACCTCGATGCGCCCAACAGCTGCGAAGTCTGCGATGGCATCCTTGGCCTCTTGTGGACGGGTGACAGACAACGGAAAACTCCATCTAATTTGGCTATGGGCCAATTAAATGACAAGGGCTTGCTTGTCAAAGAGCTTGGACCAGCAATGACCCTCTTACAACAAGTGGAGAGGTCCCCACACCCTATGATCGGGCTGCACAATGGGATCCATCATCCCCAACTCACAGTGCTCGATAAGGGAGAGTGTCACAACGATGAACTGAGTGGCCATGGCAGGATCAAACGGCGACGTCAGGAGACTACCCACACCCAAGGAGACGAAACAAGGGTGCTGGCAGGAACCAATCCTCGTTTTGCTGAGATCAAGGAGGGTAAGGGGGTTGGAGAGGAAGTCAGAGCTCCAAGGCCAGAGGAGACTGATTATGCAAGAAGAGGAGATGGAAGTACAAGCTTGGAACCAAGCCAACGAATATCGGCGGCGCGCCAACGGTGCGCTGACCGGGAACAATGAAAATTGTCTGCTGGAACGCTCGGGGATTATGCAATCACCGAGCGACGGTCCGCTTACGAAGACTCATCTGTGAGCGGAAACCGGATATCCTCTTTCTTTCGGAAACGAAATTAAGAGGAGTCCGGGTGGACAAGCTGGAATGGACGCTGGGATTCGCTAACGGTTTCGGGGTCAGCTCGGTGGGGCTTAGCGGGGGCCTTCATCTCCTGTGGAACGATCGGATTGTCGTCTCTATTCGCAGCTTCAGCAAGCGGCACATCGATGCCTCTGTTACGGACGAGCTTGGCATCACATCCCGGTTCACTGGCTTCTACGGAGAACCAATGGAAGCTGCTCGCCATTTATCATGGGATCTGCTGAGTAAACTCCACAACAATGACGATAGTTCATGGCTATGCGCAGGGGACTTTAATGAAATTCTGTTTGATTTCGAACACAAAAGCAGAGCACGACGTCGCACATTGAACATGGAGTTGTTTACACGGACTCTAGAGGTATGTGGTTTAATTGATTTAGGCTACCAGGGAGATATCTTCACTTGGAATAATATGCAGATTGGAGACAATAACGTCCAGAGCCGCTTAGACCGAGCGTGTGCCAACACAGCGTGGAAGCGCCTTTATCCGGTGGGATCGGTGAAAGTCCTTGATTTTTGGGGGTCGGATCATAGGGCCATTCTTATTGACACGGACGCTGCCCCCTTATTTCCTCATAGTAGATCGGCTGGAACGCGCCGGTTGGCCTTCGAGCCTGCTTGGCTTCTTGCGGGAAACTGTGCAGATATAGTCAAGAGAGCTTGGGCATCTGAATGTAGCATTGAGGGTGGAAGGGGCTGTGTTGCAGGTTTGGTTGGATGCAAAGATTCCCTACGTGAGTGGGCAAGGACGTCTCTGGGCCATCGGGAACGGCGTATTCGGACTCTATCTGAAAAGATTGATCGGGCTCACAGAGAGGTGCTCACCCCGAGTATTAGATCTGAGTTAAAAAGGTGGAATGCAGATCGGGATTCACTTATTCTTGTGGAGGATTATTATTGGAAACAACGTGCGCGAGCTGACTGGCTCCAAGACGGGGATAAGAACACCGCTTATTTTCATGCTCGAGCCTCTCGTCGAAAAGCCCAGAACTCAATCCGGGGCATCCTCAACGAGGCAGGGGAGTGGATTTCGTCGGAGAGGGATGTTAGAGTGGTGTTCGAACGGTACTTCTCGGATATTTTCAAGTCGAACGGAGCTTCGGAGGACGACTTTCAGGTTATTACTCGGGAGGATGTAAATTCGATATCGCCGCTACATCGGGAGCTTACGGAAGAGGTATTCACGGGGGAAGAGGTGGATTCGGCCCTCCATTCTATGGGCCCACGGAAGGCCCCGGGCCCCGATGGCTTCCACGCCATCTTTTTTCAAAAGTTTTGGGAAACGGTAGGGCCGGGGGTTCGGAAGGAGGCTTTGGACATTCTTAACGGCAAGAAGAGCGTGAAAGTTTGGAACGCTACGAATATTGTGCTTATCCCCAAGATCAAGAACCCGACTAGAGTTCAAGACTTCCGTCCGATAAGCTTATGCAACGTGCTTCTCAAAATTGTCACAAAAGTGGTGGCGAACCGTATCAAGGATGCTCTCTCGTCCGTTATCTCCGAGACCCAAAGCGCTTTTGTTCCCGGGCGCCTAATTACGGACAACGCCGCAATTGCCTACGAGCTCCTCCACTCCCTCAAGCGGCTCCCGATACGGAAAAAAGGGGCTTTAGCTCTGAAGCTCGACATGAGCAAAGCGTACGACCGAGTCGAATGGGGATTTGTGTGTGCTATGTTACGTAGAATGGGCTTCGGAAGTCGGGTGATCGATGTAGTTCGGGATTGTATTTCCACCTCCACCCTATCTGTGGTCATCAATGGTCGGATTGGGGGGCCTTTTTCTCCGGCGAGAGGGCTCCGGCAAGGCTGCCCTCTATCTCCTTATTTCTTCATCGTGTGTGCGGAGGGTTTTTCCGCCCTTATACGAGGTCAAGAGAGGCTAGGCCTTCTACGGGGCTTTGCTTGTCGGCCTCGCGCCCCTCCGGTGACTCACATTCTCTTCGCGGACGACAGTATTATCTTTAGCGAGGCGAACGATGCTTGTTGCCAAGCCATCCGCTCTATCTTGGAAGTGTACGAGAAGGGGTCGGGCCAAGTGGTAAATATGGAGAAATCCATGCTTTGTTGCTCTAACAACATCACCCCAGAGGACGGTAACCGGTTGTCTCGGGTACTTAATATCCGAGGTGTGCCTGAGCTCGAATCTTATCTCGGACTCCCGGTCCATGTAGGAAGGAATAAGGGCACGGTGTTTAGCAAAGTCACGTGCCGGGTCCGAAAGTATCTTAGCGCGTGGAAAGCTAAATTCTTCTCGGCGGGGGGAAGAGAAGTCTTGGTCAAATCGGTGGTTCAAGCTATCCCGACGTACCTTATGAGCCTTTTTCGGTTCCCGGTTAAGACCATAAAGGATCTCCATGGGCTCACCGCGCGGTTTTGGTGGGGGGGGGGGGACGGAGGATAAACGTAAGATCCATTGGAAACGATGGGACTTCATTGCCAAACCAAAAGCGGAAGGCGGTCTCGGGTTTAAAGACCTTGGGGACTTTAATCGTGCCCTCCTTGGTCGCCTCACGTGGCGTATTATCCAAAACCCGGAATGCTTATTAGCACGTGTCCTCAAGGCGAAGTATTTCCCGAACTCTTCGATCTTAGAGCTGGAAAGCAAAGGCCACTTCTCGTTTCTCTGTAAAAGCCTTTGTTGGGGGCGTGACTTGGTTAGTCGGGGTCTTAGGTGGCAAGTGGGTGAAGGGAATCTTAGGGCTTTCGACCTCCCGTGGATCCCAAGAGCCGGGGCTTTCAAGGTGTTTTCGGAACAACCGGATGACGGATACCCATGGAGAGTAGCCGATCTTATTTCCAACAAGGAATGGAAGCGAGATCTCGTGGAAGCCTTGATGTCCCCCTATGACGCCGAGGCAATCTTGAGAATACCGTTGGGAGCGAAGAGTAGACAAGACCGACTTTCTTGGCACTTCGAGGATGATGGTCTCTACTCCGTGAGATCGGGGTACCGGCTCGCAAGGACAGAATCTAGCGGGGGTCCATCCGGATCGACTAGTCTTGAACCGTGTTGGTGGAGAAAACTGTGGGGACTCCAAATCCCGCCAAAAGTCAAGCACCTAGTGTGGCGCGCTTGGTTCGAAGCTCTTCCGACATTTGGGGCTCTCCGGAGACGAGGAGTGGATTGCTTGCCGTTTTGTAGCTTTTGTGGGAACCTCCCGGAAGATGCTCTCCACGCCGTATGGGGATGCGAAAGGGCTAGCGCTATCTGGAGCTCTTCATTGTTATATCGTTGGACCGAGAAGACCGGGGAAATCCCATTCCGGGAGCTTTGCTTCAGAGCCTTTGAGACCCTCTCCCTCTCGGACCTCGAATTCTTTTGTGGGTTATTATGGGCGTCATGGTCGGATCGCAATATGCGACTCTTTGAAAACAGAATAAAACCACCGGAAGCGTGGGTTAGCGAGATGGCGGGCTGGCTCGCGGACTACAAGAAAATTACCCGAAGTTCGGGGCTGCCGACTGTGGACAGGTTGGTGAGACCGACTCGGTGGACCGGAGCGGCGAATGGAGGGTTAACATTGAGTGTCGACGCTGCCTGGGATGCAGATTCAGGACGCACAGCGACGGGGATTGTGGTTCGTGATCATCGGGGGACAGTTTTGGGCGTCGAGGCCACTGGTTTTGACCGGGTGGACTCGGCACTGACCGGTGAGTGTTTGGCGATCAGACGGGGGCTGTATTTTGCGCAAAACAGGGGCTGGAGGCTGGAGGTTGTCGAGTCCGACTGTCTTCGGGCAACGCAGCTCGTCAATGGCGGGTTTTGCAGAGGTATTCAAGGGCCAATAGTGGAAGATATAAAAAAGGCAGCGCTGGAGGTGGGTGTCTCTGGCGAATGCCGGTGGATCCCGCGAGAATGTAATGAAGTTGCTAATGTTTTAGCGAAGAAACGTCTCAACGAATTGTCAACGGATTTTTGGTGTCTTAATTGTCCGGTTTGGCTTGTAAGCGTCGCTTGTAAGGATTTTATTCCCTCGAATTAATATACAAGCATATGTTTTCCTTCAAAAAAAAAAAGACTGAAGTACGACAATCTTGTGATATCACTATCACCATGCTTATTTTTTACTCAACATAACAAAAAATTGTTAGTATTTAAAGAATGATCTTTAATATAAAGTCGTATAAGTTATAACCATTTCATTAATTGATAAAAGAGATGATACATTAATTGATGTCATTTTTCTTTATTATGAATATGTTAAAATTCCTTTCTTTTTGTCCTTATATTTTACTATTTAAACGAGATCAGTCAATATATCTTGAAAAAAGGAAAAAAGGAATAAAAAAGCTAAATTTACGTGACCTACTTTTGTAAAAATTATTAAAGTTTAAATGTTGGAGGTGGTGACCCAAGTTGGTTGAGATTAATTAGTGGTATTAATTAAGATCTGATAATGAATTAAAAGCCAACTAATTAATTAAAGTCCACCTCAGCAATGATCATCCAAACAAATAACAACATTTGGCAAAAAGATAGACACATAATATAAAGTTTAGAAATTCAAAGCTCATACAAGTTTGAGAGTGACATGAAGAACATGGATGTGAAACTAAACATCATTAGTACGATTGCAATGGCTTTATTCATCTTATTTTCTTCAAGCCAAGCCCAAGATATCACCCTCTTTGATGTCACAAACAACGGCACAATTCTCCCCGGAGACGATATCACTCAGGTAATCGCGTAAATATAGAATAAAAAATAAACAATTTATTATCATTATTTCTAAAACTAGAGTCAGAATTTTGGTTCTGGATATGACGGCCTTTGAGTTAAATATAATTCTTAAGAGAATAGACATCGGAACCGGGATTCCCGATTCCAAATCTTTCTGATGAGAATAACTGAATAACTAAATTAGAATTTTGGTTCTGATCATATTTATGCGATAACGCTGTGGTAAGCCCTAATTAAAAAACTTGTCACATTTAATTATTGTCGTTTCGTTAGGACTTATTGACTAACGGCCCGTTTAAGTGTCGTTTTATTAGGATTTATTGAAGGGTTGGAACCGAGCGTGCAAGTCAACGAGTCCGAGTAAAGTTGTGGTGCCGAAAGGGATTTTCAAGTTGCAAGGGGCGACGCTACAAGGGCCTTGCAACTCTCCAATCGAGTTCAACCTTCAGGGCATTTTGCAGGCTCCGCCGGCGGACAGGAACTTCAGCGGCAGCGACACGTGGATCGCTTTTGAGTACGTCGAGTTCCTCACCGTCTCGGGAAGCGGGATCTTCGACGGCCAAGGGAAGCCTAGTTGGGGCAAAAAATGTGCCAAAGATGATTATTGCGGAGATATTCTGCCGATAGTAAGTTCTTATGGTATTTCATTAATTAAAATGAATTTTGATAGCATATTCTGATTCAATCAATGCACAAGGAAAAACATTTACTTAGTGTAATTGGTGAAATATATAACTATATAACTCTTAATACAATATGTTTTTACGAGAGAATGCACCAAAAAAATTGGTAAATAATATTATGGAAAAATTACTACCGAGAATTTAGTATATATCATATAAAAATTGAAAGACTAAGTTATATATATATATATATATATATATATATATATATATAATTACTACCGAGAATTTAGTATATATCATATAAAAATTGAAAGACTAAGTTATATATATATATATATATATATAATTATATATATATGAGGTTCATTTTTTATATATAGATCGACTATATATATATATATATAAGTAGTTCTCGAAACTTTTATATATGACGAATGCAAACATCAAATACCTGCAAAATGTTGTGGTAAAATATTATTTAATTTTAATTAGTTTTGCTTAACCTAATATAGAATGATACACATACACACATAAAATAAAATCAAAAGAAATAAAAAATAAATTCACTAACAAACAAACAATTTCTCAAACTTATCTATATATTCATGATTTGTAATCACTTTAATTAATTTTTGTAATTATAATAATAATATTAATAATTTTATGATGATACATACAGAACATTAGATTCAACTACGTGATGCATGCGATAATCCAAGAGGTGACGTCACTGGACAGCAAGCAGTTCCACATCAACGTCCTCGGCTGCAAGAACGTCACTTTCCGGCACCTCACGATCATCGCCGACGAGCGCAGCCCGCACACCGACGGCATCCACATCGGCCGCTCCTCCGACATCCGGGTCCTCGACTCCAACATCGCCACCGGCGACGACTGCGTCTCCATCGGCGACGGCAGCAAGCAGATCACCGTCTCCCTCGTGGCATGCGGCCCCGGCCATGGCATCAGCGTCGGCAGCCTCGGGAAATACTCCGATGAAGAGCCCGTCGAGGGCGTCTACGTCACAGCCTGCACGCTCAGGAACACGCAGAACGGGGTCCGGATCAAGACGTGGCCGGATTCGCACAAGGGTTTCGCCTCCGACATGCACTTCGAGGACATCACCATGCACGACGTCGGGAACCCCGTCGTGATCGACCAGGAGTACTGTCCCTGGAACGAGTGCTCGGCGGAGGTCCCGTCTAGGGTTCAGATCAGCAACGTCACGTTCAAAGGCATTCGCGGGACTTCGTCGACCGCACTCGCAGTGAGGCTCGTGTGTAGCAGCGGGGTCCCGTGCCGGAACATTGAGATGAGCGATATCAACCTCAAGTACGGCGGAGATGAAGGGGCGATCACGTCGCAGTGTGAGAACGTCAGCCCTCAAGTATCCGGGATTCAAAATCCGCCGGCTTGTGTTGCGGCGAATTCAACTAAATGATGTATTTAATTAATTACCGTTTTTGTATGACTTTAAACTTGAATCAACTAATGGTATTTTCTCATTTATGTGCATAATATATTTTTGTTATTTTAGTTATAATAATAACAATAAAAATAAATTATAAATATAAATTGATGAGGGAATTAAATTTAATTAAATAAAGTCAAAGGCAAAGTCATACGAGCTCAACGAAAAATATGCAAAACTGAAGTTTTCATAACAGGACATTAAATTGATTTTTCTAAAACCAAGACTGTCATAATAAAATAATATAAATTAATTATCATCGAAACAAAATATGTAACGTTCCATAATTAATATCTATTTATCCAATTCAGAAGTGGAGATCGGACTATTAAGTAAATCAGACAAATAAATATAAATGTCAAACGTGATAGAAGATTATACTCTTAAGTAACAATAAATGAAAGGGAAATTTATTTTTATTTTTTAATAAGATTATATTTTTATTATTATTTTTACAAAAATATACCCTCTATGTTAAATATAATAAATAGTATACATATACTTTCTAAATGTATTTTGACTATACTAGCTAGTATATAGTCCCTTAAATTTAAGGGGCAAATAGTCAAATAGCCAAACTTCAAACTCTAATTAGCCAAATAGCCAATGTTTTAATTAATATTGCCAAATAGCCAATTAACCACGTTAATAAATCACGAAAGACCGGATTACCCTTGTATTAACGTGGTTAATTTGTTTAAAAAAAAAATTAATTTTAAAAAAAAATTAAATTTTTTTGAAAAAAAAATTTAAATTTTTTGTTAAAATTTTAATCACGATTTTTACACGTTAATAAACGTATTAACGAAGTTGATTTGTTTAAAAAAATTAAATTTTTTTAAAAAAAATTTCCTTTTTTTGTTAAAATTTTAATCACGATTTTTTATTTTTAAACAAATTAACTCCGTTAATACACGTTAATAAACGTATTAACGAAGTTAATTTGTTTAAAAATAAATTAATTTTTTTTTTAAATAATTTTTTTTAAAAAAATTAATTTTTTTAAACAAATCAACTTCGTTAATACGTTTATTAACGTGTATTAACGGAGTTAATTTGTTTAAAAATAAAATATCGTGATTAAAATTTTAACAAAAAATTTAAAAAAAAATCATAAAAAAAATTAATTTATTTTTTTTTTCAAAAAAAATAATAATTTATTTTTAAACAAATTAACCACGTTAATACACGTTAATATGTTAAAAGGGTATTATAGGTATAAAATATGTTATTAAATAACCATTTGGCTATTTTGCAAAGAAAAAGGAAAGGTTGGCTATTTGGCTAATCAAACATTTCAATTTGGCTATCCCATGCAATATCTCTAAATGTAAATTGACTATTCATAATATTTTGGTTTTTTGAAAAATTGTTGGTATATTTTTGTGAAAAGTGAAACTTGAACATATAAATTTGGTATTCGCTATATACATAGCTTGCGGTTTAAAATTTAATTTACGGCTTTCTTTTACCTAAGATATATACAAAAGAAAAAAATTGAAAAATTATGTATTGGCAAAACCTATTATATATGAGTTTTTTTAAAATTAAAATGATATAAAAAAAAAAACTAAAATACATTTGATGGTATATTTTTGCAAAAATAAAAATAAAAGGGCAATCAATTCTGAGGCCCTCCAACTTACACTTTAATCTTATTTAGCTCCCAATTTTATAAAATGACCATACGACACCTCTAATTTTGTATTTTTGTCTATGTTTAGCACTTTTATTGGATATCTGTTTTTTTTTTTTACAGAAGGATGTTTTTTGTATTAGTACCCCTCGGCCAAATAAATATTCAGATTTTGTATTCCGTTTTTAAGTTGTTCTCAGGGGTACCTAAAAATATATTCTTTCATAAAAAATACTAATAAAAATATAATAGAAGGGCTAAATATAGACAAAATTACAAAGTTAAGGGTGTCATATAATCATTTTCAAAGTGATAGGCAAAATAAAGACAAAAATGTAAGTTAGAGGGGTTTCAGAATTATTGTCCAAATTAAAAATAGAGGGTATATATAAAAGAAAAATAAATTTCCTAAATCAAACACCCATAATTATTTCTAAACTTGAGAGTGAGTCAACCCCAAAATAGTGTGTAATGTGTACTAACACTAACTAAATTTTGTATTTGTACAAAAACTATTTGGGATATAAATAAAAAAAATATTAGTAATAATTAGGTGTAAGTATAAGAATATGTATATTATTCAAACGAGCAGAGTCTGTATATAATATGGCTAATTATACAGTGGCACTAAATATAGCATTGGTTATGGAACATTGACCTAATCAGGCTTCCTTGAATCAAGCTCAGCCTTTAAGACCTAAACGCTAAATCTCGTCGTTGCATGCATATATAATGAGGCTCATCAAATCTCAAGAAGACACACAGTATCACAAATACACACAGACACAATGGCACTCAAACTCACCGTCACTGTCGCGGCTTTGGTCGTTTTGTTCGCGTCCCAGGCAAGCGCGCAGGTCTTCGATATCACCAAGAACGGTGCTCAGCCCAACGGTGATGCCACACAAGTATGTATTGTAGTGTTGTTGGACAAATGAAATGGATAACGAGGTTGAAAATTGAAAAGAATCGACGTTCGGGGCAAATTTTTAGAAATTTAGGGGACGGTAGTACGTCCGTGTCCGTCCGTCAGATCATAAGCTCTATTTGAGTTTATATGTCGTGAATAATTCATTCGCAAAATTTGTATCGTTGAGATACAATGTTTGGATCTTGTCAAATAAAAAAACTCATCGATTCGAATTTTTTTAAATATATTATTTATCTCACGCAATCTCTTATAAACATTTATCGCGAAGAACATATATAATTAGATCTCATGTGATTGAGTATTTAAACTTGATTTATAGCTACTCGCCAATAAAGAAATGATAATAATTATCGTGCGCGACGTTCGGCAGGCATTGTTGGCCACGTGGAGCCAAGCGTGCGCATCGGCGACCAAATCGAAGGTGGTGGTGCCCAGTGGGATCTTCAAGGTGAGCGGCGCGCTTCTCAAGGGTCCTTGCAAGGCTCCAATCGAGTTCAACCTCCAAGGCACGCTGCAGGCTCCAGCGGTCGGTGGCGCCGGCTACAAGTCCGGCGACACGTGGATCGTGTTCGAATACCTCGACCATCTCACCGTCTCCGGCTCCGGCATCTTTGACGGACAAGGCAAATCCGCATGGGGAAAGAAGTGCGACCACACTCAATACTGCGGAAGCCTTCCCATCGTAAGACGTTACATATTATACAACATGCATTCATTATACAGCATACATTCCTAAATATATATATATATATATATATATTACTTTATAGAAAATATTTTTGTAAATGTATCTTAAATACATGGGATCACGTGTTGATCATATATATATATACATAAATCATTTTAGCCTTAGCTAGGTTTTATCATTATTATCATCTATTCAAAACGATCAAATAGTTGGGAAATTTATATATATATATATATATATATATATATATATATATATACAAACTATTTTCTCTAGGTTTTATAATTATTTATCATCTTTAATACGTAGGATTAATTATTTGTTCCATGTACATACAAAATATTTTATCTAGGTGTTTCATAACAATTCATTACATCTATTTAACATGTTATAAATAAATAAATAAAACAGAACATTCGATTCGACTACGTGACGAACTCGGTGATCCAAGACGTGACGACCAAGGACAGCAAGCAGTTCCACACCAACGTGCTCGGCTGCCGCAACGTGACGTTCCAGAACTACAAGGTGGTGGCTCCCGGCGACAGCGTCAACACCGACGGCATCCACATCGGCCGCTCGGAGGACATCAAAATCATCGACGCCAACATCGCCACCGGCGACGACTGCGTCTCCATCGGTGACGGGAGCAAGAAGATCACGCTCACACGCGTGCACTGCGGCCCCGGCCACGGGCTAAGCATTGGCAGCTTGGGGAAGTACCCGAACGAGGAGCCCGTCCAGGGCATCACCGTCACCGGCTGCACCCTCAAGGGCACCTCCAACGGCGTCCGCATCAAGACCTGGCCCGACTCCCACCCCGGGGTCGCCTCTGACATGCACTTCGAGGACATCACCATGGACAACGTCGAGCTCCCCGTCCTCATCGACCAGGAGTACTGCCCGTGGAACGCGTGCAACCTCAAGGTACTCCTCTCGTTGCCGATTATCAGTTTTGAAAACGTAACACCACGAAGTAAGATGGTATCAAACTCCATTAAATTCAACTGTATATATATTTTGGCGTCTTTCACTAGGTGCCGTCGAAGGTGAAGCTGAGCAACGTGCTGTTCAAGGGCATCAGAGGCACGTCGAAGCTCCCGCTCGCTGTGAACCTGGTTTGCAGCTCGGCTGCGCCGTGCAGTAACGTGCAGCTTCAGGACATCAGCCTCAAGTATGGAGGCGGCACCATCACCTCGAACTGCAAGAACATCAAGCCCCTCACCTCCGGCGTGCAGAACCCACCACCGTGCATGACGACCGCTTGAAGCAGCGGCTCCCGGGCCGATGATATTACATTTATATCACAAATAATTAAGCGATGAATTGCGTCGTTCTCTTGTGTCATGTTTTGTTATTATTAGTTTTCTTCTGATTATTATTGGTATTAGTTCTTGCGAAAGAGTAAACATTACTATTTATGACTTTGAGTTCTATGGCTTGTAAGCGGCTACCAATTGTATTATTCCTCACAATAAAGTTGGCATATAAGAGAGAATCATCATTTTTTTGAGTAACTATATATCTCTATTTCTTTCTTTTTTTTTAAACAATTAGCCGGTTAATTTTGTTGAGTTATGAAACCTAATTTATGGAACCGTCACGATAAATATTATAATTAAAGACTAAAATACAACAAAAGTATTTTAAGTATTTCATAATAGTGCAATTGTTATAGCGTATTTTTTGGATCATTAAAAATTTGAGCTCCCAAGACGAAAGGCAAGGCCCATCGACGAAGCCCATTAGTCCAAGTCTAAGATCATTTGGCGAGGCCCGGGTCCTCGACGACGATCCCGAGGTCCCCAAGGACCTACGATGATGACCTTGAACGACAACCCCGAGGTGTCCGGCAACAACCTTGAACAAAGACCCCGAGGTCCCCGACGACCTACGAGGACGACCTTGAACGACGACCACAATGTCAGTGACGACGGCCCCAAAATCCAAGGCCGACGTAAGACGTAGATGAAGATCTCCAGAAGCGCGGACAACACCCTTGTCAAGTGACGAGGACCTTGTCATACGACAAGCCCCCTCGTCTAAGACAAGGCTACTGACGGCAAGCATTCCCCGTCGATAGCCTCGACGAGGCCATACATCTCGATGAAGCAAGGAAAAAGGAAAGCCAAGCTTACGAGGACTCTCAGACCATCTCTAGGATCAGGAAAGACACGACGCATAAGCTCGCGCATCTCCGAAGAATGCTATGGACGACCAACATAGCTCACGACGACCTTCGCACTCGACAAGGAGCCGCGACAAGCTCCCCCCTTGGAAAGCACCAATGCGTCATTAATGGTGCAGTTAATGGAGATGGCTCATCATTTTCTTATAAATAGGAGGTCATTCGCCACCATTTGACGCACACAATTCTCTCCACAGAAACACATTTTCTCTCAGAGTTTCTCTCTCTCCAAAGTCGCCTTCTTTCTGTGCTTACTTCGAGTCGAGCTCGTCCCTCGCCTAGTCCTTTGGACCGCCTCCACTAAAGCCCGCAAGGAAGATGAACCATGAAGATGAACTTCGAAGCCTGGGCTCGCCAGGAGAAGACGTTGTCTCAAAACTGAGGACTCGAGATAACATAGCTCCGAGATGATCCTCTTAGGCTCGCCACTATCGCCGGTAATACCCTTGCCATATGCAACGATCACCCCCGCGTCACCACTTCAGGCACCAACAACGATCATCGACCTCACAATGACTCTGACCCTCGTCAGAGACCACGTCTCCGCAATCACTCCCAGGTTGCCCAAGAAAGCTCAGGTACGTATTCCTTATCCCTCTACTTTGAAATACGTGATGACCTGATCCCTCTAATGGGTATTTAGGTAGCCTTTCGCGAGGTTCGGCGTAATATTATCATCATCATCATTTCAATGTCTTCAAGCATATGCAATGACAAGCGTTAAGAGTTTCCAGAGGGTTCTACCCATCGCTTCCCCTAGACGTTCTCTACATGTGTTGGTTACAGGAACATCTCGCCATCTAGACGTCGCCGAGAGATGTCATTAAGAACCATCCGACGCTTCGCTGCATCATCAAGATATAGCTCGGAGTCACATCGCCAGAAGGATCTTGCTGACTCGGAGCATCTCGCCATCAAGGACATCGCCGCCAAAGCCAGTGCCAAGAACGATCCGATGCTTCGCTGGATCATCAAGACATGCTAAGGTTTGATCGATTTGGTCCAAATGTCATTTTTTATACTGAAAGAGGACATGTCGTTCATTTTTTCATAGTCGTTTTTTTCCTCTAAAGATTGATATGTCGTTTTCTGTAAATTGACATGTCGCTGCATCACTGAATTCAAATAACAAAATGCTGACAATTTTCTCAAGTGAAACAATAGTGTTTCTAACTGTAAAAAAAAAGTGTTTTCTATATCGCCCATTAAAATAATTTAATATAACTAGCTAGTCAGGGTCATAGGGTGAAAAGTGGGTCCAATACCTTTTCTTTAATCTAGAACTTGGACCGTATTTTGAGTTTTGAAAAAGATCAAAACCCGCATTCGGATTATAAATAATTAAAACTCGGATTTCTGAATGCGGGTTTAAACCAGGATTTAATATCAAAACGCGGATCTAAGACCCCGATCCGGATTAATTCGTAGTAATTAAAATAAAATAGAAAAACCTTATTTTTATAAGAAAAAATAGTTTTTAATGCTAAATCTTTTATTAAATTATACCCTAGAAAGAATAGAAAAGTTCATTAGAAAAATAAAAGAGAAAAATAAAAAAATTTAAAAAATATATTAAAAAGCGGGTTTTAGTAACTGCTATAAGCCGAGATCCGGGTTTTTTTAACCCCTGAACCCTGTGAGTTTAAGCTTGACCTAATTCAACAACCCATAGCAGAGATTTCCTTACCAGGGATCTCCCTACCAAAGCTTCCCCTAGCAGAGAAGAGCTAGAGCAGAAATCTTCCTAGCAGGAATTCCCCCACCAGAGAGCTCCCCACAAGAGATGGGTCCGACCAGAGATTTCTCCTAGCAAGAAAGAACCCGATCAGGAATGCTCCTACTAGAGATGCCCCTAGCAGAAATGGACCCTAGCAGCCCTGTTAGGGACATACGACCAAAAGTCAGCGGAACTCATTACAGAAGGTTCCAAACTTGAGGAGGAAGTTTGGAGATATTTTTTTGATTTGGTTTCCTGATTCTGTTAGGATTCGAATATAAATGTATAAGCTTTGATTGAGTTTATTTTAGGAAGGTTAGCTAGGGTTTGTTTTCTAGTCTCCTAAAAATACTTGTGTTAGTGTTTATTTTTTGTAACTCCATTATTGCAATTTTTGCCTTCGATTAATCAGGGAAGCTTTTCTCCCAAAATTCTCTATCTTTGTTTCTTGTTCTTCTGAGTTTTATTTTGGCAGATCTATATTTTTGGAGCCAACAATTGGTATCAGAGCTTGGTGCCAAAGAAGATGTCGTCACCAAGCGATTCCACTGGAGGAGAGTTGACCACGGCGACGAAGATCGGATCAAAGGAATGGAACGTGACGCTCCATTACCCGATGCTCACAAAGAGCAACTACTCAGTTTGGGCGTTGAAGATACGAGTGAACTTGCAGGCGCAAGGAGTTTGGGAGGTTGTAGAAGGCAGCGATGTCGAAGGGCGCAAAGAGAGGATGGCACTCGCCGCCATCTACCAAGGAGTTCCGGAAGACGTCCTTCTCATGATCTCCGAGAATGATTCCGAAAAGGAGGCGTGGTCGATGTTGGACATATGTGTCCTTAAATAAAGATGGTGCTTATTATGATAATTTTATTATAGTTTCTGGTAGAGTAAAATAGAATGTTTGATCCTTAGTTCATAAAAGATGCAATTATGTTATTATTATCACAACATAGTCAATGTGAGAAAGAATTAATAATCATAGTAAATGAACTTAAAATGTCCGTGACCTGATTAACTGGGTGGGAACCCATTAATCGTATAAGGTCATTAATGTGACTAAGTGACACTCCTATTCTGGATTTTGTGTGTGTCACACTCACTAGAAGTGCATTAAGTATGAAGTGTCTTCATACTGGACTGGACCTGACTTAAACTCCGGAAGTTATCATATAAGACCGTCACTGATAACTTGGAGTTGAGTCACTAGTAGATGATCAAATGGATATTCGATCTAAGTCCTGAGTGATCTTGAGTCCGAGCTGCTGGCTTGATTGTTCTTTGATTTAACCTTTAAAGAACACAATATATTACCGTTGTTCCCAGAACTATTATTTTGGGAACATGATAGTCAGCAAGGGTAGCTTGGTCATAGACATGGGCATCACTCAGCTCTCTTCAGAGTCATGATGATTCCCTTGATTGTCGGTGGTGAGAAGTGAGAGGTACCCGTGCGCAACATAAGTGGGTTACTCATGATATTACTGACTGAGTCAAGGATGAAAATGCAATGAGGGGCATAACGGTAGAAACCGCCTGCTCATGTGTGGATCATCAAGCGAAAGATCAATAACCCGAATTTGATTGTATCAATGGACACCCTGTTGTTATTAAGGGAATAATATATATTGTATCACTAAAGAGTGCAGCCTCGGGTTTATAGTGGAATAACACCGAGGTTTGACGAACACCCTAGCAGTTTGTTGGAGCTTAAGTGATACGGGTCCATGGTCCCCAGGATAGCTCCGTAACGGATGATACGTACGTGATAGAAACATTTTGAGATGTTTTTTAATCATTTGGCAAGACTTATAAAACTGAAGTCTGTGACAGACATCAGATAGTTTTATCAGTAGCGTGGCAAAAGTACCATATCTTGGTAACCGAAATTAACTGACAAAAGAAAGTAGAATTTGGATTTTCCATCAATATGAAAGTTGTTGGAAATTAAATTCTAAGAAACTTTTCTTTTGGGAACCGAGTCGTTTCGACGCACGGTTTGTGATTTAGAGAATTTCTAAGTTTGTGATCGTTTCGGTAAACTATGAAATTAAATCACATGTCACGAATTTAAATGATGGTGTGACACCATGACATTTGAATGTGTGATATTGAGATCAGAGGATATTAATATAATTTAATTATTCGAATTTAGTTATTAATATCTTATTAATAATTAATCAATAATTAATAGATTTATATTAATATATAAATAATATATATTTATATATATTATATATGTGTAAAATCGAATTATGCCTTGGAATGTGGAACAATATGACATTCGAATGGATACGCTTTGGTCTTTTCATAATTGCGGCATAAGTACCAAATGTTTTGGTAATTGAAAAAAAAAACCCCTAAAATCAATTTAATCCATTCGATCGGTTATGATTTAATATCAACCGTTGGATTAAGATAGTTGATATATTCGAAATTAATAACTTGGTGACCAAGTTTAATTTTTCGAATTTATGTAATTAATTATATCTATTAGATCGGTTTAATATTTAATCTTTACCTTCGGATTGGAAATTAATTAATTATATATATAATATATATTTTCGAATTCTATATGGATAAACTCGAATTAAGTTTTTTTATTAAATCTTTAGATATTTGATTTTATCCTAAATTAATTTGATCCATTAGATCAGTTTAAAGATTTATCTCAACCGTTGGAACTAGATAATTACAATTCGAATTTTAATATATATATATATATATATATATATATATATATATATATATATATAATTCGAATTTTGATAAGATAAGAGGATAAGATTGTTTTTTTATTTTATCCAAGTCTTTTCTTATTTAATTAAATCCCTAATTAATTATATCCCTTGGATTTAGATAAGATTAAATCTAGACCATTGGATTGAAATAATTCATTATATTTAATTATAGAATTCGAAATTAAGGGAGAGAAATTCTCTAATTCGGTTACAGTCTGAGCCTATAAATAGTGAGCTCATTCTACACATTTTACACACCTTTCCCCAGAGAAATATTCGAACTCTCCCTCTTCCTTAGGGTCTGCGAATTTTTCCTCTGATCTTTCTTTCTGGTTCAGCTTAAGAGACTTAGTTCTCCGGAAGTTTAAAAAGAACCATCAGTTTAAATTTTGCGACGGAGTCCTGCCGGCGAAGCCCACGCTTCGGTACGAGGAATCCAGGAAAATATCCCGGAAGATCACGGGTGTTTCCCTCAGCACCAGCGGAGCCCTGCCAAGTTCAGAACGCGCAGCCGGAAGTCGACAATAGAGGTACAGCCTTATGCATTGGGCTAATAAATGCGACCATTTACTGCTTTCTATTTATTTCCTATAAAGACTAGATTATTAATAATGATTTATGAATATTAAATTACATAATATTTATCAGGTCTTGTAATATGCTTATTATCCGATGTTCGGACCCGTGGTCGGATAACATGTTTTTCCGCTTAAAATAATTTTTTAAATGTTACTCGGACGGTCTGACGGTTCAATTCGCGATAATTAACAGGGATTATTCCCAACAGTCGACACTTCGAACTATGCACATGGGCGCAGATCGCGTCAAAGATGCAAAGGTTCAAACCTTGAAGAGTGAATTCGAGGTTCTTCGGATGAGGGACGGCGAGTCAATTGACGATTTTGCCATGAAACTTGTAGAGGGCGATTTTCACCGCCATTTTCCAGTCACAAAAATAATCACCAAATAACAAATAAACAACAATAATCAGTGAATATCTTTGTTTTATTATATTTTCCGAAATGAGCTCGGTTTTCTTCCGTTGAATAGCTGGACAGATGAAGGATAATGAGAAAAAAGCTTTCTCTATTTCCTTAGCCTTTCTATTACAGGATCTCTCTCTCTCTCTTTTCCGGGCCTTTTTCCTCTATTTTTCCGAACCTTTACAAATGAGGCTTATCTTGCCTTTTATAGAATCTACATTACATTCCCCTCGCGTCTTTCCTGCCTTTTTCTCTCTTTAATCATTCGCTTCCTAGCGTGATTTGAGGGAAGCATGGTTAATCCCTGCTTTATGTCACTTCCGAGCAGACTGCTATTATGGGTAGGTGAGCCTCATTAAATGCGCATCTCGTCAATGGTCATTCGGCTCTGCATAAACCATCATGACGAAATTCCTCGTCGAGTATGATGGGACACTTCATCGCAGTTTGCTTTCATGTGGCTGTGCCTCCTCGCGGTCGAACCTCCTCGAGGATAATCCTCCTCGGGTGATGAACTTCCTCGCCTTCCCTCATGTCGTTTATGGACAAAACGACACGAGTTGTGTTGAGGATGGATTTGACCAAATCCGACCTTAACAAAACTCATGTCCATTGTGACCGGCATACGCTCGCTGGGAGACAAGGTGGAGGAGACCACCATCGTCAAGAAGTTTCTCTGAGCACTGCCTCACAAGTACATGCAGATCGTGACATCAATTGAGTAGTTCGGCGACCTCAATACCATGACGGTCGAGGAAGTTGTTGGTCGCCTCAAAGCCCACGGGGAGAAACTTAGGGGTTACGGTGACAGAGAATATGAGAAGCACCTCCTTCTCACGCATGAAGAGCGGACGGCCAGACAGAAGAAAGTGAGGGAGCAGACTTTTCTTCTAGCTCATCTGGTCAGAGTATCTACAGCGGAGATAGCCGAGGACGTGGTAGAGGTCGTGGACGAGGGCGAGGTCGAGACACACGAGGTCGCGGCAGTGGTGCACCCCGTCAGGATAGTACGACCAAGAGAGACAAGAACACAATGAAGTGCTATAATTGTCAGAAGCTTGGGCACTTTGCTTCAGAGTGCCGCAACAGAAACCAAGGCGAGGAAGCGAATCTGACGAGATTCCACGAAGACCAGCCAGTGTTGATGTTTACCGAACAAGAGGTGAGCCTGGACGGACAAGAAGACGAGGAGACGATCCTCGTAGGCGAGAGAGAGCAGACCTACCCGGAGAGCAGGGAGCAGCCCTGGCCGGAGAGCAGAGAGCAGACCTGCTCGGAATCCGAGCAAAGACCAGAGACCAGCGACCAGAGAGCTCTGAGCAGAGACCAGACACCAGAGACCAGAGAGCAGGCTTGCTCGGAGAAGAAGACCACCGAGATGGTGTTCCTGATCAAGGACAAGGTTATTGCGAACCTCCTCGTTGACGGAGAGCAGAAAGTCTCTACCGATGGCTGGTACCTAGACAATGGCGCGAGCAACCACATGACAGGAGCCGAGCTAAGTTTGAAGAGCTCGATGAGAAGATCACGGGGAATGTGAAATTTGGCGATGGCTCGATCATCAAAATTAGAGGCAGAGGGTCCATCCTGTTCGTGTGCAAGAACGGGGACCAACGCCTCATGACCCAGGTGTTTTACATCCCAAAGCTGAAGAGTAACATCATCAGCCTCGGACAGATGACAGAGATCGACAACACAGTGGTGATGTCTGGTCCCTATCTGAAGATGTGGAACAGAAGTGGCAACCTGCTGATGAAGGTGAAAAGAACGCCGAACAGGTTATACAAGATTCTCCTAGAGACAGGCCAGCCTGTCTGCTTAATGGCGTCCCTAGCCAACGCGGCCTGGTTGTGACATGCGATACTTGGGCACGTAAACTTTTACGCACTCAAGATGATGGGAGAGAAAGAGATGGCCTTTAGGGTTCCCAAGATTGAACACCCCAACCAGCTATGTGAATGATGCATGATCGTGAAACAAGCTAGAGTGCCATTTCCGATCAAGGCCAAGTTTCGAGTAGAACAACCTCTCCAACTGGTGCATGCAGACCTCTGTGGTCGAATCACCCTAACAACTCTAGCCGGAAGCAAGTATTTCCTACTACTTGTTGACGACTACAGTCGCTAGATGTGGATCTACACGCTCAAGGAGAAGAGTGGAGCCTTTGAAGTCTTCAAGAAGTTCAAGAGGCTCGTGGAGAATGGGTCAAAACACAAGATGAAGGTCTTGAGAACAGACCGATGTGGAGAGTTCACATCTCAGCAGTTCGGAGAGTTCTGCGATGAGGAAGGAGTCGAGCGCCATCTGACCGCACCGTACACTCCCCAGCAGAACGGTGTGGTGGAGAGACAAAACAGGACAGTGATGGATACAACAAGGGGTTTGCTGAAGAGTATGCAAGTCCCGGCGAGGTTTTTGGGAGAAGCAGTTAGACACGCGGTCTATTTGCTAAACCGTTTGCCAATAAAGGTGCTAGGAGAGCGCACACCCTACTAGGCATGGAATGGAAAGAAACCTCACTTTGAGCACTTGAGAGTGTTTGGGTGCACCGCACATGTGAAGACTGTGGGTCCCCATCTCAAGAAGCTCGATGACAGGAGTCAGTCGATGGTGTACCTTGGTGTTGAAGACGGAAGCAAGGCACACAGACTCTTTGACCCCCGACGCGGCAAGATCTAGGTGAGCAGAAATTCCATGTTCGAAGAAGAGAAGAAGTGGGATTGGCGCGATGAGAACGGAGACCCCGAGCAGAACTTAGTTGAGTTCGTAGTCGAAGAAGAAGAGGGCGTTGCCGAGAAGGAAAGTACCCCCACCAGCTCATTCAGCTCGGATACCCCCTCCAGCTCGGGTACCCCTACCAGCTCTGGTCCCCCCACCAGCTCGGGACCCCCTACCAGCTCTAGTACCCCCACCATCTCTAGTACCTCCACCAGATATTCCTGCCCGGGTACACCCAGGACACCCAGCTCGAGCAGAACCAGCTCATCCAGCTCAGGAGATTCCTCGATCAAGAATGGCTCAAGGGGATTTCGTCCCCTAGCAGAAGTCTACGAATAGTCTCAGGAAGTGGAGATTAACCTAGAAGAGTTGTCTTTGTTGTGCGCCGAGGAGCCGGCCAACTACTAAGAGGCACCTACCGAGCAGGAATGGCAGGAAGCAATGGAGAAGGAGCTGGAGTCCATAGAAAAGAATAGGACGTGGGAGCTCACCGACCTGCCCAAAGGTCAGAAACCCATTGACTTGAAGTGGGTCTACAAGCTCAAGAAGGACACTGAGGGAAATTTCCTAAAGCACAAGGCAAGGCTAGTAGCCAAAGGCTGCATGCAGAGGCAAGGAGTCGACTTCGAGGAAGTCTTTGCTCCCGTGGCGAGACTGGACACGATCAGACTCATCATAGCCCTAGCAGCTCATCGAGGTTGGGAGATTCACCACATGAATGTCAAATCGACATTCTTAAATGGTGACCTCGAGGAAGAAGTCTACGTCAGTCAACCAAAAGGTTTTGGCATAAAGGGCAAGGAGCAGAAGGTGTACAAGCTCTCCAAGGCTCTATACGGGTTACGTCAAGCTCCAAGGGCGTGGAACATACACCTTGACAAGAGTTTGAAGAGTCTTGGATTCACAAAGTGCTCCAGGGAGCAAGCAGTGTACACCAGGAGCAGCAGAGAAGAAGTTCTGGTCGTCGGAGTTTATGTGGACGACTTGATAGTCACTGGATCCAGCGCATGAGACGTAGAAGGATTCAAGAAGCAGATGATGGCCGAATTCGAGATGAGTCATTTTGGATTACTTTCCTACTACCTCGGCATCGAGGTAGAGCAGAAGAAAGAATGCATCACGCTGAAGCAGTCGGCCTACGCGAGGAAGATCCTTAAGCCGTTCGAGATGGCTGATTGCAACCTGAGCAAATACCCAATGGAGGCGAAGCTACAGCACGGGAAGGATGCTGAAGGAAAGAAGTGGATCCCACGGAGTACAGGCGCGTAATCGGGTGCCTGAGGTATCTTACTCAAACCTAACCAGACATCTCTCATGGAGTCGGGATAGTTAGTCGTTTCATGGAGAATCCCACGAGCGCACACCAGCAGGCCGTTAAATACATCTTGCGCTAAGTGAAGGGAACGACGGACTACGGGATCCAGTATAGAAGATAGAAAGAGTACCGGAGGGATGGCGTTCGACCTCAACGGGAACCTGATCACTTGGCAATCTCAGAAGCAGAAGACTGTAGCTCTATCCTCGTGTGAAACGGAGTTCATGGCAGCAACCGCAGCAACATATCAAGCTATGTGGTTGAAGGGGATACTAAGTGAAGTGACCGGAGCCGAGCAGAAGCCAGTAACACTCGATGTGGACAACAAGTCCGCAATAGCGTTGATGAAGAACACAATGTTTCATGGTCGGAGCAAACACATAGACACTCGGTATCATTATATTCGCGAGTGTGTGGAGAAGCGGAAGATCATCGTGGAGTTTGTCAACACGAAGGAGCAGCGGGCAGACATACTCACCAAGGCTCTAGCAAGAGTTAAGTTCGCGGAGATGAGAGAGCTGCTCGGGGTGAAGAACCTCGATACAAGTCAAGCTTACGGGGGAGAATGTGAGTTTAAGCTTGACCTGACTCAACAACCCCTAGCAGAGATTTCCCTACAAGGGATCTCCCTACCAGAGCTTCCCCTAGTAGAGAAGAGCCCGAGCAGAAATCTTCCTAGCAGGAATTCCTCCACCAGAGAGCTCCCCACCAGAGATGGGTCCGACCAGAGATTTCTCCTAGCAAGAAAGAACCCGACCAGGAATGCTCCTACCAGAGATGCCCCTAGCAGAAATGGACCCTAGCAGCCCTGCTAGGGACATAAGACCAAAAGTCAGCGGAACTCATTCCAGAAGGTTCCAAACTTGAGGAGCAAGTTTGGAGATTTGATTTGGTTTCCTGATTCTGTTAGGATTCGAATGTAAATGTATAAGATTTGATTGAGTTTATTTTAGGAAGATTAGCTAGGGTTTCGTTTTCTGGTCTCCTATAAATACTTGTGTTAGTGTTTATTTTTTGTAACTCCATTATTGCAATTTTTGCCTTCGATTAATCATAGAAGCTTTTCTCCCAAAATTCTCTATCTTTGTTTCTTGTTCTTCTGAGTTTCTTTTGGCAGATCTATATTTTTGGAACCAACAAACCCAGATCTGGTTCTAATTTGATGCAGGTTTTAATAAACTAGTCCCAGTTTAATATGGTTGTGGTCTTTTCAAAAAGCGGTTCCGATCCGGATGCGATTGGAAACCGCATTTCCGAAAAAACATTTACTGATATATATATATATATATATATATATATATATATAATATAATATAATATAATATAATATATATGGATGAAGACAAAACAAGAGTCAATAATCCAGCAAAAAAGCCAAAGAATCTTTAGGTATTATGCCAAATTACTTTACCCAACTTTTTCAATTCTTGAAAATCGATTAAGCTTAGTCATTATCGAATAGTAATTATGTCCAATAATTTTCCATCATAAGTTTTGATGGATCTACTTTATTTATTTGTGTCGTTTTCAAAATATTAAAGTGGAGCTAACTTAACACATCACTCAAATTCGTACACATTACGCAGGATATAATATAAATATCAATGATAAAGATTAGTATTTTAGTTATATATGTTGTATTTACCATTTTAGAAGTTAAATAATATATGTTGCAAAAAATAGAATGCTTCTAGATAGTTGAGTTGAATATGATCAAAATGCTTTTAGTTAGATTAAGAATAGTATTAAAATTAGTATATTTTTACGCATTAACCTCTAATTTTTTTTCAGTCAACCAATATATTGAATTAATATTATCGAGTATAGTATAAATTTTATGTAGTCATCATATATATTATTAATTTATTGAAATTATATTATATATATTTATAATATATATTATATATTATATATATTATATTATATATATTATATATTATATATATGATTTTGTTTCTTAAATATGTAAAAATTATTAAAATTTGTGACCTAAATTCATTTTCATTTCATAGAATCTATTTTCTATTTTTTGTTAAATATTTTAAATCACGACTGTAGAAATAAACAGTTCAGAGTTCAGACTAATAAGCTTGCTTAAAGAAAAAGAAAATTAGTCTCACTGCAATCTATATTTTAAAATTGTTTATAATTTTCTACTCTTTTTCTTACTTGCAATACTTTTTTGTTCATTTTTTTTTTTTGGGAAAATTACGGCAAAATAACCCAACATTTGGTCAACCTGCCTCCCGTGTACCCAACCTTTAAAACTGGCGGCAAAAATACCCAACGTGCGTTGACCGTGACTTTGGCATAAAACCGTTAATTTTTCCGTTAACATTTGCAATGTGGCTGTTAGCGGCAAAAATACCCAAACTTTTTTTTTGAAAAAAAAAATAATTTTTTTAATATACATATTATATTATCAAGTTATGACCAAAATATACATATTATATTATCATAACTTGAGGATATATGTGCTAAGAGTTTCACACATATATATACATATTATATAATATTGCTTTGAGATGTCATGCTATATATTTAGCTTAGTCCCCAAAATGTCTTACGATCAAAGGTGTCGTTTTAGGATATTTAAAAAAAAAAAAAAAACCCGGATACAGACCTGTCCGGGTCCGGAGAAAAAAAATCCCGGACAGGTCCGGATTCGGGTTTTTTTTTTTTAGTTAAAAGTGTTTTATTTATTGTTTAGTCCCTAATACCGTTTTATCTGGGCCATTGATCTTTATCATCCAACGTCCCAGAATTAAAGGGCTTTAATTTTTTTTAAATAAATTTCCGGATCCGGACATGTCCGAATATTTATTTATCCGGATCCGTGTTTTTCCGAACCCGGATATGTCCGGGTCCGGGTTTTTTAATTTTTTTTTTAAATCCGTATTAAATATCTAATAGATATTTTGGGGACTAATTAAGATAGTCAAATGTAATAAAAACAATATGATTAAGTTTTTGTTTAAAGTTTGACTGTCAACCTTAAATTAACTATGTAATTGTTTTATTCATGATTAGGTTTAGTCAATTGATGTTTTGACTAACTTTTGTGTTATTCTATGTATTTGGAATTCAAGTATTTATCATTAATTAAGTAAAGAAAAAAATATATAAATTAAAAAAATTAAAAATTATTTAAAAAAAAGTTTGGGTATTTTTGCCGCTAACAGCCACATTGCGAATGTTAACGGAAAAATTAACGGTTTTATGCCAAAGTCACGGTCAACGCACGTTGGATATTTTTGCCGCCAATTTTAAAGGTTAGGTACACGGGAGGCAGGTTGACCAAATGTTGAGTATTTTTGCCGTAATTTTCCCCTTTTTTTTTTCCTTTTTTCGTGGTTTTCTCGTGATTCACTAGTTAGGTTCTAATAAAGAAATGAGACACATATACTTTTATCAGTGTGTTATTTTATTATATGATATTTAATTCCCTGAATAAACTTTCCTAAAACGGTTGAGCATGAGTTTTTTTATGTCAAAGAATGGATAAACATGGAATGTTCAAGATATCTTACTTTTGATCAAATCTATATAATAATAATAACAATAATAATAATAATAAGTTGCTCGTAACCAGCTAGCAACCACAAGATCATAGATAAGAACTAATTAAACTTCTAATTAATGAAAGTCAACTACGAACACAAGGTTGACAAGTGTTGATGGCTTATTAAAAAATATTAATTTGAATTATATATAATCAAACAAGAAAATAATGATGATTAACACTAAAATATAATTGAGCAAATAAACTATAAGTGGACATGCAAGAATAGACAGTACATAGTGACCGATAAGGATAATGTTTAATTGTATTAATTTCTTCTTCTCTAATGATTTCCAAGCACTAATTAAACATTGTACGGGCAACATAATATATATACATATATATGGATATATATATACATATGTATAAGCTATGTCTACGAATGGACGATTGTTTTCCCAAGCCAAGACGAGTCTTTATTTTGTCATGCATTGCACAAATATCTTTGAAGTTGCTCATTAATAGATAACTTCAAGTCAAACATATTTATCTTTATAATTCTTTTGGTTGACTATATAAAAAAAAAAAAACATCGATCTTGTTAATTAATAGCTAAGTATAGTGTCAAACGGTTCTTGTAAAGTTTCGTCGACCATATAGATCTCAGATAATTATGCATCTCATGAACATAATCTATAAAATGTTCCATAAACACATTATTTTATATATGAAGTGTAAGATTACAAAACTACTTTCTTTGTGTGTTCCGTTTTTTTTTTTTTTTGAGATTGACGACAATAACAACCACTCTACTTAATAGGGTTAGACGTCTTTACCGATCACACTTCCGGATAAAAACATATATTTTGAAAAGGCTCGTGTTAGCTTATTGAGACAACTGCTCGTTCGGTCGAATTCCGGGGCTTCATAATATACGTTAATTACTATAATTCTTATTGTATTCTCACTATTTATTTATTTTTAGATACAAAATTTTTAAAAAAAAATATGTTGGCAATAACCGAGCACTAAGCACAGTATCAACTTTAGTTGCCATAAAGAGTGCAAAATTTGGAAGCAGTTGACTCTATACTAATGTCTCCCACTTATTATGGACAAAACCAAACCATATGATTACTCAAATTTAGTCTTTCAAATCTTAATTAAATGTCTCCAATATAAACCGTTCCACTATTATATATAATATACATTTTCTTTAAATCGGAACTATATATATATATATATTTATCGAATTGGGATGGACATAAAATATTAAAAATTATTCATTAATTAAATCTACACATATTACTATGAGCGAGGATAAACATGTATCAACATAAACAATTTAATTTTTTTAATAGGCTACTAATATATTTGGAAATCTACGCTATAACTTACTATGATGAATTTGTTATGGTACGAACCTTAAAGTTGTTATATATTTTCTTAATTAAATAAAATTGATTTTTTTTTTAGAAATTAAAATTTTAATATTCTCCAATTGAGTTTGGAAATAAGAAAGAGTAATATACTACCCCGTATTAATTTGTATTACTATGATAACTTAAAAAAAAAATAAACTAAAAAATGACAAGGTATTTAATAATAATAAAAAACATGATATGTTAGGCTTGAACCAAGCAAATGAATCCTTATCAAAAGTGGGATAAACAGAAATTCCATATTTATCTGTCTTTTGTAAGTAAAAATTCCAAGAAAAAGGACATATATCTTTGTATTCGTAATTTTTTTTATAATTTTTTTTTTTGAAAATTCTATAAATTAAAATAAAAAACTAATTCAAAGATATAATGGGACACACAAATCTGCTCTTTTTTTTTTTACCCTTTTGCTATTCATATTCTCAGAATATTAGGTGTCAAGTATAAATTCAAGCAAACTATACGATACCCAGATTATAATTCTTCAAACTACATATTAATCAAACATAACAATTATTATTATTCTGTAATATATATCCATTGCTTACAAAAGTAATATCAGATTTGTTTGTCTCCAAAAGTAGGGTTTTTAGCCACAATATATATCAAGAATAATTTGGTCCCTTATCTTCTTGGATTAAGGGTTGATCAGAGAGTAGTAGGCAAATTAAAAAATAAAAAATTAATTAATTAATCACAATAACTATGGGCTCAAGCAGTATTTAATTAGTGGAAAGTAGTTTATGATCACTCTAGTTAAAATATGCTTGTATTTAGTGCATAAGAGAATTATGATGCTTCTAATTAAATTGACTCATAAACTAATCACTACCGTGCATTGTAAAAGATACTTTAGTTAGTGGAAATTTAAGTCAATATTGAAAAGAAAAGAAAACATATTAGCATTCACCTACTACTAATTAAACATAGATCCTCTTTTGGATTAATTGATTAATTAAATAATTAATCCTAAAGCAATTTTTAATTATTTTGTTGCGACAGAACCTTCATGACCAGCTTCAATGTCTAAAATTATTGCCAAATTCTTTATTTAATTTTTCTTTTGGGAACTTTACAAACATGCCAAAAATATTTTTGTCTTTTAATCTTGCATATATTTGTAGTAAAAATAGAAAGAAAGAAAAAAAGAAAGTTAGTCTAGCTTCAATGCTACTTGATTTAAAAAAGTATTCAATATTTTAACCAAATTAATATAAAAATATTTATAATAACCGCAACGTATAGTCATATATATATATTAAAGTTATTAATGAATTCATATTTATTTGATATATTTATTAGATATAATCAAATGATATTTCCATGCCCACTGATGATTTACTATTTTTTATTCTGAGGCATACATAATTAAAATATTACGCAGGCATGAAACATGTACTTTTATAAAAACTAATAGGTAAATGTTGCAAAGCATACTAATTTAAAATTGATTTGTCCTCTAATTAGTTTATAATTAATAAGAATCGTTACCTTCCTATAAAGTGATTGTCCATTAATCATGGCATACAAACAACTACCTTTAAAACTCCATTTATATTAAATCATCTTAGAAATAATAATAATAATAATAATAATAATAATAATAATAATAATAATAATAATAATAAACTTTCTTTCACTCAGATCCGCCCAAAATGATTATGAAAATTGCTCAAAGTCGGATTTTTCCGACAAATATCTAGCCGCGAGTCGGACTCTCTTCTCTCACGTTTCAACACGCGACTCCTATTTTGCAAATTCCGTAACATTTGCCGGTGGATTAGTGGAATGCTTTCGTCGCCGGACGCCGGTAAATAAGTGCGAAAATAAGAGTACTATATATACATATATATTAAATAAATCCAACTAGTTAAATTATATAAGAAGTTCGATTGCATTATTGGCACCAAAGATTATACTTTAATGCCAAATTTTCCATGATTATGGATTAATTGATTTGTCCTTTAATTAGTTTATAATTAATAAGAATCGTTACCTTCCTATAAAGTTGATTGTCCATTAATCATGGCATATAACTACCTTTAAAATTCCAATTAATAATAATAATAATAATAATAATAATAATAATAATAATAATAATAATAATAATAATAAAAAAAAAAAACTTTCTTTCACTCACATCCGCCCAAATTAATGATTATGAAAATTGCTCAAAGTCGATTTTTTCCGACAAAACCGTGAAGATATTTAGCCGCGAGTCGGACTGTCTTCCCTCACGTTTTAACATGCGACTCCAGTTTTGCGAATTCCGTAGCATTTGCCGGTGGAATGCTTTCGTCGCCGGACCGCCGGTACATAAGTGTGAAAACAAGAGTAATATATATATATATATATATATATATATATATATATATATATATATATATTAAATCCAACTAGTTAAATTATATAAAAAGTCTGATTGCATTATTGGTACCAAAGATTATACTTTAATGCCTAATTTTCCATGATTATGGATTAAAGTTTGGTTGGTGCGTCTGTAACTTTACGAGGCTTGACTGGAAAAAGCATCAACACAAATTAAACTATCATCATTTATACATACCACCTTAAAAATAAAAAATTCCATAACAATACATAGCTGTAAATAATATATAAATATATATATATATAAACAGATAATGTTTTTCTACCTCTCTTTCCACTGAACAATATATACATACATATATATATATATTAATATATATATATATATATATATATATATATATATAATTCACTACAATGGTACAATATTAAGGGGAATATATAAAGTTCTAATCATAAAGATACCCTCATACAAAAATAGGTCCAAAAATAAACAACAAATCCAAGAGAAAATATCAAATCTCCCCAACTATAATTCTTTTTTTTCTTTTTTCTTTTAGGCTTTTACTTTAAACAAAACAAATAATTTGCTACTAATTACAAGATAACATATTTTTTTTACATCAAGATTGCATATCTCATGCTGTCACTTACCATGAGATGATTCATCTCGGAAATCTGCGCGAACTCGCCGCTGGCCCAGACGCCGTAAGCGTTGGCAGCGTTTGCGTTGACGCCGCCGCCGTGGAGTTGGTGGTGGTGCGGCTGGTAGAAGCAGGAGAAGAGCGAGATGATCGGAGCCCGGACGACGCTGCAGATTATCGACAAGCCCTTCCACCGATGCGAGGGACGGATTCCGTCGATGATCGGGAGTTCCGCCGCCGGGTTGTTCCCTCCGCCGAACATGCTCTCGTCGCACACTCGGTGGCTCTTTCTCATGTTCTGAAGGTTTTGCCCTAGAATCGCCATGCACGTATAGAACCACTCACTTGTGTTGATAATATATAAGCTATATATATAGCTAGGGTTTATAGAAAAGAAAGCAGTTTTTTTTTTTTTTTTTTTCTGATTTTTTTGATGATCTATGAGGATTAGGGTTTACAAATATGAAAGAGGGTTTTGGTTTATATATATCTTTCTCGTGTTGGCTTTTTGTGGTAATGGCACGTTGGTGGTGGAATTGCTAGTGCTTGTGTTTATCACAATGTTTATCAATGGATTCCTTTTAAAGGACTTCTTCAACACTAAGGTTTTAATTCTTTTCTTTTTCTTTATATATATATGTATATATATATATGTGTGTGTGTGTATTGATACTGTGCATGTGAGGTATTTTATGGCCAACATGCCGACAAGTCTGCCTAATTTATAATATAAGGTGTGCTTTTGTAAAGAAAAATGCTAAGTAAAGGGTGTATTTTTTTTCTAATATATTGGGCTATTCTTGTAAGGGCTAATAGTGTCATAAGTGAGTAAAGTGACCAATATTCTTATTTTTGTGGTAGTATAATTTTATTTTATCGAAGTTTTTAATATTTACTACTTTCACGGGAGGATAACTATATCGTTTCTCTCTGAAATTCTACTCATTTTTTAAATTGATATAACTAATTTTTAGAATGCCTTAAATGTTGGACACATATGTAGCTTCTGAGAGAAAAAACACATTCAAAATTCGTTGGACATGAAAAATTTTGATCGTAAAAAAAAAATTATAACACCAAAATATAAAATATTCCGTACTTATACCGCTATTTAACCCATCTTTGTAAGTATGATGCAACTGCTGCCAATTCTGACTCATGATATATAAAACATAAACTCTTACATTTTTTAAAAATAGTGAGATTGTTTTGGTATTTCATATATATATATATATATATATATATATATATATATATATATATATATATATATATATATATATATATTGGGCCCATTTGGCACAGCTTAATTTTTACAAAAATTATTTTCAGTTTGAGTTTAAAAAACAAACTGTTTTTGAAAAAAACCGGCAGGTGTTTGGTAAATTGTTTATAAAACCATTGTTGCTGGTAACATAAACTGATTTAGCGTTTGGTAAAAAAAATTATTTAGGCTAAAAAGACTAAAATAGACTAAAACCGTATTTTTGTTTTTAGAAAAAACCAAAAGCTACGAATTCTAGCTTTTACAATTCATGTATAAAAATTCAAAATCGATTTTGTGTTTTTTGGAAAAACAATTTTGCCAAACACCTGAAAAGCGATTAAGTTTATTTTATAAATAAAAACACGGCTAAATAAGTTGTGCCAAACGCACCAATTATTAATTGATTAGCAATTCCATTTGTGGGGCAAGTAAGCTTTTTGCCCAAACATTGTAATATGTTATCGTTTTGGAATGATGGAAAGCCTATGAGAAGTTATGAAAAACACTATATGATAAGAACCGTAGACTTGTGTGAATTATGATTTCATAAATTGGATATTTTAATTTAATATATATATATATATATATATATAACTTTACAATTCATTGGATTTGATAGCCAGGTAATAATCCAAAAGAATTGGGGGTCCCCTAATGTGTGGGGATAGATCGGGACAAGAAAAAAAAGGAGAAAGTGAATAGATTGAATCGAATCGAATAATAGCAATAATGGTGGCAAAAATAGTGTGGCCAATGAAGATTATAGCCCTTTGATCATCATCACTCAACTACTATATAGCACCACAGTTATTTCATCGAATTGATCGATTAAAGGGTACACAAACTACCAAAAATTCACTACTAAAAATGCGGTTACTAAAAATGCGGTTTGTAAAGGTGACGCTACCGCAGGCGGTTAGCTAAAACGGTTTTATTGTCCGCTGTTGTGTTTAATTAAGGAGGGTGCTTGGACTTTGAATTTTGTATTTTGATGGGAAATTGTAATTTTGAAGGTAATATAGGGTGTAATTTAGAGTTTAACTAGTTTATTATATTTTTCGATTTTTAGACTTAACAAAAACATTTCTCGTTGGATGATTATAACAAATTAATGCGGGTATGCACTAGTAATATTGATTTTGTGTCGCATTTCTATCGCAACGTAGTGAATATCGGTACTCCTAAGATCCGAACCGCGGAAACGGGCACTAAAATTTTAAAAAATATGCATACGTGGGTATGATCAATTGTGTCTAGAAAGCACATGGTGGTGATGATTATGCTTATATATTAGGGTTGATATAAGGAAGGAGTATTGGGGTCCCAATATCATGCATATACATATAGTAGGTTTTTGTGGAGGAATAAAAATCTTTTGAGTGTTGGTAGTACTAGAGAATAGTATGATTACTATGAATGGCATAACTCCACTCACTCTCGTCTAGGGCTTGTCAACTTGCATAATAACTTGGTGCGCTTAGCTCGAACTACCTATATATGCTATGGGCACCACTCATTTTCTGCATACTATGTGGCTCAAACATGTCATCAAAATTCAAATCTACTAATAGTGATGATTTGAGAGAATAATTGACTAATGCTGTATATAAAACAAACAGCGAAAAAATAGAGAGATGACACTGAAATTAATTTTACCTAGAATATCAATTTTGAAGAAAAGAAAAATTACTGATCACATCAAATTAGCTCGCGCCTTTCATCATTTGAGTTTTGATCCTCTTTTTAACTCAATAGTAATTACGTAGAATATCAATTTCCTGTAGCATTTATATGCTCTGCACGGTTTAGCTTCGTTACAACTTCAACGGTATTATAAATTATTTAAAACTTCTTTTGGCACCCGTATTATATCGTAATAAGAGTCGTAGTATCCAGTGCGACCCATAACTAAATTCAACGTCTACTAATATGAAACATTGATTATAGCACGGCTCCGAACTGTTGAGTAAAATTATCACCATGCTATTTAAGCCTCGAGAAAGGTAGGGAGGTCTTAACTTTGTGAAGCGGATATCATCATAAATAAGAAAAAGCTTGGTACACAGAGATCTGGTATACGTGAGCTTTTAGGATTTTAATCAAATTCGCCGTTTAGGCCCGCAAAACGAAGATATTTTGTTTGGGTAAATGTTTTGGAATTTTTTATGTGGATATTTTTCGGGTTATTTACATTCCTGTAGTGTTTTTAATGTTCACATAGCGTTCTTGAGGTTCATATGGTGTTTTTGAAGTTCATATAATATTTTTAATGTTAATTTGATTTTAATGTTCTAGATATTCATACTGTGTACTCGACTATGCATATGTATTTTAAAAATTTGACCTGAAAAATACAATTAATTTAAAAGTAACTTTTTCGGACTTATGCATTGGAATCTGAATATAAAAGAAATTCTCATGGAAAAATAAGAAAGGATTAAATTGCCGACGATAAATGCTACATTTCGTTCTACACGATTTAGCTTCGTTACAACATCAACGGTACATTAAATTATTAAAAACTTCTTTTGGGACCCGTATTATATTGTAATTAGAGTCGTAGTATCCAATGAGACCCATAACTAAATTCAACCACTAGGATGAAACATTGATTATGCCACGACTCCTAACTGTAGAGAAAAATTATCACCATGCTATTTAAGCCTCGAGTAAGGTAGGGAGGTCTAAACTTTGTGAAGCGGATATCGTCATCAATAAGAAAAAGTTAGGCACACAGAGATCTTGTATACATGAGTTTTTTGAAATTTAACCAATTTTCAACGTATAGGGACTCGAAACGAAGATTTTTTGTTTGGGTAAATGTTCTTGGATTTTTTTTATGTAGATATTTTCGTGTTATTTACATTATTATAGTGTTTTTAATGTTCACATTGGGTTCTCGAGGTTCATATAGTATTCTTGATGTACATATAATATTTTTAATGTTAATTTGATTGGTGTTCTTGATGTTCATATTGTGTACTCAGTATGCATGTGTGTTCTAAAAATTTGACCTCAAATATACAATCAATTTAAAAAGTAAATTTTTAGAAATTATGCATTGGAATTTGAATATAAAAGAAATTCTAATGGAAAATATGTAAGGGTTAAATTTCTGATGATAAATGCTACAGGAAATGCTATAGCATTTCCTATAGCTTTTATATGTTCTACACGATTTAGCTTCGTTACAACATCAACGTTACATTAAATTATTAAAAACTTCTTTTGGGAACCATATTGTATCGCAATAAGAGTCGTAGTATCCAGTGGGACCCATAACTAAATTTAACCACTAGTATGAAACATTGATTATACCACGACTCTGAACTATAGAGTAAAATAATCACCATGCTATTTAAGCCTCGACTAAGGTAGGGAGGTCTAACCTTTGTGAAGGGGATATCGTAATCAATAAGAAAAGGATTTGCACACAGAGAGCTGGTATACGTGAGTTTTTTAGATTTTAACCGAATTTCGACGTTTAGGCACTCAAAACGAATATTTTTTGTTTGGGTAAATGTTTTTGGATTTTTTTATGTGGATATTTTTCATGTTGTTTACATTCTTATAGTGTTTTTAATATTCACATAACGTTCTCGAGGATCATATGGTGTTTTTGATGTTCATATAATATTTTTAATATTAATTATATTTTGGTGTTCTTGATGTTCATATTGTACATGTACTCGAGTATGCATATGTGTTCTAAAAATTTGACCTCAAATATACAATCAATTTAAAAAGTAACATTTTTGGAACTTATGCATTGGAATTTGACTAAAAAATAAATTCTTATGGAAAAATATGTAAGGATTAAGTTGCCGACGATAAATGCTACACTGTAGCATTTATATGTTCTACACGGTTTAGCTTCGTTACAATATCAACGGTACTATAAATTATTAAAAACTTCTTTTAGGACATGTATTATATCGTAATAAGAGTCGTAGTATCAAGTGGGACCAATAACTAAATTCAACCACTAGGATGAAGCATTGATTATACCACGGCTCCGAACTGTAGAGTAAAATTACCACTATGCTATGTAAGCCTGAAGTAAAGTAGGGAGGTCTAAAATTTGTGAAGCGGATATCGTCATCAATAAGAAAAAGTTTGGCATTTAGAGATCTGGTATACGTGAGCTTTTTGGATTTTAACCGAATTTTGACGTATAAGCACTCAAAACGAAGATTTTTTATTTTGGGTAAATGTTTTTGGATTTTTTCATGTGGATATTTTTTGTGTCATTTACGTTCTTATAGTATTTTTTAATGTTCACGTAGAGTTCCCGAGGTTCATATGGTGTTCTTGATGTTCATATAATATTTTTAATATTAATTTAATTTTGGTGTTCTTGATGTGCATATTGTGTACTCGAGTATGCATATGTGTTCTAAAAATTTGACCTCAAATATACAATCAATTTAAAAAGAAATATTTTTGGAAGTTATGCATTGGAATTTGACTATAAAAGAAATTCTCATGGAAAAATATGTAAGAATTAAATTTCCGACGTTAAATGCTACAGGAAATTCTAGCATTTCCTATAGCATTTATATGTTCTATACGATTTAGCTTCGTTACAACATCAACGTTACATTAAATTATTAAAAACTTCTTTTGGGACCCGTATTATATTGTAATAAGAGTCGTAGTATCTAGTGAGACCCATAACTAAATTCAACTACTAGTATGAAACATTGATTATACCACGGCTCCGAACTATAGAGTAAAATTATCACGATACTATTTAAGCCTCGACTAAGGTAGGGAGGTCTAAACATTGTGAAGCGGATATCGTCATTAATAAGAAAATGCTAGGCACACAAAGATCTGGTATATGTGAGCGTTTTGGTTTTAACCTAATTTCGACGTTTAGGCCCTCAAAACGAAGATTTTTTGTTTGGGTAAATGTTTTTGGATTTTTTTATGTTGATATTTTCCGTGTTATTTACATTCATATAGTGTTTTTAATGTTCACATAGCGTTCTCGAGGTTCATTTTGTGTTCTTGATGTTCATATAATGTTTTTAATTTTAATTTTATTTTGGTGTTCTTGATATTCATACTGTGTACTCGAGTATGCATATGTGTTCTAAATATTTGACCTGAAATATACAATCAATTCAAAAAGTAATATTTTTGGGGCTTATGCATTTGAATTTGAGTATAAAAGAAATTATCATGGATTATATGTAAAGATTAAATTGCCGACGATAAATGCTACAGGAAATGCTATAGAATTTCTTGCAGCATTTATATGTTCTACACGGTTTAGCTGCGTTACAACATCAACGGTACTATAAATTATAAAAATTTCTATTAGGACTCATATTATATTCGTGATAGGAGTCGTAGTCTTTAGTAGGACCCATAACTAAATTCAACCACTAATACAAAACATAGATTATACCACGGCTCTGAACCGTTGAGTAAAATTATCACCACACTATTTAAGCCTCGAGTAAGGTAGGGATGTCTAAACTTTGTGAAGCGGATTTCGTCATCAATAAGAAAAAGCTTGGAACACACAGATCTGGTATACGTGAGTTTTTTTGGATATTAACCAAATTTCGACATTTAGGCCCTCAAAATGAAGATTTTTTTTTTTTGTAAATTTTTTTTTTTTTTGTGTAGATATATATTTTGTGTTATTTAATTTCCTAAAGTTCTTTTAATGTTCACATAGTGTTCTCGAAGTTCATATACAGTGTTCTTGATTTTCATATAATGTTTTAAATGTTAATTTGATTTTGGTGTTCTTGATGTTCATATTGTGTACTCGAGTATGCATATGTGCTCTATAAATTTGACCTGAAATATACAACCAATTAAAAAAATTACTTTTTTAGGGCTTATACATTGGAGTTTTACTATAAATAGAAAATAAAAAAAAATGGTATAATAGAGGCAAAAGTACCTTGAAGTATCTCAAAGTTCACGGCATATTCCAAATCTTTTTTTTCAGAGGTAAGAGTATCAAAATGTAAAAAGTTGTTTACACCGTTAGTACCGAACAGTTAACTTCCACAAAATATCCGAAATTATAAATAATCCAAATTATTATCATTTATTAGCGACATACGTACTTAATTTACTATCATATTAATAAAATATATAAAGTAAGTGGATAAAATTACAAAAATATCATAAGCTCTCAAGTTATTATTGACGACATAAATGTTTAAGTTATTATCATTTATGCTATTTTTGTAATTTTATCCACCAATCCTACATATTTTATGTATATGATAATAACTTAAATACTTATGTCAACATAATGAAAATCCAAGTTTTGAAAAAATCACTTATCGAAAGATTCCTCTTGTTGCTTGTTTAGCACGTGGATGAAATGCTCGCTGCAGAGACAATATTTTCAGAGGTATAAGTATTTGTTCGGAAAAAGGAATTATTTTGAGGATCGAGAAAGAGGAGATAAAGGAGAGAGAAAAATAATTGTGTTTTTGTAATTGTTCATTATGCTCTTATTAATATTTAGAGGTATAATTTATGTGGTCACACAAGTTTCAATATATCAATGAATAAAACATGATTAGATTTTTATTTACTATAGCAGCATAATTAATTAATTCGAAACTAATTTGTCGTGGGGTGACAATTTTGTTTTAAAATAAATATTATTTAAGTACAAAAGTTAATTTTTAAAAAAGTTGAGTGAGTGCTTGTTTGTCCCTAGTACTTACCTTCACTCACTTTGTGTCAATTTGTGATGCATTTTAAATTCTTAAACATTATCTTTAATTTCTATGCATATATATTTATATTATATATATATATATTTGAAAAGCTTCATTAAAGTAGTATTTACTCCCTTTCTTATAATGATTAAGTTTATCAATATATTTGGTTTATTTATTGAATTGAAACAAAGTACAAGTTGACAAAAAGTTGTTGATATATATATGCTTTCTTTTTTCAGGAGAAAATAATAAAAGGAAAGTAAAAAAATTAAAAGCATGGATAGACATTAGCCTTGTAGTCCATGAACCTTCATTTACAAACTTTCCTATGCAAAAAGGAATTTAAAGCAAAAACATATGGCTTTATCTCTACAACACTAGGTAGGGTTAAAGATAATTATCAAGGGAAAGCATATATATATATATATATATATATATATATATATATATATATATATATATATATATAGATATATGTATGTATGTAAGAAAAGGTGTCTTAATTACACTATTATAAATATTGGCTTCGGCGATCAAACTTCACACGACGATTTTCAAATGTTGTCGTACAAAGCACGCTTACACGATAGTTACAATAGAGCATCGTACAAGGACATTATTAAAAATAAAAATACACGATAATCTCAAAAAATATAACACAAATACATGTCGCCGGAATCAACATTGAGCTCGACTTTGCTAAAAAGAAAGACAAAAGAAGAGCATGTGAATAGACATTGTGAGCCTTGTAGTAATTCATGAGCCTTCATTACATTTACAAACTTATATATATATATATATATATATATATATATATATATATATATATATATTAAGGGAATTAAAACATTTTACATAAGGTAGGGCTAATTAAAGATAATCACCACTTAGATTAAGCATGAAAATAAGGTGAGTAATTGTGGGACCAAGTATTAATTACTTTGAGTTGTCTATATTATCTTTCATCATGCACAATGTTGTGTTTTTCAAGAGCTTGTAGGAACACACTAGAAACCCTTAGTGCTGCACCAAATCACATGATTAAATGTTGTACACCAAATATATATATATATATATATATGTATATGTATATAGAATAATATAAATCGAGACACATGGAGGTATAGTTTTGAGCATGTGAAGGTCAAAGTCAATGTTCACCAATTTAGGGTCAAATTCTACGTACCAACACAAGAGGGCAAAGATTAGATTATGAGACCTATAAAAGTATATGAAAAAGCTATAATCCATGATTATCTTAATAAACCATGAAATTTATTGGTAGGACCACTATACACATAAATAGAAGGCAGTCCAGGTATTTTTTATTATTTTTTGGAGAAAATGATGAGGTCAGCTTGGTAGCGAGTCCACCGACTCGGTTTTTATCATTGAGCCAAGTCATAACGGACTCGGCGGTTTTGTTTACCTAAATACGCCAAACCGTAATATTATAGAAAATATAGATAGAGACAAGAACATATAATAATTATGAGGAGAAAATTTACATGTTGAGGTCAAAGTCGTCAATGTTCAACAATTTAAGGTCAAATTCTAAGTAGCAATACAAGAGGGCAAATATTATATTATGATCATACCTAAAATTCGTTTATATTAAAAATAGAAACACATAGATATAATTTTGAGTGATAGATTTGCATGTTAATAAGGTCAAGAGCCAAGTTCTACGTACAAAGACAAGAGGGCAAAAATTAGATTATGAGACGTATTAAATTAGTATATAATTGATGATTATGTTAAGCATGAGATTTATTGGTACGACCATTATACCTTAAATGGAAGGCATTAATCTAGGTATTGGGTGATACGCGTTAAGTAGGTCTTTATCATAAGGTTTAGTGCTTCATATATATATATATATATATATATATATATTGATATATTATTCTTGACTGTTTTCCATATTAAGTGAAGAAGTTTGGTGAGCTGTCTATATAAATAATAATTGTGGGTTTCTTATTGGCAAAATTTCTAATCAATATTTGGGTTCTTTTTTGGTAAAGGGTTCCTTCTTTTTGGCAAAAATATCTTATTTATTTATAATTATTTGCTAAATAAACTACTTAAAATCTATTGCAGCCACATGTACTTGTAGACATTTATATATTGCGCTCAATTATTTCAAGGGCTCTAGAATGTCAAATTTCTTTACAAGAAACCACATTTTCACCGACGTAGGTAAAAAAATACGGTGACAAGATGAGCCTGGAAAGTTTAACCGTTTAGCAGCACACAAACATGCCGATGCCACTACGTAAAAGACTCTTCTACGGTTGACTCGCACGGTGAATCGCCGCTAAAACCTCAAATCGCCTTATGATCTATTAAACTTTTACGGATACATTATCGAAAATACAGACTTTAAAAAAAAATTAACTGTAAAAATACATACAGGCCAATAAAATGACTCATTAATATATATTAATAAGACTGAGTATATACTTATATTAAACAAAAAAATATTGTCCTCTAACGAAACAACTCATTTGTTACCGGCATACCTTGTAATACTAGATCGGTTAATTTACTTGTCGATAAACTAATTTTTCTAAAAATACATGTCGCTAAACCCGTAACGTCCGAATACGATATTAATTTGAAACATTGGTATAATCAAAAGCCCTAATCTAGTCCGTCTCTTACATAATGGGCTTTAATTGCTTTACTTTAAATATGGAATAAAGTGAGGATACGAGAGTCCCACATGGAAAGCGAATGGGAGAGAGTGTGGGGGATTTGTGGTATACCTGGGCGGGCGGGCTAGACAATTTGAAATGGCTATTTTAGTAATTTCATATCGGGCAAGTTAAACTAATATTCATTTAGGGTAAACTGCGGCTAATGTACCCAATGTTTGATTTTCTACGGATTATGTACTCAATGTTTATTTTCGACGGCTAATGTACTCAATGTTTGATCCGTTAGAGTTTTTGGGTTTTCCGTCAGTTGACCGTTAGAGAGTTATATGTACACTTTTCGTATTTTTGACATAACTCACTCATTTTTTGTCCAAATTTTATGCACGACCTATGGTTGGAAAGATAAGAGATAGATCTACAACTTTAATGTTTTAAGTTTTGTAAAATCAGTTTTAAAAAAATACGAAATTTCAAGTACAACGTAAAACTGGACATTAATTTAATGCAAAATATTTGTTTCGAGCAAATTTTAATATACTTAATGACTTTTTATGATGAAACGTAAAAGGAAAAAGTTGTAGATAAATGTTTTATCTTTCCAACGGGTGTTTATTTATAAATTTTGGATAAAAAACAAGTGAGTTATGCCAAAAATATGAAATATTATTTCACATCACATCTTTTATATTTTTGGAATAACTCACTCATTTTTTGTCAAAAATTTATAAATAAACACCCGTTGGAAAGATAAAACATTTATCTACAACTTTTTTCTTTTACGTTTCATCATAAAAAGTCATTAAGTATATTAAAATTTGCTCGAAACAAATATTTTGCATTAAATTAATGTCCAGTTTTACGTTGTACTTGAAATTTCGTATTTTTTTAAAACTGATTTTACAAAACTTAAAACATAAAAGTTGTAGATATATCTCTTATCTTTCCAACCATAGGTCGTGCATAAAATTTGGACAAAAAATGAGCGAGTTATGTCAAAAATACGAAAAGTGTATACATAGAGGAGGATAACTCTCTAACGGTCAACTGACGGAAAACCCAAAAATATCTAACGGATCAAACATTGGGTACATTAGCCGCCAAAAATAAACATTGGGTATATAATCCGCAGAAAATCAAACATTGGGTACATTAGCCGCAGTTTACCCATTCATTTATGATCTATCTCTGTTTCTCATGTCCTAGTTGGTGTCGTTTATAGCTAGAAAATCGGAAGGGGCAAGTTTAGTGATTTTCGTGTCTTTTATGTACTCATTCTATTTGGTCACAGAAAATTAGAAGGGCAAAGTTTAAGTAATTGTGTCGTTTATGTATTAGAAAATTTTCATGTTCGGTGTCGTTTATAGGTTAGAAAATTGGAAGGGAGTTAGTGATTTTCGTGTCCTCCATGGTCTCGTTCTAGTTGGTGTCGTATGTGATATGTTTGATGTCGTATTTTCACGTGCTAATTCAAAAGGGCGTATAATTTTAGTACTTCTCTTGTTTCTTACATTCAAATTTTGAAGGGTAGATTTGGTAAAAGACCTTTCTATTTCGTGTCGATTGTACGTATAGATTTGGTGAAATTGTGCTCTTTTTCGTTTCATTATATGATAAATTTGGAATGAAAATTTTGGTGGTGTTACACTTTGATAACTCTATGAAAATAGAGTTATTACACGGTTTTTTACGAAATTAATAATTAAAACCCGAACGAAAGATCGATATAAAATTGACAATATTGTCCAATTAGGCTAAAATTGTAAGTGCTTGAACAAAATTGTGTAACATTGGAATAAACACATAAATTGATGTACATTGACAAAAAGAACCAAGTTTATGTGTTTATTTCATGTTTTCTCACTTGAGCACTAATTACTAACATGATAAGATTGGGCTTAATTAATTAGGCTCAATTACCAAGAGAATGAGCCAAAATAAGAAAGTTGCCCTAATTAATTTTTGTCTTTTTTGGGCAAGAGAATCAGCCATTGGATTAGAGAGGAATTGATGATCAAAGGCTGAAAACCAAGCAGCCATTGAGAACCAATCAGCCACCAACAAGAAAAGAAAAAGGAGAGCAACAAGAGAGGGATATCAACGAAGAAAAAAGCAAGAAAGAAGGTGTTGCTTGGAACAAAGGAATAAGAAGGCAGCAACAAGAGAGAAAAAAGAACGAACTGCTTGGAAGAGAAAAAAATAACGAGCAGCCTTGGAAAGGGAGACAAGAAGAAGAAAGAAGGCTGCATCAGAGCAACTTTGGCCATCGTGGGATCATCAAGAGGTAGCAAGGAAAAAAGAGAAGGGCAGCGAGGGATCATCAACACATCAACTTGAGTTCATTTTGTTCATCACATTTTCGGTTTGATGTTGTATCTTGAACCACTTTTCTTCTCTAATTTTTGTTGTTCTTGTATGAACTAAATTCCTAGAGTTTGGTAAATGATGAACTAAGGGTTTGATGAATTATTGAATGTGATGGATTTTGTGTTTTCTTAGTTCTTGGTTGAGTGCTTAATTTTGTCATAATTCTATTTCTTGTTTCAACTTAATAGAATTTCAGATTTGATCTCTATTGGAAAATATGAATTGAATTGGAAATGCAACCTTGATACATGTTTAATCTTGTGAATTCGTTCTTAAGATTGAGATGAGTATAGGAATATATGAATCTCCTTGTAGGTTTGTGGAATTGGATCTTAATTTTAACCGGTAAAATAGTCTTATCATAGGAATATGAATGATTAGTTTACAATCGGTTTTTTAAGCAAAAGTTCGGAAGAACCAATGTTATCGTCGTTTCCCAGAATCACTAAGAAAATGCAATAGCATTCCTGTCACATTCGGTAATTCGGAAAACCCGAAGTAATTCATGAGCCCAACCGTTTTCTCTCATTGATTATCAAATTGCTTGTTTCCCCTGTTCCATTTAGCTTTAGTTAACAGTTTGAATACCATTTTAGCTTACAATTTGAATGAATCTTGATTTTTATGAATTTTCTCATGTTATCTCATTTTTATATAACTCGCAAGAAATACGTAATTTGATTTAGTCTCCGTGGGATCGATCTTTGTGCTTTGCACATTGTATTACTTGTCGACACGTGCACTTGCGTAAAATTGCATATACGTTTTGCAACCAACACACTTTCTTGTTGTTTTTATGTAATATATATATATTATTGGAAGGGGAAATTTTGAAGTTACATACTTTTATGTAATAAATTTGATGGGGGTAAATTTTGGTATTTTATAGTTTATACTAGTGTCGTTTCTCCAACGTAGCACTAAAACGCTATTTTAGCGTATAAGATTGTCAAAAAAGTCTTCTCCAATGGAACGTCAAATACCAACACCATTTACGATGTAAGTTACAACCAGGGTCGAAGCCAGAAAATATTATAAGCGAGAGTGGATAATAATATAATTAAAGTGATCATTAAAATAAAATATGACATAAAAATGTAACATATAATATCATAATTGTCCTCTAGGAGGAATTCTCATCAAATAACGATGATCTTTTACACCCTACTAGTTAGGGGTGCAAATAATACCCGGAAACCGGGTAATTATCCGGAACCGGATTGGTATCCGGATTTAATAACCGGAACCGAAACCGGAACCGAATTCCGGTTCCGGGTACCCGGAACCGATTTTGAAACCGGTTCCGGGTACCGGGTAGTAAAATTAAAAAAACCGGGTACCCGGTACCCGGTTTATTACCCTGTTTTAATTTTGTCTTTTATTTTTATGGTAATTTAATTTTTAGGGTTACTTCTCTGCACTAGGGCTCGACTTCATTTCATCCAGCCTCCCTCCCATCTCGCCGACTTCATCAAAATCCCGCCTCCCTCTGATGCCGGAGACTATGTTTCTTTTTTCTTTTTTCGCGGGACTATGTTATACTTGATGCGGACTATTTTTTTTATGCATTTTGGACTGTTTTTTCTTTTATGCTTGATGTGCGGGATTATTTTTTTATGCAGTTTTTTTTAAGATGAATGTATGTTTTTAATTTTAAATAATATATATATATATATATATATATATTTATTTAAAAAAAACAGGGTACAGGGTAAAACCGGGTACCTGGATCCGGTTCTCAAAACCGGGTACCGGGTACCGGTACCGGGTATCAAAATACAGATACCCGGAAACAGGGTACCCGAAAACAGGGTACCCGGATTTCAGGGTACCGGTTCCGGGTACAAATTTTCAGATACCCGGATTCCGGTTCCGGGTACCGGGTACCTCGAAAAAACAGGGTACCCTACCCGGTTGCACCCCTACTAGTATATAGATTCCCCTTCCTCTCTCTATTTCATAATCATTAGATTCCCTAGTCAACGGTCAACGCCACGGTATTCAAACAAGATTCCCTCGCGCCACAAAAAAAAATAATAATAATAATAAAACATTAAATTGGCTTTAAGAAGAGGTCAACAGTCAATGCCTCCTTCTTCGTAGCACCAAACCAATACCAAGTTCAGTGTAACAGCTTCAATCCAAAAAGGTATGAATTCAATCATCATCAACACATTCAATCCAAACCCCATTAAATACTCAATGTTTCTGCAAATCACCATTCTCCCAATCTCCGATCATGTCCAAAGCTCGGATTTCCGATGATATCACCGGCCAGACCGACCTCGGCCAGTGGAAGATCAGGAAGACTCTGACGGAGTCCGACGTCGCTCTCGACCGGATGCTCAAGTTCTCGCGCGCCGAGTCCGCGCACATCCTGCGATCCCTCGACGGGGACGCGGCGGCAACGGCGGAGAGAGGCGAGGCGGTGACGGTGAGGATGGTGGACACGGACACCGGCACGTGGCACCGGCTCTGCTTCAGGAAGGTCCGGCGGGGGAGCGTGTTCGGGTTCAAGCTCGGCTGGGTCTCGCACTTCGTGGCACGCCGGCGGCTCGCTGCGGGCGATGAGGTCGGTATGTTCGTCGATCCCGGCGCGTCGCTGTTCTATTTTCGTGTCCTGTCCCGTGCTCGTGTTGTTGATGCAGAGGATTAGGCCTCGTTTTTTTCAATATTTATTTTGAATTTCGTTGCGGGCTGTTGCGGTAAAAGTAACATTAGAAAAAACCGCAAGGAGCGCAATAGACGCGAAAATTAAAGCTAATTTGAATTAAATGTGTTTTCGCATAATGGTGTGTCGAAGATTGTCGAGTTGGTCAATATATGATCATGATATAGTGTTAACTAATTAATTGCCATTAATTTTGTATCCCTCAAAAACAAATTAATGTACAATAAATAAACTTCAACCATAAATCGAAATAATTTCTTTAAACCTCAAAAATAATTTGGAGCGCTCTAGATAAATTCCGGTAATTGTTGAGAGCGATCATATGCTTGAGTGTTCATTGTGTGGAATCACTCGACGCTTGCTCAAATCGTGATTTACGTGCAATTTTTCCGTCGAACTCGTATAGTAAATGCTAATGTGGATTGAATATTTATATGTTTCCGTACTTTGGTAAGACTTATAAAGGGGAAAACATATCGTTGGGCCGAGCAACTAGCGGGCCGGGCCATCGGGTGATGGCCCGAGCGCACTCTACACTCTAGGATGTCTCATTAATGGAGATCATCTTTCAACCAATCAGTCAAATCTCTCTCAAAGTGAAGGGATGTTACGGTTCGCGAGAGATTAATAACGCTTTGTGTGTTCTCATTTCCGTTAGCACGGCTCCGGTAACTCGATTTTTCATGTTCAAAGATTGCTTCTTCGCAATCGGTTGAGGACGTGTTTTTCTCCTGTTAAGCACTCGACCAATCCTTCAATATTTTCACAAGAACAGACATGTTAGTTAGGCATTGAATCAAATCATGTTTTTGCTGAAAGAGAAAGCTCTGAACATTTGCGATATGTTTGAGTGAGAGAAAGAGAGAGCTTGTTCTTGCCATTTGTATAGTCCCGACAGTCGTGTTGGCCGACTCGGAGATCGGTGTGCCAATTCCGGTTGAACTCCGAAGCTGCGTCTCTTGCATCAACAATGGCGGCTCCGACGAACCAGCATTTCTTCCGCGGAAGTTTCGACAGAGTTCTTGTGTGCAAAACTCCTAAAGCAAAAAGATAACAACTCACAAGTGAGAACAACCGACTTGGTAAAGGCTTTCTTTTTTCTTCGAAAAACCGGGCATTTGACCGAAACCACATGGGAACAGAAACATGGTATTTTTACACCTATAGTAAATAGTTGAAATTTAAAGCACTAGAAAACCCGACAGCGGGCCTGGCTTTGTTTGCCCAGACCTGTCCCGGTTTCCGGAACTCTGAACCAGAAAATAAACCACGGCTCGGGATGAAAAATCAGTTTGTAGTTGGTTTTACCTTCTAAAGATTTGCCAGAAAAAGCATCAAGTGCTGCATATATACTCTCTGGATCTTTTGGTTGAAAATCATAAACCAAAACCTGCAAAGAGAGAGATTTATTAATTATAACCACTAATTTGATGAAAATATATTATTAACACACAAACGGGCAGGCGCGGGTTGCCCGCCTGGCCCCTCACGGCTCGGGCTGTGGAAGCCGGCCCCGTCCAAAACTTTTAATTAGTATGTTTGAAAAGTTAAAATAATGACGGATTTTTTCGCCCTTCCCCGTTATCATAGTGGGTGAGTTTTATGTGTCCCGTTTATCTACATGGAGCAAACAACCCGTGCTGACCAAGAGGGGTGCGACGGGTCGGCCCACTCGTGGTCTGCCCGTCCTGAATCCCGAGTAAATATTGAATGAGCCTTCTGAAAGATTGGGTAGTATTATTAAATTTTTATTCACAAAGATTGGCAAACACTACATTACATATAGATTCCTAAACTACATATATAGCTTAAAAGTGGGCAAAAAAATCCATATAAAAGTTATAAAATATTTGTGATATAAGTACCCGAAGTCACTAAATCGTGTCGAGGTCTGATCTAATCTCATCCGTATCGAGTTAATAAAAGAGCTGAATAATTATCGTAATAGACGGTAACAAGACTTTAACGGAATTGAATCCCGTCACTGTTTGTGGAAATTGAGTGATACTGCCACACTTAATACGAATCTCGTCCGTATCGAGTTATAATAAAAGAGCTGTATAATTATCGTAATAGACGGTAAAAAGACATTAACGGAATCGAATCCCGTTAATGTTTGTCGAAATTGAGTAATTTTCCAACACTTAATACGAGATTGAATACTTATACCGGCAAAATCAACACTTTAAGGATTGTACACTGTCCAAAAGTTTGTTTTATATATAAAGCACGAGAATTGGGAGATTTGAGAAGAGAGAACATAAACCTGAAAGTGTGGTACTTGTGCCGGTTTGACGATGACCATGAAATGCTGCAACTCCCAGACATTGAGAGAGAAGGCTGCTGACGTCAGCATCTGCGGCAGCCCTTTGGCTGCTCGGAGAGGCACCGCTGCCACGTAGACTTCTTCTCCGCCTAAACGCGGCGTCGCTTTCGGGATCGGCCACGCCATCTCTCAGCCTCACAAAAACAATCTTCTTCTTCTTCACGTTACACATAATAATCACATGAACGAGTTGACACATACAAAGAAACAATGTATCCACACAAAACGACACTTAAAACGACGTCGTTTGTTGAAAGCTGGGACTAGTTTGTGTGATGTTAAAATTTAAGCCGAGAAGCTTTCAAAAACGACAGGCTTTCTTCATTTTTCCTTTTTTTTATGAAATTTAAGTCACGAAATGTTCCAAATTATTTTTAGAATAGAAAAACTCATTGTTATGTTGTGCACGTATATGAAAATTTTAGGTGATAGTTTAGATTGACTTTTAATTGATATTTTATTCGTATTAAAAATAGATACAAATATGTGTACCATATTTTTCTGTTTAAATATCTTAGCATATATAGTGCTTAACTGATCACAAAATAATTATAATTTAAATGCTCACACAAATATGAGATCGAAGATCTAGCTTTAGATAAGCAATAATTTACGGACAAAGTTTTTTCTTGATCAAATTTCGAGTTATCTCATGAATTATAATATTTATACTATGTAAGTATATATATGTTATACTTCAATATTCATTTTATATAATAATACCAATTATATTGTTATTTCGATTTTCAATAACATTAATACAATCTTATAGACTTGTTTTGATCTTTATAATATTTCAATTTCGCATTATCTTTGATTTTCGATTATCCGTCGGCGTGCCCGTAACCAAAAAAAAAAAAAACCCTTATAAATTTGAACGAGCTTAAATTAAAAATAAGTAAGAATGAAAATACATGTTATTATGATAAAATAGAAAGAAAGCAGACAGTACAGTCAGCATGCAGACGTGGACCCCCTCAGGAATATTCCAAAGTCCAAACCAACTGGGTTTCCGCCACGTGGCAAGATCCCTATGGCCTTGTTGTGATCAGTTCATCTTCTTCCACATGACATGCTCTCTGTCTCTGAACTCAGCTCAGCTCCGTACAGTGGAGTTGAGCATTATTGTTATACTATTATATATATATATATATATATATATATATATATATATATATTATTATTACACAAACTCAGATCATCAGACCAATCAACGATCAACACACGATGACTCAACCAGACAAAACAAACAAACCTAAACGACGCCAACTTCCCGAACTCTCTCTCTCTGGTCCTCGTGATCACTCGTCAGCTTTCTCAACCGGAGCTTCAGAAACCACGGCTTTCTCCTCCACCGCTTCCGCCAACTTCTCTTCCTCTTTCGGCGCCTCGGTCTCGGTCTCGGTTTCCGCCTCGGCTTCTGGCTCAGCCGTTGGAGCTTCGGCTTCGACCTCCTCTACCACAGTTTCCGGCTCAGCCTCCGGAGTTTCCACTGCAGGCTCCACTGGCTCTGCTGTCAGCTCCTCAGCTGCGTCCGTTGTCTCGGTATTCGTCTCCGTTTCGGCTTCCGCTGGAGTCTCCTCAGTCTTCGTCTCCGTTTCCACCTCCTCCGCCGGCGTCTCTTCTTTCTCGGCTTCCGTCTCCGTCTCTGCCGGCTTGGGCTCGTCGGCTGTGGGGGTTTCCTCTACCGCGTCTTGGGTGGCGGTGGTTGTTTCGGGGGCCGGCGCTGGGACGGTTTCTTCGACGGCGTGCTCAGATTTGCCTTCCGAGAAGGCTGTTGTTGGTGGCGCAATCTAGTAATATATAATACAAGACTAGATCAGCTAGCTCATCAATTAAACTAGTTTATATTAGTATCTTTTGAACTAATATATCTTTAAAAATAATTAATAACTTAATTACAAACTGAAAAACTTTTAGCTAAAATTTTTCAGATAAAATATAAGCATATATAAGGACAAGGTGGCTAGTTTGCATGTAAAATCTATGAATTTTGTGAAAACATAGTTAAAGCAAATTATTTCTGATGATTATATCTCCATATATACAGATTAGATCATGACATGATCATGTGAAACCAATTTTGTTAAGTACCAAGAAATTATATATATATATATATATATATGTATATTTACGTAAGATTTTTTTTATTTTATTTTATGGAAAAAGATGGTAAACTGAAATTACCTCAACCGTGGCCATTGATGAAACTTGGAAGAAAAATGAAGGGATTAAGAAAACAAATAGAGAATTAATAGAGAGAGAGCTAAACAAAACTCAAGATATAATACTAGGAATATTGGATGAGAGAATTGTCCCAATGGACTCGGTATTTATAGGGGAGAGAGAGAGAGAGAGAGAGAGAGAGAGAGAGAGAGAGAGATTTTAAACTGAAAAGGTGATTAGCATGTGATAGTAATCATAGTATTTTTTGGGATTGATGTTTAATTACTACAAAATAAATTAATTAATTTACTCTTTGGATCGGCAAACTGTGAAACTGTAAAAATCTTTTACACCTCGGTAAAAGTTATGAAGATCTCCTTCATCATTCTCCACTTGAAACTTTGTGTCACTGTGCTTTGTGAAGTCTGCTTTTTAGGGTAACACTACGTGTAAAAAACCATGCAAATGTCTCTTATTACACATATATACATATACTTAATATATATATATATGTTGAATTACGATTTCGTCTACGTCAATTTGTATTGATACGACAAAATTTATTTCTGTTGTTTATAATATTAGGCTTCAGTCATAAGAGCCTAATACCAAAGAGGGCCAGAAGAAAAGTCAACAGTCAAAGAGAAGATACACGATGAAGACAGACGATGAGGATTTCCATCGATGAAGAAACGCACATTGACATAACCCCGTCGATGGAGCCCATCGCCAACCAAAGAAGAGACGGGCCAAGTCAGCGACGAAGCACAATCTCGCGACGAAGCCCAGGAGCAGACGACTAAGAGGAAAACAAGCACGGAGTAATTAAAGCAACACGAGCGACACTTCAGGGCTGACGACGACGATCACGCCCACGATTACAGCCTTGCAATTAAGGCGATTATGAGGGAATCAAACACATTTGTAACCGACCATTTATGAGGTTCGATTTGAATTATCAAGCTCTATAAATAACGAGCTAAACCATGTAAAAAGGGATCGAAAAATCCTTATCAAAGAATACAATATTCAGACATTGAAACCCAAAAAAGTTATCCGATTCACTTCAAAAACACATCTCATTCAACGTGATCTAGTTTTAACGGAAAGACTCGAGCTCTAAGGTAATCTAAATACGAAATTACACCAATCGTAACTCCGTCACTGCGGAGGTGATTTTTCTCCTCAACAATATAGGCTTAGTACATCATAAATACTTAATATTTTAGTTTTTATAATAACATCACCTTAATTTTTCACATCAAAATTTTTAATATTTATTATTTTTTCCATAAATAATATTATTAATGTCCTGTTAATACCAAATAAAAAAATATATAATTTTTTAAAAATAATACGTATTCAGAACTTAACGACACATTTCAAATTTATAATATGAACATTAAAAAAATAGTTGTAAAAAATTTTAAATTTATACTGCTAAAAGATTAAATTATTCAGTATTTATGTTGCTAATAAGTAGATGTGTCTCTTCTAACCCTAAGATGCAATAAAAAAAAAAAAAAAAATCCCATTCATTCGACAACAATTTTCTTACATGTACAAGTTCAAGAAGGAAATTTCATATAAGGATTGATCTAAAGTATTATTTTAAGTAAGATTTCATTTTAAATGTAAGGGTAAACTGCGGCTAATGTACCCAATGTTTGATCTTCTGCGGATTATGTACCCAATGTTTATTTTCGGCGGCTATTGTACCCAATGTTTGATCCGTTAGATATTTTCGTGTTTTCCGTCACTTGACCGTTAGAGAGTTATCCTCCTCTATATGTACACTTTTCGTATTTTTGACATAACTCACTCATTTTTTGTCCAAATTTTATGCACGACCTATGGTTGGAAAGATAAGAGATAGATCTACAACTTTGGTGTTTTAAGTTTTGTAAAATCAGTTTTAGAAAAATACGAAATTTCAAATAAAACGTAAAACTGGACATTAGTTAAATGCAAAATATTTGTTTCGAGCAAATTTTAATATACTTAATGACTTTTTATGATGAAATGTAAAACTAAAAAGTTATAGATAAATTTTTTATCTTTCCAACGGGTGTTTATTTATAAATTTTGGACAAAAAATGAGTGAGTTATGCTAAAAATATGAAAGATGTGATGCGAAATAATCTTTCATATTTTTGGCATAACTCACTCATTTTTTGTCCAAAATTTATAAATAAACACCCGTTGGAAAGATAAAAAAAATTTATCTACAACTTTTTAGTTTTACATTTCATCATAAAAAGTCATTAAGTATATTAAAATTTTCTCGAAACAAATATTTTACATTAAACTAATGTCCAGTTTTGCGTTGTATTTGAAATTTCGTATTTTTCTAAAACTGATTTTACAAAACTTACAACACCAAAGTTGTAGATCTATCTCTTATCTTTCCAACCATAGGCTGTTCATAAAATTTGGACAAAAAATGAGTGAGTTATGTCGAAAATACGAAAAGTGTACATATAGAGGAGGATAACTCTCTAACGGTCAAGTGACGGAAAACACGAAAATATCTAACGGATCAAACATTGGGTATATTAGCCGCCGAAAATAAACATTGGGTACATAATCCACAGTAGATCAAACATTGGGTACATTAGCCACAGTTTACCCTAAATGTAATATATAATGTCAAACCTATTCACTCTTGCATCGAAAATGCGTATCACTCACTAGTAGAAATAACGTTTTCATCAACTGTTAAATCAGTTGTTTTAAATCCAAAATCAGTTGTTAAAACGTTTTTGACACTGACAAATCACTTCCTAAGTTTAGTTAGTAATACCTTGTGGCAAATGCTACATTTTACAACTGAAATATTTTAGTTGCTATTCGTGCTTTTGGCAACTGAGGGAAACTAAAAAATCACTCTCCAAAAGTATAAGTTTCCGGCCATTTTTTCGCCGGAAAAAGACAATCAGCAACTGAAGTATCAGTTTCGAAAAACTTTTCCGGTGTGCATATTAGCAACTGAAAAATCAATTTCCGAAATAAAAAAAATTCCGGCCATTTTTTTTTGTCGGAAAGTTGCAATTAACAACTGAAAAATCAGTTTTAAGAACTTTCCGATATGCACTTCAAAAACTGAAAAATCAGTTTCCAAAAGTACAGATTTTTGTATTGACAACTGAAAAACCAGTTTTAAGAACTTTTCGATATGCATTTTAGCAACTGAAAAATCAGTTTTAAAAAGTATATATTTTTGTATTGACAACTGAAAAATCAGTATTTAAAGCCTTTTTATATACTATTCAGTAACAACCGATTAATCAGTTTCTAAAACTTTTTGATGCATAATTGAAATCTGAATATTCAATTGTCTAATTGCCTATTTATCATTATTAAACAATCAGTTGTTATAAACAATAACATGATGATTTTATAGACTTTTTTCTTTGCTATCGTAAAGAACAAAAAAATTAAAAGATTGTCAAAATAGAGACATTCATTAAACATAAAAATTTTGTCCAAAAAACTTGAAAATTTAACCGAACACACATCACATATAATATAGATAACATAATAGATAAAGTTAGATAGAAGAGCTTGAACTTTCAGAGCCGTTACTTTCCTCGTTCGACGTCGAAGTCGAAGTTGAAGTCGAAGTCGAAAACTTAAAAGTTGGATTTAACTCACGCAAACACGCTTCGAAGTGCCCCTCTCTACGTTTCGAGCGACGTAACTTCGCTTTCAATCTTTCTAACTCCTTTTGCATATCATCGGAGTCTTGACCGCCATTTTCGGATGTCGCCACGTCAAGTTGATCCCTTTTGTTCAAAGTAGGCCCAAAACCAGTATCCCAACCTGATTTTTTTGTTTTCTCTCTACCACGAATACTCCGCACTGAATTTGTTTCTATTTCTCGATTTAGCTCAGGTGTAAGCTCAGTACCCTCTGGCAGTGTCTATAGCGGCATCTCGATGCTTGACGATGCGATCCTGAACCAATGTAAATTAATGTTCAAGTTCAAAATTATGAGCAATGACAATAAACAACACGCATCGAAGTCACTTACATATTCGTTTTCTGCCGCAGAAGTCAACCAACCGTTCTTGTTATGCATTTTATGATAAACTTGGAGCGGACTTGGAGCAACATTGCCATTTTCACGCTACATAAATTTGAAACCATGTCAGTATCCAATTTTTTTATTTCAATTGAAATTGATCATAAATATAAGCTTACCATCATACGATAACAATGATCCGAGAGATTTCTGGACCCACTCCGGCTTTGAATATAATTATCACTTTTTCGGTTCACGGACATTTTCTTGGAATATACCTAAAAATGACAACAAAAATAATGTAACAATAGTAATAGAGTAAATATTACTAGTTCTAGATGCATGTTCAAGGACAGAGAAAAAAAGTAAACACACTAACAATGTTAAGAATTACCTCAGTTTTATCGAGCTCCCAGTAATCACAAAAGGCATTCCAATCATGTGTGGAAGCACATCGCGGATCAATCTTTGATCAAAAAATTAAATTATGCAACAAAAAATTATTTTAAATGTATATACCTGTATCGTTATTATCTTCCGGGCTACATGCTCTATGATCATCACTAGAGCGTCCTCTTACATGATTCGGGTCACGAGTGGTCTTGCTTCTCTTTCTCTTCATTGTGATTTCAATTCTAAAATTAACCATAATAACATTAATAAAAAAAAAATCTGGTGGAGCACAAAACTTAAACAAACAGAGGACGCTACATTGTTACGTGATATACCATAATAGAAAAGATTGTTAATAACAAAGGCAATAAACAAACAAACAGAGGATCGTACATTACGTGATACAAAAGAGATAAAATGTTATACATACTTGCATCCAATGATACCTTAGTATTATTCAATCATGATACACTATACTGTAACTACAAAAATACAAATAAAGTGCAGTACGCCACGTTGAAATTTTCTATCAAACTTGGGAATGATACCATTTGTAGAAACAAGCAAAATTGGGATTTTTTTTATTATCATGGAATTAAAGTCGCTTGGCATGATTGGCTTTTGCCATTTGCTAATACATTCTTAGAACGAAATCCAAAAAGCCTAATGCAGAGGAAAAACGACAAAACCCAGAAAGTAGCATCGACGATCACTAGTTGAATTTATAGCCAAAACAAAAAGAATGCAAACTAATATATAATTTTCAAGCGAGATGGTACCTGCAAAAGACGAAATAAGGAACTGTTTCAAAGCAAGATGGTGCAACCAGAGAAGTCAGAATAATAGGGAGAATAGGTAACGACGTCGACGTGGGAGCAGGCATGATAATAGGGACTTCCAATATTTTATTTTTAAAAGGGCGGGAGGAAGCAAATATTTTATTTTCAGAAGGGCGGGAGTCGGGAGGGAGCCAATATTTTATTATTATTAAAAGAAATTAATATTGATTAAGGAGATTGATTCGATATTGGTTACCGTAATATATTGAATATTGATTAAGGGACATTGATTAAAAGAAATTAATAATCGTATTCAATATTAAAGCCAATATTTTATTGAATATTTTTCTAATCTAGCTTACCGCAATATATTCTGCTTTTAATATAGATTGGGACAAATATATCTAATGGTCAAAAAGTTGCATAATGCTCTTAATTTATATGTTAAAATAATCCAAAAAATAATTTATGTGTAATTATAATATATATATATATATATTACAAACTTAAAAATATATACTTGTATACTATGTACTCCATCATGTGCATCGTACAATATAATATAATTATAGTTCTTACATCAGTGTAAAAACCTCTATAAATTAATATTATTAAGACCGGATAATTCTATTATATTGTCGAGTTTATTATTTTATTGAGATAAAATTTAGTCATGCTAGTTAGAATCGGAACCATACAAAAGTATTATTTTATCGAGTATTGATTTAACGATAGTTAGAGTCGGGACTTACAAAAGTATTAATATTGATTTACCGAGATTCTAGTGTATGTGTATTGCATACACTATATTAAAGTATTAATGATAATAACTAGTACTTCATACTTTACAGTACAAGATTTTAAAAGTATACGGATAATCACTATCGTTATCGTTATTGTTATAATTCACTATAACGATCTTTATTATGATCCAATCATCAATGGTATCATATCTGAAACGTACCGTTACGTTTGTAAATTAGTCACGTAGAAAATTATCATAATTTTTGCCCATTATCAATGATGTCGGGGTTATATTTATTACCACATTCACTCGTGACACCTCTTGGATTTTAAGTGCCACACTATACTCGTAACCATTACACTGTTTTGATTTAGTTGATTAATTTTGAAGATTCCCGCGCATTTATAGTTTTTATCAACTGATTTTGGACTCTTACTGACTAAACAAACAGTTGTTAAAAGTACAAAAATGAAATTTATATAATCAGCCACCAAAATATCAGTTGCTAATTATTGATTAAGCACTTGTTAAAAGTTACAACTATCGGCAACTGATACTGGTATATGCCTACTGAAAATTCAGTGTCCAAAAGTCTAAAAACCATTTTTGAAAACTGATTAATCAGTATTTTTCAACCACTGAAAAATCTGTTGCTAATGAATGATTAATTTATTGCTAACAGTTAACGTTACGTCAATAAAACAACATGATTAAAAACGACATTTGTTATTATGAAAACGACAAAATTATACAAAAACGATATAAAACCTGAAAAAATTATTGGCAACTGATAGTCTACAAAATAAATACTAAAAATTCAGTGTCCAAAAGTTTAAAAATAATTTTTAAAAACTGATTTATCAGTAAAAAAAACTATTGCCGGAAAATAAAATAAAAAAATCGTTGAGTTTTATTTTTCAACCACTGAAAAATTTGTTGCAAATGAATTATTAATCTGTGGTTAAAAGTTAACGCAACGGCAACTGATTTTAGTTGTATACCTACTGAAATTTAAGTGGCCAAAAATCTAAAAATTATTTTTAGCAACTGATAAACCAGTAGAAAGAACTCTTGCCGGAATTCAAATATAACGTTATAACTAATTTTTCAGCCACTGAAAACTTAGTTGCTCATAATAGATTAATCAGTTGATACAAATAACCGCTATTGGTAACTGATTTTAGATATACACCTACTGAATATTCAATGGCCAGACCTCTAAAAATTATTTTTAGAAACTGAAAAATCAATATAAAAAACTCTTGCCGGAAGTTAAAATTTTCCGTCGAACATAATGATCGTCAACTGATTTTAATGTGTTAGAAACTAAAAAATCTATTGCTAAAATTCGAAAATTTCAGCACTAATTACCAGTTGCTTAAAGTCCGAAAATCAGTTGCCAAAGTTACATATAGTAAATAGTACTACTGAAATTTTTAGCAACTGATAAATCTTCAAAATCAGTGTCTATAACAAATTTATAGAAACTACTTATTCAGTGGGTGAAAATTTAGTTTCTAAAAATCAGTTTTTTACTAGTGACTATAGTGTATTGGAAAAACTTTGAAGCTTTCATATAGGTTGACAAAATTACAAGTGGCAGAACTGCACTCACTTTTTTGTTATTTTAATTTATCACATAGTCAATCTCAAGATCCATCACTTTACATTATGGTATATCCATTGAGTAAGTAAATATAATAATAGAATTTTATCAAGAACCTAATAAAAAAAAATTAATCATTTAAATTTAATCACTAATTCCACTAAAATACCAAAAAAATTAGTTATAACTTTATACTTTATATAATATCACACACAACTTGATTTTTCTTTATTTTTTAGCTCCCATGCGTGAGCCAGTGTTTTTCTCTGATAAACAAACATTATATAATCTAACAAGCAAGCTGAAATTCATTATTCTAAAATTTTATGTATATGTAAAAGATAATATAAAGTTGACAAGAGCAGTTTATTTTCATAAAATAGTATTTGACAATAATGTCTTAACTTTGTACATGTGTTTGAACATTTTGCAAAATATATCCTCTATATTTTTGAAATATAACACTATTGTTTCTAACACAATGGAAAAGTTAATTTAAATGGTGTGCGCAAAGTATTTTTAAAATATTAAAAAAGAAAAGGCTAAAAGATTTTTTTGAGACGGCAAAGTACCAGACTTTTTGTGGCAGGTACTTCTGCTGCCTCAAAAATATATTTTTTTTAAATAAAATTGGCACTTTTACCGCCTAAAAGAATTAATAAAAAGGTGGAAGGTGATTCTATTGAAGAGAGAAGATGGATTCCACAAAAGGGTACTTTTACCGCTTAAGTATAATTAGTATCATCTTAAAACAGTACTTTTATCGTCCAAAAATTGATACTTTTAGTGCAGAAAAATTGGTACTTTAATCATAATAATATTAATATATTGTTTGTATGCTTGTAGAGAAGAAAAAAAAAAGTGTTTATGCCGCAAATACAAGCCAATATTAAGTACTAATGCCACCAATAAATGATTGTATGTGTTGATTAAAGGATTGGCACGTGACTGAAGTTAATGTCTAGTTGACATGAGAAGCTACATTTTAAGACTTTAGGAATATATCACAAAAATATATATATATAAGTCGGATGTTTGAAGAAAAAAAAAATCGACCATATACCGCAAATAACCTTTTTTAATAATATAGAACCCATTAATGCCAAATATTAAATTTAATAGGACAAACCACACAACAAATAAAGTTAAAAGGATATTAACACCAATAACTCCTAAGGAATTGTGAACAGCAAGGAGGTCGGTGATAGGTGAGGGTCCACGTACACCCCCAATTTGGTGTAATATACTTTGCGAGCTGACGTGGCAAGATCAGACCGTCTATCTGTGGGGTCCAGACCCAGCTAGGCGACACGTCTGCAGCGTGGAGTTGTGCTGTGTGGGACCCACTCGGAGAGGCGAGGTCATGGTCGCCATTATGATAATGTCACTGACTTGACATTAACAAAACTTTTCACATCTTTCCCTAAAAGTACCTTTTTTTTTTTGTAAGTGATTTTGATCTTCTTCTTCTTTTTTTTTGAATGGGGTGTCACTATCGGCTAAGGTTACAATGCACTCTCGCATGACTTAGATATATTCAGTGTAAGAACAGGTGGCACTATTGGCCAAGTTTACAATAATGTAAAGGGGGCACTCATTTTGAGTCTCATGAGGGTTTGAACCCATGACCTCTTGAATAGAGGAGTGGTGGAGTCACCACTTGGCCAAGCAAGCTTGGTTTGATGTGCAAATTAGCCAATTCTTTCTGTTCTTGGTGCAAAATTAACTCTCATTATTAAAGAGATAGAAGGATAAATCTTACAAGCAAACCTGTAAATATGGTAACAAATCTTGTATCCGGTACCGGTTTTTTTTTTCTCGGATAAAGCCGGAATCATAATTTTTTTATTCCGGAACTAGAATTTATGGTTCCGGTTTTAAATCGTAACCGAAAATCCCGTTCTGGATTTCAATTTCTTTTACTTTTTATTTTTTAGTTTTTAAAATCGATCAATCAAGGTCGTCGGATTAAAAACACCAACGGTTCGGGTTGGACAAAAGAAAAACATAATCAGTTTTTTTTTTTTTTTTTAACTGGAATCAGAAAGTTCTAGTTCCGGATCTATTTGAATCCAGACTTGTTAATCCGAAAAATCTATAACCAGAACGTTCTGATTCTATTTTTTTATTTTTTTTTATTTTATCTGAATATCCGATTATTTGGGTATTGGATTTACAACATTATATACAAGCAAAAGATAAGTTTTGGGGCTAATTTTACTCTCAAAATGATTTGAAGTTGAATGTACAAGAGGAATTGCCACGAAAGATATTAAAAGATATGTGTAGTACTATGTTTTTCACAGCTAGTTTATGTGAATGTGAATTAGTGTCTGCTCATAGTGTATTTCTAAGAAGATTTTGGTGTACTTAGAAACTTGAAAGCATATATATATATATATGCTTTTTATAACAAAGAATATGACTTTGTATAAGATCCTTTCACATATGTGAGGAAAGATCTCTTAGAATACAAAATGGCTGAAACATATCGCTTTTTTCCCCTAGTTTTAAAGGCTCATCAAGCCGGTTTTATCGGTAGAGGCCTTTCTTGTAGGAACCAACGTTGATCCGTCACATCGTCGAAGGTATAGCTATAAGTTGGCGGCATGTTTTTCTCTTAGCGTGTTAGCGGTCTGAAGACATTATACGTTTTGTTGAGAATCGAACAAGACTGATGGTAAGTTATTCTCAAATTGCATGCACTCCAAAGAAGACTGCCTTGGCATATTGTCGATGAAACCTCGGGAAGGTGCTACGAGCATGATTTCCGAGCAAGATCCGGAGAGCCTAAAAAAGGTACGGGAGGGAGAGGATATGAGCCTCCGAGGTGATCCCCCAAAAGGGGTCTATGAAAGGAATTCCGAAGAAAACCCAAGAGTATACCCGTGAGGCCATTTTCTCCGTAAAAGTGTGTTTACGAAAATAGTTATCGATCAGAACTCGAGTTAATTGTTTAGCAATTAGTTGCAATTTAAATAATATATAGCTTTTCAATGGTACTACTTTGTTGTTGTTGATCTAATAAGCATGTTAGGATTCCTACGCTCGATTTAAATCTGAAAACAGATCACAATCACATGATCGAGTATTCATTGATTTAAATGCTTTTGTATTAATGAATTAACTTTACATAATCAAAGATAAATAGTTCAAAATATGTTTAATTAGTTATATATATATATATTACAATTATTGAGATAAAAAGCATTGTGGACCCCGACAACTAGTTTGCATGAACAAAAGGCTCACGTTCGAACCTAGTGTTCATGCACTCGCTTTCCTCTCTCTAAAGCTATATATATATATATGCTATATATATATATATATATATATATATATATATATATATATATATATATATATATATATACATGAGCCAATGTTTGCAAGGAAGACAACGAGCTCGAGAGAAAGCAGTGAGTCGACGAAGCTCAACAAAAGGTGAGAGAGAGTAAGATGAACAAACTGAATACCTTAAAAAAAAAAATAGACCGAAATTGTATTTCGGTATTTTTAAAATGAAAACTGAATACCTTATTTAAAAAGATGAAAACCGCATCTACTGTATAATCGGTATTTGATTTCGGTTGCGGTAATATTAGTTTTTTTTTTTACCACATTTACCGCTTCTAAAATCCACTAAAAAATTTATAATGCAAAGAAGTAATCAAGTTTCAAAGTATATAAATAACACTGATAGAGTTCTTACTAAGTCCATACAACATTGAAGCAAGAAGTGATAACTAAAAATATGATTAATAAAAATAAGCTCTAAATTCTTATATCTTTGTTTTTAAGTTCCAAGTTCTTATTATCGACAAGTACATTAAACAGCTTTTACCATCCACAGCTATATCATTAAACACGTATCATCAGATAATAATCATTTGACTGAGAAATGTATAGAAATATTATTTTTCACATCTTAATAAGTATGACTTATTGATAGAAAATATAATATAAGATTTAGTGATAAAACGGTATAAACAGGTATCCGGTTGCGGTTTTCATATCAAAACCGAAAACCTTGTTTTAATCTAATCCGGATATCCAGTTACATTTCAGTATATTCGGTTTGAACCGCTTTAATAGCGGTTGCGGTTTAATCGGTATATAAGACTCGAAGTTCTATATTAATCTCTTTTTTTTTTTATTTCTTTCGGAAATTGATTAAAATTAGGGCCTATATTATTACAAATATAATGAAAATGTAAAATCAAATCTCCCTATATAGATATATACATAGGGTGGGTCTTATTGAAAGAGCTTACAAAGTCACACCCATGGTCCACCTATCCTTACCGATTAGGGCAAGCGGTGACGTGGCCTACCGAGTAGACCCTTGTTCCTCCAATGAGAAGTTGCCACGTGTAAGGCTTCACCGCCCATGTTGGTGATCCTACGTCACCGTTTTGGATTATCTCAGTCGTTTTCGTAGTGATGTTTGAGTTTGAAAGAGTGATGTCTCTTCTCTTCTCTTCTCTTCATTTTAAAAGATGTGTGTACAGTTTGAATATTGACCTTTTTCTTTATATTATTTTATAATAATCACAACATTAGTACTTAATTAATATTATCAAACCGTTTAATTATTTCAGATTATGAATCAAGTACTACGAATCACGATTGAGTTGTTTTTTTTTTTTTTGAAGGCAGCTTTGCTGTATGTGGGGATCGAACCCACGACCTCCACTTTGGAGGTAGTGTGGAATTACCACGATTGAGTTGTTATATATATATATATGTATGTCAAGTATTAATATTATGTATGTCGTTGTTGCTTTGATCTATTGTATTTAATGTCGTTTTTCTGCTTCTCTGTCGTTTTTATGGCTACATTCTAATTAACCTTTTTATATGGCGTACGACACTAAATTTCAAAGATAGTAACTTCCATCACAACCTATCTATTCAACATAACTGACGTCTGACGCAGCGGAGTGCACAAGAATACCGATCCAACCTTTATCCGAATGTATGTCAAGTATTAATAAGGTTTGACACCAAGATCGGGTCAATGCTTTGAATTTGGGAGAAATCGACTTTTTTCTTTTTCTTTTTCTTCGAGACGTTCCAAAATGTGCGAATATATGAACATATTGAACAAGAGATAGGGTTTGTGGCAGGAATTATCTCTCTCTCTCTCTCTCCCTCGTGTTATATTTTGGGGCAAACTCCTAGACTAAACCCTAGGATTCATTCGGCGGCTAGGACGGCGCATGGAAGGCGAACAGCGGCGAGAACGGGGAGGGAGGCAGCAGCGACATCAGGAGCGGAAAGGAGGAATCATCCAGTTACTTGGTCCCAATCCCGGGCAGATAACAGCTTCCTTCCCTTGCACGAAATCTACCTTCCTTTTCTTCCACATAAAACTCAGCTCGTCTTCATTATTTGATAATGATTACCACCTTCCCCGGTTCCGAATGTCGTGCACTTTTTTCTTATTGAAAAAATGTAGGGTCCGAACCAAACTCTCTCGTCTCTAAATACAAACCTGTTGCTCTGCCTGATTCTGGTATCCCATTTTATGCCTTTCAGCAATGGAAAACGACAATGCTAAAACGACTTCGATTTCGCAGTCTCCACCAACCTCGACCACCAGCCCATGGACATTCCGGACAATGACGCCGAGCCCATCAGCTCGTCTCAGAAGCCCCACCGGTTCCAGTTCAACCGCTACAAATATGATATATCGGCTTTCTGATTCCTAGCTTTAGCTTCAATTTCGCGTTGTTTTTCCCTCATGGGAAGTAAATTTCCATCCCATTTTTTGGTAAAAATCTAACCTTGGATTACTAAAGCCACAATTGTAAACAAACAATTACGACATCATTCATGCTTTCTGATCAGATACTTAGAAGTAAACTCTCAAAAATTATAAGTAAAATATTATAAGACCCAGACAAGTCTTGAGGCCACAACTTTCTCCACGTTGACAAAATCCTCTAAAGCAAAAATAGACCGAAACAAAAATAAACTCAGAGACCCGAACATTTAGGCGGTGGTGGCAGCGCCTTTCCCCTTCTTCCTCTGCAGCTTCTTCATGTAGAATTCCAGCTCCTTCCCTTCCAAGATGTACCTGTCCCGCCAAACAACATCAACAATCACACGCATCTTATACCAAGTACGTATGTACGTTAATTCAATAGTACTCACCCGTCGGCTCTGCCACATTGACCGGGACGGGACGCGATGCAGGCATACAACCTTCCACTGTTGAACTGCTCTTCGATGTGAGAGTCGATCTTACGGCCAACCTGGCGCTTCTCAATCTTCCTCAGCACGTGAGCGCTCTTCTTCTCTTCTTCAGCTGCAGCTTCACCTTCCTGCAAATAGAATCCTCTCTGACTTTTATTTTCGTTCGAACAAAGTTCAAAACCCATCACACAAATCTAACGGCCATTACGATTAAGCTAAAACCACAAATAGCGGTCAAAACAATTTTGTAAATTCACCTCAGGGGTATCCTTCTTAGCAGTGACGGTCTTCTTCTTCCTACCGAGATCAACGCCATAGTGCTGAAGGTACCACTGCTTGAACGGAGCGGCATCAACCTGGATAATAGCATTCTTCACCAGAGTCTGCGTTCGGACGAGCTCATTGTTGGAGGCATTGTAGACCACATCCAAGATACGGGTCTTGCGGGTCACGGCTTCACTTCCCCACGAGAAGTTACCAGTGTCCAATCGCAGCGCTCTCCACTTGACGTTTCCGCCTCTCACTCGAACACGCCTCACCGTCTTGTTGCTCGAAAGCTTGGTGTTAGCGGGCTGACGACCGAGCTCGTACCTGAACCACCCAACAAAATACAGCAAGGCTTAATCATAATTTCCCAGATAATGCAATCATTCAAAAGCCTATACAACGATGACAACAATATTATCCAATTAATTTAAAAAAAAAATACAAAATTTACGAAAACCCCAAATCAAAAGGCGAAAATCACAGAAAACGAACTGCGAAAAGAGACTTACTTTCGCTTCTTCCTCCAAGCCTTCTTCTTGCCTCCAGTTTCGCGACGCTTGTGCATCGAGTCCCGAGAGATACCTGGAACAACACACCCAAAAACGCCATCAGATCAAGCTTATTCCTTCGTACGGCAGATTCGAGAAGGGAGTTCGTACCCATGGCTGCTTGCTAGGGTTTCCGCCGCAGAGAGAGAGAGAGAGAGAGAGAGGGAGAGAGTATGAGAGTGGTGAACGCGAAGCCCTAGCAACTTTCCTATACATGCTAAACCCATCATACGACATGTCTTTCATGCCTGTCGTTTGAGAGCATGCTGTCGTTTACTACTTATTGAAAATTTATTAAATATTGAATTACCTAATAGAATGTGTGATGTAATTAAAAATATATCACAATCGAATTCAGCAATCGCTCCATTCATGTAATGTTGCTCATATTTTTTTTTCTTTCAATTCAATAAGATCATATATACTTAAAAAAAGTTGTAAGAAAATGGTTACTATTTGTTGGAAAATATTGCGGTTAAATAAAATCTATATATATAAAAAGAGGAACTTCCAAGTGATGTGGCACACTATTATCAAATGATTGAGAAAAAGAGAAATCATAGAAAAACTTGACAACTTGACTTAATAGGATCACCCTATTGAAATTTCTAATTTTGATAGATTTTTCAATTATTTTTACTCTTTTTATTTCTCATTGAATGTCATCAAAATTGTAACTTAAAATCTTTAAGTTCATATAACTTACCACTTACAATAAGAGTAAAAGACTATTTGATGGTAAATAATGGGGTAGATAATGTGCGTGGCTTTTATTTGCAATTAAAAAGAAAACATGCACTAAACTAATGCATTTGATGTCACAAGTGATATAGCACCATAAGAATCAAGAATAGAGAATTTTTTTTTTAGAATGTGCAATTAAAAAGAAAACATTCATTAAATTAATGCATTTGATGCCACTTAATTAAAATGTTTATTATTTTGTTCAAAACATTCATTATCTATTGCGTGCCCTTTCATTGTCTACGTATTGAATAAGTTCTTTTAACTTTGTCTTTGTACAATTTTAGAGAGCAAAATTATCCTACATGTACTCAATTGTAATACTAAACGGCCACGTTTAAAATCTATACAATTATAATAAATTTCGATTGATAAAGAAGAAATGCATCACTAATTTATGAATGAGAAAGTGGTAAATTTATAATTTTATTTATGTATGAGTTCATTATTCTATTTATCTATTTAAATTATAAAAAGAGGAACTCTAAGGTAACAATGAAGAAATATTATTATTAATCATCAAGAAAATAAATAGAGTACTAAATTGTCATTAATATGTAAATTAATTCATTATTATTAAGAAGCATTTCATCCTCAACAAAACACTTTTTATTCTATAAATGTTACGTTGGTTAACAAAGAATATTTTATAAGAATTTTTCAATAGTTTAGGTTATTTTTTAGGGAATTTGATTTCTCTTTTTAAATGAGTATCATAATTTTTAATTGAAAGACCTTTGATCTTTTATACTCTAGAGATAAATGTTTAGACTTTTGATTTCTATAACTTATGACTAAATTCATTTATTTGTATTTATGTCAAATGTAAATGTCATGTCTTTTCATCTTATTTTTACTACCCCATAAATAGTCTTCGGTTGATGAAAATACCACACACACACAAAAAAAAAAAACCATTTTTATAACCCTTTTTTCATCTATCTTATGCTCTAGAATGAACATGGTAAGAAAACTATTCTATCGATTACATTGCATCAATTCCATCAGTCCTACAAACTCTTTTTCTAATGTTTATTTAAATCATTATATTATAGGCTTCATTTTGTGTGGCCACGACATTTTTTATATCGACAAATTTTAAATATTTATATGTCTAATAATTTTTTATGTTCGTTTTTTAGCGGGTTTTATTCCGCTAAATCTTTCACCAAGTAAAAGAACTCCTACGAAGCTTTCTAGATGATTATTAGCTGATATTATATATGAACAAAGTATATAAATTATCATTATATATGTAGATATATACTAATATTTTAATTGATAAAATTTATATATAACTACATACTACATATCTTTTGTAGTCTCTGTGGTCTGTATATACTATATTTTTAATTGATACCATTAATTGATGCATGTATCTTCTGTATATATTCAGGGCTCAGTTTTAATTGGTAATTTCTTTTGTTGTTGCATTGTCCACGTATTACTGACTAACTATATACAACTTAATTATTAGATAATTTTGGTTATTAATATATATTTTGTTTTATGTATGATATACTCTCTTTAAAATATGACATTTGACAATTTATATAGCTGGTCATTAGTCATCGAAATTTGAATAAATTATTTAAAGAGAAAGTAGTAACTATATATATTAGAAGAGGAATACATGATATATACAAAAACAGGTATTAGTTAGACAATAAAATGTAGTAGCATCAAATAACATGAAACAATAAATATGGAAATTTGATGACTTTTACTAAAAGAAAATAAACAAAATGTGCAGAAATATAAGGTATAGTATGCTTAGAATATATATATATATATATTATATATATATATATATTCTTAAGATGTTAGTATTTTTGGAAAAGTACAGTAAAAACAAAACTTTAGATAATATATTGTTTGAAAAATATAAAATTAATTACTATATTCAATCTCTATATTCGTTACATAATATTTTATTTTTATTTTTATTTAATTTCTATAATGAGATTCATTATTTGTTTATAATAGGAATATGTTGGAAATAAAACCATTTTATAATTTGAATATGTTATCAAAGTATTTATAATATAGAGCAAGTGTGACTGGTATTAAAAAATGTCATCTATGTTGCTATCCTTAAAAAGAAACATTTTTCAAGTCAATGTCACAATTTTAGTTATATTAAAAATATAAATGATAAAGCAGTTTAATATATCTATCTAAAATTATAAACTATATATATTTTCTATCACCGCGCTTTGCGCGGGCAATCCGCTAGTTGAGATAGCGTCGAGTCAGTCGAAATGTCGAACACTCGAGACGAACGCTCTATCCAATTACTGGGATCTGTTCCGACGTTCAACGTTACGTAAAACGGTTATGACCGTTATGAATATTGATTTCAATTTATCACGTTTCGGATTAATTGCAATTTATTATTAGCCGTTATAGAATTGATTGCTAATCAATTCAATGTCTCAATCTCGCGTCTATAAATTGAGGTTACCTCGACCCTTTCGACACACCACAATCAAAATCTCTTTCCGAAAACTCTCTAGATACTTTGAATCCGCTTCTCGAATTTTCACTCCGCGGATTCGATCTTTTATGCTTCCCAATGTTTCTTTGTCGTGAGTCTTCCGGTAACGGAGTTCAAGAAGATCCGGTTCGTCGGCGGACTTCGAAGTGCTACGGAGTTCCCGGTCGTCCCGTTATATCCTGGGAAGCTAATCGCCTAACGAACCTCAAGCACGTAGAGGAGGCGAATCAAGCTTTAAGGAAAGCGTCCAACGCGTCTCGGGAATCGCTAACGGTTTTCTCTTTTACAAGATATCAAGAACCTTTTTCCGGTTCAAAGCGACAAGCCGATGCTCGTCGATCCAAGAACACATCGATACGTATTTCGAATCTCTTCGCTACTGTTTTTCGTTATTTTGTTTCTCATATATCATCATTTATTGAAAATATACCCAACACTATTAATGCCGAAAAATGGATTAACATTATTGCGGCACAGGTCTTAATTCTAGACCGGGTCCAATTGAAACTGGATTCTTCTTTCTTGATAGGACGAAAATAATTCCCAGAATTGACGCCTCCGTTTCTGTATCTAATAAAACGAGAAAACATTAACTCAAAGGGGTGCGAAGGGAGTGCCTCCATATCCACCTCCGACGCTCAACATTAGTCGGGTATTTAAGTCGGGATATTTAAGAGAATGTAAAATGTAGAGTGTTCATTAAAACAAGATAAAGAAAAAAAAACGACAACTACACTTTTTCTCACCTCAGTAGTCACGAAGAGTGTTGGACTATCGATTTGAATTTATGCTATGGGCTTGCTGGTTACGAAATTAATTTTGCAGATTATAGATCGTAGTTAAATTGGGAATTCGCTTAAAAAGGATAGAAGACAGGGCCGGCCTTGAGTTTGTCGAGGCCCTAGGCGAAGATCAATTTTTGGGGGCCCTTTCGTAATTATAAAATTAAATTTCAATGCTAAGTGTATAACTATTGGTTGCAAAACGTGTATGCAAATTTTACGCAAGTGCACGTGTCGACAAGTAATACATCGTGCAAGCACAAAGATCGATCCCACGGAGACTAAATCAATTTTCGTATTTAATTGCGAGTTATAAAATAAAATAACATATCATGAAAAATTGTTGTAAAATCAAGATTCATTCAAATTGTAAACTAAATTGATGTTCAAACTGTTAATTAAAGATATTCGGAACAAGGGAGACAAGTAATTTGATAAATGATGAGAGGAAACGGTTGGGCTCATGAATTACTTCGGGTTTTACGATCTACCGAATGCGACAGGAATGCTTATTGCATTTTCTTAGTGATCTGAAAAACGACAACCACGTAGGTTCTTCCGAACTTCCGTTTGAAAACCGATTGTAAACTAATCATTCATATTCCTATGATAAGACTACTTTACCAGTTAAAATTAAGTTCCAATTTCACGATCTACACGGAGATTAATATATTCCTATACTCATCTCAATCCTATGAACGAAATCACGAGATTAAACATGTATCGAGGTTGTAATTCCAACTTAATTCAAATCTTTCGATAGCATTAAATCTAGAGTTCTATTAAATTGAAACAAGAAATAGAACTATGACAAAATTAAGCATTCAACCAAGAAATAAGAAAATACAAAATCCTATCACAAATGATAATTCAATAATACCCTTAGTTCATTAATCACCCAACCTTAGGAACTTAGTTCATGTTATGATAACAATAAACACAAAATAAAGATTGGTTCAAGATACAACTCATCAAACTGAAATGTGATGATCAAACGTGTTCAATTTGATGAATTGTGTCTTCCTTTCTTCTCTCCTCTCTGCCTTGCTTCCTTGGTGCTTCTCCTTGATCACGTCCTTCCTTGTATTACCAGCTTCCTTCACCGCAACTTCTTGTCTTCTTTCCTTTTCAACTTGCTCTTTCCTCCCAATACAACGCTGTCCTTCTCTTTTGTTGATCCTCCTTTCCTATCCCATCCTATCCCATCCAATGGCTACACTCTATTGTTCACAAGAGACAAAATTAATTAGGGCATCTTTCCTCTTTTGGCATCATTCTCTTGGTAATTGGGCCCAATTAATAAAGCCCACTCATATCACACATTAAAGTGAGAGACATATGATAACACACATTATTTTGGTTCTAATTATGAATTTATGTCTATTTATGTGTTTATTTTCAATGTCACACAAACATGTTCAATTTCTCACAATTTAGCCTTAATCGGACAATATTGTCAATTTTATATCGATCTTTCGCTCGGGTTTTAATTATTAATTCCTTAAAAACCGTATAATAACTCTATTTTCATAGAGTTATCAATAACATATATATATATATATATATTCATTTGGGCCCCTCGGTATCACTACGTGAAAATCTATTATAGGCCCAGGCCTACCATGTATACTCTCGAGGCCGACCCTGTCTATAGATTCAAAAGTCATTGCTAAAGGCTATATTTAAGTACGATGTATCCTTCTTGAAGTATTTAATAAGATGAAGCACGTAATGTCTCAAAAGGTTGAAATTTGCTCGTATATATTGTCATATATATATATATATTAAACACTACAAGTATGCAAATTCTCTAATATCTTAATGACCATCATTGCACCACTTTGAATTTCTAAAGCTATATCGATCAAAATCCATGGTTAATTACGACATATTTGATGATGGTGCCACCTTCTCATGTTGATGAACGTGAGAAACGCCACGAGACAGCACATTTATTCTTCAAATTATTATGCCCTATATACGTACGATTCACGATCAATATTTTTTATTCTTAAAAAGTTATTCACACAAGGCCCCCACAATTTTACATGTTGGAGCAACAACACCCCTTATACTTTTCAAACTAGCATTAACCAACACGGTTAAAATGAACAAAAATGCCAATTCTTGTGCGCTACGTTAGTTATTTGAAAGGTATTTTCGCAAACAAGGAGAATTTGCAGCTAAAGTCCTTGAACTCACTCAGTTCTTGTCCTTGAACTCATGTTTTTGCGGCTAAAGTTCTTAATGTTTATATTTTGTTACAAAATTTAAAGGCATTATCGACAATTACTCTTTAAAAATAGAAAATAGCGGCATAAGTACTCTAAGTATTTGAAAAGTTGACATTATGTTCCCATCCCCTTTTTTTGTGGCTAAAGTTGCCGAACTTTGTGTATTATGTCATATTTTCGTCCAGAACCGTACCACATGTCACGTTTTTAAGCCCATTAAATATACCATTATTTATTATTGAAAAATTAGTTTAATTTTTTTAATTAAATAAATAGTATATTTAATGGGCTTAAAAACGTGACACGTGATGCGATTCGGGGCAAAAACATGACGGGAGACACAAAATAAGAGTTTGGCAACTTTCGCCACCCAAAAAAATGACAACTTAGTGTCAACTTTTCAAATACTTTGAGTACTTTTGCCGTCATTTTCCAAAAAAAAAAAACTACACGTAGCATTATTAGACCCTCTAGAAATTTAATGCAAACTTGCCATTAGTGACCTTCACGTCCTCTCTCATCATCATCATATATTCATGGATCACCACTCAAATATTAGCAAACCACTCATTCCTGTTTGGGATGTTCCTCAACAACCCACCTCAAAAAAGAAGATTCAATCTTTAATTTCCCTATATTTATGATCACATATTAATCTCGGACACCCTTTTGAAAGTTGATGATCCTGGTCATCATCATCATCATCATCGACCAACAACAACAACAACAGATTGTTCGATCGGTCGTACGAGGATAAATCGAGAGCAATGGGTTATGATGATCATCGTCATGGTTCCAAGGGAAAAGGGCATCGTGAAGATCATGATGCAGAAGCAGAGAAGCTAGGGAAACGAATGAGCGAGGCTTCTCTCGGAAGAAACGAGCATGAAGATCATGATCACGATCACGATCACGATCATGATGATGAGAACAGCAACAGATTACAGTTGGGCCCTCAATACACTCTCAAAGAACAGCTTGAGAAAGACAAGGTTACCATTTCTTTTTAATAATTTTTAATATATATAATATAATGGATTATATGTTTTTATTTTTATTTTTATTATTATTGCAGGATGATGAGAGTTTGAGGAGGTGGAAAGAACAGCTTCTCGGGAGTGTTGATTTCGACAATGCTGGTGGTAATATTATCAATTAATTTGTGTGTGTATATATATATATATATATAATATAAAATAATATTCGGTATTTATTTCGGAACATCATAAGGAAACAAGTCCTTACCGGCGGCGACAGTGTCGAGAATTTATCGTCGCTATAGTTCTTTAAAATGACGAACCACACAATTTTTATTCTTAGATCTTCCTTTTGTTTTTATCATCGTGCTGCATAGCAAGCTACATTGATATATACATATATATATATATATATATATAGTTGAATTAGTAATGAAAATGGCTTTAGATAGAATAGTTTTTTTACTCAATTTTTGCCTTATAATTTTGATTTCTTTTCTGAATTTGCACGTATAGCACATTGTATATAATTAAAGACGACGATATTAATTAAAAAAACGTATGAAATTCTTAAATATTCAGATTGTAACTCGTCATGCATGCAAGTCTTCATTTAATAACTCGTCGATATGTATGTTATTATTGATGAGAGAAGTGAATTCCATGTCTCAATATAATATATTAAAATTGCATAATGTGCGAGCACGTATAAACTAGGATAAGATTGTTGCATGAATATTAATTAAAACTGGATTTTTTTTCATTTTATTTTTTAGTATTATACGTACACAACCATGTGAGAAACAGCTGTAGAGCCTAAGCCTTTGTGACTAAAATAGCTAGCTTGACACCTATATAATGCACTTATTTTGATGGATATATATATATTGGTAAGTATTAAATGTATATATATTATTAATAATTATAATCATTGATTAATAAAAAACCTCATCATACGTGTATGTTGTATTATCTTTACAAAGCCAATGACATTTGACCTTATCTCTTTTCTAGACTAGTTGACTTGAATCGAGATACAATTAGATTACACTTTTGAATCTTAGAATTACTTATTATAAAAAGGGAATAAATATACTCTAAAATTTTACTTATATGCATCATCGAATAAGCATAAACACGTAAATTCATGAATAATATTGTATCGAAATGGATGATATAGAGAGGGTCGGCTCTGATTTTGTCGCGTGTTTAGTCGAGGACTTAGGCGAAGTAAATTTTTGAGGCCCTCAGAATATTTAAAAATTATTTTTTTAATATTTAATTAAGTATACAATAATATATTACAAAATTGGAGTCCTTAAAATTTAGAGCCCAAACCGCCAACTATAGTTAAGGCCCGGGCATGTACATATGGTCACTTCGTTACAAATTATATAAATATTGCAAATAGCACAGACTAACACTCCTAAACTCTTGTATGAATTGTACCATCACAAGAAGCATTGAGGGAAACATACCAAACATATGCCAATTTAATTGTCCTTTTTTTACAACGACATAGATCTCAATACTTCTCATCCATTTGTTAAAGCTTATTCCTTGGCTTGATCATATCAATGGCAGAAAGTCTCGAACCGGACGTGAAGATCCGAGAGCTGTCGATCATCTCGCCGGGACGAGATGACATAGTCCTCTCTATCCCTGAAGATGGAAACCCTAAGGGTTTGTGGTTCACACTGAAAGAGGGAAGCCGCTACAATCTCAAGTTCACCTTCAGCGTGAACAACAACATCGTGTCCGGTCTCAAGTACACCAACACTGTGTGGAAAACCGGAATAAAGGGTAAGCGAACATCTTTTCGAGTATTGAACTTCCGTTTTGAGATCGTTGTTTTGTTTAGAAACTCACTACATAAGATATAATGAAGTTGTCGAATACTCTTTTGATCAACGTCGACTTTCCTAGCTAAGAGAGTAAAAAACAAAACTTTCCGAATAATGTTGTGATATGAAAGTGTACGTTAAGATAAAACGTGATAAAAACGTAAGAGGCCGGAACGCCTTATATAAGTTTAAAAACTCTCGTTAGCCATCACATTCTTCATATTTATTTAAAGGCCAAACTTTTGTTTCAAGAAGACGAGGGATAAGTCAAAGAGAAACTCACCGCGATAATGAAACTAACTCTCGGATACTTTATTGATATATTATAACGAAATATACTATGTTCTTTAGAGAGAAAGACCGAAAAAAAAAAAGAAAAAAAAAACTCAACTAATTTTATCCTGATACGTACGAAACTAATATCAATACACACATAATATATATATTATATTTTTTTAAAATACCTTTAATGCTAGAGATAGACGTCTTAGTATGTAGGCTTAAAACCCTAATCAGCTCTTAATAAAACTCTCAAACCCTAATAGTGTGAATTGATGATCAGTGGATAGCTCGAAAGAGATGATCGGAACTTTCAGTCCGCAGCCAGAGTTCTACACGCATCTCATGCCCGAAGAAACCACGCCATCCGGCATGTTCGCCAGAGGAAATTATTCAGCCAGATCCAAGGTAATCGCGTGTATGTATGTATATGTATGTGTGTGTGTGTATATATATATATATATATATATATATATATATATATATATATATATATATATAATCCACTTTTGACTTGGTAGACTTAATTTATACTTGACCTAGCAATTAGCTTGGAAATTACCTCATGTTCACATTTCTAAATTTTAAGCAGCGCATTGCATCCTCAATGACCATTCCTATTTTTTGATGCGAAGAAACTATATATTAAACATTAATATAACGTATTACTTTTACGATTATATATTAATTCATATATACTTTCCTAATCATACCCATATAGCTCTTCTGACATCAATTAACATATAGCTTTTCTGGCATTAATATTTCAATTAATACTCAAAGGTTTCAAAAATATTAAAGTATTGTACTATATTTAATTATAAATGGTATATATATCTTGATTATTTTTTTTCGTTTTGTAGTTTTTGGACGATGATGACAAGTGTTACTTGGAAATCAACTACAATTTCGATATTCGAAAGGGATGGGCTGCTTCTTGAGGCAAAGAAGATAGTTATATATTCTAGAAAAAATACCAAACTTTATAATATCTTTTCCCAAATCTGATTATTTGTTGCATTAATTAGTTGATTTTCACATTAATTAATCACTTAGAGATGGTTTTGTAGTGATATGCATTTCCATTTTGATTTTTCATTAATTAATGGAGAGAGAGTGAGGAGTTACCATGTGAATGTATGTGATTAAATTATAATTTGGAATTTCAATAAAGAAGACAAGCTTTGTTGTATTTTTTCGTATATTTATTTGCTTATATATTATTACCCTTGATCTTTCTATAGGATTATGCCCTAATTATCATAGCATGTAAAAATGATCCATAGATATAGTCTAGTGGTGTCAATCAAGGTACAAAATATCGGGAAAATCGTTTTTCGAAGAACACCGAAATGAAAGCCTTGCCCTTTCGCTGTCGTTTTACCAAATGTTCGGCAAAAATACCAATTAAACTTTCGGCAAAAATAATTATACTCATACAAGAGCACCCCACCCCGCCACGTCACGTCCGGCCGGACGGCGGCGGCACGCGCGTGTGGTGGTGTAACATTTGTGTGAGTCATCCCCCATCCACAAAATCCTATGACCCAAAGGGCCCAAACCCTTGTCCCTAATATTTGGTATATAAACATCACCAAACTCTTGTCATCTATCAATGTGAGACTTTTTGTTATTCAACTAATATCACACATTCACACTTAACACCTAATAATTTAACTTAATATTACACACTTCAAATAATATTATACACTTAACATACATATTAGCTTCACCTAACACATAGGCGTAGCTATGTATACTCTAGTGAGTGCAAAGGCACCACCTGAGTTTGTATATATATATAATACAATTATTCTGAGAGACCTCCTTCATGTATAAATAGTGTGTCTAAGAGAAGGTATATATTAAATTTGATCGGTGGTGATAGCAAAATTAGCTCTATCAAAATAGCCTCCCACTTAATAAGGCACAATAATCATAGATATAATGTAATGAATTTGATCACCATTGGTATTTTGTCTTTTTTTTTTTATATAGTTGTGAATAGTGTATTTTTAACAGGAAATTATAATTGTTGCGGTGTTGAAATATTTCAAAAAGATTTTAAATACCGGCGTTACTAGTCGTCAATGAGTGAAAGAAAGAGTCCTTAACGTAACCCGCTAATTAGTGAAAGAATACGTTTATGTTAAGCACCACCTGCATCGAAATCCTGGCTCCGCCACTGACCTAACATACATATACACTTAATATACATATTCATTTAATATTATACACTTCGACTAATATTAAATTTGTTAACATACATATACAATTAACATGCATATTCACTTAATATTACACACTTAATTAACATACATATTCACTTCACATAATAATTTGACTTAATATTATACACTTAAACTAATAAAGTGACTTAATATTATACATTTCACCTACATATTTAAGTTACAAATGTGTTTTGTTGTATACAATTATGTCTTGTATTTATTAAATATGTAGTTTTGAACCTATATAAATATACTGCTTAAATACTCAAATATTTTTTACAAAATATCCGTCGAAAACCCCATCGGCATGCGGTATGCCCATGCGAAAAGTGCGGTATATGCGGTATGCGGCATGCCCTTTTTTACGATTTGCTCATCGACATACCCATCGGCAAGCGATATATCCGTAAAACGGAAAATGCGAAACGAAATCGGCAAGCGGTATTTTAAACCTTGGTGTCAATGAATCCGACTCACAAATGTTAAAGCGTGACAGGCCCACCAGCTATATTTCGGGCCAGACCGAGCCCGGCTCTTAGGCTGACCTAGCCATAATATCTTGGGCCGGACCGAGCTCAAACTAGGTTTTTATGGGCTTTCTTTGACATATTTCTACGGATTTTGTTTGAGCCGGGATTTATGGGCCTGATTCATATTTTATGTGATTAGATATTTAGTTTAGTATCCATCAATTAATAACTTTTAACATTATTTAATTATATAGATATATATTCACATATTCTAAAATAAATGAACAAAATATTTTTCAAATGAGTGGGCCTAAAGTTGGGCCTATATGGCTCAATCGAACGACCATCAGACCGGTTTGAGCTTTTGATCGGGTTGGGCTCTGGATAAACCCATCCTGACTTAAAAAATAGGGGTCGGGCCCGGCCTACTTATTTAACGAGTTGAGCCGGCTCAAGCCGATTGACATATTTAGATAGTCGACGACCGGTTCCGTTTCAATCTCATCAATAATTAGAGTTTGAGCTATTTGATACTTTCTATTTTGAGCAAGGAAATGAAAGTGAATTTTACCTAACTATTGTACTAAGAGAATAATGTACACGTCATTTGTATAAAGAAGAATAAACTCTTCCTAAACTAGTAAGAATAACAATTAATTAATGTTGTATTTAATATTCAAACCCCACTAATTAAATGTCACATATTATCAAAATAGAATCAGATTGATAGCTCTTTTTAAGCCGATTGAAAAAAAAAAGCCACACACATACTATATATAAGGCCTTTAAATAATTATAAATATATATCGTGTTTGATTTTCTTGATCAACAGTGAAAATGAGATTTTTTGTTGTTGAAATGTCACTATAGAATTATTCTTATTGTGTTAGGAGTAGGACATTAATTTTAATCTATGGCCCGGACAAAATACTGACTTGTCAAAGTCAAAATCAACTAATATATTGTTTTATTTACGAATAATGTGATTAGATTGCTAATTCCAATTACTGTTCACGTGGTTTAACGTTAAACAGTCAATGTTAGTAAATATGTATGAAGAACCTTTTCATGTCAAATAGTTTACCATTTAAGACCCCCCATATAATACTAGTTATAACTTATATTAAGTAAAACACAAAGTAGCATGAGAAATCGAGGCACGAATATTTACGTGATTTTTTTTTTTTTTTTTTTTAATAGACACTATAATTGAAAACATATTTGTGAAAACAATTAAATAAAAAATTAGATTTAATATGCCATTGCACGGGAAGGTGTTTTAAATTAAACTTAAAAGACTAATATATTAAGTTTTAGTTAAACCCGAATTATTATTTCTTGCACTTCTGCGCTCTGTCTTTATTCGATGAGGCATGCGTGTATAAACTCATCGATGAGAAAATTTTGATTTTCCTTGTCTTTTATGTCGTTGACATACATTTAACCGAAAACAATGTGAAAAAAGTACTTGTCAGGCGTAAAATATTGGTTACCGGACCAATTCCACCTAAAGGATCTTTGAACGGTAGTTTGGAGAAACATCGTGATTCCAGTATGTAGGTTGAGTACGTAGGTGCCCGTGAGGAATCTAAAGAAACGATATGACTTAAGAAGTTATTCAAGGACTTGGAAGTAATTCCAGATGTTGACATGCCTATCACATTACTGTACTGAGACAACAATGGTGCAATAGCTAATTCAAAAGAGCGCATGTGCCATAAAAAGAGAAAAAATGTAAAAATGAAGAATCTGATACGGACCCGAGATATCGGCTCACGTATCATCGAAGGAGAAGAGCGGGATCAAGTGGCTAAACTCGAGGAAGACAATTTATTATTTATTTATCGTTTTTAAGTTGAGTCCTTTAATTTCGTTATTAGAGTCGAGTCTATTTTTAGAACTCTTTCCGTTTTTGGTTGTTTCCCGAAGTGGGACTTTCCCGAATTGTTTAGCCTATAAGTAGGCGAATTTTAATTCAATAAAATTAGCTTTCCAGAGAACTTTAATCCTCCTCGGGATTAGGGTTTTGGGAGCATTCTCTCTCTCTTTTGCGTGTTCCTGTTTGGGGCGAGAATTCTGCAGATTTTGGCAAGACGGCACGCGGGAGAAATCGTGCGGGAGGAGGAAGGAATTCGGCGGGATCAGGGAGGGAAGAAGGAAGGGACCGACCTGTCACGAGATCGATATCCCGGGCTCGTAACAATTTGGTATCAGAGCCAACCGGGGTGGACGGTTCGATGAGCAGCGACGGTTCAGGGGAGAAATCCCCGACGAAGGAGATGTCAAGGGCGGAAATTTCAGAGGCATTCAAGGTACAAGAGATGTCGACGAACAAACACATCGAGCAATTGACTACGAGTATGGCGCAGATTCTGGTTGAGCTCCAGGCGTCGGAGGCGAGAAACAGGGAACGAGCAGAACGCACGGAAAGTCTGGTGCGGGAATTACAGGAGCGACCGACAAGTCAGACACAGCAGGTGGGAACCCCAGCGAAGGTGAACAACGGCGGAGAAGGGAGTTTGGTTTATCCGAATAATCCTTTCAAACCCGGCGATTTCCGCTATGACGACATTCTCAAGGGAAAAAGTGGGGATCGAGGGCCGCGGGGAGGAGCAGCTCGCTCCGAACCAATCTATACAGATCCGGGTGGGCGTTGGCCGGTCCGAAAAATCGGCGCCGGAGAGCCGAGCTCTACCGAGGGCAGCGGGGGAACGAAGGGTGATGACACACCAATTCCGCGTGGTGATTTTCCTACTTTCGACGGAGAACCCGGAAATAATCCGGCGATATGGTTAAAAAAATGTGAAGATTATTTCGACGACCAACACGTGACGAACGATGACGCCAAGGTTCGCCAAGCGAGAGGAGCATTAACGGAGACCGCTCACGAATGGTATGATAATCTACGGAGTCTTGTGGAAGTCCGTTTAACGTGGGAGGAATTCAAGGAGGTTTGTCTCGACCGCTTCGGTATCACCGACACAGTGAACCCTCTTGGAGACATCCTTAATCTTCGCCAAACCGGTACAGCGGACGAGTACTGCAAGCTTTTCACACGGTACAATAACAAACACCACGAGTTATCCAACCAAGTGCAAATGTTGTTCTTTTGTGGAGGGCTTTCCGACGAGCTACGCCGGATAGTTGAGCAACAAAGACCCACATCAATCTTTGGAGCAATGAAGCTAGCCCGAAACAATGAGTACCAAGTGCCGAACATCCGTGGTCTGAAGACTTTCTACGGGCACTTAGCCCCACCACCGCCTCGGGAAGCAAACTACAGCCGTGGAGGTAATCAAGGAGGTCCACGGGGAGGTCCCATTACAACCCCAAACAGCGGGGAACCGAAGCCGGTCGCTGCAAAACCAGGGGGTCCGGCCAAGAAAGTGTGGAAGCGCTTAAATCCGACGGAGGTCGCCGAACGTCGTGCCAAGGGACTTTGCTTCAATTGCGACGATCAATTCTTCCCCGGTCATGTTTGCAAACCGATTCTCTTCTACATACAGCCAATGAAGGAAGGTGATTCCGACATCGACGAGGAATTTGCCGACGAGGATTTCGAATCGGCGTTCATCTCTTCGTGTGCAATGCTCGGACGCAAAACAACGCAAACCTTCCAAGTCCGCACAAAGGTAGCAAACGGGGAGGGATGGACCCTCCTCGACACGGGTAGTTTGCACAATTTCATACGACGGAGCAAGGTCGACGAACTCGGCTTACCGGTCTTGCGAAAGCCCGGCCTCACCGTGGGACTTCCGGACGGCGGACGACTCTCTATCGACGGGTATTGTAAGAACGTACCCTTACTTATTCAAGGCGTTGAGTTTTTGGTTAATTGTTTTGTTATTTCCCTTGAGGGATTTGACGTTATTCTTGGTATGGCTTGGCTTAACCCACTCGGCGATGTGCTTTGGAACGGTAACGATGGTACCGTTAAGTTCATGTGGGAAGGAAAGCCTATTACGTGGAACAGCGAGGCCGATTCCAAAGACAAGCAACCGGCCCTCAATCATCTAGGGAATACGGATTCCGACGAAGACTTAGAAACTTGGTTCGATGACGCGGAGATTTTCATGACATCACCGCCACGTCACGACAAAGCGGCCATGGTCCTTTCACGGCGGCGCCAAAAGTTGGCCATGTGGGCCCTCGCTAACCAAGGGTCCGAACCCGGCCTCTCCGAACTAATCAACGAGTTCGACGACATTTTCGCCTTGCCGACGGGGCTGCCTCCTCAGCGGCCGTGCGATCACCGTATCCGACTTATCGCCAGGACCGATCCCGTGGCCGTACGACCTTACCGGTACCCCCATTTGCAAAAAGATGAAATCGAACGGCAATGCGCGGAAATGCTACGAGCGGGGATTATTCGCCGGAGCACCTCACCATTTTCTTCCCCCGTGTTGCTCGTAAAGAAAGCCGACGATTCCTGGAGGATGTGCATGGATCTCCGGGAATTAAATAAAGTCACCATAAAAGACAAGTTTCCGATTCCGGTCGTGGACGAACTCCTTGACGAACTTCACGGAGCCCGATATTTTACCAAGCTAGATCTTACCGCCGGTTATCATCAAATCCGCATGCACGTCGACGACATCGAGAAAACGGCGTTTCGGACTCATCATGGCCATTTCGAGTTCCTTGTGATGCCATTCGGGCTTTCCAATGCCCCCTCGACATTTCAAGGTCTTATGAACTCCGTTTTCCACGACATGCTTCGAAAAAGCGTCTTGGTTTTCTTCGACGACATACTCATTTATAGCAAGACATGGGAGGAGCATCTTGTACACGTTCGCCAAGTCTTCGAGCGTTTGAGAGACCACCGATTATTCCTTAAAAAGACCAAATGTGCGTTCGGCCGGGATGAGGTCGGCTATCTTGGTCACGTGATTTCGCACGAGGGAGTTAAAGTCGACGGGTCTAAGGTCGAAGCGGTCACTAAATGGCCAACACCGAGCACTATTCGAGGGGTCCGTGGATTTCTTGGCCTTTCGGGGTATTATCGGAAATTCATACGCAATTACGGCGTGATCGCCGCGCCTCTCACGGGTCTACTCCGACGATCGGGATTCCATTGGAATGAGGAGGCAACCACGGCATTTGAGGCCTTGAAGAAATCTCTTGTGGAGTCCCCGGTTCTTGCTCTTCCGGATTTTTCGGCGGACTTCGTGGTGGAATGTGATGCGTCGGGCAGTGGTATAGGCGCGGTTCTCCAACAAAAGGGGCACCCGGTAGCTTTTTTCATCCGCAAGCTTGCGGATCGACACGCCAAACTAGCGGCCTACAAGCGCGAACTCATCGGTTTGGCTAAGGCCATTATACATTGGCGGCCCTATCTTTGGGGGAGGAAATTCCTTATCCGAACCGATCATTCGAGCTTGAAGCATCTCCTTGAACAACGTCTCACGACACCGCCTCAACTTCATTGGGTAAGCAAGCTCCTTGGTTATGATTTCACGGTAGAATATCGCGCCGGGGCTCTAAATAAAGTGGCGGATGCACTTTCGAGACAGTACGAAGAGGACGAAATACGGGAGGCTTGTAGTCTCCACGCTCTCGGTGTAGGCAGCGTTAGTTTCCGGAAAAAACTGCTCGCCGAGACATCTTCGGACAAGGAATTATGTGCTCGGCGCGAATCGGTATTGAAGGGCGATGCCCCAACTACATGGACAGCGAAGGACGGACTCGTTTTCTACAAGGGGCGGGCTGTTTTATGCGACAACTCCACCCTTATTTCGGATATCTTAGCGGGTTATCACAATCTCGGCCATGAGGGGGTCCAAAAGACGATGGAGAGGATTCGGGGTGATTTTTATTGGCGGGGTTGGAAAAAACCGGTCCAAGAGTTCATTCGTCATTGCCAAACGTGTCAACGTAACAAGTGGGAAGCGTTACAACCGGCGGGATTATTGCAGCCCCTTCCGATACCACAGCGCATTTGGGCGGACATCTCAATGGATTTCGTAGAGGCACTTCCGAGCTCACACGGAAAGACGGTCATTATGGTAGTTGTCGATCGTTTCTCCAAGTACGCCCATTTTATTCCTCTTGCACATCCTTATACGGCGGTCTCGGTGGCTCACGCTTTTTACCGTGAAATTGTGAGGTTGCACGGATTCCCAGAATCGATTGTCTCCGATCGTGACAAAGTCTTCCGGAGTACATTTTGGCGGGAATTATTTCGTTTAGCGGGGACCTCCCTCTGTTTTTCCACGGCATATCATCCTCAGTCCGACGGGCAAACCGAGGTCGTCAACCGCACTTTGGAGATGTATTTGCGATGTACGACGGGGGAGACACCGAGGAAGTGGCTCGATTGGTTACCTTGGCTCGAGTACGTATACAACACGTCGTATCATTCAGCCATTAGGACTTCGCCCTTCCACATGGTTTACGGGCGGGAACCACCACGTTTGATGGAGTATACGGCGGGAAGCACGGTGGTGGAAGATTTGGACGTGGCCTTGGCTAGGCGTACGGCTTTCTTAGAAGCCGCACAGACTCGTCTATTGGAAGCCCAAGAGAGGATGAAGACGGAGTATGACGGCCATCATCGTAAGGTGTAGTTCGACGTGGGTGATTGGGTTTGGTTACGCCTCCAACCTTACCGCCAATTAACGGCTTCACGAGGCGTTTTCCACAAACTCCCGCCGCGGTTTTATGGCCCTTTCGCGATCCTTGCACGCGTGGGTTCGGTTTCATACCGCTTAGCCCTGTCGGAGGGAACCCGGATTCACAATGTGTTCCATGTTTCGCTACTCAAACAGCACCGCGGGATTCTGCCGAGCGCGGTGACCCAGCTGCCAAAGATCTTTGACGGCCAGGTCATTCCCGCGTGTCCAGCCAAGCTTGTTCGCGCACGCACGCGTCTTGGAGAGCGGGAACTTTTGGTTCAATGGGAAGCATCTTCGCCGGAGAATGCCACTTGGGAGAACGGAGCAACCTTACTCGAAGCATTTCCGGAGCTTGAGCTTGCGGACAAGCTCATAGTCGAGGAGGGGAGTAATGATACGGACCCGAGATATCGGCTCACGTATCATCGAAGGAGAAGAGCGGGATCAAGTGGCTAAACTCGAGGAAGACAATTTATTATTTATTTATCGTTTTTAAGTTGAGTCCTTTAATTTCGTTATTAGAGTCGAGTCTATTTTTAGAACTCTTTCCGTTTTTGGTTGTTTCCCGAAGTGGGACTTTCCCGAATTGTTTAGCCTATAAGTAGGCGAATTTTAATTCAATAAAATTAGCTTTCCAAAGAACTTTAATCCTCCTCGGGATTAGGGTTTTGGGAGCATTCTCTCTCTCTTTTGTGTGTTCCTGTTTGGGGCGAGAATTCTGCAGATTTTGGCAAGACGGCACGCGGGAGAAATCGTGCGGGAGGAGGAAGGAATTCGGAGGGATCAGGGAGGGAAGAAGGAAGGGACCGACCTGTCACGAGATCGATATCCCGGGCTCGTAACAGAATCATCTGTAGGATCGTTTTAAATTCGGTTTGGTGTGAAAATGGAACATGTAAAGGATATTAGACATCCTAATATCATAAAGGCTGATTGACTATCGCTAGACAAAGTCACCCAGTACGAGCACACTGCATGGGGAGCTTAAGTAACTTTTTAGAAGGTAAGTTCCTAATATATGAATTATAATATAATTTATAATTTTTTAATTCGCATTTTATTTTACTCTAACAGATGAGGAGGTCAATCCTTGGCTGGATAACAAGATTGGATTGGACTTATTCAATCTTTTTGAGTTATACAACGTTTCATAGCTTAATTGCATTTTTTTTATATGATATTTTATCGAATATGTTATGTTCTTACAAACAGTGTTCAAGTGTGACTCTCGAAATAATTCATGTCTTGTATAGGACTCTCGGAAGAGTATGTTAATTGATCCGAAGATAGCTAGCATAAGATACAAAATCTTTTAAGTTTTTAATTCTTGTGAGTTTTTTGTGCATTTCATGCTAATACAAAAGAGCGCAAGTGTCATAAAAAAGGAAACATATAAAAGGAAGTATCATCTCATATACCTATTTGATTTAGTTTAAGATCTCAATTATTCCACGACAAGCTTAACAACGTGATTTCAACCTCAAGAATCACCAAAGTTCCCAACGCGTGAGATCTTTGAACTACTACATATTATCAAAAACATATTATTTTTTACTCTGATGCGATGATTGTCACAGCTGTTATCTTTTTATTTTATTTATTTAGCATTTATAAATTAAAAAAAAATCCTTCTTCGATTTATATTTTCATTTTTTAAATAACCTCTAAATGTATTTTAATAATAATAACAACAATAATAATAATATCTATTTATTTTATTTTTAATTAATTTCATAAAAAAATAAAATCTCAAAGTAACTATGATATATCTTTTGAAAAAATAGATCGTACAATTTTGTAAAATAAAGGTATGTTAAAGTAAGATTATGACAAGGAGCAATTGTGAGTTTTTAAAAACTAAAATGTTAAGATGGTATGAAAGTGAAACTATACACTTTATATTAACTATTTTATATTGGAGGGTATATTTTACATTTTCGTGCCACTGTAACAATCTAATATATATATATATATATATATATATATATATATATATATATATATATATATATATATATAAACCTAGAAACGGCTACATTTTCGTGCCACTGTAACAATCTAATTAAGTTGTAAATATCAATCATTCAAGTATTAATCATTGTAAATCTAAAGCAGAGACAAAACTCATGAACTTTTCTGCTTACAGATTTCCAATATAATTAACTTGTAAATCTAATGCAGAGAGAGAAGTCGGTGGATGTCGTCGTACATTTCATTGGCTCCGACGGCCACTTGTGATGATAGATTCGACACGTTCAAGGGACCGTCGAATGATAGACACGCTAAGTCTATCTACGCTCTAGATTGTCTTGGACCGGTTCTGGAGCAAGGAGCCATAGTTAACCTTTTCTTACCAAAATATCCAATTAAAAAATATTGCACGACGTAGCTATGCGACGGCCATTCTTTACCAAAAAGCCAAATCCGGACTACAATTTCTAACAATACTAAATAAAATTAAGAAAAGTCAACATTTGACAAACCGAAAAGCTAAAAATTAATTACTATATAAAAATTTCATGACAAAAAGAGAATATATTTTTGGTGGTGCCGACGAATTTCTTTGATCAAGTGCATGATAATTAATTGTGTTAAATCACTATTAATCAATGGTTGTTATATATTTGCTAATTAATGTCTCCAACAATTATTTAATTTAATTGCCATGTGACTTCCCTGACTGGCACAGCGTGGCAACGTGATTACATGGGCCTATTTTTAATTTATTATCTTGCTCAATTTTCCCTTTCCTTTAAATATATAGTAATTAATTATTAATTAATTAATTAAAACAACAAATAAAAGAAAGGTGAATTCTTTTTCATGAGAATTGGTGTGGGAGGGTTGTGTAATACTCGTCGGCAAGAGTGAGGCACGACCAAAACGATGTCGTTTCTTGTCGCGCGCCGCGTACACTAAAGTGAGCCGGTGGGGGTGCGCACGTTTAGATGATGATTGTGTACAGCTGTCATTTTGGGTGGGCTTTAGGAGCAACCACCGCTTCGTTGGCCCAAATCCTTCTTCGTGGGTCCTACTCCTCATTTTGTCTTATCTCGCCCCCGATATTTTGAGCCAAAATATCGCGATAATTCACGTATGAGTTCTCGTGACTTTATTTAATGAATTTTCCAATATGATGTTTTGCAATGTATTTCAAAATTAGATGAACATGTATATAGTTTATAATTTATAGTATACTATATATTAAGTATATAGACATGAGTTTTTTTTTTCTTTTCATGATAGTCATTATTACAACTTATACTTCATCCTTACGCTATACACATGTACACAATATCTTTTATATATATATATATATATATATATATATATATATATATATATATATATATATATATATATATATATATATATATATATAAGCGCTTGGTTCATAGATTATATCGGCACTAATGTAACATCCAACATTTAGTGAATTACCTTCAATATTTCCAGTCTTAGATTATGTCGTCTTTCAAGTTCCAACATTTATGTTAATTACCTTCAATATTTACTGTTTTAACATTATAAGTCTGAGACTTTCGTCGTATAACAAGTAAAAGTTATTAAGAAAAAAAATTGTTTTTTTGTTCGATAGATACGTGGGCCTTATGAAGAAAAAAGAGGTACAATCTTTATAATTTTGAATTAATTTGGTTAAAAGTTGAAATTATATTTTCTTTTCGAGATTTAATTATACATTAAATGTATTATTTACATATATCATCTCACGAGAATTTGATTGTTTTTTTTTTGGGTAAATAAAAATGCACAACACATTGTTGATAATGATAGGGTGGAGTGCAAGGTTGGTCTACAATCCAAATTAATAATCTATTATTAAGTTGCAATTGATTTTGAAAGCCCACCATCAAAATTATATTAATATTCTAATTAACTAACACCAAAAAGTTCCATTAGTATTTGATTTTGTAATACTTTTCTTTTTATAGATAGAGGCAAAAGTATTCTTTCTTTTTACCAACTAAGACAATAAGAGTCCAAGCAAGGTGAAAAGAAATAGTGCTAAAAGTACTTAAAATTGAGGCGATACATTTTTCTATGCATTTTTTTTCTTACGAATATTGGTAAGTTTTTTAGTATATACACTGCTATTAAATCAGATTTAGGTTACGTATTTATATGTTCATCTAGCTATCTAATATGTTTTTCTCATTTGTGTTCAACGAGAAATAAATTAGACGAAAACATACGTCGACTCATATTTGTTGTCTTGAAGTACTTTTGTCACTTCAGCTGATCAAAATCCAGGTACTTTCGCCGCGATTATCCCTGGTTTAAACTTCAACACAAACAAACACCTACTGATTTGTATTTATTCTTTTTGTATTTAATCTCACCACCATTTCCACCATTTTCTCCATTGCCATTTTTGCTTTCTCTCCACTTCACTGCCATTTTTGCTTTCTCTCCCAGCTTCAGCTTCAGGTGGGTATTTCCTTTTCTTTTTTTTTCTTTTTTTTTTCTGCCATTGCTACATGCAGATCTTGCTCATCTCGATCTCTGCGAGTGTATCTTGTTTGATCAGCTTCCTTCAATGGCAATGCTCAGCCCAGAGCTTTAGATCTCTTTTTTATCACTGTAAAGATTCATGCTTCTTCTTCTTCTGAAGAAGAAAGGTGACTGAAAGTGACTGTTTGATTTGGTCAAATTGACCAACAAAACTTGACTGATTTCAGTCAATGGCATTGCAAAAACCAGAGCTTTGGATCTCTAACATGGCAGTTTCATTTGTATAATGTTCTTAACGAATCTCCAGATCCAGAAAAACTCATGTTCAACTGACTATAATTTAATTAACAGCAAGGGTGTTTTAGGTGTTTTATAGGCCTTGTAACCGGAACCCGGATCGGATTATAATCCCGGGTGTCGTTTTTATTTCTCGATTTGCGTTTTTTGATTCGGAGATTTAGGTCGAAAATCCCGACAACGGATATACCAAATTGTCGGTTTTGCAGGAGGAATTCGGAGAGCGAAAAACCGGCGAAAATGGAGTCCAAGCTCGTGCTGACGGCCGTCGTGGCAATGCTGGTCCTCCTCTCGCCGTCAACCTCCGCTCAAACCACTCCGGCCGCGGCTACCCCGACCCCGACTCCGGCCCCTGCCCCGGCCCCGGAGTACGTGAACCTCACGGAGCTCCTCAGCGTGGCCGGCCCGTTCGACACGTTCCTTGACTACCTCCTCTCGACGAAGGTGATCGACACGTTCCAGAACCAGGCGAACAACACGGAGGAGGGCGTCACCATCTTCGTCCCCAAGGACTCGGCTTTCGCCTCGCTGAAGGAGCCGTCGCTGAAGAATCTCACCTCCGACCAGCTCAAGCAGCTCCTCCTCTTCCACGCGCTCCCCCATTACTACAGCCTCTCCGACTTCACCGAGCTCAGCCAGTCCAGCCCCGTCAACACTATGGCCGGTGGGGGCGACAATGCCATCAACTTCACCGACAACTCCGGCACCGTCCACCTCAACTCGGGCTGGACCCGGACAAAGGTCTCCAGCAGCGTCCACTCCACCGACCCCGTCGCGATCTACCAGGTCGACTCCGTCCTCCTCCCGGTGGCCATCTTCGGCGACGACATCCCCCCGATGCCGGCTCCGTCCCCGGCTCCCGCGGTGTCCCCCGCAGCCGACAGCCCCGGGTCCGAGGACGCCGACGGGAAGTCGCCAGCAGGGTCTTCTCCCGGGAAGTCAGGCGTTAACGGGTTGGGGCCGCGGGGGTACGTGGCAGCTGCGCTCTCCGGCGTCGTCGTCGCAGCGTCGCTGATGATGCTATGATCATTCTGTGATGGATTGGATTGAATCTTTGCTAAGTTATGTGTTGGTTTTGGTATTTTTGTTGTTTCGATTTGGAAATTTGATACACCATTTTTTATATGGACATATATTTGTATTACTATATCTATATGATGATTCCAATTCTATGTTATGATGTATGATGAGAAAATCATGCTTTATATCTAATTGCTGTACACAAGTATACCCTTCTTCCGGTGTTTATTAAGGATATTTACGGCAAAAATACCTAAAGTTAAAGGTTAAATTTTGATGGTAAGAATAATAGCATAGCGGTTTTGTAATATTGTACCTGCTAAAGGCTAAGATGGGTAATATCTGTTAGAATTAAATCTCGGGTCAAAACCCAACAATATCATAGTGGTGGAATTTTACCCACTATCACGAAATTTCCGCTTCCGGTTTTTCGTGGTTAAACATTCGTCCAAAATGATACGATGGAGATGGTTAAGTCATCTCCGCAAGTTGATATTTTTATTTATTTATTTGGGAAGACTAATAATAATGATCGGATAATACGAGCTACGACTTTCACAAGTCCGTTCCGCAATATACGGGTATGTGAAAATTCAAGACCAATATTTGTTGGTTCATAAGAGTTTACAAGTAGAGAATTATGCAATCTGTGATGTCAATTTTCCTTCTCATGAAAGGTGTTATTTCAGACAACTATAGTTAAAAACGACAGGAAGTTGAGAAACGACATGAAATTGGGAAATCGCCCTAAGTTAACAAATACAGGTTTCTAGAACAAAAGTTAAATAGTAAATAATTTGGAAGGAAGAGCTTGCATTTCGCAATGCGACATTACAAGGAAATAAATAAACACTATGATCATTTAATAATTTCTTATTCTTATTTAATCATGACATTATCAGAAATATTAGAAGATTAGTTCGGGTACACATGGTTTCAAATACCGATACAGAGGAGAAACCGCAAACAATTTCACTTCAAGCATCTCAATTAGGTCTCAATTTTTATTTCTTTGAATTTCATTAAAATTTGGTCAAAAACATTAATCGCACTTTAATCCGCGTTCGAAGATTGAGGGTAAACATATTTTACTTCACCAAACCATACAACATTTTTAAACGCCATGTATGGCATATGCTAGACTTGACTTCGACGATATTTACACATAACTTTAGATATATTTGCCGTCAAAATTGAAATACAAAATCAAGTATTTGAAATTAAAAAAAAAAAGTATTGTGCCCACGCGACATGATATGACACGCAAACATGCCATGTTCCGGTTATGAGTATTTGGTGAAGCAAAGTATTTTTACCGTCAATCTTTAAGCTTCGGTATCTAAGTGCAATTTCAGTTGATGTGTGAGGTAATTTATTAAAAAAAAAAAACAATTTTAATTAATTTTCTAGAATTCGTGTACAGCTCATCTTTGACTAAATAATTAGTTGAATAATAAGAAAGAGTTAATTTTAGAATGTTTATTAATCTTGATGATGAGAGACGTCAAGATAGGAGTTAAAATCTAGTTATAGCCGCATTAAATATAGCATGTGGTGTGGCTAATGATAGATTTGTTGCTTTATTATGAGATTATTTTCTTCCTCTTATTTTTTTTTTCTTTCTTTTTGAACAACAACAATAATCAAATCAAATCAAATCAATTGAATTGAATTGAATTGTGTTGAAGAAATGTGGCAAAGCAACAGAAGGAATGAGCTGAAGAAAGGAGCAGGGAATGGGCTGGTGGCAGTGGCCATAGACAAGGACAAAGGAAGCCAAGCTGCTCTCAAATGGGCTGCAGAGAATCTCCTCTCCAAAGGCCAAGTTGTTGTCTTGATCCATGTTGTCCACAAGCAATCCTACAATACCCCCTCCGGTACGTACATCTTGACTATTATCGGGAAAGATGGAGGCCCGGGATCTCGATGAAGTTGCTTTTATACATGTTGAATATGAGAGAGTGACCGGGGGCCTGCCCCTCTGGGATGGGCCCAGGCGCAAGTTGCCCATCCCCAATGGCGGAACCGGGATTTGAACTCGGTGTGGCTAGATTAGTTTTTTTTTTTCAAAAATTATCTTGTGGGTTGTTGTATTTAATTTTTTTGTGAAAATTCGGAGAGGCTAAACTAAAATTTTATGTGAATTACACTAAGAAAAAAATGAGGGAAATAGTACTCTAAAATAGTTCCGCCAATGCCCATCCCGGAGAGAAATCTAGGCGGTAAAACCCGCCCGCCTAGTCTGGGGATCGGCAATCCTTCCCTAATTTTTTATTTTTTTTATAAATATCTATTATTTATAAAAATAAAATAAAAGATATAATTTTTTTTTCTTCGGGTGGGGGGGTTTTGGTTGCGGGTGCGGGCTGCTCACGAGAAGCGGGTCTAAACGGGTGATGGGCGCAGGCAGCCCGCATTTACCCGTATTCGACCACCTTGACTAGTTTTGGCTTGAACCCTAGTCCGCGACTGTATTTTGAGCCGTTGACAAATTCTTTCCCCCGGGTTTTCTTGGCCCAGTAGGAGGCAGCCAAGCCATCATATGCGACCCCAACAGCACGACGGTCGGATCGCCCCACAGACAACAACTCGAGAGGCAAACGAGAGATCTTTTCCTCACTTTCCATTGTTTTTGCACACGTAAGGATGTACGTCTCGACTCCTTTTCGAGTTACTTCTCTTATGTTCTCTTCAATCTCATGTGTCTTGTCAATAATGACTAGCTCAATGGTTGAGTATTTGAACTCGAGATGCAAGGTTCGAGCCTCACCATATATACATACATACATACGATACAACAACAAAAAAATACTAACCCTATGCATATAAAAGTTTGTAACTCAAACAAAAAATGCTAATCGAATCTCTCTAATTCGCGACGATAAGATACAATGCCTTGACGTCATTCTCGAGGACTCCGACGTAGCGAAAGCGTTGACGGAGTACGTTTCGTATGCTGCGATTGAGTGCATGGTTCTCGGAAGCCCCTCTAAGCACAGCTTCATCCGGTATATACACTAGACCCGCTGGGCCTAAGTTGGGCTCGCCCCTCAGTACGTGTGTATATAATATATAATTTCATGCTATGATTTTCTTTTTTAGGTTCAAGGGGTCGAGTATTCCGAGCAGTGTGTCGAAAGGCGTGCCAGACTTCTGTAGCGTTTACGTTATCTCGAAAGGGAAGGTCTCGTCGGCGAGGAACTCGACCCGTCCAGCAGCGTACTCGTCGCCGCTTATCACCCACATCCAGGGCCTTACTAGGGAGGTTGTCAAGTTGCCGGAGCAAACGAAACCGAGGCTCAGCGTTCGGGGTTCGATTTCCTCTCAATTTTCCGAGTTCTTTCTGTATTGTTATAATCATCAGTAAGAGATTTGTAAAGAATCGTTGAAATGTAACATGTTCTGTTGTACCAATGATTATATTGATCTGAAAAAGCAACTGAACAATTAATAACGACCTGTTTGCGGTGTTCGCAGTGGCTGACAGGGTGTCGCTCCGACCGCGCAGCTCGCATGAAGAAATGATAAGGTATGCCCTAGCTCGTGCAATGCCGTTAAGAGTCTAGGTTTACGGGTTATGTCGAATTATATCTTGGTATCGGTGAACCCTTTCAGGTCTCCGTTTGGAAGAAGGAATAATTTTCCTTCCCCCGGGATCGGTTTCTCGGAAACGGACACGGACATCTCCTTCATCAGCTCTGACAGGACGAGCACCGACCGGACATCATCGGTGTTCTACGACTACATCGACCAAGGGCGGACCTCGCGGCTCTCCACAAGCTCCGACAACAGCTTCGGGTCCTTCCGGTCGGGCCCGAAGTTCACCGACCTCAGCTTGCTCCACGACGTCTCGTTTACGATGGAGAGTGGACGGACGTCGTGTTCTTGGTCCTCGCAGGGCATGGTATGCACGTAAATTAGGCCTCTTTAGGGTTTATTTATCATACTGTAAATAAAGATCATTTTCAATGGATTGTTTCAATGAGTTTCACAGGATGAAGTTGAAGCGGAGATGAGGAGGCTAAAACTGGAGCTCAAGCAAACAATGGACATGTACAGCGCCGCTTGCAAAGAAGCGCTCACCGCGAAGCAGAAGGTTAGACGACAGTTTTTCGCACCCTTCTTCGGGCAGTAAAAATTAATCAATCAATACGGGTGAACCGGGAGTCGGGAGTTTGACAATCGGTCCTGGTTTTGTGAGAATTGAAAAACTCCTCCTTGTCGTGCATCGGTTTTGAAAGAAAAAAAAAATCTCGGCTGTCTTGGCAACCGGGTACCGATAAAACTACCTGTTTAATACTGCATTCCCTCTTTTAAACCGGGACATACCAATTTTGAATAGGGATTTTTACAGGCTTATATAAAAATATATAATAGTATGATAGGATATATCTTTAAAAATTAAAGAAATAAAAACCGGGACCGGGAATTTATCAAAACCGATTTACGAAAATCGGTCTCGGTCCTGGTTCTTGTTAGTTATTAAAAAAACTCCGGGTTTTTTACCCTACAAATCAACAAAACTAGCTTAGTTGGTACGAGTATTTGAACTACTATTTCGAATTATTGAGTAGCTTTTCTTACCCTACTGAAGGAAAAAGAGCTCAACCATTGGCGGCTCCGGGACGAGAGGAAGTTGGAGGAAGCGCGTGTGGCGGAGGAGGCGGCCTTGGCGACTGCGGAGAAAGAGAAGGCGCGGTGCCGGGCAGCCATGGAGGCGGCGGAGGCGGCCAAGAGGATAGCCGAGCTGGAGGCGCAGAAGAGGACGAATGCGGAGGTGAAGTCGCTTTTGGAGGCGAAGGAGATGAAAAAGATGCTCGACAACTTGGCCCAGACCGACGGCCGGTACCGTCGCTACAGCGTCGAGGAGATCGAGGCCGCCACGGACTGTTTTGCCGATTCCCGCAAGATTGGCGAGGGCGGTTACGGCCCCGTCTACAAGTGCTACCTTGACCACACCCCCGTTGCCGTTAAGGTTCTCCGTCCCGACGCGGCTCAAGGAAGGTCCCAATTTCAGCAAGAGGTAAAAAGCGCTAGAAAATTCGGCTTTTTAAAAAAAAAAACAAAAAACAAAAAACACGAAAAACGATTCCGATTTTTCAATTGAAAAAACCGGAAAAAAAATACCGAATTTCAAACCCAAATCCGGTTGCAGGTTAAAACCCAGTTTAAAAAATTGGATTTAAAACCCAGATTCGGTTCAAATTTAAAACCCGGTTTAAAAAAACGGCATTTTAAAACCCAGATTCGGTTCAAATTAAAACCCGGTTTAAAAAAACGGCATTTTAAAACCTGGATCCGGGTTTAAAATTCGGAATGGATTATTTGATAACCATGATTCTTCTCAGATTTGCTCATATGATCCTATTTCAAACCAGTTTCTGAGTTTGTTCAGTTTAAATCACAGATCGATATATTGAGCTGCATAAGGCATCCGAACATGGTCCTCCTCCTCGGAGCGTGCCCGGAGTACGGCATCCTCGTCTACGAGTACATGGCGCGGGGCAGCCTCGACGACAACCTCTTCCCAAGACCCGGTGTTCCGGCAATGCCGTGGCGTGTGCGGTTCCGCATTGCGGCCGAGATCGCCACGGGCCTGCTCTTCCTCCACCAGACGAAGCCCGAGCCGCTGGTGCACCGCGACCTCAAGCCCGGGAATATCCTCCTCGACTCTAACTACGTCAGCAAGATTGGCGACGTCGGGCTGGCCCGCCTCGTCCCGGCGGTGGCCGAGAACGCCACACAGTATCACGTCACCTCCACTGCCGGCACCTTCTGCTACATCGACCCGGAGTACCAGCAGACAGGCATGCTCGGCGTGAAGTCCGACATCTACTCGCTCGGGATCATGCTCCTGCAGCTCATCACCGCCAAGCCGCCGATGGGTCTCGCCCACTACGTCGAAAATGCCATCGAGCGCGAGATCTTCCCGACCATGCTGGACCAGGCTGTGCGGGACTGGCCGCTCGAGGAGACGTTGAGCTTCGCCAAGCTGGCGCTCCAATGCGCCGAGCTCCGACGGAAGGACCGGCCCGACCTCGCCACCGAGGTCCTGCCGCAGCTGAACAGGCTTCGAGATTTCGCCGACGGGATCACCTTTGTCCAACCGGTGAGCCACGAAAATCGAGACATAATATGCTATTTTACTCATTTTACTATATTTCTTAGGGGTGAACCCGAGACCGGAAACCGGTATTTAATATAGGGTATTTTATTCGGAGTACTCTCGATTGTTCAAGATTTTTTATTCTAGTAACGGTGTCGGTTTTTACAGACCCGACTCTTCTTTATAATTAGTTTCGGGACTGACAAAAAAACGGTACTTATCGATTCTTTTTGAACTTTTTTGCAGGACGTAATAGTCGATCAAGAGCCAGAAAATTTCCGTTCCTCAACCGCCTCGTCGACGGCGTAACGGAGCGGATAACGAGTATATGATGGTAGAACAAGGGTGTCAAATTTCATTTTTAGCCAGTCTGAATTTGTTATCGGAGAAAAGAGAAAAATAAAAACAAAATGTTGTATATATAATACGTTGACTTGCTATTAAACGAATGTTTTGACTGAAAGTTTGTCAAATCTACATCATGATGTCATTAATGAGTAAAAACGACATGAAATTAAAACGACAAGATTAGAAGTAATTCGTTCAGAAAAAGGTAATTTAAGAATTAAACTAGTAATTTGTTAGCAAGTGTTAAGAATTAAAATCGCATAAAGTTAATTTAAGGGAATTTAATTTAATTACAAAGTGCGTACCTTTCTACTTTCTAGACTCATTAAGAAACTTATAAACGACAGTATATCGAAAAACGAGTTTAACTTCAAATGAAAATACGACAAATTAAGATAAACGGCAAGGAAATAAACCACAGTGAAGTGAAACGACAGAGAGCAATAAACGACAAGGAAACAAACCACAGTGAAGTGAAACGACAGAGAACGATAAACGTCAGGAAAAATGATAGATGACAGTAAAGTGGCCAGCTAGAACCGGTGAAAAAACCCTATGCAATCCGTTCCGCTTTAAAATTTATGATCGTTTCGTCGTCAAAAGCCAAGAAAAATTAAGAAATTCGATGATAAACCAAAAAAAAAAAAAGTAACAATAGATCAACCCGTATATAAATTTACCGTCAGTAAACTCGTCCAACCCGTTATATATAAATTTACCGCCAGTAAATTCGTTACTCGCAGTGTTCTCGATGTTGTCCACTCCAACCTTAAAAAGAAAAAGAAAAGAAAAAAAGAAGCTACGCTATCAAATATTCCTCTGTTGATTTAAAATATACATTATTTTAGGGTTATTAGTGGCAGAAGTACCATGAAGTATCATTTTTTCTCCGGATAATCTAAATTCAAAATTATCATGGAAAAAGTACCAAAAGTCTATTTTTCTATCCCACCGTATGCTCCAAAACGGCATTTTCGCTCTCCCTCCATTAAATGACACGTTTAACCGAGGGAGAGAGAAAAAGCCGTTTTGGAACCTACGACAGGACAAAAAAATAAACACTTAGTACTTTTGCCACGACAAATTAGAATTTGGATTACCCCGGAGGAAAATTGATACTTGGGGGGTACTTTTATCGCTAATAACCCTTTATTTTATTTTATTTTCACCTGATGAATATATAAATAAATAAATATATATGTATATATATCTGTGAATTGTTGACGTGAGATAAATCAACATGGACACGCAAGTACGCAACCGAAAGGAATGAATGAATGAATGAAAGTTTCTCTCTCCTCTTCGCCGCGCTTTTCTCTCTGCAATGAACAGAACCCACCATTGTTGAAGCTCCAAGCTCCACGAGACCTTTCCCTGTTCCGCAATCGACAACCAGGTACGTCTTCTTCCTCTTGCATTTGCCTCCTTTGTCGTCTTCCTTGCTGCGATTTTTGACCATTCAAATCCGCCGGGTTTTCATTTCTTGTCTCTCACGCGTTTTCCTCTCCTTTCTCGAGCAAATCGATATACTTATCATATGTATATATATATATATATATATATATATGTTGTGAAGGTGTGCGCGAAGATGTCTGGCTTCGTGGGCGTGATCGTCTCTGATCCATGGCTTCAAAGCCAATTCACCCAGGTCGAGCTTCGAACCCTCAAATCCAAAGTAAGCTTCTTTTTCCCCCTTTTCCCTCGTTCTTCTTCTGATTGCGAATTTGTATCTACACCTGTATGAAATGTTTTTTTTTTTTAGTTCGTCTCCGTCAGGACTCAATCGGGTCGGGTCACGATGGCGGAGTTGCCGCCGCTGTTTGCGAAGCTGAAGGCGTTCAGCGAGATGTTCTCCGAGGACGAGATTAGGGCCGTGATCGAGGAGGCTTGTAAGGACTTGAGCGAAGAGATCGATTTCGAATCGTTCCTCCGTGTAAGTCCTTTTAGGCGGGATTAACGGATTTTGGATGAATTTTTACGCTCTAATTTCCGGGATTTTGTGATTGGCAGGCGCATTTGAACTTGCAGAGCCGAGCGACGGAGAAATCCGGCGGTTCGAAAAGCTCGTCTTCGTTCCTCAAGGCGACCACTACGACTGTACACCACACCATTAACGAATCCGAGAAGGCTTCTTACGTCTCCCACATTAATAGCTTTTTGGCGGAAGATCCGTTCTTGAAGAAATATCTTCCGTTAGATCCGTCCACAAATGCTCTGTTCGATCTAGTCAAAGATGGAGTTCTTCTCTGGTAGGTTTATGGTTTTCGGAATTGACGACATGTTAAGACCTTACTGTGAATATTTTAAAAATTCAACGTTGTTTGATGCAGTAAACTTATTAATATAGCTGTTCCTGGGACTATAGATGAGCGAGCGATCAACACGAAAGCCGTTCTGAATCCTTGGGAGAGGAACGAGAATCACACCCTTTGTCTCAATTCCGCTAAAGCTATTGGCTGCACCGTCGTTAATATCGGCGAACAAGACTTGATCGAGGGAAGAGTAAGTCACATGCTTTAATCCAGTACATGTTTTTCATGGGATCCAAACACAATTTTGACACAAGAAAATCGGCCAACGGGAATCCACCGAAGTGGTGAATCCCCTTTACTTTATTCGGTGCAAATAAATAAACGATAAACAGTCCTGACCTTTTCTTCGGGAGCAAGGTGGAACGCCCGCCTATGGCCGTTAAGAAAGACAAGACAATGCAAAGCATAAAAGACATGGCGGCTGGCTCTAGGCGCCTAATATAGGGATTAAGAAACCTTGATCCCCATTTAGTACAAACCATGGTTTTAAATATCGATATCGATATCGTTTCGCACTCTCCATTTTACGGATATATCGCTTGCCGACGGGCATGCCGATGGATAAATCCGAAGAAAAAGATATATCGCTTGCAGATAATATCACATTATTTCACGGATATATCGCTTGCCGATCGAAATATCGACGGATATTTCGGAAAATATTATAAGTATTTCAATCATATATTTATATATATGATAGATAGTTTCTAAATTACCCATTTAATAAATAAAACACATTCATAAATCATAATATTATGAAAACACATAATATTACACAAAGTCACAAACATAGAATATAACATAATGTCAAGTGTCAACATAACATAGAACAATAAAGTAGGCATCATAATAAAGTCTTAAAGTACGAAATACAAACATAACTACAAACATAGAGTACGAACTAGAAATATGAACATAATAGTCCGAAACCGTAACAAATGATAATCATCAAGTTTAACATACAATTTGAAAATTTAACAAACCCAAACATAAAACGTAAATCTCGAGCATACCTTGCGATTTTCCCCTAAAAATATTTGACAAACCCTAAAAATACTAATTTCCCCCAAATCAGCAAGAAAATTTGCAAATAGCCAAAATAACATGAAATAAGTGGAATTTCCATAGACATACCTTGCGATTTTCACCAAAAACATGCAAAATATGGGAAGATTTGTGCTCCAGCTCGCGAAATTTGATGGAGAAGAGAGATATGCCGATAGCTAGTCGCGAAATAAGAGAAAGGAGGAAAGGGTTCTGAAACTAGGTTTTTTTGGAATATCGAGCACTTTATCGACGTTTGTAGGTTTAAACGAAAAAGAGATTTTTTTTCTTCTGAAAATCAAACGACATATCCCGATAAATCCGAAAACGACAGCGATTTATTTGGAATATCGTACCGCATATCTCATTTTAGCGGCATGTCGTGGATATATCGACGATATGCCCCGATATTTAAAACCATGGTACAAACTACCCAAAATGCCCTTACTAACTAAAAATAAATAAATTGATATCCAACATTCTTCAATCTAATTTTGTTTTGATATTTTCTAAAATCCTTACATAAGATTGTGCATCGACGTGTTTATTTTGCAGCCGCATCTATTGCTCGGGTTAATCTCTCAGATCATTAAGATTCAGTTATTGGCTGATCTCAATCTGAAGAAAACTCCACAGCTTGTTGAACTCATTGATGACAGCAAGGTTACGAAATTTTATTAGTATTCTACTTTGATTGATTATGAAGTTCACCATTATCAATCGATAAATATGTATTTACTCGATAGTTTATGTTACTCAACAGGATGTGGAAGAGCTCATAGGGTTACCACCGGAGAAGATTCTACTGAAATGGATGAATTTTCACCTTAAGAAGGCGGGGTACGAGAAACAGGTTACGAACTTCTCTTCCGACGTGAAGGTAAGGATAATGCAGCTAGTTTTTAGTGCAAGCTCGGTTTCTAAACGCATCTAACATTAATGATAGTGATTGAATAATAGTTTACCCCTAATATTAATGTATTGAAAATGGTGTAACCCGAAATCGGAACATCGGTTTCACCTATGTCATAATTTATAATAAGGTAATGTGTGTGTAGGATGGTGAGGCCTATGCCTACCTCCTTAACACTCTTGCACCCGAGCACGCGGGTCCCGCTTGCTTGGACAAGAAGGAACCAACGGAAAGAGCGAACATGGTTCTTGAGCACGCTGCAAAGTTGGATTGCAAAAGATACCTCACACCAAAAGATATCGTTGAAGGCTCGCCAAATCTTAATCTTGCCTTTGTGGCACAAATTTTCCAAAGCAGGTACTTTTAGTAAATTAAATATCATTTTAATAGATCAGTTTCCAAATCTGATCCCGATTTTTCCTCTTTTTTCGACGGGCAGAAATGGTTTGACTGTGGACACTAAGAAAATGTCGTTTGCCGAGGTGATGACCGACGATGCTCAAACTTCTCGGGAAGAGAGGTGTTTCAGACTCTGGATTAACAGTCTCGGAACTTCTACTTATGTCAACAATGTTTTTGAGGATGTTAGAAATGGGTATGTTTTCGCTTCCTCCTTTTCAATAAAAAAAAAAAAACAACAACAAATTCCCGGAAAATGAAGCGAAGGAATATATATATTACTTGCTCTGTTTGCAAACTAAAGGAAATCTTTATATCTTGATTAATTTGTATGACCACATTCATCGGGTACATGTGTAGATGGGTACTTCTGGAAATTCTGGACAAAAGTTGTCAAGGCTCGGTGAACTGGAAGCAGGCTTCAAAGCCGCCTATAAAGATGCCGTTTAGAAAAGTCGAGAATTGTAACCAAGTTATAAAGATTGGGAAGGAGCTGAACTTTTCGCTTGTTAATGTAGCTGGAAGTGATATTGTGCATGGAAATAAGAAGCTCATATTGGGTAATTTTAACTTTTGCGGTCTCAACAAACGTAAAAAATAGTATATTCGTAAGAAATTTAACCGTTTCTCTTAAATGTTTCACAGCGTATCTGTGGCAGTTGATGCGGTTTTCGATGCTTCAACTTTTGAAGAATTTGAGATCCCACTCTCAAGGGAAAAAGGGTAAAGAGATTACCGATGCGGAAATCATGAATTGGGCCAACAACAAAGTGAAGAAAGCGAGCAGAACTTCTCGAATGGAGAGCTTCAAGGTTCGAACCGAACTACGGTTTTCTATTATTGAAATTGACTTTTTCCTTTAATTATTATTAATCTTAAATCCCACTTTATTATTTTAATGTTTAGGATAAAAATCTTTCGAGTGGGATATTCTTCCTCGAGCTTCTCGGTGCTGTTGAGCCTAGAGTGGTGAACTGGAGCGTTGTAACTAAGGGCGAAACTGGTAATTTTTTTGCGAACACAGTGAGAGATATTAATGTTTCGGAACCGAAGCTAACATTTATCCCTTGTTTTAAATTTGCAGAGGAAGACAAGAAATTAAACGCGACGTACATAATCAGTGTGGCTCGGAAGCTCGGCTGCTCCATTTTCTTGTTACCTGAGGATATTATTGAGGTCAGCTTACTACAGTTTGTATTAGCTATATGATATATTTAATTCAAAGGATTTGCGAATTCCGAACTAACAAAATGACCCCTGAAATATTTATAAATGACAGAACTTCCTATTTACACCAGAAACCGTCTCTCCTGTCCTTGTTATGTTCCCTCTAAGTTCATGAATCATTTTCTATAAATCAAATTGATATATGAAGCTTCTTTATTTTTTTGGTTTCACCGTGCCGATGTAATTGATTTTGATTGTTTGCTTTCATTTTCATCAATCTTTTTACTGAATCAATAAAACGAAACTCATAAATTTATATATATTATTATTATATAAAACAGGTAAACCAGAAGATGATCTTGATTCTGACGGCGAGCATAATGTACTGGAGCCTTCAGCAACAAGCAGCCGATGACGAGAAGACGCCCGAAACATCGTCACCTGCAAATTCCGTGAGCAGCGAAAGTGAGATGCTTCTGTCCAATGAAGTGTCCAATTTGGCCATTGAAGAAGAGTCCTCGGAAAATGTAGAAAACGGTGAAGCCCCCGAGACCGTAGACGGTCAAGATAAGGAATGACGAGACTCGGGAATAGTTTTCGTTTTTTTGGTTTCATATTTATTTGGGATAAAAGAGGTGATTTTATTGCATATCCTCGCTTGCTTTTGGGAGAGAGTTTCATATTCTTTTTGTACATTTTTGGTTAGATTATATTTTTTTTTTGTTAGGTTTATTCTTTAAAGGGAATTAAATTAATTTGTTGCTGAATAATATGATGATGAGCATCAAAAAGTTCATTTCATAATGAATTTTTATCATTTTCTCGATGTTATTCATATTTAGTTCTCTTTTATTTATTTTTGAGTAATTGACACTAATCCCCCGTAACTTTATTTGTTGGTGCACTTCGTAACCCGACAAAAGATGACGAAACAAGTTAACGTTAATTTACGATAACACTTCTATAAATTAATATTGTTGGGATCGGAGAATTTTATTATATATCGAGGTAAAATTTGGTAATATTAGTTAGAATTATGACAATACAAAAATATTATTTTATTAAAGGGTTAATGACGGTAAAAATACCCAAAGTTTGGTCAAAGAACCCCTCGTGTACCTAAAGTTTAAAAGTGGTGGCAAAAATACCCAAAGTCGCATTTGGGGAGTTGACCACTCCATTCTCGTAACGCCGTTAACTTACCCGTTAACTCTGGCCACGTGGACAAATGTGAGTTGCTGACATAATAATTTTTGCCACGTGAACGAGCCCACATCAGCCTCGTTTACGACAAAACAAGGAATTAAACCCCTAATTAATACTATTTAACAAAACTAATTGAACCCTTAATGATTACACTTAACAAAACAGATTTGTCCACGTGGCCAGAATTAACAGGTAAGTTAACGGCGTTACGAGAATGGAGTGGTCAACTCCCCAAATGTAACTTTGGGTATTTTTGCCACCACTTTTAAACTTTAGGTACACGAGGGGTTCTTTGACCAAACTTTAGGTATTTTTGCCGTTATTAACCCTTTTATTAAATATTAATTTCACGAGGTTCTACTTTATAATATATATTTTTTATTTTATTTTTCTCGAGTTTGTGCAAATAAAGTACAACTATTTTTTTTCTTCACTAATTAGATTCTTAATTATTTCGTATTTATGTATCGAGCGTAAAATAATATTTTGTCAATTTAACCGCGAACCCCGTGCAATTTTTTTTAGTTTTTTATTTCAAAGTGTGAAGAACATTGCAATAAAAAAATATTTTTATCTCAAAATCAAATACATTTAGACATATTTTTATTGAACAGATGATTATTGGATGCTTGAGTGTTTCATATTATCAAATAAATTAAACAAATAAAAACTACTCTCATACAAAAACATCTATTTTCCTTCAGTCTCAACCCTAACCGACACATTTGAGCAAGGAGAAAATTGTCATTTGGCACATTGCGGCGAAATCAAATTTCAAGGACCGTTGTCGCCGGATAGTTTTTCCCGCTCCGCGACAACCATGAGCATCTCGAGGCGTTTATCAAAGAGCAGCACGCTCTGGTCTCTCTCGTCCAGCTCGGCGGCTTCGGCCTCGAGCCACTTCTCTCGTAAATCATCGAGAAGATTGCCCTGATCGGCGTTGAGCTCAGCTCCTGGCGCGCTCGGCACCGTCGTGCGGAGCGAGGAGTCCCCGGATGGCGGCGGAAGAGTCAACAGCATTGACCGAAACTCGCGGGTATCGGCAAATGTCTCAAAGTTGCAAGCAATCACGTCGAGACAATACTCTCGTATCTTCAGAACTCCATACCTAGAAATTATTAGCAAGAGTTAAAATATTTTTACTTTGCAAATGAATTTAAAATTATATTTTGAACAAAAATACACTTAAATAAAAATCGGTTTTCCTGAGTCCTTATTTAATAACGGTTCACTCTCGTACTTGTCGCATCGTCTTAATTTTCTCATTAAATTTGTTTTTCTTGTATTAGTTTGTCCCCTGAACGTGTAAACTTATGCTGTTTAGTCTCTGAGTCAAACACCGTACTGTTCCCGTAAAAAACTTTGGGTACAATCGCCATTTTCCTGTTGGGATCGTTATTTAAATAAATGAACACGACTCGTATTTAATACCGCCATGAAAAATGATAAATTTGTCCAACAAAAAAAGGTAATTTTTTTTTTAGTTTACAAGTTCAGGAGGAAAACCGATACAGGTCACGGGACAATGTCAGACAATGCGACCAGTTCAGGGGACAACTGATGATAAGACACCGAGCAAAGAAGATAAAGAATCTTACATGTCCGATAATATAAGCCAGTGACAAAGCTCGGCCGGTGAAACCGTTTCCAAGTGAGGCAAAAGCGCGTCAGCTACGGCACGCTTAAGCGGAAATAACAAATATCTAGACGCAGCATCAAAAATTTCCTCAGCCTGGCAATGCAAATATAATTAGACAAAATCGTCACCGTAAAATATAATTTAAATTACATTATATATACCTGCTCGGGATCTATATCCTTCAAACCATCAGTATACCTGAATTAACCAAGAATTTTGAAATAATATAACAATATTCACATGAGACATTAAAATTTGGAATTCAAGAGGAAAAGCGTACACTTACATAAATTCGATCATTTTCTCAAACGCTTCGACGCTCAGATCACGCTCTTCAATAGACGGAAGGGTATGATCTTCAGGTAAACCGTCTTTTCCCTCGTGAAAATCTGCCATTCGTGATAATCTTGCTTTAAAATACTCTGATCTTGACGCTAAAACCACTTGATGGCTTCGGAAAATTCTATTATCGACTTTAATGCAAACATCGGCAAGATCATCCTCGAAATCACTTATATGCATTCCATCGGTACGGTTTATCAAATCTTCAACATTGTTTTCTAAATCATCTTTCACCGATGAACGCGTGAGAGATATTTGAAGAAGACGATGCAAACGATTAGGAAGACGGTCTTCTTCCGGCAAAGATACCCCTTGTAAGATGAACCGTTTCTGGGAATTGTCTACGTCTCGTAACGCTTTGTACTCGACGTACTTTTGGTGAACCAATTCTTTCTCGAGAATCCGCTGCAAAGATTCACATTTACATACTTTGCAGATTCTGATGAGATCGTCCATGTCATCGACGGCGATCTCGAGCCTGTCGGAGTAGAAGAAGTGGACGAGGCTGTAAAGCGCAGGATACGACAACTTTTCCTTCCCGAATCTTACTTCTCTCCGGTCTTTCCAATCCGTCTCAAACTTTCTTTTGAAGAACGGAGACCGAACGCTCAAAATCACCCTGTGCGCTTCGATCGGCCTTCCTTGCACGTGAAAAACGACATCCGGAGGAAAATAGCTGGAAGTGGAAGCGGAGCCCGACGCCAGACCTACCCAGAAAGTCATGTGTCAAGAACAGACCAAAGCCCTGCAGTTTTGGGCTTATAGCGGCATAAGTACCCATAGTTGTTCAAAATCGAGCGGCATATTCCCAAGCTTTCAATTACGCGGAATCGATACCAAAAAGCTCATAACTGAGTATTCAATTTGTTCACCCAATTAGCCCGTCTACGTTAAGCCCTGAGAACGGGACATTTGGGACGGAACAAATCGAAAACCCATTATGCCGCTTTTGAGTATTAATCCCGCGAAATTGAAAGCTTGGGACTACGCCGCCGTTATCCGTTTTTTCATATGAAGCAAAAAAAGCGTTGACTTTTACTTCAATATACCATTTTGACATTTCAACAAACAGATGGTGTTCAATCCAAACTTCAAAGTTATCCTAATCTATACACATATGTATATACAATGTATAAGCTGTAACGAGAGCTACTCACCGGAAAAGCGAAGCTCGGGATCGTCGGCGAGCTCCAGATAAGCGCGGTTGGCGTCGCAGGCGAGGAAGGCATCGCGCAGGGCGGCGTGGAGCGGCGGCAGCGGGGGCGGGCGGGCCTCGAAGGCCTTGAGGAGCTTGCGGACCTTGAGGTTGAGCGCGGCGTAGTGGCAGCGGTCCCCGTCGAAGGTGTGCTCCGCGCAGACGGCGCCGCTCTCGAGCAGCATGCGCGCGGCGTCGAGGTGGCCGGCGAGGCACGCGTAGTAGAGCGCCGAGGAGTCCCAGCGGTCGCGCGCGTTGACGTTGACGCCGCTCTGCTCCAGCAGGAAGCGCAGGCGCTCGGAGTCGCCGGCGCGCGCCGCCTGGAAGAGGTCGCCGTTGGGCACCTTCTTGAGCGGCAGCGACGCCGCGAAGTCGGAGGCGTCGAGGTCGATGCCCTCGAGGCTCGGGTCGATCGTCCACGGACTCCGGCTCGGCGGCGCCGCCATGGAACTGGGCCCAATCGGACAAACGCTTCGTCGTGTTGATTCTCTCCAAAAAGGAAATGGGAAGAACCAAGTTGAGAGACGGTTAGGGAGATTTGGGTCTGCACTCTACATGAAACCGGGACCGGAACCGGAAATCGGAAACCGAGAACCGGGATTTTTTTACAACTTTTTAATCCGGTCCCCGTGTTACAACCACCTCGATGAAACTGGGATCGGGAACAGGAAATCGAAAACCGGGAACCGAGATTTTTGACAACTTCTCAACCGGTCCCTGTGTTTCCTGATCCTCGATGAAACCGGGACCAGGAACCGGAAATCGGAAACTGAAAAACTGGGGCCCTGTTTGTTTAGCTTTTTGTAAACTTGTTTTTAATGTTTTGGTTTTGAATTTTGGTTTGGAGAATTAGTTTGATAAATCATGTTTTTAGAATATTGTTTGGTTAAGTTTTCTATTTATCATATTTTTAGAAACAAAAACTGAAATCATGTTTGGTTAAGTTTTTAAATTTTAATTTATTTTTTAAATAATATATATAGTATAAATTCAATTGTGAAATAAGCTATTAAATAGACACAAAACATATTTAATGCATTATATTGGTTATCATGATACTAATATATATATAATATTTAATCGACAACAACTAACGTAAATAAAGAAAAAATATACATATATATATATTATATATACATTTAACAGATAAGGAATATATTATATATATATATAATAGTTCAGGAAAATATGGGCAAACAAATAGAGGGTAGTTGTGACTTGTGATGAAGATAGTGGTTTAAGAAAATAAATCGTGGTCACTGGGGTGAGGGAGAAAAAAAAGGAGAGGGAGGGAAAAGTGGAAGTGACGAGAGAGAAAATTGAAATAAAAATAGAAAACACATTTGGGAAAACGCCATATACCTGTTTTTTATGTTCCTTTGTAAAATTTGCAAACCAGAAAATACTTTTTCTAAATCAGTTTTAAAAAACTTAACCAAACTTGAATTATCAAACCAATTTAACACTTTTTGAGACCAAAACACAAAAACACGTTTATCAAAAGCTAACCAAACAGGCCCTGGGATTTTTAACAACTTTTCAAACCGGTCCCTGTGTTTCCTGGTCCTCGTATCGGTTCCATGAAACCGATTTTCGTGAATTGTTAACGGGTACCGGGACTGGTAAAAAAAAATCCGTACTTGATCGGTTTAAGATAAAGATCGCCAAAATACCCCGGTTTAGAATTGGGAATTTTTTGGTTGATTATAAAATATACATATTAATCTAGTAAAACAAATTATAATAAAAAATTACCGGTAATCGGCCGGTTCTCGGAAATTCACAAAAACACCCAACTTTTAGAACCGGTATAAAATTTCCCCCCTAAAATTGTATAGTAGTAGTAGCAGGGAATTTATCTTGTAAAAAAAAAAAACCCCGGCCCCGGTTCTCGAAATTGCAATCGGAAAATACCAATTACCGGCTTTCCCGGGAAAAAAAAAAAAATACAAGTGTTAAAACCAGGTACCATAACCAGTAAACAATAAAGATTGAACCTTTATTGTCAAAAAATAATAAAAATGAGTGGTCTTTTTTGCGTGCCATGGAAGGCAATGTATTTTTTGAAATCTGCATACTTTTTTTGTGATTGTTTTTTGTACCATTTTTGTGTTGTACGGACCTTGCTTTCTGAGTGTTTCTTCGTCTTCCTCTATAAATTCAGAGAGACTGAAAGCTCTCAGCTTTCCATGAAAACAAAACCCTTTTCTCAGAACGAGTTTCTTCATAGGATATTGGGTTTACAAGGTAATACACTCATCTCATATCTCTTTAGTTTAAGATCGGTTTTATGCGAAAACTGAGCTTTTATTTTCGCTAGAAACCGAGCTGGTTTCGCGTGTTTCTTGTCTGATCTATGTTATCGAAATATCGTGAGTCTCTCTTTATGTTTCCGTGCGTGTTTCTGTCTTGATTCGTTACTCCGCACTTTGAGAATCTAACTTTACGGTTTTGAGCTGATAAAGTCTCTTAGTTATCGTGCTCGTCGGATTTCTTGGAAACCAAGGCACCTTTATTATGTTATGAACTTTGGTTCTTTGTAACAAACTGTTTGATATATAGATGGCGTCCTCGGACGAGGAGGGTGAGATCGTTCCCAACACTGTGACGGAATACCAGTTTCTCGATCTCCAGTTTCAGCCCATCTCCTTCGCCGTTTTGCCGCTTCACCGGGACCAAAGCGATCAAAGCGTAATTCCATCCGAAACCCATGTTTTCTTGCTCGGCATTGAGACCGAAGACGGGCTTCAGAAGATTCACAAAAGAGTCCTGTCATGGAGCTACGATCTGTCTTCCTTGCGTCCCAAGGTATCGGTTCTTTCGGAGGACATGGAGTGGATCGAGCTCCGAAAACCGAAGAAGAGCTTCGAGAACTCGGTGAGGACGGTCTTGCTCACTCTTCACTGGCTTCAGTTCATGAAGAAGAACCCCGAGACCTCGGCGAGAGAGCTATGGAACCACCTGCTGAGAGAATTTAGGTTCGGTTTTTCTCCTTTGATTCTTGTTTTGTGCCGTTTTCCTGTTTCTAAAGATCGATTCCAGCGTTTTCTTTTCTTCTAATTTTTTTTTTTGCAGGTCGTTTGAGATTGAACCTTGTGGAAAAGATTTGTTTGATCACTTGTCATTGATCACTGAAGCTTTTCAAATTGATAAAGACTTGACCAAATGCAAGGTGGTTTTTTATCATCTATTTATCCTAATATATAGTTTAGATTCGTTGATAAGAACCGAGAAAATAATCAATCGAAATAAGCACGCTTATTGATAAACGTAACCCCGGTCTCTTAGGTGAGAATTAGACAATGATAACTCTCTAGATAAGGCTTAATAGATTTAGACACCCTTAATTGATTTTAGATCAAAAATACCTAAAATACCCTTAAAGGAGAAAATACAGTTAATAATATAATTTTCCGGTCAAGCTATACATTTACTTCATGTTATAATTGTGAATATAATTTTATGCTGAAGATAAAAAATTTAGAGTAAGGTTGATTTTTTCTACATTGTTCTTTTCTTCAACATAGAACCCTCGGATGCTTATGGAGATGCCTCGAGACGATACCGAGTCTAATGAGGTGAGTAATTGACGATAATGCCCTCTTAACTTTGCACATTGGCGCACTTTGCCCGATAAACTTTTAACTTTTGACAGCAATCCCTTAAAAATTAGAACATTACCCGTGTACATTAAAAATGACGGAAAATAATAATTTGTGCGCAACACGTGACTTGCTCGAGGGTAATTTTTACTAGGTTATGAGATTATTGTGAAGTTAAGGTCAGGATAAAAGTCCTTGGAAATCTAAAAAAATTATACTCTTTTTTTTTATGATGTTTTTTTTTTTTTCCACGATATTGCAGACGCAAGTACTCTAAAATAAGTTGAGCGTCACATACAAGTTAACATTTTCCGTCATTTTTTTACACGTAGATATACTTTATATTATCCAAACTAATTGAATCATCTCATGCTTCACAGAATCCTCTGATGCTTGTGGGGAAGCCTCGAGACGACGCGGATTCTAAAGAGGCGAGTGATAAGAAAATCTTCATCACGTTTACGCCTATTTTGCGACGATGTCGTGTTAATCTTAATTACAAGATCTTATGGTCGAACATTTTCATTTAATTACACGTAAATCCGACGTATCTTTCTTGCATTCAAGTGTCACAGGTTCAGCAAACCAAGAGGAAACCTCTGTATATCGTTGATATGGACGAAGATGAAGATGACAGAGACGATGAAGGATCCGATGACAACTCGTGCGATCATGTTTGTGTTATTTGCGATAACGGCGGTGAAATACTGAGGTAATATTTACATGTTTTGTAACTTTTTTTATTCTTTTTACTTTCATTTTTATGTTGAATTGAAATTTGCGTACAGTTGCCAAGGGAAATGCATGAGATCTTTCCATGCAACTGTTAATTCCGGTGCCGGTTATTGCGAAACTCTTCGATTGCACGAAGTGCAGCTTAAAGTAAGCGTGTTTTCTAAGTGTTTCAGCCTGTGTGTATATATTATATACATTATAAATGTATAACTAACTTTCAAAATATGTAAACAGGCAATTCAAACCTTTCTGTGTCCGAACTGCAAGTACAAGCAGCACCAATGCTTTGTCTGTGGCAAGTTGGGATCTTCGGACTCCGTTAACGCAGAGGTAACCTTTCCGAGATCGAACCGAAGATAATTTTTAAGGCTTTGAAACGATATCGAAACCGGATCACCGACGATCTGAACTTAACGTTATCTCGGCTTGAAGGTCTTCGCTTGCTCTGCTTTAACCTGCGGCCATTTCTACCACCCGAAATGCGTGGTGAAAGTCCTTGAACCGGTCAACAAATCTCAAGCTCTCGTGCTGCAGGGAAGAATTACTGCAGGGGAACCGTTCACGTGTCCCGTTCATAGGTGTTTTGTCTGTAAGAAAGGCGAAGATAAAAAGCTCCGGGAATCGCAGTTCGCCATCTGTCGAAGATGTCCGAAGGCGTATCACCGGAAATGTTTACCGAGGCACGGAATTGAACACTTTTTCTTTCAACCAGTGATGAATCTTTTTCTATATTATTCGTAACGTTGTAGCAAATTTTGATTTCAGGGCAATTTCTTACGAGAAGAGCTATGACGGAAACGTTTTTCAAAGGGCTTGGGAAGATATAATTCCGAACCGGATTCTGATATATTGCATGTGAGTATTCAATTTTATACGCTAATTTTGATATTAAAGGTAGAATATCTTGCATGAATATGGTTGACTTTTACGTGGACCAGGGATCATGAGATCGTAAGAGAGCTCGAGACTCCGGCGAGAGATCACATACGATTTCCTGAAGTTAAAGTACAACAGAAGCTACAGCGTTTCGGGTTCCATTCTATAAAACGGAAATGGAACGGAAACGGAAACGGAAGCGACGGCTTCAACGCCTACAATTTAGCAAGATCAGCGAAGGAAAACATCGTCTCGGGTTCAAGAATCGAGGGAAAATTACCGCTGCATAGAAACACATTAAACGGTATCAATCAAGAGTATAATATTAAAAAGACAGCAAAAGGAGCGTCGTCATCGTCTTCGGACCAAGCCGAAATGGAAAACCGGTAAAAATATAAATATTTTACAGCCTTTTTTAGCAGGTTCTTTTCAATTTACGACTATATTTTGTCCTTGTAAAATGTTTCTTTTGTGCACAGAATTCTGGCTCTGATTAGAGAATGTAACTCTTCGGTTAATCGCGACGAGTTCATGAAAAGGCAGAGGCTCACGGCTAGTTTCATGCCGTCTTCGACGAACTTTATCGAAGAGACGATTACAACTGCGAAAGTCGAGGGGTCTATCACGGTAACTTCACTGTAATTTGCATTGGTAGATATGGAAATTAAATTAAATTATTTAATAATATGGTTTATTTTGTCAATATATTTGCAGGCAATTAAAACAGCCTTGAAGAAGTTAGATGAAGGATGTAGTATTGATGTTGCAAAAGCTATTTGTGAACCACAAATTCTTGACCAAATCTTCAAATGGAAGGTTAAAAAAACGTGTATTTTTCCGGTTTTTATTTACTAATATGACCTTATCAAAAGAATGGCGTTTCCTGATTTGAATTCGGTATCTACCCATTTTAAAGCGGTAACTTTACTAGTCTCGGTGCAATACCGGTATTTCTTACCGGCCCCCTCGCATTGATGTTGCAATTTTTCAGACAACGCTTGGCATCCATCTTGCGCCGTTTCTTCACGGCATGCGCTACACGTCTTTTGGCCGTCATTTCACGCACCTCGACAAGCTTAGGGAGGTAATCGCGATACAAACTTAAGAAAAGAAATATGAATTTAATGTCGCGTCACACGAGAATAATATCTTAATTAATTAAACGGATAATTTATCTCGCTCGGATAATTCACGCAGGTGGCTAACAGGCTTCATTGCTACGTCGAAAACGGAGACACGGTAAGGACTTCTTTTCAGTTTCATTGTTAGCTTACTACTCAAGGCAACATTTTTTACAACGGAAGACATTTCCGACTTCGTATTTTCGTCCCTATGTGGTCCTTCATCTAGGGGAAAAATTACAAAGTCGAGTCAAGCCATGTAAAGACCAAAATACAAAGTGAGGGAAGCGTTGACTACCGTCGTTCTTGTCTAAACAGATAGTTGACTTCTGCTGCGGGTCCAATGATTTCAGCGTGTTGATGAGAGAAGAGCTTCAAAAGACGGGGAAATGTTGCTTCTTCAAAAATTTCGATATTATCATCCCAAAGGTTACAACTCTATCTCAAAATTACAAAACTTTGGTTCCCGGTTTTTAACAAAAACTCAGTTTTCAAACCGAAACCGGGCCGGACCGGGTAAACAAAAATTTCACCCCAAATTCAAAGTATCAGCTAAAAATCCATTTGTGTTATACACTTTTACTGCTTCTTTCTATCGATTTTTTGTTTTTCTTCACGCAATCGCGTTCGCAAAACGCTTTCTGGGATTTTCCGGGTTTGGCTGTTGCAGGATGACTATTGCTTTGAGAAGAGAGACTGGATGAGCATCAAGCCAGAAGAATTGCCTAATGGTTCTCATCTGGTAATAACTCAATTCATGTATATATATCATATATATATGTATATAAATCTCCAAACTGTATGACATGTAGATCATGGGGCTGAATCCTCCCTTTGGAAAGGCCAACAAATTCATCAACAAGGCTCTGCAATTCAAGCCGAAACTCCTCGTCTTGATTGTCCCGGAGGAAACTCAACGGTGAGTGTTCGCATCGAGAATTTGATCTTGTCCTCTGCGCCTTCCCTCACTCTCCTTTTCCGTTCTCTGTCATATCAGACTTGACGGAAAACGACTCCCCTACGATCTGATCTGGAGTGATAAAGTCCTCCTGTCGGGAAAGGTACTCTCTTCCGTTCTCGTCTACTGTTCGGTTTCTCTTTCGAAACGGTACATTCTTCAGTGTTTGTTTTTTCCGGTTCTTGAAGTCGTTTTATCTTCCCGGATCCGTTGACGGGTTTAACAAGCCATTGGAGGATTGGAATCTGAAACCGCCCCCGCTGTATCTATGGAGTCGTCGCGATTGGACCGTCAGGCACCGGGAAATCGCCCTCGAACATCGCCACTTAACACATGATCCACCACCTATGGGACGAAACTTTCACCTGAACGAAAGCTCCAATCGCTTTCCGAATTGCGTTACTCAGAGCTCTCTTGCGGATGGATTCGAGCTCGACGAACCCAGAGGAGCCGGTGGAAGAGGCGGATCGGAGATTTTGATCCAGCGAAACTTGAACGAATGCGACATGTTCATCAACCCGAAGCTGTCTTCCTCGGAACGTTCACCCGCCATGTTCCGAAGCTCTTCTAGGAGCCTTCCGATCCCCGGAAACCGGAGAGACGGGAGGGAGATGGCGATGCAAGTTGCGCCAGCTGTCCCGTGGGTGAACCAGTGGCACCAGTGGTGAATGCCGGACGCGTCACCGTGGATCTTAGCTTCACTGTTTCCATACTTAACTGTGTGAAATGTGAATATTGACCTTCTCTTTCCTTAGGAGTGTAATGTTTACTTATAAATTATAATTACGTTAAAATAACATATGATGTTTGGTTATGAGTTGTAATGAAAAAAATTACTTTTCGAAGAAATCGAGTTTGCATCGAGTGGTTTGAAACGTCAGTAATCGAGCAAACGACGACTATAAAAGGTTATGTAAAGGCCCTCAAAATTAGGGGTGAGCGTTACAAAAAACGTGTCGTCGTGTCTCGAGAATCGGTAACGTCTTCTGTTTTCCAGAATATCCGAAGAATACAGTACAATATTTTTTAAACATTTTTCGTCACACGTACACTTAATTTATAAATATTTAAATATATAAAAACCTATTAATATCTACATAATATTTCTTACAAATATACACTTAGTTAATCACAATTAGATTAGTTATTCAACTTACCCAAGAACAGCATACATTCATATTTATAATTACATATATGGCCCCAAACATGTGATTAACAATCAAATTAATCCAACATGTCTTGTTTACTCAACAGATAATTGTACAAAATTAAAAACGGGAAATTCACGCATTAACGCAAGAACGCCCTGATTCGCATTGTTTCTTCGGTTTAATATACATTTTGAGCTACAAAAACATGAAATTGCGGCACAAGTACTCTCTGCTTCCCGACGAGGAAAGGCACAAATCTTCAAGCTCCTTCCTTCTCGCCGTCTCTCCGGGCGACGGGATGAGATAGATTTCACGAGTTTCACACGGTAAGGCAAAGGGTGAATCTACTTGTCGTCCGATTTTAAGGAATTTAGGCGTCTCAGTCTCTGATCAAGCTCCGCCATCACAGCTGGTTCTTGCTTCTTCCGTTGCTTCGATATTGTGTTCGTCGTCATCGAACCTATCTTATCGAAAGCCACCTGCAACAAAAAGGTTTGAAATTGAAGATTGGCTCTAATATATCCGGCCTTCGTAATAAAGAAAATATAGCTAAAATCCAGTAGTTTTACCATTGCTTTTTTTTTTCTTTCTAGGGGAAACTGGAATACGATTACTTCGTTTTTTTCGGTCCTTTTTTGGGGATTTCAAATACCATACCGTGACCAGTCCCGGTTTTGATAAATCCAGGTTTATTTGGGAACCGGGACAAGACAGGGTGCAAAACAGGGATTTCCCGTTTTAAAAACTAAATTTCTAAAGAAGAAAAAAAAAATCCGAAATTCACACATGGTCAACTAGCTGAACCGGGACCGAGCCAAAACCAGGCTTCTCCAGGTATAAAATAATGAATATAAAAAGTTAACTATATTATTTTTAACGTATATATTATCAACTTACATATTAATCTGGAATTGTAATGAAATGATGCAGTAGAATTCACCATAAGATTTTCACGTTAACTACTCTACTGTCCCTCTATATAATAAGGGCGAGAATCGTGATAAATGAAATATAAAAAACAAAACTTAAATATAGTTGTAATACCGTCAATAGCTCATCGGGATCGAAGAGGTGGTGAGTCGTTCTCTGCAGAATATTAATTACATCCCCGACATGATGGGTTACGAGCAACTCTTCCTCCTTCATCTGCGATTACCGATTATCTTCAGACCAAATTTCACTAAGCACGCCGATAAAAATTGATTTAATCTCACAATGAACCGGTTTTCTTACTTTGAAGAACGCCAAAGCCACGTGAAAGAGAACCTTCGCTCCCTCGTAGAAAAGGACATCCCACACCCTCAGAGTCGTCTAGCAAAAAGAGAAAACGACATCGGAACAAATGTTAGGGATCGGAAACGACGTGAAATTCGGCTAAAACGATACGTGGCACTACGCTCACCTCCGAGGGCAAACTCTTCGAAAAGAGGCACAGAAACCACTCAGTGGCAACAAGGGAAACATCAAAATCTAATGCTTCCAAATGAGTGGCTATCCTGCATTTTCCGTCTTACCGTTTTCAACCAAATGAAGAAAAAGAGCGAAAATATTTCATTACCGTAATGTAAATAATAATTACCTAGGGCATTTTTGGACGAGTAGATCTTGAAAAACCCTTTGCTCGACGTGGCATCCCGATAAGTTCGTAGTGTAACAGTCGTTAACCAAGACGTTCTCCAAGAGTACGGCGAGCATCCAAAACGCATCTTCCTCGGTTTTCATTACGAGCAACAACAAAGCCGCGACATAATTTAGACCCTGCAACAAATAGAACAGATTCAAACATTAATTAAAAAGGAATTGCTATCAAAAATACGAAATGGCTCGATGTTCACAAAATTAATTCTACTTCTTTCGAAATGAATGAAGCAGACTTCACCTGACAATATCCCACGTCTGAATCACGGAAAGAATATCCGACAAGAACCCGTCGCAGCGCAGCGTGACCCTCTGGGGTATCCAACCACGGGTGACCCGGAAAAGTCCGTGGAAGATCCTGAACGTATATATTATACAAAATTATTTATAAAAAAAAAAGAGTAAATGCACATTAAATATGAGATTTTACTCCTCAATCACCATCAATGAAGCATAAAAAAAACATGATTCAAAGGGACCATTGAAAATAGAACATGATAGCCATGCTTGTCATAATGGTTAGGCAAGAAATTAAATAAGACCAACCAATTTTAGCTCAAATATTAAATTGCCACATATTCCCATTATTTACTGCATCAAGATCCCAAACCTTGAATTTAATTTTTAGTATAGTACCAAATCGGGATGTTATACCGCAAATTCGATGCATTGAGTTAGATTTTTAGTACCGATTATCGCATTTCAGTTATTATAAACATTATTCACATCAATTCTTTAAAATATTATATTGCACTCAAGTTAAAATTCTTCTTGTTTCTTAAAAAAAAAAAAGTTAAAACTATTGGTAATTCCATAAATAAATTAAAAAAAATATATCCAATTAAAAAATAAAAGCATAACAAAACGTACTAGACATAAACAAAATTACATCAGTAAAAAGAAGGTAAATCGGTAGTAGCTTTGCTAAAATGGTTGTTGGCAATTAAAACCGCAATTACCGATCGCGGTAGCTCCACATTTGCCACATTAATCGTGTTTTATTAAAATAAAGCAAATCTTTAATACCGATTATTGATAAATTCGGTTTCCGGGTACTTTTTGTACACCCCTCTATCAACATTGTTGAATTGTATGTTTACAAATTCATGATTATCAGATTCTGCCTAAAAAATAGAGACTTCTACGGTCAAATTCAACAATGGATGCAGAATTTTCACCACAAAAACAAAAATAAATAAATAAATAAAAATAATTCATCAGAACCAGAAAAATCTGCCGAGGATCTCTCTACAAGATCAAAAGTGCCCACCAAAAAAAAAGAGATAAAAATTCAAACTTGAATCGTTGAAGACACTCACATGGTCAATCTGCCGAGTGGCGGGGGTGACCTTCCCGTCGACGGCCTTGGAGAGGTCGTTGTAGTAGCTCTCCGGCACCGTCGACTTCTTCTTCGCCGCGCCCGACAGCGAGAACCAGACCTTGGGCCGGAGCAGCGGCGGGATCCCGCTCCGGATGAGCCTCTTCAGCGTGATGGCGTTGGCGAGCGTCGAGAATTTCAGCGACGACTTGAGCGCGATCCCCTCCGAGATCGCCGGCTCCAGGTACCAATTCGCGCCCTTGTTCGCCTCCAGCGCCCACCAGACCCGGCCCTGCTTCCGCACCTTCTCGCGCAGCTCGTTGAGGACGTTGACGTCGTCGACGTTCCCCTCGACCGTGAAGCCGTACAGATCCTGGAACTTCACCGTCAGATTCGCCCGCCGCGCGTGGATGCTCGGCCGCAGAATCGGAATCTGCGCCTGGAATTCCATGGCCAGATCTCGCTTGCCCTGTGTTCCGTACATAATTCACCTCTCTAATCCACAAGCCTCAAGCTAAGACGCCATGAAAACCGGAGGATTGTCTCAAATCTCAATGCTATAGCTCAAACACGGCAAAAGTACCGTAAACAGAAACTCTTACCTCAGAGATGACATGAATTCATGGAAGTTGAGCTTCTGAATCGTGAATTTTCCGACGAATCGTTGAGACCCAGAAAGGGAAAAGCAAAACCCAGTTCAAAGAGATCGCATTTCGTCTGATCAGCGCGTATTTACAGAGACGAGACGAGGCAAATTGGTGGGTTTGAGTCAAGAACCTCAGAAATGGAAATGGCGATGATAAAAAAAAAAAAAAAAAAAAATCTAAAAAAAGGAAATGGGATGAAGAAGAAGAATCGAGGGTTTACAGGGATCGAGAGAGGCCGGATTTTGAGGGATAGTTTGCTTTGAGCAGAGAGGACTCAATGTAAAAATAGATGTCTGAAAATGAAATCCTCAAGTGCTCTATAACTAAATTATAATTTTTTAAATAAACTAATTATATTGGAAGAGGTCCACAGTGCAAGGGAAAATTTTCATTTTAGTAGGGTCCTGCTTTTCAATTTTCTTTTTTTAGGCCCTAAATTTTAGATTTTGACAAAAATGCCCTCTATTATTATTATTATTATTTTTATTTTTTTAGAGAAACAGAGGCATTCCGATTAATTTTCATCCGATTAATTTTCATGACGGACGGAGTCCCTATAAACAACGTTTACAAGCCATTTCGGGCACTCGACCCGCGAGGAGTTCGAAGACAAAGAAACAAGGCAGGTTTTCGCAATACAATTAGCAACCTCGTTGCACGATCTAGGGGCCCAAATGCATAAGCCAAGGAACCTACCAACCGGGTCAACACGTCGATATCCGTCAAAAACGGTCCCCTCATGCCTTGGGAATGTCCCCCGTTGACCAACTTCGTCGCTTAGAGACAATCGGACCTGACGACCGAGACCTTCCACATCCTCGCTTGCACGAATTGTAGTCCTCATATTCTACCATCCATGTTAAAAATTCATAAAAAGTACAATTTTTGGCAAAATAATTGACTTGCAAAAAGATATTTTTAGTTAATGAGATCAATAAATCAAATTATATGATTACAATGCTAACACGAATATTTTTGTAAGATTGAAAAAAATTAGTCAAATTTTTAAATACACACTCGAACAAAATTATTTGTTGCGTAAAAGTTAAAATGGTTCATGGTTTTTCAAGGTGTAGAAGGGATTTTTTTTTTTTTTTTTTTTAAGAATAGAGGTCATTGCTATTAAAAACTAAAACCTAAAGGGAAAATTTACCAATGTACAAAGTTCTAGGGTATGATTCTCAATTACTCTAAATTTTATAAATAAAAAACTTAAGTTGGAAGAGGTCTAAAATGCAAAGGAAAAATTCAATTTAGTGGGGTTCTACTTTTCAAGTTTTCTTACTTAAAATAATATTTTGTAACGTTAGAGAGAAGTGAGTGGTTTGGATTGGAATTGGACTATTTAAGAGGATAGACTTTGATGATGTATTGGAATTTGGAGAGAGATAAAATAAAAAATAGTGGCTTTTTGCATGAATTTGTTTTTTTTGTATGTATTTTGGCTACAAGCCAAAGTTTAAGGTTTAAAAGTGTTTTTTGTATTTATTATTACTTTAGAGAAGAAAACCCATATATTATGACATGAGTAAGGCTATAAATGAGTTTAAATTTATTGTGAGCATCATTTTCACATTCAATGTTAAATGAGAGAAAAGATATACGTGTAAATTTGACAGCAATTATTGTCTACAAATAAATAATTTGAATTTTTATTTTTTTAAATCATATATGTGATACTTCAAAATTGAATTTTTACACACAAAAAAATATCGGATTTGGATCGAATTAGGTTATATCTTTCGAATTTCCCGTTTCCGTCCATGAGATGGACATTGCTGTTACGTTTGGGATATGTGTCGGTCTTCGAAAATTCTAGATATTTTTAATCCCTTTATTTTTTTTTATTATAAATTATTGGCTTAGGAAACTATTAGAATTGAAATCAATTCAATCCATCTCAGTTTATCAGCTACTGAGATATTTTGTAGAGTATTTCTTACATAAATAATCAGCAACATTATTACATATTTGGAATTGTCGTTTTCACAAATTCTATTTTTTATTTTATTTATAATATATATTTTGTGACAAATCATTGGCTAACGTGGACTTCATGCAAATTTGTTGAGGGCAAATCCGTCATCAAAACAAAACGCGTAGGAATTGAGAATAAATAAAGTTTTAATACTTAATTGAAAGCAGCTAAGTGATGGCTGTGTAGCCATGAAGAGGATGTCACGTGCAAACATTGCTCGCCGACCCGAATTCAGCCGGGCCTCTCAAGCCCATTGCGGAGGGCTCGGATTAAATCCGTGCTCCGTTCGGTCTTTTTTATTTTAATTTAAAAAAATCAGTTGGATTTTTCTTTCAGAAAATACAATTCGAGACGGGATTGAATCGGGTAAAAAAGCCTTTGAGACCGGACCTCGATCGGCGGTTGTTCTAGTACACGTGGAATATATGTTTTCAACAGTTTAGAACCGAGCCGGTCTCACCGGTTTCTGGACGCTTGCACACGTGTGGTCCTGTGTGATTTTTATCCTAGTCCTTATAGAATGATAAGGATTAACTTGTTTGAGAATTAAAACCAACCCCACGTTGATTACAGTTCTTGTTTCAAATTTCAAACGTATAAATGACGAAATATACGTTTGAAATGTGAAGCTCGGGCTTGAAGCGGCTGCTGGGGCCCGAAAAACCTCGGGCTAGGGCGCCCGTATGCAAATGATCACAACACATGGTTAATCATGGCTTGGATTTATAGAGCATGTATTATTGGACGTAATTACATACATGTGCGGTTTTTGCATCATTTAGATTGGTAGTTTGAATCATACAGTTTGTGCAGTTTGGATTTACATAAGAAACCGTTAAATTAGTACTCGAAAGTTTAACCTGACATGAATTTTCTATGCATTAAGAAAACTTTTTATGATATACGACCATGCATATTAGGGGTGAGCATGGGTTGGGTTGGGCCGCCCCGATGCTTTTTACGGACCCGACCCGCTCACATCGGGTTACCAAAAAAAAAGCCCGATCCGACCCAAAAAATTTCAATGCCCGAACCAAACCGACCCGATAAAAATCGGGTTGGATTGGTTTGGGCCGTCGGGCCCGAATAATTTAAATTTAACTTTATATTCTAAAAAATAATATGAAAAATATGCATCAATGTAACTCAAAGTTCAATGAGAAATACCCCAAACAAATTTAATCAAACAAACTTACACCAAACAAATTCTATTAATATTTGAATTAAGTAAATTCAAGCATAGTCAAGCATAAAAACTACTAACCTACTGCTCGTTTTCAAACATCAAACATGGTTAAACTCATTTTCAAGCATATTCAAACAAATTTACTACTCATTTTCAAACATGCTTAAATAAATTCTAGCATAACCAAATAATAATAAATTACTACTAACTTGATTTGAAATAAAAACTAAGAGTAGTGTTTGACATTGAAAATGAGAGATTAAACGGTCCTTTAATGTATAAAATTGAGAATGATAAATTTTAAAAGACTAAAAATTGTACTACTTGAATAAAAATCAATAAAAATTAATATGAAATATATTTTAATTATATTGGTCGGGTCGGAGACCCCGACCCGAATAATAGTCGGGTCCGGCCCGATCCGACCCAATTTTGAGCGGGTTAGATTGAGCGTGTTAGTTTGGGGTCGGGTCTCTATCGGGTTGGGTTGGGCCTTCGGGTTGGGTAAAAAATGCTCACCCCTAATGCATATATATATAAGAGGGATATTTATTCGGGTTTAAATACTAAAAGTGTTTACCAACATTAATTAATACTCATTCTTTGTTTTAGCCACACAAAATACTAATACTCTTCTCTTACGATCAATATAGACAACCCAGGTACCAAACAACCGTGAAAAAAATTACATGTCTATAGCGTATGAGAAAATTATTAGTATTCTGTTTGGCTAAAATAAAAAACTAGTATTTAAAATTGGTTTTTCAGATACTCCTAAAATTTATGCCGAAAAAATAGAATAGTATAGTTGCTTGTAGTTCAATTAATACGTGTAATCACTATGCATGGACTATATATAGTTTTTATTTTATTTATATTTTTAGGAAATAGAATAGTATTTAAATCACTATATATACCAGATCATAGTATCTAAATACCCGTGCAATGGCCTAACTTTCCTTCGGTTCGACGATATATAAAGCTTTTGCTTTGAAGCTCAACTGTGTTTTGTTCAAGCAAACTCAATATATATCTGATAAATACCACGGTCTTATTATTATTATTTTTTATCGGATAACACTCTTTTAAAATAAACGTCACCACGTGTAACGTCGACACTGGTTGAGTCGGTTTTCGTCCTCAATATTTATTTCAGTTGATCAAACTCCAGTTTGGTTTTGTATTAACTTTAATATTAATATAAGAGTTTAAATAATCGGCATTGAAAATGGAAAACCGGAACTAGAATTTTCATTAGTTAACCTCGCAAACTAATTTCAAAATTATTGATGAAATTTTATTATAATAAAAGTGGGCAAGTGAAGGAAGGTGAGATGTTTCTGGATTTAATAATAATAATTCGATTCGTAGCTCCCAACTACGAACATTTCCAATTAATAATAATAATAATATATTCATTACTTGCATCGTACGTGACTGCCTCAACCCTACCATATTATCTATTTTTCTTCAACAATTCTTATATATACATCAATTACTATATACTTAAAATACCGAATTATTCAAAATAATTTAGAGAGTAATTATAAAAATAATGTACAATTGTTCAAGTCAATGAATGAAATTTAATTAATATTTTGTATTCTATAACAACTCGTGATTTGTTTTTTACCATCAAAAGGATAATAAAATTGACAATAATCATGTGTGTTTCCACATGTCACGTGTGGCTCACTAAATATCGGGTTAATAAAAAATAATATATTTTCGATATGAAAAGCCACAACACATAGTGATTATATATATTTTCAAATATATATATATATATATATATATATATATATATTTATCAGATTAAAAAAAATACAACGTTTTTGGGGTTCATGTCGTCCATAGTTTACTTGTCATGTAATGATTTTATGTCGTTTCTAGTTGTTTTTGTCAGTTTTCTGTACCTACAACACAAAAGAAAAAAAAACGACATTGTGTCTGTTTGATGTTAACAACATGGTTAATGCTCGTTGTCGTTTATGTGTTTGTTGTTAATTTATTCTTTGTTTAGCATACTATGATTGATGTATTAGACCGTTAAAATAATGATTAAAAAAAAATTTTGTTATCTTAGAAGTTTTTTAATCATGTAATTAAACCTGAGGATTCGGGGCGGGCCCACTGCGTGCCTGCCAACCGAACAGTGCACGACAAGGCCTGCGGGCTTCTTGTCTTGAAGTGACGTGGGTCGTACCCGCTCGTGGGCCCGTACGGGCCTGCCCGCCCGCAGCCCGAGTCAGGGGCGGGCCCTCGGGCTGACTTGTATATATATATATATATATTAAAACATGAGCCGTTTGATAAACTGATCCAACGGTAGAGCGAGTTTCATTTTGTATTCGTTGGAACTAGCACCAACAAATACATTGGGTACGGCATAAGCACTACCGGCCCTTTACTAAGGCCAATGAGGCACATGCCTTAGGCCCAATTCTTTTAGCAATTTTTAAACTTAAATAAAAGGCCTCAAAATTAAAGGTTTTGGGCTCAAAAAAATCACAATTAAAATTATTTTATATAATCTAATTGTGATTTTTTTATAAATATGTTTCTTTCTAAGTAGAATCAATTTCGCTTATATTAGTTTTGTGGTTTTCTATCAAATTATAGATAACTAATGATATTCATGCAATTTTTTTATTAACTTACAAATAATTACAATTTATTTTTTATTTACGTGATTTGTATGAGTAATAACAATTTAACTTGCCTCGAGCCCTTATTTGACCTCCGACTTCTGACTTCTTAAAACGGCTATTTTAGCCCCAAAAAAATATTTTTTCAGACTTCATAAATACACTCCAACGTTTAAAAACGGCTATAATCTCCTAAATAATTTTAAAAAAAAATCAAAATTAATTATATTTATCTATAAAGACTACACCAATTCAAAAAAAAAAAAAAAATCACACCAACTCTCCCTGCTCTCTTATTTTCTCTCAATTTGCAACATCAAGCTCTCCATTTCTCCCTAACTCATCTAGTTTGCATTTTAATTATTGTTATATTCTGTGGCATATAGTTTACATTGCATTATTATGGCATATAATTTACATTGCATTATAGTTTATTTAATTAGCCATTAGCACTTAGTTTACACTTGCATTATAGTAATATAATACAGTGGTATAATATATTAGGTTAGGCAATTATAGTAGGTTAGTCATATTTACAGTAGCTTAGTCATATTTAAATTAGGCATTATAATACATTAGGTTAGTAATATTTACGTTAGGCATTATAATAAATTAGGTTACATAGCATTAGTAAGTTATCATGGCTAGTCAAAACGAAGGAAGTAGTCAATCGGGGCGTAGATTATCTAGATCCGAACAAAACGATTATATCTGGCAATTCTTGATCATGCTTCTATTTTTCAAACTCCTAGGGAAACCGACAGGAATACGGAGATGACCCCGAGCCAAGTCGTCGACGCCATATACAACGCCCAACTCACTCATGCCAAAAACGAAGAAGAGCAAGAATTGGATTTAAATTTCAACTACCACTTATTCCAACACGACGAGTCACAACCGGAATCCTCGATGTGACAACGTAGCGACTCGGTGACCGCACGATCTCCGGCCCCCGCACCTCCTCAATTCGTTTTAGCTCCGGGGAAGGTCAAATCCGAAGTATGAAATTTTTTCCACCGCGTCCGAGGCGACCTCTTACCGAATGGAAAGCACGATGTTAGAGCCTTGTGCAAAGTGTGCAACCGTTCTTTTGGCGGAAAAGGTGGAGACGGAACGAGCCACCTCTGTCGTCATCTCGATGTATGCAATCCGGACTGGGACCCCACCGCCACGGGTCCTGCTGAGGTAAGTCCTTTGACTCCACAACAAACTAGGTCGTAGGTTGCGGAATGAGTTATTATGACGGGACAACCTTTAAGCATTGTCGTAAATGAGAATCAAACACTACTTCTTAAACGATTTAATCTGTCGTATGTACCTGTTTTGCGTTCCACGCTCACTAGAGACATAGAGAGGGAATTTGTTCGAAGGAAAAATGAATTAATTGATAGTCTTAGTTCGTTTTCAAATAGTATCGCTTTGACTTCCGACGTTTGGACCGGTCCGGCATCGGAAGATTATTCTAGAGTTGTTGCTCATTACATTGATAAAGATTGGAGTGTTCAAAAACGTATTATCGGTTTTCCGTTTTTGGCGGGTTGGCACACGGGCGATAATATAGCGAATTCAATTTTAGGTGTTATAAATGAGTGGAGATTGAGTGATAGAATAGTTTCGATCACGTGGGGCCGGGCTGAGGCCCGTGGGACCCGCCCGAATGAACAGGTTTACATGTAATGTAATGGTATTGAAAAATGAGGACTTTTTTGAGATTTTTGGAGACTTTTTTCTTTTTTCTTTTTCCCAAATAAAAGTGTCAAATTGAAAGATCAATGTGTGTTGATTTTATCGTTTTGCAACGGTGTAGGCTTCTGTTGTTGTCGGAACAGTGAGTTAGAATTACTCAAATATTTTGTTGATAATTTTGTTCCTTTGGCAAACTAGTTTGTGATCATCCGTATCTCCGCCGATAAATATTATATTTCCGTCAATGATGCGGCCACGGTCTCCGCCGATACATATGTCAAAAAACTTGTTCCACCGTAACTACCGTGTAAGGGGGGCCTCAGGAGCACGTAGTGCGCTTATTTTGAGTTGACCATATTCTATAGCACCTACAAATTTTATGGTGTTGGACATATTATTTGCCCTTACTACTAGATTTTATAGCACATGTATTGCAAAGTTAATAAGTAGTGTCGTGTACATGTTATTTAGAGGGTATAAGTGGAAGTAAACCAAGTAACAACAAGTTTGTCAAAGCGCTGCAAAATCAGTTATTACTTTCGGCATAAATTTGGTATGACTGTATCAATTTATTACATTATGCCAACTTATTTTGATGTCCAGTTCTAACGGTTGTGAATTTTAAAATTTAAAGCTTATAGCCTTTGGGGAGTGGTACCTTTTTGGTATGCACCTCCAAGTACCTTTTTGGTATGCACCAGGATGTGGCCAATAAGGTCGTGCCTTGTAGTAAAGTTGTTGTGATAACTCCACAAAAATGTCTTCCACACTTTGAGTGTTTATAATCATAGTTGTCGGCGAGTGGTACCTTTGTTGTCTTTTTTCGGAGAAATTTATTTTGGAGCGTCAATTTCTAAACAAAGTTGTTGCCTACGCCCAAAATTGAGGCATTGATCACCTAAGTTCGCGAGTCTTGTTCCATCCCGTACATAGGTGGAGATTCGATTATCTGCAACGGTGTTCCCGCTGGAATAGAATCGAAGATCGTCGATTTGAGTAAGTGATAGTTTGACGATTGTTAATTGATTGAATAAAAACATGCTTGTAATTATGTTACTATTTGGTTATATACTACACGACCGAATTTATCGATTTAAGGACACGCTCTATTTCTTTGTCCGAATTGCACAACTTATAGAATTAAGTATATTCTTTATCCTCTATTATTTTTAGACCTACTAAACTCAAATATTTTTTTACACGATAATCCAATGGGCTCAAAACCGCTCTATAATCATTTATACTTCATTATCGACCGTTTTCTACTCAATATGCACACTTTGTTTTAATTTTGATATATCATCAATCGTTTTATAGGAACTCCCGCCATGTTCGTGAAGAACCTAAGAGCAGTACATGTTTGAAAACACAACACAAGCATGCATGCATGCATGCATGCACAAGTCTTCCTTCAAACACGTTCTTCCCAAACCGAAACTATTTTTTATTTAATAAATATGTATATTAATTCACAATCAAACCTTGCGTTCACACACGTACATATAGACATTCACATTCACATATACATTACATATTATATTATATATATATAATATAATATAATATATATAAAGAAGATAAAGGAAGAAACATTATCGTCTCGAGTCTCAACTCTTGACCAAAACTCCAATATGTGTATATGTGTAAAGCCTACTTTTTAAACCCAATAGTCAATCAATTATATATATATGGTCAAACCCTAATTTATATGCCTTTTTCTCCCTTTAGACTTCTGTGTCATTATATATATTTTGTTTTGCTTTTATTTCTTACTTCTAAATATTTTAACCTTTTTTTTTCAAATATAAACGCATCATTATACGAATAGAACTACCTAAAGCTTGAATGATGACCGATTAAGTATCTAGAGAAAATAATAATCTATTTCTTTGATGAGATATCCACCTAATAAAACCTTAATTAAGAAAGATGAACTAAGGTTTTGAATAATATGGTAATACATATTACGTACTATATATCTATGTTAATTATAGAGTTTATTAATTCTTTAATAGTGGGTAAATGTTATTATAATCATGTTATTATATCTATGATTTGCCGTATTACCAACCAACCAATAATTCTCAAAATAATACAGAATTGATTATGTGACAAAACAATACTTCATCAAACTGGTTGTTGAAATTAATTAAATGAAACGTTATTGGATTGGATGTAACAACACATACAAATATTCGAGCTGCCAATCCATGAAAATTCATGACTATGTACTCATTCTTATATTCCTTAATAACATCTTGCAGAGTTCATAAAAAAAAAAATCTTTACATATTTCATATATTTTTTTACGAAGAATATTTGCGATAAAAGTATATTAATATATCATAAAAAAAAATATAACTTATATTTATATATTTACTTTTGTGGCACTAGTGGGAGCCACTTATAATCCCAACGTTGACTTATTAGGTCATTTACTTAAACACGTCATATGTTACTTAACGGAATAACGATAACGGATCTGGAGTAGGTACTTACCGAATCGTTTCTTCGATACATTGAGAATATTAGTGCCACCAAATTTTTGACATTGGGAATTAATGCCGCTAAAGAAAAAGATTGGTGGCTAGTCAAATTTTTATTAATATTTTGTTATTTTTGCTGCAAATATTCTTATTTATAATATGTGGGACCCACGCTATGCAGATACCGATTAAATATGTATAAATGTATGAGCTATATTTAGTTTTTTCTTCTTCTTATATATATAATATATATAGATAAAAGAAAGGGTTAATGACGGCAAAAATACCTAAAGTTTGGTCACAGAACCCCTCATGTACCCAAAGTTTAAAAGTGATAGAAAAAATACCCAAAGTTGCATTTGGGGAGTTTACCACTCCATTGTCGTAACGCCGTTAACTTACCGTTAACTCTGGTCACGTGGACAAATCTATTTTGTTAAGTGTAATCATTAGGGGTTCAATTAGTTGTATTAAATAGTATTAATTAGGGGTTTAATTCATTGTCTTGTCGTAAACGAGGTTGATGTGGGCTCTTCCATGTGGCAAAAATTGTTATGTCAGCAACCCACGTTTGTCCACGTTGCCAAAGTTAACGGGTAGGTTAACGGCGTTACGAGAATGGAGTGGTCAACTCACCAAATACGACTTTGGGTATTTTTGCCATCACTTTTAAACTTTGAGTACACGAAGGATTCTTTGACCAAGCTTTAGGTATTTTTGCCGTCATTAACCCTAAGAAAAGGGTCTTTGATTATAGATCTAATTCAGTAGATAATTTGATAATGATATAGATACATGCACACATATATATGTATCTACATATATCAGAAAAGGGTCTTTGATTTTAGATATAACTAAGAAGATCTGCAAGACACTATATCTAATGTAGAGAAGAAAACCAAAACTAGTTCTAATGGATGGTCAAATTAATGTGAGGAATGAATATATATATATATACAAAACTAGTTCTAATGGATGGTCAAATTAATGTGAGGAATGAATATATATATATATATATATTACCTGGATAAAATAACAGTCAAATTAAGTCTGAATTAATTTCTCTATATATATTTGATTAAATCTAATTAACAAGAGATTTCAAGAAATGCTCTTCATCAATTCATCACATTTAACAGTAACTCTTCACATCATCATCTTCATCAATAATAATAAACTTACATGAAATTGAAATGAAATTAAATATTATAATAAATATAACTCAATATTAAGATCAGAGAGAAGAACAAAATGCCTGGCTTTCCCGTGTACGCCTTTATAAGAAGAAGTCATGAAGCATACTCACATCTTCATGAGTGAAAGTGAAACCCTAGCTGCTTTGCTTTGCTTGTGCTCATCATCGTGACGACAGAGAAACTAGCCAATCAATCTCACACCAAAAAATTATCAAAACCCACAAATATATATATATGTATATATATATATCATATGATCAAGAGTAGTGTTAGTTTCTTCTTCTTTCTCTTCTTCATGGCTATTCTGCAAGCAAAAAAAAAAAAAACTTGAATGGGTTGGGTTCAGAAAAGAAAGAAGAAGAAAAGGTTGTTCCCAAGAAGATGACGACGATGATTTTACGTTAATGTTGTTTTCAAAGGACACACACACACACATATATATATATATATATATATATATATATATATATATATATATATATATATATATATATATAGCATAATGGTGGGTCCAAATGAAGAAGAAAGAGAGAAGTGCCTTTTTGTTTCACACTTTAGTCTTTTATAATTACATGCAAAAGGTGTTAATGAATAAATTACGAAGAATATAGTAAAATACTATAGGCTAAGATCAATTAAGAGACATTTATACAAGCTATTTTAAATTATTAGCATCTTCTTGTGTGGATTGTTTATAAAGAGTTAAGAACTTAAGCTTGGACCAGTTACAACAACATGGGTCTAAAGTAAAAAAAATAAAATAAAATACGAATGTTTAGCAAATGCCACGTAGGTATGACACTGAACAAAAATGAAGTGATGCATAATTCATTCAACTTGATGTCACATGTCATTTGACTAACGTTCGTTAAAAAAGTGGACAAAAATATGTGTCGCTTCAGTTTTGACGATTTTAAGCACTTTGTTGCCATTTTTTCACTTTTAATCTCTACGGTCTCCGTTTGTTATGTCACTGAAAACTATTTCAAGAATTGTAAAAATATTAACATCATTAATTAAGAATTTGCGTGATCATGATCACGGGATAGGTTTTGAAAATTGCTAAACAAACTATTTATACTAATTGTACGTATGTACTTTAAATGCTTTTGAATAACTTTGAAATAACTATTATGTTGGCGAGAACATTAATACCTTTTAATTACTATTCAATAATTGGTCTCCAAACGACATCTCATAAATTTTAATATTATTATTGCAGAGAATTATTATTAATATAATAGACGTTGAAGAAATTGTCTAATGGGACGAAGACTTTTTTTACTAAATTATTTTTAAAGTTTATTAATTTATTATATATTTATTTATTTTTACTCTTCTTTGCATGGATAAAAAAGAAAAGTTTGGTACTTTTCATTTTATTTTTTTGCTAACTTCCGACAGTAGTCAATGACTTTAGGGCCCATCAACTGACCATGATGACTTTTGTACTCTATGTTTCAAGAGTAATTTGCATGGTCCCCGAACTTTACAAAGTTAGTGCAATTCGCCCGTTAATTTTTTATTTTTGACATTAATATAATTATAATAATAAAAAAACTCGCTGTTCCCATTTTTTAATTAATCACCAAATAAAAGCAGTCTACTAGATTATTTTAGCTGTAAATTATTTTTACAAACAAGTCATACATTGCGTGTTAGTTAAATTTTCACACGGTTTTTTTTTTTTTACATTCCAGAGAAAACTATACCAACATACAAACTTCGAGGGTATTATTTATTCCAACTACTCTTCAATTCCTAACAAAAGTTGCATGATTTGTGGAGCAATGTAAATCCAGTTTTTAGGGTATAATTTATATATATATATATATATATATATATATATATATATATATGTAGGTTAAGTTTTGGTATGTCTCCACCGTTTTTGTTGTCTTTCATTATTGTCATAAAAACAATTCGGTTGCATTAAATTCTAAATGAATAATTATCCAGCAACTCCAATTGATGAAATCGACGAATATTTTTTGGCATATATTTACTTCGATCTTCTGAATTTGCGACTTTCACGCCGTCCATTTTGATGGTTTCTTAAACTTTGTCTCTTTGTTGTTTTGTTAAATGATACAAAATTGCAAGAATGATCCTTCTATTATGTTTTTCGTGCGGTTTAGTCTTCGCTATAATTTCATAGGGACGTTTAGATACTTGTAAGGAAATTTAGTTCTACTGTTGCTCGAGTCCGTAAACCTCTAAATTTCCGTTACAAATACCTTCGCGTTGTAAAAAATTGATATTTTTAAAGTTAACATTCATTTTTTCATCTATATAACACGAGTGCAAAAATTGAAACAAAATAAAAATAAAGGAGAGACCTATCATGTTCTCTCTCTCTTTTTAGGAGGACCATTCCCACATACAATTATTCTTGTTAAAAAAATAATTTTTAAACTTTATTATATTTAAAAAAATTTACGGGGCAGTCATATGACATGGTATGTCATGTGGCGGTCAACATGATTCCACATTACATTTGACGTGAAAATTGGGATTAAAGACTAATTACTACCTTATTTTATCAGGGAATACGGGCTTTACCACATGCAAAAAAAAAAAATGACAATTGCCTTAATATATATATACGTAATTAGGTTTATATATATATATTTATGAATTCTCTACTTGGAATAATTTAAGGCATATGTGTTATATGACAAAACCTAATTACGTGACTTATATATAACATTAACTCTTTTTTTCGCATATTCAAAATCGGCATCAAATTCTTGTGATCAGAAGAAAACAAAGCATCACGTTTGTTGATGTGTAAATTCGTTTCGTATAAGAAACGATAAAGTCACATTAATTAAATTTACGGTCCAAACAATTAAAACCAAAGCTAACATTAATTAATAAGATATTCATGTAAATGGGCCTCTACGAAAGCGAATTGAGACCCACTAAGGAGAAATCCAAGGCCCCGACCCGTACAGATGTTCAGCCCAAGGTCACGCTCGGCCTCGGACTGAAAGAGTCAACATATAAGATCCGAGCAGAATTAATAGCCAACAAGAACCCAAGCAAGATTGGTCAAAGCCTTATCCAACAACTAGCAATACCGATCAGGAAATACGCCTCGACCAAGTTCAAACTGTGAGCTTAAGCTTGACTTAGTCCGGATGACGACCAGAACCCAAGACGGGCAGAAACACTTGCGAGGAGTCAGCCCGGGTACCGACCAGAACAGAAGACGGACAGCTGTTCAGCCCAGCTCGGGTGAACACGAGCAGAACATCCGGATAGAAGGCAAGCCCGGCCAGAGGCAGACGAGCAGGCCAGCTCGGGGACAGAGAAGCTGTCCGGGCAGGAAAGGGAAAGTCAGCAACTACCCAGCAAGGAAAGCGCGTAGCTTGAGGAGCAAGCAAATCAAGTCAAAGATTCGGCGAGATTATTTAGGGTAGCTTCCTGATTTTGTGCGATTTGGTTAGCTAGGGTTTCGCCTATGTGAGGCTATAAATATACCTAGCATGTACACTTTGTAATAGTGTGTTGAGTCCATTAGAATTTCGAGTTTATCTCCTTGTATATTGCCTTCGATTATTAATCAGAGAATTTCTTCTCCCAAAAGTTTGTGTCCTTTATTTTTGGTTCGATTTCTTTTGGTGTTATTCGTGTTCTTTGCAGATCCGTGAATTGGGATCCAACAAGTGGTATCAGAGCTTCAATCGAAGAACATGTCTTCATCATCAGAGTCACCAATCGACGGAGCTCTGGTTGCGCAGAAACCAGAGTCCAGAGAAGGCACAGTTACACTCCATTACCCCATGCTCACGAAGAGCAATTACGCCGTGTGGGCGTTGAAGATGAGGGTGAATCTGCAGGCGCAGGGAGTATGGGAGGCCGTAGAGAACGGCGGTGTCGAAGGGCGCAAGGAAAGAATGGCTCTAGCCGCTATCTACCAAGCAGTTCCGGAAGAAGTTCTTCTCATGCTTGCCGAGAAAGATTCCGCGAAGGAAGCATGGAAAACTCTTCAGACCATGCACATGGGCGCAGATCTTGAAGAGTGAGTTTGAGGTCATGAGGATGAGGGAGAGCGAATCAATTGATGATTTCACTATGCGGCTCACGTCCATTGTGACCAGCATACGCTCGCTGGGAGACAAGGTGGAGGAGACCACCGTCGTCAAGAAGTTTCTCCGAGCAGTGCCTCACAGGTACATGCAGATCGTGACATCGATCGAGCAGTTCGGCGATCTCAAGACCATGTCGGTCGAGGAGGTTGTTGGTCGTCTCAAGGCCCACGAAGAGAGACTTCGGGGTTACGGTGACAAAGACGAGGAGAAGAACCTCCTGCTCACGCATGAAGAGTGGACGGCCAGGCAGCGGAAAACCGGGGGAGCCGAGTTTTCTACAAGACCCTCAGGTCGGAACAGCTTTGGTGGAGAAGTCCGAGGACGCGGACAGGGTCGTGGACGGGGTCGAGATCGGGACATGCGAGGTCGCGGCAGTGGATCTACCCGTCAGGAAGGCACGATCAGGAGAGACAAGAGCACAGTGAAGTGCTACAATTGTCAGAAGCTTGGGCACTTTGCATCTGAGTGCCGGAGCAGGAGCCAGGGCGAAGAGGCGAATCTAGCAAGATTCCCAGACGACCAGCCGGCATTGTTGTTTGCCGAGCAGGAAACGCACCTGGACGAGCAGATTGGCGAAGGCGTAGCTAAGGCCCGGGCAAAACTGATCAGTGTGCCGATCAGCCCAGAGGCCGAGCAGAGCTACCCGGAGGAGACCAGCGAGCAGGTCTTCCTCATCGAGGACAAGGTTTTTGCAAACCTCCTCACACATGACGAGAAAAGAGTCAGTACCGACGTATGGTATCTAGACAACGGAGCTAGCAACCACATGACTGGGGACCGAGCTAAGTTTGAAGAGCTCGATGAGAAGATCACGGGCAGCGTGAAATTCGGCGACGGATCAGTCGTAGAGATCAGAGGCAGAGGTTCGATCCTGTTCGAGTGCAAGAATGGCGACCAACGTCTGATGACCCAGGTGTATTTCATCCCGAAGTTGAAAAGCAACATTATCAGTCTAGGACAGATGACTGAGATCGGGAACACAGTGTTGCTGCAAGGGTCCTACCTGAAGATGTGGACCAAGGAAGGAGAGCTGTTGATGAAGGTGGAGCGAACACCCAACAGACTCTACAAGATTCTCCTGAAGACATGCCAGCCCGTCTGTCTTATGGCATCGATGGCAGACCCGGCTTGGCTATGGCACGCACGGCTCGGACACGTGAATTTTCACGCGCTCAAGATGATGGGCGAGAAGAAGATGGCCTTCGGGGTTCCCAAGATAGAACACCCCGACCAGCTATGTGAATGCTGCATGATCGCAAAACAGGCGAGGATACCGTTTCCGATCAAGGCCAGGTTCCGAGCAGAGAGACCCCTACAGTTGGTGCATGCAGACCTATGTGGTCCAGTCACCCCAGCAACATTGGCAGGTAACAAGTACTTTCTTTTACTTGTTGATGATTACAGTCGCTGGATGTGGGTTTATATGCTTAAGGAGAAAAGTGGAGCCTTTGAGGTCTTCAAGAAGTTCAAGAAGATCGTGGAGAATGGCTCGGTGCACAGGTTAAAGGTCTTGCGTATAGACCGAGGAGGAGAATTCAATTCCCAGAAGTTCGGAGAGTTCTGCGACCAGGAAGGAGTTCAACGTCACCTGTCTGCACCCCACACGCCCCAGCAGAATGGCGTAGTGGAAAGGCGAAACCGAACTGTGATGAACACAGCGAGGAGCTTGCTCAAGAGCATGCAAGTTCCAGCCCGGTTTTGGGCAGAAGCAGTAAGACATGCGGTCTACCTGCTCAATCGTTTGCCGACCAAAGCGCTAGGAGAGCGTACCCCCTATCAGGCGTGGAAAGGGAAGAAACCCCACTTAGAACACTTGAAAGTGTTCGGGTGCACCGCACACGTGAAGATTGCGGGGCCACATCTCAAGAAGTTGGACGACCGGAGTCAGAAGATGGTGTACCTTGGCGTTGAAGAAGGAAGCAAGGCACACAGACTCTACGATCCACGACACGGCAGACTCCAAGTGAGCAGAGATGCTGTGTTCGAAGAGGAGATGAAGTGGGATTGGCGTGACGAGAAGGGAGAACCCGAGCAGAACTCAGTGGAGTTCATTGTCGAAGACGACCAGGATGTTGCCGAGCAAGAGCAGCCCGGAACACCCAGCTCGGGAACAGTCTTGCCAGAAACGAGGGAACCCAGCCCGGGAGAGAGCACCCCGGATACACCCAGGACACCAAGTCCGAGCAGGACCAGCCCGTCCAGCTCGGGAGATTCCTCCATAAAAGACGACCCAAGAGGATTCCGACCTCTAGCAGACGTCTACGATCAGACTCAAGAAGTGGAGATGAGCCTGGAGGAACTTTCTTTGTTGTGTGCAGAAGAACCAGCCAGCTTCCAGGAGGCAGCAGCCGAGCAGGAGTGGCAGGAAGCAATGAAGAAGGAGATGGAGTCCATTGAGAAGAACAGAACATGGGAGTTAACCGACCTTCCAAAAGGTCACAAGCCCATCGGCCTGAAGTGGGTGTATAAGCTGAAGAAGGACACTGAGGGGAATGTCCTTAAGCACAAGGCAAGGCTGGTAGCTAAAGGCTACGTGCAGAAGAAAGGCATAGACTTTGAGGAAGTCTTTGCTCCAGTAGCAAGACTGGACACGATCAGACTCATCCTAGCCCTAGCAGCGCATCGAGGTTGGGAAATTCACCATCTGGATGTCAAATCGGCATTCCTAAATGGTGACCTCGAAGAAGAAGTGTACGTCAAGCAACCAGAGGGGTTCGGCGTCACGGGCAAAGAGCAGAAGGTGTACAAGTTATCCAAGGCCCTGTACGGGTTGAGACAAGCGCCAAGAGCGTGGAACATCCGCCTTGATAAGAGCTTGAAGAATCTTGGATTTACAAAGTGCTTGAGCGAGCAGGCAGTCTACACCAGGAGTACCGGGCAGGAAACTCTGATCGTGGGAGTGTATGTGGACGACCTGATCGTCACAGGATCCAGCGCAGGAGGCGTAGATGGATTCAAGCAGCAGATGATGGCCGAATTCGAGATGAGTGACCTCGGATTACTTTCGTACTACCTTGGTCTCGAGGTGGAACAGAAGAAGGACTGCATTACGCTGAAGCAGTCGGCCTACGCGAAGAAGATCCTTAAACAGTTCGAGATGGCGGACTGTAACTCGAGCAAGTACCCTATGGAGGCGAAGCTGCAGCTCGGGAAGGATGCTGAAGGGAGAAGAGTGGATCCCACGGAGTACAGACGCGTGATCGGGTGCCTGAGGTATCTCACCCACACCCGACCAGACATTTCACACGCAGTCGGGATAGTCAGTCGATACATGGAGAAGCCCACGAGTGCACACCAGCAGGCGGTGAAGCACATCTTGCGTTACGTGAAGGGCACGACGGACTACGGGATCCAGTACAACCGAGGAAGTGGAGCAGAAGTACTAGTCGGCTTTACGGACAGTGATCTGGCCGGTGATATCGATGACAGGAAGAGTACCGGAGGGATGGCGTTCTACCTCAACGAAAACTTGATCACCTGGCAGTCTCAAAAGCAGCAGACAGTAGCTCTATCCTCATGCGAAGCAGAGTTCATGGCGGCAACCGCAGCAGCATGTCAAGCTATGTGGTTGAAGGGGCTACTTAGTGAAGTGACCGGATCCGAGCTGAGACCAGCTACTCTCTACGTGGACAACAAGTCTGCAATTGCGTTGATGAAGAATCCAGTGTTCCATGGACGAAGCAAACACATTGACACGAAGTTTCACTACATTCGTGAGTGTGTGGAGAAGCGAGAGATCATCGTGGAGTTCGTCAACACGAGGGAGCAACGGGCAGACATTCTTACTAAGGCTCTAGGGAGAGTCAAGTTCGAAGAGATGAGAGAGCTGCTCGGAGTAAAGAGTGTAGCAAGTCAAGCTTACGGGGGAGAATGTGAGCTTAAGCTTGACTTAGTCCGGATGACGACCAGAACCCAAGACGGGCAGAAACACTTGCGAGGAGTCAGCCCGGGTACCGACCAGAACAGAAGACGGACAGCTGTTCAGCCCAGCTCAGGTGAACACGAGCAGAACATCCGGATAGAAGGCAAGCCCGGCCAGAGGCAGACGAGCAGGCCAGCTCGGGGACAGAGAAGCTGTCCGGGCAGGAAAGGGAAAGTCAGCAACTACCCAGCAAGGAAAGCGCGTAGCTTGAGGAGCAAGCAAATCAAGTCAAAGATTCGGCGAGATTATTTAGGGTAGCTTCCTGATTTTGTGCGATTTGGTTAGCTAGGGTTTCGCCTATGTGAGGCTATAAATATACCTAGCATGTACACTTTGTAATAGTGTGTTGAGTCCATTAGAATTTCGAGTTTATCTCCTTGTATATTGCCTTCGATTATTAATCAGAGAATTTCTTCTCCCAAAAGTTTGTGTCCTTTATTTTTGGTTCGATTTCTTTTGGTGTTATTCGTGTTCTTTGCAGATCCGTGAATTGGGATCCAACACAAACTGCCCATCAAGCCAAGACAAGATCAACGCAACGTTACTCTCACAAGAAGTGGCCCACGTGTCAACTCGGAAACAAGTCAAACACCGAATTCGGAACCACTACGACCACGTTCAAATTAAATAACGCTCCAACGGGCAGAAATGGAGGTCTATAAATACAAGAAGACAATCACTATCACACGCACGCAAGCATCATCTAAGATAATAGAGTCGTGATGATTTGTATTTTCTGAGAGTTTTTCATCTTCTTGATCAATCGGAATCGGCTTGTGGTTCTGGTTGATTACATTTTCAATAACTTTACAGAGGACGTAGTCAACTACTGCTTTGGGATGAACCTCTCTAAAAAACCCTCGTGTTTTTACTACTTTTATTTTTATTTTGGTCTACGTCAAGAGTATTGACGACGCGGAGGTCAAAATCCACAACATCTTATTAGCAAATTCAAATAGAAATTCCACAATCAATTTTTTAATTGTTGAGGTGCGAAACCACGTCAACAACGTTCTTGATTATCTTATATATCCGTTTGAAGAGAATTTACAAGCATGCAGTAAATAAAAGGGTAATTTGGTAAGTAAATGTTTGTGTAAGACTATAGTATAAACCAATTTTATACCTTATAATTTTATTTGTGAGACTCTTAATTACTAAAGGTATCCAACAGCGTGCCATCCTTTGTCATGGCGTGACCCGGCGGCGACTACAATTATTGTTGTTGTACAAAAATTTTATCGTTTATGAATCAGTATAAACGACAAGTCATTTATCTCTCTACGCTTTGAATGAGGATGGCACAATCGGCCAAGGTTACAATGCACTCTCGCATTACTATATATATTCAATGTAAGAACACGTGACATTATTGGCCAAGTTTACATATGTAAAGATAATACTCATTTGAGCCTCATGGAGTTTGAACCTGTGACCTCTTGAATAGAGGTGTAGTGGAGTTATCACTAGGCCAATCTTGCTTGGTTAAACTATTTAAATAGCTTACGACCCTAGAATCAGCTCAGAGCAATCAAGTCATTAATTATAATCAACCCACCGAAATTAACATTAATTTGCTTGATTAAATGTGTAGTTAAGCACCTCGAAGCGAGAAATTGATTAATCATAATAATTAAACTTTCTTAATATCGTCGAGCTAGAAAATCTTATAGGAGGATAAGAATCTGTGGCAAGTATTGACGGAATACATTCAAAATTACATATTCCTAGCATACTCTTGTATTTATCCAAGTACTTTGTAGTTTACTCGCTTGTATTCAAAGATCATTAAACGCTAGTAGATCGTAATAAACTAAAAAAAGTTAACTAAGTGGATTTATCACGTGTTGTTCCGTGATTCGCGAAGTGATTTTCACCCTCAACATCTACCGATCGGAATCTCGAGGCGGACTCACGGCCCGGTCCGCCCGGCGAACTTTATCCCCGAGACAGCAAAAATCTTTGCGACTCAAAAACACAGACTGGCTTGAAATGGAGTGTAGTGCCGTCTCATTTATTGTCGTTTTACATATATATATATATGTTTGACATTTCGTGTGTATAAATTTGAAGAACACGTATCGAAAGACAGACAAATGTCCACGAAGCAACAAAATGGAAATAGCTGTCCTACATTGAAAAGAATACATCTCTTGTAATTAATACTATTTATACCTCGTGTATAATTTTATCAACTGTGCATTGCGTTACTTATTTAAAAATTAATAGGAATTGTGGTGAAACTTTTATAAAAATATAGGTAATTCATGCAAATAATTTCTCTCTATCTCTCTCTCTCTTTAATTCTCCGCCTTGGAATTATATTGTTATTGGTAGAGAATTCCTATATATTTAGTCGTTTGTTTATAGCAAGTAAATAATTCTGATTATTTTCATTTATTAATCTGTAAAGATAAGAAGTTGGTACTTGATAATATATATCTACTTCTGAAAGAAAACCCCATTTCTATAATATTCTCTCTCTCTCTCTCTCTCTCTCTATATATATATATATATATATATATATATATATATATATATATAATTTCTTACTATATATATAGGTGATATGAAAATCTTTTTTTTTTTTTTGTTATAATTATATAGATCAAACTTATTATTAATAGTATAACAAACAATGAATGTTAGCCTACTTCTATTTCTATACATATACTTTTATTGCAATGAATATTGAGTACCCATTAATTCTCTTAATCCATATCATGAAGATGACTCATAAAAAAAGGGCACATCACACCCCTCAAGAACAACCCCACTTCAGTCTACTACTCGCCACGTCACAACACGTGTAAGATTCCCTATTCGCCACGTGTAGGGTTATCTGTCACTCCCACCAAGTAATATCGGTGCCCTAAACGACACATCACAGAGATATGTATCAGCTTCTCATTGAGTCCACCGTGCATGCTATAAATATGGCTTCCTTGAAACCCTAGAGTCTATCACGAACAACAATCACTGAAAATGAAGTCAAGAAGTCTGGTTCTGTTAGGTCTTCTCTTCGCTGCGCTTCTGGTGATCTCTTCAGCTGTTCAAGAGCTTCAAAAGGATGACTCCACGCTAGGTACGTATAATTAATTCTACTATAAGTGATCATACGTAACGTAACGTACGTAAAGCTTCGATCCATGCACATGCACGTGTAATGTTAACAGGTTTGTATGGTCATTAATAATAACCAGTGATTTTGTTAACCTAAGAGATTGATATATATATTTTGATTAATTGTATATTATGTGTATATATATGTGTGTGTGTGTGAAGTGGATGGTGTGAGGAAGGACTCGGAAGACTATAAATCGGGAAAACATTGCGGGAGATGCTGTCGTGGTTACAAGTGTTGGCGTTGTTGCAGCCCTAAGCTATTCCCTGCATGTAATATATCCCTTATATATATATATATATATATATATATATATATATTTGTGTATAGTTAACAATTAGTATAATATACTTAGACGTAAAATTTTTAAAAATAATTATTTTTAGTTTTAATTTAAAAAAATAGTTTTTTTTTTTTAAATTAACAGAGTTTTGGTAAACTATTCATAAAATCAGTTTTTTTTTTATTAATAAAATTTAGTAAAAAAATTATTTAGTCTAATAAGACTTAAAAGATTAAATTTTATTTTTATTTTTAGAAAAAATAAAAATTACGAATTTATAACTTTTACTGACTTATTTACAAACATCTAAAAATCGCTTTTGAGTTAATTTAAAAACAAAAACAAGATTTTTTTAAGTTGAACCAAACGCACGTTATAGCTTATTCCCCCTATAAACCCCCTATAAATATTATACATTCGACTAGAAAAATAAGTTCCTTACAGCCATATATTATCGAGATATATATATATATATATATATATATATATTAATTATTTTGAAAATGCTTTTTGTAATTATATGTAGGTTCAATTAGCTTCGAAAATATTATACATTCGACTAGAAAAATAAGTTCCTTACAGCCATATATTATCGAGATATATATATATATATATATATATATATATATATATATATTAATTATTTTGAAAATGCTTTTTGTAATTATATGTAGGTTCAATTAGCTTCGAGTCGTGGCTGCTAGGATAGCCTACTACCTCCAAAGTGGAGGTCGTGGGTTCGATCTCACCTTCAAAAAAAAAATTAGCTTCGAGTCATGTATAATATAATATATCTATGTGAGACGAATAATAATACTATCGAAGCATGAGGTCAGTGGTCAGATCAAAACAGCACGTGCTTTACAAGATAAAATGGATCTCCTAAATTTTCCTAATGAATATATAAATATATATATATATATATATGTATATATATGTTTGAAAGCGGTTCCTCAATATATACGTTCGTTTCCTTTCATGTAGCTGAGGAACATGCTGTAGAGGAGGCGTCAGTCGAAGACAAGCAGCATCACGGCGGTAAGGGTGGTGGCGGCAGTGGAGGAGGGAAAGGCGGAGGCGGTGGCGGTGGTGGCGGTTTCGAGAGTCTTGACTCCATACAAGACACCATCATTGGCGAAGTTCGAAAAGGCGGTGGTGGCCAAGGCGGTGGCCGCCAAGGAGGTGGTTCCGGTGGACAAGGAGGAAGAGGTGGCGGAGGCCAAGGAGGCGGCTCCGGGGGAGGACAGGGAGGAAGAGGAGGCGGTTCCGGTGGACAGGGAGGAAGAGGTGGCGGAGGCCAAGGAGGCGGATCCGGGGGAGGACAGGGAGGAAGAGGCGGTGGCGGCAAAGGCGGCGGTTCCGGGGGAGGACAGGGAGGAAGAGGCGGCGGCGGTTCCGGGGGAGGACAGGGAGGAAGAGGCGGTGGTGGCCAAGGAGGTGGCTCTGGCGGAGGAGGGAGAGGTGGAGGTGGAGGACAAGGAGGTAGGGGAGGTGGCGGTTCCGGCGGCGGAGGCCGAGGAGGAGGCGGCGGCGGCGGAAGTAACTAGGTTTTGTCTAGTCCAAGACTAAGAGTGTTGTAATCTATATATTAGTAAAGATAATAAAATCCTTTGCTAGGTTTTGATTGGCTCGAACTCGAAGTCGCTCGCTCTAAGCTTTCAAGGGACCTACTTTGTAACTTTATTCTGTAAATCATGTTGGTGAAAACAATATAAATATTATATTAAATATCATGTTATATAATTAATTTATTTATCTTGTATAGTCCAATACCAAATTTGAAATGGGACAAATTTATTACATTCACAATTTTCTTTTTCGTTGAACTGTCGTTTTCATGCATCGTGCATTATTTTCTGTCGTTTTCTGTATTGTGACGATTTGTATTCGTATACCTAAAACGAAAACGACAATGTCTCTCGAAAATTGTTGTTTTCCAATACAATATGTTCAATAATTTTTCAATACTATTTTTAATGTAATTTTTTAAGTAATATTTTGCAAATAAATAACGACCACCATCACATAATAAAATAAGATTGCAATATCAAAGATCAAATATTTAAAAAAAGTTACTTTAAATAAAATATAAAGTCATTTTTTTTAATATAAATATATTGTATAATATACTTTCTTGTCGACAAACATACTCGATGGACATATTTTGACGCATTTTTAAGAAATAATTATAATTATTTATTACTTTTGGATGAATGCAATACAATTGATGAGAAAGATTATAATTATTTATTACTTTTGGATGAATGCAATACAATTGATGAGAAAGATTATAATTATTTATTACTTTTGGATGAATGCAATACAATTGATGAGAAAGAACCAAAAGCGAAAAATCATAATAATAAAATAGTTATGTTGAAATTGTGTAGAAATGAGAATAAAAGGAGTAAAACGTTAAATAATGATACGTCGCTATGTGAAACTTCAAATAGAGACTAAACAATTTCTTTTTTATTATTTCACAAAAAATTATCATTATAATCAAAATCATTCCATTCTGGATTCCTTTCTCTATCAAAGTCTCGGGTTTCTAAATTCTCATACGGACCCCCCGAAATTCCTTCTAGAGCCTGTAGAATAATTTTTATGGATTCTGTCATTTCTCCAATTCGTACTAGATAACGAGCCTAATGAATCTCCTTCATTTCGCCACTGTACGTCCCAATCAAATTCATCGTAACACTTATAATGATCAACTTTACGGAGATCCCATTGTATTCCAGAAGCTCGTAGCATTAATCCCACAAAAAAATATCATTAAAAAATTTACCACTAAAAATATAAGAATTATAACTCATTATATTGCAGTATTTTGCCTCAAATAAGATCTTAAATTACGTTTTTTTATATAAAAAAATACATGTTTTGTTGGTATTAGGAGTCGATCCTAGATCTTTCCAAAAATAAGGCCTTAAAATCAAGGCAACAACCAAAGCTACTATATGATCATTCTATTACTTGATTAACTTAATATTTTATACATAGTATCTACACTTTTTATTTTTAACATTTTTTTCATTTTATTATGCGTCATTTTTCAGGTGGTGCCTGAGCATACACTCGCCTCTATGTATATCCGCCCCAGAAGACTACCAAGATAAAATGCCCTAATATGTGAGTGAAACCGGAGTGGATATCCGGCTTTTTAAGAATTACTATCCGAATCCGGATCTGAAAAACCGGATATCCGAAATCCGGATAATTTTTAAAATCTGGATTATTATCCGAATCCGGTTTTGGACACCGGATCTGATTAAAAAAAAATACGTACATTTTCTCAAGTCTCAACCGCCATAAAACTGTACAAATCTAATACTAATCTCAAATTTTTTGCATCTAAATAGATAATGAAAAATAAAACACGTACATCCGATTGTCTCAAAATTAAAATGCATAAAATAAACATTGTCTCGCCATCTTTTCGTCAAGAAAATTAAAAAATTAAAAGAGAAAAATAGAAAATAAAATAAATTGAGTTTAAAAGCTGGATACCGAATATCCTGATTTTAAAATAATAAAATACGGTATCCAAATCCGGTTCTAATCCAGATCCGAAATATGGATACAGATTCGGATTTTAAAATCGGATACAATTACAGATACAAATTAATATCTGATTTTTGGGTTTTATTTACACTTCTACGAGACGTTGAAAGTCAAAAACCAAACGCATAATTTCCCAAGAAATACTGTCAAAATGGTTCTAGTGAATATATATTTTCTTGTGTACACGCGAGGTTTAATTAGTCAAAGAGGTCTTTCTACTGTTTTATCCTAGAGGCGACGGGGCTTATAGTCTAATGGCACGATTTTGTGTGAAACGTCTTAAAAAGAGCGGTCTATAGCTAATCCGTATCCGTGTTCTCCACCAATGTTTGTTCTCAGGTTTTCGATCTAGACAAAAACCGATCCTTTCCCCAACGCGAATAAAAGCAGTAGCAACATTTCGGCGAAAACTCTTCTACTAAGTTACTCTCAAGTCTCAAGTCACAATCAATCTTGTACCATTGAAATCTGAATTCTTTCAAAATATTTATATATGGTATAGAAATGTCAGAAATTCACTGCATAAAAGGAAAGAAAAAGCATAATATATATATTAAAATCATCAAATCATTAGATGAAACATCCTGGGAATTACAAGTACAAGAAACCGATCGTTCATGAGTATTAACATCCTCATCGACCATTATTAACTCTCGAATCTCAAACAAGAAAGACATTATTATAGCTTACTATTCATGACAAGGACGTATATATATAACACAAAAACGTGTTATATATAATATATCTCCTTTCATTTTGCCCTAGTTGCCGGGTTTGCCGGTACCGGCTTGAGCATCAACAGCTTCGCCGGCGAAAGAGCAACACCTTAGGCAGTCTCCTCCGTATCTGCTGCGACGGCAGCATCCGTGGTAGCACCTCCGCCCCTGGGGAGGGTCGTAACGGCCCCGGCCGCCACCGCCCTGGCCTCCGTTTCCGTAATCATTACCGTGGGCAGGGTACTTTGCGTTAATTACTCCAGCGTGGTTTGTATCCACTGTAAAAATGTGACATAAACTGTTGCGTCAACTGTGTCACCGTTTATTTTTTCGCTTCATTTTGATTCCGTTTTCGATTTGGGATTATTAGGGCTTAATCCTAACAATAACAATAACACACTAGTGATATGTTGAATGGACTTATATATATATATATATATATATATATATATATATATATATATATATATATATATATATATATATATATATATATATATATATATATATATATACTTAGTTACCATTTTTGTCATCAATGGAGGTCTGAGTAGCTGCCACCTCGGAGGAGATGAGAAGAACAAGAGCGAATAGAAACCCTAGGTAAAGTAAAGCCTTAGAGATTGCCATTGTACTGTATGTATGAGCTTGTGAAGAATGAAAATCCATATCTATCTATTTATAGAGCTACATGTACTTGAGAAATACTCAAAATTTTATACAATGTAATTTATAACAAAATACTTGTATCATTACATGATAATTATTGGTTTTATTAAAAAAGAATTCAAAGAAGATCTACCTGGTGCAGTTTCCCAAAACAGACTTTAAAACATATATATTTTTTAAAGAATAAAAATGCATATATTACCTGTAAAATTAACATTAAATAAATAAATAGGTCATGTATTGAAATGGGCAGGTTATGGAGGAGCTCAATAATGAAGGAAGAAAATAGAAAAGTATTAAGAGTAATGGACTGCCCTGCAATTTCCATGAGATTGTCTGACAAATCCATTGATGTTTAATCTGAAGAATTCATTTTTTTTTACTAGAAAACAGGATATTTTATTGTATGTAAACCGACGGTAATTACAATCAACCGATATATAACTGATACATGTGTCAGGGCCGAGAAGCGGAGTAGGTCCGCGCCTATATTAAAAATTAATTTTACATTTAAAGGTTTAAAAAATTCAATTTAAAGGTCAAAAAATTACTTTAAATTAAATTTGACTAGTATTTTTGTTTTAAAAAACGCTAGGCCCGTCGTATTTGAATGAGTAAATATTTATTATATAAATATTCTGATATACTTTTGCATCAAAATTTAATTTCGCAATTTTAATAAGGGTCCCAAAATTACTCTTGCCTCCAGACGTCCCAAAAATTCCAGGCATAGCCCTGCATGGTTTCGACGCACAAATATACTAAATTTTTTTGTTAGCCCTATTGATTCACTCATAAATAAAGAGTAGTACTGTATGTAGTTCGATGATAAAATGTAATAAAACAATCAATATTTTTTTAGTTCAAGTAAATGTCTTTTATTGAGACTTGATTATCTAAAAATAAAACTAAAAGCTGCTGAAAATGTATTTTACCATGCGTTGATGTGATAATGGGAGACTACCTTGCTGCTATACTGGCAAGCAAGGCCGGTATCTCGAGCCCCTGTATTAAAAGGCCTTAAGTTTTTAAAATTCAAATTTTAAATTATTTAAAATGATAGTTTTTAAATATTTCGAGGACCTCAAAAATTTACTTAGCTTAGGGACCCGAAAATACGACAAATTAAGAACCGGAGGACAATTATGCATTTCATTTCTCATAGATTAAAAAAAGTAAGAAAAGAAAAAAAAATAGAAAAGAAAAGAAAAGAAAAAAGAAATAAAGCAACAAAACAAAAAGAAAAAAAAAATTGATTTGGATTTTAAGAATAAAAATAAAAATAGAAAAATAAAAATTTAGATTAATTTTAAACGTTTTCAGACTTTTAAAATGCAACTTCTAGTGAGTGTGGCGGGCAAAACCCATATTTTTTTAGGGGAGGGGCCGGTTGGTCTAGGCGGACCAACGGGACACCTCTATATAAATAAGAACTAAAAAAAGATGCAAAAATAAATTTCAATATAAAATTACAATGAAATTTTTATTAGTACATTTTTTTTTAATGATAATCTCGTTTCTAATTAACATCAAATAAAACACAACGCGTTGATTCATATACTCCCAAAATTACACGTAATTATTTTCTCCTCTCTTAAAACAATATATATTCGTACAGAAATAAATCAGTATTAATTGGTATATTTCCATAACCTATATATATACAGCCTCAAGAACACTATGATATTCCAAATACAAAACTCCATTTCCACAAACCCTAGGAACTCCAAGAACTCTCAGAATCGCTCGTCTTTTCTTCAAGAATCATGGGCATCGAAATCTTGGACGGTTCCACCATCCTCAGCTTCGTCTCCGATGACGAAGCCTTCGGCGCCGCCGTATGCCGCCGCTTCACCGAGCTTGACGCTGACAGAGACGGCTTCCTCTCTTTACCCGAGATGCTGCGAGAGCTGAAGAGCCTGCGCGTGCTTGACCTGACCGATGAGGTAGGAGCCGGGAACATCTCCGATGCAACTAAGGACGCCGAGCTCTACCGGGAGCTTTTCGCGCGGTTCGACAGAGACGGCGACGGGAAGGTGAGCGCCGAGGAGTACTTGGCCGAGACGAGGGAGATGATGCTCGCCATCGCGACCGGGCTCGGGTCGATGCCGATGCAGATGGTCCTGGACGGGGAGAGTCTCTTCATGAGGGCCGTGGAGAGAGAAGCCTCCTTGGCTTGATCATTTCTCCGAAACCCTAACCCTAGCTATGTAGCTGCATGGTGTGTAGAGATCAGTATGTACGTGCATGAAACCCTAACCCTAGTTTTGCTTCTTTTGCCGGCATTATTATGCCAAGATTTTCCCCATTCTTTCTTTTTTGAGATTTTCCTGTAAAGAACATAAACTCGATAGTTGCGATCGTTCCGTTCTTTCTTTTTTGAGATTTTTCTGTAAAGAACATAAACTCGATAGTTGCGATCATTCCGTTCTTCTTCTATTCGTATTGTGATACTTAATACCGCTCGGAATCGTACCATTAAGTCTTTTCGGTATTATCTTGGTGGATTTCAAGTGGCGTCTTTCCGATTCTGCTTATTATTGTTCGATACCGGATTTGTTACGCGAATAATATGAACGTGTTATTTGCGAGTCGAGAGATCTTTTGGAAGAGCCAAGAAATCAAGAATGTTGAGTTTAAAATGTGTTATTATTTAAACTAATATCTAATTATGCTAATATACTTGATTTTGGAAACTATACTTGATTTTAGAGTTTCCATTATTCTTAGATAACATTTTTTTTTTATTAAAGAGGATAAAGTTAAGTTGGTTTTTCTTTGATGTCAAAACTAATTTGATCACAATTAACAAGTCTTTAGTAAATTAAAACAATTGGCTTTACACATCAGAGGCTCGAAAATAAGCTATAACGGCCCGCTCTTTTAGATTCGTGAAAAAAAAGGTCCCGGGATCCCTTGATCATGCCAGTCTATAAATCGCCGGCGTGTTGACTCAGTCTGAGCCCGGGGTCCGGGATCTTATATGTTACATTGAAAGCATACTCTTTCTAGTTATCTAATACTTTTGGATGGTACAATCATAAATTACTTTCGGGGACAAGTTTTCCGGAGAATTTCTCCTCGAAATCTTCATTGTTTCGTATATGTACAAACCGGAATCTGCATCTATCGCACAGCACAAAATCGATGCGCGTATGTCAAATAAACATAGACATCTCGGGAGCTGGGACGAAAGAAAGAATGTTCTCTCCAAAGAGCTCAAACAACGATACCACGAGCTTCCCGGAATCCAAGTCGTCCTTCCAAATCTGCTTCAGAACCGCCGGCGATACCTGGTATCGATCGCCGGTTCTCTTCTTTCTGCCTTTACCGTCTGAAGGGATCTCATCGGGAACCGGAACCGCCGGCAATGCCAATGACGACGACGGTGCATTGGCATCAGCTGAATTAGCGACATCTGCTGTTTCCCTTAACAAACAAGATGGGGATGAGTTCGATGGCGGGGTAGAACTCGGGCCGTCGATTTCCATTTTCTTGGTCGGTGGCTCATGCTCCGTGTCGTCGTTATTAGCTTTGCGTTTTTCTGCTTAATTTTTAAGGCACATTAAGTTAGACACACATCACTAAGACAAAAAGAACTTATTATTTTTATAAAAAAAAAAAAAACCCATCGCTTACCGTACGGATTACCAATTTCTCCATAATCGTTAAGTGGCGAAACTGTTATTTTCCAGAAGTTCATCGACACTCATGTAAATTGGGAATTTCGCCACTAAATAGTAGCATGTGTGCATTGCATGTGATTTTAAATTTGATGGAAACCGCTAATCATGTAGCGGTCATCGGGAAATCGCTTTATCTTATAAGTTTAGAATAATATATTGAGAGACTATCTAGAATATATTTACTATATCCGAAATAATCTTAGGATATGGTATTGTAGAGAAGACTTACTTGATGCCACGTTAGCGACTTTGGCATTCTGTTTCAATATGCCACGTGGCACATGAGATTGCAAAGACGGGAAGAGTTTCAGCCGATCGTATATGCAAAGACCGGATGCGCGCTGCAAAATTTCCTGATCTAATTAGCGTGCAATCTCAAGATTTCCTCAGTAGAATTCTAAAACACAGCTATAAAGAATATATATACAATATTCACCACCAAAATAACAGTAAAAGAACATTCACCAGCAAGGCTCCGTACACACGCCACGCCTCGTATCTCTTCATCTCGTTCTTTTGCTTCTCTAGAAGCAGCTCTGGTTCGAGAAGTTGCAGATATGGCTCCAGGTTTGGAAGTATGAGGAGTTGAACCTAGTTATAATTTGAAAAAATAAAATAAAAAAAATAAAGCATGAGTTTATTATAAGGAGAAATTTCGAAACGTAGATTAACCGAATTGACGATATAGCAAACACAAACGAGTATGAAGAGTTCTCGTAATCCCCGTCTGTATAAGAATACAAACATAAAAAATCATGAATTATTACAAGGAGTTCATTTCTAAAACGAGCATAGTAAGTACCACGTTAGGTCCGAGAGCAGCTAACCCTTGAATTGCACCATAGTGTTGTGTCATCGCCCGTTTTGGGTCCAGAAACGCATTGAGCAAAGTTTTAGTCAGACGAGTCTGGAGAGTGTTGTAAACATGACCATATCTGCCAACAAAATTGCAAAAATACTATTAAAAAAAAACCCGATATATCTGCAAACATGTTCGCAAAAAGTGTACAAATTGAATAAATATTAATTTCTATAAACAAAACCGATTACTGCTGTAAGCCCTTTAGCAGGATATATAACAAGTTTAACACAATCTTTGCCGAAAGTAAATCTCAAAGATTCTTACCGTTTGCATATCGAAGCAACGAGCTTTGCTGTGAAGTCTCTAAGCTCCCAATGGTTTTCCGAGAATCTATTTCCTAACCTTTTTGCAACAAGGCAAGTCACCACGGACGGCATCAACTGATGTAACTGATAAGGAGAAAAAGAATTCAGAGATTCACAGCTAACGATAACCTTTGATATATACCACCAATAAATATTGACTTACATAAGGCTCTATGTGTGTTTGAGGATTCTGGAGAAGACTCGAAACAACACGCATCAGAGCAAACAGAAGGCGATAATCATTCAAGCCTCTAGCGACCTGAAAAAATGATCGGGACACGGGAAATTAGCAATAGGTACGGTGAAATCATTCTTAGGTCTAATTTTGTCGATCACTTGATGAATAGTATTACCTCATCGGCTATAAAGCATGTGAAGTACGGAACCAAAGGATGAAGTCCCGGGTCGGTAGACAAACTCACTAGTGCTTCTTTAAACAGAAGAGAGTCCGAATTACTCACCACAAGTTCGGTGATTTTATCGAAATAAAGCTGCAAACAGAACAAGGCACAAACATGTGAAACAATGTATAAGATAATACTTATAAAACAAAAGCCGAGAGCGAGATTCTACCTGAAGCTCCCTAGACAAGACGTGCTTAACCGGTAATTTAATGTCGATCGGAGCATCGCTTTTCTGCTCATCCTTCTTTCCATCAGAAGGCGCCGCAATAACTACACAACAAACGTGCATCAATCGACTATTTCTAAACCTTTTTTAAGCGAAAATATTACGGTTTAACAAAAATAGAGGCAAACCTTCAACAGGGGCATTCTCGGGAATCGCAGGCTGTACCCCGTCAATAGCTAACCAGTGACAGAAAACAGAGGTCTCAAGAGGGGCCTTCGGTAACGGAGCTTCAATGACCTAGTATCAGACATCCGAGCCGTCAAAAACAAGACCAAACAAATCTAAAACGCTTCAGAAAGTCCTTACATCCTTCAAATCGACGTCTTTGTCGTCGATGTAGAACAAATCCCTATGTCCGACCGCTCGTTTGAACCGCAATTGACCCCCCGTCGCGTACCCGTAAATCGGCTGGTTCAGAACATTACTCAGCATAAGAAGAAACACCTAAGCCGAGCCACTCTTTTCGCCCGGAAAATCGAAAGACTCACCTCGACGTTTCTCAAATCGAGAGCAGCGTCAACGTCGTTCGCCGTCATTCGAGTTCTTCTCGAATGTCGCATGCATTTAATCGCATCCTGGAGTCACATTCGAAGCAGATTTATGCCGGATCACACTACACATTGACTGTGAAAGCAAAACCCTACGTTTCCAGTCCACAGTTCTTCGCTGAAACTACGAAAGAGGGTCAAATCGGATTCGAAAAGCACCTGCATGATCTCGCGCAAGCGATACTCGATATCGGGAGCGAGGGCGAGAGCGACATCGGAGGAGAGGTGGTTGATCCCGATGCTCTGAGCGATGACCTCGACATTCTCTTTCGGAACGATACTCATGGCTTCCGATTCGAACTGACCAAATGCATTCACTTCGATCACTGACGGAAGCTGCGAACTCTGCGATGATATTTTTTCCGAGGATTGTGTTTCTCGGGAAACTTTTCTTTTTCCCGGCAACCAAACAGAAATTGCAGGGCCGCGAAAAACGACAGCGTTTTAGTGGTTCTGACTCTTATCGGTCGGGTCGACCCGACTCGTTCAATACGGGTTTGGGCCTACTTGGCCCCGTTATAAAATAAAAACAAATTCAAACTTCCTTTGCGTTAAGATCCTCTAATTTTTATGCTTATCAATTTCTGATTTCGTGGGATTAAATTTATCATTTTTATTATAAACCACATTTTCCAACCCATATTAGTAAAAGGGTTATTCACGATACAAGTACCACCGGGTTTTGGAAGGCTGAAATTGATTGTAGATGCTGCCTGGGATATGGTTTCAAGGCGCGCTGCGACGGGAGCTGTGATCAGAGACCACATGGGTTCGGTTATGGGGGTGCAGGCAGTCTCATTCGACCGAGTGGAGTCAGCGCTGACCGGGGAATGCTTGGCGATCCGACAGGGGCTGCTCTTCGCTCAAAGCCAAGGCTGGCGTATAGAGGCGGTTGAGTCTGACTGCCTCCGAGCTACGAAGCTCATTAATGACGGGAACTATAGAGGTATTCAAGGCCGATCGTGGAGGATATTAGGAAGCTAGCGTCTCCGGAATATGCAGGTAGATCCCGAGGATATGCAACGTTGTCGCTCATGCTATAGCAAAGAAACGGTTGCTCGATTTGTCAAGGGATTTTTGGTGTTTTAATTGCCCGAGTTGGCTTGTAAGGACAACTAATAGGGATTTTACTCCCTCTGATTAATATATGAAATCTATTCTCCCTAAAAAAAAAAGTGTTTGAAAAACTAAGTTAAATGCTCATTTTTTGTTTTCGCCGGACAAAATACCAATACTTTTCTCCCACGTTATAGACATGTACTTTTTTCAGTGTTGTTTAGTTAGTACCTACCTGTCTATAACATGAGAAAGAAATATTGATAATTTATCCACTTAAAACAAAGAATAAGTAATTACCGATAATTTTTTTACACTTATAGTATTTATGCCGCTGACATCCCTTAATAAAATATATTTATTCACACCTAAATATAATGAGGTTCCACCGTGTAATTGTCAAATGAGAAAATATTGAAATTGACAGATAAATTGTATTTATCCCTCGAAAACGGACTGAATTAAAAACGAATTTGGGTCACAAACTCCGACAAAACCTTTTCTTTAGCCCATTTAACAAAAAAACGACAACAATGCAAGATGGGTACAAAGGAAAACGACAATGAAAAAACCAAACGAGTTTCAAAAGAATCACGTATACAAGACGATTTATTCTTACATGTACAAATAATACTATAGTGGTATTGAAAAAAATACACATTTTATCACACTTTAAAAATGGACAATTCACACTCGATATTTCGAGTTTCCAATGTCAAAATTTCAGGCCCGAGCCCAGAAAATCCCGGCTCAAAGAAATCCCGACGGGGTACGACCGGTGTATTCTTGATCTTGACTTTTCTTCAGAGAAGAGACCGAGCCCGCCTTTGTTCACATCCTTGCTCGTTGGGGTTTTCGTCGTTTCCCTGGTTACACTCGATTCGTTGCTTTCGGAGATGAATAGAAGGCCCTGAACCCATCGTTGCAGTCGATTCATATCTTTAAGGATTTCATAATATTGTATGCTAATGAAAAGTATGCGAGCTTTTAGTACCTTTGGCGATTTATCCTCGAATTTTATTGCCGAATGTTTTGCAAGCTTTTCGGATACATCCTATACACATACAACATATATGTGAGTGAGAAAAATCTATGACGGTGTTCCGATTTTGCAGGACCGGTTTTGTGAGTCTTGTCCGTACTTTTGACTAATTAAGGGTATTTCTGACAATTTTTTTTATAGGTAGTTAAAATTTTCAATTAGGGTTTTCTTCATGCATAAATTGATTAAGAGGTGAAAGGAGTATTCATTGGGAGAGACGTACTACCTCTCGAATCGTTGATTGATTTATGTTTCGGTTTATTATTTTAAGAAAGGGCTTCTTGTTCAACAAATAGTGAAGGATTCTACCACTAATCTCAATTACGAAAAGAATCTTGTGAAGACAATTTCTTGTACCTGAATAGATTTGGTATCGGCCCCATCGGCTACTTGGCATAGATACCACAATCCCGCGTTCGTCATATCCTGTAAAACAATGTTTAATTACATAACTAAATATAAATATCCACAAATATAAATTATATAAAATAAATAAAAAATTACCTGCTTGCTCTCAAGACACTCAATCTTTCCTTCCTGTAAAATTGTTCAAATAATCTTACAACTTGAGTGAATAAACTAAAACGGCATGAGAAAAAATAAACACGACACTAAATTCAATGACTCACCAAACCCGCTACCATTTTCTGGATTATTTCAAAATCAGACCCGATCTGCGAAAGGTTTGACTTCACCGCATATACCTGCACAATATATATTTTTTTTTGTTATTCATTAATATTTATGTTACATTAGTATGCCTCATACAATCAAGCGAAGGAACGGGGGTTTTCCGATAATTCATTTTGTAATGGTGTTAGACTATATACGACTCTAGTGATGTATAAACATAACAAAAGGTAAAAAATTAGCACAATATAAAACTTATTTCCTACATCATTTGCGATCAGATGAGTCGTTTCCTTCTGCTCTTCCACCTTCCAATCCAAAGTTTCGAGTCTCTTACTCAGATGCCTTTTAGTAGCCTGCAAAACCGGCAGTCAACGCAAAAGTCTGTTACTTTTTAAAAATTTCCATCATAAAATGACGTATGTATATATAGTACTTACGGCCAAAGATTCATGCACGTGCTCTAATTGTTTTGACACCGTCGCGACGGCATTGGCCATATTATGCTTTGTCACAAACATCACGTCGGAGAGAGACCAGCCCTGCATTGTAGTTCGAAGCCATATGTGTATCAGATTGCTCACTGAGAGAGGGGTCATTTAGACACATGAATGTAAATATATTTTTTCATTTTGGAATCCTATATTTTGGAAAACCGTACCTTCCACCACATGTAACAATATCCCATTGCCCCCACTGCAGCAGCCGGCAGTATGTACGAAGCATAACTCCCTGCATTAATATACGGGTGAAACAGGGTGGGGTCGAGTTTAGTTTACAAATCAAACTGCGCTATTTGATTATGTAAAAGGTATAACGGAAATGGGGTTTTTAGATTCGGCTAACCAGAGAAAAGTTTGGTTACAAACGATTTAAAACCGGTTAAACTGAGTCAAAACCTAGTTTTAGCATAGTAAAAAAAAAATACTTTGTCAAACGAAAATAACATGATAACAATATATTTCACCATATACCAATATATATTTTATATTTTTTACAAAATCCTAAAACATTAGGTTTTGGATCTTAACGATGATCCAATTTTTCCAAGGGCATCAGACTAATGATCCGGTTTGATAAGCAGTTTTTGTTCACCAGATTTGGCAAAATTTCGATGTTCTTATATCCTCAAAATTCGGTCAGTTTTTGTTGGTGAAATTTGCGGTCGACTATGTTTTCTCTAAAAAAAAAAAAGGCTGGATATGACCATACCATTAGACGCTGAATCCCCATTGAAGATCCTAACGGGACCGGAGACAGTTAACTCCCTGATCTCTTGCGTCAACTGCCGAATCTGAAAACAAAACGAAATAATACAAGTACAAGTTAAGCATCCATTACGCAACAAAATCGATCCGTAAAACCTCATTTTTTAAGTACCTGAGCTGCGATGAGCGTAGTGTCATACTTATTCGGCGAGACCTCGGCGTCGTTTACGCTTCTAAGTAACTCTTGAAGCTGCAGAATAATATCCGATAACCGCCCGCTCCTCAGAACAATCGAACCCGTCAAGCCTGGCATCGTAAAGACAGAGAACACACTCACAACAAGGATATGAATCTGTACAATATAACCAAATTGTTCTAAGTCCTCTAAGCAAAGACAAATGGAACAGTGTGTGAACAGAAATCGTCAAAATCGAAAGTCGAGCTCAACGAAAGCTTCAATTCATACAAATTCCAAGGCTTCAAGCACCAAAAATCACGGAAAAATCGGCGAAAAAGACATGAATCGGAGTCCGAATTGCTCGTAATCGAAATCAATAAAAAGCTTCTTGCTATCTATCAAGGACATGAATCTGTATAATATAACCAAAGTGTTCTAAGGCTTCTAATCGAACCGTGTGTGTACAGAAACCGTAAGAATCGAGAGTCAAGCTCAAAGAAAGCTTCAGTTCATGCGAATTCCAAGGCTTCGAGCACCAAAAATCACGGAAAAATCGGCGAGAAAGAGATGAATCGGAGTCCGAATTGCTCGTAATCGAAATCAATGAAAAGCTTGTCGCAATCGATGAAGATCGGAGAGACGAACCTGCTCCGACGAGGATGAGAACCTTGGAGGAGGAAACCCCAGCTTGCAAAGCCATTTTCATTTCTTCGTTCTCGTTTCCATTGTCTGCTAATACAGAAGAAGCTTCGTCTGTTCAGATGACTGTTATACCCCTGTCAGACTCTCAGATTTACATTTTCATTTATTATAATATTTTTAGAAGTAATTGCAATAAAACAATACATTCTTGAATTTAATTCCGCTAATTAAATTTAAAACACAAATTTCATAATTTTTTTATTATTTATCTAATACAATTTTTCAATATTTAAGAATACAATACTGTAATATTTTATATATTTTTACCGCCATTATAATATTTGTTTGTTAAAGAAAAAGCGCACGTGCTAAATTAGGATAAGGACGGAAAATGATTATAATATGAGAGTAATAATTTAATGGGTTAATGACGGCGAAAATACCCAAAATTTGGTCAAAGAACCCACCTAAAGTTTAAAAGTGGTGGTAAAAATACCCAAAGTCGCATTTGGGGAGTTGACCACTCCATTCTCGTAACGCCGTTAACTTACCCGTTAACTCTGGCCACGCGGGCAAACGTTGGTTGTTGACATAACAATTTTTGCCAAATGGATGAGCCCAAATAAGTCTTGTTTACTACAAAACAACAAATTAAATCCCTAACCAATACTATTTAATACAACTAATTGAACCTCTAATGACTACACTTAACAAAAAAAAATTGTCCATGTGGTCAGGGTTAACGAGTAAGTGGTCAACTCCTCAACTATGACTTTGGATATATTTGCCATCACTTTTAAACTTTGGGTACACGAGAGGTTCTTTGATCAAACTTTGGGTATTTTTGCCGTCATTAACCCTAATTTAATTTCTAGAAAAAGAAAAGGGTATTTTGGTAATTTCATCCTCCATCATCTAGCCTCCTCAAGTCTGATCAACTCCTTTCACTTTTCTTGAGGAAGCCATTTCCATGGCGACCAAGAGAAACGTCATCTTCCTGATCCTCGCCGTCGCAGCTCTCGCCGTTCCGGCGGCGGAGTCGAGCTCCGACGCGTTCACGTCCCTGCGAGTCTCCCAAGACGGGCTCGATTTCGTGAAGGAGCTGCTGGTCTCCAAGGCGGTCTCCTCGATCGCCCCTCTGGAGCTTCCGACGATCGAGAGATCCAGGAGGGTTCCGTTCCTGGGGAGCGTCGACATGGTTCTGTCGGACGTGACGATCGTCGAGTTCGGCGTTGGATCTTCGTCGGTGAAGACCGGGGGTTCCGGGATCGCCGTCGTTGCGTCGGAAACGACGTGTCGTTTGAGCCTGAACTGGAGGTACTCGTACGGCACTTGGGTTTTGCCCATCGTCGTCGTGGATCAAGGCAACGCCTCCATAACGGTACTGCTTCGATTGTCGTTTTTCAAGTTTGACTTTTTTTCTTCTTTGACCTTGAAAAAATTATACAAACTTTGACCTTGAAACAGTGTAGTGTAGTATGTTTTCGAAGTTGAAAAAGATTCGAACTTTGTGAAGAAGATTGTTGTATGTTTGTAAAGTGGGTGACCCGAGTCCGTTTCGCTTGGCCCGGCCGGTTTGGTGTGATTGTACTTTAACATCTTTGATTGTGTGAATTTTTTTTTTTACGGAGATTGTGTGATTTTTGATGTATACTATTTCATTACCAATGATAAATTTGATTAATAATTAGCTAAGCTTCGTAGATAATTGAGATTCAAGAGAACTCAAATTGACAAATATGCTAGAGATGTTTAGTCACGGTAAAAATAAATAAATGAAACACAATTCGATGAGGGACCATAGGATGAAATTATACCTGGTGGTTATAGGTCACTCTCAATAGCATCATGATCGAGAAAAATATTCTCTCTCTCCATGCACAATATTTCAATAGCATCATAATGGAGAAAAATATTCTCTCTCCATGCACAATATTTGCCACATTTAGGGTTTAGGGTTTATGGAGAGAGAGAATATTTTTCTCGATTATGATGCTATTGAAATATTGTGCATGGAGAGAGAGAATATTTTTCTCGATTATGATGCTATTGAGAGTGACCTATAACCACCAGGTATAATTTCATCCTATGGTCCCTCATCGAATTGTGTTTCATTTATTTATTTTTACTGTGACTAAACATCTCTAGCATATTTGTCAATTTGAGTTCTCTTGAATCTCAATTATCTACGAAGCTTAGCTAATTATTAATCAAATTTATCATTGGTAATGAAATAGTATACATCAAGAATCACACAATCTCCGTAAAAAAAAAAAAAAGAATCACACAATCTCCGGGCATAGTATACTTAGTGTGCTGGCATTTTGATTTTTTTAACGGCAATAGTACATTAAGGCCGCAAGATATCATCGACGTTTGATTCAGTCCATGTCCCTTTGAGGTGTGTTGCATGAGAGATAATTGTAAGTATATGATTAAAGTCCGGAAACATTAATTATTCAACGTTTTTACTAAATTAGAAATGTTAACTCGACATGGCTTGAATTGGACTTCGACCTTGTTTTGTGGCCTTCGAGTACTATTGCCACTAAAAAAATAGACTAGGAATATGTTCACACTTGGGTACATGATTGAGTACTTAAGGCTTAAGCCATAAATATCTTTTTTCTTACATTGGACATTTTTGGCGGGTTTGCCTCCGTTGAAACACTGTTTCGATCATACTGAATTTTTTTCCCAAATTGGATTTCCTCGTGAATTCTTGTGTTGGTTTCGTTAACTTCAGTTGCTAATTTTTGTTCGATTTATAACAGTGTTTTTATTGTTACTTTGTGATTATAATGGACAACGAAAAAAATTGTAACTTTGTGTTGCAAATGTTGAAGCCATGGAAGTTCGCCTTGTTATTGTATTGAAGCTTTCATCACCGGCTTCTTTCTGTTTTGTTTCCGTGCTTAACTCCGAGTTCTGACCAAGAAAAGGTTGAAGGCATGGAAGTCAGTCTCACGTTGGGTTTGGAAATCGAAGACGGAAAGCTCAAGCTTTCATTAACGGACTCTGGTTGTTCGGTCGAAGGCATCTCCATAATTTTGGAAGGAGGAGCTTCGTGGCTTTATCAAGGGTAAGCAACACGAGTTTCTCTTCCGTTGCTCGTGTTTTACAATGCAAGAACAGTGAGTTCGGGAATATTTTATGCGTCGCTTTTGCATTCGATCATACTAGCAAAGAATCCGTCACGATTTGTATTTTTATTTTAGCTTTGATACCGTGACATTTCAGGATGATCGAAGCTTTCGAAGAGCAAATAGTGTCTGCAGTGGAAAACGCCGTCACCAAGAACCTGAAAGAAGGGATCTCAAAGCTCGATACATTTCTTAGCGATCTTCCCCAGGAAATTCCGGTCGATGACAATGCTTCTCTTAACGTTACTCTCGTAAATGAGCCGATGCTGACAAATTCTTCCATCGGGTTTGAGATCAACGGTTTGTTTTCTCCGAGAAAACCAGTTCAGATCCTGAATATCGAGAAAGATTCGCAAGCTTACCGTTCACCGTTGATGAATCCATCGAAAATGCTTGAGATTTCGTTGGATGAGGCCGTCTTTAACTCTGCTTCGTCTTTATACTATAATGTAAGTAATTTGATCCAAAATTTATATGTTATACTTTGTCAAATATTGACATTAATTAAATTTAATTTAATTTTTCGTACAGGCGGAATTTATGCAATGGATGGTCGACAAAATACCAGATCAGTCGTTTTTAAACACGGCGGGTTGGAAATATATTATTCCCCAGTTATACCGGAAATACCCAAATGATGATATGAATTTGAATATTTCGTTGTCTTCAGCTCCGGAAATAGTGATCTCGGAGCATAATATTGCCACGACTGTTTACGCTGACCTAATAGTCGATGTCGTGACAGCTGGCGAAATCATACCGGTGGCGTGTATCTCTCTTGTAAGCTCTTGAAAGAAAATATTCATATAAAAAAAAGGTTACGTTTTCTTGATTTTTCTAAAAAGTAGCACATTGCCCTCCGAACTTTGTATGTTGGGTGCAATTTGTCCCCAATACGGGTAAAATTCAGGGGCAATACTGTCAATTACTGTTATTAATCATATTTTCAGGCTCAAAATCGACGCAGATGTTAGTTTTTGTTAATTTCTGTATACTCAGTTTTACATTTTAGATTTTTCAAACCCCGATGGCCATTTATGATTGTTCGTGCAGGTGACACGTGGCTCCGGTTCGGCTAAAATCTCGGGCAATAACATTGGCGGGAGCCTGAAACTGGAAGACTTCGCAATGTCGTTGAAGTGGAGCAACATCGGCAATCTACACCTGTATTTGATCCAAGTACGTATTCGTTTCACGTCAAATCTCCGTTTCTTTTTTGGTTAATTATGTTCTTATCTGAAATTCGAAACCGAAATATATGCAGCCTGTGATTTGGACTCTTGTTCAGACCGCCTTCTTGCCGTACACCAACGCCATCCTCGGAAAAGGCTTCCCTTTACCTATAATTCACGGCTTCAGCGTGCAGAACGCTGAAATTATATACTCGGAATCGAGAATCACGGTGTGCAGCGACGTGAGTTACACGGGATGAAGAGTTGTTAGGAATGTTCTTGATCAACTTGTACAGTGTTATCTTCTTCGATTCTTCATTCAATGGATATATCCAAACGTGTATTATATTATATAAAATGTGAATATTATTTGTAAACTGATTCTTTGAATTCATTTCTACTGAAAGTCTAGATTCAATACTTTCATATTATTGTTTTTCAATATTGGCGGCGTAGATAATTAAGTTATTGTCTTGGCGTAGTTTTGTACTTGTGTTACGGCAATAGTACTCATGTTTAACTTTTGTTCGCATTGGTTACATATTTTACGTAAAAAGACCGTTGGATTTAGAACTAAACATAGACTAAATCCGAAATTTTGAATTTTTAATATTTTAAATGGCCGATTAAATTTTTATATGGCTAATTAATAATCTCGATCCGGGTCTAGATTAATTAGTTGTTATTTAAAAATAGAAGAATCAATACATTGTAAGAATCCGATATCAATAGTTTCGATTCCGACAAAAGAACAGAATCAGATGCCCGAACCCCGGATTCCGTTTTCAAATTAAAAAATTTAAATCCAAAATTTTAACAATTACGATCCGAGTCTAGATTAATTAGTTGTTACTTGAAAGTTAAAAAGTCAATATATTTAAATTACCCAATTTCAATAATATCGATTCCGTTAAAAAGAGAATCAAAATTCCAGATTCCGGATTTCGTTTTCCATTTAAAAACTTTAAATCCGAAACTTTCAGATTCCGATGTTCCATCTTAATAGCATATTTACCTCATCATCTCAGCCGTCCATTTAAAGTCAAGATTGACCGTTGACCAATCCGACACTTTTCAACTGTCGGATAAGACAACCTCTCTCTCTCCGAAACGGATAGAATCCTCAAAAACCCAGTTTCAAAAACCTCTCAAAAACCCCTCTCTGATGAGCTCTCACTGATTCTCCGGCGAAAATGCAAATCTCTCTGACCCTTTTGCCCTCCCCTCCGGCGAAACTCCCCCTGCTATTCCCGACCGGCCTGCAGCCGCTCCCGGCGCCCGCGAGGGTGTCCCTGAGGGCGGCGAATGCGGTGAGGGAGTCGGGGTTCCTGCCGGCGATAAGCCGGGCCATTGAGGACGACGAGTACCGCATCGCCCGGTCGCAGGTGGTGCGCAAAGGCGTGGACTTGGAGGGCTACGCCATCGAGGGAATCTCCGTCGGAGGCCAAGAGACGTGCGTCATCATCCCGGAGTTCAAGTGCGCCTTCGACATCGGGCGGTGTCCGGCGAGGGCCATACACCAGAATTTCTTGTTCATCACGCATGCCCATCTTGATCACATTGTATGATTCTCTCTCTATATGTATATGTATATGTATATGTATATGTATATGTATATAGGTAATGACTGGCATTTTGGAAAGCTTGAGATTTATCTTCATAGTGTGAAAGTACCAAATGTTTCTGTAGTTTCTTGTTTGAAGAGCAATGGCGGAAGTGTTTCGAGACACAAACCGCCCGCGAGTCCATTTCACGGATATACTTAGGGTAGTGTGAGTATACCGATAGAGTTTTCGGAAGATTTTTAAAAACCGGTACCAATTGTGTCGCTCCGATAGTATACCCGATAATATCATAGATTTATAAAATAAAATAAAAATTTTTATAGAGATGAGATTTTCGCTGGGTTTTGAAAGAATGCGTAAGGGTTGATGTGAAAAAGTTGAAGAAAGTACGGGGCTTTCTCGGTCAAATATTGAATTTGAGTACCAAAAAGCAATTTTGAAAAATGGTCCTATTTACTGCTGGTACACGGTTGGTGTACCGGGGTTAATAAAACCTTGCTCGGCCATGGATACTATACATTGCTATAATCTCTTGTCAATATCTCTCTATATATATCTATGTATATATTTATTTATATATTTTTCTCGATGCGTTTTTTTTTTTTTTCTTTCACAGTTGATGATTGCCATTTTTCGAAAATACCCGTTTATGCTGCAAAGACTATTGCTTTCTTCAATTCGTTTGCCGAGACATTTTATCGTCGTTCGATTCGAGGATTTTTCCATGAAAAGAAGCTTGATAGTAATAAATTTGAGTTAAAGCCAAAAAATGTATATATATATACACATAATTGTTTACGATTTTCAGGGTGGTTTACCGATGTACGTTGCAAGCCGTGGATTGTACAGCTTGAAACCTCCGACAATATTCGTGCCTCCTTGCATTAAGGAAGATGTAGAGAAGCTGTTCGACATTCATAGGAGCATGGGACAAGTTGAACTCGACATCGATTTGGTCCCGTTGGATGTCGGTATGTAGCGTTATTTGTATTCTCTATGTATATATTTATATCCGATGTAACCGTTTAACGTCTGAATTTAGGTGAGACTTTTGAGATGCGGAATAATCTTGTGGTACGGCCGTTTAGGACTCAACACGTGATACCGAGTCAGGTGCGGTTCATCGTATTGTTTCATGAATTCTGTTTTCAGATTACGATCGATGCTTCACAATAATCCAAAGCGGGTTTTTTTATTAGTATTTTCCCTTTTTTTATGGCCTCTAGTATCAAGGGTGAAACTGGGACCGGGAACAAGGATTATGAAGATTTTTCCTTTGGTCCCAATTTTCCGGGAATTTGTCTACCAGTATTTTTTGCTGGTTTTAAACCAGGAATTACCGGTTTTTTAAACTGCTACCTGTAAACGCTAATTGTTTATTGGTAAAAAAAAAAAAAAGTTTTTTGAATGGGTACCAGTGACCGATAATCCCATCTTATTACTCCGATTTCCTGTATAATTACGATTTGGTAACAAATTTCTACTTTTAGTTTAGTTCTTGAGTTTAATGATTTTGAAATTCCGTTAATACACGTGTTTAGGGTTACGTAATATACTCGGTGAGAAAAAAGTTAAAAAAGCAGTACATTCATCTCAAAGGAAAGCAGATTGAGAAGTTGAAGAAATCTGGTGTTCAGGTTTGTAATATCCTTTGAAAGATTTCCCATTATATTTATTTATTTTTATTAAAAGATAGCTATTTGACCGTTAAATTCTTGTTTAGATTACAGATACGATTCTATCGCCCGAGGTGGCCTTCACGGGAGATACGACGTCAGACTTTATGCTCGATCCACGCAACGCAGATGCCTTGAGGGCCAAGATTCTAATTACTGAGGTTCCTAGTTTTTCTTATTATTTCTAAAAACAAATTATGTATATTTAGATTATAAAATAAACGTTAATAGATTCGTATTCTGACAGGCAACTTTCTTGGATGAAAGCGTCAGCACCGAGCATGCTCGGCAACACGGCCATACTCATATATTCGAGGTACGTCGAGGTTTCTATTTGCTTTATTTTTCGGACTTTTTTCCCCTTCATTTTTCTGATATTCCGTAACGAGCAGATTATGGAAAAATCGGAATGGATTCGTAACAAAGCGATTCTGCTGACGCATTTTTCTTCGCGGTACAACTTAGAGGTAATAAATAAATACGTTACTGATATAACTGCGAGACTTCTGTCTAGTTATAGGACGATTATGATAGGACCCGAACCAATAATCAAATTCCCACATTTTTCATTGAAATAGAGAATAGGAAACCTTGATCCCTACTTATTACAAACTACCGAAAATGCCCTTAATGACGTAAAAAACGTAAATAAAGATTATTATTTAACTCGGGACCGCGATAATGATAAATGCAGGATATCCAACAAGCAGTGGCAAAGTTGCAGGCAAAGGTGCCAGCTAAAGTGGTTCCTCTCACTGAGGGTTTCAAATCTATGCATGCTTAGATTCACATTGTATATATATACACCAATTTTGCTTAATTATTACTTTGAAATTTCTGTATTTTACTTTTATATTTTTATTTATTGTTCTAAAATAAACTCACAAGCCGATTTGGGACCGAAGGAGCTTTTGAAGTTCCCGGAAAACCTAGACCGGTAAGAAAAATTGTTGAATTTATGGTTCCGGTTTCACCCTTGGATCATTGACCAACAATCCCGTGATTCGATTCATCGCCTGGATTATACTACACTCTAATTCCACTTATATTCTAAGCAAAAAAATAATTTTTTATTCTATTTTCTCTTTCTCTCCGGCGAGCTCGGATGTCACATTCGCTCGACTTTACAGCTCAAATAATCAAAATTTTCCATAAGTCACAGATTGTGTCTTCGTAAAAGATTGGCACGCAAATTCTATTTTCTCTACAAAAAGCCGCATAACCGTTGTGTTTGTCAAGGAGCAGAAGTGAACATTAGAGATGTATTTGTTCCTCCGAAGCCGAATGAATTCGACAAAGCTGCTCGTATTTGCATCTTCTTCGACACATTCAGAGGGGTAAAATTGTCGGTGAATACCGGGTCCGGTTTTGTGAGATTGAGCGTCAATGGTGCGATTCCCTGGAAATTTTGCGATCATGCAAGTTCAATTTAGAAACTATTCAGTTTTGCACAAGCAACAAAGAAAGCAAAAGGCGAGAAATTTTACGTGGCGTATGGCCAACACCGTAAAGATCGCTTCAACAGCTCCAGCGGCTCCGAGAAGATGACCGACAGCTCCCTGAAATTTCATACAAAGAATTAACAAGAAACGAAGGAATATTTTTATTTTTTATTTTTCCAAATTTCATGAAATTAAGGTCAATTATTACCTTCGTCGATGAGAAAGCCAAAGCACCCGATGTTGCATGCTCAGCAAAAGTAGTTTTGATGGCGTTGGCTTCAATTGCATCACCTGAATAAACCGTTCCAAAGTTATAAGCCCATCGGAAAATTTTCGAAAAATACAAAGAACGGCAAGAATAGGTCAACAGTCTCCGACGATTTTACCCAAAGGTGTCGATGTGGCATGGGCATTTATGTAATCCACTTCTTCAGGATGAACACCAGACTGCATCAAAATGAAGTGTGTATACGATGAACGTAATCCGAGTAGTTCGAATAAATATCTAAAGCTGAAATTACCGTTGATTCATTTTTACCTGCTTTAAGGCTCGCGTCATCGCCAGAATAGCTCCTCTTCCATCAGATTGTGGTTGCGTAATATGATATGCGTCGCCTATATGTACATATAATTTATATATAACATTATCCAAAATATTTAGTTTGTTGTTGTTTAAAAAAATTAAAAATAAATGTTTTTCATGTCACAGGGAAAGAACCTGACATCCCGTAACCTCGAAGCTCTGCATAGATATTTGCTCCTCGGTTCTTTGCATGCTCGAGTTCCTTTAAATTTTATGTACGAAGGCAAAGTTAGGACATGCCGATAAGCATAAATTTGACGGAAGTCACCCACTCACCTCCAAAACCAAGACGCCGCAACCTTCACCCATCCTGAGATTAACAGTAAGGATTAGATGATTGGAGTTTAAAAAAATGCATAAATAAAAGCGTTATAGTAAGGCGTTGCACTAACACAAATCCGTCTCTAGAGTGATCGAATGGCCTTGAAGCTTCTTGAGGAGCAGAATTGTACTTTGACGACAAAGCCCTTGACCTGAAATTGGAAAAAGAAAATACGGGTTAGAAACCGAAACCCAAAGACTAGGTTCCTCAAAAGCGAGTTTTGAAAAATCGAAATGGGGTTCTTTTAGCTTTTAGGCCTTTGTCGACTTTCGAATCTTCATTTAAAGTCATCATTTCGGTTCTGTAATCGTTTTAAAAGGAATAAAAGTGTTCAAACAAACTTTAACAAGCTAAAAAGTATTGGCTTTTTTCAATATTTGGATTCTCCTATATGAAAACCCGAAATCCGGTTTTTGCCAAATCTGATTTTCCCCTTTCAGTTTCGAACTCTATGAAACCGATATTAACAAAAATCTACCGACAAAACCCAGCTATGGATAGAGCATCGACGCTGGCCTCAGTGCCCCCGGCAACCATAACATCGGAATCTCCGAACTGAATCATCCTTGCAGCGTCGCCAATGGAATGTGCGCCTGTTGCACAAGCTGTCACTGCAGCGTGGTTCGGTCCCTAACAAAATAATCATATATGTTTATATTTATAAGCAGAACTAAGATCCGATTTTTCTCCAGAAAACTATACTAACTTGTCTTTCCCCAGAGCAAGAAAATTACTACTAAACTTATCGAGAATATTAAAGATAATCGGGTTTTGTGATTCGTATGAAATTTGACTACATACCTGGAATCCATACTTCATGCTCACATGACCCGACGCCATATTAATTAATATTCGCGGAATGAAAAATGGACTGAGCCGACGAATGCGCTGTAACATCAAAGATTGAACAAAAATTTATCTGACAAATATAAAACAAATTAATAAACGGGGAATTCAAAAGAAGAAAAAAAAAGAGACCAGAAATTGAAGATACCTTCTCGCAAACCAACTTTGCTGCGTCCAGTATGTCACTAATGCTTCCAATTCCGCCCCCAATCGATACACCCTGGTATATTTCAAGTCGAAAACTGTAAAAATAATTACCGAAAAAAATAAGGAAGATCAAGCTTATTAAGTATAGTTTGATACATATAAGTATAACATATGTTTACCGTTCTTTCCTTCTGTTCCCGATCGGAAGGTAGCCAACGTGCATCTTCTAGAGCTTCATGAGCAGCGCACAACGCGTATCCTATAAACCTTGAAATCGATCGATGATCCTGAGAGACGATTACACTATAAAATTCTTGTACAATTATTTAGCCTTTTAACAGAGTCAATTTCCCGGTGAGCGTTAAGAAAACCAAGCAAGCCATCCACACATCAAATTTCGCGCGTTCTACACTTAACGTCAAGCTTTTCCAGAGAGCAGAGCGATCTATAATTAATAGATTTTCTTCACCATGATTGGTAATCTCTTTTGTTCTTACTTAGAAAAAACTAGTTTTTTACGAAACAGATCATCATCCTAATCAAACGCCATATATATAAATACAGATGAGCTTGATCAGTTGCAAATTATACATACACGAAAATCTACCAAGTTTTAATTTGCCGATGCAGACATTCCAAATTTACGAGTATGCCGACAGATTTTACGACCAACGGGTATACCGGCATGTATAAAAAGTAATAACATTTGCAATTAGCCCCTATAATTGCATTAATATTTGTATAAGAATATAAGTTAAAAACAATGATTCCCGAAAACAAACCGGAAACTAAAAAGTATCGTTTTCAAGGCCTCATCAACGGCTTTCGACCGACCAACAAAACCTCAAAGGCGAAGGTATCGCGGGTGTTTCGCCTCAAAATCCATCCAGTGCGGGTATTTTTCCGATTTCTTTTATAATGGATAGTGGGTTCTCGCCGGTTTTACGTGTTTTTCACAGGTTAGGACTTCCCGCGGCATTTCACAAAGCGGCGCGTGTTGAGCCGAAAAAAGCCGAGATCTTTACGATGAAAAACACAGTACCTTAGAGTTGAGCCAGAGCTCTCGATTGAACTGGTGAGGCTGAGTCCCGCAAGGCACCATGGCAGCGACCTTGGAGCAGAGCTGCTCGTAGGTGTACGACACAGTCTCTTCGTCAAAGCCGCTCATCTTCAGATCCTCAGGCGATAATGCCCTAACCCCACACTCTCCTCGGAGAAGACGACTCCACGAAGCCTCGACTCCGCAGCCCAACGGACTCACCATTCCCAAACCTGCGAGAGACCGCCATTACCGTCGAATAGCTAAAACCCAGAAGTGGAAGCGAAACTGGGTACCTGTCACGACGACCCTGCGAGAGCGGACGATTGGAGGATCGGCGAGCGCTCTGACAGCGGAAGAAGAAGAGGAGAAGCAGCTCCGACGCGCAAGGGCGTTCATGGCTGCTCTCGAATCGAATCCAGACTCCTTCAATGGCTGTTCTGGGATTGAGAGAAAATGATATTTATGGTATAAATACTCATTATTAGTTTGTTTGTCACGGATTAAGTATTTAATGTTTCTAAATCTCCGTATCTTGGAGACAAATTTTTTGCAATATTCAAATAATATTTGTGGATAAGTCATGTCCTTTATTGTAATAAAAATAAGTCAAATACAAAGAATAATACCTTTTCATTAGTATGTAGTATGTTATGTATGTACAACTTTAAAGGCAATGAATATACATACATGTACAGAAAGCTACAATTCTTGTTTCTCTAAACTTTCCTTTTTGTATATAAGAAAAGAAAAGAAAATCGTCCCCGTTTTCTACATCGTACCAAAACCTCGTTCCGAAAAAAGAACTGAGAGCTCGGTGAAATGGTATTTACACGGTGACACGAACAACAACGTGCTTCACGGATGAGGGGGAGGGAATATTCGGGCGATTAATCTTGTGATGTGGCAGAGTATTCGAAAAGGAGGCGCTTCGAAGGGGCAGATTGTAGCAATACACGCAAACGGCTCGTGAGTTGGTATATCAGTGTCCATTGCATTGCCATTTCCGAATCCTTCATCTGCCTAACGATGGAGGCCTACGAGAAAGCAGAAAATAAAATTGCAGAAATGAAAGAAAGAAAAAATTGCGAAAAGGAAAATTTTTGTATGCGTTTTTTAGGAATATTTATATTACCTGAAGGCGTTTCCCGAGCTGCACTTCAACTTCCGTACCGAACGAGATGCTGCTCGCAAGAGATTTGAGAGGGTCAACAGCACCATCGTTGGAAAGCAAACTCGGGATCTGTGGTGCGTACACGAGTCTCCACCGAGCCTGGCCGAACTCTCCCTTACCTTCGATTCTCGGCATGAGTTTCTCTAGAGTCGTGGTTGCAAGCTTTTGGAATGCCAGTTGACCGTTGCCTTCCAAGATGGACTCTGCCAACTGAGACTCGAAAACCCTAGCAGCCTATTGAGGGAAAGAAACATTACTGTAAATTCTAGGAATCGGTTCAGATTCAGTTCTCGAATTCAATAAAAAATAAGAAATAATTCTCCTCATCAACTTTTTCGGTTTGATCTGCACATTCAATTCTTAATCAAGTGAATCGGCGATTTTATGGTGTTACCTCAAGGGGTGAAAGGGCGTCTTGCTCAACGGATCGTGTAGAAGTGACAACTAGTTTATCCTTCCAAGTACTGGCTCGGGTTTGGATCCTGAATTGCCACTCGGATCCTACCAAAACTAAATCTAGCATCGGATCTAGTCCGTGCTCGGGCTCAAATTTCGCAATATTCAGATGCTCTTGCTTCAGTCTTACCTGAATTTGGAACGTGAAGTTGTCGGTTCAAAAGCAAAAACAATCTGTTCCAAATAAAACGAAAACAGAGGATCCGGAAGGCGTATGAGAAAGGACGAGACTTACCTGAGTGGCAACAAGATTTACGTCGCCATTTTCGAAAGTAAGGACGCCTTTAGGTTGTATCCACTTTGGATGAGCGAGGCCGTTTAACTCAATGTCTCCACTAACACCGAAATTGAGAATCAAAGGATAAACTATCCTCAACTCGGGGCCTAGAATAAGCTTTAAATCACTAAGCCTTATATCTACGTTCGGTTTGAAGTCCACTTGTTCCATTTCCTTTTCACCTTTAGATGATTCAACTGCAAACGTGCAGAGCAAATGTCAAAGTTCAAAGTTTCCAAGCCTTATTTCAAAGGGAGAAGAAGAAAATATTCGACCCATAATTTATTATTAATTAAATTATAATCTTTATTTATATTTCATGTTCTCAAAGAACCGGCACTACATTTGTATTTCGCTTCTATTTTTCAATAAAATTATTCGAATATTTATCTCTTCAACGAATCCTCTGGTTCGTGTTTGAATTTTAACTTAGGTCTTATTGTACCCTAGAGATATATATAGAACAGGTGCCATTATTTATTTTTATTGTGCTCTGCTACTAACACTAAAATAACCAGTTTTTTTAAGCTTCGTTAATCTGTTATTGCACACATTTGTGCTCGAACGACACGTTTTTTCGAATAACAAAAAGTATTGAAGAACAGTACATACAACCAGAACAGTATTTCACACAAAACAATATAGCATTGAAAATATTTTACCTGATGGTTGAAGGAATTTGGTCCCTGAAGCAGCAGATTGCGAGCTGAAAAACCGGGAAACATACCGTAACGCAACCGCTCTGTTAACAATGCCACCTGGCAACATAGACTGGTTCGATGCCGATCTGCTAGGAGCAGCTCCATTACCCTTATCGTGCGGTAGATATGCTTCTCCCTGGCTCAGTTTGATATTTCCAGATATAGTTGGTTGTAATATGGAGCCTGTTATCTGAATCTGAGAGTCAACCTGGGCACTGTGATTTAAGTGCCACGTCAGCATTTTCACGAAAAAAATAAATAGAAGAAAAATCACTTCCGGTGCTCAGTCATGGACCCTGAGCTTATCTATGTTTATTTGATAAGTTCGAAGTTTAGGGTAGACGCCATAGAAAAAGAGTTACCTGTTCTAAATCCGTGATGAGATTCCGAATTCGGGACCATAACATTCCCCTATTTACGAATTTGTAGTTTGTTCTTCTTTGGAATTGTATCATATGAGGCAATAAAAACTTAATAATTTTCCCAATTTAGTCGTTTGAGGTCCAAGAGATTTAGGGTCAGGAAATGAACCTTAGAACATTTTTCGCCCGTACTTCGAGAACTTCACATTTCAACTCTATTTTGTCACCGAGGGTCGCTTCACTCGTTCTAAGAGGCAGATTTCCTTTAATGAACAGCTTTCCCCTTCTGCTAACCCTGCTTTCCAATAGACTGATGCATAACCTGTTTGATTTTATATGAACTGTGCCATTGAAGTTTGTCAGTGGCTTCCAAAGCACCGGTGAAGATATAGATGCTCTGTGGAATGTAGCGAATCCATCGAGAACGGGTTGCTCAACAGTCCCCCTCACCTATGTTTGACACGAATTGATGATCAGTTCCGTACATAAGACTATATAGAGTTGAAATCAAAAGCCAAAATCAACTATTATATGATTTCGGATGAATCAAGTGTCGTTTCCACGTTTACAAATTTATCTCTTTAAAAAATATTCCACAATAATCCCCATTCGATTTTTATATATAAAAGATACTACTAGACTAGAAAGCTTGACCTACCTGCATCTTGACATCAGCATTGCCATGGAGCCAGTCAGCATCGGGCGATAAAGCCGTTAACAACATCATGCCTCCGTCTTTGATATCTGCATCGACCCTCACTTCTCCGGCATCTAGAATATTCCAGTTTAGCCCTTTGAGACTCTCAGCCAACTGAGTATCCCAACCCTCTTCATTTCTCTCCCTCGGAAGTTTCACATCATCACCGGAGCTCCGATCTCTCTCTTTGACCCAACCGCGATCCCAAGTTAATTGACTTTTATCTTTCTCTGTATCTTCTTCTGTTTGAACAAAAGTGACGGGAATGCTTCCTTGGATATGGACATGTCCGTTTTGGACAATCGGTTCAAATTTTGCATTGAACAGAAAACGACTGTTCGCCTTAAGAGACGCAACGATCTCAGCCTTTCCGAGGTCGATTCCGCCCATCGCACCGTCAAGGAGTCGTATTTGCACGTCACATTCTGGTTTAGCAAGTGTCCCTCTGAGATCACCTTCCATGTGCAATATTCCCCTCATCGGTGCCATGAATTGCCTCAGAGGTTGAACAACGTCATGAGCCGAGGATTCAATGAGCTGAACGAGTGTAGGGACGAGGCTAACGGGGAAGTTTAGAACAGCAAAATGAAGATTAGACTTTGGTCCCAATAGAGTCCCGTCAGCGTGGATCGTTGCATTATCTTTCTGAATAAACATTTGTTCAAGACGCAAACCGTCATCATTGCTGTATGCACCGACAGCAAGAACACGCTGAGTTTTGTAGGTTCCCCACTCCCAGTCTTCGCCTTGAAAGTCAAAATCTGCCTGAAAATGTAAAAAAAATGTGGAAGAAGCAATTATTATAAGGGGTGAAAATACACAGGTAATCTGTTATTTTGGGATTTCTTTAGTTCAGGTAATTCGAAGAGATATACCATTGTATCTCCATTGCCTCCTCCGCTGGCTTCAAGAGAACCATGCCAGCGACCTTTGAGTTCACCCAAACCCGGAAGTGTTAGGTCTTCTAGGATAACCTCGTTTGACGACATTAAATGACCGTGTATAACCTGACAACACCAGTTAATGAAAACTGAATACATAAATTATACTCAAACCCAAAATTAATATGCAAATATCAGAAAGTCGCTTCCACATAAGAGCATATAATCTCACTGGAATACCGCTTTCAGAATCTGAATCAAATTCAACATCGTTACTTTTGATAGGATAAATTTAAATTGCCAGGTCAAACTTTCTCTATATCTATTCACTAGTAGTCCCAAGGAATCTTACAATCCACCACATCTTTCATTAAGATGGAAAAAATCACGTAGGGATCGATACACAGTGATAAAAGGTATCAAGAAATTGATCAAACTACCTCGAGAAGTTCTTGAGTGACTGCGGGGTCAAAACCCACAGACAACAGATTTTGAAGAAATAAATCCTGCAGATAAGCAAAACAAAAACATTAGTCAGTCGCAGCGTTATATGATTGTCCAGATTCATAAATTATCGAGCATTCATAGACAGCCATGAAATCAGATGATAATAACCTTTGATCTAGTATGTACAGCGGGATCGGTGCTTCTGGAAATAAGTCTGGCAAGTGGAAGCATCTCGGAAACCTCAGCTCTCGGGACTTCAAGTCGCATTCTCCACCTTCCCATAGATGATAGATACCCAGCCATTGCCATTTCAAACAACCCACCACTAACTCTTCCGGAATGATTTCGGTCTCTGGTTCCGGGCAACACATATTCACCGTGAAGCTCATACTTGCTATTGCTCTGTTCCAACACAGTTTTCTCTACAGTGATCTACACAGTGAACAGCAGCAAAAAATATTGATTAGCCGGAAATACAAAATATTAAAGAATTCTACAATTATATGTTTATTTTATAAAGATTTCTTTATAAAATCTGATTTAGTTTATTGTTTATTTCCTTTTTTTCTAGTTATTCAAGAAAATTTTCAATTAATTCTGATATTCTCGAGTACCTCATTGATTTTAGACATTACATCCTCATTAGGCTAGATTTCAACTATGTTTCGCTCTCACTTAATATAGACTTATACGATAGTGAAATAAATAATTACTTAGAATTATTCAACTCCTCTCTTTTATACATTACAATACCAAAATGGTAGCAACAAACAATTCAGACAAAAGAAGAGTGATAATGTAAGAAAAATGTGACTGCTTTTATAAACGAGTTCCGTAAATAGAGGTACTCACAACATCACCGCTCCATCGAGCAGCCACATCTAGGGCTTCACCGAGCACCCCACTGAATTTGGGTCGAAGAACAGATAACAGTCCATGGCCTCTTCTCTTCTGAAGATTAAGCTGTATTTCCGCCTGAAACCAAACATATAATTACGGATAATCAGAAATTATATTAAAAATCCACTCCAAATTCAAAAACAAAGCCGACAGACTTTTTGCCATAACAGAGGAAACGACAACACCCAATTCAAAGAAGGGAAAAAAAATTGTTGGCAGCTGGCATACCCGTTGTACTGTCCCCCGGAGGGAGCCCAATTCCAGTTCATCAAGAGGCAGATGGCGTAGCTGCACCACAAACGTAAGAGCTTGAATATATGTTTCTCTTTTAAATAAAATATTACTGTATAAAAACAAATCTACCATAATAGAACACATTTTAGGATTTTTATAAATGTATGTAATAAATCAACAAATCCAGGCACCTCTAGGTTAGCAGAATGAAAAGGTTGGTAGCAAATGTTGGCTTTTAGTTGCCCCTTTTGAAGGGAACACGACAACAGCTTTCTGTTTGGCATATTCTCTTCGCTGTTTCGATTCAAAGGCCCCAGAAATTCCACTTCAAGACTCTCATCCGGCCGACCCACGGCTTCCAACTGTGTACATAAATCATTTCGGATTAAGAATAGCAACCAAACATGGTAATAATAATTTGAACTTATTTCAGGAATCCATGAAATCGTATAAGAAAAAAAAACATTTTGTCAATTTTTCATTTTTCCTGATAAGAGAAGAAACATTAAAACTCGGTCCCTGAACTAAATTAGCTGGAATAGAAATATCTCTCAAACATATTTATTTACGAAACTCAATGTCTATACATCTACCTCTTAAGGATAAGGTCTCTTCTATAGTACCTTGAAGCTATTGCGTGAAATTTTCAATGATCCAGCAAGTTGAGGCGCTAACATCAACTGGTTCAACTTGAGACCCGAGACCATAACTTCACCTGAGAGACAATTCCCTTTATCTTTTATCTCCATCTCTTGTTTATCATTTTGAAGACTCAGATCTTGCTCGTTGGATTTTACAACTCTGCCCTGAAACTTGATTCTTCCCGTTGCTTTCATATTAATGGGCTTTGGAGAATCAAAGGGATAAGGAGAGATGATGCTAAAGAATTCGAAGCCTCGCATGCGCAAATCCAACTCAATCCCCTCAATGACAAATGGCACGGTGTTCTTTGCAGGGAATTTTTTCGTGCTTAGCCAGTATTCCTCGTAAGAAGATGTTTGAAGCTTTGTGCTCAATTCAAAAGCAACAGATGAGGAATTAACAGTGATGTAATCATGAGAGATTACGATATCTCCTCGAGCATCACAAAACGACCCTTCAGCCTTTGGAGCAGTCCACCTAATATCAAACTTCCTACACCCAGATAAAATTACACGTGACTGAAATTGCAAACGCTATACTGCTATATAGCCTTCTAGATCAAATTTTGAATAGCGAACTTCAAGCAAAGAAGCTTACGGTTTCAACAAGGAACCTGACAGTTTTGTTTCTCCAATTAGATCCCCTAATTTGTATGGCGCTAATTGAAGATAACCGGGAACATATCTATCCATAATCTTATCAAAGCACAAACTTCCAGAGAAATTCACGTCCATGGCAGTCTCATCCTCCTCGCCCTGTAAAATTCAAGAGCTCTAACACCACTCATTTTAAAAAATAGCTAAATAAAAAGTTTTTTTTTTTTCGTTGAGGATAAATCAAATTTCATGTTCTATAGTTTTCAAATTCAGATAACTGGGAAATTGAATTACAACTTTCTTGATGTCCCTCTCTTCTCTTTCCTCTATTTAACTATAAAACAAGCCGTGCTAAACAAAAGGTAAGAAAACCATATATACCTCGAATTTCACCATTTCTATGTACTATATAACTATATAAGTATGTACCTCTGGGCAAATCCACGCATTTCCTGCACCTCGAATCTCACCGCCATCCACAAGACTGGCTCGAATTCCATATAGATCAGCGACCTAATAATGAATAAAGCAGGACTACACGTATGAAAACCGTTATACGCAAAGAAAAAGAAAAAAATTCAGGAGTATTTTAGAATTTAGATAATTCTCTATATATAGAGATTTCAATCAGTTGATGTCATGAGAATATTCTTGATGATACCATAATTAATGAGCATTAAGTAAAACAAAAGTAAATGAGAATATTTTAATATTTCTAAACAATAAAACTAAACCAAATAAATAGATCAAATGCTATCAAATATTGACGGAATAAATATTAATCAACAAACTTACGCAGTTGTCAGTGCTGAAGGTGAAGTTAGCTGACAAGTACGAAAATGGAAGCCGGTCGAACGCAGCCACTGCACCGGACTCCTTGCTTTTCAGAACAGCTTCTGAAGCACAAGAGGGCGGAAACTCGGTAACCAAATGAGACATCTTTCTGGAAACCATTCCACTGCCAACGAATATAGGAGCATCAAGTGGGCCCTGGCAATTAAATACAGTCGTCACTGAACCGGCAAGCTGCAATAAAAAAAAAAAATTAATAATGGTAATTAGGATCAAGAAAAATGGTAAAATATAAAACTCTGAATTATAACTCTAGAATTCCATAGATTAGAAATTGAAATTGCAAAATACCGGAAACATGAGAGGCTTCATCTTGAACGTTTTCATCAGCGCATTTACTTCAACAGAAGGAACCTGGAAATGGAGCAAAATAAACATGTACAAGACGTCAGTTCAAATAAGGAAGTGAAGCCGGAGAAAATCATGTTTGTAACTTTTGCATATAACTGACAACAAAATCGTGTTCAAGATGCTCAATTCCGTAGAAGAAAGTAGAAAGATAATACCTGACACATGACATGAAATTCTCCTTCTTCGGGATGAATTCCAAAGTCTCCAGAGGCTTCTAAAGGGACATCGCCAAACCATCCATGTGCATTGTGTAAAAAGATTTGTTGACCACGAAAACATAAACTCGCTGCAGTGTCCTGTACACAGAGAACATGCATGTTAGGAGAGAGGAACTCTCCAAAAAAACTGTATAGTAACATTCCGGGCAATACATAAATAATTATTCTATTTAAATACTAGCACACACAAACATATTACGATTAAATATCACATAATAAATGAAGAAATATCAAAATTAAAAATCATTAAATAATAACCATGTGATTAGGACATACCAGAAACCAAGAAGGAGCGTCATATATGCGAAAAGCCAATCCAGTCACATCAAGCTGCCCGTGAAGATTCGGAAATGTTTCTCCCTCAGACATGCAAATATGAACCTGGAAACAGAATTTAAAGTTCCAATAAGTAATAAGCTGGAAACCTTTTTTTTTTTTTTACGTCCTAGTAATTATTAATTAAAACAATAAACTAAATTTAAGGCATCAAGAAGCACCTCGCCTGTGGCTCTGCCTTGAGACCACTCGATGGGAATTTCTAGAATTCTTTCAAAAAGCTGCAGCAAAAAAAAACACGCACCAAACCTTAATTAGTCCATATAGAAGTTTTTTCAGGATCACAAAAACGATATTTTACATTGAGGTATACCTTACCGGAGCAAATAAGTTGACAACTTTTAAATTGGCATGCCATTTCTGCTCGGCAATGTCAACAAAAACATCTGTTGACAACCAGCCACCGTCTTCGGACATTGAATCGGATCTCCACATCTTACAATCTCCACTCAATTGCACATAAACTTGATCGTATTGATTTTGAAACCGTACATGTCCATCGATGTTCTCCATCTCCCTGGAATTCATCAAGAGCTGTTCTTTCACCGTACAATCAAGGTAAATATAACGAACGATAAATTTCAATTCATTATTCGTCCTTCTAGTTGATCAAATCTGTTTATTTTCCTTTTTGGTGCAGTTATAAACAGCATATAAAGATGATAACTTAATAAAACACTATCAAACTTAATAAAAAATACAATATTCAAAACTCAATGGTATTCAACTGCGAAGCTCACCTGGGTTCCTTGTCACCATATGCAAGTAGCATGAGCGTTCCACCTTTGAAATGAACAGTATCAAGCAAAACTGGAAATGTTTTCCCATTTCTATCATCCACTTCTGCAAAGGAACCTTCGGCTCCAAGACATGAATTAGACGTCCGCTTCTCAAAGGACCCAATGGGAAGACGAGACAAGAACCCGCTCACATCTTTTGAAAGTGACAGTAAACTCAATTTCATAGTTTCGGGCCATGTTGAAACGGCATTATTCGTAGCTACTGATATATCTTCTTCGGTACGCTCATCAGAAGCGTCAACTCTCAAATTCTCACTTTCCATAGAAGAAACGGCTTTACCTCCTGCTTCAATGGTGATAGAAGTGCTAGGATTGGTTACAACCTCACTTTCGACAGAGAGAACTTCGATATAACCATCATAACCTTGAAAAGATAGTCCCTGAAAATATTTAGAAGCGGCTAATGCACTACGGCTGAGAATTCTTCTCTTGGCAGAAATACCAGATGCCGAGACAGCACTCCCATGGCCGTTCTTTTTTATTTTGTGATTTTCCGACCCATGCATCATCTTGGACCAGAATTTAAGCCCTGAACCAGGAACTTTGACACCAAAAGCTTTTTCCAAATCTGCATGTTTCGTGTCATACTCAACACCCGTGTCCAAACAATGATGATCTCTCAAGTGCATCTTCTCATCAGTGCATAAAAACGAGTCCGGGTTTGTAAATTTTACCAACTGACCATCAGTTTCTTCTGAAACCTCTTCTTTCGACGCGTTATGGTCAAAATCAGAAACAATGTAACCTGATTCAGCAGCATTCTTGGCTGCTTCATCTCTTTCTCTTGCCCACCGAGCACCGGCTTCCTCTCTGGCAATCCTCCGGATTTTGGTACGGGAATCAATTCCTTCTTCGGTTGACAAATGCATCCGAGGAAGATCCTCGTACGAAGGTATCCCTAACCAGCTACAATCCTTCTTCTGAACGACCAACACCCTAGGACGAGACAAAACTGCGTCAATTACAATCTTGCCCCGCCTCAGACTAGCAAACGGACGTACCCGAATCTTCATACTAGGCACCTCCCCGCAGGAGAATTCCTCGTCGTGAGGCCCCACTGAACCCAGCTCCAAGGTGATGCTCAACGGTGAAATACCAGTAACCTTGCCAAAATCAAGATCCCGTTGTATGTACCCGCTCACCGTCGAACAAACCGACGGCAAAAGCCGAGCTTCGACGAACCCTTTGGTCTTTGCCTGCCCGTACCACACCAGCAAGCATAGCCCGGATAGTACCGATACGAAAACCGAGCATCTGAAGAAAAACAGCCCCTCTTTCCACAAAGGAGCCAAAGAGCTCACCAAATCCTTGCTTCGGGAAAGACGCTCTCCGACGCATTTCGCCTCCACCTTGTATCTAGATCCCAGATTCTTCTTCAACAGCTCTACATTCTGCCCACAGATATTGGAAAACCTAATCACTTGACTCACCCAATGATTCCGCTGCGAGCACGTAATCTTGCGGCGACGCCTTCTCCCATCCGGAAAGAAGAGATTCCCGGCCCGTCCTCCTCCATCGGAAGACCTGCGAAGCGGGACCCCAAAAAAGGGGCAATGGAGCTTCGCGTTCATGGCATTCGCTCACACAACAAAAACACAGCTCTGAATCATAAGAGGGACGAAGAAGCTTCTGCTCCTAGTCCCACCACAAATCACATCAACACGAGCTTCTCCGACACCTCAACTTGAGCCCAATGTCTTCGCAAATACTGTTCAACAAAATCTACAATCCATTTCTCGTTACTGCATATCTATCTATAGGTATCATTGCTTGTTGATTAGAGGTCGGCATATTATTACCTCTCTGATCATGTTTTCCGCGGTGAGAAAGCCTCGGCGAGCGAGTGGCCCGGATCCATCGAGAAGTTTCTGCAATGAAGCCGGAAACCCTAGCTTGGAAAATCTGCCCCTCCTCCGGATTTTGGCCTCGACTTTCCCGGGAAAATGAAGAAGAAGAAGAAGAAGAAGAGTGTTCGTTGGCCGTTGCGAAGCTGAGATTCTTACACACGTATCCTTTTCTTCCTTCAATATAATGGGCCTATGTTGGGTTGGGCCCACAAAAAGCCCATCTTTTCTTTCAAAACGCAAGTCGTTTCTTTTGCATGAGCTTAAACTTTTCTTGCCGAATTTTATCTTTTTTTTTAATTGATTTGACAAATTTCTATACGGCAATAAAATTCCTTCTCCCTCGGAGGTGACGTGTGTCCAAAACTTAAAAGGCACGTCTAAAGTCTTGTAAAATCAATCGAGAAAGTGGATTAAATTTTATTTCGTTTTGTAAAATAAAATTCCCTCTATATATATGCCTGGCGAGAGGTGATTTTCGCCCTCGACAATACCTATGGTCGTTTTTAATTAAATATCTTAATATCATACTAGTGGATAGGCACCGCGCTTCGCGCGGTGGCGTTGAATCGCATGAGTAATAAATTTTATTTGAAATATATATTGATTAAACTAATAATTATAAAAATACACATTAATGACATTATTTAGAACTTTAACGTCTTATATATAGAGCCGAAAAAATGAAAACATTTGGGGAAGCTTGGAATGTCTGAAATATATTTTTGCGCTTATCCCAGAATAAAATTAATGAGTATTTAATTTGATGAATATATTAATTTATTTTTATTGCTTTAATTGTGTTGAGTGATAAAAAAAACTTAATATACATTAGTTTTTAATCTAAAAAACCAAATGCACTTAATTTAATAGACTCAAATCTGTTTCATTTAGATTAAGAAACTTATTAAGTGAAAAAAAAAAAACCCCTATATCATGAATCTCTTCTATTCCTTCTGAAATATGATATATATATTTCCATTCATGAAAAGTTAAGAATAGACTTGTATCAAAGAAACATAATTGTTGGCCAACTATTTCTCGAACTGGCTATGAACAAAATACAAATGAAAAGGATCTAGCAAAAGTGACCGAAATAAGAAGAGTCCGGCTAAAACCCATCTTCGACCAATTGCAATGCAAGAAAAGTTTGGATTTAATTGTTAAGCTTCACTTCCCGCTCTCAAGCGTACCTGTGAAATATACGACTAATGATACTTATTGCTAGATCATTCACCATTTTATTAAATTTATTGAACTGATCCTTGGTGGGTAGTGTATACATTGCCGCAGCAAAAGCTTTTCATAGCCCAATGATTGTTAAAAGCAAATATTTTGCATACGCATTAGAAGTAGGATCCTTAAAGGTATTATTTCTAAAATAAGAATTGTGTTACGTAGATACTGAAGTAAGATGAGAACAAAAGTATGTATAAAATGCATTAAAATGATTTATATTCAACATATTAACAGATTAATGGTGTAAAATGCATTGTTTCCTTAGGCATAAAAGAGATAATGTTGCCGTAACCGCTGTTATTTTTTTTTCAACAAAAAAAAAGAATGAGAAAATGTTCTTTTTTAAGAAAAATAGATCCCCAAAAAGAATATTAAAAAAATGATTAATAGAGATTAAAAAAATTCAAACAATCACAACAAATTAGTCAAATTCCACGTTTAGCTCCCAAGGAATCGTTCACGTCATGGAGAAAACTCTGAACTCGCGCTGTAGACAGAATCGGGAAGGTGCCGTATATGAATTACTTGGACACAGCCTCCGCTTCTCAGCGCAGAGAGAAGAAACTTCCCGAGGATTGAATCGCAACCACAGTCACATGTAATAAGTAAACATAGTCCTCGCAAGTGTAAAGTTTATTCAAAACATTGGCATTGAACATTAAGGTGAAAACAATAGAGTTAGAAATTAGAATTGAAAATTAAATTAAATAGAATCAAGCGTCAAAAATAAAAACTAAGTTGAAGCAATCAAGTAAAGAGTCAGGAAACAAAAAAAAAACGATGAATCATATAATAATAATACGTGAAAAAACATCTACTAAAGATAATGCATATCAATATTTTTGGGTAACATATGTTTAATTAGATAAGACTGATATATAAAAATCTAAGCACAAAATAAATTTATTGAAGGTTTATATAAGCATCCATCAGATCGTTTCATGTACTCATTGAATCTACATATTACATATTATTAATTATCACATTAAAAGCAGAAGCTTAATGGACAAAAAGATTTGAATTAAAAAAAATAAAAAAATCTGAACATAGAAAATTAGAATACATTTGAACTCGAGTCTCGATATATTGTTTCAAACCCAAAAATCTGCATTTTAAAATAAAAAATCGATGAAAAAATGTATCAACTGCAAAAATTGTAAATGATTTTTCATTAATAGAGAATCATATTAAAGAAAAATAGAGGATATATATGAAATACTGATATATTTAGAAATTGAAGATCCTCTCTCTCTATATATATCTTATTTGTATTTTGTATAAGGTCTTAAAAAAAGTTCTGCGTGACGTTCATGTGAATTTTTTTCCAATAATTTTTTTTTTATCTCCACATTTATTCATATATTCGCATTATTTGTGACTGTTTAAGATTAGAAACAATGAAATGTGCGATTATTGATTTCCTTGAGAACAATTTGTCTGACAAAATTAATAGCGACATAAACCATTGGTCTTTTTTTTTCCCTGATACATAGGATCAAAGTCTACATAATTAAGCATATACAGAGGATTAAGCATGAGATAACTACAGGGTGAAATTGTAAACAAAATTTCCCGAGAAATTATTCAAATCATGAATACCTAAGCTTTTCTTAAAATGACATATAAAAAAATGAACAATATTTTTTACCGTTAGTGAGTTTGTAACGCAATGCCGCTTGAGTAGTCGACGGAGGTAGTGAGCCACATAACTGTAGAGATAGAGGGAGAGAGTGATGCTCTGCTACAGAGGGAGACTGTGACGAAGATTTAACGAAACTATCTTGTAGAGAGAAAAAAAAAACGCTGCAATGGAGAGAGAAATCGTTGAACCATAGTGTACGGCGGTCGCTCACGGAAGGTGTAGGTTAAATTACCAATGAAAAGGTATTATCCTGAAAATATCAACATAATTACATAGCTACCGATATGGAAAAAAAGAAGAAGAAGAAGAAGAAAATGTACGGAAAAAAATATAACAAAAATAAATAAAGAATAACATAGAAATAAAGTTTCACATAAAATATAACAAAGATTGATAAAAATTAGAAGCAATACCTTTATAACTACTCTATGTTGAATCTTAGAAAACTATTCTATGCTTCCTTAGCGTTGACAGAACCTAAAAAAAAATGAGAAGTGAAGATGAAAAACAATAATAGGGAATCTATATATATAAAGATGGACAATTTTAATTAATATAAATTAATGTGCCATTAACAAATAATAAAATCTATACTTAAGTGATGAAGCAAAACGTTGCCTTTAGATTAGAAAGGGAATAGACTTTGCAATTTAATATCACATTTAATTGTGAATGCATTTATACGTGTGAAGTATGAACATATTTTTCATTAAAAATAATTGTAAATTTGTGAAAATTGGAAACTTAAAATACTTGATTTTGAGCATGCCATGTCATCTTAGTGAGATTTTCCTTTTATATATATATAGATTTGTGCGTTATTTGTCGTTTCATAAAAGGGCTTATTAGCATAATACTCAATTAGGGTCAAACTTTTATAAAAAATACTCAAAGGTTTGCTAAAATTAAAGAAATACTCATTTGGGCTTTTATGGACAAATATACCCTCTTCTTCTCCAAGCCTGGAGTTACACTTTTGTAACTGGAGCTACACTTTTGTAACGGCAGATACACTTTTGTAACGAAAGTTACACTTTTGTAATCACATTTACAAATGTGATTATAAAGGTCCCGCAAAAAAAAAAAAGAGTATAGGACCAAGACCAACAAAAGAAGGAGTATAGGACCAAGCTTGGAGTTACACTTTTGTAACGGCGGATACACTTTTGTAATGAGAGTTACACTTTTGTAATCACATTTACAAAGGTCCCGCAAAAAAAAAAAGGAGTATAGGACCAAGACCAACAAAAGGAGTATAGGACCAAGCCTGGAGTTACACTTTTGTAACGACAGTTACACTTTTGTAATGGCCGTTACACTTTTGTAACGGCAGATATACGTTCTTCGCATTCTCAACCGAGTCATAAATCAAACCATATCCAGTCGATTTTCCACCACCGAATTGGGTTCGGAACTGAAATACGAAAATCGAATTGGAATCCTTGACATCATACATTCGGGAGAGCTTCTCCTTCAGCTCGGCCTTCAAGTCAAAAGATTAACAAATTATTAATAAAAAATATACATATGAGAAGTGAATCAATCAAAAGAGACTTAAATACATGATATCGAATTTAGAAATCCGCCAACCTTCGAAACATTGGCTCTTCCCGGGTGAAGAACGTCGATGTCCTACCCACAGCAACAAAGACAAACAGCATAACGCCATTAACGATTATACAGTTCCTCAAAAGATGATAACGCCATAACAAGAGGATATATTACTGCTATTTATCCCCTTAAATTAGGGGTACATTTTTTCGATATAATCTGGTTAAACTAGTATAGTGTGGAGTAGGAGGTTCTCATCCACAGTGTGATCAAGATCAATCTGTTTTCAAAAAATAAAAATAAAACTTGGAAGAGAAGGAAATAGAATCCAACCTCGTTAGGTATTCTAAGCGCGTCTCACTTTATTGACTTCTTGAACTTGCTAACATACTTGGCATTGTTGTAGAACTCCTTTTGCTTTTCTAGAAAAGCAGCCACAATGCACATTAAAAGCAATACCCGCAAGAATTCCATTGAGATTATTATCTGTTAATCCATCACCATGAGTGTGTATCTATACACATATATATCATCACAACGCGTATTTCGGATTCGAAAAGAAATGACAAAGCAAACGCTAGGAAACCACGCAATTCCGTCGAAAAACTCACAAATCAAAACTTTTCATCAAAATTCCTAAACTGGAATTCATTCGACTCAAGCAAGAATGGAAGGAAAGGAGAAGGAATCGTACTGATTTGAGCTGGATTGTAGAGATTGGCGGTGTTGGGCTTGAAATTCGGGCGATTGGTTCTCGATTTTGAGCCTCCAATTTCGAGTCTTGGACGATTCTTCATGATCGTCGAGGAAGAACTGGAATCAACCAGAGAGAAGAGAAGGGGCCAATTCAAAATCCCTAACGACGTTGATCGTAAAAATCTTATGAAAACAATCAACGAAAGAGCTCGAGATAGACATAAGGGTAGGATGCTTACGAATTGCTTCCTGGAGAGAAGCCTGTTGGTCATGAACTTCCTGGTGCGAATAGTGACTGCCTTTTCCGCCATTGTTGGTTGAGATGAGCAAAGACTCAATCTGCGGAGCACGATCGGCGAAGACGCAAATTGCAGAGAGTAGAGACAGCAGAGAAGAACGAAACCCTAACTTACGATTTATACTTTATAGGATATGCAGATTAGGGTTTTGACTGATGGGCTTCGGAGTCAAAGAAATCGCCGCCATTGATGGTGGTTCGAAGCTTTCTCCAGGACAACTTAAACGAGCGAGGAGAGAGAGTGTGAGGATTCGATATTCAGCAGAGGATTCGAGCTTGAGGACGCGATCTTCAAGAGCCGAGCTTCAGCGAGAGGAGAGTTTCAGCAGAGTCGACCTTCAGTGATGGTTTCAGCGAAAGCCGAGCGAGAGGGGAGAGATAAGTGGCAGGGGTATTTTTGGAAGATAATATTTAAAATGAGTGATTTGGATTAATTAAATCTCGACTATTTTTTAAAATAGTTTGGCTCTAATTGAGTATTTTGCTAATAAGCCCTTCATATAAAACCCTTTTGTGTCGTTTTCTTTTCATGTTGTTACTCTTGTTCATACTGTTGTCGTTTGTTTTCTTATTTCTAAATGCGAATAAAAGAAGTGGACCAATCCCAGAAAATTGCAAATACAAGTAAACCACCTCCCAATTAAATTGAGAAAATAACTACATTATAATTTATAATTACAACAAATTTCAAGACAATCTTCTTTTATCATCTCATCATCTCAGCATGAAATTTGAAAATGTTGTTTTGAAAATTATGAAAACTTGATAATTAATAATAAAATTTGTGGTATATTTATGGTTATTTTATGAAGTTTATCGTTCTAATTTGTGGTTCTAATTTGTGTGACCTTGAATAAAAATATATAAAGATTCTCTTGGGCTGAAAACATAATCCAAGGTGGAATATCAATCAGTTAGAAGTGGGGCCCAGCAATCAGAGAAGTACTAGTAGATAGATAAACATTACCATGATTAGAAAAAGAAAATATTATCTATTTATTTATATATACTTTTTTTTATTATCTATTATTTCTCAAAAAGTAAAATTATCTTAAAGTATTGAGAGTTTTGTTCAATATAGTTAGAGTGTAGGCCCATTGGCATGTGAATTGTGGATTGGTCACAAACACAATAATTAACGAAAGAAGACGAAAATAGGAAGAAGAAAAGGAGAGACAAAATTCAATGTTAATTTTGTCGTTTATTTATTTAAAATAAAACCAGTTTTGTCACTTTTATTTTTTGAGTCGGTGTAATATTCAAAGATGCTATCTTTATCATGAAGTATAATAGTCAAAATCACACAAACTTGTTAATTTTGCCAAACATAATCGTAAATTTTTATTCACATTTTATTGGTACTTGCATTAAAATATACATCAAATGAATAATAATAATACCAAAGAAGTTAAATTTATTGATTTGATTAATAAAGATAGAAAGAGTTGAAATAATAATTTATATATTTATATTAAATAAAGTTATAAATTGAAAGTTTAATACTTTAATAATGAAAAATTGAATTTGAGTCCACTGCCACATTTTGTATATATATATATATATATATTATTATTATAATAAATTAACTCTAAGAAAATATGGTGTTCATTGTTGAAGACAAAATTGTCTGAAAAAAAAAAATATCGCGTGTATGTCGTCATATATATATATCGACACAACTCACAAGCTTTTTTTTCTTCTCATTTCTCAAGCCCGTATACAATATTCATATATATATATATATATTATACACACACACGTTACACGTATGTGTATCAGTGTATGTCTCTCTCTCTAACCATGTACTGACAAACTTGTTCAGAGACCCAAATCCAAATCAAACCCAGTCCCAAAAATCCAATCTTTCCAATCTCCGATCGACCCACTTCGAACCCTTTGTCCGATTCGGCGTTTCGCGATCTGGGTCAGATCAATTCGGCGGCGATCTCGATCGGTCCGAGCCCTAATCCCCTTTTGGCGAGGCGAGCATGAGGAAGAGGGAGAGAGAGAACCCTTGCGGTGTGTGCGGGCACTACCACAAGTACGAGGAGGGCGAGGTCTGCGGGATCTGCGGCCATCGGATTCCCGATTCCTCGGACAAGTCGACGGTCCAGCTCAGCGCCTTCCCCTCCGTGATTCTGCCGGAGTTTCTCTACCTCGGCAGCTACGACAACGCCTCTCGCTCCGAGCTCCTCAAGACCCAAGGAGTCTCGAGAATCCTAAATGTTAGCCCTTTATCATATACATGTATATATATATATGTATGTATGTATAGGATTGATTCTTGGCTTTCTTGTGTGTGCATGGTTTGATCTGTGGTTTTGATTCAGAGGAGTTGCCAGGTTTCGATATTGTGTTGATAGTCAAGTAGATGTAGTTTGTGTATGAGTCAATAGGGGGTGAAGCCGGGATCAGAAACCGGTATTGGAAGGGCGATCGGTCACAATTCGATATCGATACGGATCGTTTGTTTCAATAACCGGGTGTAGTGTAGATGAGAGATTAGGGGTGTATATGAGCCAGGGGTGAAATCGAGACCAGAAACCGATATTGTAAGGTCTATCGGTCGCATAGCATCTTTTATGGGTTTTGTGAGAATCGAATATTTCAATCGGGACCTGTAAAAATTAGTAAAAGTAGATGTAGTTTGTGTATGAGTCAATAGGGGTGAAGCCGGGATCGGAAACCGGTATTGGGAGTCAATCGGTCTCCGTTTGATAATGATACGGATCGTTTATTTCAATAACCGGGACGGGTCAAAATGAGTGTAGTGGAGATGAGAGATTTAGGCTTAGTTGTCTGTATATGAGCCAGGGGTGAAATCGAGACCAGAAACTGATATTGTAATTTGTAAGGTCGATAGGTCGCATAGCATTTTTTATGGGTTTTGTGAGAATCAAATAATTTCAATCGGGAACGGTAAAAATTGGTCTGAGATTGTTCCATGTGAATAAATTCATGGTGAAGATGGGAGATTTATGTTGAAGTTGAATGTATGATTAATCAAATAGGTTTGAACCGTTAAATATGGCACTCGGTACTTAAGTACTGTTTTATTGGCAGTAAAATTGTAAAATCGGTTTCAGTGTCAGCTCTTAGGGCTTATTTTGGAGCGATTGATTTCGGTGAAGAACTAGTTTGTTCATTAGTTTAAATTCGGTCTCCGAAGAGGTATGCTAGTAATAAATATTATTATATTAAAATATATCGTTCCCTTATTTCGTGTCTCTGGCCACCTATTGAATGGGGCGTTCTTAAGGTCGTTTTCGACTTTGTCACTTGTGGATGTAGATATCCTGTTTGACTGTGCGACTGTAAATGTTCGATTCGATCTTTCCAAGAATGAACTTTTCTGCGTTTTTCCTCTGTTTGCAGACTGTACCGGCATGTCAAAATCTCTACAAGAATTCGTTTACCTATCACTGCCTCCAAGACGATAAGTTGTTACAATTTGACGACGCAAATCAATTTTTAGGTCCGTATATTTCATGTGTATAAATTCGGTTATAACATCTGCAACTATTTATTTTTCTAATGTTCTTCTGAATACAATTAAACTCGATTTTGTAGAGCAATGTGAAAGGGATAAGGCCCGTGTTCTAGTGCATTGTATGTCCGGTATAAATAGGTAAATATATACTTGTAATATAATATCAAAAAGTGTATCAGCGCTAATGAGAAATCGGGAATCGTTAATAATAACTTTATTTTTGTAGATCGCCCGCTATCGTGATAGGATACTTGATGAAATCCCGAGGATGGAGGCTAGCTCAGAGTTACCAGTGGGTGAAAGACCGAAGAACGTCGGTTCAATTAACTGAAGGTAAACACGCCTTCAACCGACTCAGCTTTTAACGCTTTGATAGATCAATTTGATCATATTTACTATATAGATCAGTTGTCTGTGCTAGTTTTTTTTTTCTTTCTCAAATCATTCTCTAAATTTCCGAAAAATTACCGAAGAAACTTTTGAGATTTACCAGACGTGGAAATGATATTTCTATTGCTTACGATAATTGAGCATTTTGTTGCATCTCTTCGTTGTTGCCCTTCCCTGATGTGATCTCTTTCCATTGTTATAGCTGTTTACCAGCAATTGCAGGAATACGAGGCAAAGCTTTTTGGGTCACTCGATAATAGCAACCCTTCTCAGCCGATATTCCCGGCGACAAGCGCTCCTTCGTTCAATTTAGGGTTTCCAAAGACGACCGATCAGATCCCCAATATACCTGCTTTCAGCTCAGTCCCATCTATATTCGAACGCCCTTCTCTAAATATTCCGGCGCATGAGTTTACCTTCGGAGCGGGACCCACGCTGGTGAATATCTCGGGAAGTGTCGCCGTTGATCCCAACCCTGTGGCCTCCAATCCCGGCGACATTCAGATGGATAGCTCGTAATGTTTTTTCCGGTTCGATACTTTCTCCGGCGTGGTCAGAAGTTTTAAGTCCTGACTCGAGCGAGATGAATTTGGCTGTAAAGTGAGAGCGGCTGCTCGAATCTTTTAGGTTGTTTCATTTACGGTTAAATGTGGCGGAAAAGTCTCGGTGTTTTGTTGCCGGACTTCCTCCCAAGTGCAACAGTTTTCGCTCAGGCACTTCTATACAAAGTAATTTTCGGTTATTTTGGTGGTGTTTTACTAATTGCAATACAGTGTTACATATGCTCAATTCAAGCTTTATGCTCATTTCATAGAGCTTTTTTGCATAAGCATTTGTAAATTGATTTAAAGTTTTTTTTTTTTTTTTTTTTCTGATGATATCATGATTACTTTGACGTTTTATGTTTCTTACTAAAAGCAAAGTAAATTAGCTTAACTTTAGAGAAAAAAGATAGATACAGAACAAAATTACAGCTCCCTAGTGTATTATAGGAGTAAAACCGGAATCGAAAACACACATATAAGTAGCGGTAATTATCGTGATGATGATTAAAAGGTACTTTATTCTTAAAAAATAATACATTAATCGGCGGTGATTTTGGAAATACGGAGTCCATAAAACTAACCGGAACGCGTGTACTAAAGGCCACGAGCAATACCGATTTGCCCCTTCATACCATGGTAGATACTTGTTTGTAATGAAATAAAATCATTATTATTATTATTATTATTATTATTATTATTATTATTATTTCAGTAATGATACTTTTGTATTGCATATAATCATGTCTTGCTTTGACTTCTCTCTTTTTGTATTACATACATTATAGCCACTAATCTCATACAAACAAAGTCTGTAATCTTTACACTGATATATGTTCCAAAATACACACTGAAAATTACTACTACCGCCTAATATTCGTCTCAATGCAGGATTTGGCAAGCCACAAGAGGCCGGGATCGTTCCGCTTCAGCACGAAATACGTTTGCTCGGACACAACTTCTTCGTAAAAACCGATCAAACCCAGCAGTTCTACAGAAGCTGCATTAATGTATAATTCCGAGAAATTAGCGACGAGTGATCATTAGCTGTACTAAAAAGGTGGGAGAAAAAAAAAAAACGCAACGCAACGCACCTTTGTAATTTGCGATATTTCTTTGAATTACTGGATTAGCCTGCAATTAATCATTTATTAGAATCCAGAAATATGATTTACAAGGATGATTAAAAAAACTAGGGGATTATTTACCTTTCGGAGCCGTCGGAATTTCGTCTCGTCGGGGTGTTCGATCACATTGCTTGAATTAGATGAACAAAATTTATCAGGATTTTTTTTATAGTAATGGTGTATTTATTATATTATAGTTTAGCATAAAAAATCATTGCCCGTAATGCCCCCTCGATATTACTCATTGGTGCAATTTAGTACATGATTTTTTTGCAGTGCAAATTTGCATCGTAAACTTTCTTTTTAGTGCAGAATCCTCTCTCTATTAAGAGATACTTGGCACCAAAATACAAAGTTCAGGGGCGAATTGCACCATAATAAAGATTCTGGGGTCAAAGTGTAACATCAAAAAGAATGAGGGGGCTGCCGCCAATTTCTCTTATTTAGAAGATTTAGCATGGAAGAAACTATACCTTATTATCTTAAACTGGGTTTCGAGAATTACGGAGGCCTGAGCCGGACCAACCTCTGCTCTCAGCATCTCGATGGCTTTCTGGAAACGACCAAAAAGCCCCTTAACAGGGTCGTGAATTCTTCTTAACTCTTCATCATCAGGGTCAGGCTCGTCAATTTGCATTCCAAGGTTGTCCACGGACTCAGTCGATTGATCATCGACTGTCCGGCCAGTCAACGGGTTAACATTCTCATGTCTCTCGACGATTTCATCAACCATTTCGTCCGACTTTCCTACCAAATCATCTGGATCTGGCTCGTCAACAAGATTCTGTGCCGGAATCTCCTCATCGCGATGAATCTTCACGTCCTCGGAGGAGAAAGATCCAGATTCCCGAGTTCTCTCTCCATGAATGTCATCAGGATCCGGCTCGAACTTGTTTTGGCGATCGGAGAGTTTCTCGGGATCAGATTCCCGATCATGAATTTGATCATCTTCATGGATTTCGGATAATCCGGAACTAATTGTGGGAGTCTTAGAAAAACGGCGATAAGCGGAAGCCACTGATGCGTCACGAGCACTCACAAACTGAGTTAATATATTATTTCCTCCGAGCTTCTGCAAAATATTATTACTTCCTTCTCCAAAATAAAACTCTTCTTCATCAAAATCCGAAGGCCTGATTCCGCTCAACGTGTGGCTATTCGTTCGAGTCCAATCTAAACTAGCAGCTTCTTTGTTCAACTGGAAAAATAATACAATAAGGGTAAAATGGGTAATTAGGGAGGAGTGAAATCTGTATACCATAAACCGGTTCCGACACCCCATTAAGGAGGGTGAATTCTTTATTAGAGGTTTTGCCCCTAGAGATAACCATGAAAAAAAACAGCTCCGAATCAAAGCTACAAATTTAAAACGTCAAATTCACCTGACTATCGAGCGCAAAGAAGTTCGCATCATGTTCAGAATATACCATGTGAGCCTGAAAAATAGAAATAAGCATCATTAGCAGAATTCATTTACTCCAAATGCACCGATAGAGCTACAAAAAGCTTACGAGTTCATGAAGAAGGGTTTTCTTGATACTCTCGTACTTTCTAAACCCTTTCAAATCATCGGTTCTGAGACGAAGTGATATCTCCTCTCCTTGATTCTGCACCGACAGAGACAAATTCAGCATTCGACCGAAAAATCAAAACGTAACATCATGAACAACGGTTATACCTTGTTAAAGCCGAGAATGCATTTTGGACTTACGCCCACATAACCAATAGGCGCCATCTCGGTCATAATTCCGACACGCCACCGATGCTTTATAGGGGGAAAAGAAGAAGAGAAAAACGTCAGATTTTATGCCATATCAATGGCCAATGTGCAAAGTTGGCTGATAAAAAATGTACCTTGTTCATTATAGCAACAATTCCGGGATCAGAAGCAAGCATGTGCATTCTTTTTAATGCCTCGGATGCAGGAGGATTCAACTGCAAACACGTAATAACTAAATTCAAACTAAAAAAATTACGTCGATTTTGTAGCCATAACTAAATTCAAACAAAAAAGGATTTAAAATGATTCGGGTTTACGCTCGTACTTCTTGATAATTAGACATGTTCTAATATCGTTAAAAAAGTGAAGATAGCATATAAATGGTAATACCAATTTGATAAACATCCCATTTAAGTACAACACAATCATACTATTACGAGTCCTTATAACACGATACGGAAACTTAAAGGTCGGATTCGATAAGTAGCATTACAATAATATTTAATTTATTAATGTCATAGATTATGAGTTACTAAAAAAAAGCTATGAATTTTACCACGTTGGTCCAGAGTTAGTGTTCGAAGAAAGGACAATAAAATCGAGATTATGAATTCATGGAGTATAACATATCAAGGTTCTACCGTACTAAGACAATCTTCATACACGAGAATAGTTAGGATCACAGGAATGGAAAGTACCTCTATTCCCGGAAGGCTAAGTGTTCGAAAATCACAAAAGATGTAAGTCCCTTGTGGAAGTTTCCGAGAGAGAGGTCTTCCGGAATTTCTCTGCCGTAGCCTCTTCTCCTCTTCATCGAATCCGGCTATTCTCAAGTTCAGTTTTTCACCTTCGAGAATCTCATCAACCTCACTTTCCGACACACCCATCATTCTTATGGGCTTGCCCTAGAAACAGAACATGAAATAAATAAATAGTCGGCTCCTCATCTCAATCACATCCCAGAGTTTCTTTACTTTCTTGTTCCTAATGATAACTCAAGGCTATCAGTAATGCTCATATAAATGATGTAAATCGAGAAAATAATACCTCAGCAATGGAAGTTTCGTGTAGACACAAGCGCTCGTGCTCCTCCGAGAAAGGGGTAAGAAACGTCGAGGTTCTGCTAGGCATCGGCGGAACAATAAAACGCATGGTATCGCCTTTAATCTTAGTCAATTTCTGCATTTCATGCGCTAACTCCTTGAGAGTAGAATTCGGACTCATCGGAACCGAGAACTTCTTTCCCCGCCATGTGATCACGACATCAAGTTCGCTCGGTAAATCCTTCATGTTACCTGCAAAACATAAAACTTCAACCCGGCTTCGATTCTAGTGACATCTAAAACCGCAATTTTTATCTCCGAAAAATTGAATTCAATCCTTCTGTTATGATTAACTAACATTTGCACATGAAAATTCACTTGAATTACACGCAAAATAACGCAATTAATCGATATCGAATTATTCGATTCAAGATTTTCTGCAAACTTAATAAGATTGACACAATTCAGAAGAACCTCATACCAGAACATAACAGAACTGAAAAAAAAAAAAAAAAAAAAAAACCCCTCAACTTTCATGGCATAAAACGCTCTTATCAGTTCATGGGATCATCTTCCCCGAAATTCAAACTGATCATAATCGAAAAAAGTCAAAGCAACCCATCAATGGAAATGATGATTCGAATTCAAGAAACGATTTTTACCCAAATTTAAACGATCTTTAATCCATGATTCGATTCAAATTCGAGTTCATAGAAAACCCACCTCGTAGACTGTGATCAAGTTCGCTCTTCGTGTTCTCCGATCAATTATTTCGTCGATTTTAATAATTTATTTACGAAAGAAAAAATTAAATAAGCTTGATGACGGAGTACGATAAGAGGCGGTGTATTTTAGTACAGGGTTGAGGCTCAGGCTAAAATGAGCGGTGTATTTATTGCGTAAGCGCTGTCGTAAGGAGAAGCTTCCGGAGAAGTTATTTATTTTATTAGTCCTTATAAATTAGTCTTTTATCCATTTCGTTGGCCATTTTGACATCTTTGCATAGTTGAATTTTAACAAATATAAACTTTATTATGGAAGTAGTTTTGTGATTTTTTTTTTTATGTTTACTGTCGCAATTAGTTCGACGTAATTATTACACGTAAAAAAAAATATTACAGCATCACTAATCTGAGAAGGTCCGATTCCTCTCTTCTATAACAGACTTCATATAACCTAAACATTTACGTTGTATCGCAAAGTTGTGAACGGACTGAACCAAGCAAACATATGCTAATCACAAAATTATATATGTAAGATATTCGCGAGGCGTTTGTTTACATTGATTTTTATTTTTTTAATAAAATTACGATAAATAAGACGTGCATTTACATTGATTTTTATTGACGTTAATATACAATATTAATATAACACACCGATGATGATGATAATAATAATAATAATAATAATAATAATAATAATAATAATAATAAAACAATATTAACATACCTGCCAATTAAAATTTATATTTTTCTGCAAATATTCTTAATATGTAGATAAAAGACCGTCACACTAGTAGTATAACAAAATCTATTATTATAAGAGAAATCATAGCTAATAGCCACATTACTAAGTTTAGATTGCATTTTATCAAACGTACGGTTTTAATTTTAAAAATAACCAATCAGGATGATGTGGCATTGAAAACCCATCTTTCCATACCGAAATTACCCCTCAATTATTTAAAATTCGTTTTTTATTTTTTAAATAAATTAAAATTAAAATTTGTTATTAATTATGCATGATTTTAGGGATTTCTCTCTCCAATTGATTCATTCATTCTTCTTCTTCTTCTTCTTCTTCTTCTTCTTCTTCTTCTTCTTCTTCTTCTTCGATCTAAATCTTATAGCCGACACTCAGATCCCGACAGGTGTCGTGCCGATCGCATCGCCGTGATGCGCCATTGATGGTAAAGGAAAATTCTCCCTCCGACGCTAACGCAGATCCGGCTTCGATGATTGATGTCGCCTTTCGTACTCATTCTTCGGTTGCCCACACCTCCAGCCCCGCTGCGTTCTCTCATCGATCGTGGGGACTGCAAATCGTGAATTGCTCGATGGTGATTTTTTTATCTGGTTTCGTGTTAATTTTTGTTTATTCGTGTTTATTCAGCTTTTTTGTTTTGTTTTTTTACTATCTTTTTGACGTGTTTATGTCTATTAATTCGTGTAATTATTTGTTAATTCATGTAGAAATGTATTTTTCTTCTATAATGGAGATGTATTTTTCACATTTATTTTTGTATTTTTTTGTTTATTTGTATTTATTCGTGTAGATATATACTAATTCGAATTGTTAATTTGGTTAATGTTTTTTAATTCAAATTATTTTAAATTATTAATATGGTTAATTTGAATTATTGTTACTTAAGAAATTTGAATATCTATTTCAAAAAGTGAAAAACGTTTTTTATATTTAAATTTGAAATTTATTTTTAAATTTAAAATTCAAATATTTGTTTCCTAATATATTATTTTATTAATTATTAAAAAATTTAAAATAAATTCGTATTAATTATTAAAATAAATTTTAAACATTTTTGTTAATTCGAATTTTAATATTAATTATTAATAATAATAAGGGTAGATAAGTCATTTTATATCAGTTAATGTGGTTTATTGGCTATGGCACAAAATTAACCAAACAATGGCTATTTTAACAATTTCAAAACATTGATATGGCTAATTATCTTAAGCTCCTTTATTATAATGAGATTACAAATACAATAAGACGATATAGTTTAGATAATATGATAGAAATTAAAGCATAAGATAATATAGATTAATAATCATGCAAGTTTTTATTTTATTTTAATAATGAGACATTATAAGCTCATAGAAAAGTCCATTAATGTTGAATCTCCTTCTGCTCGACCTCATTATTGGCGCTGTTAGAACCCAAATCATACCTGATAATTTCATAATAATTAGTGATAATTATAATTAAAAAAATTGAGAAATATTTTTCAATATATATAAATTATATACGTGTATATATTAGAGGCACTTAACTGGATTTTACGAGCAAGTTGATAACCAGCACTTGCAGCCATTACAAGGCTAGCTGAGACGAGGTTCCAATTTTTCTGCAAATTTAATTTTGTTTCCAAATATTCATAAGGGTGAAATAAAAATCTCAAAAATTGATTCATGGACCGAAACCGATGATACTGAGTTTAAAATAATAAAGTATTGTTTGTATAATTTGCAGAACCGGTTATATTTGGATTCCACATTCTGTGAATGAGACTGGATTTTGCCGATTTTTTTCTTATCTGGATCGGTATTCATTTGAGCTCAATGAGCTTTGAGACCGTATGAAGTATCATAGGGCTGCACCTTAAAACCAATTGACAACGACGGAAGTAACTCATGACATTTTTAAACCGTGTTAAGTCCTCGTGTTTTTTCCATGTAGGACTTACACAGGGATACTGAAAAAAAAAAAAAAAACCGTAAAATTGATAGAAAGGCTAAACATTATGATAAAAATACAAAATCGGAATATGATAAAGTCACGTTATCTCATACGATATGAACAAAAATATAAAATCACGAGTGTTTATTGAGTGATAGAATATGTTTTTGATCGGAATGGAATGATCATTGATTGCATGCTTACCGGCGTGACAACGGTGCTGTATCTTGCCCAAATAAGTCCGGTTCCGGCAATAACTGGCAAAGAATTATTAATCATTCCAAAAGGATAATTAATGTCAAAGATTGGGATTATGATAAGACCCAAAACCAAATCTGTTACCAGAATTCGCCTCACACAAAAGTAATGATCAAGATAACGTAAAATGCACCACAACGATGACACTTTCCGGATACTTTATTGAATAAACACGGTAACTCTTGGCACGTGAATTCGAGAGCACGGCCAAGCTCTCCTTATGGTGAAGAGAGAGTCACAAAGACTAAACAATACACAAAAAAGCCCCAATCCTAACTCACTGGGCGTATAACAGATGCTAACCCACAAGGTCAAACACAACTCAGCAACTAAAAAAGGAAATAACAACAATTAAGGCTTTAACCAAATAAAGGACATTTATTATAAATAAAATCTGATCAATTAAAGGTCAATCAAGTCTTTAATTGAAAATCAAAGACTTAATTGAGAACCTTTAAATGACCGTCTTGCCCTTGGCGCCATTTCTTCGCTTGTACGTCAAGATACCGGGCTTTGAGAGCTCGGGTCTATCATTACTTCCCCCCGCGAAATCAACCTTGACCTCAAGGTTGAAATCCGGAAATTGCGCCTTCATGACCTCCTCCCTTTCCCACGTGGCCTCGTACTCCGGGAAATTCTTCCATACAACGAGCACTTCGCCATTGCCCTCGCTGTCCGACCGTCGGCCTTGAACTTCCAATGGTTCTATGATAAGCTCTAAATCGTCTTGTAGAGTTGCGGGCAGATCTGAATGCGCCTCGTGATCACCGATAGCACGACGGAGTTGCGAGACATGAAAAACGCGGTGGATAGTGGCTGATGCAGGCAGTTTGAGTCGATAAGATACTGGTCCCACTTTAGCCTCGACTGGGTAGGGCCCGAAGTAGCGAGGAGACAACTTCTCATTTCTTCGGCGCGCTAAAGATCATTGCCGATATGGACGGATTTTGAGGTACACACGATCTCCCACGTCAAAACTCACGTCACGACGGTGCGAATCAGCTTGCTGCTTCATGATTTGTTGTGCGCGCAAGAGATGACGGCGGAGTTCTTCAAGGGTGTGGTCACGCTCGGTGAGGTATCGGTCAACGTCGGAGACCGGTGTTGTCCCACGACCATAATAGATCACGTGTGGCGGCTCCCGCCCGTAGAGGGCCTTGAAAGGCGTCATTTTCAACCCCGAATGGTACGAGGTATTGTACCAATATTCTGCCCAAGCAAGCCATCGCTGCCACTGTTTCGGCTTCTCAGAAGCGAAGCACCGAAGATATGTCTCCACACTCCGATTGACGACCTCCGTTTGCCCGTCGGTCTCGGGATGGTATGCCGTACTCTTCTTTAGCGCAGTTCCTTGCGCCTTGTGGAGGGCTGCCCAAAATTGACTCATGAAAACCTTATCACGATCGGACACGATTGACTCCGGTGGACCGTGGAGACGCACGATTTCACGGATAAAAACTTCAGCCACCGTGGCCGCGGTATAAGGGTGACGAAGTGGGACGAAGTGAGCATACTTGGTCAAACGACACACAACCACGAAGATCACCGTGTATCCGTTGGAGCTGGGTAAACCATCAATGAAATCCATGGAAATCTCTTCCCAAACCTTCGTCGGTAAAGCGAGCGGCTGTAGTAAACCGGCCGGTGCTTGCGCTTGATACTTGTTGCGTTGACACACGTCACAACTAGCCACGGCTTCCTCGATATCCTTTTTCATTCCGACCCAATAAAGTTCCGCTGATATCCTTTGGTAAGTCTTCCGCCCTCCTGCATGTCCTCCAATAGCGCTGCCGTGGAATTCTCGAATCAGCCCCGGAATTGCCGCTGAATTGCGTGGTAGCACAAGGCGGCCTTGGTAGAGAATACGGGTCCCGTCTAATGAGTAATCCCGCTGTGGGTGGATGCCGTCGCGAACAGCAACACGGATAGCGTCGAGCTCTTCGTTGTTCGCTGCCTCGCGTACAAGTGCCTCAAGGTCGAGACAAAAGGGGACAGAAACAGCGGCAAACTGTGGAGTCTCGGTGTGGCGAGAAAAGGCATGGATCAGCTCCTCAAGGTCGTCGCAAGGAGTCATCGACAGGGCAGCAAAGCGAGGATCCTCGGTTTTGCGAGAAAGGGCATCAACAGCTTTGTTCTCGCTGCCTGGACGATATTGTATCTCAAAATCGTAGCCCAAAAGCTTGCAAAGCCACCGTTGATGCTCTTCGGTGACCATGCGCTGGTCGAGGAGAAACTTGAGGCTTCTTTGATCCGTTCGAACGATGAAATGCCGGCCTAAGAGATACGGTCGCCATTTTTGAATGGCGAGAACAATGGCCATGAGCTCTCGTTCGTAAACCGATTTTAAGCGCGCGCGAGCAGTGAACGTTTGGCTGAAGTAGCCGATAGGTCGGCGCTCTTGCATGAGTACAGCGCCTAGTCCGAACCCAGAAGCGTCAGTCTCGACGATGAACAGTCGGTTGTAATCGGGAAGGGCCAGCACCGGTACTTGCGTCATCGCAGTTTTTAACTTCGCAAAAGCCTCGGTCGCGGCGTCGCCCCAATGAAAATTATCCTTCTTGAGCTGCTCGGTGAGTGGCCATGCGATAGAGCTATACCCCTTGACAAAGCGGCGGTAGTACCCGGTGAGGCCGAGGAAACTGCGGAGTCCCCGAAGAGTCGTTGGGGTTGGCCAATCCAACATCGCAGCAATCTTGGATTGATCGGCAGCCACCCCGGTGCCGGATACAATGTGGCCAAGGTATTCCACTTGTGCTTGTGCGAAGAGGCACTTCTTCCGGTTCGCAAAGAGACGGTGGTTATCTAAGGTCTGGAAAACTTCTTCCAAGTGGCGCATATGTTCGGTACGGTCGCGGCTGTATACTAGTATATCGTCGAAGAAAACCAGTACGAATTTCCGGAGGAATGGGCGGAAAACATCATTCATGAGGGATTGGAACGTAGCTGGTGCATTGGTGAGGCCGAAAGGCATTACCAAGAACTCATAGTGCCCCTCATGCGTGCGGAAAGCTGTTTTCGCGACATCGTCGGGTTTCATCCGAATTTGATGGTAACCGGACTTCAAATCAATCTTGGTGAAGACCGTGGCACCGTGTAGCTCGTCGAGAAGCTCATCGATCACCGGAATTGGAAACTTGTCGAGAACGGTCTCCTTATTCACCGCACGGTAATCGATGCAAAACCGCCAACTACCGTCTTTCTTCTTGACCAAGAGCACGGGGCTGGAAAATGGGCTCACGCTTGGTTGAATAATGCCGCTCTTAAGCATGTCATGGACGAGTCGCTCGATCTCATCTTTTTGATTTTGGGGGTATCGGTAAGGCCGTACGCTGATCGGTTGAGTACCGTCCTTCAACGTGATGGCGTGGTCGTGCGAACGCGATGGTGGCAGCCCCGGTGGCATGGTGAAGATGTCATCAAATCGTTGCAGCAAGTCAGCGACATCAGCTTCTATTGGGGAGGACTTCTCGGGAATTTCGGGGCTGACTTGCCACAGTTCTACTAGGTATCCGCACCCAGTGTCGGACAACGCATGTGCCATAGCCTTAACCGAGATCAGCGAGCGACATAGGCTTGGATCTCCTTGCAAAACAACTCGTCGATTCTCCAAAGTATACTCCAAGCGAAGCTGCCTCCAATAAACGGTTGTGGCCGGGAGTTCTTGAAGCCACGTCATTCCGAGAATCACGTCCGTATTTCCCATATCGATCGGAAGAAAATCCCCGAGCACGTGCTCGCCTTGAAGAACGAGATGGAGGTTACGACATACCCCTTGACTCCACTCTTTCTTGCCGGATCCCATGACTACGCCAAACTTCGAGGTGGGTGAGCGCGTGAGGTTCAAAACATCGACAGCGTGGTTAGCGATAAAATTGTGAGTGGCACCGCAATCAATTAGAACAAGGACCTCATGAGAACCGATCGAGCCACGTATCTTGATGGTTTGTCCCGATGTTAAGCCCATAACCGAGCGGAGAGATACCTCTATATGGTGGAGGTGCAGTTTTTCATACTCGTCCTCGACTACTTGCTCATCGGTTTCCTCCGTCGTGTCGATCGGGTCTTGCGTTAACATGACGTTGAGTGTGACCTTGCAACGGTGCCCCGGTCCGAACTTCTCATCGCAGCGATAGCAAAGTCCGAGTTTACGCTTTGACGCATATTCGGTTTCGGTGAGCCTCTTGACGGGAGTTTCCGTTGCTGCCTCGGAGCTCGAACCTCCACCCTTTGGTACCTCCTTCGCGAACGATCGAGAAAACGTGGTTGCGGATGATGTCCCCGATCTTCCCCGAACTTTGACCAGCCCGCTTTCCTCCGCGCGGAGAGCGAGCTCGACCGCCTCATCTAATCCCCGAGGCTTTTCGAATAGTACTACAGAGTTAAGATCTGATTTCAAACCTCGAATAAAAGCGTCCATGAGTATGTCCTCCGGTGTGTGTTGCAAGTGTTCTTGAAGGCGTTCAAACTCGTCGATATATGCTGCGAGTGTCCCGTGTTGCGCTATTGTCGCTAGCTGGTCGTTGTACCGATTACCGCGAATGTCACGGAAACGTTCTTGGAGCCGCCGAGTGAAGTTTCGCCAACCGGTGAACGGTTCTCGACGTCGCTTAATTTTGAACCATCGATGTGCCTTCCCTTCTAAACATACTCCGGCAGCGTTTATCCTATCGTAACCTCGGATTCGGTTCGCCTCAAAGTACCGCTCCGCTTTGAATATCCATTCCTCGGCATCGGTTCCGTCAAAAATGGGCATTTGGAGTTGTCGAACTCGGTCACCATCGCGGTTCCTCGGGTGTAGGGCTCGTCGTTCGCCCCGATAGTGTCGTGTGTCATCTGATTGCTCAGAAAAATCCTCGCTGTCGTCCGTGTCCTCGCGATACAGCTCCGGAGCGACGACTCGAGGGGGCTGTTGTATCCCGCGATCGTATCGGTCGTGGTTCGGTGCCGGTCGCCGCTGCCTGCGATTTTGCTCCTCTGGGAGCTGTCGTCGCTCGTGTTCTAGTCGCTCCTGCTCTTCCGCTTCTTCTTGTGCTCCTCGTCGGATCCGCGCCACCCACAAATGGTCATCGACATTAGGCGCCAAAATGGGGGCGAGCGGATCGATATTCTCAACAGCAGCAATCGGAATCCGCGCGTCCTGTCGCAAGGGCGTCGTATTCTGGTTGGTGGACGACGTTCCCGGCAACTGTGGCGCGTTTTCAATTTGCTTCCCGGAGAAGGGTGGGTCGGCTGCGACTCATTTACCCGCGGTTTGCACCGGTGGAATCGCCGGCTGTGCCGCGACAGTCATACCGCGAATAAGCGCCATCAGGTCAGACATTCTAGCCTCAGCTCGCGCCTCGCGCTCGGCTGTACTCTCAGCAGCGCGCGCCTCCCGCTCCGCTGCACGTTCCATCTCTGCACGGTGAGTCTCCTGGTCGCATCGAATCTGCTCCCGCATCTCTTGCTGCGTGCGCCGTATCTCGTCGAGGGCCTCTTGCTGCGCGTCAATCGCGTTGCGCATATCTCCCACACTCTCCGTCGACATTGCAGGATTGTTCTGTCCGCTGCGCGTGCTCTTTGCCATTCCCGGTCACAAGATCGGTGCTCTGATACCAATTTGATAAGACCCAAAACCAAATCTGTTACCAGAATTCGCCTCACACAAAAGTAATGATCAAGATAACGTAAAATGCACCACAACGATGACACTTTCCGGATACTTTATTGAATAAACACGGTAACTCTTGGCACGTGAATTCGAGAGCACGGCCAAGCTCTCCTTATGGTGAAGAGAGAGTCACAAAGACTAAACAATACACAAAAAAGCCCCAATCCTAACTCACTGGGCGTATAACAGATGCTAACCCACAAGGTCAAACACAACTCAGCAACTAAAAAAGGAAATAACAACAATTAAGGCTTTAACCAAATAAAGGACATTTATTATAAATAAAATCTGATCAATTAAAGGTCAATCAAGTCTTTAATTGAAAATCAAAGACTTAATTGAGAACCTTTAAATGACCGTCTTGCCCTTGGCGCCATTTCTTCGCTTGTACGTCAAGATACCGGGCTTTGAGAGCTCGGGTCTATCAGATTATTGTGGTGAAATTGTACAAAACTTGTTTGTTGGGGATAAGAGAGTTCTTCAGGCGACTTTGTTGCGTCCAATATATTTGCAATTGTGATCCCCCATTTAAATGTTGGTGCCCAAAAGTGAACTGCAATACCTAAACTGTTAAAGTTTGTAGCTTGAATCCATTTTTTTTCGTGATATGATCCGTTTCGGAACAGTACCACATTTTTAGAATTTTACAATCGGCCCGGTGCTAGCTTTTTGAAATGCGGGAACCAGACCGGGTCAGACCAAAAATCATTTATGTCAATGAATTTTTTATTGATCAACTAATTATAAAAAAATGGTTTAAAACCCGTAAAATAATAAATAAATACATTCAGAACAAAATCTAGATCCTAAAGTAAACTCATATATATGTAAATGAGCTAAGGCTAAAATATAACCTTAAAAACTAAATATATAATAAATCAATTAAAAATAAAGATGAAAAATATACCACCAGAACTGGACTGGACTACGAATCAAGAATCCGTCCGACCCGATTTTCCAACGCCTTCATCCGGTCCTTATTTTCAATTTATATATATAGGGTAAACTGCGGCTAATGTACCCAATGTTTGATCTTCTGCGGATTATGTACCTAATGTTTATTTTCGGCAGCTAATGTACCCAATGTTTGATCTGTTAGATATTTTCGTGTTTTCCGTCACTTGACCGTTAGAGATTTATCCTCCTCTATATGTACACTTTTCGTATTTTTGACATAACTCATTCATTTTTTATCCAAATTTTATGCACGACCTATGGCTGGAAAGATAAGAGATAGATCTACAACTTTTGTAAAATCAGTTTTAGAAAAATACGAAATTTCAAATACAACGTAAAACTGGACATTAGTTTAATGCAAAATATTTGTTTCGAGCAAATTTTAATATACTTAATGACTTTTTATGATGAAACGTAAAACTAAAAAGTTGTTTGTAGATAAACTTTTTATCTTTCCAACGGGTGTTTATTTATAAATTTTGGACATAAAATGAGTGAGTTATACAAAAAATATGAAAGATTATTTCGCATCACATCTTTTATATTTTTGGCATAACTCACTCATTTTTTGTCTAAAATTTATAAATAAACACCCGTTAGAAAGATAAAATATTTATCTACAACTTTTTAGTTTTACGTTTCATCATAAAAAGTCATTAAGTATATTAAAATTTGCTCGAAACAAATATTTTGCATTAAACTAATGTCCAGTTTTACGTTGTATACTTGTATTTGAAATTTCATATTTTTCTAAAACTGATTATACAAAACTTAAAACACTAAAGTTGTAGATCTATCTCTTATCTTTCTAACCATATGTCGTGCATAAAATTTGAACAAAAAATGAGTGAGTTTTGTCAAAAATACGAAAAATGTGCATATAGAGGAGGATAACTCTCTAACGGTCAAGTGACGGAAAACACGAAAATATTTAACGGATCAAACATTGGGTACATTAGCCGCCGAAAATAACATTGGGTACATAATCCGCAGAAGATCAAACATTGGGTACATTAGCCGCAGTTTACCCATATATATATAAAACCAACTTTGGGACCAAAACCGGGCCAAAACCAGACTTGGGGATAAAACTTTCACCGCTACAAATCATCATCTAAACGGAATCGAAACATGTATAACTTGAACCGGTTTAGAAAATAAGAGAAAATTAAGAGTAGGATTAGTGAAGAACTAACTAGTTTTAGGCCCTGCTGGATGGTTCCAAAACACTTGAAGCTTGTTAGCTGCCATGGAAGCTTCTCTCGATTTCACTCTCTCTCGTCAATATAATTAATGAGAATTATATTAGGTGCACTTTGTGTTTATTATTGTTATATATATACACTATAGTTTATAATTTGCAATAATATTTTTCATGGTTGATTAAATTAATCTGCTCACCTTGACTATTCAATTCAAGCTCATATACTTAATTAATTATGAGTGGAACATTGTTAATGATGACATATATAATTACACTTAATTATTTTAGCTAATTTATACTTGGTACCTTCTCAACCGGGTAATAATATATAATATTTGGATGGAACCTAACATGAAACAATAATTAATATATTATAGAGTATATATGTATTAGCGTGTTAACTTAACTTAGTCGTTTGTTTGACTTATATTAAATTAATTAGTTCGTATTATATTGATATAGTGTCTTAGTAATTTCTTGGTAAAGCAGGTTAGATGAATTATTTTCTCGAATTATTTTATTAATTCGTAGTCTATATATATATATATTATACACACTATAAATTAATAATAGAAAAATGAATGACAAAATTATTAAACAAAAAATATTCTCTTAAGAGTCGAAGACAATATTGGTATGTGCTTAATTAATTTGTGACACATCACATACGTGTGTGTGTGTGTATATATATATATATATATATATATATATATATATATATATATATATATATATATATATATATTGCAATACATCAATACGTATATATGAAATCTAGCCCCTAACACTGGGAATATAACATTAATCCGAATAAAAAATACATCAAAAGTCGATAAACATCAAAGATGATCGATCGCAATGCGAAGAAGAATAAAAACAGAAACAAAAATAAAAATAAATATAAAACCCTAGAAACCAAGTTCATGCAAAATGCACATATATAGAGATATAGTATTATTCCATATTAATCAGTACGTAAATTATCTTTCCCATGCAGCCATCAGTGTCCGAGCACGTTGAACTGATCTGCGTCGCTGTCGGGGGCGTCATCTCCGCCGCTCGCCTCTTCGTAGTTCGGCTTGTTCATGTGCGATAGCGAGACCTTGACCTTGTTGACGATCTTGTACGTCTCGTCGACGTCCTCGTTCAGGTCTTCGTCGTCGTCGTCTTCGTTGTCGGAGTCGTCGTGGCACTGCTCGCCCTTCTTCGTGTCCAACCCGCCCTTGCAGTGGCCGTGGTGCCTCACGGCGTGGATCTCCGAGAACTCGGACTCGTGGACCGAACTGGCCGCGTAGACGAAGAGCAGCAAGAGGACGATGAGCGCCTCGAGGCAGAAGAACCTGACCGTCCCTCTTGAAGCCGCCATTGCTCGATCGATCGGTGCAAGTACGTAGCTTTTTTCTTGATCCAAAACAAGCTTGGAGAGATTAGGGTTTCCTTTGGTTTTGTGTGTGATTAGTGTAGTTTGGGATTTAAAGAAGATGGTATTTACTATTTTTGAATAAGATTTGAGTAATTAAAGGAATTGTGTTTGAATGTTGAGCAAGTCTTGAGCGACTTTAGAGGTTTGCCACTAAGCTCACAAGATCTATATTTCTTAGACCACTCTAATAATTAACTATAATTAGATACATAATTTTGCTGAAAATTTCAAGTATTAAATACTAGGGTTATTCTCGGCACAAATACTAAAAGTATTTTAAGAACCAACATTAAATACTCATTCTTTATTTTAGTCGGACAAAATATCGATACTTTTTTCTCACGTTACAGGCATATTTCTTTTTTCGGAGTTGTTTGGTACTTTGTCTATAACGTGAGAGAAAAGTATTAGTATTTGTCCGGCTAAAGCAAAGAATTGGTATTTAACGTTGATTTTTCAAACACTAATATCCCTAAATACAATTTGAATATCTATGTTTACAAGAATGTGAATTATTACACTAAATATACTTGTTCTTATCCTTTCAATTTTCTAGGCTTCACTTATGGTCATGAATGTATCACCTATAATATTGTCATTTTTTAGAGGATTAAATATTCTTATCATGCTCATTTTCTATCATAAATATTAAATTCTAAGTGGTTATTATTATGATGGTAAACTAATAGATAACAGAGAAAAATACACATTTTTTTCTCTTAATAAGTTCAATATTATTATAGACAAATTTTGTCATTATATTTTACTAATAAAGGTTAATATTATATCACTAGAAAATGGATTTTTTTACAACAAATCAAATGTTAATTACTAATGCCAAGACCCAGCACTATTTGTGGTCCAAGACCCAGTACAACTTGGATAAAAAAAATTACTTTTTTTTTAATAATTAATTTTCACCTTAAAAAAAAATAATGACTGAAAATTTTGATAATAATTCAGTTCGTAATTTGCCATTGATTAAGTAGCTTGATTCATAATTTGTTAGACAGCTCATTGCTAAGTTAAAACGGAAAAAGAAACGGCGCGACAATCAAGCGATTTCGCTACTCTATTTACGAAGTGGTGTGGCTCAATATCGTCGACGCTGCTAAAGTGCTCGGCGACCTGAAATCCGTATCGGTGAAGCTGCAATTCAGAGATTGTTTCGGCGGACAAAGAAGTTCGATCACCTTTTCCGCAGCATTAATCTGTTTTTCTCGGTGCCCGTCGTTGCGTATCAATTCACTGCAGTCAACGAGAAAATGTCAACGATCATGTCATTCGAGTTTTACGTAAAGCATAATTGGCGGCAAAGTCCCCGGAATTTTGTTTAATTGGTCATTTCGGTCACTTAATTCGAGACCAAATGAAAGTTCAAGCAATAGAAGTGAACCAAAACAAATTTCAAAGGGAAAAATGGACTAATGAGTAATACAGAGAGGGTATTCTTGTCAATTACTCTTACGTTAATAGTGAAGCTAACTTCTGGCCCGTGCAAGCTCGGAAGAGAGCTTCAGGGATGACCGGTGAATCAAGAAGAATGTTTGGGAGAGAAATGTAAGGAATCTTCGCTTTGTATCGAATAAACCATTCGGTCAGAAAATGAGCTCGGTATGCAATGACACATGGCAAACGTGCAAGCTGCATCTCTAAAGCTACCGTGCCGGAAGTGCATAGTGCGACGTTACTCGCCTGCAATTTTTCCCAGAGAATTTCAGTGAAGATGGAATACAAGAAACCCCGTATATCGTCGAAAAGAATTATGCAATATCAAACTCTTATGTAATAATTTCTACATTAGTAAGTGCTGAAAACAGAGCTTAATATTGCACATGTTTTCTTCAGAATTTATCAGTTATATTTAGACGAGATAATCGTATAGTCGAAGATTTGGTGAAAATTGATTTTTTTTTTTTTTACTTACACTTAACGCATCGTATTTCAGGCTTGGAGACCCTCCCGGGACCACGATAGCATGCGTGGGCCACTTCTGAACTTCTCTGTCGATAAACTTCTCGACGTGAGAGTTCCGAGCAACATGAACGACAGTGACCAGCTCCGGAAATGACTTGAGCAACAATTCCACGGTGTTCGAAAAGATCATGGTCATTCTAGTTACCTCTTGTAACCGGCTTCCAGGAAGCAAGGATAAAACTGTTGCTCCTTTTGAGAAGGTAAGAAAATGATTTATTTTAATTAGAAGTAGCTATTTTATATAGATAAAAGAATGTATTATACATATAAATACACATTACATACAAAGAGTTGATGACAGCAAATAATAGACGAAAAATTAGGAATTACCTTCAGGTATTGCATTCTTCAATTTGAAACCATCGGAATCACCTTTAATCGTAAAATCTTGCGGTGAAGAACTCTTTCCCTGATGAATTCCGACGGTTAAGAAACTGTTTCTTGTATATATAGATGATACGATCGGTATTTAAACAATGTATATCTTACGAGATTCGTTTCGAAAGCATCCTGCAAAACCGGGTGCCCGACAAAAGTTGCAGCCAATCCGTTCTCCCGGCAAACTTCCGCTTCATTCGGAAGTATACAAAAAACGTGATCCACAAATCCCGAAAGCCCGTTAAGTCTCGCTTCACCGCCTTTCCATGCCCAAAACGAAGGTGCAACATAGTGGAAATGAACCGGTGCGCCCAACCTCAGCTGATTATATCTCACTGCAAAAACACCCTACACCGTAACTTATTATTTATCGCTTAATTACCGCGAGAAATCTAGATCACGAATCCAAAACGATAGCTCATACTACCTCGTAAATTCTTCAAAAGTCTGAAAGAAAAGCCCTTGGAATCCACTGTTACGACGACATGGGGTTGAAACCGAAGAGCAGCCTCTATAGTCTCGTTCAATCTTGCCTGCATTTTTTTTTTCAAACACTACGATTAATTTTGATTCGAAATATAACTAGAGTTGATTATGCCTGTTTAATCTCTCTAATTCTCGCTACTCACTTTGATCTTATACAAATGCGGAACCAACTCCAATATACCCATCACCGATATGTCTTCTATTGGAAACAACGAGCTTAAACCGTGTTTGGACATCATGGACCTAAACAAACATGAATACAAAAGCTTATGGCACATAAGAATCGAGATATTACGAATCCGTGAACGAATTCAGACACAGGGCTATCGGAAACAACGAGCTTAACCCGTGTTTGGACATCATGGACCTAAACAAACATGAATACATAAGCTTATGGCACATAAGAATCGAGATTCCGAATCCGTGTACGAATTCAGACACAGGGATCGGAAACAACGAGCGTAACCCGTGTTTGGTTTGGACATCACGAACCTAAACAAACACGAATACATGAGCTTATGGCACATAAGAATCAAGAAATTCCGAATCCGTGAACGAATTCAGACACAGGGTAAGCAATTGCGCACCCTCCAACGCCGGAAAAACTAACGGGAAGAGGCGAGAGCTTCGCTAGAGACGCCATGAGCCGAGAGCCAATGGCATCGCCGGAAACTTCGCCCGAAACTATGAAAACCCTCAGCTCTCCCTCCTTCGCAGCCTTCTCAACAACGGTTCTGCTCGAAGCCGATAAATTTCTTCCCGGTACCGAGAAAACCGGGTGTCGCTCGCAAATCGCATTCCGAATTGTTCTACTCAGCATCTTTATCCTACAATGCCCGAGAGAAGATGATACAATCAACCAACAATTCCGAATTTTTCGCATCTTCGAAGCAATAATCGGATAAAAACGGATTCGGATCACAAACTAGCGGAATTGAAGTAATCATAAGAGGTCCCGAGTTCAGATTATCATCGAAATGGTCTTGGAATCTACAATTCAAGCAGTTCAATTCAACCATTTTCTGAAGTTCGAAAGCTGCGAGTTTTCATAGCTGGAAACGGAAGAGAGAAAGAGAAAAGGCCATGGGACTTACGTTGGAAGAACCAGAGTGAAGCTTCGCTCTGTTAGGGTTTGAAGACTGGGTTTGTCTTCGCCATGGAAGCTTCAACTTCATGAGCTTCATTTTAGGCTAAATTTAGGTACTTTCGCCGTTATTATCCTATTATTAATAATTCTATTATATTATATTCATCTCTTTTTTTTAATCGTATTTTATTATATTCATCAGTGATGAGAAAGACTGAAAGAGTGTAACTCAAAAACGACATCGGTTTTTTCGAAAAACGACAAAAATTTAAAATGAACCAAAAAACGACAATTAACGAAAAAAATAATTAAACGGGGGGTATTTTTAAATTTAATAGTGAAAAAATTCTGAATAATTACATATATATATGGCGAGTTTTAGTAACGTATTATCCGATTTTCGGGATTTTTAAATTCAACACTCAGAACCCAGAACCGTTTTAATCCGAATGCGTTTTTTTAATAAACCGTATCCGATTTACCCCAGTTAAATACGGTTGTTGTTTTTCTTTAATGCAGTTCTGGACTAGATGCGGTTTAAAACCCGCATTTCCTTCTTTTTTCTTTCTTTCTTTTTGTGTTACACCCTTAGAGAAAGACAACTGGGAAATCTTTCAAGTCTTAACCAAAGACTTATAGTTGAAGTGAATATAAGCGTATATTACATAGAAAAAGAAAAATATAGCCTTGAATAATTATTATAGCGATTGAAATTCATCGATTAATTACCAAAGCGTCAAGTGTGCCAGACCGGCCAAGACATACATTGTTCTGTCTCGTAAAAGTGTATCCCGGCCCGTCCCGTGACATTGTATGTGAGGACATCATTAAAATCCGCCCCTGCCCCGTGCATTGAACGGGTCAATGCGGCTCCGCCCATACTTTATTTAGTTATCTTGCTGGAGAGTGTTCTTTTATTCTCATAAAAATTATTACAAGAAGTAATGCATATATTATTACGTCAACAGTTGGTTAAAGTCTAATGCATAAAATATATATATTTATTTTTACAAACTTAAGATAAATTTTATCTTAAATTAAATATTGTATTTACAACCATTAATTTATTATTGCCATTAATTTATTATTCTTGCAGATTTATTAAGTTGAAGTTGGTAGGAACATCAAAGCAGAAGACTTTTGAGAGTATTTAGTATTTTTACTATTGTAAATATCTAACTATAAACACTGAATTTAAATAAACATTCAAAATTCTAAGTAGTAGAATGAAACATGAATCACATACCTATATAATTTAATGGAGGATATTTATGGAAAAATAATATTACTCACAAGTTACAAAAAATATTATTCATATTTTCAGTTTTTTTTTTTATGGAATCAAATTTTAATATAAAATTCTAGTGTAAGTAATTAAATTTTTTCGTTAACTCCGTATCATGAGATTTAACGTGCTAACGTATCGTTTGTCTACATTTTTGTTGCTCTTGGTCACGCTGCTACGCATTTTCAACAGATCACCACTATTTTTATTTTTTTAAGAATTGAAGACAATTAGTGAGAAGAGTAAAAACATAGAAAAATGGTGAAAAATAAATAAAAAATAGTGATAATTTATTGAAAATACGTAGAAACATGGTCAAAATAGCGAAAACATGGACAAATCATAAGTTGTCACATGAAACTTCCCGGTAGTAGAGAGTTAACAGAAAATAATTAATTACTTAGAGTTAGACCAAAATTTTATATTATCAAAAATTTGTGTAAAAGAAAAATAGTAGTCATACTTTTTCTAACTTGGGTATTTTTAAAGCAAAAAACTCCTTAAATGACATATAAAATTGATGAAAATTATTTCTTTAATAAATTAAGGAATCTATGAAAAAAGTGACAAATTGTAATTAACTAAAATATAATGAGTATTTACTGTTATGCGTATTTTTCAGAGCTTAGAAAATTTGAGGCCCAAGACATATAAGGCCCACTAAATCGACTTTGACCCGCTCAGGAAAAGTCAAAACCAAACCGGTCGAAAAAGTCAAACGGGCCCGAACCCGAAAAGTCAACTGACAAAAAGTCAAAGGGCCCGGCCCGAGAAAGTCAACGGGGCCGACCCAGAAAGTCAACCCAAAAAGTCAAAGGACTGACCCGAATAGGCAACCGAAAAAGTCAACGGACCCGACCCGGAAAGTCAACCAAAAAAGTCAATGGACTGACCCGAATGGTCAACCAAAAAAGTCAACGGGCCCGACCCTAAAGGTCAACCGAAAAGTCAACAAAAAGTCAACCCGAACTCACTCGGGAAATGTCGACTCGGCCCGGCCTAAAAACATGCCTTCGGGGCGCACCCCGAAGGCATGAAATCGAACATTTCGCACTCTATAAATACGAGGGCACCCCCGCCACAATCGGCAAGCACTCCCGAAGCCAAAAAACCTCTGTTTCCCGTTTATTCATAATTTCCGACTCAAATACTCGACTAATGTTGAGCGTCGGAGCGGGCAACAGAGGACCCCCCTCTGTTCCCCTCTAGAGTTCACGTTTTCTACTCTTTTTACAGGAACGGAGGCAGGTTTTACAGGGAAGATTTTTGACTCATCAAGACCGAGAATCAAGCTTCAAAGCCCGTTTCGACCGTCATGCGGACACCGGGCCCGGCCCAAAATCAAGACTTGAGCCGCATTCAAGTTAATCGGTTTTTAGGCATTAACATTTACTATATATATTTTATAATTTCAGCCAGAAATTTATGAGGAATAATGGAACAAATTTATGAGTGATAGTGGTATATTTCCTTGCAAAATAATTAAATAATTATTCTAGCTCATAGTGGATATTAATTAGATTTATTACACCTCCCAACCAACCAAACTTTCTTCCCCACAAAATTCGAATTGATCACATTAATTAATACCACTTTTTATTACTCAAAATTACTATGAACTATCACAACCATATTTGTTTAAAATGACATCACATATTATCATTACAGATCGCAATTGCCCAAAACGTACAAATGTTATACACAAATAGTTTTCAGAACTGTAAATTATGACAGGTACACATTTATATGCACTCATTTATTGCTTTTTTATATTCATAATTCTTTCCCCAAGTTGAACTGCAGTATAAATAAAATTGAAAACTAATTTCAGAAAAGTATAATTTGCGGCATAAGTTCCTATTATTTTTGTTTGAAGAGGGCGTATATGATCCCAAAAATAAATAAATTGACAGACTAAATTTTCATTGTTGAATAAACCATTTTCTCAAGTACCTACAAAGTAGTATAATTGTTAGGATGACCCGCCCAAAAAAATTTAAATTTAGATTCCGTCACTGACCTTGTTATCTCGTAGATGATGTTATTCCGAAGCGCGATAATCAGAACTTCATAAAACATCCCTCAAAACACCATAAATTATTTTATTACACCTCAAAACATCATAATTGGAAATACATCCTTTTTAAATTTTATGTACCAAAATACCCTTTCAAAATATACATATTGTGTCCTGAAAAATGGACAAGTCGCGTCCGGAATTGGACATATTGCCTCCTGAAAAATGGACAAGTCGCGTCCGAAAAAATGGACACAACTAAGGGTATTTTGGTACATAAAATTTAAAAAGGATGTATTTCCAATTATGATGTTTTGAGGTGTAATAAAATAATTTATGGTGTTTTGAGGGATGTTTTATGAAGTAAAAAAGGAATATAGTGGTGTTTTAATAACAATAGAAACTTGTGTCGTAATTGTTCCTTACCCTGTAAATGTCCATGGTTTATAATATCCATTGTTGGATATACATGTATTTTTAAACCCGACCCGAACTAGCCCAGATCTTTTTTTTTTTTACCCGGATCATTCCAGGTTCGTTTTTTTTTCTAATATCTAATTCGGGTTTGACTTTGACTGGATATTTACAGCATTAGGTTTAAGTAATAAGTAAATAACGATTTATTAATAAAAAATAAAAATAAAAAAAGCTCAAAACATGATGAGCTGTACTTCAGCTTTCTATTGGATGATCAAATAAAAAAAAAAGACTATTGTAAAAATATTTTATAGATATTTTATTGCACTATATAATCATAACAGATAGTAGTTTCATAAGACAGTAGTTTCAAATCAATGGCATTGCTTCACCAAACTCCACAATGGCTTCTCTTCACCGGAATAATAATCTGCGCAACCCGCTTCTCTGCAGTGGCGCCACATGGCGTTCCCGCGGTGATCGTGTTTGGCGATTCCACGGTCGATGCCGGGAACAACAACCAGTGGAAAACGCCTCTCCGGAGCAACTTCAAGCCGTACGGACGGGATTTTTCCGGAAGCCAACCCACGGGACGGTTCTGCAACGGTCGGATTCCGCCAGACTTCATCTCTGAGGGCTTCGGCTTGAAGCCCACCGTGCCGGCTTACCTGGATCCCGCCTATGACATCTCCGATTTCGCCACCGGAGTCACCTTCGCCTCCGCGGGAACCGGCTATGATAACGCCACCTCCGATGTGCTCGTGAGTTTTTATTTTATTTTCAGAACGAATTATTTTTGTATACCACGCGGTTTTGAATTAAGGCTCGGAAAGATACTAGTTCAAATTCTCAATTTTTATTTTAATTTTTTTTTCCTTACTCTTTTAGGTTTTGGGTCTTCAAATATAAAATATACTACTTCGAATACTCAAATTACTATTCCGGTGTTCCGATGTTCGTCAATAATTTTGCTTATTTTTTTTTATGTTTAAAACTAGAACATAACTATGAAATGGAAATGTATTTTTCTATAACAAGCATTTTTTTTTCTTAAATTCTTCTCTATTAATACTCCGTCTATTAAATACATGTTACACACACACACACATATATATATATATTGTGCTCTTAAATCTATCGATCTTTGTATTATTTTCAAGATGTACCTACAATATTATTCGATCATCACGATCATGACATTATATTGTTGATCAGTAAGAAGTAAAATAATTAATCACATCTCCCAAAATATTTCCTAAAACGATGTTACAATAATTAAAAATATAATATACTCGTAGTAGTTACACCTAAAATAAAGACTCTGAAATCCGAGTCTTGAATGTTTTGACCAACTTTACATGCACGTACTATCTCCCATAATTACTCTCATTTAATTCACGTACAACTACCCGACCATGCAAATTATTGCATGTGGGCCTCGCTGCTCAAGCTGCAGCTCACGACCTCGCGACTCATCGCGACCGAAATCGTCAAAACAGCCGTCGCGATGCGTCGCGAGTGTGCCCGGTCGCGATGCGTCGCGATTTCGCGAGATATGAGGAGGCTTTGTTTGCGGCATACGTGGCGCGCTCCTATTGGGCGAGACGGTTTCCCCTCACCTCGTCGCGATTAATCGCGAACTTCCTTCACGCGTCGCGACACGTCACGAGACCCACCCACCCGTCGCCACTTGCAGCTCTACTCGCTGCCCGCCCAAAACCCTAAACCCGAACCCTACCGTCTCGTCACCGGTTTTACCAAAATTTAATCCTTTTTTTTTTGGTAAATCGGGCGTTTCTCAGATTTCTTGTATATCGTAAGACGATATAAGTTCAAATACTCATTTACTGAATTGTTCTTTATCGAGCATTTTCGTCTCTTTGCAGAATGTGATCCCATTATGGAGAGAAGTAGAGTACTACAAAGAATACCAAGCCCGGCTTAGGGCACACCTCGGTCGCCGGAAGGCGAACGAAGTGTTGCGAAACGCAGCGTATTTGGTGAGCATAGGCACGAACGATTTCCTGGAAAATTACTACACGATCCCTCGCCGAATGTTCGAGTACACCATTGACGAGTACCAAGATTTCCTCATCGGTATCGCCACGAGGTTCTTGCGTGAGCTCCACGGCCTCGGCGTGAGGAGGGTGTCGCTCACGGGGCTTCCTCCGATGGGGTGTTTGCCGCTGGAGAGAGCGGTGAACATCTTTGGAGACAACGAATGCAACGAGAAGCTCAACCGCATTGCTCTTCAATTCAACGGGAAGTTGAAGGACATGTCAGCGAAGCTGAACCGGGAACTTCGCGGGTTTAGACTGTTCTTCACGGAGGACTTGTACGAATTCTTCTTCAACATAGTCAAGAAGCCGGCTTCATACGGTGAGTTCCTTTTTTTTTTTGATTTCTAAAGCCATATTAGATATTTTAATCCGAGTCCCATTTTTTATTTTGATGGTTTATTAATTGAAAAAAAAAAGAGTCGTAACCGGTAAATAACGATCTCTACAAATATTTCAAAAGAATTAATGGTATTAAACCGGGAACCGAATATACATGTTCCCGGATATCCGAGTTTTATCTCAAAATACTAATTTTTATATCCGTATAAATGTTTCACCATTATTTGTGCGGTGATTAATGGAGCATAGGTTTTCTTTTTAGGTTGTTGACCACATTATATTTTTTTTTCCTTTCCTTTTTAATTAATTTACACAGATATTATATATTGTGTATTTCATAATGTGATGATCATAGGATTTCTATTATTGTTAATAGTGATAATAACAATAATAGAAAACTTTGACAAAAAATCAGAAAATAGAAAACTTTTCTGTGATTATTATTTATTAATAATGATAATCTTGCTAATACAAGAAATCAGAAAATATAGTATAAATAGACAAGCATAATAAATGGCAATTAATTTGAAATTGATATCATTGACAAAAACTTAAAACATTATTACAAGTATATGTTACAATTATATATGTTGGTTTTGTGTATCTATCACTTTTATATATTCACGAGCGAATTAAATGCAAAAAAAAAAAAAAAAGGTGACAACTAATTTTGATCACAAAATTAAGATCGAACTGTAACAGGTTCAGTGCATTAAAATTAGTCGGTGAGCGTGGTTGAATTTACTTAATTAGCCTTTTCTTTGTCGTTTTTTCATTTATATTTTGCCACGTGTCGCACGTGCTATGGAGTATGGCCTATAACTTGTTGTATAGACAAATAATTTAATTATTTATTACTATTTAGAGTATTTGTAATAAAAGTATCTAAACTAAATTATGCCTCTATAACTCAATATTTTTAATCATTTTACCATAAGATCTAGCAATTTATTAGCTTCCTAGTTTTAATTATATTGATTGTATTTAAGTGAAAGTAAATTTAAATTATAAAATTAAACTTATGTATTATGACACATTGATACGCTATTTATTCCTCGTTAAGATGCATATGTGTTTAAAACAAAACAAAAAAAATTCTTCGCAAAGTAACTACTTTAGAATACTACTTAACTATCACGTAGAGTAATCGTTTTTTTTTTAATCATTTATTACAATTTTCTTAACAATTTATTAAAAAAATACGGTGTACAAGTTTATATCATTAATTATCTTGTGAACTCGTCTATGTTAAGAGTCTTGATTCTTAATAATCTCTCGAGTAATATCTAATTAGTTTCAAATATATTTCCTTTTTGCTAAATATACATTAAGGGTGAAAGCAGGTTCGAAATTCATATTTTTATTTCAAACTTGAAACTTGGATCCGAATCCCAGGTTTCGGGCAATCAAAACTTAGATTTGATTTTGCAAAGTTCGAAACTTGAATTTTTGAATTCGGATTGAACCTATCTCTAAAATGATAACCCGTCTACATGAAACCTAAATGTAATGGAAAATGCAGGGTTTGACGCGGAGGGAGTGGCGTGTTGCTCGACGGGAACGTTCGAAATGAGCTATCTGTGCAGCGATCTCAACCCGATGACGTGCAAAGATGCCAACAAGTTCATTTTTTGGGACGCTTTTCACCCTTCTGAAAGAATCAACCAAATCGTCTCCAATCACATACTTCCCATGCTTAAAACCAAATTCTTCTCATAAATTCATATATTAAAAATTATATTAATTCCATATATAATATATATATTGTTTTGTAGGCATTACATTATATATTATATTTAAATTTAAGGTGTTTGGTCGGAGTATAATAATCATTTTGCTTATGTTAGATTAAAATTAAATGTTCAAAGGTACATTTTATTTTTGCCATTACGAAGCACGCCGCTTTTATAAAATTATAAAATGATTATATCACATTTTTTGTTTAATATATATTTTATTGGTGTAACTCCACGAGAATATGTTTTTATACATTCATTTTATGATATGACTTTGTATTTTTGTTCTTATTAAATTTATATTTATATTTTTATTGTTTTAAGATAATGGTAAATAAATTGACAAAGGGTTATATAAAGACAAAATTATAACGTCGAGTGATTATGTAGTAAAATACAAAATTAAAAGAGTACAAAATAATTGTCCATGAAACTAATAAGAAATAGTTGTGATATATATCTATAGAATTCACCCTTTTTTGTCTCAATGAAATGAGATTCTATCTTTGTAAAATATAAGGAAAAAAAAAAAAGAGTCAAAGTCATGCATTACATGTAACATAATAACCTCACATCAATATTTTTTTCCTCGAATTTTTTATTTATTATATATTCATGCATCGAATAAAATAAAAATAAGCACATTTGATGATTGTCGTTCATAATTAACAAGTTGCATTTGTCGTGTTATGCTATATAAATTAATATAATGATGATAAATAACATAGGAATTAACAATTTCACACGGCACTATACAAAATATATCACAACAAATTAATGATAAGATAACACTCTTTATGCTTAATTAAACATCAAAAGAAACGAGGATTGAATGATTAGTTAATTAAGCTAATGGCTAAATAATAATAATATTTAACGGCCACTAATTTGTCTTTAGTTAATGAGTTTTCATTATATAAACCATACAATTAGAGTCGCTAATTACTCATTCCCAAAATGATTAACTCACAAAAGGGTATTCTCATAGTGGCTCTTACATTTTTTATAATTAAAGAAAGTGAAGCAATTAGAATTAAATCGTATAAATCCAACGATGCTCCTAAATTTCATCATACAATTATCAAAGATGTTGATATTTGCCAATCATTTGTCGAGTCACAAGGCTACACCTGCGAAAACCATCAAGTAAGTCATTTTTATTTTATATATATATATATATATATATGCCAGATCTAGACCTTTGAAGATGCTGGTTTAAATTTTTTTGTGTAAATAGAAGGAATTCATTTATATTTATATTTTTAAAAATCATACTAAATAGATCAAAAAAATTATTAGGGGATTTCAATCGCACAAGGTAGTTCCGCCGCTTATATATATATATATATATATATATATATATATATATGCCAGATCTAGACCTTTGGAGATGCTGGTTTAAATTTTTTGTGTAAATAGAAGGAATTCATTTATATGTATATTTTTAAAAATCATACTAAAAAGATCAAAAAATTATTAGGGGATTTCAATCACACAAGGTAGTTCCGCCACTTATATATATATATATATAATTAATATTGGGAGCAAATTTTTCTTTTATAGGGGCTGAATAACTATAATTTAGGGTAAAAAAATTGAAAAATATGAAAATTAAGAAGTGAAAAATGAAAATTTGAAGTAAAATGTATAAGAATTTTTTTTATTATATTTTATATATTCCATTGTAGAGAAATAACAAATGATTTATTACTCTTTATATATAATAGTACTTTCAAAATTTTATCTATGTTTTATTTTATTTCAAATATTTTCTTGATTTAAAATAGAAATGGTTACTTTTATTAAACTATTATAAACACAAACGTTCATAATTAGAAGTACATATGAGTGGTGCATATTGTTATTAACGACCCTTAACGTGTGATCACTCTCTTTAGGTGACAACCCAGGACGGATATATTCTCGGCCTGCAAAGAATTCCGGCCTCGCGTTCCGGCCAAAAGCCAGACAAACCGCCCGTTTTGTTGCAGCACGGGATCTTCAGCGTAAGTTTTTTGGCTGCGTTTTACTATTTTTCAAAATTTTATTAGTCTTATAGTTTGAAACTTGTATCTCAATTCTAGTAATTTCTTATCTCAAAAGGCACTAGTTCTCTGCCGCGTTGCTTGCTGAGCAAGTAAGTTTTCGCCAATATATAACCGAGACGAAATAATTGACTCGATCAACGTGAAAATTTGTGTAGGATGCGTCAACATGGACGGTCAACGGCCCCGACGAGTCTCTAGCATTCATCCTGGCTGACAAAGGCTTCGACGTGTGGCTTTCCAATACCCGAGGAACCGCTCCAAGCAGTGGTCATGTGTCGCTCAGCCCCGATGATCCGGTATTGATATTTATACTTTGATCGCGATCTTGCGTGATTCGGGTTCTGTTACCAAATTATTTTAAATTTTAAATTTTTATTATGTTTGTAATTAATCTTATTTGTGAGTTAGGAATATTGGGAGTGGTCATGGGATGAGTTGGCTGCTAATGATCTCCCGGCTTTCTTTCAATATATTCATGACCAAACTGGCCAGAATATTCACTACGTTGGACACTCTTTGGTGCGTATACACCGGACCGATATATATATATGTATATATATATATATATAATATTATGGTGCTAGTTTAAGAGCGGGAACCTTTCGATAGAAAAATACGGAACCGGTGGTAGACGTCCCTGTTTTGATCGTGGGATGGTTAACCGTGAAAGATTAATAAATATATTTACACTTTATTCACCGATTTTCACCCGTTAATTAATAGTTGCTAAAAAATCAATTTTTACAAAACAAGCTCGGAGAATAATGCCGAATTAATCAATATCGAGACTATATTATTTTCTCAAAATCTCGATTTTTTTTATCTGGATTTATACCTACCTAGCAAAAATTGCATAGATAGAAAAATAAGATTAAAAATATGACCATGCCGTGATAAATATCAGTGAATCTAAAATTAATTTATTCGATTTCAGGGAACTTTAACGGCTTTGGCCGCGTTTTCACAACAGAACTTGATAAGCATGACGAGATCGGCTGCTTCGCTTAGCCCCATCGCCTATCTCGGCCAAATTCCTTCTAAGCTATCCAAAGTCGCGGCTGACTTTTTTCTAGCAGAGGTTACGCAAACCCTAGTTCACTCGTCTTATTAATTAGTATTAATTATAGAGCTTAAGATATAAATATTAGCACGTTAAATAGTACGTTAAATAAATAATTACATGACATAGTTTGGTATATAATTTGCAGGACCTCTATTGGTTGAAAATCCGTGAGTTTGTTCCCCAACAAGGGTGAGTACACTAATTACATTAAAATCTCGTTAAATTAATACTCGATAAATTAATAATCTTGATAAGATAATAAAATTATTTGGTCCTTGCAATATTAATTTATAGAGGTTTTATTGTAGCTTAAAGGTCCTTTTAGGGTTTCCTTTTAATGGTTATTAATATCAGCATAAGTACTTAATAATATTTTAACATTCTGTCCAATATGCACCAAGTTGCTTTTTTACAAAATTTTGTGTACTTATTCAGTTTAACAGAATTTTAGACGGTCCACTTTTGGACATGCTTCACTAATGTTGTAAATACAGAAACCAGAAAACCGGATTTCCGTTTTTTTTTTTAAATCCGGAACCAGAAAATCCAGTTCCAGATTTTTTGTGTTTTCCGGAATCCGGTTTCGTGTAAAGGTGTAGTTTTTTTTTTAACCGGTTTATATCCATTTCAACGTATTTAAAAAAAAAAAAAAACAGAACAAAATCCGGAACCGGATTCTGCTTTCCGGAAAAAATCCGGAACCAGAAAATCCGGATCCGGTTTAAACCGGAACCAGTAATTACTGGTTTCGGATTTTTCCGGAAAATCAAAAAACAGAACCGGATACCGGTTTTTGTTCAGGATTTACAGGTTTATGCTTCACTAATGGATGATTTCAAAATTAGTTGTCTTTTCTCTCTTCTTATGCTGACGAGACTTTAACAACAAGCAGATTAAGTTTTAAAGAGAGACAAGATAGTGAACATTGAAAACTTTGACCGCAATTTTTTTAAGTTTATGCCACCCGATATTAATTAACCCAAGTTTAAACTCTATATCTCTAGATTTTAAGTACTCAAATACTCATTGCATTAATTATTAGTTTATCATTATGTTCGATACTATTTTTTTCTTTTTCTTTTTAGATATGCTTTAATATGATTTTGGTCCAAAACAGGCAAGGATTTTCGAAGCTGTTGGATCATATATGTGATCTTCCAGGCATTGACTGCTCCAACTTATTAAACGCTTTCACAGGTACATTTAATTTCCCATTAAGATTTAATTAATCACTGTCTAATTAATTAATTAATTAATTAATTAAAATAACTAATTAATTGAATATATAGGTCCGAATTGCTGCCTCAACAATTCGAAAGTCGACGTCCTTGCTGAGCCAACTTCCACAAAAAATTTGATTCACCTTGCTCAGAGTAAGTATAAATTAGAATCTCGTTAAATTAACATTCGATAATTAATAACCTCGATAAAATAATACTTTTGTTTGGTCCCGACTCTAATTAACATTACTAATTTTTACCTCGAGAAATGAATAACTTCTATAATATAATAAAATTTTCGATCGTAAAGGCTAACTTCCGCAAAGAATTTGACTCACCTTGCTCATCATAAAAACCCATATTCTCGTTTTTTTTTTTTTAAATGGAATTTCGGCCTCGGTTTCACCACTTCGAGCTACTCATAATAGTATAAAACCATAACGAATCTTGATAAGTAGACTAATTTATATTTTCAGTGGTACGAGGAGACTCCATAGAAATGTTTAACTACGGCAGCAACGAGAACATGAAGCGTTACGGCCAATCGAACCCTCCGACATACGACATGACTCGCATCCCGAACGACATTCCTCTCTTCCTCAGCTACGGTGGAAACGACAAAATTTCCGACGTGAAAGACGTGCAAAATCTGCTCGGCGATCTTGGAGATCACGAGCAGGATAAGCTGGTGGTCCAGGAAGTAGGGGATTATGCTCACTTGGACTTTGTTAGTGGAGTCAACGCTAATCAAGTTGTCTACTCTCCTCTGATTGACTTCTTCAATGATCATTAGAAAATAGAAACCAATTCTATGAATATATATATATATATGTGTGTAATTTTGCATGTATCTGTTATGTTAATGTGTATGTACTATTTGTTTCACCTGTGATATGTTATTGTATCATATATATATGTTGGGTTTTTCTAAGATTTCTCATCTCCGGAAGCGGAAATTCTGGAGAATCCTAGAAAACATACGGATCTAGATAAATAATAAATTGGACTTACTTGGATAGAGAATGATTTCTCTAGCGATTACTTTGATTCCTTTAGAACCGGATCTCCGAGTGCACGTCGGAGGATTGTCTTTAAGCCGTCGCCTTCACCACCACGCCAACGACGAGATCACAAGCCGCTCAAGTGTTCGGCCTCTATGTAGTCCACCACGTCGCTAACGAAACTTCTCTAGGAGAACGGAAATCGCCGGATCGGAATACTAGTTCCTAATCGGCGATTGGAAACGGACAAAGACTCTCTCGGGAATAATAGAATTCGAACTCTCTCAATTGTGTGTGCAAATGTGGTGGTCGAATTCTCTATTTATAGGGAGAGGAGAATCATTTCCATTAATGAGTATAATCACCATTAAGGAGAATAATCTCCATTAATGTGTATCTCATCGCATTAATTAGTTTCCTTTTTATGAAGATCTCATCTTATTAAGGAAAGGGATATATGTAATTAATATATTGATTAGTCAACTATATTAATTCCATATGATTCTATAATCAATACCGTGAACCAATCGCATTAACTCACGTGGGCCCGCAAAATGTCCAATCTCAATCTTTGGGTACTTATACCGCAAATGTTATGTCAATATATATATATTATATTATTGACTCAATAATATAATATTGAGTGACTTCTGATGGAATTACAAATTTTCGGAATAAACATGTGTCACTTAGCTAATTTTTGCGAAGATCGCTGAGAAAAAGTCTTTCTACACCGTCTCCATTTTGCCGGTGGTTTTCACTTTTACCGGCGATTTTCCTATGTTGCCGGAAAAAGTCTTTTGCCGGCTAGTTTTTTTCAATTTGCTGGCGCAAATTATTATCTTTTGCGCTTGCAATTATATATATATATATATATATATATATATATATGGAAACTTGAAAAAAAGTCCCCCAAAAATCAAGTTCTACCCCTTTTGTCCCCCACATCAATAAATCTGAAAATTTATTCCCCAATTTCTTTTTTGCCTTTTTTTTACAGAAATACCCTTTTTTACACAAATTTTTACTCATCTTTTTTTTACCTATTCTCTCTCCTCGCCCCGACCTCCCCCCCCCCCCCCCTTCCCCCTTCTTCCTCTCTCTTCGCTGACGATCGTCGAAACCCTCTTCGTCACCGTCCGTCTTCTGGTCCTCGCCACCGTCCGTCGAAGGTCAGACGAGCATCGTCGCCCCCAGAGCACGTCGTGGAGCTCTCATTTCTCTCTCATCTTCGAGGTACTGGGTTCTCTTCGTTTTCTAAGTTTGGTTCTCAAATAGGGACGAAATCGGCTTAGTCTTTAGTGTTTAAAGTTATGGTTCTCCTAGGGTTCGTTTTTGAAATCGGCTCTGTTTAGGTTTTCTTTCTCAGAATTTGTGAAAAGTTTTGATTTTTCTTGTTCTGATTTTTCTTGTTCTGATTTTGGTTTTGGAACCCTAAATATTGTTCTTAGATTATGCAAGGGTCTCTTTGAAGCTCAAAATCCTGAGCTTGTTCTTAGATTATGCAGTCACTTAGCTATTGATTTCGGGTTTGAGTTTGTTTAGGGTGTGATATTGATTTCGGTTTTAATTTGGGGTATTAGCTTCGGGTTTAACTTCGGGTATTGTTTGTTGACTGTTCTTCTTGATTGTAGGTATGAATTATGTTGCTCCAGAAGTTACTTGGGGCAATACCCGAGTGTGGTTCCCTTCAAGGACCCGGTTGGCGGGAATGATTGATAATTTCGATGAACTGGGTGTCTTGGATCAAGTGGACCAATCGCAGTTCCGCAATATTGTTAACCATATCCACCCCCCGTGTCCAAAGGGATTGGTCCACCAAATCTTACTCCACCGAATTCCGAGCGTTGGAACCTCGGACGAGATTTGGTTCAACTTCTTTAATGTCATTTGCAAGTTCGGCGCTCGGGAGTTTGAAGATATTACGGGCCTGAAATTTGATCCGGAATTCGAGTTCTATCCGCAAGCGTCGACAAGGGATATTCCGATTGAGGAAATCATGACGTACGATGATCTTCAAGCTGAATCCCTTAACGAGGAGCTTTTATCTCTCGAAACCAAATTTTCAACAGCCCTATTTCTTCTAATCGAGGGTGTATTGCTCGGTAGTCTACGATAAAAAAAGTACGCCCCGGTCACACATTGCGTTACTTCAGAAGATTTGTTGACGCGACCGTGGGGCAATATCGTGTGGAATCAAACATCCGATTTCATTCGGAAGTTTGATTGGGCGGCTCGCGTCGAAAAATACCGGGAGAAGAACCCAAACTCTTTTCGATTTCCGAACTATACCTTCGAAGGCTATGATATGCCATTACTTAAGTGGGGTTTAAGGGTGCTACCGAAGTGCATCGATTTCGCCACTGCAAAAACTTTTTTCAAATCGGCAAAGGTACGATTAAACTTTTTTCATGGATTAAGGTTGTGTAATTATTCGGTTTGACTCACTCTTTATAAAGGTAGGACTGTGTAATGACTAGTTTTAGACACTTTGCAAAATTGTTGATTTTTTAAAGAGGCTAATGTTCATAAGTTGTATCGTGTGTAGATCACGGATGTCCGGGCTTATTTCCCGGAAGTTGTTAACGATAACAATCGTTCTTCCAATCCAAGAGGGAAGGATGAGTTCAAGCATGAACCGGTTGAAATCGAGGAACTGACGAAGAAGATCGATCAACAAACTGTCGAAATCGAGCTACAACGAAAGAGGATCGACACGTTGGTACGTAATCTATTAATTAGACAGTTTTCTTATAGGTTTTGACTATATTGTACATTAATTAAGGTAGTTCTGTAATTATTTTTTTTAATTTTGAATTAGGAATCCCTTGTCGGCGTGCTCAGTGAAACTGTGAGATCCTTGTTAGATGAGAAGAAGGTTAAACCCCCCCCCCCCCCCCCCCCCCCCCCCCAAAAGTAACCATCAATTTGGGTAGCCCGACCAACGGGAAAATGGACTTCCAGACCCAAGAACACTTTACATCCGAAAAAACAGCCTCGTCTATAGCCAAAAGCTTGGCTCCGTTGTTTGCGGCAATAGAAAAAAACCATTGCCGTGAAATCGTTCCTTCCCAAGCGCCTGTTTTTACGCAAGCCGCACAAATTCTCGCTTTCAATGTTGGTGATGATTCCCCTGCACCGGTTAAGAGGCTTAGGAAGCGGAAAAACTTTGACGATTTCACCGACCCCGACACTGACGCATTGAAACAACGTACGAAGTTGTCTCCAAGCGCGGAACCTCCTTTGGTCGGCAAGGGGAGGCCAAAAAACAAAGAGTTGAGGCCTGAAATCAACAAAAAGGATGCACGTTGGGTTGGGTTTGTGAATTGGCAAAAGTTGTGAATTAACACTTTTTGTATATATATCAAGAATTAGGTATGATGATATTTCAACAAGAAATATATACATATATATATATAAACCAAACTATGCATTTCATCTTTAACATAACACACATACATTAAGCTTTGAGAAGTTTCTTCTAGCTCTTATATATATATATATATATATATATATATATATATATATATATATAGGGAAACTTCAATAAGTATGCCCGTTGGAGTAAGTGTTTTTGGAAAAGTACCCGAGTTTGATAAATTACAAAACTATGTTCCAACACACTTTTAGTCTTTAAATCAAACACTTTTAAACATTTTTTAACACTTTAAACACTTTTTAACACTTTAAACTATGCTAAAAAAATTATTTATATTACATTAACACTTTTTGTATATATATATCAAGAATTAGGTATGATGATATTTCAACAAGAAATATATACATATATATATAAACCAAACTATGCATTTCATCTTTAACATAACACACATACATTAAGCTTTGAGAAGTTTCTTCTAGCTCTTTTATATATATATATATATATATATATATATATATATATATATATATATATAGGGAAACTTCAATAAGTATGCCCGTTGGAGTAAGTGTTTTTGGAAAAGTACCCGAGTTTGATAAATTACAAAACTATGCTCCAACACACTTTTAGTCTGTAAATCAAACTGTTTATATTACATAAACACTTTTTGCCTTTACATAAACACTTTTGGGGCATAGTTTTGTAATTTATCAAACTCGGGTACTTTTCCAAAAACACTTACTCCAACGGGCATACTTATTGAAGTTTCCCTATACATATATATAAATGCGTTACATATATATGTTTGGCCTAAAAGTAAAATGCTTCATTGCAGCAATATAAGTTGCCCTAGAAGGCTCATCCAGGTTGGTTTCTGCCAAATCAGCCTTCTTCTTTCCCAACTTACCGAAAAGCTCGTCGCAGCGTACGCCCGAAGGAGAAGAAACCAGAGGTGTTTCTGGATGATCAACGTTCGACTTCTTTTCGGATTTCTTCGCAGCTATCCTCCACTTCCTCATCGACTTGACGAGTTTCGCAAGTGATCTCCGGGTTTTCTCAGCCATTTTCCCCATCATCAACTTGTGAAATCATAAGTTGTGTGTGAGATATGTATATATATATATATATCTTGGTTACTTCATGAGGTTTACTTGGTGTTTGAATGTATTTGGCTTCTAAGATGTAACTGAATTAGCTTTATGGTTTTGGGAGATGACATGCATGGCTTTATGAGTTTGTTAGAAAATTCAGACATATGTTTGGCATGTTGTGTTACTCTAACGTAAATCTAAGAGCTTCTCATTCATATTCAGTGCAGCTTGAACACGGGTTGCCCGCACCCATCACCCGTTTGGACCTGTTTTTAGTGGGTGCGGCCTGCGGGCAAACCTCACTGCGGGTTTTGCCTCCCACCCACCCATTTTTTTTTTCATAACATATAAAAAAAGTAAAAAATAAAATAAAAAAAATTAAGACAAGTTGTTACTGGGGCGGGAGGGGATTGCCCGTCTAATTTTAACTGCGGGATGGGCAGCCAGCGCCAGGATTCAACTAGGCTAGGTAGAATCGCCCACTAAAAACGTGGGATGGACACTCCGTCGTGGACAACCCATCTCACATGGAGAGGACTAATCGCCATATAAATGCATATTGCACGGGTGCGGGCAACCCGTGCCCAAATCTCACTGCGGGTTTTGCCTCCCCCAGCCCAAATTTTCTTAAAGCAGATAAAAAAAAAAATAGTTTTTCTAAGACAAGTTGCTCATTTCATAATGCGAGGGCGGGGTTTTGCTTGCCCAATTTTAACTGCGTGATGGGCAACCCGCGCCCGAATCCAACCTGCCGGCTATGAGTTGCCAATGCCCACCAAAGATGTGGGACGAGCAGGTCCTTGCGGACTGCCCGTCTCACATGGAGATGATTAGCGGAGATGATTAACCGCATATGTATAGATATATACTTATATATTGCTTATATATGCGTGTCTCCTCATCGTTGATCCATAATGCCATATTTTTTGGTTCCTTGTATAATCCCTAATTCATAAAATCTAACATATCTACTAATCTCTCTCTCTCTCTCAATGCATTACATACACACAAATGAGTCACGTTTTTAATGTTTCATCACTTAGTTTCTGTTTTTGAGATTGGATCCAAAAGTTATACATATAACTTCCATCAATCTTTGATAATAAACATTCTCTTAATTAACATAATTTGAAACATAAATTTTAGAAAAATCAATTACAAGAAACTAGTTATTTATTTATTTATTCTTTAATAATTTATATTAATCGATTTTATAAGAAAAATATACCCAATACAAAAATAAAATAGATTAATTTTCAAGGAAAAGTGATGTTTCTAGGAAAAATAAGTATTGCTGACGTGTCGAAATCCCATTGGTCAGCACACGTAGCTCACGGCATTGGGTGCCAATTTCTCTCTGTATATCAAGTCTCGAGAAGATTCAGCTCTGATTTAGATTTGCTTCAAGAAGATGAAGATGAAGACGAGAGGCGATCGATCGCGTTCAGTGTCGTTTGGGGCTCTTCCTGTCGTTTTGGCGCTGGTCTCCTTGGCCGTGGGTCCCTGCGAGGCACTGTACGGATCTTCGACGCCGGTGGTTCAGCTCACCGCTGCCAATTTCAAGTCAAAGGTACGAACTTTATCCATTTCCTCCTTCATTCTGTGATGCCCATTTCGCGGATCATCATGGGAAGCAAGAAACAGAATCTGGGTAGTGATGATTTCGGACAACTGTGTAGCATTGTGGCGAGTGTATATATATATATATATATATATATATATATATATGTGTGTGTGTGTGTGTGTGTGTGTGTGTGTGTGTGTGTGTGTGTGTGTGTATTGTTGATGGTGAAGCTTGGAAACGACAAGAATGGCACATAGCTACTTGTCGTGTTGTCGATCAAGTGGCGGATTGGTGGTATCCGCCGGAGCAGAGAGTGGAAGTACGTCGGAGATCGGTTTTTATCTCCGGCGGAACCACTTTCGAAAATGGTTGTGTCTGCTTGGTTCATTTTGATTCGGTGGCAATATATATGAACATATATAATGTGTTGATAAAAACAAATTTACAATGCAAGGTCTGAGAATGGTTTACGATCAGCTGACCTGTGAACCGGTCCGGCTATATAGACCAAACTCTACCATAAAAAAGATAGAAAAACAAGGACTACTCGCCCAATCTCTCGAAAGATCCGTGAGAGAATACATCGAAAACGCGTCGCGTGAGGAAAAAAGCGGGAAAAAGCCATAACGCAATACAATGTTTGATATTATCTATCAACTCATCCAGATTCCAAGATGTGTTGTTGTAAAGGAATTTGATGCGAGTATTCCAAATGCACCAAAGAATTGTATGAAGGGTAATTATGCATTTGTTTTAATCACAAGATTTTTAGTCAAGTGAGTGTTTAATTATGCTTGTGAATTAATGAATTAGGATCTCATATGGGTTTTCAATTTTTTTTATGTACGGTTTTGGGCTCTAAAACTCGTGTCCGGGATAATCTTGGTATGTAATTGATTGTGGCAGGTTGTGAATTCGAAAGGGGTTGTTTTGGTTGAGTTCTATGCGCCGTGGTGCGGGCATTGTCAAGCGTTAACGCCCATATGGGAGAAGGCGGCTTCCGTCTTGAAGGGTGTGGCCACTGTGGCAGCGATCAACGTCGATGAACACAAATCGCTTGCTCAGGTTTATTTTGTCCGCAACTTCTAGTTTTGGCTGGCATTCTGTACGCTTCTTAGTTTAAACGTTCTCGCTGAATTGCTCGTTAATTTTTTTATTTTATTTTTATTTTGTTTCTGAATGTTGATGAGTTTTTGGGTAATTAGGAATATGGCATTGAAGGATTCCCAACCATCAAAGTGTTTGTGCCCGGTAAATCTCCCGTAAACTATCAAGGAGCGAGAGAAGTGAAACCCATTGCAGAATTTGCTCTCAAACAGGTTAGTTTGATGCCTAATTAAGGTTCTTTCGGTAATTTGTTTCCCGAAAATAATGTGAAGATCTTAACAGTTTGATAGAATGCGTGTCAAAGTGTTTCTAAAGGGTTAAACTAGTGAAGATGATTAAGCAATTAACCATCAAGAAATATGCTAAAAAAGTCTTCTTTCTACAGATCAAAACACTTCTGAAAGAACGATTAAACGGGAAAGCAACGGAAAGCGGATCTAGTGACAAATCTGAACCTAACGCGTCAGTGGTATTGAATTCTAGCAATTTCGATGAGCTCGTTATCAAGAGCAAAGATCTTTGGATCGTGGAATTCTTCGCGCCTTGGTAAGTGGTCGTTAACTCTTAACTGATTTTAGATTTTGTTTACGGGTTTTTAAGTGAATTCTGATTTTTATTTATTTATTTTAAAGGTGTGGACACTGCAAAAAGCTGGCTCCCGAGTGGAAGAAGGCAGCTCATAACTTGCAGGGGAAGGTCAAATTAGGTCATGTTGATTGCGACACCGAAAAGGTAACTTTGGTTTTCTGAAAAGATTATATAAAATTGCGTATTTGCCAGTGTTTAAAACCAAATTTCATGGTTTCGGTTTTGAAAAGTTTGAATCCAAAATGAGAAATGCCGTATGCTTATGGTTTTGTAGAAACCAGTTTCGGAACCAAATTTTTCGGTTTTAATAAACCGCATCCTGGAGGTGTCTCCGGGTGTTTGGATCCGTTGGAGAATATGTTAAACGTTACTTAGTTATATATAATTACGCTACAATGTTTTTTATATTATTATAAAAACCGTGGCCATTTATACTTTAGTTTTTCCTATGGGTGAAGTCGATGAATCTAAGAAGTGTACGTTTTTTCAGTCTCTTATGAGCAGATTCAAAATTCAAGGATTTCCCACGATTATGGTATTCGGCGCCGACAAAGAAAGCCCGTCGCCATACGAAGGTGCAAGAGTTGCTTCAGCGATCGAAGCGTTTGCCCTTCAACAGCTCGAAACTAATGTCGTCCCTCCTGAAGTGACCGAGCTAACCGGCCCGGTATGCTCTTGATCTCCTTGCATAAATAAAGAACTTGTCCGAAAATCAGTCTTTAATGAAAAATAATAAGTTTGTAAGGCCAATCAAATTACAAATTAGCATGTAAACAAAGATACCAAAGCCCGTTATGGTTAACATCGACTATGCTTTTATTTTCCATAAAAACCGACTATACCGGTTATTCGGTTTTTGGTGCAAAACTTCACAATCACTAAGCTCTAATTGCGCTAAATATATTCGTAGGACGTTCTTGAAGAAAACTGTGGTTCAGCCGCCATCTGCTTCGTAGCGTTCCTCCCTGACATTCTGGATTCCAAAGCAGAAGGTCGGAATCGGTACCTTCAGCAATTATTGTCGGTTGCCGAGAAGTTCAAGAGAAGCCCCTACAGGCAAGCGAACTTTTTTTCCCGTCTTCTTTTCTTTCTTCCCTTTTTCATCCTCGGGCTTAAATTAAAACTGTCATCCTTTTTTGCAGCTATGTCTGGACGGCTGCCGGAAAGCAGCCGGATCTTGAGCAGCGTGTTGGAGTCGGTGGGTACGGCTATCCGGCTATGGTTGCCTTGAACGTCAAGAAAAGTGTTTACGCACCGCTCAAGAGTGCGTTCGAGCTCGAACACGTTATGTAAGTCTTCTTCTTGCCTTTACTATTTTTGGAATTCAGATTTTTCGGAACTAAGTAAAAAAAAATAAGAAACCGGAAAATATTTCCTTTTTTTTAACGAAAATAAAATCTTGAGCGGCACGAAAAAAGTTATCTTCGTAAATTTCTCTCTTGCTTTTGCTCGCTTCGAATAATTTACGAACAATACCATGACATGCCCGTTTGTGTTTACCAGCGAGTTTGTGAGGGACGCTGGGCGCGGAGGCAAAGGGAACCTGCCATTGGAGGCAGCCCCAACCATCGTGAAGACCGAACCCTGGGACGGGAAAGACGGAGAGATCATCGAAGAGGATGAATTCTCGCTCGAAGAGCTCATGGGCGACGATTCCGCAGCCAAGGACGAGCTCTGAGATTCCTAATCGAGAAGATTGAGAATTTGGACTGTATTTGAATGCAAATATTCAGTCTTTAAGTAGTTGATTGCTCTCAACATGGTCTACTTCTTTGCCTTGTCGTTTTTGGTGCAGAAATATTATGATTAGTCAATGATTTAGAGAACCAGAAGAAGCTTTTTGTCGTTTTTTAGAAAACCTATCTTTCCTGCGAAGAAACTTCTTGTCGTTTTTAGAGAACCAATCTTGCTCCTGCGAAGAAGCTTTTTGTCGTTTTTTCTTCTTACGGGTGTCGACGTAGAGAAGAGTCTAAACTAAACTAGATTGGGAATTTTTTTTTCCACAAATTATATTATTTTTTTTATCGAATATTAATTTAACATGTTAATCCCGAATCGGAAACGGAAAAAAAATATAATTTGTCAATACCATCAATTCAACTCATTCAAGGAAACAGGAATAGCAGAAGTAGAAAGAAAGCTAAAACATACTTCAGTATCTTTAATATCAGAATTGCAATATAGAATTTATAATAATAATAATAATATACATTAACTTCATATAAGAAAAAGAAAAAAAATGTTGATTCTACATTCACCTTTTAAAATTAAGAAAATAAAATTGTAAAAAAGCAACCAAAAACTAGAAACTGATATTATCTAACCTCCATAAGCATTCTTTTCTCAGAGGAGAATCTGCAAATATTGCCTTGATAAAATCTTGAACCTGAGCAAACAAAAATAACGTACCAAACCCGTCAAAATTACTCGATCGGAAATTCTTCATATTAACGTCTTAACTATATTTCGCATTTCCCATTTCCAACACCTTAGTCTAAAAGATAAGAAGACGAGACCGGACTTTCAAAGAAATGTATTACCTCTCTTGATGAGAAACCGCAACTGAAGAGATCGCCACTTTCCCAAGCTGCTGTAATTGATTTTAGCGGCATGTCCAATAATTCTAAACACGTAAAAAAGAATATATTAGTTAATAAGATTTTTGCAGCGGTCAACTATTTGGAAACTGAATCGTTGACCGAGAACATGCCTGCCAATTTACGGATCTTGACCAGCGATGGTATGAGATCATCGAGTGTTTGAGTCGTACTCTCATGGGCGTTTTGGCCATTCCCCATTTGATCGTGGCTTATTAAGGATTTCAGAAGAGAAGAGAGGCTTTCCACCATTAATTGAATCAGTCTTTGGAGCTATTAAAATAGTTAGAAGAATTCAGATGGCAACAGCGCAAACAACGTCTTTAGGAGCATGAAGACGCATTAACACAAAAGATTTCGGCATAAATAGCCCTTTTAATATACGGTCGGTACAGAAACATCTGAGCTCGTAAAACATCACTGTAAGCGTGACTCCTTAAACGTTTTACCTGAAGAGTTTCTTCTGCCGCCATATCGTCGATAAGTAGTATGTCTCGTGCAATCCTTGAAAAAGCCGAGTCAAGAACCAGACACATGCTTCTTCTGTAAGTTGAGGGGACCAAAAGTGGTTCCCATATGATATGTACTTTCTCTAAAACGAACACTACCTGATTAAGTTCGATTTGCACGACATTAGCTATTACTCGCTGAAAATTAAACAGCAGAAATTGCAAAAAACAACACAATAAAATCATATAACCTGATCGATACTGAATTTCGCGGACTCATATTCCTGCGGTAAATGGGTATTTTGAAATCCATCTGCACCGTCTATAGCCTAAAAAAGAATATCCTTATTAACGTGTTCGGCTATATATTTAAGAGTCCAAAGTTAGGGTCAACATGTTGCACGTTAACGAGTAAGTTTAAGTACTAATCACCTCTTTCAAGTTATAAATAATCAGTTGGATTTGTCTCTGCAGAATCTCATCTGCCATTAGTCGAAATCTCGGAGCTAAATCGACAAATACAGCATGATCCTTGATAGAGCTCGGGAAATCTGGGCGATACTGCAGAAAAATATTAAAAAAATCAAATCGCATATTTTATCAAGGATTAAAGAAACCGTTCATCTTTCGTACCTCATATGCAAGCGCAAGTATCTCCTGGGATAAATAAAGGCAGTCATTATGCATAAGAACGGCCACTTGGTTGATGCTCTCGAGCTGCCTCTCTAGCTTCGAAAATGAAAAAAGAGCGTTAAACGAGTACGATAATTACATATATTTGTAAAGCGATTAATATAGAATTATTTGGAAAAGGTTAATTTCTTTCATTTTATATCACTCAAGACACGGGTCAGTGTAGATGAAACAAGCTCGGAAAAAAATTGTTGAATTCTTCTAGATTTCTGAACTAACCTTGACGGGAATGACAACTTCATAAAGAAGCAGAATGTCTCTGGTAACGTGATAGAACTCCAAAGCAACTCGCGAGGACGATAAACAAACACCCTGAAACGTGACTAATTAGCGTAAACAAATGTAATTAACTGGCAAACGTAATTATCTGCCAGAAAATATGACCGTACCTTAAGCGTCCAATGCACAAGCTCCATAAGTTGAAGAGCTGCTTTCGATACTACGCACCTTTCCGACCCGAAGAGCAACTGAACGACATTTTCCGAAGTGTTCTTGTCCTTCGTGTAATCCTGAAAAAAATTTGAAAAATTGAGCTGATATAATGTATGAATAATCAGCAGAAATAAATAATTGTTTAACCCTATATTCGTACCTTAGGAATGGCGAAATCACATTGAAGAAGCAACTTTCTTGCTTTAGCCAGGATTTCTATCTTCTTCCTCGATGCAAAGTGAACCTCGACGTTATCGGCAAATTCACTCAGTCTGCTATCCTTGTCATCAGATGTCGATATAAACCCTAATTCCTTCAAATCGGCCTCGAATTCAGATGTGCGTTCGACGATCTTCTGAAAGCCGGCAAGTTTCGAAGCATCTTGAGGGACAACCTAGAACAAGCATAAAATATTCAACATATGAAAATTGCATAAATAAATTTTTAAAAAAAATATATATCTTAGATAGTTCATTGATATTTCTAGAGTGAAAAACCGAACCTTCGAAAGAAAATTCGAAATGATCAAGTCTGAAATTCTCGGCCACGTCAATCTTCCAAATCTCATTACCCACGAAGAATTTTCAAAGCATATCCATTTGGCAAAAAACCGAATGATCTTACTAATCCCCGAATAAATAGCTTTCCCCTCGTCCTCAACCTGAAATTTGAAGAAACTTCAATCAAAACAAATTATCTTTCCTAGTCTCCGTCTTTCCGTAAGACGACAACAAATTGGTGCAACCCCGTGCTTATATAGATTGAGAACAAATTAATGCGAAAGTTACACTCCATAACTCGAATATCAACGAACATATAATCAGATATACCTGTAGATCGTGGGACGGGAATATCTTCAATACGGCTCCGGTCATCTCTTCAGAATCTTGAGCAAGTTCTTCCGTGAACGTTGCAGGCGATCGGTAACTCACAGCTGCGGTAACCACATGCTTGATCATCAAATCAGCGACCCTTGCGAGACCGTAATCCAAAATGCCGAGCACCTGGAGAATTCAAACACTCAATGATGAATTCGATACGAGGACAGTATGAACTTGATGATGAACACACCTCCAAAGCTTCTAAAACAGCACGAAGCTCGATCCGTTCGCTTCCATGGCCGTCGGTAATCACCCAATCGACTCGAACCGCATTCGAATCCGCATCGAACCGGACCGCGCGGCCCATGAGCTTCAAAAGCAGCTCTTGAATCTGCAAACCGAAACCGAATTCCTCTAAAAACACACAATCAGAAGCTAACGAAATAAAAAAACAGCGAAAACCGAGACAACGAATTCATTCCATTTCCGCTTACCTCCTCGAAGCAATCGGACCACTCTCGCTTCAGCAATCCGTACACGATCGGCTCTCTCTCCGATTCGTCGCCGGAGATCCGAACAGCCTCCTTCAGATCCCTCAGCCCCTCGGCGGCGAATCTCAGCCGTCCGTTCCTCACTCCCTCCCTCACAGCGCCGAGCTTATCGTTGATCTCCGCGATCGCTCTCACCAGCTCAAGCAGAGCGCGGTTCGCCTTCTGCTCCCTCATCTTGACCGTCATCTCCGCGAGCACCTCGGCGATCTCGGCGTCGATCGGACGGTCGGAAACAGCACCGGCGAGGCCGCACACGGCGTCGGATATATCGCCGGAGCGCGAGACGGCGTCGCCGCAGAGAGCGAAGAGATCGGCGAACTCGCGGCGGTGAGAGGAGAGGTAGGCCTGGATTCGGGCCTTGACTTGGACGGAGTGCGAGTCGAGGCGCTGGATGAGGAGGCGGAGGTCCGGCGCGGCGAGGGGCGTCGTGGGGTCGCCGAGGTCGCTGCCGGAGAGGAGATCCTGGACGTTGATCGACTCGAAGAGCGCGTCCATTTCGATCGGACGGCCAGGATCGACGACCGGAGCGCGGCGGAGAGGGCTAACGTGCGCCGGGAGAGTAGTTTATGGTTATGAAGCCGAAGAGTGTTCAATGGGCCTGGTTTGGGCTGGGCCTCTGTTTGAAGAGATTAGGCCCAATAAATATTAGGAAATATAGAGGCGAAAGTAACAATCAAATCTTAATAATACAATACGAGAGTGCATTGTAATCTTGGTTAATAGTATCATCTCATTCAAAAAAAAAAAAAATCGTAAATCGCTTTGTTGCAATTATAACTTTCACTATTAAAAACTTTTGGGATATATGCATCGAAAATACCATAAGATATTTCTATGCACGCGGTATATTTCAAATTTAGTTTTGTCGTGGCGAAAGTTCTAAAAAAATATTCTGAAATTTGGAACGCTGGATTCTTTTGTTTTGTTTTTTTAATAGAAATTTTGCCACGACAAAATAAAATTTGAAATATGGCACATACAAGGCGGTATTTTATGGTACTTTGGCTGCAAATATCCTAATAAAATTTTACGTGCAACTCATGATCTGTGATTCACCAAAAATTATTCATACAATCCCAGCAATCGGTAGTGGAATAATTTAAATATTCAACCATTCATAGTTATAAATAAGTAAGATCATAGTTTTTATTACTCGTGCATTTCTACTTCGCGCAAAACACGTAAATGTATTTATGTTTTTACCAACTTTCGAAAACATGCATAGGACAACATATATATTTAAGATATAGATTTATACACCAAATTACTCGCTCGTCGTAATATATAATAAACATAAGATATACTCGTGTCAATGGAAGTCGGCGAGGACGTTCTTGAGCAAGTAATCGGCGACGATGCGACTGGTCTTCTCCGTCGGATGGAAAGAGTCCCAGAAGACGTATTTGGAGGCGTCGGAGCAAGTGTACATGTCGTTTCTGTTGCACGCGTATCCCATCTCGAACATTCCCGTCGCGCAACAAGCCACCGAGCTCACTTCAAACCCTGATCATCAATATTACACTCATTATATATATATATATATATATATATATATATATAGTGAGATGAGCAAATTATAGACTTCATTCTAATTATTCTAACAAATTATCATGTTGAAAGTGTGTTAAAATCATACCTAATACTATAGATTATAACAAGCTGCTATGAAAGAACACGTAAGGTCTAAGAAAGCATATACGTACTAGTATATGCATATATGAATATGATATATAAGCACTTGTATTATTCTATATATTATATATCGGGCACATCCGTGAAGTAATTAATTTAGTGTAACCAAAAGAGGACATGTGTCCCAATGCAATTAATTAATTGCCCACCAAGATTTCTGATTAGGTTTTTGGTCATGTCTAAAGAGGTGAATCATTAATGCGTTTATATATATATATATATACATATGGACTTTGACATGTGAGTGAGTACTCCTTTCGCTCTCCAACTGTTTTGGTGTTTTACTTCAATTCTTCACCATGCAATTAAATGTCAAACGCAGTAGGAATTTCTGTTCATATATATATATATATATAATTGTATGTGAATGAACTAGGGAAAGATAATATAATGTAGGCTAACATTATATTAACAATAATATTCGGATATTACTGTATATATATATATATTCACGTAAACATGGCAACTAATATGTAGACTTAGAGTTAAATAGGCAGTAACAATATCATTATAATATATTTTGATTTCATTATAATATAGTAGACTTAGATTTCATTCATGAAATCTGAGAGTTCGATATTTTGAAGTTAATTGTCTTACTATAATTTTATTGAGAGCTTAGATCTCTTCATAATTTTTTAGAGAATGTCACTATTCGTATATGCTTATAAATAAATAAAAAATAAAAATAAATATATATATATATATATATATATATATATATCACTGTAAAGTATATTGAATGAAATTGTACTTGTTTTGCAGATTTCATGCTATGTCTCTTTAAGGAGGTTTTGTACTTGATGATCTCTAGCATGGTTGTCTCTTGTATGGCATGTATTATATTCATATGGTCCCAAGTGTTAAATTATTTTTACATATACATATGAAAGTGGCAGTATATATTACTATTATAAACTATATATATATATATATATGGATATTTGTGACATAATCTCAATCTTATTATTAGTGCAATAGTGTCCAAATGCCACAAAACAATGTCGAAGTTCAATTTCGTCCATTTCGATTTAACGTATGTTAAGTCATAGAGACATGTATATGTCTCTAATTAATTTGAATTTAATTGGACCTCGACGTCGTTTTGTGGGCTTGGGAACCATTATTGTTAAAAGGAGATATCCCTTAAAAATATACCGACACACAATAATATAAGATTGAGTACTTATGTTGCAAATATTTCGAAGACTCACCGTAGGAGGAGGGTTGCTTTATGATGTTGAGCATAACATCGTAGGGGTTGGAAAAAACAATCTCGAGCCCGGCGAGCTCCTTGGTGAGGTTGGAAGCCAAGGCGGCGAGCTTGTTGTTGAAGCCCAGCGCGACGGCGTTGTAGCGCTCGACGCAGCCTCCGCCGCGCATGAAGTTGGTGCTGCGCTCGAGCGGCAGGCACCCCATCGGAGGCAGCCCCCCGAGCGACACCCTCCTCGCACCTAGGCCATGCAACGCTTTAATGAAGCTCCCCGCAATCCCGGTGAGGAAGTCGCCGTAGCGCTCCACACTATACTCTGAGGAGCGGCCCGGCATGGCGTAGTAGTTCTCGAGGAAGTCGTTGGTGCCGACGCTCATCATGTAGAGGGCGTCGCGGATGGTGTCGCCGGCCTTTTGGTCGCCGAGGTAGGCTTTGAGCTTCTTTTGGTACTCCTTGTAGTACTCCAACTCCTTCCATAAGGGTATCACGGACTAGGACCAAATTGAGAGGGATTGATTAATATTGATTATTCTTATAAACATTCGGCTGTTTTTATGTTTGTTTTAAATAATGTGTAATATTCTTGTTTTTCAGTTTGAAAAAAAAATAAATAAATAATTAGACATACTAACATAAGAACGTATTAAATTGTATCTATTTGTTGTTAAAGTCTAAAAAAGAGAAGAAAACAAAATGTTTGAAAAATTTCTAAAAATAATGTGTCCACAAAACTTAACTACATATAAAAATTATGACATGATTTTGGAGAGAAATAAAATTGTTGATATCGAGAATTTTAGCCGAGAAAAAAATTGAGTTTATTTCATTAAAAAAAAATTTAATACTTATATCGCTATTAATATTGATAATAATTATTGCTAAGTAATGGACATTAATATTTCTTACAATTTTAGGTAATATATGTATGTTTTAAAAACAAAGTATGATATAAAAGTTGTGATGTGACACTCTATATTGACTTACTAGCACGGCCGATGTGGCATTGTCGTAGCCGGTCCCGGCGGAGGCAAAGGTGACTCCGGTGGCAAAATCGGAGATGTTGTAGGCAGGATCCAAGTAGGCCGGGATGGCCGGCTTCACGCCGAGAGCCTCCGAGATGAAGTCCGTCGGGATCCGCCCGTTCGAAAATCTCCCGGTCGGCTTCTTCCCGGCAAAATCCCGCCCGTACGGCGCGAAGTTGCTCCGCGCGATGGTCGGGATCTGGTTGTTGTTCCCGGCATCCACCGTCGAGTCGCCGAACACGATAATGGCCGGCACTTTCGCGCCCGCGCCTATCGCTCTCGACGCCGACGTTAGGGCTAAAATCGCGAGGAGCCAAAAAATGCACGTCTTGTTAGTACTTGCCATTGTTGTTGTTTTTGGTGTGTTTGTCTAAAAGAAAGGAGGTATGAACAACACTTGGTTTGAGAGTTGTGTATAAATACATGAGAATGTGAGTGTTGAAATTAATGAGACCCTAAATTGGTCTCTCTATACTTTTAGGGTTCGGAAGTGGTTGGACAATTTTAATTGCTGATATGTGTGTATATATATGTATATAAATATAGGGATAATTACGGCAAATATACCCAACCTTTGGTCAAACTTCCTCCCGTGTACCCAACCTTTAAAATTGGCGGCAAAAGTACCCAACCAGTGTTGACTGTGTCTTTGGCTAAAAAACGTTAACTTTTGCCGTTAGCATAGTACACGTGTCCGTTGCAATGACATATTTTTTCAATGTTGTTTAATATGTATGAAATTTGATTAGTTCATGTGTGTGTTTTGGTAGATTATTTGCTGATTAATTTGTTAAATAATCTGATAAATAGATTAATTCAGTTAGTTTAACCATTAATTCAGTTAAAAATGATAGTAATAAATTTCGGGTGGCTTATGTGGCATGTACACGTGTACTATGCTAACGGCAAAAGTTAACGTTTTTTAGCCAAAGTCACAGTCAACGCTGGTTGGGTACTTTTGCCGCTAATTTTAAAGGTTGGGTACACGGGAGGAAGTTTGACCAAAGGTTGGGTATATTTGCCGTAATTTTCCCTATAAATATATATAAATATATGTTTACGCGTTGATATGGAGAAGTGAGGAAATAAGTCAAAGAACGACTTGGACGTCAAGATCTTTTCCTACTTAATTAAAGTTAGATGTGTTGGTTCGTAATTATATCCTATAATCATAAGTTATGTTTATTGTTTACCACGTACTATATATAGTAGTCGGGCGGAGCGAACATACAAATTTCCGGAGGGCTAAGTATTCGGGTCCGAGTAAGTATTATTAACGGAAAAATATATAAAATAATTAAGATAAAAGTAAAAAAATAAAAATTTGAACATTTCAAAAATCTTTGCCCTAAAAATTTCAAGAAGTCCAATATACTTCTATATTTTGCATGGTCATTGTTTCAATATGACTTTTGCAAATATAAGTAAATGTTCCAAAAGTGATACAATTTTGAGCAAAATCCTTCAAATCTAAATGATTTTATAAGTGTAAAAAATATATAGTGATATATATATATATATAAATATAGTGAGATATATATATATATATCCGTTAGAGGTACGTTCACAAATCTTCTTCACTAAACACTATATATAATCCGACAAATTTTACAGTGTCACAACACTTTCTATCGATTTCTCTTTTTACGCCCAATAACTATCTGTCACAAGTTTTAAAGTTAGCGATCGATCAACATGAGAGTTCTACATCGGTTCTTCTTAATATTTTAAATGGATTACGCTTCGCAACTCATATATTGTGAATGTGTAATTATACCATGTCTCATAAACAAAATTTGTATTCACTTAAAACTTTTATTTATCTATCTTTTGCTTAGATTTTCAAATATTTATCAATACTTGCATTTCCATTGTATATAAATTAAAATATATATGTATCACACACACATTTACTATCACGTTCGAGTTGTTTCGCAACTACCACCACGGAAAAGAGACACAAAGTCTTGAGTGTGTGTGTATATATATGGAGACAGAGAGTGAGAGAGAGAGAGTAGGGGTGGCAATTTGCGAATGGATGAAACACGAAACGGTTACGACACGATTTAAATGAGTTTGGGTTTATCATAAATGGATATGAGTCCAACCGCGTCAAACACGATTAACACGATTAAATAATAGGTAAACACGGTACGAACACGATCGGACCTAATTAGACACGATTAAGGAGCAAAAAGTTGCATTATATATATATATATATATATATATATATATTAGTAAGTGTTTTAAATACTTATTTGTATGGCATCTATGTTTTATATTTATATATTACATCGTACAATTGATAAACATGAAAAATTGTTGATAAATTTTAAAATCTTAAATAATATAATTAAGCAAATTAATTTAAATGAGTATAAATTGAATTAATTATCATTTCAAAATATATGAATATGTTGAATGGATTAAATGGGTAGACACGATAAACATGATATTTAAATGGGGCGGGTCTGGGTCTCATCTTCTTACACGATTAATAAATGGGAATGGTCTGAGTCTACATAAAATAAGTAAAAAACGATTAAGACCTGACACGAACACGGCATGAAACTTGAATTGTCACCTATATTTGGAGGGAGGTATAAATGGAAGCATCATGTAGGTGCAACCGCCCATATGAAATGAAGATGATTTAATTGAAATATGAAAGCTCCTTCCAGCAGAAAAGGAGGTGCTCAGCTTTGTGCCTAATTAATACCAAGCCATGTATATTTCAATATATATATATGATATATATATATATATATATATGTCACTTATTATGTTTCTTTTGTTGACATTTGGTAGAGACTTGTTCAAAGTAGTTTCGATCGACATAATTCTTGAATGACATATGTCGTTGACCTAGTACGTTGTAATCAAGGGAGAAAGTTAAACCGGTTCCGAATCTTTTACCGGTATTTTTTTTCTGGAAAACCTATAATTACCAGCATTTTTTTGGTCTCTATTTTTTTTTTTAAGAATAGGGATAGGTTTTCACAAATGAGGATCGGGAAAGCCGGTCCCGATTTTTTTTTAATATGATTTTTTTTTATAAAGACCAACATTTTCTGTTTTAAAAACTATATACACCCGGTAATGTTTCCTTGTAAACCCTCTACTATACCCGTTTTTATATTGGTCCTGATACCGGTTACCGGATTTTGAAAATATTGATATATAAATGGATCAAGAGGATATATTCAATTCTCTAAAAATTGGGACATGAATAAAAAATTGTCAAATTCCTAGTATCACCTAATAATATAGGTTAAATATTAATAAGATTTTGCAGCGATTTAATTTAAAATGTAATATCATAAGTCAATGATGAAGACTAGGGTATAGAAAAAGAAGGGGAAAAAAAACACACACACACGCAATTTTAAACCAAAGTCTCAATTTATCGTATTATTGATAAACAATTGACTTAATCACAAGGTATTTATAAAATCTTAAATTCCCAAATTTGAAACATAAAAAATGCTAAGGCCAAAATCTTGAAACTTCATCATTGTGTGACAAGTCCTTTTTGTCCAAAAAAAAAAAAAGATATGCCACGTTATTTCTTGTTACCTTAGTCCTACAACTCCTCCATATAGGGATTTACGGGATAATTGCGTTAAAAATACTCATATTTTGACTAACCGAGGTAACCGTCTAATGAAAAAAAAAAATAGCGGCCACAGTACTCAAAGTCAACAAATGTGAAGCGATACATTTTTTTCGTCGAATTCAAATGAGAGAAAATGCTTAATAAGCACATAAAATGTATCTTAGGTTTGATTTAGTAGCACTATGCTTAAAATTGATCATGTCCGTCAAAAAATTGGACGGAAAAATATGGTCTCATATTTGTTAACCTTGAGTACTTTTGCCGATATTTTTTAACTTTAAACCCCGCCGACTCGGTTAATCAAAATTTAAGTACTTTTTTTGTGATTATCACACACACGTGTGTGTATATATATATATATATAATATTGACTCCTTTCCTTTTGCTTGGAATCGTTTTAGATGTTTTATATATAGATTATTTCCAAGAAGAAAAATAAATTAGCTATATGTTTGCCATATTTATACAGACTAGAAGGCCCCATAGTTAAATATATCCATATATATATATATATATTTTCCACTTGGACTAAGAATTTATACGTAAGTTGACCGTCAAAGTCAGCAGTGTCTCATGATTAAGATTTTTACTATTTTTGCCAATATTACTGTTCCAAGTTGAAACAAATTACAAACTAACAAAGGTAATAATATCTAAGAGACACCAAAGCGTTTTAGTTATGAAAATGTATTTAAATAAATCCGTTATTATAGAGTAAATTAGTTTTTGACGGAGAGATTTAAGGAAAAGCTGTCTTAAGGATTGATTAATGAAGCTATTAATAGGCCATTAAAGCTGTGTTTTGTTAAACACGTCTCATGTTTATAAAGCCTTCGATTCCCGCTCTTTGAACTCGTCGTCATCGTCAATCGATCGGAACCATGGCAAGCTCACGCTCAGCGATATTGCTCGTTGCGGCTCTCGCTCTCGTCGCAAACTACGTCGAAGCCCATAACTTTTTGCCTCGCTTTGGCTTCGGCCTTGGCTCCCCGCATATATTCGCTTCGCAAGCGCCCCAGAACGTTGATATTTGCAGGACTGTGATGTCACAAGGCTACAAATGCGAAAACCACAAAGTAAGTGACGGTGATTCCGAAAAAAAAAAAAAAGAAACGAGCGTGTTAACTCTCACACGTATTATAATGATAAAGAGACTTAATATGTTTTTGTTTATATCAACTATATGTCGACATTGCCGTTGATTCGAAGTGGGACATCACTGTTTTCAGGTAACGACGGAGGACGGCTATATTCTCGGCGTGCAACGAATCCCCACGTCGCGCACGGGACTTAAGCCAACCAAGCCACCTGTATTGCTGCAACACGGGATCTTCAGTGTAAGTATTATATATCTTATATTGCAATAAGACTAGCTTTCGCGAGAAGTATTTGAATTAGTATTTTTAAGTTATACTGTTCTAGCCTTTGCTACTGTTTTCACGCTTCGAAATAATACGAAACTGACTCGAATTTGTGACATGAAATATCTACAGGATGGTTTGACATTTACATCCGATTCCCCTTCGCAATCGATGGCTTTTATCTTGGCCGACAAAGGCTACGATATATGGATCGGAAATGCTCGAGGCACGGCTCCTAGCCGCGGCCATATCTCGCTCAGGGACACCGATCAGGTGCCAATACTATATATCTTGGATTTGTTATTCGTTTTCGAGGTCGTTTTGTTTTTGTTCTAAAAGCTCATTTGTTGTGTGTTTATCTTGCTCGCGCTTAGCGTTACTGGGACTGGACTTTCGACCAATTGGCTGCTAACGATCTCCCGGCTATGTACGCTTATATTCACGGCCAAACCGGGCAGAAGATTCACTACATCGCACATTCTATGGTGCGTGTCGAATATTTACAATTATGCCGGGTGTATAAAAGCTACAAGAGACTACTGTATTTAGTGCCGATTAACCATTTGTCAAATTCGGTTCAAAAAACACTTTTTTTTTTTATATACAAAATGTGGTAAAATTGGAACCCCCGCAAGCGGTAATCGGCAGTTAAAGTGATTTTACCCCTCCATCACTGTTATTACCGCTTATACCGTTTTTTTCATAGGATAAAAAGATTTTATTATAACCGAATATGTGGTTGTATTCCCCATGCATACGTACTCTAAAATAAAGTTACACTCGTGATTACAGGGAACTTTGATGGGTTTGGGTGCATTTTCGCAAGGGAAGCTCGGAAACCTGACGAGATCGGCTACTTTAATTTGCCCAATCATTTACGTCGCCAAAATGCCTTCAATGCTCATTCAAGCTGCAGCCGCGTCTTATATAGTTGATGTAATCAATTACGGCCTACTTCATTCTTCAATCAATTTCATTATTTACCGGCAAAAAATTCTAAGTGCGCTAGTGAAAGTCACGTGGACTTCCCTGGCGCATTTCGGCCCGCCAGGAAACGACTTTAACCCGCGTGTTTTCCAACCGCGTGAAAAAAGTCATCTCCTTGATGCCGTGGAAATGACTTTTTGGTGACGGAGAAAATGTTTCGGTGTTGACATTTTTTTGCTTGAAGTTTCTTATTATGTTTTTTTTTTCTTTGCAGGAAATCTACATGTTGAATGTCCGTGAGTTTGTTCTCCAAGGGTGAGAAAACCAATTTCACCAAACTCGTATAATGAATTAGGAATTTATGCCATTCGTTTTACCATTTTAAGCGAAAAAGTTTAGATCAAGTAATAGACAGAGTTCGAGCATCACGACATATATACTTAAGCTATTAAAAAATGCTCATCAATAATATCTATTAACAAATTCCATCTAATTTGTATACAAAAGAAGTATTTTATTTTTCTAAAAAAAAATCCAAACATTATTTTGTTGACCCCTTCATGAATTATTTATGTGTGACACAACAGGGAAATGCTTACAACATTCATCAATCGTATATGCAATATGCCTGGCGTTGACTGTAAGAGCGTATTAACCGCTTTAACAGGTATAATATATATTATATATATACACAACTTTGTTACTACATGCATATCTATATTATGATTGACTTTACTGATGTGTCTATATCCTATAGGTCCGAATTGCTGTTTGACTAAGACCAACATTGACATTTACAACGAGCCGACTTCGGTCAAGTTGATGCTCCACTTCGCTAGAAGTAAGTACACAAATCTCATTTTATAGAATTTCGGTTTAATATTTTTAAAGTCCGATTCCTTAAAAAAAATGAATCCGTATTCTAGATTACGGTTTTTGCCATAACTGAAATCCGGAATTCAAGATTTGTTGATAATAGACATGCTTATAACTTATATATAAAATTGTTCAATTTAATTACCAAATCAGACGGTTTGTAATAGCGTTCCGAAAATAATTTCTATATCACGTTTCTTTTTTGTCTCTTCAGTGATCAGAGCCGGTGAAGTGGGCGTACTTAGGAAGTTCGACTATGGCAATCCGATCACGAACATGCTGCACTATGGCCAGCAGAGGCCCCCGATCTACGATATGACTGCCGTCCCCGCCGACCTTCCTCTGTACATCAGCTACGGCAAAAATGACGTACTTGCGGACCCAGAAAGCGTGCAAATTCTTTTGGACAAGCTCAAGAACCATCCGAAAGACAAGCTAGAGGTGCAGTACGTCGAGAAATACTCTCACCTCGACTTTGTCAGAGGTACCGACGCCAACACCGTCGTGTACGAACCCGTGATATCGTTCATTGAGAAATACGATCACTAGAGATTCCTTGGCCTTTCTTTAATTTTATCCGTGTACGTAAGTACGTCGGTTACGTGCATGCATGCATGAGCATGAACTATAACTTACATTGATTCTCTTTTGTGAGAAGGAAAAATAAGAAAATATGGATGGGTTATACTTATATATATTGTATTATCATAGCAGGGTTATACAATGTTTTGAAGTTTCATGAATTCATAATCATGGATGATGAGTCCGATCAATATATATGAGAAGATCCTCTTGATTATTATTTTTTATTATTTTTTTATTTCAAATGCCAATTAAAAAGTTTGATGTTGACCCACCACTCGATCCTCGCTATAGTTGATGTGGGCGTGCGACATACAAAACTCATACCGACATTATTTTCATTTTTTTTTTACTGAATTACATCTAGAAACGCTAGACGTTTTGTATGTTAGATCTACAAACTTGATTACTTTCGATCATATTTATCATTTTTATTAAATATATCATTTCGCGATTTTCTCAAAGAACTTCAAAAATTTACTTCGCTTAGTACCCCATAAACACGAGGCCGACCTAATTAATTGAATGCAATAAAAACCTGTTTTTATTGAAATGTCGCTTCAAATATTTCTCTATCATCTCTCAAAAAAAAAAATCTCTATCATATTTTAATATAAATATATATACACATATATATATATATATATTATCTATCAGAGAAACTAAATGTTGAAATTTATTTTGTTTCCAATAAAAAAAAAATCTTGTTATATGCATTTTTCGTAACATATAAAAATTGGGCCTTTTTTGGCAAAAGTCAAAGCCCACTTACAAAAGTCAAAGCCCATCACCAAATTCAAAGACCGGAGGCCGACGAACCATGACATTAGCGAGGCCCGGAGTCAAAAAAGCAAAGCCGACGAGGCGACGAGGCGACAAGGCTGACGAGGCGACAGGCCGACGAGGCGACAAGCCGACACGTCCGACGAGCCGGCAAGACCGACGAGGCGACGAGGCGACAAGTATTGAGAGCTTGCTGGCAGAGGCCCGTCTAAGAAGAGATCTAGAGTAGAGTCTCAGCCTCGACAAGAGAAGTTTCGTCGAGTTGTCAAGGAGTCTCCCTTGTCAGGTCAAGGCTGTTGGATCCCAATTCACAGATCTGCAAAGAACACGAATAACACCAAAAGAAATCGAACAGAAAAATAAAGGACACAAACTTTTGGGAGAAGAAATTCTCTTGATTAATAATCGAAGGCAATACAAGAAGATAAACTCGAAATTCTAATGGACTCTACACTCTTACAAAGTGTACAATGCTAGGTTTATATAGCCTCTCATAGGCGAAACCCTAGCTAACCAAATCGCACAAAATCAGGAAACTACCCTAAATAATCTCGCTGAATCTTTGACTTGATTTGCTTGCTCCTCAAGTTACGCGTCTTCCTTTCTGGGTAGAGTTTCCTTTTCCTGCCCGGACAGCTTCTCTGTCCCCGAGCTGGCCTGCTCGTATGCTCCGGGCTGAGCTTGCCTTCTATCCGGACACTCTGCTTGTGTTCTCCCGAGCTGGGCTGAACGGATGTCCGTCTTCTGTTCTAGTCGGTACCCGGGCTGACTCCTCGCAAGTGTTTCTGCCCGTCCTGGGTTCTGGTCGTCATCCGGACTAAGTCAAGCTTAAGCTCACATTCTCCCCCGTAAGCTTGACTTTCTTCTACTCTCTTCACTCCGAGCAGCTCTCTCATCTCCTCGAACTTGACTCTCCCTAGAGCCTTAGTAAGAATGTCTGCCCGTTGCTCCCTCGTGTTGACGAACTCCACGATGATCTCTCGCTTCTCCACACACTCACGAATGTAGTGAAACTTCGTGTCAATGTGTTTGCTCCGTCCATGGAACACTGGATTCTTCATCAACGCAATTGCAGACTTGTTGTCCACGTAGAGAGTAGCTGGTCTCTGCTCGGATCCGGTCACTTCACTAAGTAGCCCCTTCAACCACATAGCTTGACATGCTGCTGCGGTTGCCGCCATGAACTCTGCTTCGCATGAGGATAGAGCTACTGTCTGCTGCTTTTGAGACTGCCAGGTGATCAGGTTTCCGTTGAGGTAGAACGCCATCCCTCCGGTACTCTTCCTGTCATCGATATCACCAGCCAGATCACTGTCCGTAAAGCCGACTAGTACTTCTGCTCCACTTCCTCGGTTGTACTGGATCCCGTAGTCCGTCGTGCCCTTCACGTAACGCAAGATGTGCTTCACCGCCTGCTGGTGTGCACTCGTGGGCTTCTCCATGTATCGACTGACTATCCCGACTGCGTGTGAAATGTCTGGTCGGGTGTGGGTGAGATACCTTAGGCACCCGATCACGCGTCTGTACTCCGTGGGATCCACTCTTCTCCCTTCAGCATCCTTCCCGAGCTGCAGCTTCGCCTCCATAGGGTACTTGCTCGAGTTACAGTCCGCCATCTCGAACTGTTTAAGGATCTTCTTCGCGTAGGCCGACTGCTTCAGCGTAATGCAGTCCTTCTTCTGTTCCACCTCTAGACCGAGGTAGTACGAAAGTAATCCGAGGTCACTCATCTCGAATTCGGCCATCATCTGCTGCTTGAATCCATCTACGCCTCCTGCGCTGGATCCTGTGACGATCAGGTCGTCCACATACACTCCCACGATCAGAGTTTCCTGCCCGGAACTCCTGGTGTAGACTGCCTGCTCGCTCAGACACTTTGTGAATCCAAGATTTTTCAAGCTCTTATCAAGGCGGATGTTCCACGCTCTTGGCGTTTGTCTCAACCCGTACAGGGCCTTGGATAACTTGTACACCTTCTGCTCCTTGCCCGTGACGCCGAACCCCTCTGGTTGCTTGACGTACACTTCTTCTTCGAGGTCACCGTTTAGGAATGCCGATTTGACATCCAGATGGTGAATTTCCCAACCTCGATGCGCTGCTAGGGCTAGGATGAGTCTGATCGTGTCCAGTCTAGCTACTGGAGCAAAGACTTCCTCAAAGTCTATGCCTTTCTTCTGCACGTAGCCTTTAGCTACCAGCCTTGCCTTGTGCTTAAGGACATTCCCCTCAGTGTCCTTCTTCAGCTTATATACCCACTTCAGGCCGATGAGATTATGACCTTTGGGCAGGTCGGTAAGTTCCCTTGTCCTGTTCTTCTCAATGTACTCCATCTCCTTCTTCATTGCTTCCTGCCACTCCTGCTCGGTTGCTGCCTCCTGGAAGCTGGCTGGTTCTTCTGCACACAACAAAGAAAGTTCCTCCAGGCTCATCTCCACTTCTTGAGTCTGATCGTAGACGTCTGCTAGAGGTCGGAATCCTCTTGGGCCGTCTTTTATGGAGGAATCTCCCGAGCTAGACGGGCTGGTCCTGCTCGGGCTTGGTGTCCTGGGTGTATCCGGGCTATTCTCTCCCGGGCTGGGTTCTCTCGTCTCTGGCAAGACTGTTTCCGAGCTGGGTGTTCCGGGCTGCTCCTGCTCGGCAACATCCTGGTCGTCTTCGACAATGAACTCCACTGAGTTCTGCTCGGGTTCTCCATTCTCGTCGCGCCAATCCCACTTCATCTCCTCTTCGAACACAGCATCTCTGCTCACTTGGAGTCTGCCGTGTCGTGGATCGTAGAGTCTGTGTGCCTTGCTTCCTTCTTCAACGCCAAGGTACACCATCTTCTGACTCCTGTCATCCAACTTCTTGAGATGTGGCCCCGCAATCTTCACGTGTGCGGTGCACCCGAACACTTTCAAGTGTTCTAAGTGGGGTTTCTTCCCTTTCCACGCCTGGTAGGGGGTACGCTCTCCTAGCGCTTTGGTCGGCAAACGATTAAGCAGGTAGACCGCATGTCTTACTGCTTCTGCCCAAAATCGGGCTGGAATTTGCATGCTCTTGAGCAAGCTCCTCGCTGTATTCATCACAGTTCGGTTTCGTCTTTCCACAACGCCATTCTGCTGGGGCGTGTGGGGTGCGGACAGGTGACGTTGAACTCCTTCCTGGTCGCAGAACTCTCCGAACTGCTGGGAGGTGAATTCTCCTCCTCGGTCTGTACGCGAGACCTTTAACCTGTGCACCGAGCCATTCTCCACGATCTTCTTGAACTTCTTGAAGACCTCAAAGGCTCCGCTCTTTTCCTTAAGCATATAAACCCACATCCAGCGACTGTAATCATCAACAAGTAAAAGAAAGTACTTGTTACCTGCCAATGTTGCTGGGGTGACTGGACCACATAGGTCTGCATGCACCAACTGTAGGGGTCTCTCTGCTCGGAATTTGGCCTTGATCGGAAACGGTATCCTCGCCTGCTTCGCGATCATGCAGCACTCACATAGCTGGTCGGGGTGTTCTATCTTGGGAACCCCGAAGGCCATCTTCTTCTCGCCCATCATCTTGAGCGCGTGAAAATTCACGTGTCCGAGCCGTGCGTGCCATAGCCAAGCCGGGTCCGCCATCGATGCCATGAGACAGACGGGCTGGCATGTCTTCAGGAGAATCTTGTAGAGTCTGTTGGGTGTTCGCTCCACCTTCATCAACAGCTCTCCTTCCTTGGTCCACATCTTCAGGTAGGACCCTTGCAGCAACACCGTGTTCCCGATCTCAGTCATCTGTCCTAGACTGATGATGTTGCTTTTCAACTTCGGGATGAAATACACCTGGGTCATCAGACGCTGGTCGCCATTCTTGCACTCGAACAGGATCGACCCTCTGCCTCTGATCTCTACGACTGATCCGTCGCCGAATTTCACGCTGCCCGTGATCTTCTCATCGAGCTCTTCAAACTTAGCTCGGTCCCCAGTCATGTGGTTGCTAGCTCCGTTGTCTAGATACCATACGTCGGTACTGACCTTCTTCTCTCCGTCTACGAGGAGGTTTGCAATAACCTTATCCTCGATGAGGAAAACCTTCTCGCTGGTCTCCTCCGGACAGGTCTGCTCGGCCTCTGGGCTGATCGGCACACTGATCACTTCTGCCCGGGCCTTGGTGTCATACTCGCCATTCTGTTCGTCCAAGTGCGTTTCCTGTTCGGCAAACAACAATGCCGGCTGGTGGTCTGGGAATCTTGTTAGATTCGCCTCTTCGCCCTGGTTCCTGCTCCGGCACTCAGATGCAAAGTGCCCAAGCTTCTGACAATTGTAGCACTTCACTGTGCTCTTGTCTCTCCTGGTCGTGCCTTCCTGACGGGTAGATCCACTGCCGCGACCTCGCATGTCCCGACCTCGACCTCGTCCACGACCTTGTCCGCGTCCTCGGACTTCTCCACCGAAGCTGTTCCGACCTGAGGATCTTGTAAAAAACTCGGCTCCCCCGGTTTTCCGCTGTCTGGTCGTCCACTCTTCATGTGTGAGCAGGAGGTTCTTCTCCTCGTCTTTGTCACCGTAACCCCGAAGTCTCTCTTCGTGGGCCTTGAGACGACCAACAACCTCCTCGACCGACATGGTCTTGAGATCGCCGAACTGCTCGATCGATGTCACGATCTGCATGTACCTGTGAGGCACTGCTCGAAGAAACTTCTTGACGACGGTGGTCTCCTCCACCTTGTCTCCCAGCGAGCGTATGCCGGTCACAATGGACGTGAGCCGCATAGCAAAATCATCAATTGATTCGCTCTCCCTCATCCTCATGACCTCGAACTCACTCTTCAAGGTCTGGACCTTTGCCTCCTTGACGCGATCTGCGCCCATGTGCATGGTCTGAAGAGTTTTCCATGCTTCCTTCGCGGAATCTTTCTCGGCAAGCATGAGAAGAACATCTTCCGGAACTGCTTGGTAGATAGCGGCTAGAGCCATTCTTTCCTTGCGCCCTTCGACACCGCCGTTCTCTACGGCCTCCCATACTCCCTGCGCCTGCAGATTCACCCTCATCTTCAACGCCCACACGGCGTAATTGCTCTTCGTGAGCATGGGGTAATGGAGTGTAACTGTGCCTTCTCTGGAGTCCGATTTCTGCGCAACCAAAGCTCCGTCGATTGGTGACTCTGATGATGAAAACATTTTCTTCGATTGAAGCTCTGATACCACTTGTTGGATCCCAATTCACAGATCTGCAAAGAACACGAATAACACCAAAAGAAATCGAACAGAAAAATAAAGGACACAAACTTTTGGGAGAAGAAATTCTCTTGATTAATAATCGAAGGCAATACAAGAAGATAAACTCGAAATTCTAATGGACTCTACACTCTTACAAAGTGTACAATGCTAGGTTTATATAGCCTCTCATAGGCGAAACCCTAGCTAACCAAATCGCACAAAATCAGGAAACTACCCTAAATAATCTCGCTGAATCTTTGACTTGATTTGCTTGCTCCTCAAGCTACGCGTCTTCCTTTCTGGGTAGAGTTTCCTTTTCCTGCCCGGACAGCTTCTCTGTCCCCGAGCTGGCCTGCTCGTATGCTCCGGGCTGAGCTTGCCTTCTATCCGGACACTCTGCTTGTGTTCTCCCGAGCTGGGCTGAACGGCTGTCCGTCTTCTGTTCTGGTCGGTACCCGGGCTGACTCCTCGCAAGTGTTTATGCCCGTCCTGGGTTCTGGTCGTCATCCGGACTAAGTCAAGCTTAAGCTCACAAAGGCGCCTCGCCTGCCTCGACAAGGTCGACAAGGAGCATCCCTCGTCAGGTTAAGGCGCCTTCGCCTACCCCGACAAGGTCGACAGAGAAGAAGCATCCCTCGTCAGGTTAAGGCGCCTTCGCCTACCCCGACAAGGTCGACAGAGAAGGAGCATCCCTCGTCAGGTTAAGGCGCCCTTGCCTACCCCGACAAGGTCGACAGAGAAGGAGCATCCCTCGTCGGGATAAGGCCCTCACCACAACGAGCTTGCCTACACTGACGGGGTCAACGAAGAACACTTCACGCCGGTAATACCCAGCCACCTGGCCAAGGGTGTCACCCCCGCACCGCCAACATCGGCACTTCCGACGAGTCAAACCGCATTGTCAGTCACCCACTAACCCTGAACTACGTGGGACCTGATTCACTTAAACTGAGATACGTAGGCAGCCTCGCCCAACCATAAGCGACGGGGCACGGGCCCAATCTACCCTTTTTTGCAGGTCCTCCCTTGCCGAAAGAGCTCGCCAAGGAAGGAAAATCACAAAGAGTCATCAGGATCAGCTCGGAGCCTCATCAAGACCGACGTTCGCCTAGACGAGGACATTGCCAAGACAAGGACTCCGCCCAGACGAGGAGCTTCGCCAAGACAAGGACGCCGCCCGGGCGAGGAGCTTCGCCGTGACACGGACTTCGCCACCACGAGGGAAGTTCGGCGAGGAGCTTCACCGTGAAACGGACTTCGCCCCCACGAGGGAAGTTCGCCGAGGATTGCCAAGGACAGCCCGGAGACTCATCCGAGACGACGGATTCGCCTCCACCTTTGACGATCACTAGTCAACCCGCGTTGACTCGACATTCAATTATCCACGTGTTGATCAACGGGTCTATATCGGGACGCGAACCCTGGATCCGACCCTAAGTTAAAGCCATTTTTACGAATTAACAAATCTATTGTTATATTTCGGTGCCTATAGAATGCGCCACATTTACATATTTCCATCGTAATATATATATATATATATATATATATATATGAAATTGATTTTTTTTTCTTCCACATTATTCTAAGAGTAAGACCGGGTCAATAACTAATGGATAGTTATAGAATAACTATTTTACGAAGAGAGGTTTGAGGAAAAACTGTTAGCTCAAAGACACCTAATAAAACCCTAAACCGTTGGATAATTACCCAAATGAATATTGATTAGCGAAGCTATTAAAATGCCATTAAAAGCTGTGTTTTGTTACACATCTCATTATATAAAGCCCTCGATTCCAACTCGTTGAACTCATTTCGTCAGTCTTTCTCAAACCATGGCAAACTCACTCACGGCAATATTGCTCGTCGTGGCTCTCGCTCTCGTCGTCAGCTGCGTTGAGGCTAATATAATCTCTTTGCTCGGGCCTATAATCTCTTCGCTTGGGCCTGTAATCTCTTCGCTCGAGCCCAAGAATGTCGATATTTGTAGGACTGTCACGTCGAAAGGCTACAAATGTGAAAACCATAAGGTAAGTCAGATCACGGTAAAGTCTCGTACGTGTCAGAACGGTAAAGAGACTTAACACAGCTTATGAGGTCACGGGTTATCCGTTTTATTGTCAATCGGTTTTGAAATGGATATTTTGCAACCTTTTTAACCTAATTATCACATTTATGGGACATGTCGCTGCTTTCAGGTGACGACGGAGGACGGCTATATTCTCGGCATGCAAAAAATCCCCGCTTCGCATGCTGGACTAAACTCAACCAAACCACCCGTACTTCTGCAACACGGGATCTTCGCCGTAAGTATATATATTTATCAAGCTCCGTCGCTTGCAAAGCACGTAATTTTTACTCTTCGAAACAAAACGAAATTAAGTCGAGTTTTGTGACATGAAAAATGAACAGGACGGTTTGATATTTACAACTGATTCCCCTTCTCAATCGCTGGCCTTCATCTTGGCCGACAGAGGCTACGATGTATGGCTTGGAAATGCTCGAGGCACGGCTCCCAGCCGCGACCATATCTCGCTCAGGAATAACGATCAGGTTCGGATACTATATTGGTTTTATTATTCGTATTCAAGGTCGTTTTTCTAAACGCTCATATGTCGTGTGGTTTTCTTGCCCGCTTAGCGTTATTGGGACTGGACTTTCGACCAATTGGCCGCTTACGATCTCCCGGCTATGTACTTCTATATTCACGGCCAAACCGGGCAGAAGATTCACTACATCGCACATTCTTTGGTGCGTGTCGAATACTTTTACAAATAGGGGTGTACAAAAATGCTAAAAGAGTACCGTATCTAGCGCCGATTACCCATTTATCAAATATAATTTGGTACAAAATTACGATAATTTTTGTGACAAAATATGGTAAAATTGGCGGTTAAAACGGTTATATCCGCTTTTTTGGTTTCTTCTTAGATTAAAAGGATTTTATTGTATAAATATTGTTGGAGATACAGGCATAAAGCCATCTTAATATATTCAATATTTTGGAAATAATATACATCTCTATCTCTCATATACGAATTTGATTGTTATCTACGTACTCTAAAACAATATTACACTCGTGATCTCAGGGAACTTTGATGGGTTTGGGTGCGTTTTCGCAAGGCAAACTCGCAAAACTGACGAGATCGGCTTCCTTGCTTTGCCCTATCATGTATTTCAGCAAAATGCCTTCTGCCCTCATTCAGGCCACGGCCAAATCCTATATAGTTGACGTAACCCTACTTCACTCCTCACTCTTTTTCATTATTTAAGAAAGAAAAACAAAAATCAATATTTCGGTGGTTAAAGTCATGTCATCGGTTTCCCCACGCTTTAGCCAGTGAAAAAGAAAGAAAGAAAAAAAAAAAAAACACCGGCATAAGCCGATGTCGTTCCCATGATATCGGGGAATCAAATTTTATCGGCGTGTTTTCGAATTGCGCGCGGAAAATTACATTTTTTTTCGCTCAACAACAAAGTTTCTTAAATTATCATTGTTATTATTTTTATTTTTTATTTTTATTTTTTCAGGAAACTTATGGGTTGAATGTCCGAGAGTTTGTACCCCAAGGGTGAGAAAACCAACTTCACCAAACTCATATCATGAATTGGGAATTTAATCATTTATCCAATTCATTTTCCATTTTTAATTGCAAAAAATTAGAAGAAGAAGAAGAAGAAGAAGAAGAAGAAAAAACAAAGCGGCTCTCACAAATAATCTTTTTTTTTCAACTTTAAAATACGACTCGACTTTTTTCTTTTTTATATACGCTATCAAAGAACCCCGCGTCAATAAAAATTCAGTCATCGGTTATGCACGGAGTTCGAGCCTCACGATGTATAAAATTTTTAAAACACTCTCATATATAAAAACTCCATAATTGTATCCAAAGACGATGATCCGATTATTATTTTTTTTCAAATTATTTCCAGTCATACATATATTGTTTTATTGATCCATTTAATTATTTATTTGTGACATAACAGCGAAATGCTTGCAGCATTCATCAGTCAAATATGCAATAATCCTGGCATTGACTGTAAATCCGCATTAACCCTTTTAACAGGTATTTATACATATTTCTTTTTTCCTATTCATACATTCATATAATTATATATATATATAATATATTTGTGATGTGTCAACATCTTACAGGTCCGAATTGCTGTTTGACTAAGACCAACATTGACATTTACGACGAGCCAACTTCGGTCAAGTTGTTGCTCCACTTCATTAGAAGTAAGTACACATATCTCATTATATATATAGAATTTCGGTTTAACATTCCGATTCCGTATGAAAACGGACCGTCTTCTAGATTACGTTTTTTTTTTTTTTCAGAACTGAAATCACGAATTTTGGATTCGTGGATAATATAGACATGCTTACTTATTTATGAAATTATTCATTTCAAATCATATCAAACTCAAGCGTGTTCTTTGTTTGTCCCTCCAGCGATTAGAGGCGGTGAACTTGACGTACTTAGGAAGTTCGACTATGGCAATCCGATCGTGAACGTGGTGCACTACGGCCAGCCGCGTCCACCGATCTACGACATGACTGCCGTCCCCGCTGACCTTCCTCTTTACATCAGCTACGGAAAAAACGACGTACTTTCCGACCCTAACAGCGTCCACATTCTTCTGGACAAGCTCAAGAACCATCGGAAAGACAAGCTAGAGGTGCAGTGCGTCGAGAATTACGCTCATCTCGACTTCGTCAGAGGTACCAACGCCAACACCGTCGTGTACGAACCCGTGATATCATTCATGGAGAAATATGATCACTAGATATTCCTTCGAGCCTTTCCTTGATTTATGTTATTATTTTTGACATTTTCGTGTTTGATCTAAAAACTTAACTAATTTAATTTCAATCATATTTTTAACTTTTTACTAAATATATAATTCCACAATTTCGTCAAGAAGGTCTCAAAAATTTACTTGGCTAAGGGCCTCCATAAACTCAGGACCGGCTCTAATTGAATGCAAAAAAAAAAAAAAAATCCGTGCTTTATTGAAATATGTCTCGTCTTTTGTTATAATTATGTTTTGTGAAGTTATATAAGCGACAATATTTATAATATAATTAGATAATGAACGAATTGCTACGAAATGTCCAAAAATTATTATTCCTTATTTTCATTAATGTATTTTGACTTTAATACCGTATTGATCAGTACCCTCAATATTTGTTTATTTAAATTTAAATGTAAAGCTAACGTTTGACTTAATAATTTAGAGAATATTTTCTATTACCTATATATCATATACAGGGCCGGCCCCCCACTTGGTCCGACCTCGTTATTTTAATTTTAATTTATTCATATTACTATAAATTTATATATAAATAATAACATAGCATTTGGAATCTTAAGATCACTATAGTGTAGTGGAATCTTCTTACTCTTAAAGTTGTTCTTCCAAGTTATAGCCCTACTTTTTATTTATTTTTTAGCGACAGTTTTTATGATTACAATTATTTTTATTTTTCTTCTAAAGCTAGAGATACATTGTTATTATAGTCTTTGTACTTTACTTATTAATAGTGGTATATGAAAATGATTACAACTAACAAAATTAGAGAATAAAAACCACCAATCAATAATTTAAGACGTGCGAAGTTTTAAATATTGGAGAAAAAAATTATATTAATATTTTGAGAACGTAACAACGTATAGAATTCTAATCATACAGAGATCATAATGAATTATTTTTATAAACCAAAAGTTCATAAAAAAAATAGTTGTAATGCAGTGTATAATAGTAGTTTCAATGTCTCGTTTTATTTTGAAATTTATAGTCTATTAATTTTTGTTCCCGAATACCAAAGTAACGTACGAGTTTGTGATTCATCCATTGATACAAGTAAAGCTCATAATCTAGCCTACGATAATATGTAGCACACCATTTACTTATTTTTCCTTCTAACAAAAGAAAATTTAACGTATTTATATATAGTAATGCATGCATGCATGCACGCACGCTAAAGGGTACGTTTCTACAAATTTTTCTCCATGAACGCCATCATCGGAGCGTACACGACGGTGTTGGCGTTGGTGCTTCTCACGAAGTCGAGATGAGCGTAGTTCTCGACGAACTGCACAACCATCTTATCTTTGTTGTGGTTTTGAAGCTTGTCGAGAAGATTGTGCACGCCGATCACGTCGGAAAGCGCGTCGTTTTTGCCGTAGCTGATGTACAGAGGAAGGTCGGCGGGGATGGCGCTGATATCGTAGCTCGGCGGAGTCGGTTGACCGTAGTGCAACATGTTCGCTAGCGGACTTTCATAATCGTGCTTCCTGAGCTCCGGTGCTCCTCTCGATTTGACCACTGAAGACAGACGAAGAAAGTCCATATAAATTAAAAGGAAATTGTACGAAATACTCATTTTGTGTCAAACCTTTTTAAAAACTACTCATTGTGTGTGTAAAAAACTATCCATAATGGGTAATTTTTTAAAAGGTTTGCACAAAATAGGTATTTCGTTAATTAACCCTAAATTAAATTGAAAAAAAAAAAAAGATAAAAGAATAATATGTTAGGTTAATGTATGTACTTTGAGCGAAGTGGATCATGTTCTTCGTTGAAGTCGGCTCGTTGTAAACGTCTATGTTCTGTTTGGTGATACAGCAATTCGGACCTATAAGATTGACAAGGAAAACAAGTCAATTAGTGTGTATATATAATATATATATATATATAATAAAGGAATAGAAATATATATATATATATAAATATACGTATACATATATATATATATATATATATATATATACCTGAGAAAGCGGTTAATAAGTTGGAACAGTCAATGCCTGGTTGATTGCATATTTGATTGACGAGTTTGGTAAGCATATCTCTGTTGGGTCACAAATAATTAAAGTGATCATACTCACATAATTTTAAAACTATACATTAAAAACTGATAGTGATTTGTGAATAATAATGGGTTATCAAACTATATATTTAATTTTTGTCCATTTTTTTAAGTATAAAATCCTATTCTCAAACTATGAAAATATGAATTTGGTGAAGTTGGATTTCTCACCCTTGGAGAGCAAACTCACGAAGATTCAAGTAATAGAGTTCCTGCATAGAAAATATAAAATTAAGTTCGAATTTACGTATGTACTATGAAACCCTAACAAGAATGATA